>CM036564.1:50188103-51533603 GCA_020745775.1 Theristicus caerulescens
ATATTTTCCTTTCAATGCTATCTAACAACAATTTAATGTTCACACTGTTTTGAAAAATAAGACTGAATATTGGATGGGTAAGTGATAAAATATCTAAGGATTTTTTTTCTTTCTGTTTCTTATAGAAGCATTTTGTATTGTAGATATGATCTGAACGTTTGGGTTTTTTTCCAAAAGCACATGTAAATGTTTAAGTCCTTTTGTAACTGATTAAAAAAGCTTATTTAACTGTTTCTCTTACTCTTTTTGTTACTTATCTGAACAAAATCTTGAAAACTGTGTAGTAGTTCACAAATTGTAAATACATGTTTAAAGTTTTCCTTCCTTTTCCATAAGACAAGCATTTGAAATGTTGTGGGTTTTTTTTTTTTTTTTACGTTTCATTTCAAGTTAAAGTGAGGGAAAAGCAAAGCTATATCTGGTAGCAAGGATCCTACCATGAGTAAAATACAAGACTCTTTAAAGACTTTCAAACAAACCCAATTCAGTAGTGGATCTAAAAAAGAAATTGTGTCAGCTTGCTTTGGAAGATGAAAGCACTTTGGTTATGAATTTTGTTTTAAAAATAGATTCTCTGTTCTCCAGCTATGTGATATGGTCCATTCTGTTGCTTTGTATGTCTAAATATGCTTGACTTTCTAATGAAGTGTGAGAGAAATTCATACTCATCTAATGGATTCTGCATGCTCATGTCTGCTTCTTCTTGGCCAGCAACATAATAATACTTGGTATTTACAGTATCATCTAATCATTAGGTCGAAAACCACTTTCCAAATATTTCTAAACAAAACTTTTGCAACTTGGGTAAGCAATGTATGTTTACTTGTAGTCAGAAGTGGCAGACAACCAAAGCACATAGAGCTTGGTTATTTTAAAAATTCATCTCACTCATACACAGATTTTCAAAAGAACTCTACATGGTACATGATCTCATCTAGCCTATTCCTTATAGTAGCTGCTGAGAACTGTGTACTTTTGAAACCATAGCTACTATTATATAAATAAATGGAAATTGTGATCTTTTGAAGCCAGCTGTGCCTCTTGAACACACTAGAATATATTGCTTAGAACTCCCTTTAAAATCTGTTAGACTGCTAAGTAATAACACAAAGACCTAATTCCAATTCACAAGTATATTTTCTTCAGAAATCACTTCAGAAATGAGGCCAATGATACCTACCTCTGCTATACAGGCAGGCCTAATCGGTACAAATGAGCTATTGAGATGAAAACAGAAGCTTGTCCTTACCTTCTGTGGGTCAAACACATGTAATTGCGTATTTTTGTTAAAGAGTATTGTTCAACACAGCTCTTTCTCCAAAAAACATTTCTGTGGCCATATGCAATGTGCCGATTTGACTAGCAATTGCAACATGGCAAGAAAAGACTCCAACAGAACAGCTAAATACCTTCTGCCCTTATGAAAATACAATCCTTTTTGAAAATTGAGTGTACTAGATAATAACAAACTACTTGATTTCTAATGCAGTTACAGATTTTTTTTTATTTTGTTACACATTCCTGGACAGACTACAAAATCACAGAGACAGATCAGAGTGTATTAATCTGGGAGATGACAAGATGATGTTTGAGCATCCAGAATCATATATATATGTGAATATATATTCTCTGCCAGCCTTCAAAAACAGAAGTCTTGTTGGAGTTTGCTTTGAAGCATTTGCCTTGGGTAATTTAACCCAATATAAGGAAAAATATAAAATAATGGAAAATCATATGGAGTAACATATGGCCAAAAGAATCAGTTAAGTTTGAAAGCAACTATTAAAGCAATTCTTACCAAGCAAAAATACAAAGGTAAATGAGATTTAGTTTTGAAACTTTATTACCTTAGTCATATCTACATATCCAGTAATGTGAATGTTTGTAGAGTCTCCAAAATATTTATCATTATTATAATACTGTAAGGTTATGTTTGTATCAAAAGCTGTTTTGTTTATTTTATTTTATTTTATTTTATTTTATTTTATTTTATTTTATTTATTTTTTGTTTTACTGTGCTTTGCTTTGCTTCAAGATGTTCTGCATTGTTTGCTGGAAAGTGCTATTCTACCTTGGCAGAAGGAGACTCTTTGAAATAACACTATACTGAAAACAATAAAACATTAAGCCTGCTTAACATAAGATTGCAATGTTACTAACCCTTTCTCAAAGGAGATATATGTCTCATTTATCTTTTTCCTTCTCTCCTTTTCTTGTCTCTCAATCCTGTCTTTCTAATTGTCTATTTACTATGTTTTCTAGTAATGAATATTTACTAAATATTCTGCAAAGTACTTGTTATATTTGAGCATTAGAAGCTTTGAAGAAAAAAGACATTGAATTAAAAAGCTTAAAGAATCTTACAAAGAAAAAGAGAATAACAAATGAACAGTGGAAGATGGAAATTTTTAATCTGTATAATAAAGATTTTAGGAAAAATAAAGAAGATATTTTTTCCCTGAAAGCAGAAGTCACTCAGGCCAAGATACTTCAGGTGAGAATGAGTGTTGATTTAAAGATCTGTTAAAGATTTGTCTTCAAATTTAAAATGTGTTTATTTTAAAAACTTTAAAAACACAGTTGTGATTAGGTATGTATGCAAACAATTTTTTTAAATGAACATAAAGTTATTACTGTAAAGCAAGAGGTCTGAGAAGGCTGCAGTGATAGCATTATTACATGTAAGTTATCCAAGCCTACTTATGAGAAGGACATTTCCTACAGAGAAACCAGAATCAAGCCTAGGACAATTATATGTACTTCCAGTTTCAAACACATCTCAGTGGAATATAACCAGTTTACTACTAGAGTAATCAAAACTACAAATTTCCCTTAGATCTTCACAAACTTAAAGCTGGACAGGGCAAAGTGTTTAAAGGCTAGTAAGACACCTGAATGTCATTGCTCAAACAGGCAGAAGAAAATCAACAGCAATCTATTAATATGCTTCTAAAACCAAGTAGATTTATAAAGTTAGAAAAACATTATACTAAAAAAAGTACTTTCCCCAGGGCTTATTTAGTACAAAAAGGCAACTAATGAAAGAAATATTAAATTTTGATGTAAAAGTGATGAACTTCATAGAATCATAGAATCATAGAATGTCCTGAGTTGGAAGGGACCCACAAGGATCATCAAGTCCAGCTCCCGTTCCTGCATAGGACAACCCCAAAATTCACACCATATGTCTGAGGGCATTGTCCAAAAGCTTCTTGACTATTGTCAGACTTGACACCATGACCACCTTCCAGGGGAGCCTGTTCCAGTGCTCCACCACCCTTTGGGTGAAAAACCTTTTCCTAATGTCCAACCTAAACCTCCCTGGGCATATCTTCCTGCCATTTCCTCGGGCTCTGTCGTTGGTTGCCAGCGAGAAGAGATCAGCTCCTGCCCCTCCGTTTCCCCTTGTGAGGAAGCTGTAGACAGTGATGAGCTCTCCCCTGTCTCCTCTTCTCCAGGCTGAACAGACCAAGTGACTTCAGCCACTCCTCATATGGCTTCCCCTCTAAACCCTTCCCCATCTTTGTGGCTCTCCTCTGGACACTCTCTAGTAGCTTCATATCCTTTTCATACTGTGGTGCCCAAAACGGCACACAGTACTCAAGATGAGGCCACACCAGGGCAGAGTAGAGTGGGACAATCACCTCCCTCGATCATCTAGCAATACAGTGCCTGATGCACCCCAGGACATGGCTGGCCCTCTTGGCTGCCAGAGCGCACTGTTGGCTCATGTTTAACTTGCCGTCAACCAGAACCCCCAGATCCCTTTCTGCAGGGCTGCTCTCCAGCCTCTCGTTCCCCAGCCTGTATGTACATCCAGGGTTGCCATGTCCCAGGTGCAAAATCTGGCACTTGCCCTTGTTAAACTTCATATGGTTGGTGATTGTCCAGCATTCTAATTTGTCTAGATCTCTCTGCAGGGTCTCTCTGCTCTTGAGAGTGTCAACAGCTCCTCCCAATTTTGTGTCATCCATTTGCTATCTTATCTGAAGGTATATCTGGAATTTTTTAGACCACTTCTGGTATTAGGCGTTTTTCTCGGGGGAGGTCTGGGGGGCAGGAGGGCTGGGGGCAGGGTAGGAGACATAAGGTTTACAATAGGATTGAACACCCCATCTGTAGGTTTAACATGGAAAATAAATAAATTTAAGAAAAACACCCGGTAAAATCCTTCAGAGACATTTTTGGCCTGGAAACTGCGTGGAAGAGTGAAAATAAAGCAATGTATGTAGTTATGTTTAAAGAGATGGAGGGTTTTTCAGACCTTGCAGCTTGACCATTGAACCAAGAAATTATATTTTAATAAAGCAATGCTGTGCATTGCCCACTAGAATAAATAATAACTTCATGATTATGACACATGTCTGTGATATGGAGAAGGGCAAGAACACAAATCTCAGTATCATATATATCAAGCGATCCAAGCAAGAATATTAACTAATTTGTTTTGAATTTCTCACACTTGAGGGATATAGTATCCAGGTCTGAGGCATATATTCTCATATGTTCTTTAAAATGTAAGGAACCTCAAAAATTGTTAAAGAAATTAACAATCTCAAACAACAACAACAACAACAAACCCAGAAAATAATCTGTATTGACCTAATAGAAAACAATTACTTCAATGAAAAATGAAGATTAGCTTAAAATAGCAGAGAAAATTTAAAGAACAGGTAAGAATATAGTGGAAAAAAAGTCCTCATTCAATAAAACTAGATATCTAGAATCAGCTTGTTTAGCTTCAAGTCTCAGGTGTTCAGAGACATGATAAGTTAAAAGCACAAACCAACCAACAGGAAGAACAAGTCAATTTGTTATTTGGGTAATACTGAATATCACTTCACTCTTCTTTGGACTAAATATGTGTTCCTGTACAGTAATTACTTTCATAATCCTCCTTCCTTCATCCAAAAACTGGAGCATAACAATAGAAATTAAATTCTTCAGCAACTTAAGTATGGTTACAGACCTACTTTACAGCCAGTCATTCACCTCAAGTAGCAGAAATACCAAATTGCTATTTTAGATTGTCTAACCTTCACACATCAAAGTTAAAGGTAGATTGTTAAGGTGGTTTTTTTTTCCCATTTGGTGCATAATGATTATTCCTGGAAAGATGATTATGATGATATTTCTATATAAATATTCTGATTTGAAATTTTTTGAGGAAGGCTTTCTTGATATTTTGTCACTTATAACGTATTTTTTTGGGCAAATCCAAGGAAAGTCATCCTAGTTTTATAATGATAAATGTTGTCCTCACCTAGTCTATGGAAGAATGATGAAATGTATATACTTATATGGTTTACCATAGCATGAATTAATAATATTCTGGTAATATCCTTCATTTTTTCATGGAAGATTAGGGAAGTTACTCATCTTCCATTATTGAGTAGAAATATTTTTTAATCCCTAAATATCATCTCTTTTCCAGATCTCTTAAAAACTTTTCTGTTCCATGACACCCAGAAAATCTCAATTTAGCTGTTGTTCTGAATCTTCCACTATTATATCACTAACTGTAGTAGAATAGAATCATAGAATCATTTAGGTTGGAAAAGGCCTTTAAGATCATCAAGTACAACCGTTAACCTAGCACTGCCAAGTCCACCACTAAACCATGTCCCTAAGCACCACATCTATACGTCTTTTAAATAGCTCCAGGGATGGGGACACAACTGCTTCCCTGGGCAGCCTGTTCCAGTGCCTGATTACCCTTGCAGTGAAAAAGTTTCTCCTAATATCCAACCTAAACCTTCCCTGGTGCAACCTGAGGCCATTGCTAGCCGATCGAGGGAGGTGATTGTCCCACTCTACTCTGCCCTGGTGTGGCCTCATCTTGAGTACTGTGTGCCGTTTTGGGCACCACAGTATGAAAAGGATATGAAGCTACTAGAGAGTGTCCAGAGGAGAGCCACAAAGATGGGGAAGGGTTTAGAGGGGAAGCCATATGAGGAGTGGCTGAAGTCACTTGGTCTGTTCAGCCTGGAGAAGAGGAGACAGGGGAGAGCTCATCACTGTCTACAGCTTCCTCACAAGGGGAAACGGAGGGGCAGGAGCTGATCTCTTCTCGCTGGCAACCAACGACAGAGCCCGAGGAAATGGCAGGAAGATATGCCCAGGGAGGTTTAGGTTGGACATTAGGAAAAGGTTTTTCACCCAAAGGGTGGTGGAGCACTGGAACAGGCTCCCCTGGAAGGTGGTCATGGTGTCAAGTCTGACAATAGTCAAGAAGCTTTTGGACAATGCCCTCAGACATATGGTGTGAATTTTGGGGTTGTCCTATGCAGGAACGGGAGCTGGACTTGATGATCCTTGTGGGTCCCTTCCAACTCAGGACATTCTATGATTCTATGATTTCCTCTAGTCCTATCGCTTGTTACTTGGGAGAAGAGACCAGCCGCCACCTCACTACAACCTCCTTTCAGGTAGTTGTAGAGAGTGATACGGTCTCCACTGAACCTTCTTTTTTCCAGGCTAAACAAACCCAGTTCCCTCAGCTGCTCCTCATAAGACTTGTTCTCCAGACCTTTCATCAGCATCATTGCCCTTCTTTGGACACGCTCCAGCACCTCATTGTCTTTCTTGTAATGAGGGGCCCAAAACTGAACACAGTATTTGAGGTGCAGCCTCACCGGTGTTGAGTACATGGGGACAATCACTTCCCTAGTCCTGCTGGCCACACTATTTCTGATACAAGCCATGATACTATTGGCCTTCTTGGCCACCTGGGCACACTGCTGGCTCATATTCAGCCAATTGTCAACCAACACCCCCAGGTCTTTTTCTGCCAGGCAGCTCTCCAGCCACTCTTCCCCAAGCCTGTAGCATTGCATGGGGTTGCTGTGACCCAAGTGCAGGACCCGACACTGAGCCTTCTTGAACCTCATACAGCTGGCCTCAGCCCATTGATCCAGCCTGTCTAGATGCCTCTGTACAGCCTTCCTACCCTCCAGCAGATCAACACTCCCACCCAACTTGGTGCCATCTGCAAACTTACTGAGGGGGCACTCGATCCCCTCATCCAGATCATTGATAAAGATATTAAACAGGACTGGCCCCAATACTGAGCCCTGGGGAACACCACTTGTGACCAGCCGCCAACTGGATTTAACTCCATTCATCACCACTCTTTGGGCCCGGCCATCCAGCCAGTTTTTTACCCAGCAAAGTGTACGCTCGTCCAAGCCACCAGCAGCCAGTTTCTCCAGAAGAATGCTGTGGGAGACGGTGTCAAAGTCTTTACTAAAGTCCAGGTAGACAACATCCACAGCCTTCCCCTCATCCACTAAGCGGGTCACCTTGTCATAGAAGGAGATCAGGTTAGTCAAGCAGGCCCTTGCCTTTCATAAACCCATGCAGACTGGGCCTGATCACCTGGTTGTCCTGTACATGCTGCATGATGGCACTCGGGATGATATGCTCCAGAACCTTACCCAGCACTGAGGTCAGCCTGACAGGCCTGTAGTTTATTTGAGTCCCAGATTCTTACTTTCAGTTAAGGTATGTCTTAACTTCACCAAGCTGTAAACTAGATGATTGTTTATTTTTTGATTTGAAAGTCTGTTTGTCTTTCTCTCTTTCTTCCAGAGAAATGTAAATTCATGCTAAAGTTACAAGCCTTTGTTGTTAGTATTAGAAAAAGATGAGGCTAACTTAGATGTAATTCTAATGATTCAGTGGCAATGTATGAAAGTAAAACCAGAGTGATTTCAGAATCAGGCCGTTTGAAACAAGTCAATACAGTATGTCAGTCTGTAGCCCAGAGCTAAAGCACTTTTCTACGTCTTGAGTATCTCTGGAAGTTATCTATGTTTGCTGCTCTCCAATCAGCATCAGCAAATGTAACCACTTAAACTTGATCCTACTGTCCAGATCAGTTATATGGATAAAAGGCAGTAGAGATCTGTCTTAATCCATGTGGGATGCACTTAATGCTTCCCCCAGAGTGGACATGGCTTCTCTTACTAGCATTATCTGCTTTCTGTTTCTTACAGTAGCTCTTTATCTGTTTCTATGTCTCACAAAGAATATTGCAAGCTTCTACCTTAAGCAGGTACCAATTATGTAGAATTAAGCACAGGCTGTTGAAAATTCTTACAGTCATAGCCTATGTACTGTCATTTTCAACACTGCTGGTCTTGCCATGAATTGGAGAGGACGTGAAATAGGCAGCAGTTTTCATTTGCACTTACAACACTGTATATTTCTTAGTGCTCTGGAAAAACGTGGAAGTCAGGTTAGCTGCAAAGTACAAAACCTATTTGTCGGAGATGAGATCTGTATGGAAATGCTGAAAGTCCTGTTTGCATACAGCCCTGCAGATGTGTATGAGCAAAAGCTGCGTTCTGTCACTACAGCTCAAATCCAGAGTGCAGCATTCTTCGTGAGCCATCCTGCTGAACAAAAGCTAAGCAAGAAACTTGCAGGTGGATTCAGGGTAGGAAAATCTGACCTTCCAGAAGGAAGTCCAGAGTCTGGGTACACCCCAGTCATTCCATACATTATCAGGAAGACAATTTTGAGTAGGTGCAGGTCTGGTGTCCCATAAAAAGGATAAACATTGGGCCATCTGTCTGCCTAAGTTCCTTGGAAAGGTGCAGGTCCACTGCAATGCTATTGTCTCACTGGTGACTGCTGTCTTTAGCTATCCTATAGGGTCGATGATGTCATACCTCCACTTGTCAGTAAGATGAACAGAAAACCACAAAAAGAGTACCTGACATATGCTTACTTTCCCCTGCATGATGATTGTTTAGCTCATCTTCTTGTCTATTTATTGGTACTACCCATCAGAAGCTGAAATATCTGCCACTATTCTTTTCCTATACAGCCTCTTAAGGATTTCATGCTCATTTAAATTTAGATCACATTTTCTGGGCATTCTATGAAGGACAACTGAAGAGGAATATTGTACAATGCTAAGTTTTGGCACAAGATATTCTTTTCCTTCCATTTTTTTCTGGGAGATATTATAATAAATACTAACTTTGAAGCAACATAAAAAATAGTTACTAACTTCATAATAAAAATGAAAGTATTTGTTATCTTTTAGCTAATTAAGAACTGTTGCAGAATTATTGGAATCAGCAGGTCTGTTTTAGAGTGAGAAACTGAGGCAAAATTATTAAAATCACTTGCCCTCAGCTGCCTAGCAACCAGGCAGGAGCTGTAGGAAAAAAAGGCAAGTCTTTTTGAATCCCTTTCTCAGTCCACTAAGATTATTTTTTCCCTTCTACCTTCAAAATACTGTTAAACTGTTTGAAACCCCAAAAATGGACAAAATTTGCCTGCTTTATATTTTGGTCACCAGTTCAACCTTGCAGTTTTAATTTTTTCCCAGCAATTTGACCATCCTTTTCATCAATAGTGCTGACCAGTGATAGCTATTTTAACAGAGAACACAGGATGCTCAGAAGCAAACCCCATGGCTTATATCAAAGTATTCATCTTGCACCATATCTTGAAAATCCAATTCTTACACAAGCAAAATCATTACAGAGACACAAGTGCTCTGAGGATAGAAATGGGAGCACATGGGGGTTGTTTTCAATAGAAGCATAAAAGAGTTTTAAATCAATTTCAAAGTTCAATACCCTCCAAGGGAGGGTAATGAGGAAAGTATATGCAGTGACTCTGCTTTGCCTGAGAATATTTTGCTAGTTTGCTGCTTCACCTGGGAGATTTTACCCTTGCATTTTCTAGATCAGTAAATAAATGGAGTACAATATGCAAGCACCTGAGAGGGTCATAACAGATGAGGATTAATTCTGTATTCTTGCAACCCTTCCACAGTTGCATCCACAGCTCTGACTTCTTAAATTTTCACCAGATAAACTTGGTCCGTATGGTCAATGAATCATACTTCTTTAAATGAACTAATTAGCCAACAAGGACAGGAAACATGCTGAACTGTAGAGATAAAGGATTTACATTCAGTTCATTCAACTCTGAACAGGTAGTTCTTTGGTGCAGAGGAGACCTTTCTTTAGCTTTTGTCCCAACTTTTTCAAAGACAGAAAAATAGGTGCTGTGGATGGTAGGGTTGGTAGAGAACTAGTTTGAGTTTAAAATAAAGGAATTCACTTTTGTCCAAAATTGTATGAGATAGAAAAGAGAAGAAATGGAGATTCTTACCAAGATGTTTTGGGGACTTACTCCTGTTTGAAATGTCAGAAGCAATCCCAAGAAAGACACCATGAGGTAGAGGGAATTTAAAGTGGTCCAGGCAACATAAGGAGTGCAATTTATCACATAAATATCACTATCATATGTAAGATGGAGGTAAAAATGTAGGTTATATATGTTCCCTTTTCAGTATATTGAAATTAATGAGAAATACTCTTTGCTTAATATGCATGACTTTGTATACCAATAAATTTTTTTTTTAGGAATTCTAGCAATAGCTTGGCTTGTATTGCAAAGCTTGTCTTACTAAATGTAAAGTTCCTTTAGTTAGGTGGTGATGCTAAGCTAACAGCCTAAAAAAAAGATATTTAATGAAATTTTGCTTTGTAAGAAATCTGTCAGATAGCCCATACATAACTATTATTTCTGTTTTTTAAATAATCTGCCAGTATTTTTTTAACATGCAATAACTGTCTTATTAAACAGAAATTAAATGCCTATCAGAGATACTCAGTCTGAAGTGTTACTGCTTCACCTACCTAATATCAAACTCCTTCATGCTTTTCAATGGCTATGTAAGAAATCTAATTACTATATCTTAAAAAATTTATGGTCAATTTAATTTTATGGAAGTATTGAATTGCCATCTCTTTACATCTCTTCATTTTCCACTTTGGCCTCATAGTTCTTTGCCTCTTAGCTGGCAGTCAAGGTAATACAGCTACTGTGGGCTATGAACTCTCAGCCAAGGTTAGTGAAGTTCTTCATAACAGAATTCGAATCTCTGCTATGCATTAATATATCCCACCAGAATTACCTGTGGGGTATAAATATGTCATCTTGTGAGTGTGTCTACAAAGAGACAGTGAAGTTGAGCTGCTCTGGCAGCCATATCACCAAAAAATGGCTCATTGATAGCTTGAGGAATAAACTGTGTCTTGAAGACAAGTATCCTTTGTCATGGTATGAATCAGTTATTGCGTGTATCCCTTTGCTATTAAACATCATTTTGTCATGCATTCACACTACTTTGTTCCCTTTAAAGATGTTGTTTAGTATTGCAGAGAAAAAAAGTGGATCTAGGTTCACATAATGAATTTAAATCCTCTTCTTTCCAAGTTTAGTGACACTTTGACTAATTTGGGAACAAGTCAGTACAACACAGAGAAAAAGTTTGATTCAGTTTCAGTACACATATTTCCACAAAATTAAGAAGCATTTGGGATTCCATTTTGGATATCTCCTTACCATTTTTTATTTAAAATCTCTTAAAAGAAAAAACACATAACTTTATATGTAACTTCAATGAAGGTTGAATACAATTGTTACTTATTTATAAAACTCTTTATGGAAGTATTGAAAGTTTGCAAGATTTGATTCTTTCACAGTTGGTCTAAATTCTGACAAGAATATTGTTGGCTTAGACAGAATTAAAAAAAAAAAAAGAGATTAGCTCAAACAGAAACTTGTCTGGATGAAAACTGGCTAAGAAGTAAGGGAGCTGTAATATATTTGGCCTCAAGTCAAAGAAACTTCCAGACATCTATTTTAATCAGCCATCGGTCTTGGTTGTTTTTGCCTGGAAAACTGTGATTAATGTTAAATGTGAGTTAGTATGAGAATCCTAAATTAGCATTCAGCAGGAAACAGTAGTAGAATATCAGCAGACTATTCTGGAAAGAATTAACTTGCCACTCTTCAGCAGCCCAAGGAGAATATTATTTCTTATTTCTAGAGGATTCTGTGCACTACTTTTCACTGAAGCAAAAACAGAGAAGGAAGATTGTGGTTTTATTGCAGACTCACGTAAAACTGTGGTCAAAAAATTAAATTTATTGGCCAACACTGGTATTTTTTATACCCAAAGGGCATACAAGATCCACTATGTTTTCACATTTTTGAGACATACAGATATATATACACATACACAAACACACATGCACACAAATATATATTTCACATATGGCTGTGCACTGAGGAATGAAATAAAGAATACATGCTCATGAGAACTACAACTAGGGCTTTCTTCAAAATGAAACATTTTCAGAAAGCTGACATTGTCGGGATGGGGGGGTGAGGGTTGAACAAACAGTATTGAGAGAAAAGTGCTTGCTGACAGGTTGACAAAAGTACATGTAGCCTTTCCGTTTACAGGGGAGAGGGGAGAGGTTAGGCACTACACCACCACAGCAGACAAGACCTTGGGGTATTACACAGCTATCCATTCGCAGCTTTCACAGTGATGAATGAGGTCTTAGCAGATGCCTTGCAGAGAACTAGAGAGAGAGAGAAGCAGAAAGGAGGAGATTTCTCATATGTCTGCCCTTTTCCCCCCTCAGATTGGGTGAGGCAAGTGATTAAAAGATAAAGGCTTTGGACATCTAATGAAACCCGTCTGCTCCTTCTCTCTTCTGTCAAGTGAGAGAAACTCTCAGAAGCTCAAGGAACATGAAGAGTTGGTTTAATCAGAACTTATACTCCAGCAGAAATAATCTTATAAAAGCACTCAAGGGCTCCGAGGACAATACTCCTATTCATTGTGGAGTTCCAGATTTATGGATATAACTTACTTAATGATGCTCAGACTTCAAAATATCCTCAGTTACATTAAGCAAAATTAGGGATTCAATAAAACCTGATGGATTGCAGCATGAGGAAAAAAAACTTAAAACTGTCACTATATACTTACCTTAAGGGGAACTAATTCAGTAGTTCTTCTTTATGAGGATTTTTACAGGTTCTTTTAAAGCATCTGAAACCATGACTGAAACTATATGGAACATGTCAATTTCTGTCTGGTGATGACAAGCCTCATTCAGAAGATTATTAACAATGAAATTAATAAATACATCCTTAACTTGGAAGGTTTTTCCCAATCTTTCATAATAAACAGGAGAAAAAACCTAACAAGATATTTTGGCAGGATCAGACTTTGTGATAACCACGATGAAACCTTTACAAATTAACTGTTCTTTTTTAAGGAAAAAAAAGAAAGTAATTAAAAAAATCCACAGCTTGGGGAAACTGAGATGTTTGGTCTATGTACAGATCTGCTCCAAAATAATGTAAAGTTCTAATTTCACTGGGGTGTGAATGGCAAATGATGAGCAACTTTTCAGGTGAAATGGCTGCTTTAGTTTGTTCATGTTCATGCATGAATGCTAGTCAAGCGAGACATGGGCATTTCCAACAACTGCAGTGGAAGGCTGCCTGGTATTACAGCAGAGGTTTGGCTGTCTTGCACCTATTTTTATTGTATTACTTTTTCAAAGCATTGCTGGTATGTCAGCCACAGTCAATGAAATTCAGTAGCATTTTGAGATGCACCAAATTTTCATCATTGAATCTATTTATGGAGACAGCATATAGTCATTCTCCCTAATCTCCCTCTGATTTCCTATGCAAATACTGCCAGACTCACTCAAGGCCACAGGATTTAGTTACTCACTTGACTGAAAAGCATGTCAATGCAAATTCAGGCTGATAAACCAGCATACAAATCTCCAGGGCTTCAGCAAGTTATAATTCAGCCACAGAATTAACAAAACAAGATGATAGCAATTATGCAAGGAATCAGCTGAAAGGTTATTTTTAATTTTAAATTCCTACCTCTGTACAGCTGGATGTTGGAAGTAAAAAGCAAGATGGGGCATGCCTCCCCATTAGCCAGGCCTTTGGAAAGCAGGCAACATACTGTACTGCGCATTGCTCTGTGTACGTTTCACAGTAAATTTATCAGTGTTAGCCCTGAAAGCAAAGGGTTTTCTGGTGTGGTGGAATGTTCATTTTAATATTAGTATATCAAATATTTTTGGCTCTGACAATGACAGGCAAATTAGTGCTCACTGTATAAAGGCAAGGTTGTGTGCAAACTTGGGGACATTAAAGGGGCTCTGCTGATGGCCATCAGTCCTCATTTCCAGGACCGTCTTGTCCTGAACTCAGGCCTCCACCATGAAGTCAGATCAGCTGAATTCTCAGGTTTGTCATTCTCTACCATTTAACTGCTTGTATAATACCCCTGCAGAGGCCCTGTAACAGACCTATTTCGATTAAAGACTTGACTTTATGTACTCCCATTTGCCCTAGGTAAACTTATTATTCCTCCTTATTAGGAGCTGCTCAGCAATTGAATCAAGACCTTTGTGCTTACAAATGCAACCTGTTCAACACCCCCACACCACACAGGCTCCTGCAACACAGCAGCTTTTGAAAAATTTGGCAGTTAATTTTAGTTTGGGAAGATGTATCATGCAGCTATAATTGTTCATCTTCTGAACAGCAACATTGTTCTAATATATAAAGTTCTTAAATCTTGGGACACAGTTGTGTAACTCAACATCTCTATATAACACAAGTGCAGCTATAATCACTGGAAATGTTTCAAATAAAGAACACCTACTTTAAAATTAAGGGGCTTTGATGGTGCATATTGTAACTACTGTTTTCAGTTCTCCTCTTACTCTGATTCATCCCAGCATGTTTATGTTATATTGCAGGAAACATAAAAAAGTCATTTTTACACACACCTGTGGAAACCAATTCAAAACCTTGTGAAATCAGTTTCAGACTTTTCTTAATTTTGCAGAAGAACAGGGAGGTAATGCAGCAGTGATTGTCTCAAATATTCAGATGGGAAGTATCACTATGCAGAAATAGTTTTGTTTTAACTGGACAGCTTTGATTGTCTCTATATTTTGTGTGAATTTCCATGTTCATGATTGCACATTTTAATTACTGTAAAAATGCCTGGAGCCAGAGGCAGACACTTCAAATTACATCAAAATAAATGAATGAATATCAATAGCAATGTTCATTGCTTCTGCTGGATATACAGACTGGCAAAACACACTCATTAGTATAATCTGCATGTTTGAACAACATACCTTTAAAGCCTTAAATAGGATGAAAATTAGCTTTCAAATTACAAAGCCTGGATTCAAAGTGATTTCATGAGTTTGCCACAGCAAACAAGTATGAAGAGGAGGAGCAAAATAAGAGATGAGATATAAAGGACTATTAGCACACCTGGAGGGTCTGGTTAGTGTCACCAGCTCTTTACCTGCATTAGGCTGGACACTATAATGCTATTCACAACTGCCTTTCTTTGAGCTGTTTAGATAGTCTAATAACAGGTGTTTTTATTATCTCCTTCAGCTTCTTACAGATGGATTGACAGAATCTGAAACCAAACTGAAACTGCACCATTCCTGTAAGCTTAGCACTGGTCTTTTCTACAGCTACCTCAGCAGTTTGTGCTTGCCAGCTGGGTGTCATGCAAGTTTCTGAGTAATCAGAGGCAGCAGAAAAGAAAAAAGAAAAAAGGAGGAAAAAAAAAAAGCTTTTGAGAACATACTGCCACTGATTACAGATCAAAATATTTTGTAGTAAAGGCATTGCTTATTTCTACTATTCCCTCTCCTCCTTCCCCGGCTCCAGTACTTTTCATGATCGTGTTACTGCAAGAGGTTGGTGACATTACATTTGTGACAGCCATATAATTTTATTGGAATGTTCATATCCTCTTTTTTCTTTTGAAGAGCAAAATACTCAAGTGATCTCCCTCCTGTTTGTTTATTTTGCTTCCAAAGGGCAAATCAATGTGTCTGCTTCCTATGTGTCTGGCCAGCTTGCCACAGCTTTCATTTCTCCTCAGAAAATTCCAGCTGGCAATTTCAGACAGAAATTCTGCAACTTAAAGACAATTGCCATTAGGCCACAAGTGGCAGCATCAAGAGATTTCTTCCCCTTTCCCATTTGTTCATTTGATCTTTTTCTTTCTGAGCAATGTTTCTACAAAAATATTTTGCATGTTCTTTTTCCTCTTTCAAAAACAAACAAACAAATCCAAAACCTAAAACAAAATGCTGGACAGAGAATTAACACACTACTCTTCGTATGCTTACTCAGACTGTTCAGATGTGAGAGCAGAGCTGAGAAAAGGCAGGAGATGGAAAGGGAAAAGTGAGAATGTTTGCATTTAAGTTAGATCACGCACCTAAAAGGTTGTCACACCTAACAATTGCAGAGCCAATGTTCATAAAATGTAAAAGCATTTCTGCAGTGTCAGACCTTGGCAGGGCTATGAGGAAATAGTATAATCTTGTTTTCCATTTATGCTGGCTAGCTGACATTTCTGTCTCAGTCTGGCATGCAGTAATCATTAAAAGAGCCTGGCATTTCACAAAATTTGGTAAACAAATGAGGGCTTTGGGGATTTTTTCCCCTTCTAAATTTTTTTCTGGGCATATAAACCTGCTATCAAATGTGACTGAGAAATTACATTTGCATGCACACACTTACACAAGATTTGTTTGGTCCTGTAACTACTATAGTTATTTTAAATTCACACTGTGCGTGTGTATATGTGCATATATTCAGGCACAGTTTTGATGTCACACGTGTGTATTATAGTTAGGACAAGATTATGAGCTTTTACTTATGGGATTGAGCAGGATAATGGGAGTTGGACTTGCCCTTTACTTCTGTGTAGGAACTACCCATTTAATAGGACACAAAAACAGAGGCAAAGCCCTCCTGTTAGGCTACCCATGAGACCAGTGAGTATGTAGATGAGGGACACCCAATGGTCAAAGTATTGAAAGTAAGCTGGGTTCCAGTAACTTAAGATCAGATTCCTAAAAGAACTGAGTACCACCTAGACAGGATTTGAGTGCCTATGCTTTAGCAGCATAGGAGCAGAATTTACCAGTATTCTGAACTCCCTCTCACATATGCAGACACTAACGAAACCTATGGATGCCCAGTTTTTGCCAGAAATTATCCAGGGGTCTAAAGCACTATTTCTGTTTTTAGGAACAAGTACCTACTTTGGAACAGGACTGAGCTACTTCCCACACTCAGACCTCAGTATGGTCAAATTAGGTGTTTTACCACATGAGGCAAGGCTAGGGCAAGGCTAGAGCAAGGCTAACTAATTCACAGAACATCAATTTCTCCAGAATAATTGCATCTATCACTGCTGGAAAAAAGATAACTTTCCTTTTCCTTGTCCTATTGCTTTCGTATATTAGTGCAGTGGGTAGAGCTACCACAGAAAAATTCACAGAACCACAAACTGACTGACGTTGGAAGGGATCTCTGGAGATCATCTAGTCAACCCCCTCCTCTACTCAAAGCAGGGCCAGCTACAGAAGGTTGTTCAATTCCAATTGAATTTTTAATATCTCCAAGGGCAGAGATTCCATAACATCTCTAGATGACTTGTTCCAGTGTTTGACCACCCTTGCAGCAAAAAAAAAAAAGGTTCAAAAAGTTGAAACATCATTTTTCAAATGCTGACCAATCTCAGCTCTTTCAGCCTCGCCTCATATGAGACCTGCCTCAGTTCCTCGGTCATCTTCATGGTCCTTGGCTGGAGTTGCCAATATTCTAGATGTAGAGTCCTCCATGATTTAAAAAATATAGAGATTTACAGGATCAAATCATTCCCTTTTTGCCGTGTATTTTTTTTATTTGAAATAATTTGAGCTTTGTACAGCTAAACTGTTGTTTATTTCTGTGTGAGTTGCAGGTGTTCAGGATATTTCAGGATTTGGCCTGTTTGCATTTTTTTCAACCAGAAAGCAAATAAAATAGTTCTATGTGGTTGAATCTTCTCTTTTCCCATTTATAGCTGAACAATGCGACCCAACAGTACACAGCTGTCTGATAAGAAGTGCATCCTTTTCAGGTTTACAATGGAAGACCTGTTTCTCAACAGAAGCCTAGATTTAATTGTACTAACAGGAATTTTTGCATTTAACATTATACACATACACTTCCAAATCAGGAAAAAATACTGCAGGATCTTCACTGCCAGCAAATGGGCAAGATTTTGCCTACTTTACATATTTCTTGGTCCTATTGCTATGACATTTAAAACAAAAATTAATTATGCTCCATCCATAGAGCTTTGAGTTTGTCTGGAATCATCCTAGATTGGCATCATTAACACATGTACAATTATACAATTAAGGGCTTAATTAATTATTAAGGATTTCATTGGTCTGTTCAGTGTTTTAGGCAAAATCTGTACTTAAGAATGGATTTTCACTTTTGAGGGTTGAAGGTGCAAAAAAATTCAGCTTTTTACTTCTGGCTACTAATTAATTTTCACCCTGACAAAATATCTATCATCTAGGTGCCTGATTGCTCACCTGGACAAAAGTCTCTGTTTTAAAAGATGACTAACAATATCTCCCACCGCAAGCCTTCCCTCTTCCAAAAAACCAAAATGAAATCACTTACCAAGAAAAAATCAATTTCTTGAAATGAGTTTTAAATTAAATTAAAGTTGGTGAGAAATTTGATATCAAGAGTTCTCGAGACTAAAGTCATCACTGAACAAAATCAATACAGGGTCCCCTAATTCAAGCTTCTCCTCCTATTTACTTCAGCCCTAATCGGAAGACACATTCTTAGGTCAAGATATGTCACGTTCATTTCTTGGCTTCTCAAGTGAGACTTGTCAAAATGGTGCCAGATTATATCAAAGTGTATATTCTTATAGTTGGGAACTGGAAAATGCAGTGAGCTTAGCAACTCATTTTATACAGATCATTAAAGAGCTGTTGGAAAGTAAGACGCTGGGGTCACTACTACCCTGAACTGAAAGTAGAACAGTGACCTGTGATAGATAATAAAAAGCTCCATATTCCATTATTACCAGGGTGAGTTACTTTTATCATTATTTCAACCCTCATTTTTCAGCTGTCACCAAATTTCTAAAATTTACAGCATGGATCTTGAGAGTCTGGTTTACTGCTGGATTAACACCTTCTGGTGTCAGAGGAAATATAAAAGATAGCCTTTATTCTGAAAACAAGATGAAGAAAGAAATAGAATTTATGTAAACATTCTGAATGGATTTGTGCTGTCTTTCTGTGTTGCAACTCTAGGATCTGGCAGAGGATGTTTTGATTGACACGAGTGGTTTTTTTACCAGGTTACTTTTGGTGCGGAAGTCATAGTTCTAACCCAAAAGCTATAGGAAGTATTCAAGGTAGGTAGAATAAAACATATGAGAGAAGGCCTCTATAAATATTAGGAAAAAGATTTAGATTATACTAAGAAATCATGTCTGTTGAGTAAGCACCCTTTATGCATATAAAGCTAATCTACTTTTTGTTTGCTTAGTCCATACGTATTATGCACGTGATGTAGATTTGCTCCTCCATGTCTGGATTCAGACTTCTAATCACCAGCTATGGTGTTGTCTTTATACTGGGGCTTTGTTTTCTGGGGAACCAGTTTTGGGACAGAAGGCATATATATTTTTTGTTCTTGAAAATGATAAAATTGGGGGGAAAAAAAAGAAAAAAAAAGGGGGGGGAGGCAGGGGGAACAATGACACGACCCAAACAAAACAGAGGAGAATGACCTTAAGGAATGAGATGACACGCCCATACCTAAAGCCCTGAGCCCCTTATGGCCCCATATTGTCTTCCACTTTCCACTGTCTTCTTCCCATTGCAAGGACTCCAGATATCTCCCATTCGCCTTCCCACTGTCAGGGGCTCCATTTGTTCCCAGTGCTTTCCTCCATAACTATTACCTGTCTTTTTTTATCCCTACTGCCAAATCTATCATTACTTTTATACCACCATGCAAATTAAAATGCTACAGATTAAGTGTAAGACCTTGTTCATTCAATTAAAAAAACATATAAACTCACTGAAATGATTCTTTAGCAGGCCAGTGAGAAAGAAACTGTTGAATCTTCTCACCACAATAGAAACATGGAAGAATGAATTAATAGAGCTTTTTATTTTTAATGTTCATGTCCTTTTTAAAGTTTCTTGTGCAGAAAAAAAAAACAAAACCAAAACACACTAAAATATCTGACAACATAGTTGATGTTTACTTGACAATAAAAGATAAAATGTACAGGGTGGTTTAGTGCTCCTAGTACTTGAACCTAATTTGTAACTTAAACCAACATCTGGGCACCCTGTATGTTGTCTAATGGTTAAATTAAACACAAACATTAATCTGGGACAAAAATTCTTTTATCTCTAGATAACAGCTCTGAAACATCTCTTTATCTCATGTTTCCTGAACTCCCACAGACTCATTCAATGTTAAACCATCCTGAGGATCTCAGCAGTAAATTTGAATCTTGCAATATTGATTTCACGGATATATTTTCTGCAAACCTAGCTGGCCTGATTTGTGATTATATCAGTTCTTTAATATTTCTCTTTTAAATAGTTCCTCAACATGAAGATTACAGGACACAAGTAAGAAAAAACTGCTCAAGTAATTATATATGTATATATATTTAAATATTAACAAACCATTAAATAATGCTTGTTTGCATTTTCTTTTTCTCAATTGATAGAACAGACATTAAAGTGTGTGAAGTATGTGGGCTGCTGTTTCCAAGGAAACAGAATCTGAATAAACTAATTAAAGAATTTGGACACACTACTCTGCAAAAATGAGGACACCATGAAATCAAATCTTCTTTATCTTTATTGGCTGAAGGAGAATGGATCGTGGGAGTATTCAGTGGTGGGCTTATTGGAGTTTCTGCAATGGCAAGTGTTTTTTTTGACTGAAATTAGACACAAAATTAATAATAATAGTAATAATGGCACTTTGATTTGCTGTCTTCACACCTGAGTGACATGCAGACACATTTGTCGCAGTCAGCTTGTAACCTGTCAGAACTGGAAACTAAGTTATGAAAATATGAGATGAGAAAAACAGTAAGAAGGCTAAAATCTGTGGTTTGTTGGCTCTGAACGACCCTGTCACATAACAATGGCTTATATTATTCATGATAAAATACTGATCAGCCTGAATAAGGGTGGCAGAATCTGGGGTCTTTATCAGAGGAGCATTTATACCTTCTGAACATCCCTGCCATCTGACAAGGAAGTAGATGAAAAACACTGAGAAGCTGAAATAGGAGTTGCATCAGTGAGTCACTGTACATATCTCATTCATGTTCTTTCTCACCTACCTGGATGACTGGAAGGAGATAGTATCTTCTTCAATACTGCCAGCTCTCAGCAGTTCTAAAGGAGAAAGCCCAGTGGAGCAAGGTTGTAAGGCATCTTGTGTTGTCATGTAAAACTCAGCTTTAAAAACTTAACAGTGAAATCCAAATCTCTTTACCTAAATGTTACTCTCTTGATTTTGTATCCCGGTATTTTTCAAATAGGTAATTCCATTAAATGTAGGTTTCATAAATCAAATGCGACTCCTCTCCAGAGTTCTCAGCTGTGGTTCAGGAAAGCTTGTCTACATATTTTTGCAACTCCTGTCTCAGCTGGGCTAATGGGTTTCATTAAGGCCTTTTGAATGCTACTGTCAGCACTGTTGTGGATCCTTCACAGTCCAGGGTCGCAACATCACAGTGTAAGGAGTGTTACCCTAAGCTAAGTCGATATTTAAAATGCTAAGGAAAACCATGCTAACTTTTGGTGTGTCCACACTGATTTAGTTGGTCAAAAAATCAATAAAGTTCAAAAATGTCTAAGAGCGAGTGGATATAGTTAACATGGCAGTTTTCCTCATAGGGTCAGCCAGTCCAAAACTACCTACAAAAATAAAAGGTTGGTATCAGTGACTGAAGATCTGTCTGGGCTATCATTCATAGTCACCAGCATAGAAGTATATTATATAGCCTGTTAAGCTTACCCTGTTCAGCATTCTCAAATCCAGCCAACAAACCAGAGGTTTTAAATATCTCTTCTTTAGATAAGACTGTATTGGCTTTTAATCTGCTATACATTCCACTGTGATGTTGCCTTGAAAGCAACAGAAACCCTTTCTGAACCGTTCAATCTTCACATAAGATTTTAGATTCAGTTTGGTTCATGCTGTGAAACCATTTCCTCATGTCAGAAGAAGCCTTTGTAATACAAATAAAATACCATCATCTTCATATTAATAAATTTAAAAGCTTGGCCTCTATTGCTGTAAATCTCAGACACACACAATTTGGGCAGATGTGATGAACCTGATGGCACCTGATGGTGTGTCCAAGTATGCAGAACTCAATGCTTTCACTGGAAATTGCAAATATGCACTCATAAAATTTTGCTTTTTTGTTGCAGGGCTTTGCTCTAAATGGAAATTTTTACTTGAATGTTTTTGAGGGACATAGTGATGATTACTAAACAGGACTAAACTGATTGTGGGCAAAGCTCTATTGACTGTGTCAGTAAAAAGAGCATACTAATAATCTTAAGAAATCATCTAGTATTAAAACATTCCTGTTTTACTTCTTAGGATCCTAATATTTCCCCTGTGGTAAGTCAGACAAAGATGGCTCAAAAGAATCAAGTACAAAGAGGATCAAGGGTTAATCTAGACATACAAAATAGTTAGCAAAATGTGTGATCCTATAAAAGATAAAATTCATAGTACACTAAAATAAATGTTTTTTGTCTGCAAAGAGAAGAAACAAATTCCAAATTTGCAACCGATGATAACAAAAAATGGAACTGTATTGACCCAGTTTTGGGGGGGCTGATAAACACCTGTAATATTTATATTGACTGTCTCAAGAGCAACTGCTATGTGTACTTTGATATGGGTACAGTATGATGATGAATTCTTTTTCTACTAACAAATAATAATAATAATAATAATAATAATAATAATAATAATAATAATAACAACAACAACAACAACAACAATAACAACAATAAAATAGCTGGACCAATTTTTTGCCACTTCCTCAGACAAGTGCTTTCTTCAACTTCCTGCTTATATAAGAAGGAACATACGATTTTTGCTAGAGAAGTGACAGAACACAGAAATTAATTCAATTCCTACTTGTACTTGTAGCCTATTAAGTTCTTTGGAACTTTGACTGTATTTTATATGTCAATCAAATAAAATCATTCCCAAGTTTAAAAATACATTTTTTCTCCCCTTCTTACCTTCGCCCATGCAATATTGAGAAGTCAGCTGCCTTTTTATCTTTCCACAGAACAAATGAGAACTCTTTATGGCTTTCATCTGTTGTTTTTTAACCTGCTACTTAAAATTGCTTTTAAAAGTGAATTTTGATAGAGCGAATGGTTTGAAGTAAACTTGTTCCATAAAGCTATATACCTTAAGGGCTGGAAAAAAATGTACTGATGACTGTAAAAGGTAGGAATTTGGAAGAATATTTTTTGACATTTTCAGAGGAATGTTTTCCATATTGCATAGTTTGGGAATTGAGAGCACTGCTAAACAAAGACTGTAAATATGGGCTTCAAAGGAATGCTTTCTGAAAGAAAAAAAAAAGAAAAACTGAAAAAGAATTGGTTATTGAAAATATATATAACCGTTGTTTTCATTTCAGATATTCTTAAAACTCCTGGATTTATAATAATCTAGTTAGGTCTGCCATGCTAGATATAACATCAGCTTGTTACTGGTCTTTCTGTGACTCATGCTTACTGTGTTGAAGGTCACTATGAGAGTTCAATGCCTCAAGAAACTTCCACATTTCTTAAGACGACAATCTTTTGCTTTGTCCACTTTTAACCTCAACTGTTTTCTTTCTTTTTACATGCTTATTTTTTTAGCTGGAGAGTTCTTCTTGAACCCTGAAATTCTATTTAAATTTACATACAGATAGAAGTCTAGAGTTTTGATGTGTGGAGGAGTCAACGGGAGGATTAAATAAACAGTAGATTTTTAGGTACTTTAGGAACTGTAGAACTTTTTGAATAGAAGGAACCTGAGCAGAAAGAAACCAGCTACACCTTACTCATAATGGTAAAAAGCTGAACCAAAACTAAAAAGCTAAAAAACTTGTAAAGGATTATTTAAATCACAAGTTAAAAGAAAGCCAGCTGTTGCACAAGAGCAGCCACTTTGAGCTGATAGTCTGCAAAAGTGATATCAAAGCTAATGCTAAGTGTGCCCCTCAAAAGAGAGGAAGGAAATTAACAATGTAAGCATAATACCTTATACATAGAATTTGCAAGATTAATCAGTGAAATGGGGGCAAAACTTATTAGTGCTTCCTTACCTATGCTGGGAGCCTGGAAAATAAGATAAGGAATTATTATAATGCTTGGAATCAAGACAACAACCCTGACATACCATGTACCTCAGAGACTTAGAGGACAGAGTATAAGCTATGGCATGCTGTGTTGCCAGGCTTCGAGCTTCATAGGAATGCTAGACTGGGAGGTAATGGAGAAGAAGTGGCACTGTGTGAAGGGTAATATGAAGCTTAAACAAAATTAAAGTGTTATGATAAAAAAGGAAAAACATTATTCCTTTTGGGTGGAAATCTCATGTTATTAATAAAAATGTAGAACTAGCAAAGAACTATGCCCTTATCAGAACAATGGTAGTTGTCAGGAAATTCTGAGTGAGACTAAAGAAGTTCCAAATTTGGGAGAAGTACTAAGTGTGAGAGATTCTAATTACCTATCTAGAAATCTGATAAGTCTTTGAATGGGATGAGTTGTAAACGTAAATTTTTTGGATATGATTAATAGTTTATTTCTAGAACAAAAAAGTCTTAGAACCCACAGGAAAAGATTCTGTTTGTTAAGAATTTGGTCTTGAGCAGTGCAGGAGGACCCATTTCAAGAGTTATTATTGGGACATAGGATCTGTAGTAGTGACCACACCAAAAGAAGGTTTAAAAGCAGGAAACAGGTCAAACAAATCCAAAATGTGATTTTTTCAATCTCCAGAAAGAAAGAAAAATTTACAAAACAAATGGGAAAGAAAACTCTGTAAAAAAACCCCCCAAAACAAAACAAAACAAAAAAAAAACCAAGCAACAAACCAAGAAGGCAAAAAGCATCTTGAACTCTACCTAAAAAAGATTACAATGGAAGTCCAAGTAAAATGAATGTCACATTAAAAATAAAGCAAAATGGCTAAAAGACCTCAAAATCCTACATTAACTCAGTAGCTCAGAATAAAAGCTAAGGAGGCTATCATAGAGAAAATGTCACCATCTAAGAAATGAAAAACACACCAAATATGGGGAACAGCACAACCAATAAAATATGGAGATCATTTGTAAGCAGGAAATTAAGAAAACTCAAAAAGAATTTGAAGAGCACCTGGCAAAGTGTGCTGAGACTGATATTAAGACTTTCTCTAGGCACATCAAAAGCAGGTGTGATAGGGAATTGATGAGACCACATCGTGACAAAATTATGGAAGTATACTCAGGTATGATAAGCCTATAGCAGATAAGCAGAATTAATTCTTTGACTTGGTCTTTACTGCTGAAGACATTGGACAGATTCCCCCATCTGAAGGCCTTTTGTAGCATATAGGTCAAAGGAATTCAATCACTTCTAAAAAATATACAGGATATATTAGACAAAATACATAAATTAGATGTTCATAAGTCAGCAGGACCAGATGATATTTCACCAAGGTGTGTAATGTATCATTATGAAGCCACTGCACATACAGGACAGGAAGATTGTAAAGGTGACTCCTATCTGTGGAAAGAGATCTAGCTAAGATCATGGGAATTACAAGAGCAATGAGTCTGACTTCCATCAAGGCAACTGTAAGATGGTTGAGTCTACAATACAAAAAAAAGATCTTTGAAAACATTAATAAACACAGTCTGTTGGGAAAGAGTCAGCATATCTTCTGTAAAGGGAAATCCTACCTCACTGACCTGCTGCAGTTCTGTAAGAGTGACAATAATTTATATGAGTATATGATTCTATGATTCTGAGCTAGGAGGAGGCAATTTTCAAGAGGATGAAAGACAGTTATTCTTAAAACAGCAGGTAGTAAACTTCCAGAGCTTGCTGCCCTAGGAGGTTGTAGATGGAGGCAGTGTCAGTAAGTTCAGAAAGAATTAGATGTTAACTTACTAAAAGGTCTAAGCAACAATGTACCATTTAACAACAGCTGTGGATGTTGACAGAGGTTGGACTGCAGGAAGCAGCCAGATTCATAGAAACATAGAATCATAGACTCATGGAATTGTTTAGGTTGGAAAAGGCCTTTAAGATCATCAGGTCCAACCATTAACCTAGCACTGCCAAGTCCACCACTAAACCATGTCCCTAAGAACCACATCTACACCTCCAAGGATGGGGACTCAACCACTTCCCTGGGCAGCCTGTTCCAGTGCCTCACTAACCTTTCAGTGAAGAAATTTTTCCTAATATCTAACCTAAACCTGCCGTGGTGCAACTTGAGGCCATTTCCTATCACCTGTTATTTAGGACAAGAGATCGACCCCCACCTCACTACAACCTCCTTTCAGGAAGTAGTAGTAAGCGATAAAGTCTCCCCTCAGCCTTCTTTTCTCCAGGCTAAACAACCCTAGCTCCCTCAACTGCTCCTCATAAGACTTGTGCTCTAGACCCTTCAACAGCATCATTGCCCTTCTTTGGACACGCTCCAGCACCTCAACATCCTTCTTGTAGTGAGGGGCCCAAAACTGAACACAGTATTTGAGGTGCAGCCTCACCGGTGTTGAGTACATGGGGACAATCACTTCCCTAGTCCTGCTGGCCACACTATTCCTGATACAAGCCATGATACTATTGGCCTTCTTGGCCACCTGGGCACACTGCTGGCTCATATTCAGCCAATTGTCAACCAACACCCCCAGGTCCTTTTCAGCCAGGCAGCTCTCCAGTCACTCTTCCCCAAGCCTGTAGCATTGCATGGGGTTGCTGTGACCCAAGTGCAGGACCCGACACTGAGCCTTCTTGAACCTCATACAGCTGGCCTCAGCCCATTGATCCAGCCTGTCTAGATGCCTCTGTACAGCCTTCCTACCCTCCAGCAGATCAACACTCCCACCCAACTTGGTGCCATCTGCAAACTTACTGAGGGGGCACTCGATCCCCTCATCCAGATCATTGATAAAGATATTAAACAGGACTGGCCCCAGTACTGAGCCCTGGGGAACACCACTTGTGACCAGCCGCCAACTGGATTTAACTCCATTCATCACCACTCTTTGGGCCCGGCCATCCAGCCAGTTTTTTACCCAGCAAAGTGTACGCTCGTCCAAGCCACCAGCAGCCAGTTTCTCCAGAAGAATGCTGTGGGAGACGGTGTCAAAGTCTTTACTAAAGTCCAGGTAGACAACATCCACAGCCTTCCCCTCATCCACTAAGTGGGTCACCTTGTCATAGAAGATCAGGTTAGTCAAGCAGGCCCTTGCCTTTCATAAACCCATGCAGACTGGGCCTGATCACCTGGTTGTCCTGTACATGCTGCATGATGGCACTCGGGATGATATGCTCCAGAACCTTACCCAGCACTGAGGTCAGCCTGACAGGCCTGTAGTTCCCTGGATCCTCTTTCCAGCCCTTCTTGTAGATGGGCATCACATTTGCTAACCTCTGGTCCACTGGGACCTCCCTGGTTAGCCAGGACTGCTGATAGATGATGAGAAGTGGCTTACTGAGCACTTCCACCAGCTCCCTTAGTACCCTTGGGTGGATCCCATCCAGCCCCATAGACTTGTGTGTGTCTACGTCATGTTCTCTCACTAAACATCTCCTGCTGCCAGTGCTGGTGGCAGGGCACTGGGCTGGCTGGCTGGGCTGCTGGTCTGACCCAGTAGTAAGGACATCATATATTCTTACGTTTTTAATTCATGTATGCAGTCACTTTCCTCATCACCTCCAAATTTCTCTGTGAAGTCCTGTAATACCTGCCTAGGTTTCTGCCATGAGGTCTCTGCAAAAACATTAACAGGCAATTGTTATGCAGATGGCCCACAAGGACAGTCATAGCTCTAAATCTTCTCACTCTTTTTTTTTTTTTAAATTTAATCAAGATATTCTAGTTGTTAATCCTGCTGTAAGTGATCATATTTCTGTATTTTGCCCCTCATTCTCTGCATGCCTTGTAATCTCAGTTTAGTTAAGTGATATTTTGGCAGTTTCTTAGTCCAGGTCTTTCAATAGAGTATAAGATTTCTTTTTATCATTTCTACTTCTTACTATTTGCATGTTGTCATTCAATTTTGAAGCTCTCCAGCATTGTTCTCAAGGTTATAACAAGCACAGAGGAAAGTCTATTGAAGGTCATCAAAAACCTATGCAAGCTAACCTGGTCTCATGACTTCAGGCCTCATGACATGATTTTGCAGTGATTAATAGATGAATGCAGTTCTTTGCAGTGTCAAGATCAATGAAATAATTTTAACTTGCTTAGGACAGTATCCATATTTAGCACATCACTTTTTCTGAGTCTGATTTGAAATGTAAGCTTAAGTTACAAAACTGAATAAAATGAAGTAAGTATTTTTTTTTTCTATTGGTCATAGAGGTATTTGTAACCAAGCACAACTGAATACAAAGTAAAGTTATGCTTTGTAAATAATTTCCTTTCACCATAATTAGCCAGGCTAAATTAATACCAAAGTGCCTCATCTGAGAAGACACAAAGGCAAAAAGTCATGAATTTACATGAGTGAATCTGAACCTTGCTTAAAGACACAAAACCAAATCCAACATAGCATATCTGTTTCACAGGAGACCATTGAAATTATTCATAACAAGTTTATTGATTACTTATTTTGAGAATATATAAAGTACGGAAGGTGTTGGCCTTTTAATAGGCCCAGAAAAATGTCAAGCTGATAATTTTCTGCATCTTTGTAAAGTGCTGGCTTCTATCTTTATCTCTTCTGTACTCATTGCTACATCTGCACTTTTCACTTCCATCAACAATTAAAACTTCTCAGAAAGCCTACATGCAAAGTGGTATGGAAACACTATAAAAAGAAAAGTCTGATCTGGAACTCAAGTGTAATTTTTCAGCACCAAGAAATTCAAACTAGTGTGGCTAAACCCATCCTGACCCCCACTCTCCAAAAAATAGCCATAGACAGCAATCTTGCATCGACAAAAGGAAACGGAATGACTGAATACATTTTCCCATGTGCTACTTTTTTAATTCCAGCCTTCTAAAATAGCTTTGAGACTCAAATGCTGGTCCAAATCAAACCTCTAAACATTTTGAGGCTCCTTGAGTACTGACAGGTTTTTCATTTTTCTGTTTCAGATTTCTCAGAAAATACTATATGGATATGTTTTGTCTTGTGTTTGCAAGTTAGACTGACACTTCCAGGAAATGATACACCCTTGTCCAGGCTTTCAGAAGCCTGGCAACCCACACAGAAAAGTAGCTTTAATTAGAATGACAGTAGCCCAGGAATCACAGAAAATTCCAAATTCCTTCAATTTAATCTGGACCAAATTTATAGGAGAAAGTAGATTTGATGAGGCCTGGGTATACAGTTGCTGCAATCATTAAACACTGAGCTTTAGCATGATTTTGTTACAAGCCTTCATCTGGAATGCCAAATTCTTGACATAAACAAGAAATTTTCTTGTATTCATAGCCACAGTAGGCCTGTTGAGTTCCCTGTTGTCCTTGTGTGTGAATCATCCCAATATATAACAAAGTATAACTTCCTTTTCATCTTCAGTTTACCTTCTTTTTTTCGCATGGGAGTACAGGTGGAAAATAAACCCAATATGAAATGACCTCGTCCCTTGTTGTTGTTCACAATACCAACATCCTTATGCTGAGATACTAAGCCGCTTATGTTGTAACATGATGCATATTGCTGTTTAATCAAAAATTATGATCAATATGATCACCTCATAAGCAATGTCTCGGGTGAAGAAACATAAAATCCAAACCCAAAACCTAATGTACCCAAAAATGTGTAATTTAAGGCTGCTAATTTTATCAAGGAAAGGAAATATGGTCTGCTTATGATTTATTTTATCAATTTATATTTTGAAAAACAGTCTTCAGTAGCCATTGAAATAGATAAGATTATGAGGCGTGTCAGTAGGTTACAAAAGTTCAGGTTTGTCATTCTATTGTAATTATGATAAGATCATATTCTGTTCAGCTTGCACCCAAGATACGGATTTAACTTAAAGAGTCTAGACTGTCTCCTTTTTTAATAATAAAGGCAGTTGTCAAATTAACAAAGATGTCAGAGCAGATAAAATCCCTGCAGCCGTGCTGAGCTCTGACAAAGCTTTCTTTTACAGGTTTGCTGTTGCCTCCTTCACTATCATACTAGATAAGACTTTAAAAATATCAGTAATTTCCATTTGAATGATGTGGTCTTTGATCTTTTCAATAACAAAATCACCCTCAATTCTTTTAGAAATACCATTAAATTAGTGCGATACAGCAAATTCTTTACATTTTGTTAAAGTCAAGGTTTATTTTAGTAACTAATTTATTTGAAATATGGCCAGCTCCAGCACTCCACTGGAAGACTTATATAGGGGTTACACAGGCTTCCTGCATTAGCCGGAACCAGCTTTCCATTCCTTTAGCTAATTTACGTACACTTGCTTGACACTCTTTTGTCCAAAGGAGAATGATGTAATAATGACAACAATGATTTCATTGCCTGTAATGAAGAGGTTAAAATACTAAAAAAAACCCTCTCAAGTATAAGCTTAAGAGGACAGGGTTTAATCATGACAGTTGGCAAAATATGCCTGAGCCATTTGCTCAAAACCAATCCAAGTAATTTACAATGCCAGGTGAAGCCCCCTCCCATACTTGAACTTTACCACAGCCCTTCACAGGCATTTACTAAGGTTCTTGTATGAAAAAGAAGTAGATAAAACTAAAAAGATATCAATTTCTTTCTTAATATTCATACATGTAGTTTGAAGACAACAAGAATAGATGTAAAGAAGCTACTGTATTTTTAGAGAAAATAGGATTAAGGAGAAGCCTTTTATGTCATAACCTGTTACTCTTTCTGTAATGGTGGACTACTGCTCCGCGTACTTCCACTGTTTTGTCTGTTCTCAACAGAAGAGGCTTCCATCATTTCTTTTTAGAAGAATGTATTGTTTACAAAGAAAATAAATTGTTTCTCAGAAGGGTGTGTTTGGGGGTTTTTGTTTTGTTTTTTTAAAGCTAGTGTTCATTGCAAATACCTATTTTTCAAAATTTTAACTTATTAGTCCTGGCTATCTATCATTGAGAAAAAGACATATTGACATGAAAACACATAGTATATGCAAGCAAAATCCTTTGTAAAATAATTCTTGGAACTTCTGGAAATGTGAATGTTTTATGTGATGCCAACTTCTAAAACACAGCAAAGTGTCTTTTAAATTATAGGGACTAAAATCCAAAACTCACTTCATCCATTGACCTATAACTCAATCTCAAGGAAATAGAGTTATATTAACTGGGGAATTCAATGTTAAACAGATAAATTTCTTTATTTCCATGAATGCTGTTGTGGTTTAACCCCAGCCGGCAGCTAAGCACTGCACAGCCACTCACTTACTCCCCCCTGGTGGGATGGGGGAGAGAATCAGAAGGGTAAAAGGGAGAAAACTCGTGGGTTGAACTAAAGACAGTTTAATAGGTAAAGCAAAAACCGTGCGTGCAAGCAAAACAAAGCAAGGAATTCGTTCACTACTTCCCATCGGCAGTCAGGTGTTCAGCCATCTCCAGGAAAGCAGGGCTCCATCACACACAGGAAGACAAATGCCATCACTCTGAATGTCCCCCACTTCCTTCTTCTTCCCCCCGATTTATATGCTGAGCATGATGTCATATGGTATGGAATATCCCTTTTGTCAGTTGGGGTCAGTTATCCCAGCTATGCCCCCTCCCAGCTTCTTGTGCATCTCCAGCCTTCTCAGTCAGTAAAGCATGTGAAGCTGAAAAGTCCTTGACTTAGTGTAAGCACTACTTAGCAACAACTAAAACATTAGTGTGTTATTAACGTTATTCTCCTACTAAATCCAAAACACAGTTCTATACCAGCTACTGTGAAGAAAATTAACTCTATCCCAGCTGAAACCAGGACAGATGTTAACAGAACTTGGAGTAAAATGAGTGTTCTCTCCCTCACCTCACCCCAGTTCCATCACCTGTAAATCAAACCGCATAAAATGTATACTTCCTTTGGGTATATAAGACTATGAAGATGAGAATAACTGTTTAGAGCATTTATATATAATTTGCAGATAACTACAAAATCACAGGTATTTACTAACTTGTATTTCAGAATGTGATATTCCTATGGCAACACAAAAAGTTGTTGTTAAAAGATGTGAATCTGCTCTCACTTTTCTTTATAAAGGAGACATAGTTAGAATGTTGATGTAAACTGCCCTTAATTTACTTGGGTCCGCTATCCAAGCTGACAAGCAGATACGTGTTTATAGAACGACAACATAAAGATGCACTGAGAACACAGCTAAAGATGACAACTGCAGAAGAGAACCTCTGAAAAGGAAAAGTTCCTGTCTGAGGAGTGAGCACACATGTACACACATCTGCGCTGACACGCACACATAGATCTTTGCAAGTACAGTATAGAAAGATCAATAGAGGAAACTTCTATGTTTTTACAACTTCCTCTTTATAGCAATAATTAGCATCAACATTTGTAACCTTTATTTCTCTCAAATATTAGTTGTTTTCCTCTCCTGGTCACAAGGAAGGAGATAATATTCACAAATTTCTCAGTATTTTCTGCTTGTGAGGGGAATAAAGGAAGTGTTTATTTTTCCTTGCTTTGGTAGTTTTTCTTCTATCAGGCTGGTAAGTACTACTTGATAACTCTGTAATGTTCAGCTCATCTATATGCATGTACCAGATCCTGATCTATATGCCTGTACCAGATCTTGTCATCTGTTGAATTTTTTCTACTATAAAACAAAATTATGACTGAATAGTACCCAGTCAAAATGAGATTATTTTGATCTTCATGGGAATCACACATTCTATTTGGTCACAAATATCATGTTCTAGTTGCTGTGCTATAAAATTAAGATTGTTTCTTTACTACTACTATGTGAATTTCCAAATGTCCAAAGCTAGGAAATAGGTAAATCAGCAGAGTCAATCAGATTCTAACCAGACACCAGTGTAGTGAGACAATTTTCTACATGTGATGAAAAAGTCTGCCCATGGTTAGTGTACATTTCTGACTTTGTAGCCCAAGTTCCTGTTTTTGAAATTTAAATAAATGATTTTGCAAAGCTAGTGGATCATTTAGTTTTAAAATTTTATTCAATTCTTAATTAATGAAGCTTTTTCAGCATAACTTCTGCTCTGTTGTCATTGAAAGTATTCTCTGACAATTGAAAACCAAATGCAAAGCACTTTGTTGGCATTTGTTTATGATGCCAGATATGGCTGTGTTTGTACAGAGGCTGAAAAATATCTACACAAAAATAATTTCTTGAGTTCCTTACTTAATTTTTAATGACTTATTACCTACATATTTTGAATTTTCCCAACTGTGCAATTTGTAAATCAGCTTATAAAGTTGTAGAATACTTTAGAAATTTTAAAAATCCCTGTCAGCATGGATTGTTATTTCTACTTAGTTTAAAATGTTATGAAGTCTAGCATTTCCTATTAAATGGTGGGTGAGTCAATACCTTCAGCCTTTGACATCATTCTGCAGTTACACCACACTGAATAGGTAATAACATCATGATTACTGAGGGTAATTGGGACAAAGTGTTGAGGTTTTCAGTAACTTCTGTAATATATTGCAAGTCATTGATTTTATATACACAATTTCATTTAATACACAATGAAAACAACTTAAAAATAGTTTCACAATTTTCGATTCAGTAATGTCATATGCTAAAAGTATTGAAATATATTGATTTTGTGTCACAGAAGAATTGGTGTCCAAATATATTCTCTTTGCCATGCAATTCTATTCTTCTGTAGAGTTCTTCTGTAGAGTTCTTCTGTAGAGTTTCTCTTTGAGAAGCTGTGTGGCAGAAGGCGAAAGAAATCAGAGTGCTGAGTTTCCCCCTCCTTTGAAATGTTTCCCTCATCTGTTATGATAACACATATACTTAAACCTGAAGTTTACACTGGAAAGCAGTAATCTTATCTCAAGGCTTTCCTGACTCCATCAGCTTCAAAAGTAGAGCCTTCAAAGTTTGGCATTGTCACCAGAACTCCATGATAAAATTAGTTACATTTAGAAGTGCAGCACTGGCTATCTATCATTTGACATACAAATCAAAACAGTAAATTTAAAAGATTCTGAGGTTTAGGACACAAGATGGCAAAAGCTGTGAAGATTGAAGTTAAGGAAGTTAAGCTTCTTTTTCTTCCACTCTCCTGATAGCCCAGGAAAACTGGGTGGCAGGGTATACATGTGTATTGATGTCCAAGAACTATGTGCAGCCTAACATCACGGAACCATACGTATTAGATGTGGGAAAAGATCATGCAACTTCTCTTCTGTACCAGAAGGAACGGTGTGGCTTTATTTAGTTTACCATTGAAGAAAATAATAGGGATTTCAGAAATTACCTTCAGGCATTCTTCAGCATTCCCATTTTCCATTTAGGTTATGCTAAACACTGCTAATAAAATGCTGTATCTCTTCCACTACTTTGATTATTTTCTTTGCCATCACATCAAATTTTGGATGGAAAACAACAAGGAATTTCAGTTCTTTTAGGCTAAGTATTAGGAAAAAAAATGAGATAATTAGGGGAGAAGATAAGAATTTAAACTTGTTCCTCTCTCATTGTTTTGTTGAGGGATGGATTTGGGTGGAGATTTAGGAGTGAAAGTTGTGTTTTCAAGAAAGATTTCATTAAAAACAAATACTTTTTATTAGACAGAGTCTCTGATTGAGCTGTATGTTGACTGTCAAAAGCATAAATTTCCCAAGGGTTCAGATGGTTATCATAAGGAGCAAGTACCTAGAAACATGGATAGCACACTAGCATACACAATATTCGTTCCTTTTGAAGACTTAATAGAATGTTAGACCTTCAATATGTCATTCTGTAACTTAGCAAATCATTGCAGATTTGTCTGTCTTCTTTTTAGAAGACATGAATAACAGTTTGTTAATTGTGCTTTTCTGGAGCTATACTGCATTTTCTATGCCATGGTTTGTCATAGGAATATGTTTGTCCTTCCATTTGACTTTATAATTAGTGCTTGAGGGCAAGAAGGACTGTAATCATTGAATAGCTTTGAATATTACTTACCACTGAATTGTAAGCTGAGTGCATGGTCAGTGTTATGGGACTGCACAAGAAAAGGTCCCCACTTAGAGCTGACAGGCTAATTGTACAGTCCAGCACAGAGGATACTACTATGGTGAGGCATTTTGACTCATCTGACAACATTACTTTGTTTTCTATCACAAGCAGAAACACAAAGCGGGAACACGGATGCATACACCACAGCAGAAGGGAGGAAAATACAGACCATTTTGAGGAGTTTCTTTTGTGTGTGTACTGGAAAGAGAGAGAGTTAACACACTCACAGATACACAGAACACTCTAAAAATTACTCCTGCACAAAATCATCACTGTCTTTTGGGCTCTTGACAGCTTTAAAGGCCATTACTAACACCTCCTCTGCAATCTAGTCCTCTGCGTCACATAAGTGTCAGGGAATCAGATCAAGCAAAACTCTCATTAAATTAAATGAATGTTGTGTCTGCATAAGGGGCAAGTGAAAACTCAACAAGGATCTTTTGCTTTGGCCTCAGGAGCTCAGGAGCAGCCTCAGAGAGAAAGGATATGCCCAATAAATAGCACTCTAGATCAGGTACTTCTCTGGTCCATTACGTTAAAGTTCTTGAGAAGAGGGAAGTTAATAGTACTTTGTTCTCTTAGCTGTTCATAAAGACAGGTAATAAACTTATGATAATTACACCTCAGGGACTTATAAAGATGCACATAAGTGCACATCAGTCTGTAGTTATAAAGAAATGCTATTTCAATTCCGATTTTCATTTAGAAATTTGGACAATTACATAATTACTCCTTATTTAATAGAGATAAAGATCATTCACTCTTTTCAGGGATATGCAATATCAAGTAAATTATTTGACTATGATCTACTGCTAGGCTTAGTTTAGAGGGAATGAGAAACATAAAAATTAAATAGCATATCAATATATTGTTTCCTCAGTTACTTATGTCACCGAAGAATCTAGAACCCAACACATCAACTCAGGCAAAGCTAAGGCTGCTTGACTGAGGATAAAGTTTACCTGAACAACAGAAAGGTCTCCTGTAAAGTGAATTAATTAATGATATTAATAATATTGCTATTTGAATGAATAGGAATTTGTGAATCATAGCTATTCTTTTGGCATACTTTGATTATCCTCCTTTCATCATCCTATGAATAACATAGAAATTCCTCCTTCTCCAGCCCAAAATAAGCAAGCAAACACAAGTAAATGGATTGCTGCATTTGTTTCTAAATTGCGTGGAATGTTTTTACAGAGTTCATTTTCAGAAATATTAGTAGCACCTCCCTGTTACATGCATGTTTTGCGAACATCTTTCTTCATATCCTTTAATACATTATTTTTGTATACTACAGTAAGGCAAGCCATATAAGAAACTGAGTAGAATGAAACTTTTTTCCTGTTGAATTGCTACTGAGGCTACTGATACCATGCCCTCTTGCATTTGTCATAAAATTTCATTGTGCTTGGATAGTACATTTCTGAACCAGGAATATTTTCACAGATGTAGAGCCCAAGAGACTGAACAGCTGTTTTGCAGAACAGAAGCCAAAATACTGATTTTTTTGGGGTGTCGTGTGTTACACACTTCTCAGTCTATACATAGATAAATAAATAGGTTATGTCAAAATAAACTCACAAAAGAATTTCAAAAGAATAAGCAGTCGGTGAAACTTTGAATACTTTAATTAATTGTTCAGGACCAGAAGATGTTAACAGTATGTTAACAGTTCTGGAGAACGGCCTAGAGAACAGAGGATTAATTCATACTTAGCTATACCTTTCTTGTCCACGTTCAGGGACTAAAATATAGACATTTCAAATGGGTGTCTAGCCACAGGTTCGGAAGCATTGCCTGAATTCTACATACAGTACTGCTGTATGTTGAGCTAAGGTGTGTCTTTTTCTCAGGTTCCCTTGCATAGACTTCTCTCTGTTAAAGTTATAGTTAATATGGAAATTAAAATATAAACAGAATTTAATCCACGTAGTTCATATGCCCCTACAATTTCCCAAAGACAAAAAGCAATAGAAAAATAAACAAAACAGAACAAAAAGGTTTTTTTGGTGCAAACTGCTCCCACCAATATCTGGAGTAATTTCCTTTTTAGTCTTGAGCTTTTTGTTTGGGTTTTTTTTTGATTGGTTGGTTGGTTTTTTAGGGGAAATAAAGGACAAGGAAAAATGTCAACAGAACCTAAGGGCTTTTCAAAACTTGAGGAAAAAGAAAACTGGATCTTAAATCCTGTGCCAAATTTTAGCCTAGAGCAAATTACCGTGCTGCAGTCTTAGATGGAATAGAAACACATAGACAGGCCTTTCACCATATCACTGCTGTAGTTAGACAGGTCTATAGTGGATTGAATTAATGGAAGGTGACACTTTCCAAGTTTTTCTGCTGAGAAAATGTCATAGCAGCAAATACAGACACCTCAACAAAATTCCACAAAAACCTGCATTAGGAATGAACAGAGACCTTTAGTCATTTTTGCAAATTCAGCATCAGATGAATCTCTGCTGTTACAGTGAAAATTTCCAGCTGACCTACTACTGGAAAACATTTAATGGATATTGTCAACTACCATCACACATGGAAGTAGATGTTTATAATTTTTTTTGCAGATCTCCTCTGAGAGTATATGTTTACTTCTTTGCTTTTTCTATTCAGGCTTGGTTTGAAATATGGCCAGAATAAATCTGCATAAGCAACATACTACTTGTTTGAATTGTAAATCAGATATTGCCCAATAAGCACCTGTAAATTATTTGGGACTAATTTTAGACTATCCTAAAATGTTGCTCTGAGAACAAATTACATTTTGTCAGAAACATAATTTTTCTCTTGTTCAGAATTTAGAATCTAAAACTTTGGATCAATTTTTACACTAAAGCAAATGTTTGTCTTATGTCCTTTTCATGCACTAATATAATTGTTTCCACTGTGAAGTTTCATTATGCATATTAGCCATTGGTCTGCACTGGGATATTAAGGAAATAAATAACCCCATATTTTGACTTTTTCATGTGCATGCAACATATGACAACACCTTGGACCTACCATCTAATGACTTTGAGGAATACTTGTTAAGTGCAGACAATGTTTTTTTTTCTCTCCATTTCTCAGTATACATTTCAGGAAACAAGTTAAAGAATGGGAAAACATTGGGTCTACAGGAAAGCGTAGAATGTAAAGAATGACAGCAATAAGGACACTAAATAAAATAGCATATAAGAGCTTTCCAGATGAAAACTCTGCTGAGATCTTCCTTTAGGTGCAATGAATACCTTCTTTAACCCAGAGCTATGCTTAAATGTTATAACTAAATTCTAAGGATCCAAACACATATGACTCAAAGTACTGCTGCACACTTTTAATACTGAGACTAAAGTCACTGAAATCAATGATTGATCCTTTTTATAATTTGTATCTTCTTATCATCACTGAGGAATGGAATGATGAAGCTGACTGCATCATTCTCTGCAGTCACCATTGGTTTATATATGTGAAGTTTTGAGAATTATTTTTCTGTCAGTGATGATGACAAAACATCTATCCACTAGCTCATACTTATGCATGCTCACAAAAGCTAGTCCTATTTTCTGTCTCATTAAGCTGGTCAGATAAACTTAAAAGGTACAGTACATTCAGGTAGGTGGAAGTGATAGTAGAGACTGAAAGGAACTTTGCTCATGTGCATTTTGTTGCCACCATCCTGTAAGACATTTTTCAGAAGTGAATGGCAATGACCTTATTGTGATGGGAAAATTCCCCACATTCTGAGATGCTAGAGGATACACTTCATGTCAAAGGAAGGACATTTCCTGTGTGTGTAATTTTTTAATTGTTAACATAATTCCCATTACCAGCCTTAATTTCCAGAGAATTTTTCACTGATCAGGAATCTTCATTTTCTTTCCTTTTCACATATTCAGTCAGTAACTGGAATGCTCTGCTGAAGTCCCTTAACTATATCTCCTTCCACCTTTTATCCTAGTTATTTGCTTAGGCCAAGGTCATCTGGGTGATTCATTTAGAACAGCTTTCCCAATTTAAACTTGAATATTCTTTTAGTCCTTACTACAGGCTTTAGACTAATGGCTAAGCAGTTATTATTTCCAGACGTTGTTCCTTTTTACCTACACCCAGGTACGGCGCAGCTGTGTTTGAAGTCAAGCAATCTGTTCACACAAACAAAAGAGGAAAAGAATAAAATCCAGGTTGAGAAATGTTCCATGCAGCTGAACTGTAGACTCATAAATTCCTCACTCTAATGTTTACATACCTCTGAATAGCTCCAATTGCTACCAGCCAGGGGCCTGGGTGTTCTGCTTGCCACATAGAAATCTGAAACCTGTAGCAATTTCATAAACAATGGTCCCTAACCAAGAACATATGCTCACCAGGCCACTATGTAAGGCATTAAATATCCAGGGAATATAAAGGAGGGGAAAAGAGGGAGAACGAGAAAGAGAACACTGAATGTTTTGTTAAATGAAGTAGGATTGTCAGCTAAAGATCATTATTATTGTTCTACTTCAGGAGATTTTGCACCCTCAGTGTTTTACCTAAAATAAACTTTCATTTTTGTGTCTGTCTGTAGCTATACACTATGAAATATTTATGCTAAACAAACATGCACTATAAAATATTCACATCTGCCTTTACTGCTCTTTACCCAGTTTGTTCATTTTTTGCCCAATGAATTTTGAAGGTTACAAGGCAATTTGTCACAGTAGTAGGACATAGAATCTCCCCCTCCTTACTATATATAAATTAGAGTCCAAAAACAATGTTTAAACTCATTTTCCAACCTTATTAACCAGTGAAATCTTCCTTCCCCACAGCTTAAACTATCTCCAACTATTAGGATTTCACAATTTCCCTTGAGAAACTATTCCACAATCTAATAGACTCCACCATAAGGAAATTCTTCTGATATAATTGAGCCCACATAAGCTTAATATGTATTCTTTAGCTTGGAAAATTAATAGATTTGATTGTTGGTTGGGGGAAGGGGGGTTAATCTTGTGGCTATGTCATCCTTTCAGATTGTAAATGAAGTTCAGCTCAAAAAGTGAAGAACTGATCACAAACCATGGCATCTTTTATTGGTGAAATATGACGCAATGTCTTGAACTTTGATGGCTTCCTTTGTTATTATTTGAAAACTGTTGGCTTCTTTCCTCAGGAAGGGAACCCTCATAGAATCTCTATAGCTTTGGAGGGATGATTACATCTGAGAAATGCTGAGCTGATTTGACTCATTTTATCCTTCCATCACTGCTGCACAAGCAACATTACATGCATTTGACTGTTTTCATGGCTTAACCTATTAACGGAATTTGACTGTAGTTCAGTGTATTTTAATGGGGAATATTAATCCAGAGCTCTGAATAATGCCTGTTTAAGACCATAAATAGTTTAGCAGTAAAATATCAGACTAGCTAATACTTCATTGTAAAGAGAGAGTCAAGACCAGTACCCAAAATGCCCTCAACTTTACTCAACAGAGTAAAGTTTTGCTTCATATGCGCTTTTCAAATTGATGATGCACAAATGCCTAAACAACTTCTATTCAGTGTCTGAAGTATAACTGTAGAAATCATTCTTACCTAAAAGATACACATATCTACCCAGAAGCATGTTTACAAAAGTAAGTTCTAAGAGCAGACATATTGAAATCAGTTCCAGGTGTTCAGCTGAGTGAAAGCAAAATTCAGAAAGAAAACAAAAGCAAAAAATGGATAGCTGTATTTTTTCATGTTGCTTTAGTTGGATATGATCAGTCTTACTTATATCACAAGTTCTTCTATCAGTTTTATCATGTGGACTCTCCCACTGTCTTCATCAGCAAAACTGCACTTTTCTGCTGACCCATGAGGCCTGCTCTGCCTCACTATGATTGTACTACAAGTTTCAGATATACCTTGCTGGACTTCTAACACCTCATGGCTCTTAGCGAATCGATCTTGACAAATACTTTGTGGAAGTTATTTCAAGAAGAGTTAAGCAAGAAAGAAAGGAATGTGGATTCAAGAAAGAGCAGGAAGCCAGAGAGCTTACAGAAATAAGAGAAATTGTAGTCTTATCTTCTCCACAGTAGCTTCTTCAAAGAAACATCTGAAAAGAAAAATTGCTAAAAATACTACTGACAGTCAGCATGCAACCCATTCCTCCATGGGTTCTTAGTTTGAACACTCCGATATACTGACACCATCATATTTCTCTTCCAAAAATGTCACAGGGACTCTTGGAAGCACTGCATTCAGGCTCACCTTTGTACTAAACAATGACAGTACTTGCATTGGAAACCCTTGATGATACATTGGTCTCTCCACACCCTTTGTGATGTGTATACTACTAATGTTACACTATTTTTATAGAAGAATATGTTATGAAATGGAAATGAAGAAGCATAGCTTTGATGATTTGAAATAAATAAATAAATAAATAAATAAATAAATAAATGTGGGGAACAGCTGAATTAGCTGAAATAAAATACAGATCAAATCAGGAATACAATTCTCTATGGGACAACCAAGGTCAGCCTGTCCTGTTTCCCATGGCTGTAATAATGAGTTAATACAGAACAGTCTATATGACAAGTATTTCATATGTCACTATGCATCACATGCAAAAGAATACATTATCCAGAACTCTTTTATGAACTTCAGATAGATAATAAAACTTCAAACCCCATGACTACATTGTCACAAAATTATGGAGAAGGAGTGATCTTTTACCACTTGCTAACTAACATTATCAATGTTATTCCTAAATTCCAACACAAGCAATTTTATATGGGGAAATTCCTAGATGATTTTTGATCTTATATATGAAAGCTAAAGAAGAAACAGTAATGTAAGCCATACAGCTTAGAGAAAATGTCTTCCTAAAACAAAGTTTGATGATTGAAATAGTTATAAATATATAAGCAAGATTCACTCAGCTGAGCTACAATTTAGTCCATAGGCACAGTCTAGCCTACATCTTCCCTTTTTCCTGTTTCTATACTGCATAAATATGCTTTCTCTGTCTGCTTTGTGAAAAGGCAGATAATCTTAAATTACATAAATGAATCCTCCTGTGTATATCACACGTACAATGTTTGATCTCAGACAGGTCTTTTAATATCTCTACAACTCAGTATTCTTACACATAGATGAAGAATAATTCTATTTATTCTCATTGTGAGGAAAATATTCATTGGACAGAGACCTTATGAGACCCTGTTACACTTAATTCATCTGAAGTTTCCATGTGCTACTGTGGTATTGAGTAATTTAACAGAAATTGTTTACATTGGTAAGTCTAAACACGGGGTTTTTAGATATATATACAGCTTGTTAAATGCAATCACTCAAGTATATGTGGAAAGTAAATGAGAAACTAAGCCTATAGTGTAATGTCAGATGACCTTATCATGTCTTAATATATCTAGCATTGACTTGTATGCTGCTGAACATACTTAAGCAATTGGAAACTTAGCAATGCTCAGAAATAGCATAATTTTGCTCTTTGATCAGTCCTCAAAGGAGCAAGTATAAATTGACTGATGCCACTTTGAAGGCCCGCTCAGCAGTCAACAGTTAATATTATGTAGTATTCCTTGGTAACATAGAAAGAGGAGAGGAAGATTCAGATTGTTGTCTGAAAAGGATACCTATAGGCTACTGATTATTTTTTGTTCTTTTTTTTTTAATTATCTCACTTTGTGAAGCAATAGAAAAGGAATACAGTGGTTTTAGGAACAGTGTAGCATGGGGGAAGAGAAAGAGACATGTTCCTACTCTTCCTGCTATCATGAGCAATTTACTTTGCTTATCTAAAGCAGCCTGTTGTAATTCACTTGAAATACTGCTAACAGTTGAAATATCTCAAATGTTCCCACTTCAAACTGCCAAATATGATCACTGTTGTCTCATAGTTGTCACAGATGAACTTGGCAAGCTTTTGTCTTTCCTTCTATAGAGCCAGGGGTTGGTGTCCCAAGGGAGGAAAGGATCATTTCTATGCCCTAAATGCACAGCTTTGCTGAGATGTGCAGTTTTGTAGTGTGGGTAACCCTGAGAGTTTGCATCAAAGATAGTCTGCATGCCTGCTGTTAACAATCATGCAGTTGGTCATATAGCCTCTGTGACTTTAAAAAAAGAATGTCCTAATTAATTAAACTTTGAAATTACATTCTTGTCTACACTGATCTGATTTTTCCTTCTCTAACTTGCTTTCCTTTGCTTCTTACTAGCTTTAAATTAGGTTTTTATTTGCCTAAAATAATAAATATTATCTTTAGATCTAATCAGTCTAGTCCCATAGTAACTAATAGAACAATAAAATCAGGAGAATTGATTCTCCTATAGCTTATCCATTGGATGCATATGTTCACCATAAAGACTTCTATTAGAAATAGTGATGCCAGATGAGACCATTGTTTTATCTTATTATTTCATGGATAAGTGTCAAATCTAAGTTTCAACTCATGCTTTAGTGTATAACTGTAATTGAAAAAGTTGTATGTTTTGCTATGTAATATAACTCCATGATTATCTGCAAAACTCTTACCATGGCTTTATGGACTATTGGTGTGCCAAAGACTACACTCTGAAAATTACCTTCTTGTTGGAACCATTTGCAACACTTACTTTCTTGTACTTCATACAATCAAAAGCCTTGCCATCACTTATAAAAATGTATAGTCTTGAGTTAGTTATCTTGAAATAAAATCCCAGTGCAGACAAAGCAGTTTATAGTCTTCACTACAAACATGCGAGCAGGTCAAGGAAAATTGAAAACTTCCCTGTAATCTTTAACAGCCTATATGAATCATGTAAGAATTAAATTTTGCCTAGTCTTCAATAAAATTTAACATTGTGAATAACTCATGTTGAAAATACACTTTTTCCTCTCCCACAGAGACAACACAGCTGGATAGATTTAGATAAGATAAACTGCCCAAATTAAGCAAAAACCCATGTATGTCCCTTTTCACAGTTCAGGTCATAGTGCAAATTATAAACTGTAGTAATTTGATGACCCTGTTCATATCTTTTGGATAGTTGTTAGTAATGTAAAGCTAGCAGGCAATTTGCTGTGATTACTGTTTTCTGATCAAAAGAGTGCAATGAGTGGAATAATGGAATGTTTGAGGTCAGGATTAAGCAGTGTCAACAAAGATCGTAGGAGCTAAAAAGCTGGATAACAGATCTTGCCACATCAGCTAATGACTGAATCACAGTGTCAAGTTTGTGCATAAGCTGTAGTAGTGAAAGAGCAAAGGTGCCCAGGCCTCGTGACAGTTTTACAGTTATACTTCAGGAGTTCTTTTCAGGATTAAAGGCAATGAGACTTAGTCTGTGTTTGAGCAAAAAGATGTTCCTATCTCTAACATCTGTAGCAATCTTTAATCAGTTTTATAAAGATAAAATTCATAATCAAGTTAAAATTATAAAAATAAATATAATAGAACTTGTAACTGAAGCTGTGAAACCTGCTTTGCTAAAATCTTTTATTATGAAAGATCAGTAAGGATGGAAGAGAGAAGTGAGGAACTTTGAGCAGAATGAATCTTGATCTGAGAAGAAAATGTCACTCCTTACAAATACATATATATATACACACCTATATGTCTATGCAAAATATATCTGTACCTTACAGCAAAACTACATTTTGTTCTCGTATAACAAAAAGTCCTTGATTTTTCCAGATCCATTTTGAAAACATAAGTCGTCTTTATTTCTGATCTGCTTATTTCCCAAGAATACTAACCAATATTTTTCCTCTTTCTTTTCTTGCAGATGCTTGTTGGAACTCTGCTTCTATATGGCATCAGGAAAAGGATAACTGTAATCACAGTAGCATGATCTTTCATCAGAAATTATTGAAAATACATAAACGACTTTAAACTGTAGGATTTTTTTAGTATTATTTTGTTGTCAGACATGTCAAGGTCCATTGTTGAGCGGGAGCAAGATCAGAAAAATAAAAAAAATTAAAAAAAAACCCCACCCTACTTTTTAAACAAAAATGATGGAAAAGCACTGATACAAATTGCCTAAGGATGCTGTGGAAATTCTTTAGTTTCAATATTTAAGACTATCAAGGAAGGTTTATGTATATTACATTTGTCCTTTGGGTATAACAGATCAAATTTCTTCTTGAGGAACCTTCGAACTTTATAATTTGTCAGTCTCTTATAACAATTATAACATTTCAATTTTTTTTTAAATTTCAGACTTCTGAAAAAGACCCTTTACATACAGCTTTTTTTCTGACATTTGTAAACAATTTTTCAGTTTTGCTCATATCTCTTTTAGTGTCCTCTATTTCATGAGTGAGTCCACAAGCAAAAAACAACAAAAAAAATTTGACATGTAATTATTTGAGACATTCACCTCAGATTTTAGGCATGAATGTTTTATTAGTTCAGATAAATAGACATCATCGTATCTGTAAAAAAATGCATGCTTAATACTCCATCCCAAACATGTTAAAGTAGGGAAAGCATCAGCTGGCTTTGATGGATATCAGTTTGATTACACCCTTTATAGCGCTGTTTTCTACTGCTCTATTTAAAATGAACCAGTACATTTTTTAACTTTGCTTACCAAAAGGCTAGTTTCAGTCAAGATAATACACACTAGGACAAACTTGTTTGTGATTTATGACAGAATATGGTGGAATTGACTCATGTTTTCCCACTTGTTTGAAGTAGGTTGGCTTTTTATGTATGGTAATTCATGGATTTGCTGAAGATTATATACCAAATTCTTCCAAGTAAACTTTCAGATTAACTGGAACTGTTTCCAGATTAATTTTTTCTTTTGACATTTGGGTAACTTTTTATTGTAAAAAATGTAAGACTTTGAGCTGAATAGGGATTTGGTTTATTTTTAGAGAGATTTTTCAAAAATTGTTTTTTTCATTCTAAGGAATTAAGTTTGAGTTCTTAGATCTGCAGTAACACATTGTGCATTAACACAATTAAATATTTTTTTCTTTCCCAAAATGTTCCATGATATTACTTTCTTTCTATTGTGTTTTTATATTTTTTTCCTTAACGCTTGGTAAACTTTTTTTTTTTAATTTTCCCCACAGGCTTTGTCTTCTCAATTTATTTTCTCTGTGGCAAAGTCAGTCTGACATACAATAGTGTATTTATACAGTCTGAGGCATTTTTTGAGATAGTCATTGAATTAATAGAATTTGATGGTAGTTTATTCAGAGGGAAAACAGAAAAACAAAAAACCCAACACTGAGAAAACACCTACAATGTTACAGAATAGAAAATCTGCTAACGCTTGATGTTTCAATCCTAAAGAAGCACCATTAGCACACAGAGAGTTGCCCGTGCAGCTTACTAAATTGTTTTATGGTATCAGGATGTAAGTTTTTGAATGTAGACTAAAGGGCTCTCTATTAAAAGGACAAAGCTGCAAGAAACAATTCAATACCGTGCTCCAGGGGTGCTCCAAGTGACTGAGAGAGTGACAACCAGGTATTCTATAGATCAGAGAGTTGCAGAAATATATTTTGCCTTGTTTTAATGACATGTATAAATTTGACCTCTATTTAGCAAGGAGAAAGGTAAGAGGAGCTTTTCAGTTCTCTTTAGGTCTTGTCTTTATGTTCTGTTTTCTAAGACTTCCATGATTGCTCTTGCCAGTGAAAGCACTAGCTCACATTTTTATGAGGATAAAATCATTCTCAAAAGGGAAAGGTTTAAAATATATTCCTACTTACTGTTCTGCTGAAATCCAAGAATGCATCTGATTGCAACAAAGGTGATTTAATGAAGAACTGAGAATTAGGGTGATACTTTGGGTGATTATTCTTACTGTCAAAAGTCACATTAGTAAAAGAAGTTTGAAATTAGTTTAGATGCTCCGTCTGTAAGCTGCACTTCTGTATTTTTCTGCCTTAAGTACAAAATCTATAACAGCTCATATGTACTTATATAGAATCCTATCTTCCTATTTAAAAGTAACTAGTGTCTTGTTCCACATGATGGAGAAATAAGTGGGTCAGCTAGATGTGAGCAAGAAGGTGGGGAAAAAAAGCTTCTTTGTATTTTATTCAGAAGATACTAACACTTAAGGTTCATAACTGACATATTTGGTCCTATTGCCACTGTCCCAGTGATAGTTACAGTGAAAGAGAGATGCTGTAATAAGGACAGGTGGAGAATAGTAGGCTTTAGGAATAGGTTTAGATAAGCTTTACAACTGAAATAGAGGTAAAGCAAACACTAAAAAATGTTTCACAAAAAAACCCTGTGCTATCAAGTAGTATTAAATATCTTCAGAAAAACTGTTTACATTTCAAAGATTTCAAAGCATTATCTTTAATAAACTGAACTATCACTGTATCTATACTTATTGCTACTGTGAAAGTATAGGGCTGTAAGGTGGGTTGTATCACTTTGAGTTTACATATGGCTAAAGAGAGGCATACATGTATTCAGTGACTTTTCCTTCCTACGATTCAGTGACACTGAGAAACTTAAACGAGGAGGCCTGATGTCCAGACCACGTCTCTCTTCTTTTCACAGTAATTCCTTTTGGCCTGTCCAGAATTAATTGCCATCTGTCTCATGCTATCTTCCTAGCTGAACGTGAACTAACAGTAATAACATGGATGCTACAATAATGCTCGAGCAGATTTCCTTGGGCTATCGCCAAACTGACAGGGTCCCATCTGCTTTTTGAGGACATGTTACAACAAACTCAGGTGCTCTCTTAATGACCTGACATAACTATTTAAAGAGATGTTTATGATTATAATATATTGCTCTCTTAATTACAGCAGCAGGGATTAGTTCTCTTTATGCTCTTATGCTGTTTGTTTTTCTTGCTGCTGTCTTCTTGCTTAGTCCTTCTGCATATAAATTATATCACATTAGGTTCCCTTAGATCAATCCAAATTCAGATATGGTGTTTAAGAGAGCCTAAGTTTTCATTTCTTGCATGAATGCACATCAGAATGGAGGTGGTTCTCTTCCTTCCCTAATAAATGGTAAATGTGAAAATCTTTACTGTCCTAAACTCAGTTTGGATGCTATTAAGCACATGGAATGTAGAGAAAATATGCATTTGAAACTGTGAATGAAGCTGTTTTCTTTGACTTACTGGTCCACCTGAGTTAGTGAACGATCTTTAAATTGAAACTGTGAAAGAACAATTGAGGATGTTTAGTATTCCCAGGTCACTGGTGAAGGAAGAAAATGTAAAATCCAGAATTGCAGAGAACCACAATTTTAACATTGGAGTGAAGCATCAAGACAACTCCTATAATCCATAAGAGGATTTTGCACTTTTGGAATGTAATTCATATGGATGATATCCCCTAATCTGTCAACTTGTCTCCATATTTTCTATGGTGATAAAGGGAGGTTAGGGTGACTGGATATCTACAATTTAGATGTCTACATGTGAGCTACAGGTATATGAGATCAATAACACCTCTCTCCCTTTCATGAAATGTAGGTGGTTTGAACTTAGTGACTAGTCAGTTGCAATGACCTGAAAAGAAGTACTTACATGTCATAACATATGCAAAGTTGAAGAAGGCATGTTGAAAGATTTTCACTCCCTTGGGAAGCTAGGTAAAGCTTCCTCTTTCTAATGTTGTTTTAGCTTCAGCATCAGCATATTCTATGCTCTCATACATAGTAAGAGATTCAAGAGAGCTAATCACCAGCTTAGAAAATATATGTCATAGGACATTTCTGACCACTCTCATTCACTTCCTGCTTTGCCATTTCTGCCAAATGGCAGTGCTGGTACACAAAATGACTAATCCTTTTATTTTTTCTCTGAAACCTCTTCCATGATGACTTCATTACATGAGATTCTAAGCCATTTATGTCACTGGAGTCAGAAGTTGCCTCAGATTTATTACCCATTAGACATTTTTTAAATGATAGACCCATTGATGATTTTAAACTTACAGTTCCTTTCACATTGCAAATCTGTGAGCACGGCTTCTGATACAGCTGGAGCATAGCCAAAGGCTATTCCTTAGAGCCTGTGGGACACCACACTTGAGATTTCTAACATCTTCATGAATTGCCAGACACACACAGGCCATCCACAGGGTACCTGTGAGATAAACACATTAATTTAATATGGGAAAGAAAAAGAGTGTCCTCAGATTATGGTTGCTCTGGAATTGCTCTTTCAACATAGTATAAAATTTGCCTCTAAGTCTAAGTGAATGAAATTGAGACAAATTTGGAGCAGTTGTAGTGTTGAGAAAGAAAATGAAGATTATTATCTATGTCCTAATAGCATAGTAGGCTAATGCAGGCACCACTGATTAGAAAACAGGATTTTTAGCCAGTCAAGAAAAAAATAGTTCAAGCAATGTAAAAATATGTCATAGTATCATGCAAATTTTTTCTTTATATATCATAAAGAATCCAAAAAGAAAATACAAAACAAAAATCAGTTTGGACAGTTTATAATCTTTATTAGGATTATACAACTGTTCTTGATACTTTTTTTAGCTCCCAGAAGGCTGAGAAATCTTACATAGTACATCAATTCACTAAGTAAGAGTGGCTTCAAATGAAAACTCTACATGTGTAATCAAACTTAAATTTAGATCCAACTATCTTTACATTGGTTTCCATCTGGCTCTATCAGTGTCATTTCTGTGATACACTCAGACCTTCAGCCTTCATGTATAGCATATGCGTAACTTGTGCCAAGATCATTCACAAAGCAGTCTATTTCAGATTTATAGTGTTGAAGAGGCCTTCCTCAGTTACACTGATGCTATTCAGTTTACGACTCCTAACCAAATTCCTTTGAAGTGAGTATCAACATTCACATTTCTACATAGATGTGTGCATGCATTTGAGATTATGTATCGCCAAACTCAGCTGCCCTGTTACCTGCAGCTGCAAGACTGGCAGTGTTGGTAGTATTGAATCTAATGATGGAAAGTAACTATTATAGGTCACCTTTTCCCTCTCCATATTTTAAAATGATGCTAAATGGATTTTTCTTTCAGCAGGCTTTATTACCCTTCTGTATCTACTTGGTGTACATGGATTAGCTTAATAGGAGAAATTGTCTCATTAGAGAGCCATCATCATCTTCTAAGGAAGCACCTCTAACTGCAGTCTCTTTAGGAGACAGAGGGAGGAAGGAAGGAATCAAAACTGTAAAACTATTTATTAGGCCTCAAAGGGTCAATAGTCTTTCATTTTGTGTGCTTGCGATTAACTTGTCTGTCTGGCATTTATAGTGAGACAGAGTCTAAAACCTCTAACCCTCTTTTATATTGTCTCTGTGATATTTTTTCTTAGGTGTCAATTAAAAAAAAATGTTCTCATCATAGACAGAAAGAGAGAAATGAAAGTGATGAAACAAGTGTGAGTGTAACATTCCTACAATCATATAATCAGAGAGACAAATTAGCCACAAGAGAAGTCAAAGTGAGAAAGCACATCTGTACAACACAGAAATATAAAGGGCACTGGTATTTCATTAGAGGTTATTAGCTGCAAGGAAATGGAGCGTGAGAGAACAACATGGCTTTGTTGAGAAGAGGAAGACAGTCATTTATTATACCAAGCTTTATAGTCTCAAAATGTTTGCAATCTAAGATTCACCTTTCCCACCCAATTCAACCTTGTTAAAAATAATGTTACTCCACTGCTGTTTTGCATAGGGATGTTTTCCCAGCCTCTCTCCCTGCCACTGTCTCTCAGAGAAAGAAAAAACCATTTCAGTTATTTGCCAATACAAAAACTATATCACTGATAACAAGATTCCTCCCTCTCTGTGCTCTTCCCTTTAATCTAAATGAGTTTCTGAGACTTTCATCTCCCATAGCAACAGGATATAAAGTTTTTGTGATCCTTGATATGATGCGTCGGTATGTCACAGGTCTTTTCTAGGGATCAAACTTGATGTGAGTCAGGTGAACCTGGGGGAGCACCGGCTGAATACAGGATTCCTTATTACAAAGGTGCCAGTCAAATGATCAGCTCAAATTCCCTCAAGCCATTTTTATTGTAAATTTTAACTTACATATACAATTAGCCTCCTCAGTTTCATCTGGAACATACTTTAGTACTGGACCTGGTAACTCCCCAAATGGCACAGAGCTAATCTCACACACATTCAGGCTGGGTTCCTGGAGGTGTAATCCAGGCTAAATTTTAATATTTTGCTCAAAATTCCTGACACAGGCACCTTCAAACTACATCTGATTCTTTTGTCTAAGAGAAAGAGAAGCCAGCCATGGAGGGCCTCACAGGAGAGGTTTAGCCATAGTTGCCTACAATTTAAAAAAAAAAAAAAAAAGTGGTTGGTAAAAGAGTATCTGAATTTCTGCCACTCAGAAGCAAAACATCTGGACAGAAGATCAGCATATATGGTCAATTCATGTTACATTTCTATGACAAAATAACTGGTACATTTTGGTTACTAAATGTTTTATAAACTGTTGTCTAAATGTTGACACCCTTCCTCTAATTTGTTTCTTGGTAGTTATTTATCGTATGTCAGAATGTGATTTTTTTTCAGATCTCATTTACTTCATCCATTACAGTTTGGGGGTTTATGCATTTTGTATTCTAAACTGCTCCTAGACTCACAGGACAGCTTCTATCTCTATCATCTCAAAATACCAAAATCCAAGTAACACATCATATAGAGCTCTCTCACTGCCTTCAAAAATTAACCTATGGCACTGGGACATTTTTTTTATACTAGTATAGCAGTGTATTTTAGAGAAAAGTCTACTTAACCAGTCTTTCAAAATCTGTTGTCACCCAAAATCATCAATTGTCATTATACTTGGTTTCAATAAGCAGCCTGTAACAACTATATGCACTTATTTGACTTAGATGTTTGCATGTGCATTAATTAATATATTAAACTGCTATGGAAAGTAAGGTTCAATGTAGGAAATATTGAATGCTGAAACATACTAATGAGTTACCAAGGGGGAAAGGGTAAGATTAAATATGAGTTATTTATTAGTGAGTCAAGTGGAGCAGATAAGACTTTGTTAAAAGATGTTCTTCATGCAAAGCCATGGCATAGCTACAAGCTGGAGACATTGTAGCAGTTTGAGATGTGCCCTTCCTTTTTTTATAAATCAACAGGTAAAGATCTTTATTCCTATTATGTATACATCAAATAGAAAGCTGGTACCACATGGATCAAGAGACAATTGATTTTAAATAACTCAAGGCAATCAAAAAAACTCTTTAGTGTTCAGTAAGAGACTGGGGTACATGCTTAAACCCCAACAGTCTTAATGTGTGTATCCCACTGATTTGTTTATCAGTGGTAAGGAAGATTGACCACACATGAAGAAATCTGATATACTGAACAAGATTAAGTGCTATGAAAGAATGACTTTTACAGCAGTGCTTGATTAATTCCTTCCACAGTGGAAAGGTCTTTTTTCAGACAAACCCTCCCCTTGATGATGGATCTGCTATGGCAGACTTGTGTCAACTATATGATCTGTTTTAGCTGTAATGAATAACAAAACATGCTTATTCAGTAAAATGTTGCATTCTGTAGACAATTATGTCACATCTAACATAAACCTATTCACCCTTTTGGTATCATTATGAAAGTAAATATGTGAGAGAGATGTGAGATTCTCTTAAGAGAAAGCATATGGTTTCTTGGAACTACCTGCAGCATGGACAGATCAATAAATATCTTAAACATCCCAGTAACCTGAAGTTATTCTTGGATATATTAGTATCTCTAGTTCCAAAGATTTTCTGTTGTCTCCACAGATACCAGAAGCTTCAGGGGCTAGACAAGGGTCCTTTTCAAACTTCATACCATTTTTAGCCTTTCATGCACCAGCTGTGAAAATCAATTAGCCTTGGTGAAACTAAGCTGCTGTACGTTCTCAGTAATGAAAGATACCAACTGTGCTCTAGTAGCTTTCTCTGTGTGTAAAAAGAAGGATGGTGCTTCTGAATTTCTTTCTCACGCTTTTTGCTCCATAGAATTGCGTTTTTACTTCTGCTTTTGAAAGTTACCAGATGTGCCAAACAGATTAACACAGGACACTGTTTAGAAAGGCAGGAAAGCTATACCGTAGCACAGTCCTGACATTTGTGATTCCCTAAGGCTAATATGAAGCCAGCTCTCAAAGTAAAAATCATCTGATTGGGTGCATAAGTGAACTTACACTAGTTGCTTGATAATATTATGATGCCCAGCAATTCCTTTGGAATTTACAAGCTGTCCTCTTACAAATGCCTTCTGCTTCTTTCTTTGCTTAGGAGAATGACACAGCATCTTTGGACTTGGGAAACTTGAAGACAATGTTTGAAGGAGAGGATAAGAAGAATCTCAGTCTGTGCACTGATTACAACTTTATAGCCAAATAGAGAGGTGCATCTAGCATCTGATATCACTGAATTCAGCATAAATAAGAACAGGAATGAAAAAAATGCACTTCTAATGTTCCAATGATTATTATCTCTCAGTCATTCCAGGTGTGACTTTGTGAGTTTACCTTCTCTTTCCTTTCCCTTTCCCTTTCCCTTTCCCTTTCCCTTTCCCTTTCCCTTTCCCTCTCAAGAGTCTTAAGTTTCTTTGGTTCCTTCTATTACTTCTACTTTTAGTAGGCCTACACACATCTAGGAACAAATCAGGAATGGATCTGATTTAGATATAGATGATTGGAGTAATGCACTGCTTAAAAGTCACTCTTTAGAGAGTTTTCTCTCACCATTAAGAACGTACTGACTTGCTAAGAAGCGTCTAAGTTCCCTTCATTGTGTCAGAGGGCAGAGTGCTTTTGTTTAGCAGACGAATTAAATTTAGAGTAAAATCCCCAAATATGCCTATTAACTTTTAGTTTTATATCCTAGTATCTCTCTGAGCTCTTATTCACACTTCAGTGATATCAGTTGTCTGTCATAACAAGAACTGAAATACCACTGAAATACCACTGGTCCAGTCAGTTGCTTCTCACAAAATACCAGAGGGAAGAGGACCTCCCTGTAATTTAATTTTCTGAAGGATAATAACATTAATTTAAAACTGCAATGGGATTTTTGTCCTCGTGGTTACAGGACTATGTATCAGTAGAAAATCCAGTGAACTGAACTGAGAAGAGCAATACAAGTTAGAACAACCAATTCTGTGGTAATTTCACTTCTTTATTAAAACAAGAAATTAGAGTGGTGTGAAAAAGTGATGATTTGGTTATTCTTGTATAAATTCCTACTTTTTCCTGTACTTCCTAGGGAAGTTTTGCTTCTGTAAAACCTTCATTAAATAAATCAAACCTGAATATATTATCTGTGAAGTTTATTCAAAAAATTGAGTTGTTTACAGTGCTTACTGAGAAAAAAATTAAAGACTTACAAATTACACCATAGATCACCTACAAATGAGTGAATCAGGCTTCTAATGTTTTGTTTGGTATTTGGTAGTACAGGGAAATATATTGGAAATAGAAACAGTCAGGGTTAGTTAGACATTTAAAATAAATTGTATTAATGTTGTTATAGTGTGTGCAAGGGAGACTATAAAGAAAGGTGTTTCGAATATGTAAATCTTCTCTGTCATGTCACATTTGTTGAAGGTTGCTTTCACTGATGATTTCCTTAGTTCCTCGATATGAGAGACAGACAGTCTACATGAACAGTGATTTTACGTTACATGGTCTTCAATTATTTTTCTCCATTTGCAGAGGCAAATTGTAGGGTATGTTAGAACAGGAGTTCACCTCCACATTTCTGCATCACGAAGGTGAAGAAAAATCTAAAGATATATGAGGTATTGCAGCATTAATTAGCCTGGAATAATTTTACTGCTCTTAATGTACTGATAAAGTTTCAAACATATCTTTCCTAATTTATGTAGAAATATGTTTTATACGCTGCAATTATCTGATCTTTCAATAGACAAGATTTTTCTGTCCAACACAGGAAAAAGTCAGAAAATTCTATCAATAGAGATGAAAAAAAAAAAAAAACCAAACTAGTGAAATATACTTCTTTTGGAACTTTTTTGAAAATTAAAATTTCTCCAAGAACTAGAGATTTTCATTAATTTTTGGGCTAGAGGAACTTAATGGTGTCTGATGGTTTTTATCCCAACCAAAATGTAATGTATCAGTTGCTTCCTCATTGCACTTTTAATTTCTGGAATCAGCTTCAAAACAGTTCTGAATCCATCCATATATTATAATATGTAGTGTTACTCTACAACATACATGGTTTATTCAAAATAGTAATTAACAGGAAAGACTTACTATCTTAAGGCAAAGTTACCCAAAATCAGCATCCCTGTGATCTTGTCCCAATGACATCTGATCAAGTAGCATGTAGCTGACTACAGCAATGAAAGTGCAGTTCCATTAACTGCCTTCATCCCAGTCCAGTTAATATGTTAGTCTAACATAAATCTGTCCTTCCTGGATCAGGTAACATAAGGAATCTTGACACAGCATTTCATTGCACGACAAAGGGAAGTTAATAGGAGCCTAAGAAAAGTATGTGTCCAAGTACCACTGGCTTTAAATAAGCAGCCAGCTCCTCTCAGTCTTTAAAAATCCCAGTCATCACCATAGAGTATCAAATTTTCAGCCTGCTGAAAAAGAGTATCAAAAGGCTAGCACTGTGGGAGTCACAATGAGATATTTCAGCAACAAAATAATTCCATGCATCAACAAGAGCAAAACTAAATTTGTAGGCCAAAATCTCTACTAGCATAACTTTCTCAAGAGACCATCTGGCCCAACATTATGATGAATAATTACTTCTTATTTTTCCAGCCCTGCAGTCACCAAGCACCATTACTGAGGTAGGTTGTTAGAAGTTAAGGACTACATACTGCTTTATATGCTGATTTTTTGCCAATTTAATATTCTATATGCTAATAATTTAAAGATTTCAAAGCCATTCTTATCAAGCATTGTTTTATGCATTTAGTATCAAAGAGGAGTTGGAGAAATTAATGGTAAGTATTTTTTCTTGTTCCATTGGACATTTTGCCATTTTCACATAATTCCTAACAATCACACTGTTTTCCTTGTTGAAGTCCAAAGAACAGTTTAAAAAAATGGATTCCAGTCCTGTTTTCATTAACTTTATTTTCCAGATCACATAGGAAATTTTTTTCTTTCAAATGGTAAAGGCTTTGGTTCACCTTTGTAACCCGGGTTGGAAGTTTTTTGTCTGTATTAATTCCTTGCTTACTTGTCTTTTTATTCAAGAAAATGGAAAATGCTATTTTGCCTTTCTCGTTTATGTTCCTCCAGCTGATCATTACACTCCAACCCTCACCCCAAAACCCAGAAACAAAAGCTCTACCGACTCCACTGGCTTCAAGTGACATTCCAATAACTCAGGCTTTTACATCACACTGTTCGAACTGCTTAGAGAGAGAGAGACAAGATGGACAAGGTAGACACTTGTCAATGTGGAACTGAATAGAAAGTAATCAGCTTTTTAGAATAAACCCCGTATTTTACTGCATAACAATTTTATGGCAATAAAATTACAGCAGCCTGTTTTATTAAATTGTTTTCTTCTCATGGTCATTTAATTTCAAGATGATTTTGTTAGCCATTACGAAGAGGAAGGAAAATAACTTTTGAAGGCAAAGAGATCCTCAAATCAGTTTGGAACATGTGGTCAGTTTACTACGGATTTTGCTGCTTACCTACAAATAAAACCTACAGAAAGGTCCCATGTCTTAATTAAAATCACATATTTCTAATAAAACACTCTGAACCCAGCAACTGAAGGAAACTAATTAACAGAAACCAGAAATTCTGAAGCTTAATGTCATGATCCTAAAGATTTTTTTCCTAAATATTTAATCTAAATATCTTTTCCTTTATCTTATTAATCATTACTCTGAAACTAAATGTAGATTAATTCTGTAGCATCTATTTTTGTGAAATGTCTTCAGAAGGTATAGATCTATTTTCTTTTTTTTTCCTTTTGCTTTAAAAAAAAAAAGTCTTTTAGGGTTTTCTTTCTTTTTTTTTTTGTTTGTTTGTCCATTGCCCAGTAAACATGAGTTCATAAATTGCCAAGTTCCCCATTAGATCAATTCCTTTTATAAAATTCAGAAATTTTGGATAAGCAATGAGGAAAATATATTCAAAAGTACATCTGCAAATAAGTAGATAAAATAGAGAGCTATTTGGAGAGTGTGAAGAAAAATCCTTTGGAGTATGTTCTGACCTGTTTACTGTCAGTATGCTTACTGACCTGAGCAAGCGGCTGTGTGGTGCTTAGTTGCTGGCTGGGGTTAAACCATGACAGCATGTTACAAGATGGTGTTAAAAGATTATAGTTTTATACTGCTTCTATACCCTTTTTCTGAGAATCACTATATGTCAGGCAATAGAATCCCACTATCTGCTATCTCCCACACTTACAGAGAAGTCTTCTATGCTTTGAGTATGTTAAGTTGATTCTTTTCCCTGAGAACAAGAATTTTAGTCATTAATAGTCACGCACAACTGGCTAAGATCTTTGTATATGCCACATATGTTTTTAATACTGTATGTTTCATGAACTCTGGATTTTGGGGCTTCATTTCCTTTTCTTATCACCTTTCTTGGCTCAAGGGGGAAATTCAAGGCATCAGAGAACATCAAATTCATCACTTCTTGAAAATGCAGTGAGACCTCAAGACAGACTGATTGCTTTAGAAATGAATTTAAATAAAAATAATTAGTTAGTGTTCTTTAAAAAAATAATAATTTACCTCTGCAGAGGAATCCTTCTGGAGATTCAAAAGTTACTGGAGTTATCCCTGAGGGTGATCCAATAGCACAAGAATAAATACACCATTAGCCAATTACACATAATAACTCTAAGACATGTCAGTTGTGATGCCGTTCAGGTGATTTATAGATTTACTACAAAGAGTCTACTTCTAATCCGTATTTATTAGAGAAAACATTTTATGTATGCAGTACCTAATAGGCAGTTTTAAACCTTATACCAGGATACAATAACTCCAACACTCTCTTTCTTTCTAAAAAGAGGAAAAAACTGAACCTTGAAAACAGTCTTTATTACATAAAACTTATGTCAAAGATTTCCTGAATTATCCCAGACTTTATGAACTTAAAGCCTGATTTGAATATTTTACTTCTGGGATTACTTTAATTCAATCCTCAATTTGATTTAACTTCTAGTGTTATCTAACAAGAAACACAAATGAAGACATACTTTTATACTAGTAATTAGTCAGAGAAAGGAGAATGCACTTGAAGAAAGATTGCCTGATCATGTCCTGGAGCTGAATAAAAATGTATTTTTTTGTTTGTTCTTCTTGCATCCAAAACATTAGGAGACTTTTTTACTCAAAAACTCAGAAGTACAAGAGATGAGGCGTTTTTCTGAAAAAGGGAAAATCTGTAGTGCCATAAGCAAGCACTTTCTCTTGCTGTTATTCATTGCTATAACAATATATACATAAAACACCTTAGACAGTATATTTCTATGGCAAAATAGCACTGGTGCATAAAAAGTCAAAAAAAAAACCCAAAAAACAAAAAACCAAACAAAACTGAAAGTGCCTACCCAACAGAGTAAACTAGAGAAGGAATAAATTACTTCTTTTATTCAGTTATACAGTATGGTTCTTTTGAAAGCCACAAATATGCCTACGATATCACATCACATAGTTGATAGTTTTAAGCACTATCTTTTGCTACTGTGGATGTAGGTACAGACTAGTCTTGTGTGAGGAGTTGCTGCATAAGGAGCAACTCTAATATTGGCTGAGTAGCCAGAGAACTCCCTGTTCCTGCAGTTCTGAAAGGCATCCACTAATAAGGGCTTGGAGCTGCTTGCTACAAACTTTCTTTTCTTCTACCTCTACAGTCTCTTCATTTCCTTTTTACTCCACTGGACTTCCTTTTTATTTATTTCATACCCACAACCCTGTTTTTCACCTTCCCTCCTCTTTCCATGAATTTTAGCCTTCATTAACAAGTACATCTTAAAAAAAACAAATGGGAGATTACTTCATTCTTCCTACCATTGTTTTATCTTGGTGCTATTAAGAATGTCCCACATGCTGTGTACTTCTTGTTAATTTGTGATGAATACTGTATGGAAGGAATTTATCTTCTATTGACTAGCATAATGTAGTTCCATTCCTCATTGGCTTTTAAGTGCTTTCCTAATAAGTACTATTAATAATAGGACCTGTAATAGCCCATGTTCTTTTCTTAGTTGCACAGCTTTGAGTTACTGTGAATTACTGTTCTTTCTGTAACAAATAGTTCTTTTTTTTTTTTTTTTTTTTTTTATAAATCTGATCAGAAACAAGTTTGGTTTTTTGCTTGTTTGTTTATTTTCTTTTCATTACTGGACGTCTCCAATGTTTGACAGGCTAAACAAATGTCCAGGTCATCAGTGTGGACCTCATTTTTTTTGGCATAAATCCAATAATTAATTTGAACCTGAAGGACATGATGATGGAGAAGACATGAACATGAGCAGAGCTGAATCACGTTGTTCTGGGCAATCTGAACCACAGGTCCTTGTGTGCAAACACTCTGACCATCCCTGCTGACCAGGAAATATCAGGGAATAGAATTGGTGAAGAATGACTAAGTAAAGGCTGATCTTTGGGTTTGATAACTCTAGTGCATCTGGAAGAAATCTAAAGTGTGTGAAATGGAGTATTAGGGTTCCCTGCTTAAATGAATCCTTGTTACTACTTCTTGCTTTTCTCTAAACTCCAAAAGAAATGGGAAAACAAGGAGGAATTGTACGTTGCTGAGTACCCATCACCAAGATAATAGTGCAATGAAAAACTATAAGATTACCCTACAGTCTTATATGTGGCATCTAAAAGAAAGGGCTACTACAGCTAAAGAAAATAACCTGCCATTTGGTCCTCTTGGTCCAGACTGAGATTTGGGGGGAAAAAAAAACCAACCAAAAAACCACCAAAAACATACTATTATATTTTCATATATACATTAAAAAAGGATATGTCTGTAGTTCTTCAACAAGCCTTCATGTTATTTTTTAAAATGCATGAGAGTGATATCTAAGAGGTTTGCACTTTTTATGATTTTTCTTCACAATTTATTTATTGAAGTTGAACTTTAAATGAAAGAAAATTCTATTTTCATTTGTGCACTGTAGCAATCCAGTGTGACACTGGAAGCAAGAAAATGTTCCCTTTTTATCGTTCATGTTCATCTACACAAAAAATATGTTCTCAAATTTGTGCTCAGTTCAGGAGCTAAAAGTTAATGTCAGATCTTCAGTTTATATAAAAAATATTGCTTGGATGATTCAGTGCTGATTTTCACCAGCAGAGAAGATGTGAACTGAAACATCTACAATGACATATCTCATTTGAAAGGAGAATTCAGACATCACAAAGGATTTGCCAATGATGAGCTACAGGACGTGTGGGAGGTTAATGCAATATAGTTTTATTTTTGCAGCTCTGGCCCCAAATCTTATCAATATAAAGTCCTGATATTAATTAACAATAAGTGTGAAATTTTATTTTGTTTTGTTTCATTTTCAACTTCACCTTATTCCTGTGCATCACAAAACTACAGATCTATTTGTAACGTTTTACTCTTGGTTTGCACAGTACTAGTCTAGGAATATTTTACATCCAAATTAATGTACACTGATAACATGATAAAAGAGTGTGATTGCCTGACTCTGATATTATTAGGCTGCCTATTTTTGAAAACAAGACTTCCTTTTTCTTCATAAATAACAGGCACTATCTTGTCTTGATATCTCATCCTGCAAATGTGAATTCATGTTTACATTTAATCATAATTAGAGTACTTTTGGGGCAGTGAAATTAGGGATTTTTTTATTAAAGTGAAATTAAAGAAGTGTGTAAATGTTTGTGATATCAAGATCTGAGATAAATTTTGTGGATGACAGAGAGAAACAGGACCATATTTAGGTAAGACAGAAGGTTTGTTAGTCAGCAGATCATGAATCTCCTGCTGTGGTATCTTTAGTGTTTTCTACTTCAAATTAATGAAGCTCTCTCCAAATTAATTAAACTCTCAGATAAAATTTTCAAGTCTAGATCTTTCCAGAAATGGGATATCTGTATTATTCTGTGCAACTAAAATAATTTAAGCTAAAAAAATCAAATATCTCCCAATAGGAGAAAGATGATCTTGCATTTAGGAGTACTGAACTGGAATTTGATGTATTTGGATACAGTTTCTAGCTTTTCTTCTGACTCTGTTTCTATGACACAGAGCAGTCTCCATGGACTAGAAAAGCTCTCATCAGATCCAATGGAACAACGTTATAATTTAATCTTTACAATCTGCAACTTCATTCTGTTACACTGAGATTGTGGTTCTTCTCACTTATGAAAAAAAACATACTGAGGTGAAATCTAGAATCCTTTGGAGCCATGAAAGTTTGGTAATAAAAGTAGCTCTACATAGCTGCATAGACAGATGTAACTACCCAATTTGTTGTCTTGTGTGTTGAAACAGTTGTGAAAAGAAATGCATCTTCAGTACTCTACACATCAGAGAGAATGTCAATGTGCATTATGATTATTAACCTAATAAAGACACACAGAGTTTATCCAAACTCCTTACTATTGCAGACTCATGATGAACGGAAGTTTTAGAAGATTTTATTTTGCTTAAATCATTAAACCAAAGTAATTTATTTTTTCTGCCCTATTATTTTCCTCCAGGATTTTTCTATTAGCATTTAAGCTCTGCCTGTTTTGTGATTTTTTTTGTACTAAAGCAGTACTATATTAATGTCTCTACATTAATTTAGTTCTCTCATGGGTCTGACACACTGAACAGGTATTGCAGGTTCTGGCCAAATTTCAAGAGAATACATTGATCTCTAGAGTAAACCTTCTCCACTTGAGAGCACTCTTACTTAACAATAAGTTTAGCATCATTAATTCTATGATCTTCTGTTATGGCAACCAACAACAGGAGAATAAAAGATTTCTTTTTTTCCTTTTCCTTTTCCTTTTCCTTTTCCTTTTCCTTTTCCTTTTCCTTTTCCTTTTCCTTTTCCTTTTTCTTTTTTTTCTTTTTCTTTTTTTTTCTTTTTCTTTTTCTTTTTCTTTTTCTTTTTCTTTTTCTTTTTCTTTTTCTTTTTCTTTTTCTTTTTCTTTTTCTTTTTCTTTTTCTTTTTCTTTTTCTTTTTCTTTTTCTTTTTCTTTTTCTTTTTCTTTTTCTTTTTCTTTTTCTTCTTTTTCTTTTTCTTCTTTTTCTTTTTCTTCTTCTTCTTCTTCTTCTTCTTCTTCTTCTTCTTCTTCTTCTTCTCTTATTCTCTTTCCTTTTCCTTTTCCTTTTCCTTTTCCTTTTCCTTTTCCTTTCCTTTCCCTTTCCCTTTCCCCTTCCCTTTCCCTTTCCCTTTCCCTTTCCCTTTCCCTTTCCCTTTTCCTTTTTTTTTATAGCTTAACATATGTTTCATTCCACATTATAATATCTCTCTTAAACAACACCACTGTTAGAATCATAGAATGCTTTGGGATGGAAGGGACCTTTAAAGGTCATCTAGGCCAACCCCCCTGCAATGAGCAGGGGCATCTTCAACTAGATTAGGTTTCTCAGAGCTCCGTCCAGCCTGACCTTGAATGTTTCCAGGGATGGGACATTTACCACTTCTCTGGGCAACTCGTTCCAGTGTTTCACCACCCTCTTTGTAAAAAAAATCTTCCTTGTATTTCATTTGAATCTACTCTCTTTTAGTTTAAAAGCGTTACCCTTTGTCCTATTACAGCAGGCTCTACTAAAAAGTCTGTCCCCGTCTTTCTTGTAAGCCCCCTTTAACTATTGAAAGGCCGCAATACAGTCTTCCCGCAGCCTTCTCTTCTTGAGGCTAAACAACCCCAACTCTCCCAGCCTTTCCTCATAGCAGAGGTGTTCCATCCTTCTGATCATTTTTGTGGCCCTCCTCTGGATCCACTCCAACAGGTCTGTCTTTTCTGTGCTGAGGGCTCCAGAGCTGGATGCAGTACTCCAGGTGGGGTCTCACCAGAGCAGAGTAGAGGGGCAGAATCACCTCCCTCAACCTGCTGGCCACGCTTCTTTTGATGCAGCCCAGGATACGGTTGGCCTTCTGGGCTGCAAGGGCACATTGTCTGCTCATGTCCAGCTTTTCATCTATGAATACCCCCCAAGTCCTTCTTGGCAGGGCTGCTCTCAATCCCTTCATCCCCCAGCCTGTACTGATACCAGGGGTTGCCCCAACCCATGTACATGACCTTGCAGTTGGCCTTGTTGAACCTCATGAGGTTCACACAGTCCCACTTCTTGAGCTTGTCCAGGTCCCTCTGGATGGCATCCTGTTCCTCAGGTGTGTCAACTGCACTGCTCAGCTTGGTGTCATCTGCAAATTTACTGAGGGTGCACTCAATCCCGCTGTCTATGTCATTGATGAAGATATTAAACAGTATTTGTCCTAATACAGACCCCTGAGAAACACCATTTTGTCACTGTTCCCCATCCGGACTTTGAGATGTTGACCACTACTCTCTCGATGCAGCCATCCAGCCAGTTCCTTATCCACCAAACAGTCCATCGATCAGACCCATATCTCTTCAATTTAGAGAAGGATGTTGTGGGGGACCATGTAGTGGCTGGAGAGCTGTTTGGCAGAAAAGGACCTGAGGGTGCTGGTTGACAGCTGGCTGAACATGAGCCGGCAGTGTGCTCAGGTGGCCAAGAAGGCCAATAACATCATGGCTAGCATCAGGAATAGTGTGGCCAGCAGGACCAGGGAGGCGATAGTGCCCCTGTATTCGGTACTGGTGAGGCTGCACCTCAAATACTGTCTTCAGTTTTGGTCCCCTCACTACAAGAAGGACATTAAGGTGCTGGAGAGTGTCCAAAGAAGGGCAACGAAGCTGGTGAAGGGTCTGGAGAAGAAGTCTTATGGGGAGCAGCTGAGGGAACTGGGGTCATTTAGCCTAGAGAAGAGGAGGCTGAGGGGAGATCTCATTGCTCTCTACAACTACGTGTAAGGAGGTTGTAGTGAGGTGGGGGTTGGTCTCTTCTCCCAAGTAACAAGTGATAGGATGAGAGAAAATGGCCTCAATTTGTGCCCGGGGAGATTTAGATTAGATATTAGGAAAAATTTCTTCATGGAGAGAGTGGTTAGGCATTGGAACAGACTGCCCAGGGAAGTGGTACAATCACAGTCCCCAGAAGTACTCAAAAAATGTGTGGATGTGGTGCTCAGGGACATGGTGTAGAGGTGGACCAGGCAGTTAGGTTAACGGTTGGACTCAATGATCTTAGAGGTCTTTTCCAACCTTAATGATCTATGATTCTATGATTCTATGACCATGTCAAAGGCCTTACAAAAGTCCAGATAGATGACATCCATAGGTCTCCCCTCATCCACTGATGGAGTCACTCCATCGTAGAAGGCCCACTAGGTTGGTCAGGGAAGACTTGCCCTTGGTGAAGCTATGCTGGCTGTCTTGAATCACCTCCCTGTCCTCCATGTGCCCTAACATAACTTCTAGGAGGATCTGTTCCATGATCTTCCCATGCACATAAGTGAGGCTTACAGGTCAATAGTTCCCAGAGTCCTCTTTTCTACCCTTTTTGAAAATGGCTGTAATGCTTCCCTTTTCCCAGTCACTGGGGCCTTCACCTGACTGTCATGACTTTTCAAATATCATGGAGAGTGGCTTGGCAACTGCATCAGCCAATTCCCTCAGGACTCTGGGATGCATCTCATCAGGACCCATAGACTTACGTATGTTCAGGTTCCTCAGGTGGTCGCAAACCTGATCTTCTCCTACAGTTGGAGGGACTTTGCTCCCCCAGTCCCTGCCTTGAGGTCCATCCACTCAAGTGGGAAGTGTGGGAAGAGAGGTTGCCAGTGAAGACTGAGGAAAAAATGTTGTTGAATACCTCAGCCTTCTCCTTGTCTGTTGTTACAAGCTTGCCAGTTTTGCTCATCAGAGGGGGTACGCTTTCTTTGACCTTCCTTTTCTGGCTTACATACCTACAGAAGCCCTTCTTGGTTTTCCCTGAGTCCCTCGCCAAGTTCAGCTCCAGCCACACTTTGGCCTTCCTGACCCCATCCTACACAACCGGGCACCGTCCCTATGGTCTTCCCAGGATACCTGTCCCTGCTTCCACTGCCTGTGCATTTCCTTCTTGCTCTTTAGGTTGACCAGCAGGTCTTGACTCATCCATGCCAGCCTCTTGCCTTTGTTTCCTGATTTTTTCAATGTGCGGATAGAGAGCTCTTGTGCTTTATAGAAAGTATCCTTAAAGATTTGCCAGCTCTGCTCTGCTCCCTTGTCCCTGAGGACAGTTTCCCAGGGGGTTCTGCTCAAAAAAAATTGTTTCTTGACTCACATTTTTAGGATTTTATAAAGTGGAAAAAAAAAAAAAAAGGTAGTTCTCAATGTTATTTGAATTTATAACTAAATATAATGAGGTATAAATGCTGAATAGTGTCAATTCTCTATAATAAAAAAAACATATGTGTGGATTGAATGTTTCTTTAAAAATATATTGACATTTCATGTGCTAGTGAATACTGAAATACTATGCATTATTTTAGTGCAACAATTTTTTGATATGACTGCAGGGCACAAAAAATAATTTTATTTCCTTGCAGGACAACCTTGAAAAATAACGAGTGCAACACTTCAGCTGGATACTGTATCAACTACATGTCCATTCCAGCCAGCTGCAAAGTCAGTCATCAATCTAGAAAACACGAGTCCATATTTGAATGTTTTGGACTACCAGATCAGAACCTTTGTTTTGCTTTAAAAGTGTTACATTTGCTTAGTCTCCTCAAAGATTCTGCCGTAGCTTTTTTCTGCTGTAATGAAGATCAGATACACTCTAAATTTATTCAATTAGACGACCACTAGTATTATCACCATGAGTAACTTCCAAACTAAGCAGTGGTGAGACAAATCATGACAGACAGACCATGTGTTGAATATATTCTACAGTTTCCATGTCAAGCAAAATAATGCTATGTAATTTCACTATATAGCATTTTGTGGTTTATGAATTAGTATATTACACTTATAACATTATACCAAACTTCTTGACTAAACTTTCCCATAAACCTCTATTTTTCTTGGTGTAGTCACAGCAGACTTCTAATGAACTTTTGACTGGAACCTTGATTAACTCACATGCTTGTCTATAGTCAGAACCCAAGCAAGAAAGCCAAGTCTTATTATGGAAAATACAGATATTTCCCAGCCATCTCGGTCAGGGATCCCAAGGCTCAGGGTCAGTCTTATAAAACAGCTTTATTTCAAGAGTTCTTTGTAAGGGAAATGGAAACAAGTTGAAGGAAAAAATATGCATATACAAATTAGATGCTAAAATTCTTAAGACAAGGGGATTTGCCACACCCTGCTCTGTTCTTTAAGAGAAAATGTAATACAGTTTTGATTAAGAAACTAGAAATTATATACTGTATTTCCTCGTAAACCTTTATTTCTGCTAAAAAGTTAAATTATTATTCTAATAGTAAAAAAGGTCAAATTAAATTGTCTGAATTATCTTAATTCTTAAAAATAAACTATAGATGATTAAGGAAGCAGTGACTATTCTGCCAATTTGATAGCTGTCTGGTAATTAACTAATATTTTGGCAAATAATAAAAGATTTTGCCTGCAAAAATTTACTGATGTTTAGGAAAATTGTCATGAAATAGAATACCTTGCCAAACAGAACATGCAATTTCAGAAGATTTTTGCAGTATTTTCAGGTGAGAATGTTATCTGTCAGAAAGATGAAGTCATTGTCACTATCTTCAAATGTGAAATATATTACAGTGCAAAATATTACAAAGTGGCTTATGATAGGAAATTCTGTGTTCTTCTTTACCTTTTTCACCTGAAAAAGTGATTGTCAATACAACAGTGAAATTATTATAAAATGTTGAACAGCAAAACTTTGGGAAAGTTCATAAAAAAGTTAACCTTTAATTGGTTATATGAAGGAACAAACTTTTCTCAAGGGCTAGTCATTTCATTGCTTCTCATTTTGAGGTTTCTTGGCCCATAGATTATGGATGCTGAAATTAGACTTTATTTGAAATAGATTCCTGAAGTTAAGAGATAAGTATTTTATCCAGCTTTCCCAGTAATCTTTGCCCAAGAGTGGACATCAGGAATAAAATCTATTTTCATGCTAGTAATGAAGAAGTCTAAAGAGAGGAAGCATTCTGATCTGTTTTGGATGCACATCAACTTCATTGTCTTCAAACTTGGAACACACTTCCCTGATAATTATGATTTCTCATGGGATTTCTACTTCTATTTGCATATTGAGCTGCTATCCTAAAAAAGCTGAAACAGATTCTTTCAAAATAACCAACAGCTTCCAAGATAAATTTAGCTCACATTTGGTTCCAGTTTAAAACAAGAGCTGAGGTTGAGCAAAAGGACTGCATGTTTCTAATTGTATCACTATTAGATCACCCATATCTACTTCATTCATGGAGACTCAGAACCCAAAGCAGATTAAAAATGTCAAATTGTTATCAACTGCTAATGACATTCTGCTCATGTGATTTGATACACTGCTGAGAGGAGACAACACAGCATCTGCTTCATCAGCAATTTAAAGACCCTGCAGGTTAATATTTATGTTTCCACACAGCAAGAAGCAGGGTTCTATGTCTTTGCATACAAGGGACATAATAAATAGCAGGTATTCTAACATTAGAGCTTTGTTTGCTTTTTAAACTGTCTTTTTACTGCTCTTTTTCTTGATAACTTTACAGCAATCAGAACAGAAATCTCACAAAGAGCTGCACATTACAACTGCCTTACTGGTATTGTTGTTTCTGAAAGATCAAAGTTCAAAGAGCCATGGACACCCACCTTGATAAAAGACAGAATAATGTTGTTGTATGTCTGGTTTAAATTTCTTATCTTTCATTAAGAAAATGCATAGCTTCATCAATAGTGTAATAGTGTTCTTGAACAAATAGACCTCATCTACAAGAAACTACTGAAGTTTCACATTTTATTTCCTTGTAAATGAATTAAGCCTGGCAAATAAAGTCTCAGTATATGAATGTGTCAATAAAGATATCTCTCCATGACCTACTGGGCTCACTAGATGTTTTGGCTTTTGTTTTCCTCTCCATATTTTCTAGGGTGTGGTTCTACATGGGTTCTGCTAGCAGTTTGGAAAAAAAAATCAAAGAAAGGATATCTTTGTACATTTCAAAATAGGTGGTGGATTGAATCAAATGATGAAAATATATTAATTGTGGCAATCTTATTTTATTGCTGTTAATTAAATTGTGCAAGAGTCCTAATCAGTATTCTGTTAGAAAGTCATTTAGCACAATAAAAAATGCAAAAGAACATTAAAAGAAAGTTAAAGATAAAAAAGATTTACTGTTTTATCCAGGCTACTTCTACGTCAAAGCAAGACACTTACCAACAGAACATATCTTGTGCTATCTCTCATGCTGCAAATACTCTGTAAAGGCTAGTTCTCCCTCAAATCTCTTCCTTAGAACTTTTGCTGCTGTGATGCTTTAAACAAAATTGATGAGCTGCTGCATGGAGGGCACTACCAAAGCAATTCTGCTTTCCAATATTCCCCTGTTTGTTCCTTCTGATCTCCCTTGTTTGGGAGGGACTATTCTTCTGCCATTGTGCAGAATTTGACATAATGCAAACCTCTGCTACACTGGAACATTACCTACTACACAGTAACACAACAAATAAAGAAATAAATAACCCTGTAGAGGTAAGAGAGATTTGTGTACACATATACACCAGCACTTTTCCACTAGTTTCATAAATCAGTGGTGCTGAAGCACAAATTCTAATAATGTAAGTAGTCTCACTGGAGTTACCAGTGTGAAGATGAATCCTGTTACAGCCTGGGGCTGGCAAAGCCTGTGTTCCTATGACTGTCACCATCTACTTTCAGTGATTAGGGAAGAAATTTGAGTAAACAATGCAGGCTAATGAATACTTATTTACTGGGAATGGGAGACTAACTAGAAGACATTAAATATTTTGTATAAAATGAAGAGAGACTTGTACAGTCCTTCAATAGTTGAATTAACCTAAGGAATTTTAAGATCTCTGATATGTCTTGTCTTTATTATAAAGGAAATGCATAAATTTAATTCCACAGCTGTAAATAGATATAATTCCTTAATTTACACGTCTAGTAGACACCTAGAGAAAAATTCAAACATTTCAAACATTTCTCCTTTAAATGAACATGGAATTTGCACAGTCTCTTTCCAGTGTGGATTTTTTTTTTTTTGGTGAGGTGTGGTGCATGGTTTCAAAGACACTGTACTATAAATTGATATGTAACATCCTATTCAAATGAAATAGAAAGATGAATCAATATTTCTAATTTACCATATTTTTCATTTACAAGCAAATGATATATCCTAGAAACTGCTGGGATTTTATGGTATCTCTTCACTGTAAGATGAAACAAACAGAATCATACTTTTACTAGATATTCACCCCAAGGACCATGTACCCTGTAAAGAGCATCAAAGACTGCCGCAGATCAAGAGGTAGACAAGGCCTCATAGGTCAAAGTCCTATAGGGAAAATAACATTATTTATTTCACAGGCCCAATAGTAGGTATGAAAATGCACATCTATATTTCAAATCAGGAATCAACCTTTTGTCCTCTGGAAGTTTTTTGTTGCACCCCATTTAAAAATTTGATTATATTAAAAATTGAAGGTGCATGCCTAAATCACTTTGAATGCTCTTAATATCAAACTTTGATAGCTTCATTGAAAAGAATGTCAATAAAAAATTCACCCAACGCAAAGTGCCTTGGTATTGTGTATGTTCCACTTAAAAATTTAGACTGTATAGTACAATGAAAAATGCAAATAGATTTATTTATTTATGTTAAAATAAATTTATCATAAATGAAGAACATTAGTTCCTTAGAAGGTGGAATATTAGTTCCTTGTGTTTAAGTTCTTTGAAATCAAAGCTTTGCCTTCAATACCAGCTGGATCGATGGGCTGAGGCCAATTGTATGAGGTTCAACAAGGCTCAGTGTCAGGTCCTGCACTTGGGTCACAACAACCCCATGCAATGCTACAGGCTTGGGGAAGAGTGACTGGAGAGCTGCCCAGTGGAAAAGGACCTGGGGCTGTTGGTCATCAGCTGGCTGAATATGAGCCAGAAGTGTGTCGAGGTGGCCAAGGCGACCCATAGCATCCTGGCTTGCATCAGGAATAGTGTGGCCAGCAGGACCAGGGAAGTGACCGTCCCCTGATACTCGGCACTGGTGAGGCCACACCTCAAATACTATGTTCAGTTTTGGGCCCCTCAATTCAAGAAGGATGTTGAGGTGCTGGAGCGTGTCCAAAGAAGGGCAATGATGCTGTTGAAGGGTCTAGAGCACAAGTCTTATGAGGAGCGGCTGAGGGAGCTCGGATTGTTTAACTTGGAGAACAAGAGGCTCAATGGAGACCTTGTCGCTCTCTACAACTGCCTGAAAGGAGGTTGTAGTGAGGTGGTGGTTGGTCTCTTCTCCCAAGTAGCAAGTGATAGGACTAGAGGAAATGGCCTCAAGTTGTGCCAGGAGAGGCTTAGGTTAGATATTAGGAAAAATTTCTTCACTGCAAAGGGTAGTGAGACACTGGAACAGGCTGCCCAGGGAAGTGTTTGAGTCTCCATCCCTGGAGCTATTTAAAAGACGAGTAGATGTGGTGCTTAGGGACATGGTTTTGTGGTGGACTTGGCAGTGCTAGGTTAATGGTTGGACTTAGTGATCTTAAAAGCCTTTTGCAATCTAAATGATTCTATGATTCTATGATTCTATGAATACTACCCGTCTTGTCAGCTGTCACTAAATCAATATGTTATTGTTTTTCTTAGCAGCCATTACCATCCTCTGTTGCTTGGCATATGGAATAATTGGGCACAGTAGAATTGTAAAAATAGGTTTTTTCCTATAAAAATAGGAGCCACACTTTGGAGGCTCAAGTTCCAGTGTTCTGTTTTCACCCTGTTCTGGTCAGTGTCATTCACACTGATAAACATAACAAAAAAGAGCATAGATCTGCAGAGAAGGAAGCTTAAAAAAGGTAATATGGTCCTTTAAAATTAAAAAAAAAAAGAGATTTTCTATGTGTCTAATAAAGAAAGGAATGAAATTAATTATAACTCCATTTGTTTACTACTTTTTGAACTTCCATCCTTCAAGCTTCACAGTTTCCAAAAAACATGAGACAGCTTTGAATACTGGAGAACCTAGCTTTTACTGTTTAACTCTTCTGGTTATAGGAAATAATATAGCAAAATATGAAGAGTGGAACTGAAACCTGTAAAACAATTCCCAGATCTGAATTTAGTATCCTTATATCACAGGTAACCACATCATTTTACATATCAAAGACAATTTTTTAACAGTTCCTAATGACTTTATTATCTTTCTACAATAACCTATGCTGTGATCTTTTTCCTTTGAAGACATAAAGGATATAGAATTCAGTAGGTTCAGTTCACATGCTTGACATTTTTTTTTCAGTTTTATACCTCTGAAACTAAGTTTGACTAAGTTTGGACAAACCCTCAAGAAGTTAAACTCACCCAAAAAATCACAAGGTTTCAAGGTTCAACCTAACACCAAAAGCAAAATGTGCTCCATTTCAGATGTATGGCTATAGAGCTACTCTGGGTGATAACATGAAAAGCAACAGAGTAGGGGTTCCAAACTGTACCATCAAGCAACAGAGTAAAGGTTCCAAAATGTACCATCATACATGGCAAGACCAGAAGAAACTCTAGACCCTTGGCCGATCTAAGTGCACGCACATATGATTTGCAGCCCTGTACAGCTCTGTGCACATATATAAAAGGTTGATTATAATGGGAATAAAGAGGATACACATAAAACAGTGACATGTTTAGATTTATTGCATGTTACTTTGGAAAAAAAGTACATGGAAAAAGACAGGCAGCTCTAGAGTGGCAATAAAGATCTTAGATAAACTAAAGGACAATCAAGAGCTCTGGTGCCTATACCCTGACTAAAGAAGTGGCACAAGGCAGACATTGTCATTTTTATGTGTTAGGAAAGTGGGGAAGTTAGGTGCAATGAACCTGAGCTGTAATATCTATGAACAGTAAAAAATTATTCATTCTACAAATTAGATGGGATGAAAGCATTTAAGACTTCTTTTAATAATAATTCAGCTCCATTAGTTGTGGTATATGGAATTATTCCAAATCCATACAGAATTAATATTAAGTAATAAATTAACACTTCTAGTAACCCAGAAATAAACAGAGGTTTATTTCATTAATTCACTTGCCTTCCTCACCTCTGCCACCAAGTTTATTCCAGTTCAGGAGAAAAGAGAGAAAGGTGTTAAAGTATCTATCTCCCTTAGTCTTTGAGGGAGAATCCTTGGGAAAATAAATATTACAGGTTCTTGACTCTGTGTTGCTTTGTAGAAGGTACAGAACCCATCAAGAGCTCCAGAGGAAAAAAAAAAAAACATTAAGTTTAATAATTCATACTTTTAGTGCTAGATATGTCCAGAAGAAAGATAAATAAGGGAATATCTAAGAGAAGAAAGTTAAAAAAAACAGGTCTCTGCAGTAAAAGCATTATGTTGAAAGGGCAAAAAGGAGAAGCCACTGTGGAAAACAAAGATCAATATCTTCTGTAATTTTGAGATGCATGGCATGCAAGCTGGATATGTTAACCAAGTCTAGGCTTAGTGCTGTAAGTGAATTCAACCAGGCACAAGCCAGACTACTACCTCTCATTGGCAGTCTCCACTGAGATGACAGCAGTAGCTCCCAGGGCTGTGTGTGCCCTTGGGAGAAGCAAACCCACCATGAGGTGGCAGGTACAGCCATTTCAAATCACAGAGGGAGACATTTCATTGTTTCAGGAGTGTGTGCTCTTCAAATAGAAATTTCTTGACTTCCCCAGGGACAATGCAGTGGGTTACTACAGCATTTGTAACTGCCACTGCTTTGTCAACAGCATAACCATATGTAAAAGGAAAAAAACACCTACAGGAATCTCCCAGTAGACAAAGAAAATGTACAGTGTCAGATGTCTTGCTGCTGCAGAATGGTTATTTCCCTCTTTAAAGTGTTGAATTCTATAATACATTGGAAAGGTGCCAAATTCTGTGAGTATGGTATTACAGAGTTTGTAGCATTTTGAGTGACATGATCTTGGAAAGTCATGCCTCTTAAAACTATTCTTACAGCCTGTCTGGAAATTCAGAATGATGACACTGCATCACACTGGGTTCATGTTTTTTAGATTAAGTGTCAAAGAAAAGGAAAAAAAAATCACCAGAAAAAGCCTGTATAGAAAAAAAAGAAACAAAAACCAAAATGCTGGATAGCAATTTTGCCTGAAGGAATAAGTTCTGCAGAAAATTCTATGATAGCTCGAGAATGCACAGCACCCTAATACTACTGTAGTAGAAGTGACAGAGGAGATTAAGTAATATAACTGGCTTTATCCATGGCAAAGTATGTATGAATTCTTTAGTTCTTGTGTGCCATGTTATGTTTGGAACCATAAAATTCACAGTATCTTTATGCAGCACCTTTTCTACAGATACTGTCTCAATATAAAAGCATTCCAAACCCTTGAACCTTTGTAGCATGTAAATAAGATATTTTAAGTACCAAATTGATATTATACCATGTTTATTGTATGTTTTCTAAGAAGTCCAGCTGATTATGACATTTCTAATATCTTTCATTCTTCAGAAACTCCTTATGAGAGGTTTGTAAGTAAAAAAAAGAAAGGAAGATACTTTTATTGTCATTTGGTTATTAAGACAAACCGTCTGCTGTCACTGAACCACAGCTCAAGTCCTGCCAAAATGTCGGTCACCAGGTGTGCCTGAAAAACTGCATGATAGACTGCAGCTTTTCAAGAGCTAACCCATTCAGGCTCATTAAATTCATAACATCCTGTGCTGCAGCAGCTGCAGGGTTTTATTTTTCACTGTCTTTTTTAAAAGGTTTTGTTGTTTGCACATTCAACCTTTTTTTCTGAACTCCGCAAACCTTTGAAAATAGCTCCACTTAGGAAAACAGAGAAAGTGCACATCTGTAGCAAAAAAAAAAAAAAGAGTGTTTTTCTAACTCAGCTTCACTAATCCAACTAAATAAACTCACTCTGATATAGCAGTTAGACAACTTATTTCAGTTTTTGACTGGACTAAATTGTTGAAACTCTCCAACACCTGCAATGACTCTTTACAACAAAATGAACCATACTCAGTGTGATGGACGTCTGCAAAGCAGCTTACTTGCTCCACGAGTTTAGGTTCAAAGAGAACCCATAGCTCAGCTGTAGTATTTAAAATTGCTGGTTTTACTGCTGTGTTAACTTAAAATGATCTCAGGCAAGCACATCTAAGATAAGAATGTGGTTTTTCACAGTGAAGAAATTTTGTCCACTTCATCTCTACACTGAATGCATTTAGGAGTATGACCACAGATCCAGGAGGTCCAGCTATAGAGACGAAAATCAACAGCATACACCAGTCCTTACCGTAGTAATGCCACATATGGCTACTGAGGCTCCTCTTATGATGACTGAAATTCCATGCCAGACCCAAGGACTTCATCGACATACAGATATCACGGGTAAGGGAATCTGACAAGCTTTAAAGGCAGTATGCACTGCTACCAGAAAGTGTTCTTCAGTTACATCACCTGTTCTGGAAATAGAACTCCTGAATTCTAGGAGGTCTGAACAAGATCAGAAACAAAACTAAAAAAAGGGCATCAATCTGCTCTGGACCAAAGATAAACCCAAAGTTATTTTTGGTTAATCAGGTTGCATCACATCAACAATGATGATATGACATTATGGAATTACATCATATATCCCATCAGTGGGTTCTGAATACAGTGAAGCTCTGTTGTTTACTAGCTGTCATTCAAACCTTTTTCATGAGCCTGTAAAAAGTTTCAGATTATGTACTTAGAGGAATGAAATCAAACGATAACTGAAAAGTCTTACATGATTTTAATTTGCTTTAAAGTGTTTTAATTAGTAAATAATAAGTACCAATTTTCTTAAAATAGAAAATTAAAATGTAGCAGGGGAAGAAGGAAAAATCTTATTCTATTTAAAAGCATCTTTTACTGTTTTAAAATAGATTTTTAAAAAAATTATCTTAATTTCCTGAGGTAATGCCAGCAAAAGAAGGGAAAGAAATGCAATACTGAAGAGTCAAATTTTGAGAAGTATCTGTGTAAACAACCTGTAAAATGTATCCTGCATGGCAGATCTTGAGATATCTTCAAAGGACTATGGTGTTTTTAACATAAAATTCCCAGTGCAGGGAGTTGAAGGCAGGTCACCTGGTCAGTGAAAACCAATTTTAACCATATTACAATGGACTGCACGGACAGTTGAAATGATATCTGTATCACACTCTTTTACCTAAGAAATACATTTATAATTTTTTTACTCTTTTGTTGGTAGATAGTAAGCACTAAAGTGAGTAAAACAATAAATTTGTTTCCGAAATCATAAAATCTAGAGAAAACTTTAACACCTGTAAGACTCGATGATTTATGACGTGGCACACTAGTGAAAGGTATGTTTCTTTAGCTGGCTTCTAATTAAATCCAGTATTTTTCATCCACTGTATATTGAGTGTCCTCTGAAGGTAAATAGATAGTGTTTCTACCTAGGAAAGTAATAATACTAGAAAAAAATCACAGAGCTTTCAACCCTAAGTGGTGTTAAAATAATAAGATAAAGATATGGGTGTGATCCTCTCTTGTCTCAGTATACTTATTTGACTTCTTTAAATAAAGATTACAAGAAATAAGCTTGAAGTTGTCATCACTTGAGAACTAGTGCTAACATAACCAAGAATATCTATCATTCCAATGGTATAAAATCAGATTCTTTATGTTACAATACTTGAGGCATAATGGTTTTTGTTACTACTACTGCTTAGTAATGACAACTCGAACATTTCAAGTCACTCAGGCAAAAACCACAAAGATCTAAACTCTCCATGGTGTTATCAAAATGCAGCTGAAAAGTGTTAAACATCAATTTCATTTCCTTTGGAAGTTAGCTATTTGTTGCATCTGAATCTCAAGAATTTAGACTGATATCTACAGCAATTCCCAACTGCACATTTCCTAGAGTTATACAGATACTTTCAACTTTAGTGATGGTGGATTTTGATGAAATTAGGACTGGACAATGTGGGGACTGATCTTTTTATACCGTAAACCATGCTATTACCTATACTGCAGTTTTAACATGTTGAGGCTGCTTACTCTAATGTAATTCAAAACAGCAACAGATTTTTTTTATTTTGAGATGTGCTTATTTGGGGATTGCAATTCTCACACAACTCATGGTGAACTAATGTTTCCTTAGTAAGATTCCACGATTCTGAAAGTGTTGTCCAGAATGGTCATAGAGAAGGAACATCTGGCAATGATGCTGTTTTCCATGGATGTTTTTCTTTGCAGAAAAACTATGGCAGCAGTAGACAGGACAAGTGGCTAAAAAGTCTATATGTGCTTCTCCTTGAATTGGCATGTCAGCTATATAGGTCTACTTTCATTCTAGAAGAATGCTGAAAAAATGGATCAAAAATAAATCCATTTCAGCTATAGGAAACATCTGAATATGTGTAGCAGGATTTGCCAAATAAATAGGTGTGGAAACAGGTATATAATAAAAACAGGCGACTGACAACTTCTGAAGTACTAGAGGTTATACGTGTTCCTCAATAAAAAAGAATAATTTGTTACCGAAGTATTTCCAACATATTTTTGTAGTTTTACACCTTTCTGACAGATAATTTCATTTCTTGGATAATCCATTTAAACTTCCTCTTTTCTGTCACTTGCATCAATACAGTGCTCAGTAAAACAAGCTGTATATATCTGTGGTCCTGGAGTTGTTTACTTAATGACATCGCACAGATTTCTTTGCCAGATGTAGCTGTTTTGCATATTTGTGTTTTGTAGTTTGCCTTCTAGATAGTCAGCAACCACATACACTGTCTGGGCTTCCAGAGCGTACTTTACATTTGCATTTCTTGGAAACGCATATAACCCAATAAAAAAAAAGGAAAGAAACTACTCTGAGAGCCCATTCTATTTACTTAGCTGACATCAGTCTAAGGTAAAATAAGAAATATCCCAATCTTAATCCCTGATTTGTATAAAAAAATTTAAAGATAAAGAGTTTTGAAAAAGTAGTTTTCAAATGTGTTTCTGTAATCAGTCTTGCAAACATTTAGCTTGGAAACATTTCTTCCAGTGATTGAAGAACAACTAGATGCAGGAAGGACAATAACTTATCTTAACCATTCATTTGAAAAATTCTTAAAATGGGATATTTTAATGTTTTCATTACTTTTTTTCAGCTATTTTCAGAATAAGAAATATACCAAAGTCAACATCCACAAAAATATTCATAAAGTTCCAGAAGGCTATCCAGTTCTGCAACAGAGAGGAGAATGAAACCTTTCTATAAAAAAATGAATTAAGTAGATGATTTTTCTCCCTGGGTTAACAAAAAGTGTGAACCTGAGTTTGAAAAAACAATAACTAAATATTAGCAAATGTAGCACTTTTGCTTTTAATAGCTAGCTGAGGAGAAAAAATTTGCCATTATCACTGAACTGAAGTTATACTTTTTTGAAGAAAGTTAGATTTTATTAAAAAAAAAAATTTTCAGGAAAAAAAAGGAAAATAATGTCTATATATGTATGTATGCATTTATAAATGCACATATGTAAAATATACAGACATAGCCATGCATTTGGTGAAAATGATAAAAAAGGATTTATTAATTTGTTTTTCTTAATGCAGAATTCTTTTTATCCCATTAAAGGTCTCTGGTTTCTAGTCTATGCACCAGACATTGCAAAATTAGTCCCTGTTGTACATATATTAGTACTTTGTCCAGTCTAAACATCTTGAGCAATGGCATGTCCATTGGGAGACTTATTTTCCACAGTCTAATACATCTCACTGTCAGAAAATTGTTTCTGATATTCAGCCTAATTTTTTCCTCCCTTAATTTCCTTCCATTGCTCCTAATTATGTCTCCTTATGCCACCCTAAATCATTTCTCCCCCTGTTTAGTGTTTATGGCCTTCAAATAGTTGCAGAATGTTATCATATCCTTACGAGTTGTCATTTAGCCAAATTCTGTGTAGAAATTTATATAAATTGGCACTACTATATTGACTTATGCTATATATACCACTTGAGGATATAAGGCACAGCATTTGATTCTCATGGGAGGAGAGTTTATGCCAGTTTGTGTCATGATTCACACCTGCCTAAAGAAAGGACAAGAAAAATATGTTTCAAATATTACCTGTTTCACCAAACCCCCACAGCCTGCTACTGCTGCCTTAGTATGCAAAACTGTGATTGGATTCAAATATACATGATGATCTCAGAGGTTCTTTTCAACCTTAACGATTTTATGATTCTATGTGTGTGTATAATATACCTCAAACACTAGACACAAATACTGTGAAAAATCTCTGGTCAGCCCTACTAACATATTTGAACAAAGGGTGACCCTAACAGGCAAGGCTTTAGGCCAGCAAGACTCTTCTACACATTAAACTGGTGATGAATATCCTTTATTTCTGGATTGGTAAACTTCTGAGGAATATCTTGAACCCAGTCAGTGATACATTACAATACTTTTGTCCAAGCTAGAAAACTCTCCTGTAGAAAGCAATAAGTCCTTGACAAACTTGTGCATGCCCTTGAAGGACAGGAGGTAACTCATTTTGAATAGTGTTTATGCTGCTACTATCACCCATTTTGATCAGACAAAAAAAGGAATTTGATGACAATTCTGAAAACAACACTAATTGCTAAGGTAAATCATAACCCTTGGTGATTCAGTGATTGCTTTTTCAGCAAGCACCAGTTCTGCACAGCTAAGAAAAAATTCCAGTGGTCTGTGAATTGTAGGATTATCTAGATACATGTGTACTTCAGGCAGCGGTACAAGATAGACTGGGTTATGACAAGAGAGAAGGATTTGTGTGATTTTCATATCATTCAGATTATGAGCAGAGATGATAGCCTGAGAAACAGCTTTCCAGATCTAAGCAATTTAACACTGTCATTCATTCTGTAAACTCTTCTCAGAGGCCAGAACTGAATTCAGTACAGGAGTAATCTTCTTAGCACAAATGCAGCTTCATTTAAAGAAGCACAACCTTGAAGCGTAACAGTAGACAGATAACAAAGATTCCTTGTTTGCCTCTTCAAAACAGCATGGATCTATACCAAACACACATGACAAGACAGGTTAGTTTCAAATGAAGAGCATCTCAAAGGGTGTCTCTCTGGCAAGCACACCTCCCACACATGACTTCTCAGTGTCAAAACTCCCACAGCAGGAGCATTAGGAAACTATGCAATGTGACCTAGGCACACTCTACAGAAGACGAAGTGTGGATGGTAGGAGGCTAAGGTGCTCTTTTATTGGCACAGTAATCAGCAAATTCTTCAACAAAGAGATTATATTTGTTTGTATGTAATCTTCATATTGTTTTAACACCCTTTGTAATGCTGATGTTAACCTATTCATTATAGAAATGAAGTTAATCCTGACCAGCCAGGAATATTATTTCTGAGCACTGTCTTCAACAGTTATGAGAAAGTTATAATGGGACAGAATAAAAACCCACTTATGTAGCTTAAGGAAAGGCCTGTAATGCAATTGACAAGGATCTGAAACCACCTTGCAAGGGTGCAACTGCTGCTGAGCAGGGACTTGCTGAAATACACAGGATGGCCTGCGCTCCTTGCTGCAGTCTGCACAGCACTCATCCAGATCTGTGGAAGAGCACATGGGGAAGATGATCATGACTGAAAACCAAAGGAACACATAACAGTGCTTATTTTTCAGATAGATCTGTTTCCATGTCAGCATACACTCAGGAAAAGAAAAGGGGGAAGAAACACTATGTTACAGTGAAGAAATCATCACTGTCAACCCTAATGGATGAAAAATGATGATATTGTCACTGCAGAAATATCCCCTAGCAGACATAACTTTTCCTCCATTAAAGAAGCCTTCAGTAGGCCATGAAAATGAACAAGAAAAAAAATGTAATTTTGACTAAAGTAAATAAATACATAAATCTCTTGTGCTCCTACAATACCAATGAAGACACTACTTCAGCTTAAAGAGACCACTCCACATGAGATTCACCAAAGATTAGTTTTTTCTTGAGAACTAATTACTCTGAGAAATAAAATACCTCATAAAATACCTGTAGTCAATTCTTCCACATTTTCAGTTTTCAAAGAAACAAAATGTATCAGTGTGGATTTGGTAATGGATGGGCCAGGATTAATCACACTTCAGACAAAGGTAAATCACAGATACCTGGCAAAGCTGTCTCCTCTGTTATCTGTCCTGTGTTGCCTTAGCACATTCTCCTTGCATTGCATTACTAAAATTACATTACTCTTTCCTAATGATGTCTGGCATTGTAAACTTTCAACTGAATTTTATTTCTGTATCTCACCAGGATTCTCTCAAGTTTACACCCTTCTCGAATTTTCATGTTATTAAAACAGTTCAAATTAGTTCCTGTTAAGTTTGTTCGTGCCTTATCTCTTTGAAGGAATCCTACTCTGTTTTTGTGTGTGCGCGTGCGCGCATGTGCATGTCTCTGTTGGTGTGTGTGCACGCACAGAGAGTGTAATTTGTCCCTTTTGAATGCTTTCTGTCCTTTCTAGGCTGAAGAATCTAATAAAGAAAAATAAATAACTATTAGGGCCCAAAATGGTCTAAGACATGTTTCCAAATTCATCATCTCAGTACTATCAAGGTAGGCCTTTCTAACAAACTGCAGCTTGCTTGTTGTGAATAAATATCACAGCACCCTGGACTATATTATTATTGAGTTCTACTAATTACCACTATAAGCATGTCTAAGTCAGAAAATTTGAATAAAATACTTGATGTATGTATATACACACATACATATATGCATATATAAAACCCCATTCTAAACTATTGTACTAGTTTCAGCTGGGATAGCGTTGATTTTTGTTCCTATTAGCTGGTACAGTGCTGTGTTTTGGATTTGTATGAGAATAATGTTGATAACACACTGATGTTTTAGTTGTTGCTAAGTAGTGCTTACACTAGTCAAGGACTTTTTAGCTTCCCATGCTCTGCCCAGTTCACAAGAAGCTGGGAGGAGGCACAGCCAGGACAGCTGACCCAGACTGGCCAAGGGGCTATTCCATACCATATGACATGCTCAGTATATAAACTGAGGGGAGTTGGCCAGGGACAGCGATTGCTGCTCAGGGACGTACTGGGCATCGGTCGGCGGGTGGTTAGCAATTGTATGGTGTAACACTTGCTTTGTATATTATTATTGTATATTATTATTATTATTATTATTATTATTACTCCTTCTGCTCCTCCTCCTCCTCTTCCTCTTCTTCTATTTCATTTTATTTCAATTATTAAACTGTCTTTATCTCAACCCATGAGTTTTCTGACTTTCACCCTTCCAATTCTCTCCCCCATCCCACTGGGGTGGGGGGAGTGAGCAAGTGGCTGTGTGGTGCTTAGTTGCTGGCTGGGGTTAAACCACGACACTATTTTAATAAATATTTTATGTATAAATATTTAATATACACATATTGTATTAGATATATGTAAATATAAAATCATGTTCTATTGATATATTACAATATAAAATTTAGGTATAATTTAATTTATAATATAATATGACATACATCATGATGTGTTATATTGTATCATATCGTATATACATGTTATATTATATCAGTATTATATTTATACAAATAATATAAAATATGACATATATCTCATATTTAGATACATGTATAATTTAAAAATATTTTATATAGAGATAAAATATATGTATTTTACATATTTTCCCCTTGTAAATTAATAACATAGTGTTTTGTTTATTCATCAAACTGTACTTTCTTGAATTCTTGTTGAGACTTCTTTTCTTTTTTTTTTTTGGTGGTGTTGCATTCCAAGAGGTACTGTTAGGTTAGTTTATTCTCTTTTAAACAGGAGAATGTATATGTCTATATTATTGTTAACCACTCAATTTCTTTTCTAGATACCCAAAAATGGGATATAATAGTCTTCTTATTTTAGACTTAGTGGTAGTGTCATGATATAACCCCAGCTGGCAACTGAGCAACACACAGCCGCTCGCTCACTACCCACCTGGTGGGATGGGGGAGAGAATTTGAAAAGTAAAAGTGAAAAAAACCTCATGGGTTGAGATAAGAACAGTTTAATAATTAAAATAATAATAATAATAACAACAACAACAATAATATTAATAAAAAGTACATACAAAGCAAGGGATGCATGACGCAATTTCTCACCACCCACCAACCGATGCCCAGCCAGTCCCCAAGTAGCAGCCCCCTCAGGAAGCTTTTTCTTAGTTTATATACTGAGCATGAAGTCATATGGTATGGAATATCCCTTTGGCCAGTTTGGGTCAGCTGTCCTGGCTGTGCCATCTCCCTGCTTCTTGTGCATCTCCAGCCTTCTCAGTCAGTAGAACATGAGAAGGTGAAAAGTCCTTGACAGTGTAAGCGTTACTTAGCAACAACTAAAACATCAGTGTGTTGTCAACATTATTCTCCTACTAAATCCAAAACACAGCACTATACCTGCTACTAGGAAGGAAATTAACTCTATCCCAGCTGAAACCATGACAGGCAGTACCCCATGTTATTATTAATATGAATTTAAGAGGCTTTCCAAAGCCCACTACAGTCAAAAGAATGCCTTGCTATTCACTTTAGTAAATTTTAGGTAAAATCATAGAGGTTCAGTCTAAAGAGTTGAGCAGCTCTGTTTCAATCATAGCTTGGTCCTACAGTTCTGTTTAGTCATCATCCACAGTAAGGAAACATTTGGAGTGAAATACTTTTCTGGTGAATCTGTCTGGATTCCTTGCTATGGGAATCAAGGGTACTGGGAGAAAAAAGGTTTACAGCAATCAGTTTTCATCCCAAGATACAGTCATGTTGCAGTTTTGGTGAATATCCATGCAACTTTGTTTAGGTATGAATATTTGGCAACAAATATCAATTTTTTTTTTAATACCTGTAAGTTTCTCTGCCTCAGAGGGAGTGACAGAGTAACACCCAAGTTGTGAATGCGAGTGCATGAATCAACTTTCAAAGATAATCACCTACAGAGCTCGATGAAAAATAAAGTAATTTAAAGTAGGGAGGGAAAAGTAATAGTCTTAGAGAAAGCAGTTATAGTGAATGCATACAATACATGATTTTATAGTGTAAGGTCATACACCTACTTGATCTGTGACCTTCTCATTTAGTCATGTACATACTCAGATATGGATGAAAACTCTGAGCAAAGTTTAAAGATATTTTCTTTCTGGACATAAATAAATAACATATGTAGAATACCTAAGTTCTGATTTTCAGAATGGGTTTTAAAATGAACTTCTGGAGAGGAAATATGACTTTGTTGAAGGCAATTTGGACCTTGGCTTCAGATTTCCAATGTAACATCCTGGCAAATCAGTTAGGAGAGTATTTAGGTATTTAAGGAGGTCAGATGTAGCTGTGGGATGCTAATTCCTTTCTGTTTTAACAGAAATAGAGAGGCTACTTCACAAGATGTTTCACAATATGGACTTGGATATTCTGAAATTTTTCCAAATTCCAGCAATATTTATTAAGATTAAAAAAATATATTGTTGAGATATTTCACTATACATGAAATCTGAGATAAGGGTATCTGTTCCTTCAACCCTGCAAGTACAAAGTGAGAAAGAGATAAAGGTCCATAACACATTTAAGTGTCTAATTTATGGAATTTACTAAAAAGTTCATGGGCAATCATGAACCATCCTGCTGAAAACTCCTGGCATGAGTAAATCACATGCTTGTGTCCCATATGCAGTGTTAGGGAGGTTGAAAATTGAGCCCTGTGTAACATAAATTGTGACTATTCATAGCAATAGCAGAAAAGCTACTTTCCCTGTGTTTAATTTATCCAACTATAGAGAGATACAGAGACATCACATTTACACTGCATTAATTACATACCTAACAGGTCAACATAATTAAACCTGGACAGAGTATTTTCAGCATCAATAAAACAGAGGCAGATTGATCGAAGTCTGTTGTTTCATCCAAATCAGCAGCAGTCATTGAAACCCATGGTTTTCACTTAAATTTTCAATTGGAAAGTGTATGAAATTTATAGTGTCACACTGAATGTAACCATATCTGAATGGATGCAATGAAAAAAGAAAGAAGCAGAAACTTAAACTGCAAACCAGCTGTTTTTTTATTAAAAAAAAAAAAATCCTGACAGTAGTAATTTTGATAATAGGTCTAAAGGGCACAGTTCTTTTTTTCTGAAGTAGAATAAATGTGGTGCTTAAAACTTGCCACGAAATAGAATGGGCAGGTGTAAATACATTAAAGTTTACATCATTGTGCTTTTATATGTAAATAACAGTTTAAAATTCTTTGCTTGAATACATTGATGTAACTGTATTGAGTTTCATAACTTTTTTAACTCTCAAATAATTTGCCACTGAAGTAAATGAGGATCTTTCTGTTGGCCACAGTAGATTTAGGATTAGGAACTATGTTTGTGACAGACAGATTTGTGAGTACCTCTTTTTGATGTCAGTGAATGATCTGATAATACCCCTGATGCATTTCACAGCAAAGAACCAAGTAAGGAAAATTACAGCTTTTGGCAGTCTCTGTTTCATTCTTGCTTGACTTGCAGGTGTTCCTCTGCTTTCAAATACTTGTGGTCTGGGCATATTTTCAGGGTAGATGAAATTAAGGCTTCCTGCTATTGAAAAAAAAAAGTAATTAACATTCCTTCTTTACAATGCAATGGATAGCAAAGAGTATATGTTATTGTGAGGATTTTCCCCCTTTTTTAAAGATGTCAATTTTTATATCTGAATTGTTTTAAAACTAAATACAGAATGATTTTGTTGTCTCTTGACAGTGCTAGGTAATATTCTTTTTTTTTTCCTTCACATTTTTAAAGATTACAAACAAGATTTTTTTCCCTTTGATGCAGCTTTTCTTACATTCTTTTCTTTTAAGATCTTAACAGTATTCTGTTTAAAAAGCAAAAGCCAGGCTGGCTTTGTTTCTTTAGGATAAATAGGGGAAAATTCCATTTGCTTCTATACATTCCTCACGTTTGATTGTGCATGGTACTGCAAAGCACATATACACAATGTTGCCTCTGGAGTACTGATATCTTTTCTTTGCTATGCTGTCCAAAATTTATACCAATAGCTCTGACATTAATCTGAAAAGGTCATGCTGTTAAATATATAGAAATAATACAACCCTTCTTTAGCTCTATCTGAGAACAGATGGTAAATCATACTTAGTAAAACAGAGAGTTTGGGGGCTTTTTTTGAGAGAGACATTCCTGAAAGTTTCTTCAAGGCTGATTGGAAGAAAGTGAAACATAAACTAATTATGTGGTATTCTTATGCCATGAGAAGATACTTCCTGTCTTGTTAAATGTCATTATAGCAGTTACAACAATCTAAGACTAGATTTGGGGAAAATAATAGAAGCAAATAATCTGTTTATATATTTCCCCTTTTCTTTTTCTGCCTACACATTGTCTCAGAACAAGTTGCTTCCCAAAAAACTTATTCTAAATCATTCCATAAATGTTTCATGTGAACTTGAGATTCAAAGTCTATAAATGCATATACATGTCACAAAGCATGTTTATGCAATCTGTTTGCATAAGTTATAAATGAAGATTTGAAATTAATTTCCCATAGATATTCTGTTCCACAATATTTATTTCTATCTATTTTTTCAGTTTACTGTTTCTGTACGTATATGTATTTTCTTATATGTTTAATGCTCTTTTATTTTAGGAGCTAAACACCCTAGTCCTTCTTTCTTTTTAAGATTTGATAAAACCTTAGCCAGTTTGAGATACCAAAGAAGGAAGATTTGTAGTTTACATATCAATCTTATGGAAGTTACTATTCACTCAAGTTAATACATATACACCAAAAGTATTAGTACAAGAGTGAGCCAAAGTATCAATTTTTTTAAAAAGATTACTATTTATAATTAGCTGTTTTTCTTTTACTTACCCTGTATGCCTACAGAAAGTCTTAAAGAATGTATGCTCTTGAACTTTGGGGTCCTTAAAGTGGTACTATGTAGGAAGTTGCTACAACTCTTTATACATATATAGCAATTTCTGATTCAAGGTATGTAAACGCTATACACACTGTCCTGGTTTCAGCTGGGATAGAGTTAATTTTCTTCTTGGTAGCCGGTATGGGGCTGTGTTTTGGGTTTAGGATGAGACTAAGTACCGCTAAATAGTCGCTAAGTAGCGCTTACATTGGTCAAGGACTTTTCAGCTTCCCGTGCTCTGCCCGGTGCACGGGGGGGCTGGGAGGGAGCACAGCCAGGGGCGCTGACCCAGACTGGCCAAAGAGTTATCCCATACCACATGACGTCATGCTCAGTATATAAGCTGGGGGAAGAAGAAGGAAGGGGGGGGACATCTGGCGTGATGGCGTTTGTCTTCCCAAGTAACCATTACGTGTGATGGAGCCCTGCTTTCCTGGGGATGGCCGAACACCCGCCTGCCCATGGGAAGTAGCGAATTAATTCCTTGTTTTGCCTTGTTTGTGTGCGCAGCTTTTGCTTTACCTATTTAACTGTTCTATTTTATTTTACTTCAATTATTAAACTGTTCTTATCTCAACCCACGAGTTCTCTACATTTTACCCTTCTGATTCTCTCCCCCATCCCAAGGGGGGAGTGAGTGAGCAGCTGTGTGGTGCTTAGTTGCTAGCTGGGGTTAAACCACGACACACACACCTGTTGTCCCCATGTCACAGACAATAAATAATACTACTTTCCACTTACGTAGCAGTTTTACATCCATTATTCACTGACCAGATAAGCAAATCAAGGTTAAAGAGAGCAAATGACAATGCCACACTCAAGTGCTGTTTCAATGGCAGAGCCATTTTCGAATTCCAGTCTTCTGACATATAAAAATGCACCAGTGTTGACTGCCATGCACAAAATTACTTTTAATATTAAGATAAAGTGAACACAGTTACATAATACTGGAGAAATGAAAGACTGGGAGTGGGAAGCTGGCTTAAAACTGTATTCATATAAGAGGTGTGATAGGCATTAACTATTGTTTGATAAGACAGTGACAAGGATGGACTGCAATGACAGAAAGGGAGGACATCAGCAGTGTGTTATTACAACCTTTGTACTGAAGCTGATTTTATTCTGTTTTTCTATGACTCCACTCAGTTTTCCATATTTTCTGTCTCTTCACTTAGTTCAGCTTCCAGAAATGATAAGGATTGTGTTCTCCAGTGCAGTTGTGATCAGTCTAAAGCACAAAACCTCAAGTGTCAAGATTCAGTATAAGAAAGAGTGTAGAAAAGACAGCAACCAGGAAAGAGGAAGAAATGTTTATAAGGCAACATATATTATAAAATCTTTGCAATAAACCAGGTTTCAAGGAATTTTATTCTTTAGGATTTAGTATATAATTTTTCTTTTTTTTTTTAATGGTATAAAGAAAGGATCGTTCTGTAGGTAGATCAACTGGATCTTAGGAAACAAAGTAACAAATTCAAGTCCATTTCTGATTAATACAGGGGTAGCAGTTAGGACAATAGAATTTGGGAATGACAGTTACTATTTTAGGCATCTAGAAGTAGATCGTAATGGACACTGGCTCCCTGCAGTTGTGTCACAAAACTTTCAGGCAGTTGACATTGGGAGAAGAACTGAAAGGCATAGATGTAAGAATGTGAACTTCCTGTCTGTGAAAAAAGTTAACAAATCCAAATTTGGGAAAAAGAATATCCTAGACTTAACTGCTGTAGAAACACTCTAGAAATAGATACTTCTGCTGTTTCTCCTGTCTCTGAGTTCCAAGATGTATTAGATCTGTCTTGAAAGCAAAACATTTAGGGCAAACAGGAATGGAGGATATACCTATCCAAAGCCTTCTCCCATATTTCCTATTTACTGGTTTGCATCTGTTGCTATTTAGCACCCTGACTTCTACATTTTCCACTGTTGTGTCTATCCATTCAATGTATACAGAGCCCAGCCAGTGGATTATATTCATAGATAGCTATAAAGAAAATAGGCACTACGTCACAACTAGGGTACCTAAATCCTTTGTAGTCATACTTTCCCCGTGCCTTTGCTTCTTGCTTCTAAAATGTATACAACAGCATTTTCCTACCTAGTGAGTGTAATGGGAGGGAAAAGACATTAAATACGAAGGACACAGCTAAACCATGGTAAAAATGAACTCTTGAGTGCCTAAGTCAGACATAGCAAACATTACACCAGACTGCAGGCTGCCAAAAGACCATCTTTTCAGTGATCCTCCATAACTTTTAATGTTTTGCCAAAGAAAAGTCATCATGTAAAATGAAAGCATGCTTTGGTTCTTTAATATCACTAGCATAAATATAGAGTTTCCTCAGTGTGTTTCATCTTCATTTTTCTGCCAGGTGTCAATATCAACACTACACAGTGTTGGTGAAAGAATTTAGCATGCTAGGATAATGAGAGAGATGTTTTGGAAAAGGCTCAGATATTTCCTTGTAAATGAGGAAGTAATGTTCAAAGGAAATGACCAAAGTGGTGATGTTACATCGTTAAATTTTCACTTAGATGGTGGCATTAAATGTCCCTTCTTAGATGTGTTGCTTCAGCATTACAAACTGGAGACAGAATGTCAGAACTCCTATTTCTATATATCTTCAACATGTGGTTGTTAAAGATCCTGTAGCAACTTTCTCAAGAGTCAGGGCTGATTTTCCTGACCCAGTTTCAATTTCATTAATTGCTATATCAAACCCCTTTTGTTCAGCGTCCCCAAAGTCATGTGAAGGGGCTGGCTCTCCACAAACTATGTCCCAGGAGGAATTTTTAGTATGCCTGACGGATACACAGGAGGTGTGGAAAAGTTTATAACCCTCTGCTTTGGATATTCTCTGTCTTCAAGATTTTCAAGAAACAGAAATCAAGGTGCTCTCAAACTATGGTTTTATTATGATTGTCCCTCTCTAGAATGCCAGAATGGAAAAACTGTGAAGGGAGCCGGAAATTATTGCAAGTTTTATTAAAAACTGTTAAGTAGTAGTTTTAAATAAGTATCACAACTGAGATGGTGGCACTGCAGTGATAATAAAGAAGGTGACCCAAATCAGTAATAAGATAGTTACATAACACTGTATGACAATGTGTGAGAAGCCTTCATAAAGAGCTGAGACCTTTTGAACTGGCCTATCCTGTTCGCATTCATTATCTTCATTGCTCTGCCTTGTGTTCTAGATGCTGAATGATGATTCAGTCTCTAAGGTCCTCCTATAAGATTAGTCTTTGGAAGTGGGATAAGAACAAAGCAGATTGAAGGGAGAGGCTTATGTGGCATTTTGTCATAGACTCAGAAATGCTGACACTGCTTGTTAAAACCAATGTCAGCACATTCTCCTGAGAACTGAGTAGAATAGTGATAAACATCACTACTGAAAACTTTATTCTTGGAATGCGTTACAAACAACTGTCTTAAAAAGTCACTAACCAACACCCCCCCAAAAAAAACCCCAACATCACCCCCCCTGCAATTCTCCCAGTATGGATTCTGTTTGTTTAAAGGTAGGGTATTTAACAGTATAATAAACATATATGGATTGGAGCATTTCAGATTGTCGTGGTTTAACCCCAGCCAGCAACTAAGCACCACGCAGCCGCTCGCTCACCCCCCCACCGGCGGGATGGGGAAGAGGATCGGAAGGGTAAAAGGGGAAAACTCGTGGGTTGAGATAAAAACAGTTTAATAACTAAAGTAAAATAAAAAAAGAACAGTAGTAATACAAAGCAAGCGGTACACTGTACAATTGCTCACCACCCGCCGACCGATGCCCAGCACGTCCCCCAAGCAGCGACCAAACCCCTCCCCGGCCAACTCCCCTGCTTATATACTGAGCATGATGTCACATGGTATGGAATAGCCCCCCGCCCAGTCTGAGTCAGCTGCCCCAGCTGTGCCCCTCCCAGCCTCCCATGCCCCTGGCAGAGCATGGGAAGCTGAAAAGTCCTTGACCAGTGTGAGCACCACTTAGCAAGTACTTAGCACTACTTAACAAGAACCAAAACATCAGTGTATCATCGACATTGTTCTCAACCTAGACCCAAAACACAGCCCCATACCGGCTACCAGGAAGAAAACCAACTCCATCCCAGCCAAAACCAGGACACAGATCCAGCTACTGAATCACATTGAGTCAAAAGAAACAGCTGGATCTGAAAGAAATCACAGTAGTCTGGAATCTAATGGGATCATGATAGAGTGATTGTATATCAGATACCCTGTAGAAAGGAGTGGGAGAAAAGAAAGTACATGAAGGAGGTACCCAAAGAGGAAGTCCTTCTTAGGCCATACAGTGCAGGAATCTGAGCCAAAGTATTTGTCTGACCATGAAGGAGTTACATATATATATGTGTGTGTGTGTATATTTGCACTTTTTAATTGATTTAAAAATAAATAAATAAATTAAAAAGTTTCTGATATATAACCACTCTATCATGATCCCATTAGATTCCAGACTATATTTCTGTGATTTGTTTTCCTTTCCTGCTAGCCGTCTCAGCTTTATTGCCACCTTTCCTCTCAGTTATCTCTCATGTTCCTCTCTTTCAGCTTTCCTCTCTTTCAGTAGGTGCAACCATCTGTTTATATAGGCAGATTTCAAGAGACGTACAGTGTGTCTACATTAATGTCCTCAGAAGTGTACTTTCAGAATGAATCTCACAGTTCTCTCCACTTGTTTGTTTTTGGTTCACATAGTGGAATGGTCCCAGACTCAAAGAACTGGATTCCTAGAAGATGTGACCTAGGGGTGCACATATTTCATTCCTGCTACAAATGAGCACTCAGTTTATGGGACCAAACAAGAACAAATCTGAAGTAATCATCTCCTCCACACCAAAAGAAAAAGTTTTTAGAGATGCAGGGTTCTCAGTACTGGTTCCACACACTATCCTCTTATTGTGTGTCTTGCTAATGTGGATATATGCTTAATTTTCTTCAGCCACAGGCTGGCAGAGATTTTTTTTTCCCTTTAAATTGTACCTTTGACAAAGAAATTTCAGAGACAGGCTCCAATATTTAGTCTTACTTAGTTTCTTCAGTCTAGAAATTACTTTGTGTAGCTTTTGGGAAAGCCTTTTTAAATGGGTTGTCAGTGCTCTTAGCTTCAGGGTTTGATGCAATTCTTTGAGTATTTTTGATTCTGCAACAACAAGTATAAGTCACAGAAATACACTGTAAGAAGTATGATGAAAGAAAAATATGCAGAAGCTTATTCCTCCAATATCTGGTCAATTGTGGGCTTTCTTCTTGTGTTGTCTGAATAAATTATAGATATTATTTTGCTATTGTAGTTGCTAGTTCTTCTAATATGTGACCTCTTGAGTCTTCAGGTTCTTCAGGGAACAGCATAAGAATGAAAATGGCTCTTTTACTTCTGCTCTCACGATGTCCAGGTTTTTCAACTGTATGGCAAAGTTTTCTCCAAATGAGATACCTTAGTGATGAAAGTTTCTGCTCTTTTTCTGTCCATAGATTATAAATCTGTGAACACCAAGAGGTCTTAGCTGCAGAGCTGTTCACAGACAATTTTGAAAAGCCCAGTTTTAGTAATCATCATTATTCCATAAAAATGTCAACCTCTCCTCCAACTCCAATCCCATATGCTCTTGATCACAATCTTCTGCCTTTCATCAAATGAGGCCCTAAATGAACTCCGTTCAGTGCTTTCACCCCAGAGCAGTTCACCCAAGTTCAGTGATAAGTTGCGAAAGGCCAAAGAAGGAAATCTGCATTGTATCTTTATCTTTCCCGAACTTGAAAAGGCATCCAGCCCGATGAATTGAAAACTGTTCAGGAATTTATAATCTCTTTATTTCGGAAATAGAAAAGAAATGGAAGCCCTTGATGTTGTGTTTAGGTTTTCTTCTAACTATTCACTTTCAAGAAAACAACAGTTTCATTTTCATTTTACTCTGAAAAAATTTTTTCTTACTAGACCCCAGGATAGTACAAGGAAAATCGACATCTGAAAAAGGATCATCAAAATCTCAAAACATCAGAGATATGGTCACTGAGTTATGAAAAACAGCTCAAACCTGATGTGGGCAAGGAACTAAACTAAATACTATTATTGGTGAGAACAGAAATAAGATTTGTGCAAATACATCTATCCTGAAATCCCAAAGAATCTCATGTGTTGGTCTTAGCATCCTTAATCTTCTCAAACTATAGAGAATGGCCTCGAAGGGACCTTTTAAAGATGATCTAGTCCAATCCTCCCTGTCATTTCACTAGATCAAGTAATGTCAATGGCTAAACATGACATTGTGTACATTTGAAACTAAGAAAGAATTTATTTTTGATACAAAAATTCAGATGTTTCCTCTTTGGTGGTTTCATTGTGCAAAGTGATTTGCATTTTGTGATTCTTCCCAAAGAAGCTTTAGCCACCCTTAATCTAGTGTCAGAAACACAGGACAGCCATAACTGGTGTAGCAGGAATCCGAATAACATATGAGTATATGTGACCCTTGGTGTATGATTTTCCCATATACCTGTGCAAGCTCAACAACTGTTTCAACAATGCTACCAGTATGATCTGGCAGAATCAAATTAATTTTACATTGGTTAAAGACCAAGTTATAAAGACAGAATTTCTGTGGAGAAGGGAAGAATAAAGAAAAAGGCATGTTTATCCACATGGCACTTTACAGTCCAAGATGTTATGGGCCTTTAATGAAGTATGCCATGCTCCATCTCCAAATCTTCCTGATTCCCGCTTGCCATCCATTTGGCTTAGCCTCATTTCAACAGACTCATTACACTGCTTTTGGACTCAGAACACCTTGCCACACTGGTGATGCCAGAATGGAGCAAGGTACTCTCGTGAATCATTCTGAGATCACAAAATGACCTTCAAATGATCCAAGATCTAGCTTCTAGTGTAACACCTATTCCTTTAATAGTTCTAATTTTAGTTGTGTAGAATTATATTTGCCATTATTAGATAGAAAGTTAAAGAGAGAGTTGCAGTTAATGGAGTTTATAAAAACACTGTATTGAGAGAGTGTGCTCGTAGCTCTATCAGCTTTAGAACTTTTTTCTTCACCAGTTTTGCTTTTTTATGGCCCTCATTAGCTACGTCATGCTGTATGTAAGTTTTAGAAAATTCTGAACAAGAACTTGGCTTTTTGAGTTGTACTTCTTACATTTTAGTATTCCTTAATAGAAATAAAAATAATATTGGTCCAACTTCTCTGATGATGTTAAATCATCGTTGCAACACTGATTTATACCAGCTGAGACTATCGCACCGTAATTCCACTCTCTCTCTGTTATATGCTGTCTGTATATCTTCTGCACTGATGAGTTAGTTCAACCAACATCTATGGGGACTTTCCATTTTTTCAATTAGGATAGAGGTCATTAAGGGTAGAGTTTTGAGAAAATACAGAAAGCAGTGTAGGAAAAGGTCCTAAGCTCATAAATGTTCTTAATTATATATTGTGTCCTTAGTGTAAAGAATTACCTTCAGGTCATTCTGTCTCTTTTATTAGAATAAATCACCATCATCGTCTATTCACTTGTGCATTCAATTCATGACATAATAGTGTCAGAGGTGGCACAGAATATATACATATATGCTCAAATTCCAACACAGTGACCCAAATTGTGTCTACAGCTGCCAAGCAGACTGCCATAGACATTTAACAGAGAGGGCTTATTTTAGAGAAATATTTGTTCCTACTGAAGGGAGGTAAATGGAGCAACGGCTTAGTGAAACAGCCCAACAAACTAGACTCAAAGCCCATTTATCTTGTAACTGAAAACAATTTTGAATACCTCATCCTAATCCCTGGTTCATATTAGAAAAATACCACAGCATATGTTCTAAATGGCAATTTTTACTTCAAATAGAGGTAATACTGGAAAAGAACAATGTGCTAAATTTCAGAACTGAAGTGCATCATCAGAATTGCACCAGTATATTTTCATGGTGGAAAACAGCAAGTAGAAAAATGTCATAGATTAAGCTTACATGGTGTTTTTGCAAATTGGAAGAAAAAAAGTCATTCTCCAGACAAAAACATTCAAGCTCAAAGTTTCTGTGTATACACACCATTTCTAAGAAAAATAATTCAGTTCTGTCCTTGGCAGTCCTATGATTATGGACTGTAACAGTAGTTAAAAGTTTTAAGTTCAACTACTGGATTTTCTGAAGAATTTTCTGAAGAATTCCTATGTAACCACATGTCTGTGTCATATTTACAAAACAGGGGGATTCTGCATTTGCACAGCACAGCTTTACAAGCCTCCTGGGGACTGCAAGGACTTGGGCAGAACAGCTCTGGTATATCTGATATATAAAGTCACTCTACAAGTCCAGAATAGCTTTCAGGTGTTGGATTTGCTGTGTACCTGCTGATCAGCTGCATGATATATGTACATCCAGCACACATATATTGTTATCCTTAACTCACCAGTCATCTTCAGATATAACCTGAAAAAAAGTAACGTGTTCTTGAGAAAATGTATATCTCTTATGTCATGGATAACAATGTGACATTGAGCTTCATTCTCCACATACACTTTATATGGATATATATGGCTCCATATGCAATGGCTCCAGACCCGGAACCTAGGAAACACAGATCATGAGATACACTTGCATAAAGAGACACCCTTTAGAAAAAGCTAGTAATACAGCATGTATATTTACTGCAATGAACTTTTTGTTAAAAAGAAATAATTGTTTACACTTTTTTTTCAGAAGTGATCCCTTTAGCAGAATCTCAGGAAGCAAACAATAAAAGTGTCCAACATCACCAATTAGTATAAGTGCATTTGATATTGTTTATGCAGCTCAGTCTGTCTTCTGTTTTGCTCCTGAAAAGTTACAGGGAAAGTAGTTTTCTCCTTAGCCCATTATAAATGGTAAAGTAGCAGATATCTCACTATTAAGACAATTTTCAGAAATGCAGATGGACAGATAATGTAGATAAGTATCTAGTGTTTATGTTGTGAATGTAGTCTAAGTTTTTTTGAAGTTGACCCATTCCTAATTAAATTATGAGAAAAAGAAAAAATGTAACAAGCAATTTGAAATGGCACCTGACCTCTGTTTCTGAATAAGTGCCCAGGTTGATAATTATTTCTGTTTAAGTTCATAGACATGTAAACAAAGCTATTAATTTGGGATAGATCAATTCCTCTTAATTAGAAATAATCAACACAGAATTGCCTAATAAATATTAAGTTAAGAATTTTTTTTTAACTTCATATTAAATAAGGCTTACTGCAAGACAGAAATTTAGGTTGGGCTTCTTTCTTTAGTGAATGATCCAAACCCTAACAGTGTCAGCAGGAGTTTTTGCATTTACTTCATTGCGTTAGGCCATGGTATCTCCAGAAGCAATGAGCCATGACAACACTCGATTCCAGCACTTTCAAGTTACTTTTTGAAGTGGCACCACAGACAAATTAAGACTGTTCTATCAATGTCTTGAATCTGAACTGTAACCTCAGTTCAACTGAGTGAGCTTATAAAAGACATTATTGTGATAGATGATTTTTATTTCTAACTATGTCTGCTTGATAATAGAAACGTAAAGAATTTTAAGGTGTTTTAGCTCTTCTTTGACATTCTATTGTTTGTTCTGCAGGATTTGTTTTTTGAATAAGTAGTGAGTCAATCTTGGGCACTGCAGAAAGGAAGGCTTGTTTTATTACATGTTGTACGTAAAGAAAGCACAGTGCCACGATACATTATCCCTTGCTTCTCAAAATCTCTTGCTGATGCATGTTGGCACACGCAGAAGCTTATGATGGTTATGTACTTCAGAGTTCCCAAAGTAGTAATGTAGTATAGATTGCTATACTTCTGCTAATACAGCTGTATCTGGATACAAACCATCCTTCAGATCCTACCTTAACCAAAACTCAGCTTTAGTAGGGTGTTTCATGATGCACTGTTCTAAAATACAGGACATGAACCTTCCAGTGCCTCTGTTCCCTAAATATTGACAACATTCCTGTGTTTAGAAAACTAGCATCAGACCCCTGAATGCCAGATATTATCTATAACTTGATATGAGACATGCTAAAATTGCCTCTGAGTGGATAAAATGATCATTCTCCTAAAGAAAAGATGCAACCTGAGCTGAACTGGGTAAAACGTACTAATGACTGTAAAACATTTTTGTGAAAAGAAGAAAAATCACATACAGACTGTCTACTAGGATGCCAATTTGCAATCTAATGACATTCAAAGTAACAAAGACATAAACCTATATCCCAGCAAATTATGCTTTTAATGGCCAGGAAATATGTGAGTAGGATGAGACTTTAGCTAGAATTGATTAGTCATATAATAAAGCTATTTAAATACTTTGGTACTTCCAGCAAAGCTACAACTATGCAACGCTAGAAACATTATCTGATATTATTTTCATTTTTGACAGAAGTCCTCTCTAGAGGTAGTACCTTAGAAAGCAACAGATAAAAATGTTATTCCAGAGGCTTGCTACACTGTGGAGAGGTTATATTGTCCTAGAGTTCTTGTGAGTGACAATATCATGGATCATTTAAATTTTGTGTTGATGGCATATCTTCAATGGACTCAACAACTCACATAATGAGATTTGGTTGACAAGCACAAAAGGGAACCTTCAACTCTGAGGTTTTCTGGTTCATATGTTCCCCCTGAGGTGTTCCCCTTGCAGTAAATTCACTGATTCAAGTACTATCTACATGCTGAAATAACTATTCAAAAGTTGTTCAGACTTTTCAGAGTCCAGCCCATTGCAATAGCCAAACACTTTTCCACTAATCACACCAGCCATACATTGAGAATCACTGCAGTGAGGCAGAAGACTCCCTTGACTGTGAAACATGACTCTAAATCAAAACAAAGCATCTATGAATTTTTTTCTGAAGGAGAGCAAACTACAAGACTACTTTTTCGACTAAGTGGATTTAAATCTTAGGTCAGCACTGGCCTTACTTTACCCATCTTTGTTGCCACTGTGTGGGGAGGAAGAACTATTTTGTTTCTCTTTTACTTAAGAATGTTATACTGATTTTACCCCATTTTCTTCACTAGGAATAACGACCATCATTGTCATCTATCTGCCCCTTGTACTGGGAATGTACCTATAAGCCACAGAGAGAGACAGGAGACCTATCTTTAGGTAAAAAGCAGAAATTCATACTACTTTGTCAGCCATCCAAGTAACCACAGTAGAAGGCATTGGTGTCTCATAGTACTGTGTATCAAGTGTGTAGGTGTAATCCATTACCAGCAACAGCAAAACTTTGATCTCTGAGGAGACTTTCAGAATCACATAATCTCCTATTACTTTCAGGAGACGCTGTGTATCTCACTTTCTTTCAACCTAGGGATTTGCTTACCTTTTTAAAAATATAGCTACATTTTAGGTATGCCAAAATACTTAGATATCCAACTGTGTCATGGCTAGTACATTTAGTTGACAGTTTGAAATAAATGAAGGCAGACAAGTAAGTCCTAAACACTGGTGTGAAATACTAATCCCTTTAAAATGAAGAGGATTTTGCTTTGTTCTGTTTTATTTTGCAATAACTACAATAAGACAGAGAATTTATTCTTGACTACGCTACTGATGTATTGTGAAGTCTTAGGTGAGTAACTTAATTCCACAGAGCTGTAGCTTGTTCATTATGAAATAAAATAATATTGTAGTGGAAAGAATTTTCTTGGCCTAATAAAACTAGTGTTTTTAATGTTCTGTGAGATCTCTGGAGAAAATACCTATAACGGCAATTATATGCTTTTATTATCGCTATAACACCTTATGTGTGCTCCATTCAGGAGTAAAAATTGTGTAATCTTTATTTTTCAAACTGACAATCCGTATGTAACATAATGGCAGACAATGCCAGAGAAATCTGAGGTAGATAAACAGACACGAGAGACAGTTTAAAAGTACAGCTACAGCAATGCAGTACAATGCTATTGCTGAGAAGGATTTCAATTCCAAGTATAAAAACATAAAGGGGCGGGGGGGGGGAAGATGGGCTCAAAAGTAACATGTTGATTCACACCATTTTTGGCATTACATTTTTAAGTACCCAAAAGTAGCTAAACCAAAGACAAAACACAAGCTAACTTTAGAATCAAGTCTGATCATGTAAAAGCACATAGTGACAAAATCTGTCTTCATGTTGCAAGTCAAAATCATTCCTAGTGTAAAACCTATTGTCTTTAACAGAGCTTATACTAGATGTGAGTTTGGCCCTGGATGTTAAAAACCACTGCAGTCGAAGATGAAAAAGTCTTTCTAAAAGATAGCAATTTTATTTGCATGCAGAAGGATGAGTAACAGACAGCTGGCTTAGCAGGAGTGAGCAGCAGCAGTGGCAGCATGAGCAGCAAATTTTGTTATTATTAGCAATTCAAATGCAGGTATCAGATTGGTTTTGTATTTGAATCATTCATCAGGGTTTGCTCCAAGGCTAAAACTTTCTTTCTGAAAGTTCTGTAAAATTTCAATCAAAACACTTTTCCTTTTCTCCATAGAATTACATAGAGGGGAAAAGAACAGAAAAAAAAACCACATCAAAGGAGATTTTCCAAGAGTATTAAGATTTTTTGATGTTTAAAACATAATTCAAGCATTATTTACAATCTAGAAATTCGATGCACTCCCAAGTCTATATAAAATTCTGAAATAGGTTTTTCTCGGACAGTTCTTGGACTTCCATGCACATGTGAACTTTCAGTGATTTGCACGCTTGGAAGAATCACCAGCCTTTAATCTTTGTTATTAACACTCCAGTAACCATCTCATTAGAAACTCTTATTCTGTGATTACAATGTGTAGACTTACTCCAAATGGCTCTTTCTGCTTATGTAATGATCTTTCAATACTGAATCCTACTAAGACAGTCAATTACTACCCATTCTCCCCTGTCAGAGCAATGAAGCATTTATGTACTTGAGATATTCATGTCCAGAGCTTTAGTTTTAAATCTAAAAGCTCCTCTCACCTTCTGAAATTCCTTGCTTTACGAAGCGATTTTGTTATATAAAGCCATTGCTGAAGGAAAGACTCTTTCATTATTCATCACTTGCTAGCACCAAAAGCCTTGAAAGTATAGTAGAAAACAGTCTCTGTTTCAGCATTCAGCAAGGTAGATAAACCATTATCTCAGTACATTAGGAGAGACACAGATAGAATGTATCCCATTTTAAGCATCCATGAATGCTTGCACAGTGTCATAGAAACTTGGGGCTGGATGTGGATAGGTAGCCAGATAAATTGTGTTTCTGAAAACATGGTGTGGCAGGCAGCCAAAATGGCTAGGAAGCTGGGGAAATTTTGGTACCACATTTCCAAAACATCAGTCCCTATAACTCAGCCAGCACAAAATGATTAGTCATATGCCAGCCTGAATCAGTGTGGTGGGTTGACCCTGGCTGAATGTCAGGTGCCCACCAAAGCCACTCTATCACTCCCCTCCTCAGCTGGACAGGGGAAAGAAAATATAACAAAGGGCTCATGGGTCGAGATAAGGACAGGGAGAGATCATTCACCAATTACTGTCATGGGCAAAACAGACTCAACTTGGGGAAATTAGTTTCATTTATTACCAATCAAATCAGAATAGGATAATGAGAAGTAAAACCAGATCTTAAAAACACCTTCCCCCCACCCCTCCCTTCTTCCCAGGCTTTACTCCCAAATTCTCTACCTCCTCCCACTGAGCAGCACAGGGGGATGGGGAATGGGAGTTGCAGTCAGTTCATCACACATTGTCTCTGCCGCTCCTTCTTCCTCAGGGGGAGGACGCCTCACACTCTTCCCCTGCTCCAGCATGTAGCCCACAGGCTACAGTTCTTCATGAACTGCTCCAGTGTGGGTCCCTTCCATGGGGTGCAGTCCTTCAGGAACAGACTACTCCAGCCTGGGTACCCCACAGGGTCACAGCCTCCTTCGGGCATCCACCTGCTCTGGCATGGGGTCCTCTATGGGCTGCAGGTGGATATCTGCTCCACTGTTAACCTCCGTGGGTTGCAGGGGACAGCCTGCCCCACCACGGTCTTCACCACAAGCTGCAGGGAAATCTCTGCTCTGGCACCTGGAGCACCTCCTCCCCCTCCTTCTTCACTGACCTTGGTGTCTGCAGGGTTGTTCCTCTCACATATTCTCACTCCTCTCTTCTGACTGCTGCTGGTGTTGCACAGGACTTTTTCCCCCTTTGTAAATATGTTATCCCAGAGGTGCTACCACTGTTACTGATGGGCTCAGTGTTGGCCAGTGGTGGGTCCATCTTGGAGCTGGCTGGCATTGGCTGTATTGGACATAGGGGAAGCTTCTAGCAGCTTCTCACAGAAGCCACCCCTGTAGCCCCCCTGTTACCAAAACTTTGCCATGTAAACTCAATACAATCAGTAACACTTTACTTACTTGACTTCAGCTGAACAAACTGGAAAATACAAAGATCTAATCTGCTCCACAACATTTTGATCATAGAATCATAGAATGTCCTGAGTTGGAAGGGACCCACAAGGATCATCAAGTCCAACTCTTGTCCTGGCATAGGACAACCCCAAAATTCACACCATATGTCTGAGGGCATTGTCCAAATGCTTCTTGAATGTTGTCAGGCTTGGCGCCGTGACTGCCTCCAGGGGAGCTTGTTCCAGTGCTTCACCACCCTTTGGGTGAAAAACCTTTTCCTAATGTCCAACCTAAACCTCCCTGGGCATATCTTCCTGCCATTCCCTTGGGTCCTATCATTGGTCATCAGGGAGAAGAGATCAGCAGCTGCCCCTCCTCCTTCCCTTGTGAGGAATCTGTAGACTGCAATGAGGTCTCCCCTCAGTCTCCTCTTCTCCAGGCTGAGCAGATCAAGTGACTTCAGCCACTCCTCACATGGCTTCCCCTCTAAACCCTTCCCCATCTTTGTGGCTCTCCTCTGGACACTCTCTAGTAGCTTCATATCCTTTTTGTACTGTGGTGCCCAAAACGGCACACAGTACTCAAGATGAGGCCACACCAGGGCAGAGTAGAGTGGGACAATCACCTCCCTTGACCGGCTAGCAATACAGTGCTTGATGCACCCCAGGACACGGTTGGCCCTCTTGGCTGCCAGGGCACACTGTTGGCTCATGTTCAACTTGCCATCGACCAGAACCCCCAGCTTGCTGTTCGCGGGGCTGCTCTCCAGCCTCTTGTTCCCCAGCCTGTATGTACATCCAGGGTTGCCATGTCCCAGGTACAAAATGCAGCACTTGCCCTAGTTAAACTTCATACGGTTGGTGATTGCCCAGCTCTCTAATTTATCTAGATCTCTCTGCAGGACCTCTCTGCTGTTGAGAGTGTCAACAGCTCCTCCCAATTTTGTGTCATCGGCAAACTTTGATAACAAACCTTCCAGTCCTGCATCCAAGTCATTTATGAAGATATTGAAGAGCACTGGCCCTAAGATGGATCCCTGCAGAACCCTGCTAGTGACTGGTTGCCAGCCCAATGTAACCCCGTTTGCTATAACACTTTGAGCCCCACCCATCAGCCAATTCCACACCCATTGAATTATGTGTTTTTCCAGCTGTATGCTGGACATTTGTCCAGGAGGATACTGTGAGAGACAGTATTGAAGGCTTTATTGAAGTCCAAAAAGATTACATTGACTGGCTTCCCTTGGTCAACTAGGTGGGTAATCTTGTCATAGAAGAAAATTGAGTTTGTCAACAGGACTTTCCCGTCGTGAATCCATGCTGGCTGGGACCAACGACTGTGTTGCCTTTCAGGTGTTTTTCAATAACTCCCAGAATAATCTTCTCCATTATTTTGCCAGGCACAGAGGTGAGACTGACGGGCCTGGAGTTACCAAGGTCATCCCTGTTGCCCTTCTTCAAGACTGGGACAATGTTTGCCAGCTTCCAGTCAACTGGGACTTCTCAAGATTCCCAAGAGCATTGAAAAATCATTGAGAGAGGTCTTGCTATGACATTAGCCAGCTCTTTAAGTACCCTTGGATGAATCCCATTGGGCCCCATTGACTTATAGGGATCCAGCTGGTGGATAACACAAAACAACTTTTTTAAGTGTTTTTTTTTTTCCTTTTCTTTTTTTCTAAAAGGCTTTTTCAAAAGTATCAACAAGGACCAAAGCCTATGCCTGCTGATTTCAATGGTTAAAGGTCAGAACAAGAGCTGATTATCAGAAATTGTGAATGAAGATGAAAGAAAAAAGGCCATTATTTGTCCTCATTTTAAGTTTCTGATCTCTCTTGAATTTTTTGTGTTAAAAATAAATACCATGTTGTCATTAGAGGTCTAAATAATCAGTTTATATTTGATTCACATTCATAGTTTGAAGATTTTCACTGTACTAAAGAATGAAGAATTGAATTGAGGAAAAGAGGAGAGGAAGGAAGAAAGAAGAAAGAAAAAGACTCGGATCCTGAAAAAAAAAAAAAGCTGAAATTTTTAAATAATCTACTATTATTTTTCAATTTGCATGCAAGTATAAGCATATTTTATGTAGGCTTTGACCTTAAAACAGAAATAAACAGTACCTGAGCTATTTACGTATTGACAGTTGCATCTGTTCCCCATCTAAATAGAAATATTCTTGAATTAATTCAGCTTCCTGCATCTCAGCTACTTTTGCTTTCTACTCCACCTCCAGGTACCAATACTTATTATGAGGCTTTTCATAAGTCAGCTCCATTCATGCATAACATACTATTACAACAAACAAGAAATATTTGCTTTCTAGTCACTGTATATTTACCATGCCTGGGCTATGCAATACACTTCCACTGTGACATACTTTACCAAATTGCTGAATTTCACTCGTCTTCAGAAAATACTTGAATAACTCACATCTCTGTGATCCTCTCACTACTATAATGGATTAATACATGGTTTCCTTGGGAAAATATCCAGACATAATTTACACAGCTGTGTTCTGGTGGGGCTTTTACAGAAAACAAAGATATGCTGCAAGGAGTTATTGTAGTGATCTTGTCTTTGGAATGATATATTTGGTCAAGAAACAAATTAATATGGGTCTAGTAGCTTGGATCCTTACTTTGCCTACCTCACAAGTCTACCTCAGGAAATAGCTGCATAAATGGGAATAAAAGGTTAACAGTCTCTGCCCCAAAGAGGCTAGGAAAACCACAATAATACAGGGATATCACAGCTCAGGAATGAGGTAAATTGGCAGCTACAAAATGAATTCATACTGCTATGTAGCCTGACATATATTCAAAAAATGAATTTGGACACCTTTTTTGTAGTGCATTATGTAGTACAATAAATTGAGAAGGAAGATAAGCAGAGAATCCACCTGGGATTTGTAGCTCTTCACTTGCTTATTCAGCATCAACTGCTATTGCCATATTTTTTTGATTGTCATTTTTATTTTATTTTTAAATGGAAGAAATTAAAGTGTTCTTTTGAGTTATCTTCCTTCCAACAGCAGTTTTAGTTTCATTTCTAATCTCATGACACTCATTTTTCTTAAGTTGCAGTTTCCTATTTGTACTCTATAGGCTGTACACAATAAGTACCTGCATGGAACACGCTCTGGGAATTTTGCCATAACCAAATAAGTGAGGACAGAACTGCTGTCTCATCCTTCCAGTCACCATATTCAATTTCTTCTTTAAAATGAGTTACTAATACCTCGTACTGCATTAAAAAAAATCAATTCTAGCAAGTGGAGTAGATTTCTTTAAAATGTCTGAGAAGAAAAATTAAAAATAAGGGACTAAAACCATTATATTTTCTTTAACTGTGAGCTTCCAAGCAACTTCTTATATGGTGTTCCACAATATTGCTACTGAACATGCACTAATTAGACTATTTGCCATGTCATTTGGCCATCTCTTTTCAGAAGTGAGAAACTCACCTCCCAGCCCAATTTTTTTTACAAAAAACTCAAATTGAAAACAGGAGAGTCAAAATTATTGATTAGCTAAACTGCTGACTGTGGGATTCTCATCCTATGATTCAGTCTAACAGGGAGCAATTGATGAGAACAAGGATTTCTAGCAGGAATAAAGATGTCTGCATGACTGCACTGCAGTTAAAAGAAACACATGAGCAAGGGTTAAATTGCCAACATCAACATAGCTCTTGTGGCAGGAAGTTGAACACAACCTGAAAAATTTGTGTTTGTCAAACCCTGTGCTTCAACAGATTTCCACTCCACATTCAATACCAGATGGAGTTAGGTTAAAGCTCACTTTGATATACCTATGGCATTGCAGCCATCCCTTTGTCTGCAGCTGAGGCATGCTCTGTGAGACGGAAAATCCCAGAGCACACAATGTTATGAGGCAACAAATCACTTGAGGAACATCCCTGTTGTACCTTTGCTTACATTACTAGTCCCAACCAGCAAAAGGGAATGTTAGCACAAATGTTTTGTCAGAAAGAAATTATTTTTGCCATGTGGCTTTTATTTCAGAGGGGGTGCCAATAAAGGAAAGAATTTTTAATTCACTATGCGTGCACTTTACCTTTAGCAATAATGCATTCTATATTCCAAAAAAAAAAAAAGGAAAACACCATTATCAATTTATCTCAAAAGCATGGTACCAGTCCTCTTTTCACTGACAATGATAAAGTTTTGCCATTTTTTAAAAAAAAAAAAACACAACACCCCAAAATTTTCTTTTGAAGACTCTCCAAGAATAAAATATTTTCAGGGTAAACACTTCTATTTTGAAAGTCATCTGCTCTGTGTAGCTCTGTGAAGTTACCTCAAGTTACAACATAATTTTATCATCTCTGAGTTATCAGTGAAAGATGGGAAACACAAAGTAAGAAGAAAATTTTGTTCAATCACTTTAGAGTTCAGAAGCAGTGACAAATATCAGCTTCTGCATTACAAGAAAATGCAAATGTTTTTTTTTTGTTAACCATGGCCACAGCAAGCATGGTCATAGTTAGAGACCTTGAATGAAGGAGTTCTAGATTAAAAAAAAAAAAAAGGAAAAAAAAAAAGGAGAAAAAAAGGAGAAATATGACTCTGTCGGAATCTGCTAAGATTTTAACAGTTGGGTGAATTCCACGCCCCTTTCAATATCACCCATGGGATGGGAAGATTGCTCATTTTCTCTGCCTTTCAGTCTGACAAGCACAAAAAGTGTTGCTTTTAAATGACTACTTGGACAATTTGCATGATGGAGACTGTAACTGCCTTCTGAAACACAGTGAAGTACTTCAAAAATTGCTTTAGGAGTAGGCACAAGAGAAAACTGCAGGTTAAAAAAAAAAAAGACAATGTGTTTCAAGCTCTTTCTACATTTTTTTCTCTGCTCAAAAATTTGTTCTTTCATTATCAAAGACATAACATTTCTGACTTGTTACATTGCACAAATATAGCCAATCAAACATGCATTTTACACGGTCTTGCAAAAACTGCCTTCACCAAACAATATTAACACGAAGGGCAGGTGGAAATTTTTGACATTTTCCTAACTTTCCTACTTAATTGAAAACATTTTCATGTTAAAAACTGTAAAGACTATCATTCTCATCTCCTGCTATGTCCTGATTACAGTAAGCAGAAGTTTCGTCAGATTCAGCTAACACAAATTAACCAAATGGAACAAAAAACAATTTTCCTAACTGACTAGGGGATAATACCTTTGGCAGGTCATATTTTTAGGCAAGAAGAGACCCAGTCACTACAATGTTTCCTGCTAGTGATTTCTGAACAATTTCAAAGTGATGCTGATGCTGGGATGCAATAGAAGTATCAGAAATGGGAACGGTGCCAGTTTGAAATCTGGCTTGTATGCTGTTAGGCACCAGGGATGTCCTTAGGCAAAGCAAGAAGTTGTCTAGGGCAACAGCATGATGGGATTTTGATGGCAAAATATGTAGAAGTGGCAGAGCAGCAGTCCTTGGCCATGGCCCCATGGTTTTTGCACATCCAACCTTTTCCTTTTTTCACCCCTAAAGTATTCTTGTTGGGGATAAAATCCATTTAAATAGCAGTTTATGCCAGCAGAGAGGTAGAGGACAGGAGTGAGGCAGAGAGATTACTGTATGGCCATGTACCCCCTATTTAGCTCCCTAAAACCAGAGATGCTATTACATCTCAGCAAAGGGTAAAAGCTGGGAACACAGGCATAAAGTCTATGGCTGGTCATTGCAGGGGCTATGGATCTTACTCTGTCTCAGGACACTGAGTTGTCTGGGGAAAATTGTCCCTAAATCAAATGCTTTGCTTTTACCATGTAATTTTCCACATCCATTGAGAATGGAGTTGTCTTGTCCAAAGCAGACTTTGATTTAATCACCAGTCTGACTGGGACCTACATTGGCTGCAGAGGTGGAAATGTATGCACAGGTCTTCTCGGTTCTGGACAAAGTGCTCTGACCAGCAGTGTATTCAATGCCAAAACCAGTAACAATACTGAGCACCAGCCTGTATTAGCAGCAAGTGGAGTCTGTGACTGCAGGTCCCCTGCAGAAGCTGATGCTATCAATGCTTGTGAGGTGTGTGGTGACAGAATAACCCAGCTCAGGACACTCAGGAATTAGGGACCTAATTCTCACAGTAATTGTCCAAGTAACACAGTAAATTCCTAAATGCTTTCTTGGTACCAGACATTAATCCCTGACTAACCATTCTGAAGGTGTTCCCTGTGTTCCAATTTTCAAACGTATGTATATCCAGCATAGGGTTATTAATTCTTCTCTTCAGGAAGTAATATAGAATTCACAGCAAATGAATGGTGAAAAATTAATAATTTTCAATAATCACTGACATTGCATTCTGGTTATTCCATTTTCATTTTTATGCCTGATTTTCTCTTAGACACCCCATTATAAAATATAAATGTTTTTTAAAGCAGACATTTCTGCTTTGGAACAAGCCACCATAAGCAATGCTTGGTTGATTAAAACAATGGATTAATGTTCTGTTTCAAAACAAACAAAAAAATTAGTAATGTTTCATATCAGTGAAACAGACCCATTCAGATAGAAGTTATCCAGAATTTGTATATATATTCTTCCTTAAAATACAAAAGATTTTTCCTTTTTTAACAGATACAGGTGCCTGTTTTTTAGCCTGTGAGAAAGGATTACAATATTAGTTTGTTGGTGTAATGACAGCGGACATTGTCTTTACTGACGTATGCTACTTCTTCATGCTCCTAGTTTCTTTCCAATTCTCAAAGAAGGATCAGATGCTAATGTCAATCTGGATTCCAATCAGAAGCCATTCACCTCTGCCGATGTGCTCAAACCAATTTACTGAAACACAGGTCTGGGTTGTGCTTTAAAGAACAAAAAATTTGTGTTAATGTGAAGAGCTTTTAGGCACCTACGTCCTTTTTTGGATAGTGCAAAAAGTACTATTTGGCATGATTAGGGATTGTTAGCTCCAGGCCCTCTTTAAGATAATTCACTGAAAAACATAAACCATAGTCTCAGCTCTCAAAGATAGACAAGAACACCTCCAAACATACACACATGTCCCACTGAAGATATTCTACCAGAACTGGTGTCTTGCAAGTGATTTCAGTAATATCCTATTTCGTTTTTAAGTTTCTTTATTGGTAGGATATCAAGACTCAAAGGTTTAATTATTTAACCACCTGTTATGCAAATTATAAAAACTTGTAGTTCCAAGCTGTTACCAATAGATGGCAGTAGTAATTTGTGGATGCCTGGGTGGTTTATGTGTAGACCTACCTATTTTTTCTCTAATTTTGTTGTTTTGACGGCATTTTTATAATAGGTGTGCATATGTGTGCATTTCCAAGTAAATAAATGGCTAATTAAAGATTTTCAGATTTCAACAACAAAATGGGGATGGAAAAAAAATCAAAATCTTGCAGTTGTTTTAGAGAGAATAACCACTTTCTTGCCAGCAAAGAATGCATAAATATTTCTGAGCTGCATCTGGTCTCATGTACATTTTAGACATGTTTCATTTCTAGAGCAAGAATCTGCAAGAAGTCTATAGTACACTGGGTTTTACATACGTCAATATCAGAGAAGAGTATTTGCTTATAAGCAGTGATCTAGAATATTAAAATCCATGTTTGCATGGAGTTCATATCCGGTTTTGAAGTGGAAAATTGTATACAAAAGTGAATCTATAAAATATATGGAGCTTATGGGAAAATTTCAAAAAAAGACAGTCTGTGAATCAGGTGTGTACCTTTAAACCATTGCACCATGTTCTACCCAATGTTACTTAAATGAGTTGTAGGCCTATATACTGTCCCTAATGGATTTCGGTTTATATGACAATAATGCTGCTCCCCATTGACTTTCTGTTTACAAAGGAACAAACAATCTTTTCCTATGATGGGATGGATTTCTGGTAGCTAAGACACCTTTTCCATCTAATTAGCTGCAGGTTTGTCTTTGTGTTATCTCTTCTCATAACTGTCAATATTTTGTCTAGTAATTATTGCTGTCTAAAACTTCAGGATAACATCAGCACCTTGTGAGACCACTGTGAGTCTGTGAGTTATATTTCTATTAGACAATTACTATTTATTGTAAATCCTAATTTTTCCTCTCTACAAAAAAAATCTCCTCATGCTCTACAGCAACACTCAAATTTTGATAATATTTTCCAAGGCTGATCTTTACATAGGATGTAAAACTGAAAAAGAATTTGTGGATAGCTGTAATTTAAATTAACTTAATTGTAGATTTAATCTGCAAGCTGTGGGCAGCAATTGAGCTCTTAGGTTAGCTATTTGGAGTACAATGGGAAGTTTGGATGGAGCTACTTTCTAATATTAAGAACCTCAAAAATTCTCTTCTGTTCATAAATTTTTCATTTCAGCATTTGTTTTGCTGTTAAGTTCCAGGAGTTTTCATTTCCATCAATACTTTTATGTATGACAGCTGGTGTTTGAGTTTACAATTAGGAAGTGCTTTGCTAGAAATTTGGCAAATTGTGGACAAGTGAAGAAGAACGGAATTTTAAGATTTTGTTGCCAGGTTTTTATATTGATTGTAGATTTGATATAGAAAATATAGAAGCAGACAATAAAATCCAAGCCATACAAAAGATGTTGAAATTTAAACAACCTCAGCCTGAAGTGTGTTTTCCAGCATTTGTTGGATTTAACAATGAACAAGCCCATTTCTGTTAAAATATAAGTACGTATTTAAGTTACTAATGAGATTCAGGGTGTAGTACTGTGAGATTCAGACCTCTCCATAATGATGAGGTTTCTAAACCCAAAACAGAGAAAGCAGCTCACCTTCTTGTCCTGTTAGGAGTGTTCTCCTGTGCCAGCGTGAAGAACATGAAATACTTCAAAGTAAAAAAGTTTATCAGATCGACATTTACTTGTGATTTTTATTTTTGTTTGGATAATCATAGGGTGATTTTGTATTAGTGCTAATTAGCATATCAATAGTGTGATATTTTCAATCATAAATATTATAAAACCCTGAAATAAGCATCTGAAAATCAGATCATTTAAAGATCATGACTTTTTTTTAACTACATTTCTAGTTCTTTTCTTTCTGAAACAATGAGAGATATAAAATTATTTTATAATTACGGTACAGCCTGTTTGATAGAAACCTAACCGCTTTGTTGTCATCAGAATCTTTACACTGATGACTTCAGTTTCTATTACCAGTTGACAAACACATCTCCTTGGAGGAGTACAGCTTGTATTTTCCGCTCTTCGGTGAGATTCAGCAAGTGTATTTTGTCAGGACTGAGTCTTATGATACAAATACAATAAATTCCTCTATTCTCACAAATTCTGGTCTTACTTGGGAGAGGGAAGGGAAACTCACTCAACCACCTGCCTACCCCATTTACCTTCCTCTGGGAGAGAATCACTAAGTAAGTTCTGCTGCAGGAAAATTCTGCTGTATTTTACTCTGTTCTCTCCATTACTTATTCCTCCTCAGTGCAGTACCTCCTCCTGAAAAGGTGGGAGAACCTTGCAACTTCACTCCCCAGGCATCAAGAAAATGCTGTAGCATACCAGAAGAAGCAGGAAGACGGAATAGGAAGGTGAAATTAAATGAGGGGGAGGATCTGCTTTGCAAATTTGATGTGAAAATAGAGTGCTGGGACAGAACTGATGCAGCTTCTGACAGGATATGATTGATTTGAAATTTGGGTGGGTCAAAGTATTCTCTAAGAAATGAACATTTGCATGAGTAAGACCTGTGACAGGGCCAGACTTATCTTAATTAAGTAAGCTTGGGAAAACAGCAACATGAGTTTTCAGACCAGCACACTGGGTATGACCGGGGGATATACAAAAAATCTAGTATATAGTCCTTGCAGGAAAAAAAAAAAACAACAAACCAGCAACCAGATAAACTCTCATTATTCATGACTCTTTGTTTTTTGGAGGTCAAAAAAAGCAAAATTATATGCACTTTTTATTTACCACAGCATTTCTGGAAACAGTTATTTTAATAAAGGAGCAGTTCGATTCTACACGAGAGCTCTTTAACATGATAATCTAGCAGGCAGTACAGGAATCAGTGATTACATAATGAAGTAGATGCTACTTCTATAAAATACATGGTGGGGAAACTGGTTATTTATTTCTTCTTGCCTATTTTTAGCTGCTGTGATTGAATATGTGATCTAAAGTTTCAGGAAAGAGAAGAAGAAATTAATGTAAAGCTATAGTACCAATCTCTCTGTACCACTCAGATGCCTGATTGCTCTGGTTTATCATACAAAAAATCTATTGTGCAGTGCATTACTCCACAGAAGTGATGAAGAGACTGATGACCTGTAAAATATGCTGTCCCCTTTACAGAAAGAAGGTGATAACAAAAGGAAAGTGTAGTAACAATACAAAAGAAACAACAGTCTGTAAAACTTTATTAACCTAAGGTTTTTAATCAATCAGTAATTCCCCTAAAGGACAGTAAGAAAATTGTTCAAATAATGTTTCTGGTATGAGAAAATCAGTTTTATTTAGAACAAATGATTATTTTTAAAAGCTTTTTAATCTGAAAATTTATACATTTGGGTTTTTTTTTTAAATAACAAGAAAGAGATAATCTTGCAGATAATGTAATTTCTCTCCTTTGATCTATTTGCCCAAACAGATTTATAAGTTAGATTTCACTGACAGTAACTGATCATAATAATTAAGAATAATTAAGAATAATTAAGAAATTTACCAGTCAGCAGTGAAACAAAAAATGAATGATGCTGTGGTGTGTAGAAAGGGTGACATGTCACAGGAGGAGCTACACAGACAAATTAGAACTAGAGGGAGAATAATATAAGTGTACCAATGTTATATTATCTCATTACCTTATATGTTTTTACTTGGGTCTGTCTTCATTTGTCCATGTATGCCCATGCACTTTTCCCCATTTATCTTGCAAAAATAAGAGTAAGGAAATGAACTGTACCATTATCAAAGCAAAGAGCTACTCTCACGCTTAACTCCATTATGTGCTTGTGTCTTGAGCCTGTTTGTGATCTTACCAGAGGGCAGCAATCTTGAATATCTTGCTGGACTTCTCACAGTGCACAGTCATCAACAACTTTAAGCCTGTGCAGAATATGTCAATAAATAAGACATATTTATGCAACCAGAAGATAAATGATCCACTGATATCCTGTTTTCTATAAGCTGGTAAAGTACATGGGCCCCCTAAAGGGTCAGGGAAGAATGGTTAAATAACGTATGCTGCGAATGTGTCATTGTCCAGAAAAACATTAAAAGATCATTACAGATGTTTCAGGAAATTCACAGTTCAGGGTGAAATGTACCATATGTCCATCAATACCTAGGCACAACAGGGTGCATTAAAAAAGCTATTTAGGTGGTTCCCCATTGTGCCAAGGCTTTTGAGGACATATGGTACCTTTCACCCTTGACTAACATTCCCTTTCATTCATTGTTTTCTGTAGCCACCTTAAACATTCTTTGAATGTCATTTTTGTTTCCAGTTATATATGTATGTGTGAATGAACATGTGTATGAAAAAGAGAGGGAGAGGCAGTTTCCTCTTAGAAGACTTCCTATTCTTAGACATTGAAAGATTCTGTGCCAAATTTGGTAATACTTTCTGCTTCATAGGCTGGGAACAAGTGAATTTGTGACAATGTATGGAAGATATTAAAGGGAACAAAAAGAAGTATCAGTTTTAAACCAGAAAATAAAAATAGGACAGTAAGATCCTGGTTCATGACTGGAAGATGAGATAATAATAATTCCAATAATACTAACAATAACAGTACCAGTAATAGTAATAATAATAGCAAAAGCAACAGCAAGAGCAATAGCAATAACATTAACACTGCGTAAACCATAGATATTTTTACTAATGCACTGTAATGAATTACCTACATAAATTTATAGAGAAACAGGTAATTCTCTCTTTAGAAAGTGGATACCAGAGGGATTATTTATCTCCTTATTTGAAGAATTCTTGACGTCTAAAGTCCCATTGAGGGGAATCCACTTCTCTATTTTTGTGTTCCTTGTTAGTTTTCTAGAAATTGGTGAACTGAATGTGTGCTAGATGCCTTTTGGATACATAAGCAAGTAAGCTCCCTGTGGAAGGTGTCAAGATTCTCTTCTATCTTAATGTTGTCCTTCTGAAAAGATCTGGTACATCTTGGAGTAAGATGCTTGTGTGCACCCTGAGAGGGTGCATCAGGACACCTTGCAGATATTTATTGCTGAAAAGGAAGGAAGAACTGTTCTCTCTGAATGAAGTCACAGAAAATCTGAGAAGTAGATTCAGAAAAGAACAAAGTATTGCAAGACTGATTATTGCAGCATGCAGTCTCTGGTCTCTTTAATTCCTAGCGTCTGTGTGTCTGAGTGAGGTGCTTACTTCTTAGCTTCATGCCTAGAAGGAATTAAGCATCTGGGAGCTGGAAATGGGAAAGCTAGCCTACTAATGTAGTGGGATGCCAAAGAAAGTCAACAGGATAACGTCAGAAGAGGATGCATTAAGCTCAACTGCTTTGAAGACTATGGTAGCTTATTCATTGCTATAAGAAGGTTCTTATCCCCCAAATGGGATACACAGACATCTGCCTGTTCTCAGGTTAAGCGCCAAAGGCAATGGAAATGTGGTATCTACTATTCATTATTTCGCTGATTTCTTGTCCCAGGGAGTGACAATTTGTTCTGTCTGAGAGTATTTGACTTCGCTTCCATGAGAAAATATTAAATGTGATATAATTTCATAGAATAGGGAATTTTCATTTTCCTGTGATGTATTTAATTATATTTTCATGAAATGACCAAGTATTTAGTCTAGAGAGAAGAAAAGAATATGCATGAATTATTAATTAACTTGACACTTAGACCAGTTACCCAGGGGAAAGACTTAGGTTCAAGTTCTTATTTCTAGAACAATATTAAAATAAAACACCTAAAGATTTAATAGCAGGTTGAGAGGTGGTAGCAACAGAAATAATTACCCATTATTTGTGGAGATCTGTTCCATGTAGTTTCTTCTATCCGGTTTCTGTCATGAACTCTTTTTCTTCTGAAGTCTCAGCACATTACTTTTAAGGCTCTTATTGTTAGAAAAAGTAGAAGAAAATATACCACCTATCACCCAAACACTTTTACAAAGTGAATTGTCTTCTTTCTGAGCATCACAGACAGGAATCATAAAATCAGGACTGTGGATACACTGAGTGAAAATTTCATTCTTTTGATTTGACAAAATATAGGAACATCAATTAATCACTTACTAGGGAAAATGGTACAATAAGGTTGAAAAAGGCATTCACAAAAATAAATAATCCAGAGCAAAATATAAAATATCCCATAACTGAATCTGGAAAGCAATCTGGTATGCATGAGAAATGGTTACTTTTTTGAATCTTCTACAAATAAATTTCCAAGAAACAAAAAAGAATGATAAAAAAGAAGCCATATTTGTTCAACATACTTTGCAGAAGAGTTGTAGCAGCAAGAATTGCTGATCTGCATCAGCTGCATGCACATGTATCCTGTGCTTAATTTGGCCTGCTATATATTAAACAAAATTTACTGGATACTAGAGTATTTACTCCAAGATGATTTAGTAAATTATAGCTAATGCTAGAACAGTAGACAGCTGGGGCCAATATCTTTCATATCCTTTGCTCCTGACATAAGCTGAGCAATGATTAGAAGGCACATTGGAAAGAATGTATTGTATCTAACCACTATTTGGATATACTAGGGACCATGGCTGAATTAAAGTTAGCAAACGCTTTTAAGAAATGAGCCATTAATGAACCATACCTGATATAGGAAACCAAATCTCCCCTAGATATGAGTGATTAAATCACCCATCAAAAATTATATTAATGAGCTAAAAAAATGGCACTGTGTCAAAGAACCAAATACAGTGATATACAGTAGCTCATGTAAAATTCATATCCCTCGAGGAAGCTTTTCTCAGACTTTGAAAAGTCAAGCATCTTGGCCAAAGAACTGAACACACTCACAGTTGCTCTGTGTTTTCAAAGACCTGTCTTTCCCAAATGTACCCTCTCTGCCTCTCTTCACTAATCTGTTTGACAGATTCTATACACCAGGAAATTCTGTCTTAAAGGGTTTTGGAAGTTATGAACTTGGCAAAACCCCATCGGTGGTGCCATGAAAGGGTTTTTAGCTGATTCTGTATGAGGTGAGGGTAAGGGCAAACCATGGGAAAGATGTACAGAATATCTCATGATGCCAACTATGAGATCCAAGCCTATAAGGAAATGTGAAGTGCTGAAGTCTACATTTCACTTCAAAATCAAAGTAGAAACAGGCTTTTTTGTTTATCTTTATTCCTTTTAACAATCAAAGCTTGTTTCTGGGGCTTGGAAAGAGGAAGGAAGATATTTAGATGGATTTTCTGTGCCCACATAGGCCTGTCCTCTCCTTCTGTCCCCATTAGGAGATGAAGAATTTTCATGGAGATTTTTTAAAAGCCCCCTTTAATCCATCTGTCTTCTAATGATTGATGCTACGTTTTGTTACCGAGTGTAATGAGCCTAAATGAATGTTCACTCCTTTATTTAGAATTTTTTGTTCTCTAGCTGTAGTAAGTTTGCTACTCTATAGAAATTTAAATAAAATCTTTGGATTTTTTCCTCTTCCTTTTCTCTTTTCATTGTCTTACTTTTTTCCTTTCCTTTCCTTTCCTTTCCTTTCCTTTCCTTTCCTTTCCTTTCCTTTCCTTTCCTTTCCTTTCCTTTCCTTTCCTTTCCTTTCCTTTCCTTTCCTTTCCTTTCCTTTCCTTTCCTTTCCTTTCCTTTCCTTTCCTTTCCTTTCCTTTCCTTTCCTTTCCTTTCCTTAGTAAGTACACGATGGTGGAAAATGTTTTTTTCTCATGCAACAATTTCATCCAGGATTTAATTTTTCCAAGACTTAACTCACTGCCCAAGACCTAAGTTTTCCAAAATTTAATTCACTGGAACAGAGAAAGAAACATTGTCCATTTAAGCTTCTCCATCATGATATGAGATTCATATTCAAACTCATGACTTTTATTAGGGAAATTAGGGACTGAGATCTAGGTTTCCCACCACCCAAATGTTCCAACTATTTAATATTCTGAAGGGTGGACAAAGATGTGATATATCAAGTGTCATCTTGGATCTGATAAATCATATCCCAAGAAATGTTCTGTTGGAACTTTGGCTTTCAATAAATAAATTACATCTATTTGAGAAGGAAAAAAAAAAGAAAAAAAGTTTAGTTCTAATTCCAAACAACTGTATTAATTTAATTACTTCAGATTTGCATCAGTATAAATAAGAGCAGAATTAGTCCCACCAACATCTTTAAGGAGTTCAAAATAAAATAAAGAAAGAACATCAACAAAAATAACATCAACAAATTCAATAAAAAAGTCTTCTGAGTTCTTATTTAAATTATGCACCAAATATATGTTTCCTTCCCTGACACCAGAGAACTGGGCAATTTTTGATCAGTTTTGTATTTTCAACTCTCTGACTATTTAAAAGACCAGAATTCTTGAAAGTCTCTGAAGCTTCGTCAAACACAGAGTACATATATTTCTTTGATTCATTGACACTTTTCCCTCAACTACCTTTAACAAGAAAAAGAATGTGTTCAGGTACCTCAGTTATCATGTGCATACATGCACGTGTTAGTATATTCAGACAAAAAAGTCATTTAACACATATGTGCATACATAATAAACTACCCAGAGAGAGAAGACTTTATAGTCCTGTTAAACACAAACGCTTTCAAAAAATCAGATATGTGCATGTAAAGCGAGGTGGGAGACATCCTCAGAATTTCTCATGTTGTGCATTGGCAGGATACAAAATATTACAAGCTTTAACATTTAAGACAACAGAGTAAAATAATTCCCAGAGATATCATGGTCACTGGGGAGAAAATAATCTTAAAGTAGACTGCAAAACAATTCTGAAAATTAAATTTTGGCCAGAGAATAAATAAATAAATACATAAATTAACATAATCCAAGCTGCCAATAAAGTCATCATTCCCTTTTTCTCCATAATGATCTACTTCTATTTATGAAATAATTTATTGTAAATAAATCATGCCAAATAGGGAATAGTTGCTGGAAATTAAAGATGCAGGGTGAATATTCTTTTCAAAATATTTGGGTAAACTGATTTAGATTAAACAATGCATCGCTTTCAAAATTGTCAGGCATTAACATCTGCAATGTGCACAGTGGATAAGAAGTTGATTTACTTTGTATTTAAATATTTCTGGAAATCCAGCACTGTAAATCTCCTTTAAAACTTTTCCTCTGCTTATAATATTGACCCTATTTCTTTGCATAAATCTAGTGGAGAAGGTTCTTCTTCCTTCCCTTCCTATCACTCCTTCCCCACAACAGATGTGGAATGAAAGAATTCTGTTTATGAAAAAACCACATAAGGGACAAAAGCAACAAAGCATGAATAACTGAAGCCCTAAGGCCATTCCAACTTCCACTAGTCTTCTAGGTGAAGATTTTCAAAAGACACCAAGGCTGTTGACATGAAAATCATATTAAAAGTCATTGAGGTTTGAGTACCTTTAGGCTTCTTTGAAAATGCCTCTCGATTTTTGCTTTAGTATCAAGATACAAGGAGAATTAAAGAAACTTACATTTCAGTGCCTAGACCTTGTGTTTGAACAGAGCACTACCCCTCTCCTCTGAGTGCAAATTCCTAGTAGCAATCCTTCAGCCTGTACACTTTATTGTAGTTAAAATACAGTCTCTCCCCTTCAATGAAAATCAAAACTGAATTGTATAAATTACCACAGCCTGCAGGAAAAAAAGCTCTTATAATACCATGTAATACATTGGCTTGCAAGAGTGATTCCTATAGTTGCTGTGTTTCTAGCTCTTTCATATGTACATTTTTTTTTGACTATTTGTCACAAGAAACCTGTATTTTTCCATCCCCGATTTTTATTAATCCCCTCTATTTTCTTGTTTCCTTTTCCCTTTGTCTTAGTGGTTAGCTCTTTAGTATCATTACTCAGAGCAATACTAAGTAGCAGCAATAAGAGAGTAGGCATCCTCTCAGTGGTATACATGTCTGTTTAATGGTGCAAGTTCACACTAATTCCCTTGCCTGGGCTTTTTTCTTTCTTTAGGGGGTAACAATACCAGAGGCTTAACTCTGTCTGGGTTGCTGAAAGTTGAATCACACTGCTGGCGGCTTTGGCTGTGCTTTCTCAACTCACAGGCAAGCTTCTGGAATTAAATCACAGCCTCACTTGACAAAAGCAACATGTTCCAAAAAACAGCTGTTGATTTGAGGGAAACAGCAAGATTTGGGTGGTAGCTGCTCTGTTTATTCTCTATATGTGAACTTGAGTGATTCCTTCATGTACGACAGAAGTAGAGCAATAAAGAGCAAGGCTTGGACAAGACACTGAAGGACATCAATAAATTTCTGCTAACAGCTTTGCCCTTTTTACTCATTTGTCTTTATTGACTTTTGCCTTTTTAACCTGCAGTTAAGCTACTTTTGATTGCCCATCTGTTGAGATAGTCCCACCGTTGAAAAGTGAGACAAAATATTTCTAGTATCCTCAGAAAATATGGCACAGTAGATTGTAAGAAAGTATTGGGAACTAATTTACTGTCCTTTATGCAAATACTCCATTTAGTAACAATGACCGAATTACTGAACTTAGGGTGCTTCTAACCATCTGATCCAGATATGCCCTCCAGACGTATTGCAACTCTGCTGTGAAGCCTGAGCGTTCACCAGCCAGTCTCGACACCTTAGATTTTTAGGAGGGAAATCTATATATAAAAGCTGATGATAGTCATGGTGCACTGGTTCTTCACGTGAGATCTCTTCAGGTTCCTGACCACGGGCTGGTAGACTGATACTCCAAGGTTCACTTCAGATAAACTGAACATTGCCAGTGAGACTGAACATACCTTACAGATATTGTCAATATGTTTTCAGAGCTTTGATAAATCAGCACAGCTCCCTTGAACCAGTTTACTTGAGTAGCAATGTTACTTTCCTATTTGTGTGCTGAACGGGAAGATTTCAATAGAAAACTACTCTTTGTTTTACTGGAACATGTCATGTTTGGGTCATGGAATGCATTGTGTAGAAAGGAAATAGATGGTGCTAATGACATAAAGACCCGAGTATAATGAATTTTTACAAACAGAAAAGCATTAGATTCTTTTCCTTTTTAAAAAATCTAGAAAGACTATATAGCTCCATGGACAATAGGGGATTTTTTTTTCCAAGTCATTATTTTTTTGTCCAGAAGTTTACTTGACCCCACCTGGAGTGCTGTGTTCAGCTCTGGGGCCCCCAACATAAGAAGGACATGGACCTGTTGGAGCAAGTCCAGAGGAGAGCCACAAAGATGATCAGTGGGCTGGAGCACCTCTCCTATGAGGATAGGCTGAGAGAGTTGGGATTGTTCAGCCTGGAGAAGAGAAGGCTCTGGGGAGACCTTACAGCAGCCTTCCAGTACCTGAAGGGGGCCTGCAAGAAAGCTGGAGAGGGACTTTTTACAAGGGAGCATACTGATAGGACAAGGGGTAATGGCTTTAAACTGAAAGAGGGTAGATTTAGATTGGATATAAGGAAGAAGTTCTTTACTATGAGGGTGGTGAGGCACTGGAACAGGTTGCCCAGAGAAGTTGTGGATGCCCCCTCCCTGGAAACGTTCAAAGCCAGGTTGGATGGGGCTTTCAGCAACCTAGTCTAGTGAAAGGTGTCCCTGCCCACAGCAGGGGGGTTGGAACTAGATGCTCTTTAAGGTCCCTTCCAACCCAAATCATTTTATGATTCTGTGATTCTATGATTCTATGAAAAAGAGAAATGCATAAAAGAATGTGGTATTTCTTCCATGCGTCGGTGTTTACCTACAAAGAATGCACGGAAAATTTTCTGTGAAAAAAACAGCCACACTAGTTTCTTTATTCACTTTCACACATCATGAAAAACTTTTCTCATCTGTTGCAGTCAGTCATGCTGAAAAAGGTTTCCTGGTTGTGTTTGGTGGCTTTTGTTCTTTATTTGTATATTTCTGTGAACTTTTATTTCTTTTTTTTAATTTAAATAGACAGTGTAAGCATTCTGCATGAAGCTCCATCAAACATCTTAGAACGTACCATGCAACTACTTGAGATCATGTACCTGGGTTTTGGTTAATGATGCCTACAGTTTCAGCCATGTGATCCTGTAAAGGAGCTCAGTCATTCCTTATGCTTACCTCAAACTGAAGACGGTGGCTGTGGCTGCGGCTGCTGAGTTCAACAGGGTTTTTTCACAGCTTTTAAGCACAGCTAATGCATATGTTTTAGTCAAACACCATTTATCAGGATCAGAACAGAATAAATTCCAATAGCTGAAACTCTGTGGTCTGCATTATATAGGACCTTAGACTAGATGACTTTTAGTCCCCTGTTGGCCTTAAAATCTATAGGCTAGAAAGAACAGCTCTCACAAAGTACTGAAACAACTCTTCCATTTTTCATACAAGGCCTCATTATCTGATGTGAAAATATGTCCCAAAAGGAGGAAATAGTTGAAATAAAACTAATATAATGTTATATCCTAAGTATTGAAACTATATTTCTGAAAGTGTAAAATTAATATATTGGGCATAGGTGGCAAGGTTTTGGTAGTAGGGAGGGGGTGAAAAGAGGGGATAAGGCTGCAGGGGTGGCCTTTGTGGGAAAAGGTCAGTGTCTGCCCTGTGCCAGACATAGCCCGTTCCAGCCAGCTCCACAATCAACCCACCACAGGAAACAGTTGAACCCATCAGCCAAGCTGGTGGCACCTCTGGGAAAATGTATTTAAGAAAGGGTAGAAAGCACTGCATAGAGAGGGGAGGAGAGAACAAAAAGAGTGACAAACAATAGAGGAAATACCAAGGTCAGAGAAAGAGAAGGAGGTGCTCCATGGCAGAGTAGATATCTACTGCAGCCTGGGGAGGACTCATGCTGGAGCAGTTGGATATTCCTGAAGGAACTGTGGCACATGGAGACCCCACACCGGAGCAGAGGAAAAGTCTGAGGAGGAAGGAGCAGCAGAGAGAAACTGTTATGTACTGGCTGTAACACATACACACCAAACACAGATCCCCACTGCGCTGCTCAGAGTGGTGAGAGAAGTGTGGAGGGAAGGAGCTGGAAAGAGTGGGAAGAAAGGTGTTGATTTATCTTCTTGCTTCTCACTACCCAATCGGCAATAAATTAAATTAATTTTCCCCACTTTGAGTATGTTTAGCTTGTGACAGCAAATTGTAAGCAATGTCCCTGTCTTTATCTTGACCCACAAGATTTCTCATCCTCTTTTCTCCCCATGTCCTGTTGAGGAGGGGGAGTGTGTGAGTGGTTGGGTGAACATTTGGCTGTTGGCTAAGGCTAAGCAATGAACCTATGAATGACACTTAAAATCTCAAAAAAAAAGGCTTTTCAGCTCTTAGCATATCAGAGGATTGAACCCATATCAGTAAACGTTAAGCATCTAGGTAATTAAAGACAAGGTAACTGAATAACAGTCACTAAGTGATATTAATGAGTTTGGCAAGATTACTAAATGGACTTTCAAGGACCATACTGGATGCTGACTAACACTTGTAGAGTATTACACTATACAGGAGCTATATATAGGAAGAACCAAATGACAATAGAAATGGGATGGAATTAAACTATACAAAGTGAAAGTTCACCTGAAAAACCAAGACCAAAAAACTCTCTGGATATTATCAAATGGAAGCTCCAAGGTCCAGGCAAGTGCACGATACAGCTGTAAGCGTCAAGGAGCTTTTTGTTTGTGAGAAAAAAATTAAGTTTGTATGAGGTACAGTTCACCACAAAAACAAGTGGAAAAAAAATCCCAATTTACCTTTGCATGAGGGTAATATTTTTAGATTTACACGACAAGAGGAGAATTGAGATTCTAGGGTGTGTCTACAAAAATATGTGCATAGGTGTGTGCCCACGTTGTGCCAGCCAAATGCTGTCCAGCCATGTTAGAGAAGTATTATTCCCAAGGTCATAAGATCAGCTGAAACAGTGAACTTAACTGGCTTGATCATTATGCTTACAGATGCAATTAGGCTGGAGCTTGCTCACTATATCAGGTCAGAGTATAAGCATAGCAAGCTGAAACTTGTTTATGCACAAAGATACAGACATGAACACATGGGCATAGACACAGGCAATCCCACATTCCTGTGCACAGACTCAGGCAGGCAATTTAAGAAGGTACAGAGTTCTCAATTTCAAACTTGATCCAGGTCACTCTTCCATCCTTCTCCCACAATACATTGTACATAAAATCTGATGTCAACACTGGGGGAAAAAACATAGGCCTAATATTTTATTTTATAGCTCTTGTTAAAAAGAATTCCCTAGCTATTAATGTGTGTTTAATAATGAATGAATGTGTAGATAGCTGTAGGAGATAGCTGGGGAGAACTGAAATTATAAGATTACAATCATATATTTTTATTTATTTTCCCAGCAGGATTTGTCAACTTGTTTTCCTTACAGAGGGCTCAAATAATGATTCCAGTTTTTGTGTTAAATTCAAGTTTTCTACTTTTCTCTTAAAATGTATTAACTTTCATAAATATGTGTGCCCACAAAATACATGCATAAGGGAGGCAGGATTACAATTCTGCATCTATATATGCTAGGTCAGACAGTGTCAGCTGGTGGACCTGTTCTCCAGGACTGTCTAAGAAGATCCTTCCCTGTGTGGGTCTCTGTACCTACCCAGCAGGTACAGCACAGGCAAACACAGAATTACACAGCTCCTTCTTCCTGCTCAAATTAAGAATTTCCCTGACTTCCCTTGTGATTTTTTCAATATTGGTAAGCAACTCTGTCATCCTTATTTTGGTAAAGGAAAGTCTACTCTGTTTCAGTCTACTGTAACCACAGTAACTATTCATATGCTCTTCATATGCTGTCTCTCTGAATATTTTTATGCTTACACTATACCAGTTAAATCTCAGTGAGTGTCAACGTAGCTCCCCTAAAGTGCCTAGGGAACTGCCAGCTTTCATGTAACCTTCTTTATGGCAATACCTATGAAGGTATACTTTTCTGAATTGCTTTGATTCAGTAATCAGTTCAAGCTGGAAATAGAATTTATGTTTTCTGAAAACTTTATAATGTTTCTCCATTCTGACAGCATTGTATATTATAGGAGAACATTTTTCTCACAATATTTACATCAATATTATTTTAGACCTAGCCAAATGGGGTGAGATGAAGAGGAAATACCTAAAAATTTATTGGGATATTTTTCTCCACCTTGTATTTCTGCTCTATCTAAAAAACTACACACATAAACATGTAACTTATAAAATAAGTCCCATTTATATCTAGAAAAATAGAATCAACTTTTGATCATGAATCAATTTTTCTTGTCTTTGACCTTGTTCTCCTGCACTCTGTCCAATAATCTCAGCTAGATCCTATCTAATAAGATTCCAAGCTTGCTATAATTTTTCTCATGCCATCATTGTGTCATTAAAATACATCCACCCAAAACAGACTGTTATTTTGTTTTTCTCTTACTGTCCCTCCACCCTTTCAAGTGGATGACATAAAATGAAGAATTGAAAACTGCATTTTTGGTATTTCATCCTTGGCCACTGACAATTTTAAGGTCAATGCAGCATTACAAACATAAACAATAATGTATAAGAAAATAGGGAGTCAAAGGTATTTAATGGTAAAGAACTTTTACTTACATTCCCTGTTTGTTGCCAAAAGATCCATCTAATAATTATTATTTTGAAAATTTCAGTGGTGCATCTTATAAAATGCTGAAAGATTTTAAAAACTGAAGACTATATTTTCTGTCTCTTGTAACTGATCCAATTCAGCATAGATGTGTATGTGTATGTAAATATATATACACATGTAAGTATACTTCTATATGCATATATGAATATGTACACATAGTCTCACATACACTCACACATACTTACAGAGATATCATTGCCAGGATGGATCCATGTATGCCAATATGACACTAAGGCACTCCAAAGTGATAAATCAACCTTTCTATAGACGGATAGAATGTGAGCAAAACTAGATTTTTCTGCTTTTTATACCAGTGTTCCTAAATGTTCATATCAGTACTCCTATATAGAAAAGAATGGATTAAACTAATATAATTTAGAGTATACTGTGAAGATTTTTAAAACCAAAAATTAAACATTTTTTTCTGTCTTGTTTATTATAAGAACAAAGTCTGAAGGGTATGATACTGTATTGGAGTACTTATAGACAAATTTTGCGAAGTGTAGCTTTATTCATTTGCCCAAATAAGGCCATGTTTTTGTGCTGTTAAGACAGAATGGCTATTGTTTCTGCTGGCTATTCCATTTTATTGGCTTTAGGAGGATTGGTAAATAAATAAAAGTGTCAGTCTTGGTAGTCTAATTATATGAATATTAAATGTTTCATATTCTGTGTTATGCAGAAATCAGGATGGTCTTCAGTGTGCTTAAATCAAAGTAAATAATCACTTACAAGATCAAGTATCATAGATCTGTACAAGCTACAAATTAATGTACTTATTATAAGCACTTGCTTGGTTCTGTTCCCCCAAGTTTGGTTTGCAAGCTTCTGAGGATGACACTGCAAATGTTTTTATTTAGTGTTTACTCTATAACAATGACACTACATTGTCCCAAAGCACTTTCTTATAACAAGTACACAAATGCTTTCAAGATTTTTTATTTCTGCCATTGGCACAACCCCTTGTAGAGTCTACAGTGGTTGTTATGCTGGTAATCTGTATTTAAGCTTTCTGGATTTAATCTGTTTTTATTGAGAAAACCTTAATTTAGAATTTATATGTGAAAGTTCTAGGCTTTTTTTTTTTATCTGTACTATTTACATATGATATTACTTTCCAAGCTCACACAAAATCAACTTTATGATATGCCATAAACACACCAAAGACTTTGGTTTTAATAGGTTTCTCAAAGAAAATAATTTTGAATTGTACTATCTGTCTTACTGTGGAGTTAAATCACCCTTGAGAAAGTGAACTGAATGTATGCTTCAGAGTTCAAAATAAATGTAAATGAAGGGAAAAAAAAATCTAAACTATTACTAAATGGTAAGAGATTTAATATTACCTTTCAGTTGTAGTCTTCTAAAATGTTTTACAAATGTTAATGACCTACCAATATTTTCAAAGACTTACTGGATTGTATAGTACCTTTTTTTTCGGTTGTTGTAAAGTTCAGTGGGAAGACAGTAGCAGTTTTGAAAGAAATGAAATATTTTCCAGCCTCTACATTTTGCAGCTCTGATGATAGTCTTCTTACCATCTTGTTTTAGAGCATTAATTTCTCTCTATAACAAGGTGAAAAGACTCAGGGACACAGTGGTTTCCTAGCCATAAAATAACCACTAAATCAGAACACGTAACAGTGTCATTCTCAGCAGTCTGCAGACAGAACTTGGAAGGACAGAAATAAACTTTATATTTAGTCCCAGTGTTCTGAACCATTAAACTCGTGGGCAAATTCTTTTATTTTCTCTCTGAAATGTCTGTTTATCTCTAGTTGAGGCACAAGTTTATGGTTATCCTTTTTATTGCTTCCTTTGTCCTCATTTCAAATAAGGTATCACTGTGAAAAAGTAAAGGATGCAGGAGAAAAAAGAAAAAAAATTGCATTATTGCAAGACAAAATATAGCTGGCACATCCACCTACAGTGATCCATTACAGATCAAAGCTTGTTAAATTTTCTATCCAGATTATAAAATCTGGTTTAACAAAGAGAATTATCAGCCAGTATTTGTCAAACCCACTCGATACAGAGAGTCAGTGCAGCTGTGAGAGATAGGTGTAGATATAGATATAGATATAGATAGATATATAGATATAGATATAGATATAGATATAGATATAGATATATCAGCTGATGACTGTGTTGAATGTTACACTGTTATCTATATGTAAGTATCAGATCAGGGCACTTTTGCATGCACCGATAGACTGGAAAAATACTTTGCAGTACACAATTTTATAGTAAATGAGAAAATTCTGACTCTAAGACCAAAATTTAGAGCATATGCTAACATCTTTGTAAGTCCTTCTGGCCAAGGCCTGAAACAGAGAGCATAGATTTGAAAGCCGTACATTTGTCCCACACCAGCCTTTTCTTGACTGTTAATACAATGGTCATGGCCACCCTCCCCAAAGTGCTCCCCAAGTCTTGCTTCTCAAGACTTCCTTGGCCATAGGTTTGGTTGAGTTCACATGGCCAGAAAGTGTCCACAAAGTTCTCACAGCTCTTTGCTGAGGGGGTCCCCAGTCTGTTAAGCAGTCCCTCTAGAAAGGACTAGGAAGTTTTTTTCTTTTTAGTTTTTTTTTTTAAATTGCTAATAAAATAAAATTATCATAAGCTTATTGTTAAAAGTAACAGAGAGAAAAATGTGCTATGTATTGACATGGGAGAATGACATGGTATGAAAATTAATGAACTGACATTATTTACCAGTGCTTTTCAGGAAACATTTGTGTTTTTTTTATTTTGGCTTCTAAACAAGTAAGAAGGATGGGGTACAAACAGGCTTATCACAGATGGCAAGAGAAAGTGTCTGTTTTCAGAAATATCTTTTCAACCACATTACAAAGGCATATTATCTGCATATATATGAGGCCTCTAGATTGTAAAGTAATTATAGAGCTTAACATTAATTTGTACCTTTTTCATGACATTGATTGTGGCTTTGTGGTTTCCTTGATTCTTTTGGACAAATCTCATCTTACATTTAAAAGTTGCCTATCTGGTATTTACACATTTCAGATTCACTCTGCCCTGTGCTCTCTCTATAAAAAGATAGAAGACAATCATTAACAAATTCTAAAATGATTACTTGACTGAAATGAGTAGTCAATAAAAATAATTGTCTGATATGAAACTGTTACCTGGACTTGTAAAATGCTTATACAGTTGCTGAGATGGCGGATAATAGGGATGGATCAGAGAAATACTGTGAACACAGACAATCACAACAAAACAGATTGTGGGTTCAAAGAGCTGACCCAGATAAAAAGTCTAGTTAAGTTTTAAAAACTACCTGACTAGGTAATTGGACTAACAGTTATGAAGTCAGAAAAATGATAAAATACTTAAATTATTTGTGAAGTTTTTACTTCAAATCTCAAAGAGGCTGTAATAGTTTATTAAATCACATTAAAACCCTTTATATCATGCTAAGTATTAGCTGCTCCATGAACTGCTGTAACATAGATATCGATCACTGAGGTCATTCCTTGCTGCCATAGGCAAGATGTGTGCCCTCTTATAAACTTCTTGAACTCCCTCTAAAGCAGGTCACTGACCACACAGGCAAATGCTTTAGTGTGACATTACTTTCTTCAACATGTAATTTGAGTAAGCACGGTAACATCTAATGGCAATCAGTTAGGATTACACCTACCCTATATTTGGTTATACAAAACCAGAATAACTGCATGGCCTAGGTCTACAACCACACACTTGAGACAGGTGAAGTGCGTAACAAAGTCTTTCCTTTCCCTAACATTCCTGTTCTAACAGTTGAGCTTCAGACATCACTGAACCTCCAATTCTTTTGCTCCATCTTACTTATTCCTTCTATCTCAAGGTTTTTCACACATTCATACTGTTGACTGACCCAAATACACTGCGGGCAGTTTGATGAGTTTGTCAGATTTCAGTGGCTAACATAGAGATATCTAGTCTTTTTCTTCTTGGGATAAAAGCAAGTGTTCCTGGGGAGTATTGTCTTTATCATCAGGTGGTTGTGCTAGAAATGTCTTACCAAAGAAAAAGCAATTTTTTGTGCTGTGACCTACACGTGGATGAGTTCAATTTCTTTGCTTTGGAAACCCATTCTTATATAGACAGTTGAATATGTTCATCTCATTCACAAGCTTTGGGCAATGTTTACAAAGCACACATGCTATAAATATATCAAATAAAATATAAATATATCAAATTAAAATTAATCCATTTCCCCACTTCATCTAATTACTCGTTATTTTCTTTACCTATATTTGTCTCTCTTTTTTCAGACTGAATAAGTTAAAATTATGATACTATTTGAACATCAGAAAAAAGCATTTTGCTTTTCAAATAGAGGAGATGATTCTCTGGAATCTGCAACTATTAATTTGGGTAATTTGTAAGAGTGTTAATGGATACTATTAAGTTGAGGCCTGAAATTTAGATCATGTAAAACAAAGAATTTTTTGAAACATAACAAAAATAGAAATCATTCCCTATGCTCGCATAACTACCATTTTGCAGATAACTCCAATATGTTTGTACTGAATAGGATTTGGGATGTAGTTTAAAAAAAAACAGTGTCAGAGAAAACTTTACATCTGCTTAATGACTTCTCACAAATCCATGTGGCCACTTTAACTGGTGTGCTTTCTTTTAGTCTTCACACTTAAATATGTTCAATAGCTTTGTGCCTTATGAATGTCTTCTGAGTTCTGTGTCTGTTTCCGAGTGCAAAATATTTTTTGAAAATGTGCTTATTTTTTTAGATAGGATATCCTAAAGCCTTTATAAAAATCCTGTCCTGGGTAAGGCAATCTTAGGAGCAGTAGAATCATGCTGACCTTATGGCTTAAAATGGATGGCAAGAACAGCCCACAGTGGAATATTACCGAATTGATTCAAGTTCTGTTATGTCTTTCTAACTGCTTTCTGACTAAATTTAAGGATTTCTTGTTTTCAAGACTGATGAACGCAGCCAAAATCCAATTTCCATCCATGCATTAAAGAAAGACTAATTAAAACTGGTTATTGCTGATGTAATTTCATGTTGAAAGTATGCAATACTTACCAAATTGTGTACAGCTTTTGAGATTCTGGCTGGATGCTAGTATAATGTTAACTTAAATGGTTAGGTTCTTAATACTACATGTGACAAACAGCATTTGAATTTCTTAGTATATTATCAATGCTAGCACCCAGTATTTCTTTTGTGATTTTGTCTACATTTCATTAGTTAACTCCTCACTGAGCAAAGGAACATTCCACCACTTCCTTAAGTGTACTGGAGTCTTATAAGTGTACATAAATGCATAACTAAAATAACACCTTCTGTTCTTTCAGGGGAATGGTTGCTAAGGACACAGTCCTTTTTATAAGAACTTAATGCATTGCTTGGGTGGGGTTTTTTTTGGGGGGGGTGTGGAGGGTTGGATATTTATTTATTTGATTATTTATTTGATTTTCAGCTGTTTATTAACACTGATGACACTGAGAGTTGTTGCTATTCAGCATTTCTGAAAACCATTCAAATCTTTAAATGTGGACTTAGGGTTTAATGCTGACTGTTAATTGACTCTTGCAAAAATGTGTTTACTTCTGAAATTTCGTGCCTGATTGTTTTAAAGCTCTTAAGAGGGAAAAAAGAAAATTTTTGGTACCTCAGTGAAGGACATGGGAAGGTTGCTGTCAGCATACAACCTTCTCAAGAACTTGTTAATACCTATTTTTTCTTCCTTGACACCACAGATGGTAGACCTAACCTTTCCTATATTTTCCAGTGGTGCCCTGGCTTTGTTATAGATTAAAGCAAATCACCAGTGCTCTGAAATTTGAGGTCTTCACATTCCAGATGCATATGAGGAATCTTTAACTTCAGTCTTTATCTCAGACAAATGTCTGGTAGTGTGTTAATTAAAATAAGTATAAAAGTTTCTGTTGGCCTCACTGGAAAAGGGATAGGTCCTTTAACACTTTGTCTCCAATCTGCTAAGTGGAGAAACATCTTTTTCTTTACTCTGCCCTTAGAGCAAAAAGTGTGTTGAGTTCATGAGCAAATCCATATTCGTTCAGACCAAGGAAATGGGGAATGAGCACTTCATCTATGATCTCATTGATTGAGAATGGAAGAGCCAGCTGGGTTAGCAAAGTAATTGATTGGAACACTGCAAGTGTACATTTTGTTATGTAGGTCAGTAGAGACAGGAGTGTTATCGCTCATTTTGTTTGCCCAGGCATAATACACCTTTTAAGTGGCATTGAATAGTGGAAAGGGTTTGTAGTGCTCAAACCCATTTATAGAGTCTATTCTTGTCCAAGATAACAACAGCTCCAATCACCAGCCTGCCCAGACCACTACTATTAATTAATACTGCTGGTATTGCTATTGGGTATTTTGTCTTCCCATGCCTGTTGGTATTAAAAGCAATCTCCTTAGTACCTAGTAGTCCTTTTGAGTGTGGATTTTTATATTCAGCATATGCACTGTATCATTGCTACTGAGCTTTCTCTAAAGAAAATGAAAACAGGAAAGACAGCACATCAAACAAAATAAAAAATGGTGCTGCTGATTACTCTATTAAGACATGGCTCAATGTACCATGAAATGAAACTTTTTCACTCTAGATTTTTGAAAGCAGCTTGGTAACTCTTGACTAAAGAACACTCCTTGAATTACTGGAAGATATACAACATGACTTAAGGTTTTATCCAACATTTGTTTGCTGTTATACATCAAGGAGAATGTATTACAAAGTTGAGGAAGGCTGTCTCCAATCTATCCTATGGTTTGGCTATTTAGAGCATGGGCTAACATTCATTATTCCACCAGCTTGAGAAAAATCTGGTGTAGACCAGCTCCCATTGTGTTATTAACTTCGAGAATTAGCAGCCGAAGAAATGCAAAGTTCCCTTCTTCTCTTTCAAGCTTTTTAATGTTAATATATCTATTCCTCTACTAAAGACTTATGATTATGAAGTACTGACATTACCTTCTTATTAGTTGCATGCTAAAAATATGACATCATATTCACCTGGGCTTAGAATGACCCCCATGCTGCACCGTTATCTAGATCAGGCAGGATTATGTTGGTATCAGTCCAGATAGTTAAGATGGACTCTACACAACACAAGGTGTGGGAGAATGGCTAAGTGAGAAGGGACATGATCTTTTCAGTGTGAGCAATCCTGCTTTTAGTGTATCAAGAAGCACAGAGGATACTATAAACTGACCTTGAACAGCAACGGACTACTTGGCAAACAACATAAGAAACAACAACTAAGTCCGGAATGTGCTAACAAACCTCTTTGCGTGAACAGCAACCCTGTACCAATCATATAACTGTCTTAAGCGCGTGAACACATGTAATGAACCAATCATATAGATATTGCTACCGCGTGCTCTGCTGATTGTCTATATAAACCTGGTAATTGTTTGGAATAAAGGAGAACGATCATACTCGCATCGAGGTTACATCATTACTCCGGGTCCGGACTCCCGCTCCGACATCTGGTAGCAGAGGATGGTTTCTTTGCCTGCGATCTCCGAGACTGCGGTGAGCAGCAGAGGAGGGTGACATCACTCACGTTCTCCGTGACTGCGGTAAGCAGCTAGAGGAGGGGAGTGGGAAGTTTCAGCTGAGAGAAGCGCTGCTCGGGTCAAGAAGGCAGAGTAGACACCGGCGTGAGGTCGCTCCTCACCTCTCAGGATAACGAGCGCTGTTCGGGTCAAAAGGGCAGAGCAGACGCTGGTGTGAGGTCGTTGCTCACTAGGCGCAGCAATGGAAACAGAGGCTGCAGCCACACTGCTAGCTGGAATACTCTCTAAGAGAGCGATAGAGGCACCAGCGAAGCAATTGTGTAAATTAATTACACTTGGACAGCATTGGGGTCATTTTACTGACACCCATCTGTTATTTTCCGTATCGGAATGGCGGGACTTTGGAGGGACAATGTGGCAAAAAACGACTGAGGGAGATGAAAAAGATGAAAAGGAGATAAAGGCAGTTCGTACACTTTGGAACACCGTGTTAGAGACTTTAAAAGTGGTGAAAGCAGAAAGAGAAGTGGCATGCGCTGCTGCTCAAATGCTGGGTCCAGGAAAAGCTATTGATAAACCTCAAAGTAAACCAAGACCTATCGTGCGTTTCTTCGGACTGCCTGCCGTAAAAGGCATGTCTGGGACTATTTGTAAAAACGTAAGTGAACTGCGGGAAAAGGAAAGTCTTAACTCGCCGGGTGAAGTGAAGGGTGTGCCGCCGACCCCGGTGAGGGCACCCGGGGGGAGCGGAAGTTTCTCTTAGCAGAGCCGGAATAGGATCTGAGGCAGAGGCGGAAGTGTCTCCACCAGAAACTCCAAAAGGGGCGGGAGCAACGTCAGTTGCTGACCTCATTGACTTAGGTGGAGCACCCTGCCGACCTGCCCCTGTAACGGGAAGAAGGGAGGCGCCGTCAGCACCTTCAGCGCCTTCATCTCCACTGTACCACCGCTGCCTTCCTCTGGGGAATCATCGGGGACTACAACTTCCAAGAAAGAACAGCAACAGCCCCCAGATGTTACTACAGAGATGTTACAAACGGTTCTAAAACGATTTGAGAAATTGGAAACACAAACAACTACGAAAGAAGAAAGCGTACCTTCATGTTTAATGAAACCATCAGCACATCCTAGAATCACGCGCTGGAGTGGTAGACACATCCTAGAATCACGCACTGCAGTGGTATTATTAGGGATGCGATTTTAGAAGGACAATGGAAACCCGTTGAGAAAAAAAAAAAAAGAAAAGAAAAAAGGAAAAAAAAAGGAAAAAAAGGGGGGGGGAAAGGAAAAAAAAAGGAAAAAGAAAAAAAAGAAAAAAGAAAAAAGGGGAAAAAAGAAAAAAGGGGAAAAAAGGAAAAAAGAAAAAAGAAAAAAAGGAAAAAGAAAAAAGAAAAAAAAAGAAAAAAAGGGAAAAAAGGGAAAAAGAAAAAAAAAAACAAAAACCCAAAAAAAACGGGGAGTCCTGCAACATTGGCATTCCCAGTCATACAAGAGAACAATCAAGGAAAATGGGAACCTCACGATTGGAAAATTTTCATCATGGTCTTTCCGCCAAATTTTGCAATTTCCTTAATCATATGTAACGGGAAAGACTCACCATATGCAGTCATCTGTCAGTGGCAAAACAAGAAAGGGGAGTCTACCTCTCCTCTCTCATTGGATGCCACTGCCAAATCCACTGTCAAGAACAAAAGTCCAGAAGATATGTTTAATGTACTAGAATGGGTGTTTTTAAGCGTGCAGCCAAAAACGAGTATTCAAACGCGAACTGAGGCAATAGGAGAATTAATACATAAAGGAAGGTCGCGAATTATAGAAATCAGTGGTCAGGAGCCAGAGAATATCAGTATACCTGTTAACGCCATAGATATAGAATGGTGGCTCCGTAATGCTGTTGCCATACAGAACGCCTTATTAGGCTATAATGGCAGAATACACTCGCAGCAGCCTCAAGGAAAATTATGGCAAGTATTAAAATGGAATCAATGGATAGAAAAATCCAAAGTAAGTGAAAAACCATTACCAGATGGGGTAACCATCTACACTGATGCAGGCAAGCGCCTACGGCGTGCAGCTTGCGTCTGGAAAGAAGGTGATCAATGGAAACAACATATTATAGAGGGACAACCTCAAGATTCCCTTCAAACTTTAGAATTAACTGCAGTAGTTTGGGCTTTGACTAATTGGCTAAACACTCCTTTAAATGTAGTAACAGATTCAATGTATGTGGCTGGAATAATGCCATGGTTAGAGGACGCCTTACTAAGGGAAACGACCAACCCTAGATTGGGAAGTCTATTTATCAAGTTACGATCCGTATTAAGTCAACGAACAGCAACCTGTTGTATTATCCATATTCGCAGTCATCAGTTAGATCTTGGACTTGGCCATGGTAATCAACTAGCTGACAGCCTAGTTAGTCCTGCATGCCATGCGCCTCCTGTGGATAAATTTCAACAGGCCAGACAAAGTCACGAAAATTTTCACCAAAACGCAAAAGGTTTAAAAAGGCAATTTAATTTAACAGAAAATGAAGCCCGAAGCATCATTCAGGCCTGCCCAAAATGCGGAAATCATGGGCCAGGTATAGGAGTGGGAGTAAATCCAAAAGGACTAAAAGCATTAGAATCATGGCAAATGGATGTTACCCATGTTCCAGAATTTGGTAGGTTGAAGTATGTACATGTAACAATTGACACCTTTTCGAAAATGATATGGGCAACTGCGTTGCCTGGAGAAAAAGCACATCATGTATGTAAACATTTGCTTGCTTGCTTCGCTGTATTAGGTGTACCAGAGCGCATTAAGACTGATAATGGTCCTGCCTATGTTAGTCAAAAGGTGAGAGCATTTTTATCGCGATGGGGGGTCGATCATGTGACAGGGATTCCACATTCACCTACTGGACAAGGATTAGTGGAACGCACTCATCAAATTCTAAGAGATTATCTAGCTAAACAAAAAGGTGTTGAAACTGATGCACAACGAAGGTTGCATCATGTACTTTTCACACTAAATTTTCTTTGCCTTATGGGCGATAGAGAAGAGCCACCTATTGTAATTCACCATCAACACCTTAAGTTTAATGCTGCAACAACACTTCCACAGTTTAAAGTAAAATATAGAGATCCTATCTCAGGAATGTGGTTAGGACCTGTCCCGGTTATATTTAACGGTCGAGGATATATGTGTGTTTCCACAGATCGTGGTCCAGTGTGGGTGCCAAGCAAGAGCGTAAAGCCTGTTTTAGCTCATCGTGACTCACCCCACGAGCAAAATGGTCAAGCTCCTGATTCTAGAGATGCTATTCCCAATGGTAATGACTCTCCACAAGATTGAGCCCAGAGAAAATATGTGGGTTACATGGGCAAACAAGACAGGACAACAAGCCTTTTGTCTATCGCTTGCTTCTGCGACAGAGCCTTTTCGAACATGCTTAATAGGGATACCTGGCTTCAATGTAGGGGAATTTCATAGCTTTGCCACGCAAAATTGTAGTTTGTCTATTTCTGTTAGTAATTATAGTGCCACGCTTATTAATAGCCTGAATGTTACCTGATAAGTTTGCTTACTGAAGGAATTCGAATTTTAATCATTCTTTCTATTTTAGGATTATGCTTTTGTGTAGCATTTAGCTGTATTAAACAAGCTTTGTTAAAAGTGGTAAATCACGCCTGGATTGCTCAAAAACAAAAAGGGGGAATTGTGGGAGAATGGCTAAGTGAGAAGGGACATGATCTTTTCAGTGTGAGCAATCCTGCTTTTAGTGTATCAAGAAGCACAGAGGATACTATAAACTGACCTTGAACAGCAACGGACTACTTGGCAAACAACATAAGAAACAACAACTAAGTCCGGAATGTGCTAACAAACCTCTTTGCGTGAACAGCAACCCTGTACCAATCATATAACTGTCTTAAGCGCGTGAACACATGTAATGAACCAATCATATAGATATTGCTACCGCGTGCTCTGCTGATTGTCTATATAAACCTGGTAATTGTTTGGAATAAAGGAGAACGATCATACTCGCATCGAGGTTACATCATTACTCCGGGTCCGGACTCCCACTCCGACACAAGGAGATAAAGTGGCTAATGCTTGTCAGAGCTTACTCTGTTAAACATTGTTTCCTGAAACTATTATACTGTATCACACACTTTGTATATCCCTTTGCTGTTCCTGTAGTGCCTCATTTCATGCCAGTTTTATTAAACTTGTTTAATGCACTGTTTTTACATCAGTCACTTGAGTACAGAGGGGGAATTGATCTGCAATGTACTTGTGTAGTTTTTTACCCAAGGAGTTGTTTAGTAAAGTGCAGATGATAGAAACCAACTGACTGTCTCCTCTTGCAAATTTGCCCTGGCTTTGCACCATATAAGTCCATAGTTAAATCATCAATAATTGTACAATGCTGAATATCAGTTTTATTCATTATTATCTTAATTTAGGCTATCAAATATCTATAACATTAAACAAAGGCAAGCCTGTACTGTAAGTTGAAGAAAACTAACAAGAAGAAAGAAAATCACCAGCTTAAAGTGGGTGGATGGGTGGATGGGTAGGTTATTGCATCCAATCCCTATGGCAGAATGGAATGTGATCCTGCTTTCTAAACCATGGAAGAGACTTAGCTTTTATGCATGTTTTCCCTTGCTTTGTCTTCTGATTGAAACTCCTACTCAGAGGGCTGACTATCTGAAACTAAGGCCAGCTACTGGCTCTCCAGTCATATGGACTCCATAAGCAATTCAAATACAGACTCTCTTCTAGACCTGCATTCCTGGGTGTGGGAGTAAACAAGATTGCTGATGACAGGCTTTGGTAGCTTTTCTGAAATTTAGCCAAAAGCCAGCCCTGGAGTCCCAGGATCCCTGCAGAACCATCATCTCCAGTCTCCTCTGTAATATAACACTCATATCTCTCCAAGGAATGCAATATGTATCTCTCAATTATGTAACAGTTTTGATATGCAAGTACCAGAGTGAGGGAGTTGGCTTCTTCTGCTACACAGACTTTCTATCTGCTTCACTTTGGTGATGTTTCTTAAATGGAGCAGATTGGTATTCTTAGCCTGGGTGTTTAAATGAAGCCATTGCACTACAGTCTTCTCCCTTTCTAGCATACAATTCTAGCAGCTCCATATTGGCAAGAAAATATCAGTAAACACTTTAGACCCTGTACTAAGATAAGTTTCTGTCTTCTTATCTTCTTGTTTCCATCTAGAGAGATAGTATCTCTCTGTCTTCTCTCCCCTTTCCCCTTCTCTCCCTTTCCCCTTCTCTCCCTTTCCCCCTCCCCTCCCCTCCCCTCCCCTCCCTTCCCCTCCCCTCCCCTCCCCTCCCCTCCCCTCTCCTCTCCTCTCCTCCCCTCTCCTCTCCTCTCCTCTCCTCTCCTCTCCTCTCCTCTCCTCTCCTCTCCTCTCCTCTCCTCTCCTCTCCTCTCCTCTCCTCTCCTCTCCTCCCTCATTCCCCACCCAATACTAAATGAGCTGATCTTTTTGCAAGTCTAAAGATTAAACAAAGCTTTGATGCGTCAATTTTTCAGTATCATTAAGAGAAACCTTTGATCTTAACCAACATGTCATCTCTCAGAGTTGCGCCTTGTATTCCATAGATACACTCCACCCATTTCTTGAGAATCTTAATTCTCTCCAATGTGAAGCCAGTTTTAATAGGGCCAGTGCATAAAATTATGGACTGGATATACATAGGTGGCTCACTAGGACAGTGAAGTAATGGGAGACGATTAAGTAATAGAACAGTTTGTCAGATGTGTAAATTACTGTAAAACACAGATCTCGTGCAGTGTTCACTCTGTAAGAGAAAAAGCATTCCAATGCCATTATATGGATATATGACTGCTAGAGACCTCCTGGGTCCCCAAGTCCTGTCCCCTGTTAGCAAAGCCAACTATTTTATGCAATCCTTTCTGTAAAACTCATACAAAAAGATGCTTTATAGATAAATGTAATATGTAGAAGAAATGAGTCAAATCCAAATAATATACAGTTTACTGTTCTAAAGCATTTGCTTATACACCAGGTTTTAGAGACACACTAGTGAAAGCAGATTACAGAAATTATGAGTTGAAAAGTAGCTTTACAAACCAGGTATTCTATAGCTGTGCCTGAAACACTTTTAAACTTTTTTAATGATATATTCCCTCAGGGAGAGAAAGAATTTCAAAGTCAGATGTGAAGTTTAAAGTTACATAAGTACCACTGAACTTGATGTGAGTGGAGATATGATGCATAAAGTTTTGAAAATACACCTGTTTGTTTAAATTAACTATAAGTGCTTCTGTGATCTGCTCTTTTGCTTATTTTAATCTTCATATCAGACATCACCCTCATAAGCATTAGTTTTCCTTGCTTTAAACCAAAGCTGTCTTTTTTGCTCAGTTATCATAAGGATTAAGATTCTTCAGAATTTGTATTTCATAATGATCTTTCTTTCTAGTTTTGTCATCACTATGTACACTATCTTCTTTATAATTCAAATAATTAAAGAAACAAAAAAGGACTTGTGAAGAAAGCAAACACATTTTTCTTGTTAAAAATTGCTTTCTGGTACAATCACCAACAAGCAGAATCCTAAAATTGCATTGCCTCCATTTCTTCCTATTATCTCAAGTATGTGCTGCACCAAGCACAGCAAAACTGAGTAAAGAACCAGACAGATCATGAAGGAAGCAGCTAACATAATAACCTTAGAAAGTCATAGCATTAAATTTTATTTAACTTTCATTTTATTTTATTTATTTTCATAATGAGATCCTACTTTTATTCACTGAAAGGTACAGGTCTCCCACATTAGCAACTTTGGAATTATTGTTTTAACAAAACACAGCTGCTGTTAGAACTATGTTGCTTCTGCTTTTAGATGTTGCAGGGAGTGGAGTACAGAAAATATGTTTGTTCATAAACACCCACATTATGGACATTTAAAGCTGGGTGAGACAAACTCCATTACTAGTGTGTGGTTGGGGGTTCTCCTCACTTCTTTGTTTTCTTGTTGCTATCAAATAATGTAAATTACTGTTCAAACTCACAGCGTCTATTCCAGCTTGTATGAATGCCTGAATACATCGAGAATGCCAGAAGGGAAAGGTGGAAACCATATATTTGATAACTGAGTATGTGAGGCTTAGTACATGGAAAGATTTGTATTTCCCTCTTCCTCCCTCCATTGCAGAGAATTCGCATTTGCTATTTCATGGAAATAGTAAGCAAAATATTGACAATTAACAATATGATAAAACAGGAACAGCTATTTTTAACTAAGTACTATCATTCAGATTGACCATCCAATTATAAGTTCAGCACAACATTATGGTACATTATAGAAAGAAAGCCTGTGTCCTGGGTTGTTGAACTTGAGGTGGCATTCGAAACCTGTTACTGCCAAAGTGACACCCTAATCATTTGATGTTAGTGGCAGACTCCTGAGAACTTTATTTCTAATATTCCTTCTGTTTACAAGGATGCTGCATAGCAACGGGTAAACCTAAAAGGCTGTCATGGTTTATCCCCAGCTGGCAACTAAGCACCACACAGCCGCTTGCTCACTCCCCTCACAGTGGGATGGGGGAGAGAACTGGAGGATAAAAGTGAGAAAACTCGTGGGTTGAGATAAAGACAGTTTAATAAGTAAAGCAAAAGCTGCACATGCAAGCAAAGCAAAACAATGAATTTGTTCACTACTTCCCATTGACAGGCAAGTGTTCAGCTGTCTCCAGGAAAGCAGGGCTCCATCATGTGTAATGGTTACTTGGGAAGACAAATGCCATCACTCTGAACATCCCCCCCTTCCTTCCTCTTCCCCCAGCTTTATATGCTGAGCATGATGTCATATGGTATGGAATAGCCCTTTGGTCAGTTGGCGTCAGCTGTCCCAGCTGTGTCCCCTCCCAGATTCTTGTGCACCCCCAGCCTACTCACTGGTGGGGTGGGGTGAGAGGCAGAAAAGGCCTTGACTCTGCATAAGCACTGCTCAGCAGTAACTAAAACGTCCCTGTGTTATCCACACTGTTTCCAGCACAAATCCAAAACATATCCCCATACTAGCTGCTATGAAGAAAATTAACTCTATCCCAGCCAAAACCAGCACAAAGGCAATTGTGGTAGTAGAAAAAAAATGTTATCTTTCTTCTACATCCACAAGTTACTTACTGGTTTGTTGTGTTAAGTCAGTATTACAGTGTTAAAATATTTGAAGATTTCTTATTCAAAACAACCACAATTTTCTTTTTAAAACCTAACATAAGCATCACATACTCTCATTTTTATCATCAATGATTATATAATGTAATTCAAATGTCTTATTCATTATTCTTTTTCCTTCTTTCCTCTTGCAAATTTCTCCTTAGCACAGTGTGTTTTACTCAAGTTCTGTTTGACACAGGACTAGTATCTACAGCTGGTAGGAAGAGTGACAGTTTTAATACAGACTAGGATTTGATTATCATGCAGTACAGCTCCAGTCATACAGTGTAGTGCTTGAGTTGTATAATGCAAAGCCTAAACTTTTTCCAACTGAGCTTTATAGTATGCATTTTTTATTATACATATAGTTGCAGTATTTGGAAGGTCCAGTCATAAGCCATGTATTGAAACTGCATTTATAAAAAAAGCCAGAAAATAAATTTAACTAAGCCTAATGAGAAATGATGTGAAGATATGGACAGACATATATGACCTATTGTACAACCAACAGTATTATCAGTAGAGAGATAATATAAATGTGTGGTTTTTTCATACTTGCATATTTACTTGACTAAAGACTGTCATAAACAAACAAACAAAAAGATGACCTCCACAGCTCTGGTTTTTTCTACTGTGTGTTTCTTAATAAAAACAAGAAAGCTAGACAACTGGTCTGTATGAATATTTCTTATTCATTTTTTAAATCCACACTCAACAGTTTAAAACAAGTGGTCTGGAAAAGAGATCGGTCTGCATGTATGACATGCCCATAGTAATTAGTTCCTAAGTAGTCTAAAATGTTCAACTCCAGCAGAAGAATTTTAATTTTATTTCAACAATTCTTTTCAAGGGGAACATGTCAAAGCTTAGCACTTTGCTCTGGATTCAGTTCAGTTGGCTCACAGCCACCTAAAGTCCAGCTTTCCAATATCTAATGCATGAGAATGAGTTATGCAGTTCAAGATGAAATAAAACCTATAACCCTACCACTGGTCAGAATTTTGATTTAGTCAATATGTTGAAATATATTATTTATCCTGAAAACTGTGTGAGCAAAGAAATAGCCCAGGTTTCCTAGTCAATAAAATACAAGATGGATTGTTTCAAACACTATTTATTCACCTATCCAATGAAATTGCTTCAGCCATCCTTGTATGAGAATTTTCTGTAAAATTCAAGGCATAGTAATATCTAAAAAAGGAAATTTAAAAAATTATTTGCTTTAGATCAGAGTATTTTGTTATGCTTCATGAAGTGTAAACATGTAAAAGTTTTGCTCACTAAAGTTACCTAGAAAAATGACACATAGACTAAGACATATTCATATTTGAGAAGGTGCATTATTGCAAGAGATTCTATTAATGTATTTGTGACTGAATTTTAGGTTGAGAAGTCAATACGATTTCTGAGACAACACATCAGAAATTTTTTTTTTTATAGATGTCAATGAATAAGCATATGAAGAAACTTTGTGGACTCTTCCTTTTGTGGAGAATCAGAATATAAAGAAATCTATGAAAACATAGGATCAAGTTAGTAGAATGAAGATATAAGTTCATTTACAGCCAACAATTATAACAGTTCTTACTGGAAATCAGACAGCAAGTGCTTCATTTTCTTTCTCTAACATAGCCTATTTTTGAGGTGCTGAAGCCAGTTCCTTCACAGGTAGTCTTTAAAGAAAACCCCTTTGTTACTGGGAAATCTTATTTTTAAAAAAGTGATAAATGTTTATTCACAGCACATTTCCTTGAAAAGTATTGTCTAGAAGAGAGGAGAAACAGGAGAAACAAGAAAAAAGAAAAGAGATAATCTTGCTTTTCCTGCTTTATTATTTCTACCATACCATTATCAATTTTTGTCATCAGACTGTTCTCGTGGTGTTAGTCTTACAATCAGTGTTTAAGAGAGAAATCTAAGGGTCTTCTTTACAGCCATAGAGAGTACTCTTAGCAGTAGGACCAGTGTATAAAAAGGACTACATGGACAAGTATATCTCAATTAATTACCTTGTCATTTCTTTTCATTGCTGACTTTAATAGCAAAAAAAACCCTATCAGAACTGAATAGTCCACAGCCATGCCACAATAATTCGGACTTTGCTGCCATACTATCTCCATATATGTGTTAAATCCTCTCCTACTGCACTCTTTGCTCTACCCTCTGTTAAAATTCATCTGCAATTTTTCTAGAATCTAAGGTTTCTGTGCATAGCCAGCACAGCTACACCGGCCACTTGTTGCAATTAAGCAGAGAAAAGGTCTGTATGAAGGCACTAAAATGCATGTCCAAGCACTTTGTCTAGACTTGGACTGGGAGTTGAAAACTTTAAGAAGCCTGAAGATTTTAATGCATCTGTACAGCTACCTGAAAGGCTATCTGAAGGAATCTAAAACTAAACTTAAAAATGAGAAGGGAAATGTCAAAGAACAGGAGATACAGTGACAAACAAGATAATAGAACAAGCAAAATAATGCATATTAATCACTTTGCTTTGGTTATATTCACATTACAGCAATGGTTATTTTTCATTCTTAAACATAGAAAGTAGGAGGCAGTGTAACTTCTTGTACATTTGTGGTCATTTTAGTTCTTTTCAACATTTTGAAATTTCAGGTAGAAGAAATTTCTCTTACCATAGACTTAGGATTTGGGAAGGATTTCCCTGAAGAGATCTGAGGCAATTGATTAAGGTTTTTGCACTAAGTATACTAATTTTTTTACAGTATGCTACATTTATACACATACCTATCTAAAGGTTAAAGTTTCATTTGACTTTTTTAAAAAAAATACTTTAGGATTGTATTTAAAAATACTATTTCATTAAAAATATATATCCAAAATTATTTTCAAGGCCAAAATATCCTCCAACAGGGATATGATATTAATTTAATAATTTTTAAGTTACTGGAAAAACTGTGGAAAAATAGATATCAAGCTGATTAAAAAAATATATATATTCCTTTTTGTTGTTGTTGTTTATTTTGCTAATGAAATAAAGTTTTAAAAAAGCTCTATTCTTTTTTCTAATGTGAGTGTATCATACAATTCATTCTCCAGTCTGTCAATAATGCAATTGTAGTATCTAGTACAGAATTATTACATACACTAGTAAATATCTATGGAGCAGTCTACCCTTCTCTACTGTTTTTCAGAATTTCCATATGTGCCAAACATACTGTTTGCATCCATACCAGCTCTAATGTTAAAGCATTGTTTATTCAGTGTGTGTATATTCATTTGTCCAGAATTTCTGGGTACTTAGAATTCACTGATCACCAATTCTGCTGCATATCCAGGATACCAGATGTGCTGTTAGTGTCTTGCCATCACTTGTACTTCAACAGACAATGCCAGCAGAACCTGTCCATTTCACTGTCAAACATGCCTTACAAACAACTTACCCCAGGAGCACAAAAGAGGGGGAACATACTAAGAATTTTTAAGGAATGAGGTAATTCAGTTCAATTTCATCATATACCTTAGCATTCAAAGTGGTAAGACAGCACTAAGGTCAATAGAGTTAAAAGCTTTTTGTTTGCTGAAGAATTCTCCATCTTATTCCTACAGCTGTGGCAAAGTTGTGCTGATTCAAACCATTTTACATGCCCAGTTGCAGTACATTCTACCACCATCTTGTTGTCTGAACACTTGCAAAAATTCTCTGAGCCAGGCTTCTCTCATGCAATTTCAAGCTTAATTTAACTCATCTGACAAACACACATAATAGAAGAATGCCATATCCCATAGCAAACAGAGCTGAGCATATGCTGTGTGACTGTGTGTTTATCCAAGTAAATTCACTGTGGCTCTGTGGCCCCTACTTTAAATACAAATTATTCCAGACAGTTGTAATTAGGTCATGGATGATGAGCTGTATTTTAAATTTTCGTTTTCCTTCTTCTCAATCCTGATAAAGCAACATCAGCACTAAGCAGTGGACCTTGCTTTTCTCTACTATAGTTAACTATGCTACTCTTGTCTGAATATTTAATTCTTACTTGCTTCCTCAGCTCTCCTCTCTCAGTATTTATCTACAACCTTTCCCTGAAACTACATCTTAATTAATTTAAGAATCTTCCAGAGATTCTTAGGCTTCCAGGTAAGAAATACTAAACAGTTTTTTAAGCATCCAAATCTTCAAGAAGTCTCAGAAGTAAAGGTTCAGAAACAGGTGTATAGCAAGAACAGGTGTTAAATGATGTTCAAAGCAAGAATTGTGTGGAAAATGGCCTTTTTAGCAATGTATATTGAGTATTGAAGCCTTGCTGCAAGTCTCACTTCCAGACTTTAAAATTAGTTGTGTTGGTGGGTGGGTATTTTTGCAATGAATACAAGAAAAGTTCCCTGAAGCTGATCTTAAAGATGCTACTGTGTAGAACATATCTCAGATACTGTCTAGTTGCTGGTTTGTTCCCTTTCAGATAGAATATAAGAAAATATCTCTATATTCTTAGGCTGGAGATTTATATTCTGTTCTTTGATTTATATTTTTTCACTGATTTTGTTTTCTTTTTTTCCAAGCTACCAGCACTTATGTGTCAGGCCAGAAAAATATAACAGAAGGGATCAATGATAATGTGAAACACACCTGGAGTTGTAAATTAAAACTAGTTACATAAATAAAGTGCATCACAAAAGTATTTCTGTTCTAATACGCTGAGGAACTAGAAATGCCAAGTTTTGTAACAACCCTCCTACCGGTTCTGTTTTCCTTTCTGAAATAAAACATTTATTTCAGACCAGAGATAAATTCTCTGATCCAACTCCTCCCCTGACTTTGGAGCTTTCCAGAATCTCAAAGCAATTAGTACATAAATGTCCTCATGACAGGAATTTTATTTATTTATTTATTGATATCTCAAACTCACACTTCTAATGAAGACTAAGGATAGAAATCATAAGGCTTGACTTTACCAAGCACAAGTGAGAAATATTTTCTATATATGTTCACAAATTGAGAAATGGACATAAGAATGGGAATGGCAGAAGGTACTGAAAAGGGTACTGAAATTGGCAGGATCAAGCAGTTGTGTCTCAGCTAGGATTTTTCTGTCTCGTTTCAGGTATGGAACCAAGAAGGTAACATATCATATTAGAAAAATAATGCTTACTCCTCTGTGTTCTCATCTGTGTCTACTTTCCATGGCTTTTTTATCCTTCCTAAGAAAGCACCTTAAGGTGCCGCTGATTTCAGATGACTCCTCCATGAGTTAACATTAAGTTTTTCCATTTGCAGTGGAATTGGTGAGTATGTATATTTAAAAATACTGTGCACTGGAAAAGTTCCTTCTGTGCAAAGATCTGAGCATATTTTCCTCCCAGTTAAACTCTGCCTTTCTGGCACCTCATCAGCCTGTTACGACAGCAATAGGGCAGATCTTACTGAGTATAGACGCTGTAGTGGCTTTACATTTCTCTCTCCATGCACTGTGTGCAGTCAGTTGACTTTTTAGGGAACATACATAGTCCTTTATGCAGAAGGCTGGAACACTGTTTTAAAAATACTGGTTTTCATAGTTTCCTCAAGTCCATGACCCTGTTTCCTTTGGAGGGTACAGAATATAGAAGACACATGCAGATGAAATAGAAGGATATACTTAAGGGGTGGGAGAAGAAGTGTACATTGTGATGGAATGTTTTCAACACTTTAGAGGTTAACGTGGTTTCTACTAACAGGTTTCTGTTTTGAAATGCTTTCAGTGAAGAGTCATATGAAAGAAGCTTCATTGACAACCCTAGTCAGAGGACTGCTTTTTTTCCAATAATATCGTTGGAAACAATTAAATGTTGCATTGGCAATGTCTGAATCCAATAAAGGGACATAGTATATTTCTCCTCCTAAGTAGCTTTTTTGGCGTAAAAAAAGGTAAAAGGAATTTTCGGACTTCTTGGGGAAAAAAAGATCCAATCCCTCTATCTCAGAAACCTAAAATTGGATTAATTTTTAATTTGTAAAACTTGTGAACCCTGGACCTGACTGCTAAAAGTCACAATTATCTGATCATTATTTTTATATATTTTGGACACAAAAAATACCCATTAAAAATGGTGAAAGCATTTACTCATTAACAAAGTAATGAGCTTGAACTGCTTGAGATAGAACACTTGATTAGCTCCTCTTCTGATTAAGTGAATCAGATAGTGTTTAATACCTGTAATTCTACACAGTAGCCAACATTACTATTTTCAAGAATATGAACATCAAAAAGAATTGGATTGTAATTCTTGCTTTTGCTACAAGGTCAGTGTCTGACTCCTGACTAGGGATGGCTGAAATTGAAAACATTGTAAATTCAATTGTTGAGATGTTCAGTAAAATTACCCAAATTCATTGAACCTGACATGTTTGACTGGAAAGGCAGTTTCTCGAGACCTTAAAGAAAGATGATCTTCAGTTTTCCCAGGATTTGTATATCAGTATTTGCATATTTCTTCTTATAATCTCAACAAATACCAAGAGTTTATGCACTAAAACAAATAATACCAAGGGAATGTTAGGAAAAAATAAAAAAAAAAAGAAAAAATATAGTTAGAACGTACAGATCCTTGATATAAAACATTCCAGTATGTTATATGCAAGTGAATAAATATATTGGTATTGGGGATCTTATTTTCCACCAGGGTTACATTTCTCATTCTTAGATACCACCTATAATCATACTTGTTTCTGTGGAAGTATTTTTTTTTTAATTTTACATCTTGGTGCCTTTTTAAAAACAACATTTTCAGATCTTTCTGTACCTTTTTATCAGAGATTTTCATGTTCAGGAATCTTCAACAGACTTGTATCAAAACAAATATCTTCCTTATAAAAGATTTTCCCTTGTTTTTCATGTTATGTTTGCAGTGCTAGTTTTATTTAGTTTACACTGTGTAACTTTGTCCTCAATAGGGAGTGGCTGTGATGTAAAAAATGTAGACAAAGAGGGAATTTCAAGTAGGTGGGACAGCCTAGGAGAAACTTGAAGGCAGGAAAAGGGAAAAAACCATAATCTATAAAACAGGAGGGAAGAAAGCACAAACAACATAAGGGAGATTTTGAAGAGATTGGATAGAAATTTAAATTTGCAGTGTCTTTCTAGTTTCCATGGAGAGAGCTTGCAAATGTCACAAATTGTGAACTGTGCTTTTACTGTGGGATTATGCAGAAGGTTAATGTGATTAATAAGAGAGAAGCAATGTGATTTTTTTTAAAATACTAAACAAAATGAAGATAATTACTCATTAAGAAAAGAGAGGCAATGGGAGTACTGCTTACATAATTTAAAATGCTCAGCATGTTTTAATTTCATTCCAAATTGAGAATGAAACAGACTTCCATGCTCCATGGCATTTTCATGTTTAAATTAAAACATTTTCAGCAAAATAGGGTAACTGTCTGAAATAAATTGTTTTTCTCTGAAATAAAGCCTTTTGTAGATTTTTAAAATCTGAACACCCCCCTAAACAATCCCCAAACAATAATGCCAGCTATGGACGTCACAAATAGACAAAACTAAATTACAGGAAGTACCTTTGAAAATTATCTGTGATCTTGATAGCATTCTCTCAGTGTCATGTATTCTGTAGCCCTAAGAAAATATTTGTGGAAAAAGGAGATTGCATGTGTGAACAACAATTTTAAACTTTATTCATTATTCTTAAAAGGTCTGTTTCTTTCTAGAAGGTCTGCTTCACTGTGTAAGCATGTTCTTTTATCTAAAGTTCCTTTTGTTATCTTGGATTTAACAAAACTATAACATAGCAGTATAGAGATTACACTAACATGTAAGAAGCTCCACAATGGAACCCAGCCTGAGCTCAGTAACTGCTTCTGTGATTCCTTATGAATGGACTGCCTTGCCTGTACCCTTCCCTAAGTTTTGTTATTTCAATTTAGGGGCTGTCCCATACTATATACTTACACACTAGTATTGATTCCCATGGCCTCCTCTTAAAGCTCAAAAGTTTTTTTATGACCTAGCTGCTGTCAAAACAACAGGAAATAAAACAGACTGTTTAGGATGATCCTTGTAAGATCAGTCACTTCAATGAATAATTCAAAATCTTAACATATTTTCTTAGTATGGATCTGAAAAAAATACAAATCTCAGTGCAACAGCTTGTGGGACTCTGCTAACGGCAATAGTTCTCTACCACAAAAAAGGCTTTTGTGTATAAGATTCCTGAATTAGAGAGAGGGAACGAACAGCAGGAAGGGGAAGAAATAGTGGTGGCAGAAGAAAGTATGATCTTCCTTGGAGACAAGACTGGTAATAAAATGTATTTTCAGCATAATGAATCTGAATGGCAAAGAATCAAATAACATCTAACTGTATAAAACAAGTTAAAGAAAATAGAAATTATCATATCTATGATTTACAGTTCAGACCAATGCAATATGTAGAACTACCTTACAGAGAAAGAGTGGAGATTTATAAAGGAATAGTTTTGTTAACAAGGGAAAAACGTAAATCACACAATGTTTAGAAAGTATGGAAACCAGCCTGGGCCCTGCAAGCAGCTAAGCAGACAAAAGGGAGATTGTCCGAGAGGCAGACAATGAGGAATCAGAAAATATCTATGTCACTGCTGTGACATTTGTTCAAACAGAGTCCTCAAAACTGATCACTGCAGCTCAGGCACGTTTTGAGGTGTGTGAGCAGCAGCCACAGATGGTTGTCACCCCAATTTATGCTGCTTCCCCTGCAGCAAGAGCTTGCTCGCCCAGGGCTGTCCCTTGCACCACTTTCCCACTGTCTATTTTCTGCAGCACTACTCTGGTGACAAGGGAGTCTGGTCCTGCCTTGCATCCTCAGGTAAGTAAAGCATTCACATGCTTTACAGTGGTTTTGTTTGTTTGTTCATTTTTTTGTTGTTTTTTTTTTTAAATCTAGTGCTTACTTTCATGTATTTTAAGAAGTTTGTTCATCCCCGTGTACTACACTGGTAAAAGTATATGTTTTGAATTCCTTATTTCAAAGGGAAGAAAATGCATCTAGCATGTGAAATTGCATGCTAAGCAACCATGAATATGCTGTACCCAGATTTATTTTAAGGGCAGAAGAATTCCAGAAAACCACTTTCAAGTAGATAAGGGAATGCTTGAACGATCACTTTCAGGAACAAGAAAGTAGTCAAATCATGCAGTAGTCCTCTAGCCATGACATCTCATAAAACCACTTGAGCTCAGTTCAGCTTCTAACTTTGATAGAAGGTGGATTTGATCCTGTGAGAGATAGTTGTGTACTGCTGTATCTAAGGTATGGACAGAGACTAAGGAATAGAGACAGAACTAATTAAGCAGTTCATTTTGCAGAGCTGTTAAGCAGTTCACTAGTATGACCATTGGTATCTAGTTCCAATATATGAGTTTTTGCAACTTGAAAAGGTAGAAATTCATTGTAAATTCATGAAGTACTGATGGACACACTGAATATTAGAAGTATATTACTTGTAAGTAGGAAATTCTGAGCTACTTATGAAGAGATTATGCTAGTACGGAATCAGGAGTTCAGTTCATAAAATGCACAATGAGGCAAGGTGAGGCAAGGTAAGGCAAGGCAAGGAAAAACAAGGAAGAAAAAGAAACCAGCCAAATCTTCTATGTATGCATCTGGATAATAGGTATGAGCCAAAGAAAGCTGATTCAATGCCCTTCCTGGAACGTGTATCTACCTGTAAATTTGTTAGTAGAAAGAAATTTAGCCAGCCTAATGTTTTAAAACAGGCTCTTTGCAAGTAATTATTGATTATTATACGGTAATAATATATCCCAAAGCTCACATATTTCTCGTAAAAAGAAGTCATAAAAAGTATAAGTTGAAAATCAGCTAAAGTAATCTCTAACAGGAGGCAAGTATTTGTACATGAATTCTCTTGTTGATTTATCAAAACAGAGAAAAAGAGCACATGTTTGTATTTATAGAAAAGAGCTTATCTATCAAAAGAACAGCTGGCTATTTTTAATGTCTAAAATTCCAGCTCCTGTTTTGTTCTATGATGTTTCTATCTGATTAATTAAATGTATGCAGAATGATTAATTGATCAATCAATTATTTGGTTATTGCAGCCGCTCTCCAGATATTTATTTTTATAATTATCTCTATGGAATAATCACTTACTTTCAAATTCCAATGCATTCATTAGCAATGAAAATTAATTGAATGCTTTAGAGTATCTTCTCAGAGAGTTTACATAGATAAAAGCATACTGGCTCTTGCTGATATATTGGACTCCTCCTGAAGAAATGGTTTCAGGATGTGGCTTCACACCTTCTCATCTTTCATTTCATTCTTACTATTCTTTGAATGATAAACTGAATATGGCCCAAAGCTACTTAGAATGGAATTATATCCAGCCCAAATCAGCAGTGAGAATCTAGAAGTGTATGGAGGTTTAAAATTGACAGATGCTGAGTATCCTAAATTTTAATTAAATCAATCAACTTCTTAAGAGATTCATGGAGATGACTCAGAGTGTTGTAGAACCTGGATTTTGGAATCGTACTTATTATTTTTCTGCATACAGAACTGAATTTAAAAGTATATAAATATACTCTTGGATGGAGGTGAACGATTATGTGTCATATGATCACATGAAGCGATAGACCTGTTGAATACCCAACTAATAAAGAACAGTTGTTTTACCTGCAGGAAGGAGAAACTGTGTGACAGCTTGCTTCCTACTGTGTGTACTTAGGTAGTACTTAAGCCAGTATAAAGTGCTCTAAGCTTTGAACCAGCAGTAAGTAATATATACTTAACATGACTACTATATATATTTTTTCAAAAGCTCTAGACTTTACGTCATATTATAACTAAACTTTTCACCAAGGATGGAGGAGTAAGTCCAAGCAAAATCAGGATGATGCTTTAATAGAATAAAAAACCCTCTGACCATGCTGAATATTCCCAAAGAGGCTTTAACTGTAAAACATAGAGATGTTTGACCCAGGCAATTGTCTACTTCTGCTTTCTATGTAAAAGAAAGTCCAAATCAGCCAGCTGTGTTTCTTACCTATAACACAGCTAAAAAGAAGAGAAAGGCCATTTTTCTTTCTGGTATACATCCACAGAAAGAAGCAGTAGAAAGGCAAATTTAGCAAGCAGCAAGTTCACTCAATTCCAGAGATTCTCTTCAGAGCATATTTGAAATAAGAAGGTGTTTTCTGTCACTCCTTCCCATTCTCCCTTCCTCTTGATTTCCCAGAAACACTGAATGAGTGGTTCAAGTACTGTAAGAGTACTACATAGTCACTCAGATGTGGTAGGAGGTTCTATTGTGATGGTTCCATTGCATTTTTATGTGTAAAAAAATTCCAAGAGAACAAACGGTTGCACTGTTTTCTCCAATTCTTATTGGCTTCTCTGCATTACTGGAACTAATGGAGCTAGGAAGAAGGTACTCTGCGGAATTGCTAACTGGCATTATTTCCCCTATTTGACCCTTCAACAAAGTGCTTTCTCGCAGTACTACAAAACAACAAAAACTCACTAATTTGTTCTGAAGCCAGACTCTTCAGCAGGTCGCATTACTCCTTAACTAACAGTTGAGCTTTGCTTAAGCTTTTGCTTATATCACTCTTGCTTCATTTGAAAGGAGTGTCAGCATATAAAACATTGAGTTCTACAATGGGGTATTGTGAAACACTGAGGGCTGCAAGACTGCATGGTATGGCAATGCATAAAAGTCTAGGAAAATGGAATAAAATGAATGGAATGACTGTGTCATTTGCCCTGTTTACTTGTCTAAGCAACAAAAAGTTTTCTGAAGAAAAGGAGTCAATGACAGAAGTCTCCTGAATACAGCCAGCAGTTACTATTCAGCCTGACATTGCTGATGCTTGGTTACTGCTGATTATTTATTGATCCATGTATTTTTTATCAACTTGTTTTTCTTATAAATACCAAAACTATAGTGGTTATGAACAGTATAAAAATAAATAAGCTACCAAACTAACAGGTAGAGCTTTGATTTATTAGGTAAAACTAATAGTAAATTAGCAGTAACAGTAAAATAATCAATCATTCTTTCTTTCTTTTAGAAAGAAGCTAACATTTAAGGGAGGGGAGGGGGGGGGAGTTTCTTAAATTCCCGTTAGTTTACCTGTTGCCATTGAAATTACTGACAAGGCTGTCATAGACTTCAGTAGAAACTACATTAGGCCAATACTGAGTCCTTTTGAAAATCCCATTCATATGCAACACAGGAGCAGAAAGAAGTTGCAAAGGAATACAAAATATTATTATTTCTAGTATAAAAAAAAAAGAAAGAATTGTAAGGTTCCTCCAATCTGATATTCATGTTGAACTTTAAGCCCTAGGCATACAGTTATTGGAGCCAGTGGAAACTTCTTTACTGACTGCAAAAAGAATTTTGATGATCCTGTTTATAATACAATCATCTGGCTGATTTTGTCTCTGGTCAAAATAGATGATATTTTTGTTGTTTGCATTCCAGAACAGGAACTGTACCATTAAAGAAAATAATTGCATTCAACATTGTGTCAAAGAAGTAAATTTATTTCAGAGGCAGCATTTTCTAGTGGTCCAAAGAAAGGAAGAGAGGAGAAAGCTATTAAAATCTTATCTACTTTCTACTTTATTCAGTGCAGTCCGTCACTAAGAAAGATGTGAACAAAGGCACAGTTGCCACTTTGTTTCTTATTACTGCATTATTCAAATAGCTATATCTATATGTCTATATCTATATAGACATACAGTCCCGCCATCATGTAAAAATTACCACAGTTCCACATATATAATATAGAAGTTTTCTGTGAAAACAAATTAAAAAACTCCATGATTCAGCCACAGTTTGACTATTAGAATGTGTTAATAAAAAATGCAAAAGCTACCTCCAAACTTTGGTTTTTTCCCAGTAGATGATTATAGCTGGTGTCAAGCCGGTTACATGGCACAAATTCTTTACATGAAAATACAGTATGGATCTAAATTTCATAAAATGTTTTGAGACGTTTTTGATGATGATGTGATAAAAAGGACCCTTATGTGGTTTCCACCAAAACTAAAGGAACCATTTCACATTGGAATACTGAAATGGAGAAATAGCTAATGATGTACTTCCACAGGGGCAAAAAGATGTCACTTTCTCTTAAGCACCCTATCCTTTCTTTTTTCTACAGATGATACAAGAAAGACAGCTAAGTGTGAAAAGCAGAAGAATGACATGTGGCAAAAAGCTGTTGAAAAAATCTTGTAATTGCAGTTGGAAGGACCTTGTGGAAGTTGGTATTCTGATGATTGGTTCTGTCGTGGTTTAACCCCAGCCGGCATCCAAGCACCACACAGCCACTTGCACACCATCGCCCCCACAGTGGGATGGGGGAGAGAATTGGAAGAGCAAAAGTAAGAAAACTCATGGATTGAGATAAGAACAGTTTAACAATTGAATAATAATAGTAATAATAACAATAATAATAAAAATTATAATGAAAAGGAAAACGAGAGAGAGAGAGAGAGAGAGAGAGAGAGAAACAAAACCCAGGAAAAACAAGTGATGCAACCACTCACCACTGGCTAACCAATGCCCAGCCAGTCCCTGAGCAGCAATCGCTGTCCTCCAGTCAACTCCCCCCAGTTTATACACTGAGCATGATGTCATATGGTATGGAATAGCCCTTTGGCCAGTCTGGGTCAGCTGTCCTGGCTATGCACCCTACCAGCTTCTTATGCACCTGGCAGACCATGGGAAGCTGAAAAGTCCTTGACTAGTATAAACACTACTTAGCAACAACTAAAACATCAGCATGTTATCAGCATTATTCTCATCCTAAATCCAAAACACAGCACTATACCAGCTACTAAGAAGAAAATTAACTCTATCCCAGCTGAAACCAGGTCAGGTTCAAATAAAATTCTTCATAATTGGCACTTGATATTGACCAAAACTTTTTGTCAGACTTCTGGTCTCACATATGTTGCTGGTTGTTATTTACGAAAAAGGTACCTTGGGGAACTGAGTTTCATCAATTGCGCCTGTAGGGCCTTGATTCATGATGCGAGTCATCCAAATATTAGTTTGTGTTAATTGTAATAATTGTATATAGTCACTGGGCCAGAAAGAAGAGTAAAAAGAAAGCGCACCTGTGTAATCATTTTATAATGTATGTACATTATTGTAAAAATCAAATGTCTGTATATTATTGAGAGCGAGAAGGCTTTTCCATGTGTGGCTGGAATACCAATCTGGCAGCACATTTCTTAAAAATGAACCAGAAGAAAATAGTATTTTGTATCTCAGTCAAAAACAAAATGAGGACATATGGATCATGTGTAAGGGTGTGGGAGAAGAACAGACTGAGGAAATGTCAGAAAACATATATAGTATAAACAGCATACTTTAATGCTACAACAGTATAAGTATGAGAATTCTACCTGGTCTACAAAAATTCAAAAACACTTAGAAATTTAATCCTGCAAATACATATATAAAGTCATATTTTTTTCACAACTGTTTTTTACAACTTAAGAGCTCTTGCTTTGTATAAATATAGGTTGATATAAATGTTATTACAACACATATGTATAGGCTATATAAAGCTACAATATTAAGATAGGTGTATGTAAACACATCCACATAGGCACAAAAGCAAGTCACTATTTTGAATCTCTCCACATGATAAGAATTTATGTTCAGTCTCTGTGTTATTCATCCCTTTGTCCTCTATACCATCAGGAATGATATAGTAGAATAATTTCTCCCTGTAAAATTCAATCTATTGATACAGGTTTACCTATCCTCACTATTATTCTACAGACCATCATTCTGTGAGAATTAGATTTTCAGGCTGATAAACCTATAGCCATTTGAAACAAAAGTTTGAGTTAATGTTGGCATCTGGAATGAAAACAACTCTATTTGATGTTGGGGTTTTCAAACATAGTGAACTCTCTATCCTGCAGCCATTACCACTTTGCAAGGACATTGATATTGAACTTGATATGTTGTTCTTAAACACTCGGTAGGACTACCATATTGTCCAGGAACATAAAATCATCCATCGTGAAAGGAAGCCACACATATGCAGAAATGGTCTTCACAAAAGTTTAGGGTATAGTCATCTTTACTACAGCTCTTCTTGTGAGAACTCAAACACTTTACTAATGTCTTTCACACTGAACAGTTTTTTGCTTTATACAGAAATGATGATATTTTATTCTACAATTATAACAGCTATATTTCAGTGGTTAGATTTTTGACTTCTATCAGGTTACATGACCCTTCCTATCATTTGCCCAAGCTCAGTTAGCACAGACATCTGAAATAGCCCTGCAGAATTTTGTATTCACATACACTGAGTGGTTCGGTTTTATAGGAAAGGGCAATGTTAGCTTAGGCACATAAAATAAACAGTTTTCATTAGAAAATGGGCATTCAAAAACCAGCAAGACAGAGCCTAACAGAGTGCTATAAATCTATGAAAGCTTGTAGTAGTAACTATGAAGTGCATACATTCAGAGCAGAACAGCAAAGTGGTTTACTTCTGATCTCAGAGTATCATGAAATCGATATTTCCATTTCATGTGAAGGCTGGTGATTAGACACTGAGGGAGTAGCTGGTGCATAGGAGCTTGGTGACATCTCTGTGGTGAATCAGAATAAAAATTAAAATACAGCAGGGAAAGGTAAAATTAAGAAAAGAAAAAAAAAAAAAAAGAGAAAGAAAGCAAGCCAGGATTCAGAATTACTAACAAGTCCTTAGATTCCAGAAATACTGCAAATTCTTCTCTACATTGCTTGAGAACAAAGGGACATAGTGAGCTGGAATTTGTGATACATCATAAAAATCACTGAGGCTGTTTGCTGAAGGCAAGTATTACCTTTACTATTCTAGATGCCACATAGCCTTGACTTTTCCCTTACAAAAAGAATTTCAGGATTCTACTGCATTTATTTTTCTTTGCAGGGTATGTTTTCTCTAAGACTTTTTTAATCACTATAAGATGAGAGATGGCCTACAGCATGAAAAGACTATAAACTAGCATCTCTAATAATGCATATTCTATCCTGTCAGTTTTTTAGGAATCCTCCCTAAACCACAAACTTTTTGGGAAAAATATGTTGGTTTTATCCTAACTTTAGGCCACATGACAGAGGTTTTGCTGGATCAGAAAATATTTTTTCTTCTTTTCCATCAAGATGAAAAAAAATTAAAATAACGCTAAGGAATGATTCACTTGTAATTTCTACTTTCTTTTAACATTACAATTATAATTAAAAAATAACAGTCTCTGAACAACTTGCTTTATGATATCATTCAAAAATATAACTGGGCACTGCATATTGGTACCAGTTCACTGTCCATTGAAATGAAGATGTATCAGTGCTGAGTACCTCCAAGAGTCACTTTAGTCTCCTCCACCCTCTCACCTACCCACCCCCCCGAATTCTTATTGTCTCTTATTAACATTGCATGGAGTTTTCTTGTCAGCTCTGTTTTTAAATTATTTGTATCTCATTATTTCATAAGCTGCAGAGCCAATATTTATTGCATTCTGAATAGTATCTTCTGCCACAAGTTGTTTAAAAAATTATGATGGGAGTATTTGTAAAATAGGGCTCTGTGCAGCTGGATAAAAATATCAGCATTTAATCCAAAAATATTTACCTTGTGATTTAATATAGTTGATGTTTCTGTAATGAGATTTCTAGGAATTTTATTATGTGGCTAATGGGACTGGAAACGACCGTCAATCACTAAATATACTTAGCTACTGTTGTCACAGTAGCCATGTCTTACCGTCTATTTCATAAAATAGGTTTTTGTCATTGATAAAATCTGAAAACCAGCAAATTTCCTTATTACTGTCATACAAGCAAATGCAAAACAAGATGCACCATGAATAGAAGGAATATATTGCTGCTAAAGATACTGGCTTTTCTGCCATGAGAACATTTCAGTACATATATATACCCCTCATTATGACAAAAGAAAATTTAATTGGGATAACATTTTTTTTCCTAAATTAGAATCACAGAATCACAGAATCGTTTAGGTTGGAAAAGACCCTTAAGATCATCAAGTCCAATTATTAACCTAACACTACCAAGTCCACCACTAAACCATGTCCCTAAACAACCACATCTACACGTTTTCTAAATACCTCCAGGGATGAGGTCCCAATCACTTCCCTGGGCAGCCTGTTCCAGTGCCTAACAACCTTTTTGGTGAAGAAATTTTTCCTAATACCCAATCTGAATTAGTTGGACTGTATCCAGGGAATCTCTCCAAGAAAGAAATAATAAGCAAATAAAAAAAAAACAATCAAGAAACCTCATGTCAGAATTTCAATGCATAAACTACTTTATTCTTAATTAAAGAATTAAGATGACACATTAGAGACCTCAGTAAGTTGTGTGGTTATAGGCATCCAACGGGAAAAATTCCAAGTTTCTGAGGAAAGATGAGTAAAGGCTCACTTAGTTTTGAATCAGTTTTCTCTGTTTATCAAGAGAACAGAAAATGAACACAGGTGAATTAACAGTTTTTATTCCAAAGTTTGTGGGTTTTTTCTTTTTTCTTTTTGAAGCTTAGTTTATATTATTCACTTTTCATCAGGCTGTGGTAATTTCAAGTAGAAAACAGAAAGAAAACATGTCAACATAGCATGAGTTCCGTTTGAACAGCAAAGATATTGTGAATAAAAAAGATTTCAAAAAGATTTCACATCTCTTGATTTTAACATGACTTTTTCCTAAATAAAGAAAAATTAAAAGAAAAAATCCCAGGATTTGGCCCAACATTACTTCATATCTCTGCAGTGAACAAGTACTCATAAGTAATGTGGAAGGTAAATAACAGAATATTTTAATCACACCTTATGGATGGAGAATGTTATTCTCCTTTATATTTCTAAAAGGCTTGAAGCAATCTTTGCATTGTCCTGAATTTGGACTTTTAGAGTGTGAGAAAGTTTTCATTCCATATAAGATGGTGAGACCTTCAGGTCTAACTTTGGAAAAATCATTCTAGCTCTTTTGCGGATGTCAACACTCCTTTGAGTTGGATTCTGCCTTTAGTGCAGTCTTCTTTCTCCAAGCACACCTCTAATTATCACACCTCTAATTTGCTCCACACTTGTGTTTCTGAGAACATTCTCATCTCTCTGAGGTCCCTCTCTCTCTCCCCCTCTGTGTTTTAGCCTCATTGTGAATATGTGGTAAGGGAAGATTTTTCCTCAGTACGTTAGAAGATTGATAAAGATGAAAAGATGAATTACTGACAGCACTGGTATGAACAAATAAGAATTTCTCTGTGTCTTGTACTCAAACTATATTTTTCAGTATCAAGCCTTCAACAGAGACAGCACAAGACCTCACAGGACAAAATTAGACCTGATTTGGAGAAACTTAGGTTCAGACCTTAAAGTGTCCTAGTACTTTTATAAAAGGCTTATGTATAAGCAAATTTTGCAGTGTCAGGTTAACTCTGTGAAGTTAACCAGTGTCAAGTTACTCTGTGAAGTTGCCCGTAGGATCTTTATCAATCATTCAAAACGAAGATTTGGGGGGGTTGTTTTGGGGAGTGCAATAGCAATGGCTGAGACAGAAAGGCTGGGCAAAAGTAAAAATCTCTGTAACTGTGATGGGTCTAGATGCCTAGTTACATTCCCCTCTGTTTCTTTAGTTTGTTTCTGCATTGCTTATTTTTTCTTGACTATGGGCTTTACGTTACTTGTTATGGAATCTCCTCTCATTACCTGTAGCCCAGCTGCTCTAATCATTTCAGGTCATGTTGCAAATTGTTCAAGTCTCTATTTTCTTTCTCTCCATCTCTCAAGCAAAAATCCCAATGTATTTTCAGCAACATAAAAGTCAACAAAGTAAGTCATGAAACATTAGCAGAGAGGGCATGTAGGAGTTATTATTGTTTATTTCAGTTTATCTTTTACTTTGGTTAGTAAATACAGCTTCTGTAAATATGATTGGAATCTGGGATAGATTCAAGAATCCATCAGAAAGTCCAGTTGTTTAGAAAAAAAAGATAGGAAAACTTTATTTTAAAATATACTTTCAGAGTGTTAAGAGATTCAGTTACACATGAAGATAGTAAAGAGTAAAAGTGGAGAAAAAAGGAGAAAGGTAATTAAGAACCAACAAGACAGAGCAAGTAAAGCCTTAGGTGATATAATTTTCTTATTGTTTGCTTCTGTCAGCTAACACAACCTACTTATACTAGAATGGCAACACATCTGCAAAGAGGTGGGATGTAAATATGTTTTTTAATAACATGTGCTATTAGAAAAAGAAAGCTATATTCTTTGTACTGACCTGGCCCAAGGTGTGGCACATGAACAAAGTTTCTGCTGTACAGCTTATGGGAAATATGAAAATCCTTTTCAGGCCTCACATTATTATGACTAATATTCTTTTCTTATTGATAGCACTTAAGCACTATGCTTGTATTTTTTTTTTACTCTCTCTATCACTCAGTCATAGTCTATCCAAACTATATAAAAGCCACAAAGGGTTTTGCCATAGCAGGAAGTAATAACAATTTATTGCCAATTATGTAGTAGACAGTCCTGAGGTGAGAAGGAAAATACATCAGGCAGTGTGGCAGTTTGCTGGACTCCTCCTTTTCTAGTAGATGGTGCTCTCGATTTCTTTTCTGTTGCCCCTGAAGAGATCGAAAGCAGTGAATCTGTACACAAGAAATGATATTTTATGTTGCCGACAGCTATCTTCCTCTTTGTGAAGGTATTTTTCCAGTCAGTTTTTCTTAAGTTTATATCTCTGCTATGTATCAGGGACAGAAAGGAAGGCTTTTAACCAGATCACCAATAAATTCTAGCATTTTTTCTTAGTGCTTATCAAAGGATGCAAATTTGATTTTCAGTGCTCCTGAGTTGTTTATTTTACTCATTGAAAAGCCACCAAATAGATGGAGCTGTAATACTTTAGAGGAAAGTCAGTGTCATTCTGAACAGCTTTGCAGGAAGTTTGCTTGCCCTGAGTCTTCTCAGACTGCTAGCTATACCCAGCAGCACACCTAAGACTCACAGGGTCAGCCTGGCCTCCCCAGCCATTTCAGTGGGACTTTTCCACCAGATGCATTTCAAGTGCTACGGCAGTGTGGAGGAAGTGAAGACACATCAGGATCTGCAGGGTGAGGCATGACCAAACAAATACAGATGTCATTATGCATATTTTGGCTTTTGATACTACCACTTTTCCTAAGCCAGTGGTACGTTGCTGTTTTATTCAAGCCTTTGTTCCCATCTGACTTGATAGGTGGCAACAAGGGCTGGGCTGAATTTAAAGGTCATTACAAAAAGCCCTGTCTCAAAGCTCTCGCAAAATCCTCTGAACTTGGGGAAATTATATTAAAATTCAGGCTTCCAGTGAACTCATTTTCCCCTCTCCCGGGTAGGATCCAAGTGGTTTGTTAAACAATATGGATTTAAGAGAGAGAAAAAAGCTCTAACCAGAAAGCTTACTAGGGGAGAACCTAATTTCCACAGCAGAACTAAACCAATTTATAGTCTCCATTTCCAGGAAGCCACTCCGAGGCCAGTTGGTTGCTTTCCTCCTCTTGCAATAACCTTCCTTCACTCACGTTTTTAAGTCTTGCTGGTAAGATTTGAATTAAGTTGATGTGATATGGTGCTATGACTTGTTTTTGTTAGCTGCTCCTCACTCCCTTGGCGTCTCCCTCTAGCTGTGCCTACCACCAAAAGCCAGTTGCCCACAGTCTTTGTTATTTCAGCTCTTCAAAAAGAAGGTATCACATGCTGAACTGAACAATTACTTAGCTCACAAGAGACTGAACTGCTTCATACGTCCCTGATCACAAGAAACTCTTGCACTAGGTTTCTTAACATTTTCTTATTTTGGGCCTGAACATTTTAACATAATACTAAAAATCATTGGTTTGGATTAAGGAAACCACTCACCCCAGGAACATTTAGGCAGAGTCAGCTTAGATTTCTATACATGTTCAAAACTACAAACTTATCTCCACTACAAAGTATAATTTCCTATTTAACAGCAATGTCTCTTAAACATGCACAACACATGCAAGTATGTTCCAAGACTGCCCTTCTGTGCTACCAAATATCAACATATTTCCCCTCATAACTGGCATTTTTGAAGAGTTTTGGAGTTTTTACTTTTGCCATAGGTGTCAGGTGCCATGGTTGCATGATAGTTCTTCTTCGGAACATTAAGCCTAAATATCTTCATTCCAGTATGTGCAAGTATGACAGATCTGTTATCACCAAACTACAAACAGATCATAAAAGTTGTATTATTCTTTTTTTACTGTGGTTTTGAAGGATTAAGTGACTTGCCAAAAGATCACAGAGAAACTCTGAGGGAGACCAGCATGCTGCTGAATTCCACTTTATAATGCAGTGGAAAATCACTACAATCACTTAAACATTCTTTTCTCACCTCCCAAGGTAAGGAATGGCAATTCCTGATTGCTTTTAGAGGAAGTAACAAATTAATATAAAAATAGATGGGGATATAAGTATCATATAATTTATTTTAGTTTAAAAAAGGTATCTTTTTCTCATAAAAATCTCTTCATATTTGGCATACTGGAGTGGAAAGCTTCATTCCTGTTGACTCATTGTTGTCACATTGATTACACAGTTCTCATTTTTGGATTTAGGCATGAGTTCATTACTCACAGGGTTTACTTTAGTTTCGCACATATCTCTGTAGTGAAGCAATCCAATAACATCAACTTATTATGTTCAGTGATCTGTAGCAGTTGACCTTATTAGTATTTTCATTTCTACTTTCTGATTATTTGTATTTTGGTACCTTAGATGTTAGTCTAGATTCTTGACCACTTTCTACCTTTCATTGCTTGCTCACCATAATTTCTCTATGGGGCACTGAATCCCTGTACCAGCTGAGTGTTTGATGCCTTCATAGTGTATTTCATTCTGATGTTCTAATGCTTCTGCATGAAAGGAGTATTCTGGCTTTTACTGAGTTGTAGCAGCAATTGAATAATCTCTTCTGTCTGTCATTTAGCACAGTGGGTCATCACTATTTGTTTGTCTCCTGTTGTTTCTGTTGAATGTACCCACATATTTTCTTCTAGAAACTGAAAATTGTGGAGCTTTATAAGGTCCTCAGCTAGGAGGTTAGATATGATTCTTTAAGATCAAGAGAGACAGAAATACAGGCCATTTGTCAAGCCAGAGATTTTTTTCACAGAGCATGTGTGACATCAGAGCAATTCATACCTTAACTGTGTACCTGATCACTCTATCAATCAATAGCTTCCTAGGTCAGATCCTCACACTAGGTGACCAGGAACTAGGCCTCCCATTTTGCAGGCTTCTTTCTGCTGCAATTCAGTTGAATATGAAGATATTCTTTTCTGCTTCTTTTAGCTACTTATTCTCTTGGGAGTTGGCTTTGTTTTGCTACTAATTCATCACTTTTATTTTTTATACATGTGTAACTTTTCTGCAGATCTTTTCAGCATCAAAGGCTCAACAACTTAAGCAGACATTTTTGCTAATAAGACCTTTTTTATTTCTCAAATGCCATGCTATTTACTCTGAGTAAGCCAAGAAGAGATTGGAGCCCAGCATCCTGTTCATCTGTGTCTCTCATCTGATTGATGTTATTTATTTTCTTTTTTTTATTCCAACCTGCTAAAGATATGGTCAAGGCAAAAGACTTATTTCACAAAGATAATAAAAGAATAAAAGTTTAATAATTATAATTTTTTATTATTGTCATTGAGCATATTCAAACAAATGGTCCTTAAACTCTGTGACTTTTTATTGATCATTGTGGTGTCATTTGTATCTAGCTACTCCTATATTGCATCCACTTCAGATTCATTTTTCTGAATATGTTTTAAATATAAAAATCTATTTAAAACCCTATTTTAACAATAACTTATTCCAAATGCCAATGATTGTGTTTATTCTCACTAGGAAGTTTCCAGTGGCTGGGAAATTCCTGAGATTTGAAGATACACATGTGAGTGCATAATTCTTTAGTATTGCATTCCATTGGTTATTTTATGCCAGTGACATCTGGCCATCATTTATCTGAGAGAATCAGGAGAGGTCTGAATTCTGCGTGGATTCCTGAAGAGCTGATATATCATGTGGGACATATGAGCCTGTAGCTGGAGAACCATTCGGAGTTGTCTACAGGGGCATGTTAAAGTCTGCAGCAGACAGAAGGCCATCTGCAAACCACTGAGTGTTGCATTTTAGAATCTTGAGCTGTTACACCACTTACTTGCTGTCCTAAATTTGAAAAGGATAATGGTGAGCAAAAGTCTTGATTTAGATCCTATTTCATTTTATGAAAATGATCTTTTTTATGATCCTCTATGGAATCAATTTCATGCCTGCCTATGTTCCAGCAACTGACCATATCACCATTTAATCTCTAAGTACATTCACATCACATTCTCATTTACTGCATAATAACAGAGCTATACGAAATGAGTTTCTGTGCCTATCTGTGTCTGCTCTCATACATTATCATTTTAGTCAGCCAACATGTAGTGCAGAAACATTTGAAAACTATAAGAGCTTTCATTTCTGTTTCCTAATAATTGCTGTCATTAATTTTAATTATAATTATAATGCAGCCAACTTTTCTTCAGTTTTCCACTAAAACCAAAAGCAGTATTTATTACCTCAGACAGTTTTTTTAGTTGGAAATGATGTATTATGTACCTGATATGCATAAATAGATACTGTGTCAATACACTGCATGGTATCAGTGACACTTTATATTTGCTTGTTTTTAATACAGGTCTCTAATGAAATTAGACCCCAGTTAGGCTGGGTACTCTTCTAGTCCTGAGAGACTCCATCTTAAGTCCACAATTCAACATGAATGAAAGACTGGTGGAAAACACGGAGTAGCATTGGTGGTACCTGTCATTTGAAGAGGCTTAATGCTGGCTTTGAATTTGACTTGCATAGGGTGGGTATCTAAACCCATGTGGTCAACAGCACTCTGAAGCCACCTTGAAATATTAGTTAATCACGGTCACAAATTGTAAGAAATCCTGGGCCAGATTATTCTGTTGTTTAATTGATTGTTTTAAATAACAGAGATTGAGTGACACAGATGTAAGGATAATTTGGGGAGTTTAAGTTGAAGGGGAAAAGAACCTCATTGTTTTCACAGACATTAAAGATATGTATGTGAGTAAAAGAAAATATCATCAAAATATTTTCTATTTCTACTCCGAGATGAAAATAAGGACTGTATGAAAATGAAGTCTCAGAAAAGCCCAGAGATAGAGACCTATTTCTGATGTGAGAGAATCTGGTTCAAATCCACAGTGAGTTAAGAGCAGGAGAGGCTTGAACCACAGGTTTTCTGTTTCCTTAACATTCAGCTTTTCTGTGAGAATGCCTTAGTACATGGTTATTTTTAAAGTTTGATCAGAAATTTCAGTTTTGTATTTATGCATTTTTGTCCATAAACTAACTTTTGACTCAAAAAAATATTTCTCAACAAAAGTCTTTTAAAAAATGGTAAGTTTCAAATTCAACTTTGATATTCCTGTGGTGAAGTATAGAGGAAACAAAAAACTAAAAATGCAAACAATCCAAAAAACAACAAGCAAAGATATTTTCTTTCTTCCTAATACAAATACAAAATACCTATCAGAATTACCTAGTATCTCCAGCTTGTCCAAAGTTAAAAAACGCATTTTCCAAAGACTCTTCTGTTGCTATCTAGAAAGGAAACAATGATCCTTCCAAGCCAAAACAGGACAGTGCATATATCAAATTTGAAATCAACTGATTTGAATAAGTTTGAAACATTAAGTATTGATTTCTGAAGAGACAGCATTATACTGAAGAATACAGGGGGTACTAACACTAAATCTGCTTGTTATTTTTCTGTCCAGTACTGCCAGCTATTAAAATTATTGGTTTGCTCCAGGAACAACCCAATGCTTTGACTGCAGTATGTCTCTTACAGGCCTTCAGGAAGTTTGGTTTTAAGCACAGGATGTTAATTAATTAATTATGGCTTTTTCATTTATTGCCATTTTCAGGGCAACTGAATACCAACAGGCAGCCACAAGGATATCTCCAGTACTTTTCTCACAATATTGCATCATAGATTCTTTCTTAGGTATGAAGCTGTATTCCTTGGATACATTAAAGATGAGCTGAGCTAGTGGGAAGCATACTGCTTCCCATAAACATCAACGTCCCTTTTTCCATTATCAGTCTCAAAGACAGAACAAGTCATCCTGTGGTGCTTCATGGGGTTTTTTTGTTTGTTTTGGGAAGGGGGGTTAGGTTGGGTTTTTTTGCTCCCTTATGTGAAAATTGGTATAGTTCACAATGGCATAGTGAGGTGAGCAACATGTCTGAGGTTATACACAAATCAATGAAAAGTAAATAGAATATTCTTCCTTGCTTTGAAGCTACCTGAGGTAACATCTTTTCACTTCATGACTGGCTTGCTTCAATATCATAGGATAGTTGTTATTCTACCTGCAGTATTACCGTGTACTGAAACTTTATTTCCTAAGACTTAATAGCTATTTCCTAACATTTTAAATTCTTGTTTTATCTTTCATCTATTTACACTCCTTAGGATATGCTAACAAATGTATCAGAGTTTACTTAAGGAGATGAATGGCCAAGTTATCTCTACAAATATTTGAGAAACATATTTTTTTAATGGATCTGTTTAATGACTGTGTTGTTATGAACTTGCCCTGCCCCTGAAAGAGGGTTTTTTCCCAGCTTTTCTTCCAGTTTTTCTCAAACTGAACAAAGTGGTCATGAAAAAACACTGATGAAATGCTTGATGGTGGAAACTTCTAAATTGAGGATATTCAGAAAAGTAAATTAAAATGGACTGTAATTGCCACATAACTCGAGTGGGGATGTCAAACTGATTTTTTTAGCATTTTGACATAAGGACCATATTGTTTGACTTCATAACACCCTGTGATAATAGCCAACCTTGTGGTATTTAAAATATAAGTGAAGCTTTTGAAACTTGGTAGGAAATTTGGTTGTTGATGTAAATCAGTAAATGAGTAACAACACATAATTTGAGCTTGAAGGGTAGAAACAAGTGCTATTCAAGCTTTCCCCATGCATTATTTTTAACTATTACATGACCGGATTTGATCAAAATGATCTAACTACTCCAGGTTAGGATTGCGGATGGTTGCTGCATCATTCAGCAATGTCACCTCTGCATTACTAGGCTTTTTGTTGTAGCCCTGGGCTGATCAGAACAGACTGGTGATATAGTCATTTTAGACTATCCTCTTTTGTTTTTATTTTTTATCTGGAAAATTAAAGTGAAACATAAAGTGGCAGCATATTGCAGCTTGACTGCCCACTATACTCCTTTCTTAAGAGTCCTTATGTCTTCCTGAAGGTGACTAGTTCATGCAGTAAAATACTGTAATTCGATACATACAGTATACTCCAACTAGCTAAAGCACAGAACGTGTTATCATTAGTTCTATTGTGTTTATCAATACAATAATTAGGTAGGTTCAGGACATGTTTATTAACTCAGTAAAACACCATTACAAAAAATTGCATCAGTAACATCATTATAAAAAGACTCTATTATTCAGTAAACTGAGGCACACAGAGATCTGGTGTTATTCTGTGATAAATGTGAGAATACCATTGCCACAACAGCAATTCATTGATCACTAAACTACACTAAATCTTCAGTCTATGGAGCCAGCTGGGCAAAACTGTGTTTCCAGTTATGCTGAGCCTACAATAAGAGGATAATTGTCCCAGTATTCACTAACAAAGTACAAAGGAAATACACCAGTTTGAAGCAGGGAATTTGTTTCATCAAGGATAATAAAGATGATATAGATGGAATCTTTTTGGACACTTACTTAATTGTGTGATAATGAATTTCCTCACATAGCAACAGTGAGTTTGGCTACCATTGCAGTGTTACTTGAATTATCACATTGATCAGCTAGCTTACAGTGAGCTGCAGGCATATTTATTTGCATACAGAAGATCTTGTGAAGGTGTTACAAAAGATTGCCTGGGCCACATGGAATTCCCTTGGATTTTGTTATTCAGGCATTTGCTGAGTAAAAGTCCTCATTCCATCACTTCAGAAGGCTGATTTTGGTGAAGTGCCAGATCCGTACTGAGCCTTCAGCAGCAAGTAGGGAGGTGAGGATAACAGTGAGTATTTGACAGCAAAATCTAAAGTCAGCTCTTTAATTGGACAGATTTCTTCCTTTCAGTGGCCACCCGGTCATTGGTATTAAACCAATTTAGGGCTATTGTTTAGCTGGCTGCTGATTAATATTTTGGATGATTAAGTAATCAACATTCCAAATGATCAATTAATCACAAAGGAACAAATAATAAATGGCATACTTAACCTACATTTTATCACAGCCTGGAGACCAAGCCTGTCCTCAGAGTTCCCATAACAGAAATGAAGTGACTATTAGCTATAAATCAATGCCATTAGCCATTTAACACTTGACCTTTAATAGGAGAGATTTTCCTTAATAAAAATAAAGATATATTCTTGAGAGTCCAATAGATAAACCGGTTTATTAATAATTGTATTTTCAAATGACTGTATTTTCAAATATCAGATTACTTTCAGTCAACAAAATCAGTCTTTTAACTGTCCTGATGTTTGTGCAAGCTCCCAGAAAAAAGAATGAAAAGATATAATATGTGATAGTCATTACATACACATGCCAGTATGTGTATAGATTCACGGAGAGAGATAATGAGGTATAAATGGGTAACGTATATGAAAGTATACATTCAGTATACAATAAATAGTACCTGTACCTCCAGTACCTGAAGGGGGCCTACAAGAAAGCTGGAGAGGGACTTTTTACAAGGGAGCATACTGGTAGGACAAGAGATAATGACTTTAAACTGAAAGAGGGTAGATTTAGATTGGATATAAGGAAGAAGTTCTTTACTATGAGGGTGGTGAGGCCCTGGATCAGGTTACCTAGAAAAGTTGTGGATGCCCCTTCCCTGGAAGTGTTCAAGGGCAGGTTGGATGAGGCTTTGAGCAACCTGGTCTAGTGAAAGGTGTCTCTGCCCGTGGCAGGGGGGTTGGAACTAGATGCTCTTTAAGGTCCCTTCCAACCCAACCCATTCTATGATTCTGTGAAATCCAGTATCACTTTTTATATATATATAAATAAGTGTTAAATCAAAACTCAATCAAAAGCTATTGTAGTGAGCTGCAGAAGCTTCAGGATAGCTTTTGGATGTATAAGGATGAAAGACAAATAAATAGGTAAGGAGATTATCTTTTAATTTGGGCTCAAGTGTACTTCTGCTTCTTGAGTCATTGGTGTAAGCAAATCATACCTTTGGTGTTCTAACAATGAATGTATGCATAAATATGTACATGGGCCTTTTGGGGATGTGGCCAGTGGTAAGCATGCAGGATACCCATTTTTTTATGGCAACAAAGGTAGATGGAATTTGTAGGCAGACTATGTTCCGGTTTCCATTACACTCATGGTATGTGAGCCATAGGATCTGAAGCTCTACGATGTGGCAATGATTTTATTCACCTTACCTATCGGGAGGAGACATTAAATTCAAACAGTAACTTCTGTTTATTTGATCTTTGAAAACAATATTTTAAGAAAAATCTATTAGACAGATTCTACTACTAATTCAACTTCACTGAAATTCTCCAATATTACACATATGTAAATGAGATCAGAATCAACTAACCATGTTGAGTCTCCAAATTGTTATATAAACACTTCTACTTGCATCTCTTAAGAATTAGTTCTGTCTCTTTATTGTTTTAAATGTAAAAAAGAAACAGAAATACATTTTCCAGTATAAAATAAAATTAAATAACTAAAAAAGAAAGATACTGAGAGAGACAAAAATAAGTAAGAAATGGAAAATGAAGCAAATAAAATTTGTCCTATTAAGTCCCAGGTCCTTTGTCTGGGACAATGTGTATTTATTTTTAGCTTCTGTGAGGTGTTCTGGTGCCACAACAATATGACTCATTTACATCTGAATATATAGCTAAATAGGAAAAAACACTTCACGGATGAATTCACAGGATGCAATCTTCAGTGTTAAATCCTCCCTCTTCAATAAAAATCCTTTGCAGTCATATGGAAGTGCCTTGCAAGGTGAAGTGAGATGACATAGCGTGTGCATACAGAGTGGCTAGACCTTAATGAATGCTGTCCAGGAGAACAAATTGGAATTACAGGTACTTACAAGCAGCAAGACAACAAGGGGACAAATAGCATCTACAATAAATACTGATGAAAGTAAAATATTTTGGGCTAACTACGGATTTGATGCAATAATGGATAAGAAATTCAGTAGATATAACAATGGAGTAGCTTTTGTCACAAGTTACACCAGCTATGATTTTGTCCCAAAAGGACAAACCATCAGTTCGAAAAACTTGGTTGTATTAACATATGGTTTGCTCCACTCTCATTTGTTAAGAGTACCTTGAATCATAGGGAACTGTTGTGAATCAGAGGTGCATTTTGTCAACTGTTTCCTTAGTGGATCATCAAGAATCCCTTTTTCTCATTTCACTTTTTTTAGTACAGCTTTTTTCATAGTATTTCTGAGCTGATATTCACCTTTACTATTGTCTTTTGTTTAGTATTGAGGTCAAGTCTCAGTTCTAATTGGCTATACTACTACATTCAATTCATTATATTTTCAAATAGGATCTTTGTGCTCTTTTTCCCATGCTGACTGTCATAGGTGGGAAGAGGTCACAGTGGATTTCTGCAGATCTATTTCATTCTATCACTGAAATCTTCCTTTAGAAATTTCTTTTTGTTCCAGTGCTTTAAAAATCAAAAAGAAAAAAAAAAAAAGGTATCATTTCAACTACTGATGTGCTATGGCATCTGTCTTCCATGCTGCTCAATATTGTATCATATACTTCCCTGTGTCTTGCTCTTCATATACACACAGAAATCTGCTTGCTTCCTAGATTGTAAAATGAACGGGTCAGAGATATATTCTTGTTCAGTATATTGTAAAGCATCTATCATAATGGAGGTGTGATTGGGATACCTGTGGTAGAAAAACAGTTTCTGCTATTGGAAAATATCGGTACCAGTATGCATATGCTATCCACCATTGAATATCTGAATAGTTAGCTACTGAAGTATAAAGATAAAAGAAATAGCACTATGCATATGTCTTTAGCTTTTTCAGCTATTTGAAGTCATGACTATAGTAACTATTATTTCAATCATTTTTTGAGAACTTTGGCAGTATTTACACTCTAATATCTGTTTCTACAAATAAACTGTCCATATAGTGGGTATCTTCACATGCCTGTCATGATCAAAACCCTAACTTCAGTGTTAGGGTTAGGTCTGAATGAGCTACACCAGTATAACTCTGAGCAGTTGCAGCCAGCAAAAGGCTAAGGAATAAATATGATTTAATGTGGTGGAAGCATGGCCATCCACTTCCAATGCTTTCCTCAGAAAGCATCTCAAATCCATTTCAGTCTCTTTTCTTCTCCTGCTACTGCAATATTTTCAAATCAAGTTCTTTATTGACCTGTATATCAGCATCTAGTTAAGATTCCTTTGTTATTTTGGATTTCATTTGAACATTTCTTTTCTTTCTTTTTTCTCCATTGTCCTCCAACTACAAGGCCATCTGTTCTGTTGGCAGATGCATGCAAATTCTGTAATTGTTGTTATTCTTAGCATAGTGCAAACCATCCACAATTCAAAGGACAAGGCATGCTATATTTGTGAGTTGTCCAAATGTGTATTGTTGTCAAAATTTCTTAACAAAACATTAACAGGAACAATATTTGATTTTCTGACAATTTAGGATGTGCATCTCTGTTACCAGGATTAGAAGAGAGGATTTTTTTTGAAACTGCTAAATACTGTGTCCCTCTCGTATACTTGTCTGCTGCTTATGATTTGAGATCAGTTACTTTTGCCTTTTGTAATCTTAGGGTTACATTTTTTATTTTTCTGGAGGAGGAGGGCATTGACACCAGTTAAAGGTGACAGACTATTTGCTTATAAGACTGACCTCTTCTATATATGCACAAGCAAAAGTAATGCAAATTTCCTCCTGTTATTAATATCCATGCCTCAGCTTGTGTCAGGAAGGACAAAAAGGAAGCCAAGCTCTTGAATGCAAAAAAAAAAAAAAAAAACCAAAACAGCACACAAGTTACCTTTGCAATAAAGCCAGGGAAATTATACAGTGAAAAGAGTGAATCCTTTCTCTTCATATTTTTACTTTCATAGAAAGCTAAAACCTGGAGGTGGTAGTAAAATAAAGACTCACACAGAATATAGTTCTGACAATAGAAGATTATTAGATTTTGAGGATACCCTTCTTAACAGGATCATCCTTGGATACAGAGATGTCTCCCACCTTTTCTGTACCTTTTCCTTCATATTTTAAAATGAGGCAAGTTCTATTAAGCTGCAGATCCACCTACAATGGAGATTTTAGATCAGCTTTCTTGGGAAATTCACCCAAATTCTTGGTACTTATAAAAGTTCCTCACAACAATTCACTGCAATTTCTATCTGAGAAAACTAAAATGAGCATATATCTCCTTCTGGAATATAGACAAAAATTGCATAATATGCATTATGTTTGGCAAATCTCAGTTATAGGGTGGAGCTTTATAATATATAATAATAATAATATATATGAGACCCTTGGAGATCCAGAAGCTGGTCCATGTCAGTTATCTTTATTTCCAGATGTTGATTTAAGGATATAAAAATACCTTTTTGATCCCCCACCGTAGCATCAAAACCACCACTCATCTCATCAAATATGCAAATTGTCAGGAATAATGGTTTGTAGTTTTATAGAATGCTTTTTGTTGGGTTTTGGTTTGTTTTTGGTTTTTTTTTTTTTTGTCTTCACAGTTTAAGTATTTAAAGCGTGAATGTTACAAACAGATAGTAAACTTTGTTCAACTCTGCCAGTTTTATCCATCTGCAAACTGAATGAAGGAATATGTGCTCACCTCACTGCTGGGACCGAAGACCAAAAATTCTTCTAAAAAGATTGGGTGTCCTAGGGTAAGCAATTATTAAGTTTCTATGAAGTGCTGCTACCTTTTTAATTCTTCAGTGATTTAAACCCTGTCTGGTGTTAATCCTCAGGATGATGTACTCATACACATTAAATAGGAAAGGAGATGGCAGAGAATACAGAGGGATCTCTCCAGAAGCTGCACTCTTTTCTTTCAAGTTTGTTTGCTGTTCACATCTCCCAGTAATAGTAAGACAATGCAACACTTTGCAATAGTTACAGGACAGCAAGACCACAGCAACCACCCAAAGACCACTCAGTCTTAATTCTTCCTTCTCTCCTTTTTCTAATAGTAACAGAGTTTGAAAATGTATAAGCACCTTTGAGCAAGGATACTTAAGTCATCAAATAAGAATAGGCATCTTTGGTGGTGTAATATAATAAAAGAGGAAAAGACAGACAGTAAATTACTGTCTTTGGGTATCTATTCAGCGAGGCTTTCAGAGAACAGCATTGTAAATGAACTCAGCTGTTGCTGTGAACATCAATCTCTGTGAAAGTCTTGTGCACGAATACTAACATCCACCTGGTGCCACCCTGCTGGTTAAGCAAACAGAGCATAGTGGGAAAAAGCACAAAATCTAGTGGTGCTTGTTTAACTTCCATTTCTTTCTCTGATTGACACTGAAGCCTTTGTACAGCCTACTGGGCTTTTTGCAGACAGATTGCAGTCATTGTCCCCAAATCCACGTCAGTGTGTGCCAATTTACCCAAGTACCTCACCTGTGGAGAAGAAGAGTTATTAAAAGCTTCTGGGGTAGGAACAGATCATTTCTCCTATTAAAAGATTTGTGTGTTCCAAAGCTTATTATGAAATGTTTTCATGAGTTGTACTTGAGAACACACAGCTCACTCCCTGAAACTGCTGGGAGTTGTTTCTTCTGTGTATACATCTCCAAATAAGTGACAAAGAGTTTATAATATTTCCTCCACTACCAGGGCGTGGTTGAAGACAAAAACAAGCTTATCATGCCAGGAGAGATCAATTCCTCTGTTCTTGTCATTGCCTGATGATATACAGTCCACATTAGAATCAGAGTGGCCAGGAAAAAAAAAAGGTTTCTGATATGAATAAATTGCAGATTGGTCACCTGGGAACTGGTAATAAGCAGACCTGCAACATTTCACAGAGATCAGTGGTGGTCTTGACTGAGGCTGAGTAAGTCCATCTGACAATAAAGTTACTAGGAATTTGAGGGTGCCCAGCAACTTTGGTGGGGGGGGGGGAGGGTTGCCTTTCATTTAGCCATAAATTAAAAGAAGAATTGCAGGCAAGTAGGTGAGCACTTATCTTAGGCTTTTTAAAAATAATTTTCTTAAATCCTTCTTAAATTTCCAGATTGAGAAATTTTGGAAGAATAAGTCTCCCTGCTTAGATTTCTGACAATGGCAGTAACCAGAAAAAAAGAAAAAAAGTACTTTCCCTATGAAAGTTTGTAAATCTTTTTATTTTTTGCATAATATTATGCACCAAAATATCTTCAAACTTTAATTATGAGATGACTAGCTGGATTCCCATAATTCTTTGAAGCCAACAAACAAAAAACCACTTTACACTGTTCCAGAACCTTTGTTTGAAAGACTATCAGACCCATACACCAATGGTTTTGTCCTTTACAGCATTATGAGACAGTTTCTAACTCACTGACAGAAATAAACAAAGGAAATTACTTCATACTGAGTATTAGTATGTAAGGAAGCCAACACAATAATATCAACAAACTGTAAAATTTTAAATGTAATGGATCATAAATAACAATTTATCTGTGTATTTTATAAAGCATAATTTAGTTTTCATAACAAATATTCACAGTGCAAAGAGTGATTAAGCTTATTATTAAAAAAAAAATCTTAGTGGAATATGTCACAACCGTTCCTGTCTTAAGTATTTTTTTGGAAAGTGGCCATTCATTTTTATGTGTGGAAATTGCAAAATGCATGGATTAGTAAAATATAAAGTTAGTATTATTCTGCTGTATATGCTTTTGAGAATGTTCAGCTCTTTTCATTAAAATGAGCTAATAATTCATATATATTGATCACAAAAGCAAGTTCAATTAATGTATTAGCAAGTTCTGTAATGGTGATTGTGCCATCAAAGTGCATTAGGTGAAACATTACTGTCACAGAAGGAGGTGTTAAGATAACCAGTGCCCTTTCCTATGTAAAATTATTGTTTGATTCATCACTAACTGTAAGGTAAAGACTTTAGCTGCCAGCAATACAGAATGGAATGTGCAGAATTTGAGTTATATCTGCTAGTAATAAGCCTAAAATCTGCCTAGAAACTGAAGCGAGACCTCTAGTGAAGGTTCATGGTCTTCTGGGACGAATATGCAAACATGACAAGCCCTAAGAAGAGGGTGAGTTTTCCCATAATTCACTGGGTGGAAAACATCAATCTGTCTGAATGGGTATGACTGCACTAAACTATCGTTCGAAGAGACTGTGCAGGCAATAATACAGCATGTGGTCTTTCAGTTCTATGAAACTTAGTATGAGACTGGTTTATGTCAAGAACAGAACCTCATGGCTTTAATTAATTGCCAGGTGTTCACAGCACTACCACGTACTGTCGTGCAGTTCCATTAAAGGAAAGCTTTAAAGCATCTGCAGAGCCATGAAGAGAAAAGTGCACAGCACCTGCCCACACTTGTTTTTTTCAGAATGACATAAAACCTACACTGAACTCATGAAAAGCTATAGAAGAAATGTTTATATGGATTGCATGTTGCTTCAGAAATCTGTAACAGTATCAGGGCATGAAATTTATTCTGTGCTCTTTTATGTGTTAGCCACTGTTTTGTGTCTTAGTGCCTAGAAGAAAGTATAGAGCACATACTGCTGTTCAAGTTTTCAGTTTGGTGGCTGAAATCTATGATACCAGAGAATTGAGAAAGCTACAGTTATTTCTTGTAGTCTGTTCAGTCTTGATGCATCAAATAACTCATTGAATTATTGGAGACAAACAATAATTAATACTAACTGTGTTTTGTAACCTAAAGAGGAGTAAATAATAATATAAATAATAATAGCAGTAGTAGTGATAGAGAAATGACAAAACAATTAGAAAGCCAGCAGCTGGTTTTAACTTTTAGTCATTCCAATTTGGCAACAAACTTTCAAACTTGGACATCTAACTTCACGGTATGAAAAAAACTAGGATTTATCCACAGAATTCAGAGACAAAAATCTCAAACCCCAAAATTCACAGATTTGTAAGGAAAAATTGTGACAGACAGGAAAGGAGAAATCAAAAGAGGTAGCACAGTGTTTTGGACACCGGATAGTTTTATGAAGAATCCTAAATTGCACAGCTCTTGCAGAAAACCAGGAGTCTGAACAAAGATCTGAGCTGAATCAGAATGGAAGCACCCTCATGACCTATATGGGAAAGAGATATATTGCCACCAGCTTCTACTATGGATTCAGCATGCTTTGGTGATGTCATCTGGGTTATTTTGGCCCTACACATATGTTACTGAGAACAGAATCTGGTCGATCAGATATAGCTTTGGGTTTGAAAATATTTAAGACATAAAAGCAGTGTTTAATGTCCCATTGTTTAAATGAGTTTGAATTTTTCTGCTTTATGATTTGGGAAAATTTCAGGCACATTTCAAAACTGGTTATTAATACACAGTGATGACCCATTCAGAAATTAGTGAAAATCACATAATTTCTAGAATAATATAAAACATCTGCTCCATCCTTCATAGATGTAAAGCCAGGATTTCCCTCTAAAGTACCAGGAGTGTCAGTACAGGGGTTAAACTGGTTCCAGATCATAGGCAGCCACACTATATCATCAACGCCCAGTGACCTTCTTCAAGGAGAATGGAGTAAGAGACTCCTGTGCTAAGGGCCAACCATGCTATATAAATATCTGCCTGCCCCATAGTGACTAGAGATTTCCCTCCTCTCTGCCTCCTCTCTGCCGCCTCTACTCTACAACTGCCAACTACATTTTCCTTTCAACTCATCTAATAAATTGGCATAAGTGTTCTTGATCTATACATATCTTGAAGTTTGCTACTCTTATTCCAGACTTCAAGAAGGACTTGGATTCTTGAAAGTTTGCCTGCTTTTTCCAATTATATGCAGATGTTCTAGTAAGAGATATTACTTTTCTTGCAAGCTTTGCCAGAACCAATCGATAATCTGATATACCAGTTACTCCAAGGTACTAGCAAAGAAGGATCAATGACAGAAGGGGGGGTGGGGTGGGGGGGGCACAGGGAGGGCAGGCTGCCAGGCAGAGCCAAAGACCTCTATCACGTTTGATAGTGTAGAGAGGAAATTAATAGATTAAGGTTGCTTGAAAGGGAGAGTGGACTAAGTAGTTGACATTTGCAAATATTTTTGTGTATAGTAGACAAGAAATGAGCCAGACTATGCAGTAAAGAAGGCTGCTGCTACAGGATTTGGATCTTGCTTATTACAGATTTGGAAAACAGTATATAGTGACCAGTGAAGGAAATAAAAGATTTGAAAAGAAAAAGGGAATTCCTGCTTCTACAAAGGAGTTCCTTTGTCAGGCTAGACACATGATCCATTTTTAAAATCAAAACTTTTTAGCGAGGGTCCCTAACTATATATATGTTGTTTCTGTGTTTCACATGTTTCTAGTTCATGCAAATAAAGTTGAGGGGATCTGCCTTTTGAACATAGCTGGTACTAATGCATACTCAAAAAAAGTAAAATTCACAACCCACCTACATCAAGTAGGATGTCAAATTGGTCTGCCCCTCAATTCCTCTGAATAAAGAGAGTATTGTAAAGGGAAATTAATTTCTGCAAAGTACTTATCTACTGTAGAAAATAAATAATCCTGTCTGCTGAATGTGTTGAATAATCATGCAGAATAAAAGCGTCATCCATTTTGAACACTAAGGACAAACCAATATAGTCAATAGCTGTTAAGAAACATTGTCTCTCCTGTGCACTGTGACAGGAAGCTTTGTCAGTTTTACAGCTCATCATACAATTCTGCATGGAATGTGTATATAAAAGTCATATTAAAGACTGCACGGGCAATCTTATTTGTTCAGCATGTCAGATTTCGCATTCTGGACTTTTCAGTTTTCATTACTGCTCTGCCTAATTTTACAAGTTCTAAAGGATATTTTTTTTCATTAGGACTTGCTGTGTTGCTTTGTTTTGCTTTGCTTTGCTTTGTTTTGTTTTTCTTTGGGAATTTAATTCTTACTGGGGAAAAAATAAGAGCCTGTCTCATTGGCCAGTATCTGGTGGTGTTGAACATTACATTACTTACAGGAGCTAGCAGTAATTCTGCATGTTTGCATGTCCAACTCCTTAAACATATAGCGCTCTTTCCTCTATTGAATGAAAATAGTAGATCTGTGCTTGGGGTTTTAGACAGAAAGGTGAAATAAAACATATTTTATTAATGCAAGGTTATCCAATCCCAAGTACAACAGCCAATGGATAACTCTTTAAATGTCTACTTGGTGTTCACATGCAGAACATTCCAAGGAAATATGTTAACAGCAATTCAGTAGCCACTATGTGGCTGTGTAAGTAGTAGCTCTTGAAAGCTGAGCTTTCCTTCAAACAACAGATGATGCTTTTCTGTAAATCTTTTATCCAGTGGCCTTTACAAATCTAAAGCTAGAGGTACATTAAATCCAACTGAGTGTTAATAAGGAACAAAATCTAAAACCAACAGTAGCTAAGGATTAATCTTGTTTATGCCACCCTAAGGTTCTGTACTTCTTAATATGACTATTAGAAAATATAACAATATATTTATGTGACCTGTCACTTCTAAAAAATATTCTGGGCTAGACTTTTGCCCCATGATTGCATGATATCATCTGGGAAAGGAGAATTCCAGAGCTGTGCTCCAGTAAATACTTATCTATCCTCTAGCTGCAAATGTTGACTTCTGTTAGTGTGCTCATTAATGTGCAATATTCTCCAAGCTTGACTGAGTTTTGGGACAGAGACAGGAACAGAGCCCCAGCTCCCTCTCAGAGAAGTGCAGGGATCATTCCATACATGCCAGGTACATGCTTTGCAGCCCTCCTTCAAACAGAGCCCACTGCACTATCTGAATATGGAGAGCACCTTTCTCTCTCCATCAGAGCCTCCATAAAAGTATTCAGGACTTGAAAAGAAGCCAGAGGAAGGAAGGAGTGTGGGGGAGAAGATAAACAGAAAAGAGAAGAAAAATAGACAAAACCACAAAATCAACTAGAATAAAATAATTCATGAATAGATTTTGCTTAATTGTTAAATACCTCTTCTAAATTCAGAGAAGTGATGACTGCAATGGCCTTTCCACAAATAAACTGAAGGAACTTTAATTGAAAGCAAATAGGCTGGGGGCAGGCAAAAGACTGGGAGGGGACAGCTGACTCAAACAGACTAAAAGGATATTTCATACCATATGATGTCATGCTCAGCAAGAAAAGCTCAGAGGAAGGAGAGGGAAGGAGCGACATTCATGGTTGTGGTGTTTGTCTTCCCAAGAAACCGTTATGCATGATGAGGCCCTGCTCTGTGCGAAGTTGTCGGACATCTGCCTGCCGATGGGAAGTAGTGAATGAATTCCTCTTTTTTATTTGCTACCATGCACAGCTTTTGCTTTCCCTATAAAACTGCCATTACCTCTATCCATGAGTCTTCTGCCCTTCCTTCTATTTTCTCCCCATCCCATGGGAGAGGGGAGTGATCAAGAGGTAGGGTGGGTGTTTGGTTGCTGACTGAGGTCAACCCATCAGAGAGACATTAAACAAATCTTTCTTCTTTCTGAACTTACAGCCTTCTCTAGCACATGGAGCAAGCAGAAGTCCTTGAAAGCTTTCATAAACCAGGAGAAGATATTTAGGATGATGACCCTTATTGCTAAAGGATCAAAGATGTAATGGATGTAACTAAATCCTGTGTCATTAGTGGCACTTGGAAAACTAGCACAGCATCAATCTGTTCCTCTACACTGTGCCAACACACTGAGTATACAGTTGACATATTAACCTCTGCAAAGGGCACTCTTGTATTCTGAACCACGCTAACACTGTTACTGTAGGTTAAATCCTGCTGTAAGTCTTAAATAGAGATTCACGATACTTGAAGCCTCTGGATGGTACAAGTAGGAAGGTTATTATACCTTCTGACATAGGTTAAAGTAATAAAGGCCTTTCCAGTAGAGTTGGGAGCATAATGGGAAATATTTAGATTTAAGGTATTTTTGTAAATATTTTTTTTAAACTCACATGAATGACAATGTGTAGGTAGAGTGTAGTATTTTTCACAGAAATTGCCCATCTTAGACAGAAAGAAAAAAAAAAATCTAATTGAGACTAAAGAAATTACAAACCACAAAAGTAATACTTCAACCTATTTATTCCATTCAAAAAGGAAAACTCAGATACTGAACCCACTGAAGGGTCCTTTTAGCAACACATCCCATTGATCATGATGTTTAAATAACTATTAAAACCTGAGACCTACCAAATGTTTTTTCATCAATGCTAACCGCAAAGAATTTTGTCTTTGGGTCACATTCTAGCTAGATAGCAGCAAAATCTCAGCTGAACTCTCTGTAGGCATGAGGAGAGAAGTATGTAATACATTACATATAGATTTTGTACATTGTCTTTAATAAAGACAGAAAATGTGGTACTGCTAATATTCATATATAAAAAAATCCCTTACACATTTTGTAAGCTTTTAGCTCCTTGTTTGTTGTGCTGTGAAAGCCTTCTATCACTTATGTATGTGAAAAAAATGCACTACTGAAAGCTTAGGAACTAGAAACAAATACACAATAGCTTGTCCTGCAAAAGTTGTGTGCTCTCTAGCAACAAAATCTGCCATAGTCAGCTGGCTTTTATACTTGGGGTAAATATATTTGATTACATCTCTGGGAGAGCAACAAGATAAATCATAATGAATCTTCCACTATGCTAAAAAAAATCACAAATTAAAAACCTTCTTTTGTTTATATCTGTCACTTATCCCTTCCTCAAATATAAATAAATACAACTCAGATCATTACCAGATTCCCTATCAACTTAAGACAAAAATTATGCTTGAAAAGGCATCATGTGACCAGAATTGCATAGAATCTTACCATCTTTTCTAAACTCCAGCTGCAGGTAATTCAATTACTCATGACTTCCACCACACATCTTCCAACACATTTTTGAATTCCATGAAACTTATTAGCTCCATTGGAGGCAGATAATAGCGTACAGTTTACATTTGTGGATTAAACATATCCTATCCTCTCTCCTGCTGGTGCAGCTGCGTAATTTTTGTCATTAAATCACTCCGTGTTACCTCTCTGCCCCAACTCAAAGCCTTCAAGACAAGTTTTGGACGCATCTTTGTTGTCAGCCCAAATCAGCAACTGCTCCTACTAAGCAGATTAGAAACGGTCAGCTGCTTTGAAAGGTAAGAACTTAATAGCATGGCATAGCTAGATCCTTCTAGTTGGCCAAAAGACCAAAGAATGGTCTCAGATATTGTTTGTTTTGCTAACACACATAGATACAGCCTAGATTTCTTTTTTCTTCTGCCTCTTGACACAGAACAGCCTCTGTTACGCAGAAGCAAAATATAGTGAAAGGCCCTTTGCAAAACTCTCTTCAAACAAAATTCCTTCTAAGGGTCTGTTAGGTAACTTGGTGTTAGACTCTGTTTAGGATTGCAAGAGCATCAGGTAAGGAGCTGGGCAGAACAGCACAAGGAAGTAAATAAACATAAGATATGCTAATTACAGAAAAAAAAATTAGGTTGAGGATTTCAAACGCTGGAAGTGGCGGGGTGGAAAATTGAGGCAATGTAACAGAAAGAGTCACCTAGCTAGAAACAAAGCTTCAGGCATTCTGATCTTTCTTTTTCTTGAACACTGCTGAAGATTTTGCAAGCAAAGATCTCTTTTCAATTCATTTGCGTTCCCTTTGATCTCCTTAATCAATGGGTTACACAGACTATGCTTTCCTATTGCCAAGTTGAATCTAAATTAACTAGTTCATCTGAAAATCCTTCTCAAGTGATTGGAATGTTCATGGCCATATACCACAGTCATGGGATGATAGAAAACATTAGAAGATTGCAAAGATTTTCCAAGGCCCCAGGAATCACCTTTTAATAGCTGGAAATTTAGGTAAATGCCTTCTGTGACTAAATATTTAGTGTTTTCCAAAACAGAAAGAGGTATTTCTATCATGTATGGAAATATGATTTTTTTTTTTAATTTTGAAAACAAATTTTTACTAGTTGGAGATTAACCATTCCACTCACTGTGCAAAGCTGTTGAAGAGCACTTAATAATTCGTTGTTTGACTGTCTTTGCTGGCTTAACTGCTGCTTAACTCTGATTCTTCTCAAGTTATCAGTATGTGTTAATCATTCTTTCATACAGTCTTTTGCTTTATGAAGCATTGGCCATCTAAGGGAGAATAGAGATTTTAGTAAAAGGAACATACCTGAGCAAGAACAGCTTCCAGAGCTCAGCCAGCAAGAGGGCAAGGAGGAAAAAAAAGTGTAGTGACCTTTATACAGTGATAAAATTCAAGTAGCGTTGCTAGTATTTCCTTTCAAAACCTTTCTATTTATTCTGGAGTTAAAAAGCAAACTTGAAGGAAAATTTTCTACATGTCTGATTTTCTCCTTTGCTTTCAAATTCACTTTGAATTTTGATACGTATTTTAGAAACTTAGTAAAACAGCTGCACCATGAGCATGACCATGTCACCACCGGAGACTTCCTTAGGAGCACTGCCAACAGGAAGGAGATATTAACTTAAATGAACAGATGTCAAGGGACAAAGTCCCTCAGTTTCAAAAACTGTTGCTGTATTTCTGACAATCAACAGTCTTAAATTCAAGAAATTTGGTCTCAAGGGTCAACATGGGAATCAAATTCATGAGCAGAAGACTCTACTTGCTTCTCTCATCTTCAGATTAAAGCTACAGAGAGGATGTTTAGTGTCTGAGCTCATATAATGTGACACCATTATGCCTCTGCTAGATTGTAGGTTTACATCACTGAGGGATAAAGAGGTGGAAATGACTTTAAAAAATATGGACACCAGTGCATAATCTAGTTCTAGGGAGAGATGCTGCTTCATGGTTAAGAAACCTCATTAAACATTAGTGAGTGTATTGATGCACTTTCGCTGCACATAATGTCTCAGGAGAACACAAATTTGGATTATGGACTTATTTTAGCACTATTGGACTTAGTTCTAAATGAAATTTGAAGGAAATTACTTTAGGTAGTTTAAATCAGCTGAGAATTTGAACATTGGAATATTAGTGACATCATTCCAGAGTGCAATTCTGAGGCAGACTAAGCACAACGTCATCTTTTTTGGATATACAATACCATGAATTGCAACATGGCATTTGATTTAGTGAAGCATAACTTGGTAGAACTGCAAGTCTGGAGGAGTACTGAGGAGTACTGCACTGAGACAGACCTGAAAGGCAGCATTTGTCCTCATGTTCCCTTTTCTCTTATGATATAAGCAGGGTGTTCTTCATTCCAATAAAAAATGTGAATAGCTTTATTTCACATGTCTCAAAAATTGTCTTAGGAGAAGCAATGCAGTATTGCATACAGAAAAGAAGAAAGGGTGCTCAGACTCAATCACTCCTGTTATGAGCAGTTTTGTCAGGAACAACAATAAATGACACCAGCAGTTCACAGCCCTGAAATCTGTTTATCCCAAGACTTTGGGCTTGCTTTTCAAAGACAAATACTGTAGGTGGTCTGCAGTTAGTATAAAAAGGCCTTTTTTACTCCCAGGTATGTTGACAGATCCATGTTCAAGAGGTGCCAGGCTGATTAGGGAAACGTTTTGTCATTCTGCAGTTTTAAAAATGTTTCTCTGTTACATTTATTGTTTGATACACAGAATAACATTAGATCATTCCACACAGTTAGATGCTGATTGAAGTGTGCTTTCCAATGCTTACATTCTTCTACTGACAATTCACCAGTTTCAGTTTCATGACTTTTAACTCTCATTCATCTCCCAGTACTGCAAATTCTGTCTGGTTGTTTTTCTAGAATATTTTCACCCTTTTTCTGGATCAAAATCATGGCACACCTACACTAATTCTTAAAGATGCTGAGGCCCTCAGGTAACTTGAGTGATGAGCAGGTCATCTCTTTAACCTATATGCTTGTATGAAGCTTTATCTCTTCCCTGTTAGGTGCTGGGAATTGCATGCCAGCTCTGTGCTATTTTTTTATTCATGTTCTCCTCAGAACATGAGGCTTTCCTTATATTGTCTGGATGTTTTTGACATCCCATTCCTAGCTGTCCCTTTCTAAAGGCTCTGCAACGTGCCTTGATATTACGTGATGTACATACATCATGCTGCCCTTTACCATACAGCCATTTAGTGATGGAAAACAGCAGCATTTTGGTAACATGATGTATGAACAGTTCAATTACATGATATGAGGAATCAGATAACACAAACTCCATTATCTCTATAAAAAGCTGTTTCATAGAATCACAGAATCACAGAATGGTTTGGGTTGGAAGGGACCTTTAAAGGACATCTAGTCCAACCTACCTGCAATGAGCAGGGACATCTTCAACTAGGTCAGGTTGCTCAGAGCCCTGTCCAACCTCGCCTTGAATGTTTCCAAGGATGGGGCATCTACCACCTCTCTGGGCAACCCATTCCAGTGTTTCAAGACTCTCTTTGTAAAAAATTTCTTCCTTCTATCTAGTTTGAATCTACCTTCTTTTAGTTTAAAACCATTACCCCTTGTCCTATCCCAACAGACCCTACTAAAAAGTCTGTCCCCATCTTTCTTATAAGCCCCCTTTAAGTATTGAAAGGCTGCAACAAGGTCTCCCCACAGCCTTCTCTTCTCCAGGCTGAACAACCTCAGCTCTTTCAGACCTTCCTCATAGCAGAGGTGTTCCATCCTTCTGATCATTTTTGTGGCCCTCCTCTGGATCCACTCCAACAGGTCCATGTCTGTCCTGTGCTGAGGACTCCAGAGCTGGATGCAGTACTCCAGGTGGGGTCTCACCAGAGTAGAGTAGAGGGGCAGAATCACCTCCCTCAACCTGCTGGCCACGCTTCTTTCGATGCAGCCCAGGATACAGTTGGCTTTTTGGGCTGCGAGAGCACATTGTCTGCTTATGTTCAGCTTTTCATCCACCAGTACTCCCAAGTCCTTCTTGGCAGGGCTGCTCTCAATCCCTTCATCCCCCAGCCTGTATTGATACCAGGGGTTGCCCCAACTCAGGTGCAGGACCATGCACCTGACCTTGTTGAACCTCATGAGGTTCACATGGGTCCTCTTCTCGAGCTCATGACTTGTCCTGGCTAAATATCTGTTTCCACACCCTATAACAGATACATTTTTCTTGAATACTGGCAGAGCTTCAGTTCTTAGGTACACAAGTCTGATCTCACAGGCAGAAAACTTGATTTGGATGTTCACTACATTTTGTTACTGTTGCTGCTGCTAGGTCCCTCATTTAATTAGTACAGTACAGTTTTTAGATCATCTTCGTCTTTCTTCCTTTCTGTGAAATTTGTCTGTATTCTGTACATCATTGTCGTGGTTTAACCCCAGTCAGCAACTAAGCACCATGCAGCCACTCACTCACTCCCCACCTGGTGGGATGGGGGAGAGAACAGGAAGAGTAAAAGTGAGAAAACTCATGGGTTGAGATAAAGACAGTTTAATAGGGAAAGCAAAAGCCACGCGCACAAGCAAAGCAAAGCAAGGAATTCATTCACTACTTTCCATCAGCAGGCAGGTGTTCAGCTGTCTCCAGGAAAGCAGGGCTCCATCATGTGTAACGGTTACTTGGGAAGCCAAACGCCATCACGCCAAATGTCCCCCCCTTCCTTCTTCTTCCCCCAGCTTATATACTGAGCATGATGTCGTATGGTATGGAATAGCCCCTTGGCCAGTCTGGGTCAGCTGTCCTGGCTGTGCTCCCTCCCAGCTTCTTATGCACCTGGCAGAGCATGGGAAGCTGAAAAGTCCTTGACCAGTGTAAACTCTAATCAGCAAGAACCAAAACGTCACTGTGTTATCAACATTATTCTCATCCTAAATCCAAAACACAGCACTCTACTAGCTACTAAGAAGAAAATTAACTCTATCCCAGCTGAAACCAGGACAATCATCACAAAAATCAGATGCAGAAACAAATGCAAGATGACCCTTCTGAAGTTTCCCTTTAAAAAAGGGGTGGTATCCACCTTTGATGATCTATTAACACCAACATTTGTAGATTGTGGCTATATTACAGATTGTTCACTATGTTCAGTATTGAAAATTCTGTGCCAGTATCTATGCCTGTTTTGTGGATGAGATGCAATTGCCAGCCCTGCTACATTTGCCTCCATGCTGAGATAAAACCTCAAGGAAATGTCTAGAGAAATTCTTGCATGTGACACTATGGTAGTTTACATTCTTTTTTGTTAAATCAAAATCCCTGAATTGATAGATTACTATCATTCAAAACAAGGTATTGATAAAATCTGACTCTGTAGGGTGATAGCTAAACAGTAAATTATCTAATAAGGGATTTTAATAATCTGACCATTTAAATGTGACATTATTATTTAAAAGAAAAATATTTTTTTTATTTCATTCCAAAGGGGCAGGAATCAAACCCAAAGCATCTCAGGAACATTCTCTGAGTTGTAAAACTTTGTGATTTATGAAAGAAACCAGGAAGTGCTGGGGAGAAGCTTTAAAGAAAACTGAATATTCTGACCTGGTCCCAGACAACTTCAGTGAGGTAAGGAAACAGAATCAGAGGAAATCATGCAAGTGTTTGTTTATTATTTCACCCAGATTTTTATGTTTTCAGCTTAAATGAGAAGAGAATAGCTTCAGGAACACACATAAAATTCATGAAGACATGAACTGTGATCTCAAAATACCTTCCAGAGTGGTTCATTGTGAAAGAGTAATAGTGCCAGATATTAGTTCAGAGGGAAAGTTGGGAAACTTCAGTGTTTGTTTTTGTGTAACAGTATCTGATCAGAGCCTGCTTTGTTCCAGTTTGTAATGGGGACTACCAAGGCTGCTGAAATTCTGTTGAAATTAATAGAGAAAAGCTGTGTCGTGAATGAAATACCTTCCTCCAAGAAGTCTGTGAACTCTTGCAAGACCTGTCTCTCGCTTCTTATGGTCAGACTGCCACCCCTGCGTGAAGAACAGGGGAGAAATATGGGAAGGGAAGAATGAGAAAGGGAACCAATGTGAAATAGCTGCATCTGCATGTAATAGACTGGAGCCTACCACACCTCTTGTTTCTATGGAAAGATGCAAACTCCTGTTCCAAGACATGGAAATGCCCGGCCAATACAGAAAAGTAATCAATTACCAGCTGTACCCATATGACAGGTAGAAGTTTGACTCTAATGTCATTTTTCATACCAGTGGGGAAATGAATTTGTTGCATATTAGTGCAGTGTTTAGCAGGAATTAGAGCATAACAAGTAAGAGAGAGAGAAAAAAGAGAAATACTATTCTGTCAAAAGTAACTTATGGAGGTGTCAGTCAGAAATCTAGGTCTGACTAAAGTTAAAGAAAATCTTTGCCCCAAATAACACAGCAGTTGCATACATATAATGAAGTGGGAATATACAGCTAAAAAACAACCAACCAAAAAAACAAATTAACAAAAAAAACCCAAACAAATGGAGGAGCTAGATAAAATAAAAGTTTTTTTTGATGAAAAACCAGAGAACAACAAAACCTCAAGCTTCTATTCAGAACTTATGGCTTTTCTTCCTAAGTAATTGCCTTTGTTTTAGAGAGGGCTACTCCTGATTTATATCAGTGTAACTGAATCAAACTCAGAGTTCAAAAGGTTTTTACCTGGACATCCTTTATAACCATCATTTTGCAAGCTCAGATTATAATGGAAAATCAGACCTTTCATCCCTCTCTTTCATTTCTTCCAGGTACACCAAGTGATTTTCTGTAAGTGACATGCTTTCTGTGAAACAGCTGTGCTAATATTGGTGTGAAAAATAAAATAAATATGGAAAAAGGGAAAATCCTGTTCTGCATATTTATCTTGAACAGTAGATTAAATAAAAGGCTTTACTGGAACTTATCTAAACTGTGATATCTAAGCATACAGCACAAAATGACTGTGTGTATATGCAAAACATTGTGAAATTACACATTTTCCAAGCCATAGCCCATAACTACATGAATAGCTTAATATCTTTCCACTTATACAAAAGTTTAATAGAATAGGATCTCAAAAAAAAAAAAAAAGTTAAAATCCAGGTGTAATTATTTTGCTTTATCTTCACCACTCCAAATTGCAGACTGTTCCCAAACTGAATTCCCTTTCAGTAGTACATTAATTAACTCATCACATATACATTTTGCAAAAAAATACATACACAAACCAACCATTTATACATCTGCCATGCATCATGAACCATTTAAAATAAAATAAATTGACTTTTATTTTTATCTTTGTCCTTAATTCACAAAATTTCACTGAAGTTTTACAATATAAGAACAGAGAAAAACTCCAATAGAAAATTTAGGTAATTTACATATACATTTTCAGTGACTCTTTTATAATCTATGCAATGTAATTATCAGTGAACTGCTATAGATAATTTCCCCATAATTTTCTTCCTCCTACATCATGCATTATAATTGCTTTCATCCTCCATACCATGTGTTCTGTGTCTTCCTGCTCCTCCTCCATTCTGGATGGAGAGAGAGAGAGAAAAGAATATACAAATCAGGTACAGAGCTGGTTTTCGTTTTGGTGCTTAAGGCTTTTTATTAAAAAAAAAAAAAAGGAAAATTAGATTTTCAAGCACGAACTCAAAGCACTTGATTTAATATAGTCTCCTCAACTTCAGCTTAAATTCTAATTCCAAGCCAAAATCCAGAGACTCACACCTACCCAGCAACACTAGGGCCATTATTAGATGCTTGGGTGGCAGTTAGGAGGGAACAAAGCTGTATTTGGATTTCTGTCCTGCTCCCCTCATGTGCCTCTTGAGAAGACAAACGAATATGCATAGAATCAAATCCTGCTTTTTAATATGATTGTCCTATCTCCTCCTGTTGTCCCTCTCTGCTGTTCCCACGCTTGGTTTCCAAGCTCCTCGCTACCTGGGAAGTAAGCTGGTTTTGTTCATTGTCTTTAGCCTCATTTATGGAATATCCTACATTGGTCATGTTGCCTTTATACCTGCAGTGCAAGGGCAGAAATTGCGTTACTGTAAAGGAAGTGAAGTTTTAATAGTGTTAACTGAGATTTACCTGTAGGACACCCAATCTACCCTTTGGTCATATTATTCACAGAATTTTTGCCTCTTTAATCTGGTTGCTTATATAATTTATTTGACACAGTTTCTATAATCAAGGTATTGCATGGAGCACAAATATTTAATATATTTGTTTAACAGTTAAGCACATGCTGAGTATTTTTTCCTATTCCATCCTTGACCTCCAGGCCCACAGCAAACCAGTTCTGGAAGCAGTTCCTTCTGTTGGTAGAAGCAGTCTTTGATGGAGAAAACAAATTGTGCTTGCTTGAGACCCTTTTAAAGATATAGTTCTCAATATATCCCATGTACTCATCATTGTCATCTGAGAAGTACAGTCAAAATCAGAAGTTTTAGACAGTGGTTTGTGTATTTTATTGCAATACTGTTGGACCTGATGTGAAGCACAGTAAGCTATGGAACTGGCCACGGCTTCACACAAGCCAAAGAAGATACAAGATGCATAAATACCAGAGCACTACAGTTTATATTTGATTTTATTCCCTGTTCTCAAGCAACTTGCTTTTTTAAAAAAAAACTATGATGTATGGAGTTGGAGAGGAAGGGAGTTTTGACATTAGGCCCATATGTACTGCAGTTATCAGATACATTCAAGTGGACCTCTGTCATAATTTTCTACTAAACCATAGCACAGATAATACAGTGACTGAACAAGAGAAATGGGGGACCAGAACTAGTACTCAGTTAATTGTGTATGCTTTTCAGCAGTTTTATGCCATGTTGTCCTCATATTATCCTTAGCTATTGCAAGTCATATGGCAAAGAGTGAATGGCAATGGACACGAAGCATAGAGAACTCCAAACTTGTCTGTACATGGGAGTTTGCAGCCTTCTTCACACCAAGACATGGAAAGTCTGAACACTTCTTGATACTGATGGAGGGCCTGAAGAACTCATAGCATTTCTGGACTTTCAGATTATCTGCTCCAATAGTGACATAGTAGACTCTGACAAAGCTTGCCTTCTTGGTAAAGCTCACCTTGAAGGAATTTGGAGTCAACTCTATTTTCACTGGATGAGAAAGTGAGAAAATAAGCTATCTTGAGCAGACTTTGCAATAGGTATTCCCTGTGGGTTGGATTTACTTCCCAATGGACTTCAAGACCTACTTAGTGGTATGATGAACAGGCTTCTTATGTAGTTGTCACTCCATTATTAGTACTGATGAACAGACCATGACATACAATGATCAAAGAGTACTTCAGTTTGTACTACTAGAACATATTTACCTTGAACTTTTGAAATGACAAAGTCTCATCATACCGAGATACTTTAATACCTGTATTGGCAGGACTTTAAAGTTTTAGGAAAGAACAATATGTTCTGAAGGAAAATTCACCTTCCGTCTTACAACTAACACCTTATGGTGCTAACCACAGACATATAGTCCAACAACTGACAGTGTGCGTGTACATCCTCATTCCAAGCTCTGCCATCTTTTTGATTGCATCAGTGCATAAAAGCTGACATTCACAACATCAAAAATAGCTAAGCCATGCAAATAACCAGTTTGGACAGAGCCTAGTGAAATGTTGGGTGTAAGTGGCTGCCACTGTCATATCTTGCAGAGAATCAAGCTCCCTAAAGCACTAAATCTTGAATTACTTAAAAATGCCCAAGAGTAAGAACTAACTGGAGACCAAATTCAATCCTTTCATAGTTCAGTTAAAAAATCAAATCAAAAGGTGTTGAACAGGAGTAGAAAAGATTCATAGGTCTTTATGAAGTGTCTCACAAGGGGTTTTACCTTGTCAAATGCCATCATCAAAATTAATTTGATTAAAAGAGGAGTCTATCAATTCTCCATTAACTGTTATGCATGTATTATAAAAAGCTTGGATAAAAGAAAAAAAAAATGTGAAGGGGAAATTTCATCTTACAGCCAAACAAGAAACACTCAAGGCTTCATGTCAAGAATGATAAATGATGGGTACAAGAGGTGGGAAGAGTTTCCTCAAGCTTCAGATCCAGAAAAAGGTCACACATTTCCACAGCATTCGAAACAGTCTGATTCACTAAAATCAGTGGCATTTTGCATCTCTTTGGTGAAGATGACCATGTTCTGTTAAGAACAAATATGAAATAGAGCGGTACTGATGTAGCTAATTCCATGCTTTGTTAAGCTGTTTGTATGTTAACTGTAATGAAACTTTTGATAAAATTCCACTGCTCTACTTAGGAGCCAGCTAGCAAACCAACAGCTATTTGCAGTGTCTTTGTGGGGTTACGCAGTTGCTGATCAAGGCAACGAGGTCTGATGTTATTCTTACCAATTTATAGCAGTCACCACCCCAAAAGGAGATTAAATAAGGAGATAATGACCTGAGAGTTCAAGTTTTCCAGCATCATTGACCTCTCCAAACAAAAAGGTTACCAGTCATGCTGTGATAAATGCTGTGCTAGCTTGCTTCTCTCTGTTTCCTGAAAAGTCTTTCCAGAAAAATAAGCAATGGAGTTTCTAGTGGAGCTATTCAGAAAATCTTCCTGCAGGTCAATTCAGCTTCAACAATAAATTAAATTCAGCTTAATATGATTTCTGCAGCTGAATAAATGCAAGAAATTTTTGAGGAATGGAATGAAAATCTTTAGGTAATCATATATGACCTGACCAGAGCTTGTCATCCTGTCAGCCCTGAAGATCTCTTGAGGCCTCTGTAGCATTTTGGCTGTACACACAAGCCTGAGAATATTGTTTGCTTATCTTTTGGTGGTATGGTGCAGAGGATCCTCAGTGTAGAAAGTTTTATAGATTCTCTCATTATCAAAAATGGCAGTAAGCAAAGCTGTGCTCTCTCACTGTGTTTGAATATAGGTACATTTCCATAATGCTTTTAGGGACAAAGAAAGATAAAAGCATCTTTTTTTAACTTTGCCTATATGGCAGATGCTCTGTGCTGTTCCAAATCTGCTATACTGTATTCTGAACACTACTGATAATGGCAAGTTGCTGGTAAGCACTCTTGTATGTGTTCAGCACATTTCTGTCTGTTTTGATCAAGCTGCCAAGTTGTTAAGTTTGACCATTAGCATAAGAAAAACAAAGGTCTGTTGCAACCCTTCCCATGCTAAAAAAAAATGTTGAGGCCTTAAAGTACACTGAAATAACAGTATAATTCTGCTACCTCAGCAGTCTGCTGTCTATGTCACCATGTCACACTGAGGACAGCAAGAATTGAAGCAGCCTCTGGAAGACTAAACCAGAATGACTAAAATGAAAGAGGCATCTTCCTATAAACAAATGCAGATATGTACCATACAATTGTTGTTACTACCCTACTGTATAACTGCAAAACCAAGACATGTTACAGTTATTGTTTCAAGGGACTGAGTCAACTATGCTATCTTTTTGCCTTTTCTAGAACAAAATGACAGGATTTAGTATGAAATACTAGAGTTGTATAGAATTGTCAAACATTTATTACTGACACAATGCAGCTTCCTTCTTCACTTCATGGTGCATGTGCCAGAAAACACACTACCCAAAGCCACTTTGTATAACCATTTAAAATACAGAGAAAGAGTGAGGAATAGGCTAATCTACCCTCCTTGCAAAGACTGCTCCATGCAAATCTTGAACATCAGTTCAGTGACATCATTATCACAGAGTTGGAGGGTATGAATAAAGACCACCAGCTGTATTGGGAAGTATATACTTATTGCATCAAAATTGATGAAGGAAAAAGTCAGAATAATTGTATGTGTCACAAAGACATGAGAGAAGGATATGCGAGTGTAAAGACCACAGGAACTGACCACCAGTGTGTAGAAAAAAATGGACTGTTTATGACAAAAGACAGATATGCTAAATTTTCACACAGAGAAACTCGCAAAAGCTTCATCACCATTTATTAGTACACATTACAACATGTAGACACTATTGTTGCTTCAGAAAAGATTCTCCTTTTATTTAGAAAGTGTGGCACTCTGAAGGGACAGAAAAGACAGCACCAATCCTGAATCACTTTTAGAGTTTATTGATGATATTGTTATAAATTATTAAGCTTGAGAACAATTTCTTTATGCTGTGGGAAGTTGTAATATTTTTTCCTGATGGGGACATTTTCCCTGCATGTAATTCTGGTATTTTACAAGTTTGGTGTCCAAATACACAGAAAGAGCTTTTTAAGAGACGTTAGCCATTTTAAAGTGTTATTAGTATAATATATACCTCTTTCAGTTTCTTGTAATAAATAAAGCACCTGGCTTCACAGGTGGGGGATAAAGACATGGTTTCCATAATTTTTTTAAACTTCTTTAAAACATATTTATAAAATACCTCACTTTCTTTCCTGTAATATACATGGCACATTCAGATTGCTTGTAGTGTGGGGTGGTATTATAACTGTGTTAATGCCCTACTGGGACAGTCTGTATAATTCACTCATGGTTTTGCCATTTATGAGTACAGTGATCTCAAATTCATACTTAGAAAACTCTTGTCATGGCACAATGCCTTTTCTATACTTCATTTATACAATAGATGAATTTACTGATGACACAGACAACTGCAAACTGCACCACAGCACAAGCATGAACATATTCATACAGCTAGCTAAAGGGTAAAGCTCCATTTCACTCCTTGTCCAGGTTCCCAGGCTGAACAGGTTATAGCACTGGTAAGGAAACACACAGAGATGCCACAAAATAAATGGGCATAGAGATATGCAGGAAGAACCAACAGTAGTGAGAAAATGGCTTTTTAAAAACTGTACAGTGTAACTGAGACTTCCAAGGTTTTAAAAGGTTTATTTCAGCTCAGTTTAGCACTGGTTTTAACAGAAAAATGAGAATCTTTGAAAGGTTATGTTTTTTGAAACAATGAAGAGTGAATTAAAAGACACTCAGTGAAGAAACAATCTGCATGGCTAGATTTATTCTTATGACTGAGAAGAAATTTTGTTTTGTTTGGATAAGGAATTTTCATAGATGCTTACTCTCTCCTCTTTCTGTGTCATGTACACAGAAAAATTACCAAGCTGTCCATTATAGGCATTCCTTAATTTAGAGCTGTATTCAAGGCCTGCTCTTCACAAAATTTATTATTTTTGCTACTGCACATTATTTAGATTAGAAAGAGTACATCCCAAAAAGAGATGTGATGGGAAATCTTATTCTTGTGCTGAACAATTAATCCCTCACCAAATTTTCTCCAATCATTTTATGGTGTATGATTATCGTGGTTTAACCCCAGCTAGCAACTAAGCACCACACTGCACCACACAGCCACTTGCTCACTCCCCACCTGGTGGGATGGGGGAGAGGATCAGAAGAGTAAACGTGAAAAAACTCATGGGTTGAGATACAGACAGTTTAATAGGGAAAGAAAAAGCCATGCACACAAGCAAGGCAAAACAAGGAATTCATTCACTACTTTCCATCAGCAGGCAGGTGTTCAGCCATCCCCAGGAAAGCAGGGCTCCATCACGCCTAACGGTTACGTGGGGAGACAAACGCCATCACGCCAGATGTCCCCCCCCTTCCTTCTTCTTCCCCCAGCTTATATACTGAGCATGATGCCATATGGTATGGAATATCCCTTTGGCCAGTCTGGGTCAGCTGTCCTGGCTATGACCCCTCCCAGCTTCTTATGAACTTGGCAGAGCATAGGAAGCTGAGAAGTCCTTGACTAGTATAAACACTACTTAGTAACAAACAAAACATCACTGTGTTATCAGCATTATTCTCATCCTAAATCCAAAACACAGCACTATACCAGCTACTGTGAAGAAAATTAACTCTATCCCAGCTGAAACCAGGACAATGATGCTGGAATCTTTACTGCATTATTTGTGCACCTGAGAGTCAAGGAATACATGCCAAGGCTGGGAAAAAGCAGTAGAGTGAAGCAGCTACTGGTGTGAGCCAGTATAGCACTTTTTGGTCTGTCAAAAAATAAAAACATATTCAAAGACAACATTAAAGTTAGCCTCACCTGATGCTCCTGGGCCCTTGCTTTGCACAGGTTTTTATCTTCCAAGGCTTTTCATGAAAGGAAAACAGTGCTGGGAAGACAATCATGCAAGTTTCTCAAATTTGGTCATTATTTTTATGGGTAATAAGACAGTGAGGCAATTTGCTGTACAGACTATTGGCTGTGGCATAGGAACCATGGCATTTGCATGTGACTGCTTTCCTGGTTTTAAATGGAACCGTGCTATATAAAGCACCTCGAAACCTACACACAAATAGACTTTTTAAGAGGTCAGTATTATTATTAGTGAGATTCCTGGTGTGTGGAGAGAATTTCATCTCAAAAGGTTTTGGGCATGAAATAGCTGGAAACAATTTTGTGTCTGGACTAATGATACCATCAGAGTATAGACTGTACCCTAAAGTAGGACTTTGTTAGGTCTTTGGCTCAGAAAGACAGCTGAACAGCAGCAGGTAAAGGGTAGATTGCTGGAACATCCATGGTATCAGACTGTGGTTTAGGCAGTTCAAACTGTTTCTCTGGGGATTTAGAAAAAGTCCTTGCCCAAAAGTCATCAGGAGGAAAAGGAAGTATGACATACTCTAATATGAAAGTAGAATATTTTAAAATAAATCTTATAACCTGGACCTGAATGAGACAGATATTCTCCCAGTAATGAGATAAAATGGGTACCTGGAGGAAGAATGAAAAATTTGTTTTATTTAAAGAAAACACTTCTAAAACATAAACCTTTATTAATCTATGTTGGCTCTCAGTTCTGGATGCCCAGAGTAAAAATGTCTGTGTGATCATTTAAAAAAAAACCTTCAGCAGAAACATCTCGCTGGTTCCAGTTCCCACCTCTGGTGCAGAGTGGGTACAGAGGAGCGCAGGTTGAATTTTATAGCTTCGGTTGGTCAGGCCCAAGATGTTTGCTTTTGTTTATGTGAACAAAATGATTTTGAGTCAAGGTTATATTGGCTTTTAAAATGTTGCAAACATTGTCCAGCTACTGGAGCACATCAAATCAGCAGCTGTAGAAGAAGCTGGATTATACATCTCCTCTGGATAATATTTTAATTGAGTGCTGTCTGCTCCAGACAACTGCACTGTCACAGTAAGTGCCATTTCCTCTCCCGCAAACCACTTCAATGCTTCACTTTACATTTATACTTCTTTGGTCCCAGAGCACCTACAAACAAGTATTTATAGCTGATACAGCCATATAGCATTGGTTACATTTTATTTTCACTTCCTAAAAGGGCAATCATTTGCAGTTTAGAGCTAAGCTTGTTTTTGCTTTTTTTTTAAGAACTAGTACTGCTAATAGTGAATGTTGAGATAATGTAACAAAATATGAAATGTCTAAAGCTAATGGCAAAGCAAAAAGTGACAGAACAGATGTGATTACAGAAAATGAGATTCATCTTAATATGAGCAAAGCTCTGATTATATTTACTTTGACATTTCTTGTGTGCTAGTAGCCTCTATACTGAAAAGCACTTTTTAGATAAATTTACTGTATCCAAAATACCATAGCATTCTTCTTTCTTTAAAATGAGAAAATTAAAATGTTGCCTTCAGCAGCACTTTGTGTGTGAAATAACAATGTTCATTTTACTAATAAGTTTATTTACTAGTAAAGTCATCTGTTTTGTCTCATTCATTCTTTTGAATTTAACCCAAACTCCATGGTGAGAAACGAGTGAAAAGAATCTTTGTAGAACTGAACAAGTAAAATTAAAGACACATATATAAATAATATATATAAATATAAATAATATATTTTTATATATATTTATATATTTTCTAATTATACATCAGAATTCTACTTTTGAGAATGTTCATTTGTACAGAAATTTTCATAACTGTTCAGGTAAGGTATAAATAAAACAATTTTCTCCACTTTTATAGCAGTTCTTATAATAAGGAAAAAGAAGTTTAAGATCCATAAGGTAATGCAACATCCAGAAGTATCATCTTCCTTTTTTTTACCTTTATCCTCATTTTCTTTTTAGCATTTATGTTTTTGTGGATAAGTATCTTTCACCTGTTGTTCAGCGTTGAGTGTTACATAAAGGATAATAAAGTTTTAAACAAACAGCTTTGTTTATAACAGATTTCTACAATCTTCCCTCCACATCGCTGCTACAGAAATAGACATTGTAATGTTATGGGGCACTGTCAGGTCTGTCAGCATACCATTATAAAAGTGAAAGATTTAGGTTTGTATGGCATTTTTCACAAAGTATATGCAAGGTTAATAATGCCAGGATAGTCAATAGAGAAAAAAACTATATGAAGTTTCTTTTCTAAAGGGTTTTATGCTCTAAACACACACATACTGTTCTAATCCATATGCTTTTATGAATTTAATAAAATATCTATTTTACTACTATAAAGTTCAAAAATCTCTTACTGGGAGAAAAGAGAGATGACTGTAGAATATTTCAGTTGGATTGCAGCTGTGATCTTCAAATCAAGGATTCTGTCCAATCTGTCAGAGCTTTTCTTACTTGCGTACCCTAGGAAACGCTTCTATTTCACACATAAGAAAATGGGTATTCCCCTGTTCCACCTACCTAAATAATAAACTTGATCTATTCTTCTTCTGGTAGTCCTTTTCAGATGTTAATGAACATTAACATTTAAAAGGCTTAATGTTAAATCTACAACCTCTATTAAAACCCAGCATCTATCTCTTCTTATTCTTCTCTAAGTTTTTTAAGCATTCATTATACATCTCCTAATTTCCCTTCCCCCCATGTCTATTTGCTTTGATTTCTAGCAGCCTACTAGCGAAATGAGCTGTTCTTTGGAATTGCTCACCTGGATTTCCCTCCCACCTGGCCTTCATTAGACTTCCAACCACTCAATTAGGTTGTCATAGCATGCAGGCACATAGAGAGAAATGTGTTTCATAATTACCTCTGAAAAAAAAACAACAAAAAAAACCCAAAAACACCACACAATAAAAACCTAAAGAATTTCCCTGTTTTTAAAAATATAAATCTGTAAAGTTGTTTATTTTTCTTCACACAAAATGCTAACATTGACTTTCAATTTTAAATTATGAACTTTTTAGATTATGAAAAAGGAAGAAGGAACAAGAATAAAAGCTTTAGGTAAGATCACAAGCCTTTTTTTCTCTTTTCTCCAAACATATGAAAAGTTTACTAAAGTGTCTGTTGTATCTACAGACAAATAAGTTTCCTAGAAAGTCAGAGATGTAATACATAGAAAAAGAAATAATAAAAACACTCAAGTGCACCTACAATTCAGGTTTTCTGCACACATCCAGTTCAGGTTTGCTGCCCCAGAAGCTGTGATTCTTGACATTGGTTCCAGGACAGGAAATTTTTTATATGAGCATGCTATACTGCACATCATTCCATATCCTCTGTCTCCCTCCTAAACAGACATTACCATTACATTCTAATATAAAAAACCCCCAACAATATTTGTTTCACACATCATAAAAACAAGATCCTACCCTGGTTTCCAGTTTAGTTACAAACAGGAACAATTAGAATGAATGATTATGAAAAGCAAGATGATGAGTTTTAGTGTATTTAACTTGTAAGAGTCTGAAGTGTTAAGAACAATTGTCTCAAAGCTTGCTTGAGTGTGTTTATCTGATAAGACTGGACAGCAGACCACTCTTCTGTCTGATAAGACCCAAGGGCGGACCATTCTTTGGCTTATCAAGTGCCACTATCTTGCAAAGAGATGTGCGAACTTGCTGAAGCTTCAGGCTATTCTTTTGCTTATCAGGTACCATTAACTTGCAAGGGAACATGCAAACTTGCTGAAGCAGCAGGGCATTCTTTGGCTTATCAGGCACCACCAAGAATGGGACACCAATTGGTATCCGGGCCAGGCCACTTGCCCACCAGCAATACATATTGTGTGACTAGATGTGCATGTGTGGCATATGTGATGTTGCTCTGGGTAACCAAATGGAAGTGAGAGGGCAAACTCCCTCTCCAACATGGGATAAAAGAGGGTACAACGAAACCAGATGGAGGAAGAAAGAAATTGAAGAAAGAAATGGGAGAAGAAGCTTTTCCACATCTGAAGAACTAAAAGAAGAAGAAGCCTTTCCACTACCGGAGAACTGAAGACTGAGGACCAACGGGACACCGCTGGATCCACGGTGGTGACTATCCTTTGCTTACCTCTCTGATCGCTTGCTTAATTTCCTCCTAATATTTCCTGCCTTTCCTATCGCTTTACTCTTCCATATTTACCTAATAAAACATCTGATTGGCAGCATATGACCTCGTTTGTGTCTTAATTTCGCCCTTGGGATCATTACGAACTTTCCCCGAGCCTGACAATTAGACCGGGTCGTAACATAACTATAACAATTAATAAAAGTATAATTGCACACATGTAATGGTGGTCTTGAGATGAAGAGAGAACTGTGTATTGCTGTGAAACTCAAACCAACAGAACTCTTGCTTTTTATTTTATTCTTCTCAGTACCTACTGCAAAATAATATTTAGGTTACTATTTAGCTATTTGGGTAGAGAGTTTTTGTATGAAAGGTACATTGGGACTCCCACTGCATTTCATGGCCATTTTATGGATTGTGGATATGAATTATTGAGTTGTATATAGCACATTCTTGCTGCTGGATGTCCTGGAAGATTGGAAAGACAGTACTGCTTCAACATGTCCAGAGAACTGGGAGGAGCAGTTGGAACTTCCTATTTTTGGCTACCTATGATTTTTTCAGCAAAATAATCTCATTTTGCTTGGACATTCCTCACTTCCCCTGAAAAGAAAAAAAAAAGGGGGGGAGGGCGGGGGGAAGCAGCTTTGGAGCAGATGTATTTTACCAGGCTATGCAGTACTGGAAATACTTGCCAGCAGACACATTCTACATGGATGCTTCTGGCATGGTCTCTAACACAGATGGTGTTTGCTCAGCAGCACAGCCAGAGCACTCTACCTGAATCTACATGGAGGGTTCAGAAGCAACCAAGTGGTTAAAATAAGTCTAGAAATACCTGTCTCTTCTGTCAAGTTTCTTCCAAGCCTATACTTTGTTCTTCTAATTTTAAATAAACCGACTGTCAGGACCAGGCTAGACCAAATATTGGTTTTCAACCAAATGGAAGGCGGACAGAGAAAGAAGAAGCAAACTAGAAAGATTCAACATCTCTGAGAAACAATTATAAAAATCCACTCCAATTTCACTGAAAATTTTTCTCCTTTTTTTTTTAAGTTGAATTTGGGAGATAGAAACGAAGATAGAAGGATAAGTTTTATTATGCCTTGTGCTGGTTTTGGCTGGGATAGAGTTAATTTTCTTCATAGCAGCTAGTATGGGGATATGTTTTGGATTTGTGCTGGAAACAGTGTGGATAACACAGGGATGTTTTAGTTACTGCTGAGCAGTGCTTACGCAGAGTCAAGGCCTTTTCTGCCTCTCACCCCACCCCACCAGTGAGTAGGCTGGGGGTGCACAAGAATCTGGGAGGGAACACAGCTGACGCCAACTGACCAAAGGGCTATTTCATACCATATGGCATCACGCTCAGCAATAAAAAGCTAGGGGAAGAGGAAGGAAGGGGGGGGATGTGTGGAGTTTGTCTTCCCAAGTGACCGTTACACATGATGGAGCCCTGCTTTCCTGGGGATGGCTGAACACCTGCCTGCCGATGGGAAGTAGTGAATGAATTCCTTGCTTTGCCTTGCTTGTGCGCGCAGCTTTTGCTTTACTTATTAAACTGCCTTTATCTCAACCCACAAGTTTTCTCTCTTTTACCCTTCCAGTTCTTTCCCCCATCCTACCGGGGGGAAGTGAGCGAGCAGCTGTGTGGTGTTTAGTTGCTAGCTGGGCTTAAACCACGACATGCCTGTACAGTAAATATGTTTCAAATATGAAAATACAGAATTCATTTTATAGATTAAAATACTTTGTGTTAGATATCCAAAAGTGTGTTGCAAGTTTTTTGCTGTGTAATATTTCTATTTATTCAAAATAATTTTGCTGTGTGTTTTGGATTGGTTTGGTTTGGTTTCTGCCCTCACAAAAGCACCCATCTGACTTTGCAGCATTACTGCATTTTTAGAAGTAATTATTTATTTAGGACCCCAGAGACTTGCCTCCGTGTGTGAATTGACTAGAACAGCTCTCCTGTGGACACTTTATTTTAAAAGAGAAATATATTCCAGAATAATTGTTCTGCTCATGACAAGGCCTTTATAATGAAATTGCTATGCCAGTCAACCTTTCCCCTTACAGACAAGTTTTATATATACCATGGAGAGCCAAATCACTTGTTTCTAAAGAAAGGATTCAGTCACATTCTGGAACCTAAGAGAAAATGTAGGCAGAGTTTAAGTACTCTGAAAGTCATATCTATAGATCTGGATGTGCTGGTGAAGTAAAAATATTGCCATGTCCTCTTCCTCCTCATCATCATCATCCTAATCCTCATCAAACACCTAATGACATATGTATGCGCACGATTTGCAAAATTTTGCCTCCTGGCCCATTTCATCACCTCTTCCAAAACTCATTCCTCGTTTTTCCTGTTTCTCAATAAGAATAAAAACAATGGAGAATTTTGTGTCCTCCATATGTCCTCATTTGTACTCCACCTTTGTAATTAAACCTAGTTTAAATCCTAAATTCAGTTGAGGAATTTTCAACAGTACAGGAATTATAGTTAAGTGTCATTTTTCAGTTTAATTCCTGAGAAGAGAAAGATAAAAAGGTCTTTCTCATGGTGTTTCAGCAAACCTGTTTCCAATCCTATTTCCAACTCTAAACTTTTTCAGGAATTTTTGCTTTGAAATTTAATGTAATGTTCCAGCTAGAAATTAACTGAGTTAAAAGGATTCTAAATTCTAAAAACCTAATTCTTGAAACAATAAAGGATTCCCCTTGTCCCTCGAGAAACCTTAACCAAGAGAGACTCAGTAGCAGTTAACAGTAAAATAAATTAACATCTGAATAAATAGTTTTCTTACCATGATAATCCTCTTGATTTCTTACTAATGCTGTCATCAGAACAGGGCTTACTTAAACAATTTGGAAAATTGAGTGTGATGAAAACAGCACTCTCCTATTCCTATATTGACACAGAGGGTTTGGTAGACTTGTCAGAATTTCTTTTAGCTATTCAGAAAAGAAAAAAAAAGATGATGTAAACAGTCTCTTCTATGATAAACAAATGGTCTCTTTGCAAGGAGCTTGGATGACAAAAACCTCTATAGCGAAGGCCAAATATTTCTGCTAGAACACACAGGCAGACACGTAGTTTTGAGTGCATTTGTGGTTTTGTCTTTTCAGTCTGTCTAAGGCTGAGTCAAAAGCAAGTTTGTTAGCTTCAGGGCTGATAACTGGAAACAGTAATTTTTAACACAACCATTTAGTGTGTGGGAACAAGATGCAGGTGATGAATGCAGGAGAAGGGAAGGAAGTGATACTCCAATCGAAATGGAGGATTTGGCTTTGACTTTGGAAGACAGAGAAGGGTATAGTACAAATGGGAACATGAACCATGACAAAGGAAATAGTTGCCTTTATTCAGTGGTTTTCATTAAATCAAACACTAAGTGGCAATTACTGAGATTCAATAGGTACATTCAAACTTTGACAACCTTCCTCCCCCTCCAAACATGGCTTTTATATTTCGTTTGTCTTGAAACACCTGATGGCTCTGTGATGTGAAACAACTATTACTCCATACTATGTAACACAGTGTGGGACAGTCAAGTGCTCCATGAATGGTTCTTTTATTTCTTAGCAATTTGAGACATTTTTATGTATGGCTTGTCTGTGATTGTGTGGGAATGTATATGTGAGTGTGTGTGGAATTACGTTTAGAGGTTAGCCTCTTACATTTTCAGCCCTAGCTACTGTCATGTAATAATGTGGTTTTTTAACATAAAACCAGTTGTCATTTTTGTTTTATTTTTCACCCCAATCATCTACACCTGAAATACTAGGATTTGAAAGTTTGTTGTATGAAGTAAAAATTCATGAGAACAAAATAGGAAAGATAATTTTATATCCTGTGATAGATACAGCCAGAATGTTAGTAAGGTAAAATATAAATTAACAAATCTAGCCAGGTCACTCATGTTAACATACATGCTCATGTGCGACTTATTAAAATTTTTAATGGCTAAAAGAGAACAGTGATTTAGGAACACAGAAATAAAGAACCAAGTGGAATCCATGTACTTGTTAAAGGGCATTATGCCATGAATCCTATTGGAATAATTAAGTTACATCTCAAATATAATTTTGCTTTTTTAACACTGTTCTCCTGATTACAAGCTTATTCCAAAATCTCACAAAAAAATATATATTGTAAACCCATTTTACTTTTGTTTTTAGCTTAGTTTTGTATATTATTAGTAAAGCTTAGGTATCAACTCAGTAATGTCATGTTCAATAAACCATGCGTTAGATAATGAAATGCCATGTGTCCAAAATGATATTAGCTCTTAATGACGAGAACTATTCATGTACATGTGACAACTTCAGATAAGATTCAAGATATGTTGAAATACAGGTCATTCGCAAACACACTCTAGATGTGAGTGTTAATGGGACAGACTTATAGTATATCTGTCCCTGAAGAATATTGATTTTCTGATGCTGAGAAATCTTTGCAGGTTCTACTAACCCCTTCTAATATATTATTTCTATTTTCTGGAGAATCTTGGGTTTTATCTATGAAACACCCATCAAAATAATTATCTAACCTTTCTTAGCTTTTCATAGTTATTTGAATAAAACTACACAGCTTCTAGAGATATGTACCTTTCAAAACTTATAAACATCTTTGCTTTCTCCTCTTTTTATCAGTGTGCAGGACCTAAATGGTAGGTAAAAACTAATGTCGAAAAGTTTATTGCTATAATTAAAACATGCATTAAAATACACAGAATATATTTAATGTCATATTTAAAAAAAAATCAGAGATTTCTATTTTTCATCCAGATTCAAACAAAACAGCATTTAAAAATGGATTTATCATAAGCTAATAATTCTGTTTTGCAATTAGCTCTAATAATAGCACTGCTGGATACTATAGAGCTAGATGAGTAGAGGAAAAGAATAGGAAAACAATTCACTAAGAGGACCATATCTGTATCCTCATTGGCACCCACATTCATGTGTTTTCATGAGGTCCATAAGGATCATAATCACCATTTTCTTACAGAAAATAAAAAGATATCCAGAAAGTCCTCCAATACAGAACATATGCAAGATGTCACATCTTGTGCTTTTTCTTTCACTGTAAAACTGACAAGGTTTCAATGAACAGTCTTCAGTCTTTAAACATCTTCTCAAGCAAAAAATCCTTTGATTTTTTAATAAAAACTCTTACTGGAAGACTGTGTGTTTCTGTTTATGTGAAACTCAAGCCCAACTGCAGAACAACATTCCTGACATTTCTATACTACATTTCAGGTTTTTGGTTTTGATTTTTTTGGGGAACAGCCAAAGGCCAACTATTCCTCACGATGCAGCCTGAGGTCTGTAACACACTCTCAGCCTTCTCACCAGTTTCTTTCAAGGCTGGCAGTTATGGCAGTGCCCAAGTGTGAATTTTCAGTGGCTCACTGGACAGAATCACTATGATACTTAACCTGTATGTGTACCAGGCATGGCTGGGAAGGCAGGTGCTACTGGAAAGCTGGAAAGCTCAGTTTAAAAGAGGGAAAGTTTTTCAGAATGCTAAACACATGTTAGTTTGCATCTGTTACCGTTTATGTTTTCATATCTTTTCATTCTGGAAGTTGTTTTACTTTAATAAATGAAGCTTTAATTAGCAATCTGTGTTTGAATTGGAAAAAAAGGTATTGAATCTAAGCAAGATACTGAAAGCATTTTTTTCTTGTCTTTTCTTTTTTTTTGCTTTAATGCAACTAACTGACAAACCTATAAGTCTGGGAACAGACCACGTTTCTCTTAAAGAAACTTTCTTTGTGTTCCTCTAACAAGAACAACTCCTCCTAGTGACTAAGAAAGTAATATTCTGTTTGGTTGTTACTACAGCTACTTGTGAAATTAGATTTGGTGGTGTTTATCCTTAAAAATTATGCTAAAAACCTGAAACTTCAACATTATGCAAGTCAAAATTACTGCTATAATTAGTATAATTTCACTATAATATTACTGACTGGTAGTGCTATTACTGTGACTACTACTATAACTTTTAGCCCTTATTACTGTTACTATTATGACTGCTATTGTCATTATTGTTTCTATATTAAGTCTATTGTTGCTACTACCACCACTATTACTACTATTAAAAATAAAAAGTTCAGTTTTACTTGATCAATATTTTGGTCACCAGTTTCAAATTGATTCCATTTCAGAGCCTGTCAATGACATCCAGCAGGGAATTTTTTCTATCATAAGTACATGGTTAGATAAAACACTTTCTAATAGTGTTTATTCCTTGACTAGAGATAGAGAGCCTAGATGACTAGTTTAGACTAGATTCCTTTAGATAATTCAAATTAGTGGAATGAATCTTGTATTACTGAAGAGATCTCCATGGAAAGAAGGTAATATGAAGTTGTAAATTTACTGGACGCACTTCTTTCCAGGAGGATACTACTAGTCACAGCAGGTTCTGATTTATTTATTCTGCTTTGAAAGTTATAATCTTCCTAAACTCATAAAAAGAACAAAGTGGAACTCCAAAAGGACAGAACGATCACTTGCACTTAATTCACAATAACACTTGTCACTTATCACATTCTTCTATTATCTGAGTGCTGAGTCAGAGTAATACTAATATTCAGAGCACAGATTTATTATTGACAGAAATCACTACCAGGAGGCAATGCTGTATAAATCGATGTCCTGGTTTTGGCTGGGATGGAGTTGGTTTTCTTCCTGGTAGCCGGTATGGGGCTGTGTTCTGGGTTTAGGTTGAGAACAATGTCGATGATACACTGGTGTTTTGGTTCTTGCTAAGTACTTGCTAAGTGGTGCTCACTCTGGTCAAGGACTTTTCAGCTTCCCATGCTCTGCCAGGGGCACGGGAGGCTGGGAGGGGCACAGCTGGGGCAGCTGACTCAGACTGGGCGGGGGCTATTCCATACCACGTGACATCATGCTCAGTATATAAGCAGGGGAGTTGGCCGGGGAGGGGTTCGATCGCTGCTTGGGGGACGTGCTGGGCATCGGTCGGCGGGTGGTGAGCAATTGTACAGTGTACCGCTTGCTTTGTATTACTACTGTTCTATTTTTTTTTTTATTTTACTTTAGTTATTAAACTGTTTTTATCTCAACCCACGAGTTTTTCCCCTTTTGCCCTTCCGATCCTCTTCCCCATCCCGCCGGTGGGGGGGGTGAGCGAGCGGCTGCGTGGTGCTTAGTAGCTGGCTGGGGTTAAACCACGACAGTCCTTTTTGGCGCCCAACGTGGGGCACGAAGGGTTTGAGATAATAACAGATTAACTAGAGTGCATTAAGGAATTTGTATCTGTTAACAGTTATCGGTTGTAATATTGATTCATCTGTTCGCGGTACTAGTCTACCTGATCTGCATCATGCTATTGTTTTTACTGTGCATGTTGAAAATTGGTGTGGGTTTTTTCAGTTTGTTGTGCTTTGCCGTAATGAGTGATGTTTTGCCTGGAAGATTGGTTATTAAAACACTGACCTTGAGTGCTATCTGGTATTTGGGTTTTGTAGTGAAGCCATTACTGTACTTCGGATACCACCTCATAGAGACAGTTAGTAATTATACCTCTTCTTCTGAGAGTTTTTTTATGGAGGAAATAGAAAATGACACCTTTGTTTCTTTCTTCTATGATGTTTTCTCCTTCATTACAACAATTTTTTATTATCTTGAGCATCCTTGGGTCGTTAAGATATATCCATTGGTAGTTCTTGGGAATATTGTTTCAGTTTTATCTAAGGTTAATAAGCAGCTTAAGAATATCATTCAGAGATCTCCTCCAAGGCTGGATAGTTATGAGTGGCAGGGTGTGTGGGAGAGTATGGGCAAGTACTTAGGGCGGTGGGCACCTCCAGTGTTTTGGAACTTCACCCCCGAACAAGTGCAGAATCCTGAAAAACTAGTAAAGTATTTGGAAAATGTATGTTGTCACCCTGGCAACTCCAGAGAGACACAAATCATTGCAACGTGCTGGGGCCTGGCCCATGCCTACCGAGCCCTATTCAACACTATTCAGTACCCTCAGGGGAAAGGGAAGGTCTCTGGATCGAATGACAAAGTGACGGCCCCCCGCGGCGGCGCCGACCCCCGCGGTGGCGCCGGCCCCTGCCACAGTCACTGCAGCCGCGCCAGCCCCCGCGCCGGTCCCCGCGTCTGCGCCAGCCCCCGCGACAGGCGCTGCAGCTGAACCAGAGAACCAACCCCTGCCAGTATCAGTTGCCCCTATACAGAAGAAAAAATACACAAAGAAATCAGCTCGTTTAGTAAGGGCTGATGATGAGCCTGGGCCATCAAAAGAACAGGAGGAGGAAGAGGCAGAACCCATAAATGAGATGGTAACCACCCGATCCCTGTCCCTGAGTGAGCTGCGAGATATGCGAAAAGATTTCGGTCGTCGTCCAGGCGAGCACATCATTGCCTGGCTGCTCCGATGCTGGGATAGCGGGGCTAGTAGCCTGGAATTAGAAGGCAGGGAAGCCAAGCAGCTGGGATCCCTTTCTAGGGAAGGGGGCATTGACAAAGCGATTGGAAAAGGAGCAAAAGCCCTCAGCCTCTGGAGGCGACTCCTGTCAGGTGTGAAGGAAAGGTATCCCTTCAAGGAAGATGTTATATGTCACCCAGGCAAGTGGACCACCATGGAAAGAGGTATCCAGTACCTGAGGGAATTAGCTGTGCTGGAAGTGATTTATAATGACCTGGACAATGATCAGTTATCCAAAGATCCAGACGAAGTCCAATGCACACGACCCATGTGGCGGAAGTTTGTACGGAGTGCACCATCATCACACGCGAACTCGCTGGCAATAATGACCTGGAAAGATGAAGAGGGACCAACGATAGATGAAATAGCTGGCCAACTCCGACAATATGAAGAAAGTCTGTCTTCCTCCCTACAGGCCTGTGTCTCAGCTGTGGAGAAACTGTCCCAGAAGGTCCAGCAACTTGAAGAGGATATATCCTACTCCTCACCTGTACGGACCAGTATCTCAGCTATTAGGAGTAAGCGTCCCTCTCTTCAAGAGAGAAGATATCGTGGATACACACCACGGGGCACCCTGTGGTTTTATCTGCGTGACCACAGAGAGGACATGAGGAAGTGGGATGGGAAATCTACCTCGACCCTAGAGGCACGAGTACGCGAATTGCAAGGAAAAACAACTACAAAAAATGGTTCTCCCAGGAGAGTTGCAGCTCCAGTTTCCACTGAACAGTTCCCCAGACAGGGTAGAAGGGCTGATTTTGTTTCCGATCCTAACAAAGGGATTTTTGACTCGCATTTACAAGAAGTGAGTAACGAATGCTGTGACCAGGACTAGAGGGGCCCTGCCTCCAGCCAGGTGGAGGAAAGGGACAATCGGGTGTATTGGACTGTGTGGATTCGATGGCCTGGCACATCATACCCACAGGAGTATAAGGCTTTGGTAGACACCGGTGCACAGTGTACCCTCATGCCATCAAGCTATAAAGGGGCAGAACCCATCTGTATTTCTGGAGTGACAGGGGGATCCCAAGAGCTGACTGTATTGGAGGCTGAAGTGAGCCTAACTGGGAATGAGTGGCAGAAGCACCCCATTGTGACTGGCCCAGAGGCTCCATGCATACTTGGCATAGACTACCTCAGGAGAGGGTATTTCAAGGACCCAAAAGGGTACCGGTGGGCTTTTGGCATAGCTGCCTTGGAGACAGAGGAAATTAAACAGCTGTCTACCCTGCCCGGTCTTTCAGAGGACCCTTCTATTGTGGGGTTGCTGAGGGTCAACGAACAACAGGTACCAATTGCTACCACAACAGTGCACCGGCGGCAATATCGCACCAACAGAGATGCCCTAATTCCCATCCATAAACTGATCCGTCAACTGGAGAGCCAAGGAGTGATCAGCAAGACTCACTCACCTTTTAACAGTCCCATATGGCCAGTGCGGAAGTCTAATGGAGAGTGGAGACTAACAGTAGACTATCGGGGTCTGAACGAAGTCACGCCACCACTGAGCGCTGCTGTGCCGGACATGTTAGAACTTCAATATGAATTGGAGTCAAAGGCAGCCAAGTGGTATGCCACCATTGACATCGCTAATGCATTTTTCTCAATCCCTTTGGCAGCAGAGTGCAGGCCACAGTTTGCTTTCACTTGGAGGGGCGTCCAGTACACCTGGAATCGACTGCCCCAGGGGTGGAAACACAGCCCCACCATTTGCCATGGACTGATCCAGACTACACTGGAACAGGGTGACGCTCCGGAACACCTGCAATACATTGATGACATCATTGTGTGGGGCAACACAGCAGAAGACGTTTTTGAGAAAGGGAAGAAAATAGTCCAAATCCTTCTGGAGGCAGGCTTTGCCATAAAACAAAATAAGGTCAAGGGACCTGCACAGGAGATCCAGTTTTTAGGAATAAAATGGCAGGATGGACGTCGTCAGATCCCGATGGATGTAACCAACAAAATCACAGCCATGTCTCCACCAACCAGCAAAAAGGAAGCACAAGCTTTCTTGGGCGTTGTGGGTTTTTGGAGAATGCATATTCCAAATTACAGTCTCATCGTAAGCCCTCTCTATCAAGTGACCCGGAAGAAGAATGATTTCAAATGGGGCCCTGAGCAACGACAAGCTTTTGAACAAATTAAACGGGAGATAGTTCATGCAGTCGCCCTTGGGCCAGTCTGGGCAGGGCAAGATGTAAAAAATGTGCTCTACACTGCAGCCGGGGAGAATGGCCCTACCTGGAGCCTGTGGCAGAAAGCACCGGGGGAGACTCGAGGTCGACCCCTGGGGTTTTGGAGTCGGGGATACAGAGGATCCGAGGCCCGCTATACTCCAACCGAAAAAGAGATATTGGCAGCATATGAAGGGGTTCGAGCTGCTTCAGAAGTGGTTGGTACTGAAGCACAGCTCCTCCTGGCACCCCGACTGCCAGTGCTGGGCTGGATGTTCAAAGGGAGGGTCCCCTCTACACATCATGCAACTGATGCTACGTGGAGTAAGTGGGTTGCACTCATCACACAACGGGCTCGAATAGGAAACCCCAGTTGCCCAGGAATCTTGGAAGTGATCATGGATTGGCCAGAAGGCAAAGATTTTGGAATATCGCCAGAGGAGGAGGTGATGCGTGCTGAGGAGGCCCCACTGTATAATAAACTACCAGAAAATGAGAGGCAATATGCCCTGTTCACTGATGGGTCCTGTCGTCTTGTGGGGAAGCATCGGAGGTGGAGAGCTGCTGTATGGAGTCCTGTACGACAAGTTGCAGAAACTGCTGAAGGAGAAGGTGAATCGAGTCAGTTTGCAGAGGTGAAAGCCATCCAGCTGGCTTTAGATATTGCTGAACGAGAAAAGTGGCCAATGCTCTATCTCTATACTGACTCATGGATGGTGGCAAATGCTCTGTGGGGGTGGTTACAGCAATGGAAGCAGAGCAATTGGCAGCGCAGAGGCAAACCCATCTGGGCTGCCGCACTGTGGCAAGATATTGCTGCCCGGATAGAGAACCTGGTTGTAAAAGTACGTCATGTAGATGCTCACGTACCCAAGAGTCGGGCCACTGAAGAACATCAAAACAACCAGCAGGTGGATCAGGCTGCTAAGATTGAAGTGGCTCAAGTGGATCTGGACTGGCAACATAAGGGTGAATTATTTCTGGCTCGGTGGGCCCATGACACCTCAGGCCATCAAGGAAGAGATGCAACGTATAGATGGGCTCGTGATCGAGGGGTGGACTTAACCATGGACACTATTGCACAGGTTATCCATGAATGCGAAACATGCGCTGCAATCAAGCAAGCCAAGCGATTCAAGCCTCTTTGGTATGGAGGACGATGGCTGAAATATAAATATGGGGAGGCCTGGCAGATTGATTATATCACACTCCCACAAACCCGCCAAGGCAAGCGCCATGTGCTTACAATGGTGGAAGCAACTACCGGATGGCTGGAAACATATCCTGTGTCCCACGCCACTGCCCAGAACACTATCCTGGGCCTTGAAAAGCAAGTCCTATGGCGACATGGTACTCCAGAAAGAATTGAGTCAGACAACGGGACTCATTTCCGAAACAGCCTCATAGACACCTGGGCCAAAGAGCATGGCATTGAGTGGGTATATCACATCCCCTATCATGCACCAGCCTCCGGGAAAATAGAACGATACAATGGACTGTTGAAGACTACACTAAAAGCAATGGGTGGTGGGACATTCAAACACTGGGATACACATTTAGCAAAGGCCACCTGGTTAGTCAACACGAGGGGATCAGCCAGTCGAGCTGGCCCTGCCCAATCAAGAATTTTACGTACTGTAGAAGGGGATAAAGTCCCTGTAGTGCACGTAAAAAATATGCTGGGGAAGACAGTCTGGGTTACTCCCGCCTTAGGCAAAGGTAAACGCGTTCGTGGGATTGCTTTTGCTCAAGGACCTGGGTGCACTTGGTGGGTGATGCGGGAGGATGGGGAAGTCCGATGTGTACCTCAAGGAGACTTGATTTTGGGTGAAAATAGCCAATGAACTGAATTGTATAATGTTAGTTGCTATATAATACTGTATGTCATCACTTCTGTGATTACTATGTGACATATCAACAGTATACAGTAAGAATCACCCAAATTAATGAAGAATGAACTTTGAGGAAACCAAAGTGCAGAGGTGATAGAACTAGAACTGTATTCAGCATGCTACAATCCAACACCACACACTACCTCTCCTGCCCAGAAAGACTGTTACGACAGATGAATCCCAAAGTCAAAACTAAACGAACTCAACAAACATTCTAGAGGGATAGCATATAGACTAAGGGAATGATACCTGTCATCAATATCAAAGGAAAGGAAGGGGGTGGTGGTTAATGAGGATGTGTTGGATAATGTGGGACCTGTGCATGACGTAAATGGTATGGAATAAGGGGTGGATACTGTCCTGGTTTTGGCTGGGATGGAGTTGGTTTTCTTCCTGGTAGCCGGTATGGGGCTGTGTTCTGGGTTTAGGTTGAGAACAATGTCGATGATACACTGATGTTTTGGTTCTTGCTAAGTACTTGCTAAGTGGTGCTCACTCTGGTCAAGGACTTTTCAGCTTCCCATGCTCTGCCAGGGGCACGGGAGGCTGGGAGGGGCACAGCTGGGGCAGCTGACTCAGACTGGGCGGGGGCTATTCCATACCACGTGACGTCATGCTCAGTATATAAGCAGGGGAGTTGGCCGGGGAGGGGTTCGGTCGCTGCTTGGGGGATGTGCTGGGCATTGGTCGGCGGGTGGTGAGCAATTGTACAGTGTACCGCTTGCTTTGTATTACTACTGTTCTATTTTTTTTTTTATTTTACTTTAGTTATTAAACTGTTTTTATCTCAACCCACGAGTTTTCCCCTTTTGCCCTTCCGATCCTCTTCCCCATCCCGCCGGTGCGGGGGGTGAGCGAGCGGCTGCGTGGTGCTTAGTAGCTGGCTGGGGTTAAACCACGACAATCGACATCTCAGTATTCTCAATATTAGGGAAAATTTCTTCCTCCTTGCTCTTGGCTTAGAGAATAGGGCAAATCATTTGCAGCAGTTTTATGCCATTAACAATTTACATTAGCTACACGCATCCTACCATAATTACCAGCTAGTCAATATCTTCTCTTTCCTCCATCCCTCCACAAACTCTTATTCTCCATTCTGGAGAGAACTAAACAGAAGAGAATTGTTTGCTTCTTCCCGGGTGTCTGTTGTACCATCCAAATCACAATCTATTCTGCTGGAATACAAGGCTCCTTCCACCTATAGGTCCTGATTTGGCTGTGTTTTTAGAGGGATTAAGTGCCAAATATGTTGACTAGGGAGAACAAGAATCTAGCTATTGAATGTAAATTTAAGAATTCATAATTACTTAAAACCCGAACAAAACCAAACTAAACCAAACAATGTTTTCTTTTCGGAGTTTTATGTTACCTGATCTGGACAAAATGATACCTAAAAAAGATGTTAAATGACCTTTATCATTCTCTTTTAAGATATGAAATCAAACTCCTTACAGATTTATTATTCTTTTGTTTAGTTTTGTCCTTAAATGCAGATCAAACAAGTCATGTGTGCTTCTAGGAAAATTTAAAAAATTTATGAAAAACACATTAGCAGGGGTTCTGTTTTTTACCTACTGCATGTGGTAAAAATATGAAACAAAAGAAAATAAAGGGAAAGTGTTTTGGAGATTTCAGATATATAAAATAATTTTGCACAATCATTTTTGGCTTCTGAAACAGACTGTGTAGTAAATGGTTGAATACGAAAACCTTGTTATAGAGAATAACTAACAGACGTCTATGGAAAAGAGCAGATAGTTGTTATCCAGTGTGTTGAAAACATTCTAGGATGATGTGGTTCCTTAATACAGTTTTATAATCTAAATCTGTACTTATGTGTGTCTCACTAGTTCATAGGAGGTTCATTTACAATGCTTGTATAACTCTAGTCTAGCACAAATAATAAAGGTGAAATGCAAAATTTTTAACAAGAATGTGTCAAGATGTGTTGAACAAAGATGATCACACAGGATATTATGAATAATAAATGAATAATTTTATTTCTAAATGAGCTGTTTCTCTCCACTATTTTGAAACAAGACAGAAAATCAAGAATATGAAGCCATTAATCCTGTATATCAAATCATTTAACAAAGCAGTTAACTTTGGCCTTCAAAAATCCTTTGATGTTGGTTTCATCAGTCTATTGGGAAGGCTCTACCTTTTTCTTTTGTATTTTATAGAGTACAACAGGCACCTAACTCTGAGCAGAGAGTGTTTCTTGTCATGAGTGCAAATACAAAATAAATTATAATAATCAACAGATGAGTTTGAACAAATAAGACTGATTTGCTAAGATGCTAGAAAAATTGTAATTCTTATAACTGTTACAAGAAAACAATCATCATGCTGGATTAATGTGTGTTAGGGAGGAAAAATGTTAATGTTTGCCAAATGGGAAAAATACTCACATCAGGAAAGAAAAATGTTTTCAACCTAGAACTGGATTTTAGTGAAAAAAATGGGTTAAGCACAATTAAATAGTTGACATTGTTGTTTTAACCAAAATCAGCAGATCTGGACAAAGTATACTTGAAAAGAATCATATTTACTATTGAAATATGAAGGTTTGTGCTTTTTTTATTTGTTTTGAATAAGGTATGTTTTAAATTGCACAACAGCAGAAATTTCTCCTGAACAATCCATCAGTGCCTCTTGACATCAGCACTTTGGAGATACACTTCAAAGGGATTGTAAAACTGAAACAGTTAAAAAAACCCCATTCCATCACACATGCATTGCTGAGATTGGTTAGAATTTACTTGTTTATTATTTTCCCTTTGTACAATATGATACATTTGGTACATGTGGACTCTTTCATTTTTAAATTGTGTTAGTCTGAACCAAATGAGATTGTCTCCTGTCCACACTGACATACTCAAAACCAAGAAAATGTTACAAACAGGTCTTAAGAGAGAAAAATTAAAACCTGAAAGATCTACAACAATCACTCATTTCTGAGTCTAATGAATTGATTAGTTTCCGTGCTGTTCTGGCATCCTCAGAGCTTCTGCTAAAGTAAGTACTGGTGAGAAGAACCTATGTGATAAGCTCTAGTAGAGGTAAACAAGAAAACTACCACGAAAATATTCTCAGAGCAAAAGTGAAGTATTTCATATTTGATTCAAGGTAGTAAAGGGATACAAAGGACGGAAGTTCCTATTCATCATACACTTATAAAGGCATCAATCATCATTCCACTGAGACTCATGAGGTGAAATTTCAAGACTAAGAAACACACAAACACAGGTTCAAAAAACCATTTCCCCTCTCCAATAATCTGTTCAGAATCCAAAGAGCATGCCTGCAACCATACTTCATATTTTTCTAGACCTACATGTCCATTTGTGTTTCCCTCTACTCCCGTTAAAATGAAATATTATATTGAATTATGTCTAGGAAAGTGTGGGAGAATGGCTAAGTGAGAAGGGACATGATCTTTTCAGTGTGAGCAATCCTGCTTTTAGTGTATCAAGAAGCACAGAGGATACTATAAACTGACCTTGAACAGCAACGGACTACTTGGCAAACAACATAAGAAACAACAGCTAAGTCTGGAATGTGCTAACAAACCTCTTCGCGTGAACAGCAACCCTGTACCAATCATATAACTGTCTTAAGCGCGTGAACACATGTAATGAACCAATCATATAGATATTGCTACTGCGTGCTCTGCTGATTGTCTATATAAGCCTTGTAATTGTCTGAAATAAAGGAGAACGATCATACTCGCATCGAGGTTACATCGTTACTCCGGGTCCGAACTCTCCCACTCCAACAGGAAAGTCTAGTGAAATATTCTGGCAGCTATATGCTTTCTAGAAAGGTGCAAAAGTTACTCCTATGGATGCTATGGAACAAGAAAACAAGACAGATCCTGTGATCTCCATGAACTGACAGCAAATTTCATAGAATTCACATCCTTGGTCTCTTTGGGACCGGTATTGATCCTTGGTGAACACATACTCTGTATCCTTTTCAAATGCATGTTTTGTCTCTCATACAGTAACACAGAAACCAGAAGAGTATTCTGCCTACTAAATCCATACAAATCACATTTTTCTTATTTAAATAATACCAATTAATATCACCTTTTAAACTGGATATATAGGAATACTTAAAATAGGAGTAAGATATGAACCTAACTTATACCAAATTTCAGGAGTTTTCTGATGCCCAGATTCAAGTTTCCTCTGGACACTTCCATCCTCAGTGGGAGGCCTAGATATATTGCATTATTTCACTCTCTTAAGTATTCCCTTCATTCCTCCTCCTCCATGTTTTCCTGGTGATGAAAATCAGGCATTGGATGGTTGACTACCGTGGAGTGTCCTGACAGATCTCTGGTCTCTATGAGTGCGGGACCAGTGCCTCAGGGCATGCCACAAAAAACACTTGAATAAAGTCTCATGTCCTCTGGATTATCTTGGCTATAGTTCTGGCATTCCTAGATTAGGTCCACTCCCTTAGTAGCAGTTAGTGTCAGACCAGCTTCCCTATAGCTGTGCAGGGGAGTATAAATTTTGACACGGTTGTCCCATGTACATGCCAACTTTTTATAATAGCAAAGCAGTTCAGGGGATCTTGAACCTGATAAACCCTCATCAATTCATGATTCTTCTGTTTAAATTTTGAAAGGTTGCAATACTTACCCAATACAAACAGCAAGTAAGATAAACCATTTCCAAGGACAAATGGGAAATACTGTAAGGTATTGGAGGTATTTGATCTCTGGAATTTGTAGATCTTCTGTTACAAATTCAGGAACCACCATAATCTGGCCTAGAGTTTTATTGAAACTTCTGCCCAGAGCCCAGATTAACCAAAAGGATTACTGAAGTTTTTCTAATCTTTGAATGAAAGCTAGGTCCAGACTGGAATGAATCTGGGGACAATTTGTGGTTCCATGTCAAAATCAGGTCAGAGTCAACTGTTCTGTCTAGATTTTGCTTTTTAATTTTTGAATTTGACTGATCTTGAAACTTATAAAGGGGACCTAGACAAAGAAATGAACACTTCCTTGTGAAATGTTTTTAAGAAAGCTAACCCAATCTCACAGACTTCTGCTTTCAGCTTAAATCAAGAAAGGGTTTAATCTTTTACAAAAATTATCCAAATTTCCCACTAACTGTGTATCTCTGATGGTTCATTTTAGTTTATTGCAAGTGAAATTTCTTTATCTTCTCTCATTCCAGCTCTGCTTTACTTAATTGTGCCAAAAATTATTTAACCCTACAGGCTAAGATATACTTTGTTTACTGCCTTGAAGTGATAAACTTGGATTGTGTAAGTATCAAACACAAATGCCGTGTCCAGAGAGAAAACAGTTTCAAGGCTTCTTGTGAACCAAATCTTACATGAGCTTGCAATCAGGGAGCTGGTCTCAGTACTGTGGTTTAGTCACTAACTTTGTTCTAGTTATGTTTCTATGTTCTAACAGAAAATAACCCTTGCACCATGATTTAAGGCTCTTTCCTTCTTCAAGTACACTGAATTCAAAGCTCCCAGCCCTTTGTAGCTTCCCATGCTCACACAGACTCTCTGACCTCACCCTCCTTGGGTAGGATCTTCGGAGCCAAATGCAGCAGCTGGTTAATCCAAGTTTTAAATGAAGCTCACTGCAAACATTTGCAGCAGTAAATTAGTCAGGTTTGATCAATGAGAGCCTTTTCCTGCAAAATTTTAAGTATTCTGGACAAGTGCTATGAATATTTCTGGCTCTGGGTATGGTTTCACTTAGGAATTTGGAAGGGGTGGGGTAGGCTCAGATGGGTAAAGTGGGGAGTGATGAAAGTTTTCCATGGAGAAAAGAATAAAAAGTTCAGTAACAGAAAGATAGGGAGCTGAAAACTTTATGTCAGAATTATTTCTTAAGGGAATCTCTTTGGGGAATGCACTTAATTTATTATTTCAGAAAATTCTCCATCTTCTGAGAGGAATACAAACACACCCAAAGACAGTTTTGAGGTTTTATGCCTAAGAAATTTCCTCCTTGCCTCCAAGGCATTCAGTTGTCTTGTTTACTTTGCAATGTCTGGAAGACAATAACAAACACTTTTCTTGATTAGGGCTTGGTGAAGGTTTCAGGGGCCATAATTGGTTCACAGCTGTCAAGGCTTTTCTTATCACTGCAGGGAACAGCTGATTATTCTCTTCAGTGTCTGAGTAGTACATCACTTTACACATATATATAAGGCTGTGGGGTTTTGTTCCGTTTATTTTATTATTATTTATGCTTCAATTTATTTCCCTCTTTAACTAGTCACAGAATCATGTATAATCTTCCCAAACAGTAAAAGTTCACATTCATTCTGATACATCATATCATTAAGAAAGTTGTTTCTCAGACTATGAGTCCCAGTTTCTGAATGATTGTTTCAAATTCTTAAAATTCTTTACCAGCTAATTCAAACTGGAGTTTGTAAGAAAAAAAACCTGTCAGAAAATATTATCCAGTAGTTACTAGCTCTAATTACTGTATAAGGACAAAATACCCTGCAGGAAATTTAATTATTTCACCTGTGACTTCTGGGAGAATAAAAGCACAACACAAACAGAAAAAAACTCTCCCCCCCCCTTAAAAAAATCAACACCTCCCCTCCCTCTGAATAACAGGAAGCAGTAAATATCTGAGGTCTAGATTTTCTGCTACATGGGCTATATAGATACACATGATAGGACACTAAGTTCCTGTCCACATATTTATCTTATTTTAGTGCCACTGGCCCAGGCTAGCAACTGTCTACTGTGTTCATCTTAGACTACTGTGTCTTTACACCTTCTTTGCTTCCCCATTAGTGCACGATTGCCAGAAGAGGTTTGCGTAACCTCCCATGTAGTTGATGGAAGTCATCAGAAACTTTTCTATCAGGAATTCACATGGGATTTTCTTCATCTCACTTCAGACACCCACAAAAGAACCCTAGGTGCTTCAGAACAGTCCACTTTATATGTCGTAGGGATCTTCTTCAGACAAATTTCATCCTACAAATGTCTGTTTTCATTAACATAATTCATTCACCCACAGGCAGATATTACAAATGTCTGTCACCAGTTGCCTATATAGAGGCAATTGAACCAAATGACTAACTCAGAGGTGATACCGCAGATGTCAAGTTCTGTTGATCTCTCTTGAAGTGACTACTAAAACAACTTAAAGTGTGGAAGTGAAGTATGTGACAGTTAAAAAGGGTCCTACATATTTCACTGATACTAAGTAACAGGAAGTGTTTTGGTTTAGTCTGGGTTTAATTTAGCTTGAAATCATAGGTCAGTAATTGTTTTAACTGACAAGGCTCAGCCATTCTTTCTTTTAAAATCTCCTCTAAATATCCAAAATATGAACAGACTATCTTATTTCTAATTCATAATTAAGTTTTCAAACAGATTGGGGAAATAAGTTTGTTCGTGTTGTCTTCATTTTCTTCCTCTCCCCTCAGGTCCAACAACATGATTTAATGGGGAGTTATGCTCACAATGTGACAAGTATTGAAGGTCTGCCAATATAAAAATAAAAGACACACTGTGATGGCTGAGTTGATAATAGTGCCTTGTTTCCATTTTTGCTGTGTGTGGTGATGTTTCTGGCTAAACCCTAGGAAAGGCTCAAAGAACATTTAAACAACCACTAAAGTTATTAAAATGTGAAGCATACAGATCTGCTGACATACTTGTTTCTGTATTGCTAAACTCAAACATGATTTTTTCTTTAAGAACAGTTTAGTAAGCCTGAGGTATACAGCTTTTACTCAGCTGCTTTAAATGTTTGACACTATTGTGGATCAGTAGCTATATATTCACAAAGATGTTTATCCATATCACTTGAGTATTAAAAATTCATACACTGAATGTGCATATGTAAAATATTTGAGTAAAAAATCTGTTTTGGAAAATTGATTTATAAATTTGAAATTGAAACACTATATTTGCTTTGAACATTTTTTTTTCCTCATTCTTAAGGAATATTCAGGAATTTAAATGGGTTTGCCTTGGGTTTACTTTATAGCTGGCCTAAATTTATTACTTTTAAAAGTAAAGGAATGCATCACAGCCTAAATCCACATAAAACTTATGTGAATTGTTGAATTCTTTAAAATGACTGATACTGCACCATGGGAGTCACTTTTAGGTACTGTGTCTTTGTACATACTGCAGAACAGAAACTTGAGAATGTATAATAAAAGAGTATCTATACTGTAGGAAGTATCTGTGCTTCTTATATATTTTCTTTATCTGCTCAAATAACAATGATGGAAAGGTATTGTCTTAAAGACATCTTTCTCCATTACTATGGTGGCTTATTTTGCATTCAAGGACAGATATATCTCTGATGGAGATTCACAACACCGAATGCTTTCTTATACATTCTCATTATTACCTGTCTTGATTACTGTATACTCTCAGTGATTCTTCTCATTTCTAAGCTTCCTAACAAGAAGATTCCTAACAACATTACAGTTTTTTAATGTTTTTCATTGCAGTCACAAGAAGGACTACACTGAAACAAGAAGGATTACACTCAGACGGGATGAATTTTGTGCAGGCATCTGAGATTAGCTGCCTACAGGTCAGTGTCTACATGTGAGTGAAGTGACAGACCTGCCTCTATGGTTAACGAAGAGCTAGCTGATATCATCAGTGTAGCCTAACAGACTGTTTTTGCTGAACATACTGTAGGTGTCTTTTTTAGGATAAGCTGAATGGCTGCCTAAGCTGTTTTGACTTTATTCATTAGGTCTTGGTTAACTAGCATGGCAGCAGAGATTTTAGTTTACATGTAGATACCTATGTGACTTAACTTGGAGCTACTAGTGAGAAATAGGTTCACTGACTTGTTTCATTGCCAGACAAAATAATTTCTCCGTACATGGTGGAATAGGTTCTAGAAGCACTGCAACGAGGAAAGGAAAACTTCTGTTTTCATATCAATGGAAATAACTCAGATGTTTTCTTTTTCAGGTGACATATATTTTCCTGTTCACATAAAAACATTGAAGGAGCACAGCAATAGTTCCCTGGATTCATTGACTAAGCTTCTTTCAGTCAGTTTATGTTCTGTATGCATAACTTAGTTCAATAATTGTAAATCCCATGCGCTATTCATAGTAATGATTAATAATGATTAATTATTTAATGCTTTGGGTTTACAATACCTCGAAGCATGCTTTCTGGTTTTTACCAATAAAAAGTCACCATAAATGTTTCAATTATATCTTAAATAATCTATAAAATTACAAATTACCATTTTCCTGAAGTCACAGTGAAAATGATTTGGCCAAGTAATGTAGCAGGTCAGATTAGAGGAACATAGTATCTTTTACCTCCTTCACAGTCTTATGGAATTTAGATAGGATTCTAACAAGTGTTACACAGGTCTTTGAGAGAAGAGTGAAAAGATATGAATAAAATCTGATTACTGCTCTGGATAGACATCTCTGCAAAAGTTGTTCATCTGCCTACAAATATCAAGTTAATAGGATATATAACTGACATGCATCAGATGGTATGAGACACAAAAAGAGTCCTGAATAATGGAAGAAAGTTACTCAAAGTTGAGAGAGTTGCTGGTGTGAAGTCAACACTATCTAAAAGGAGTTGAAGAAATTGTGGGAGAAGTTTAATGAATGACTTTTCTATCTATGTGTGTTAAGAAAAATAGTTCTCTGAAGCTGCTGAGGTAAACTGCCCATAGTTAAGATACTTTTATATACAATTTGTGATTTTTTGAGATTATTGAAAGTGAATGTCATGAAGGGTCTTGAACTCAAAGCCTTCGAAGTCAGAGTCTGTAGCTTTATTTTTTTTATGACCACAGTATAAACAGTATGCACTTCCCCTACACTGTCTCTCAAGGTATCTCACTCTCAACTCAAAACAAGATTCAAAAGAAAGTTTGTGACACATCATTGAAGGTAGCACTTACTATCCTAAAGCATCAGCAGGCAGCAGGAAGGACATTTTGATGTAAAGGCAATGGGTAGACTTCTTTTTTTCCTAGGACCTATTCGGATATCTTCTTAAAGGTAATAAATTGTATCAGCATTTTCTAAGCCATTGCACAAATGAGTAGAGTAAGAAGATGACCACTGCTATCTGTCAGAAGATAAGTCTATCCAAAAAAGGGAACCTGTAGCCTGAAGTCTCCAAGAGGGAGAGGCATGAAACCTGTTGGGATTTGTATTTTAAATTAAGGGTTTGAGAAGACATCTTAGAGACTTAATTGTGTGGAAACAACAAATCCCTCCACTCCAAGCCCATCTGCATTGTTTTAACGCTTATCCTGTACTCCACAAGTGGATGAGTTTAAGAGAGTTCTGTTATCTCTCATATCACTCAAGTACTATTAGGATTATCAATCCTATATGAAGTATCGGGTAGCTAAGTTTGTCATATGTGACCTCCAAAGTCCAATTGACAGAGAGACTAAATGGTCTCGATAGAGTCTGTTAGTTATGGAAAAGTTATTTTGGTGTTTGAATGTGTGAGAATCAAAGGGTTTGGTGTTGTTCAGTTTGCCTTTTTTTATTCTATCTGTGTCTGAGTGCTTGCGTAGCTATTTGCTGGTCATACAACAACAATTACTTTACAATTGTTGGGAGGAAATAATTAGACCTTTCCAGAGAAAGGACAGAATTAGGCAGTTGTGTATAACAAACTGATCTGGAGGGGAAAGCATCTACCAGTGGGTACTGTTAAGCTTTCTTGGAGTATCAATGTTTCCCATAGTCTTTTATTAAAATCATTACTTGTCGTGAGACAAACTATTGCTGTTAGCCAAAAGGTACTGGTTTTCTATGGGTAGCACAATAAATAGTGTTTAAAAGTTTATCAAGAACAGTGCATGCTATAATAAAAAAGATTTATACTCAACAGCATATTCAGAACATAGAAAAGTGTTGAAATGCCAAGATGTGAGTTTGTCAAACAACATAAAAAGCAGCTTTTCTTCTGATGAATTATGTGCCTGTTGTTTAAATCACTTTTTTCCTTCTCTTGTACAAACATAATCAGTATCAACTGAAATTACTTACAATAATATTCAGCTCAATTATATTTTGCATGTAATCAGTCCAAAACTCTTTGTAGGTGCACAGAGATGTGGAAATCAACAACAGATCACGAACAAAAACAGAGGCTAACTTTATTTAAAAGAGAGCTGAATAAAAGATGGGAAGAATACAGTGTTGGGAATGATGTCAGTGCCAGGCAGACAAGATCTATATAGAAACTAACGAGAGATTTCCATAAAGCCAAAGTCTTCAAAGATCTCAATGAACCATCAAGTCTACAGCTATCTCCATTTTTTCTTGAAACTAGTGCTTAGCAGCACTAGCAGAAGTAGTGGTAACCAAAACATACAGGGAAAAAAAGATAAAAACATGGAGATAAGAAATTTGCAGCGTTCAGCCTTTGGGTCTGGAACTTTCCTGTACTAGATGAAGAACATGCATTTACTCTCTTTAAGACACATTTTAAGATACATTGTTTCATATTACAATCAAGTCTATCACTTTCACCTCCCATGAAATTTTAGAAAATCAAGACTCACTGAAAATTAAGAAGAAAGTGTTCACTTCTGATATTTCTGGCTGATAAACCAGGTAAGCAGTAAACTTAAGTGCATTCAGTCAGAGATTAGATGGAAAGGGAGTTTCCTGCATCCTATAAGACCTGTAGATATATCTAGCCTGTCTAGGTGTCATAAGAATGGAAGGAGATGTACTGGTGGAAAATAGTGAGGTAAAAATTATGAAGTAATATATTACCTTCTGTTACTTTACAGTATAGAAGAGAATGGAGTGAAAATCACCATAATAATAGAACATAAAGCTAACCAAAGATCCCAAACTCTGAGGAAGCTCTGAACTTGATATAAGTGCTTGGGTCAATCTCTCAGTCCGAGATGAAATGGGAGATATTAAGGAACAGGTCTGATTGAACAGGCTTACCCTCATCCCTACTGAAATCATAGCCTTAGTTTCTGTCTCAGAAGAGTGTGTTCTTATCACTTAGACAAAAAGAAATGGATTAAAAAAAGGCAAAAATAAAATGTGATTCATATATAATTTTACAAAGTGGGTCATATGAAAGCTCAATCAGCTACTCTTCTTAGAAACCATGATTGCTGAGCTTCCTGCACACAACAGGAACTCCCTGAATAGTTCTCCAGTTTGTACAGTAATTGCAAATTTTGTGAGATGCATTCATAAGCAACTAGGCGTAATTGCCAGCATTAGTGACTACAGAAAATACATCTATTTTGATCCAGATTTTGAAAATTTCATGATAAACAGAATTTCAGCATAGCTGAGGCATTTTTAGATCAATGTCTTCATGTGTGGGGGGCTTTTTTGCTTATGAATGCTTTGATGCTTGACTGAGCTTTTCCCACTAGGCTGACTCTCCTGCAGAAAAGAACATAATTTAATTGATTGAACTTTTTCCTGATGAATATCTCTAAAATGTTTATCACCTTATTTAATATGCACCTTTATTCCAGAATACTCACTATCTAGTTTTTTCTTCTTGAACTGTAAGATTGCTAAAACAGTAGCAAATGTCTGAATATTCATTTCTACTGCAGCTGAATCTTCCTTGGAGAGACATTAGACCAGTCAATTAGAAGTCAGAGCTTCTGCTTTCATTTTATACTGTGCAATTACAGACAATCTGTCAGTGATACTTGTCTTTTGTCCTTTGGTAAAATACTTCAAGGTCCAGGTGCTAGACTTACCCATACAAGTTTCAACTTCTTGACAATCTTTGAAGTTCTTACATGAACTTGAATATTTATTTATCCCCTTTGTACCTCATCTCCATTAATTTGTTTAGATACTGCAGACATGAGATCATCTAAGCCACAGCTTCTGAGATTACTATGCCTGTAAAATGGTGTACTTACTTTTTCCCTGTCTTTCATATATTGCTTGCCTTAATTCTAAATGCAAGTTAAGAATCTGTCATTTATTGTAATGTATGAATAATCTAGTTTTCAAATACTTGTGAAACCTTATGTAGTTTGATAACCAGAAAACGAAAAATAATAACAGCAGAACTCCAAGTATTCTAAAACCACACAATGCAGTCTTCAATATTAATAAATAGCTATTTAATTAGTCCAAATAACCATTATCTTTTTATGTGTTTTCTACGTTTAATTATAAAGCTCATTTGTCTGATTTGTTCATAAACTATTCACTTCATTGCATCATCTGGAACAGATGGTTAAGGTCGCATGTGACCATCCTATGCTGCTGTGCAAACACAACAATAAGGATATTATCTTACCTCAGTATCTCCAGAGTTGTATGGAAGGGCTTCTTGGATTAACCTTCATTTTATTTCCCAATTAATTTATGCATAAATATCAGCTCTAAAATCGGTTTGAGAATAATAATTAAAAACAAAACAAAATAAAACATACAAACAAAGAAGCTGTTTCTTCTTTCTCTTTAGTATTTCTTTACTTACATTACTTTCATTTGATGGCAGCACCTGATCTGTTTTTCGACTTTGCTGTCTTTGTTGTTAAATTCAAGATGCATTGTTTGTTAAGGATTAACCACAGTGAGCTCCAGTACTGGAAGCTTATTCATTATTCATTACAGACACTTTTTCAGCACCAGTCTGAAGAAAGGAAGAAATAAAGGCATGAAAATCAGGTAAAAGTTTCTGTCAAGAAGAGAAAAACTCATACCTCCACTATCAATAGACTTGTTCGCAGGAACCATAGGGAACTGTAGGCCTCACTAGTTGCTGATGAGGATATTACGGACAAAAAAAAATAAATGTCTAGCTAGAGAAGCAGTGTGAAGAAAAACATGATAGTTATAGACATTTTATGTGACATTGCATAGTTGTAAATGATTATTTCACAAGCTAAAAACCGCTTCTTTTTAAACATCCTAAGTGATCTGAGAATGTTACATCCTCAATCCCATCAAAATTTCTGTGGCTAATTATTCTAGCTTCTTTAAAAATCCTGTTTAGTAACAGTGAGCAGAAAGAGTATAAGAACCGTATAGATATTCAATCCTGGAGATGATGGTAAGATTGAAACATCTCACTAAGGCAATGTATGGAGAACTTCAACTGTTTCACCTCTGCTATACTGTGTCTCAGATAATTGTAAGATTTTATGCTCCATCATAGAAAATTGAATCCTTTCTGTGCGCACTAATTTCATGCATGCATATGCATATGTACAAACATTCACACTTAATGAATAATAAAAGGAAAGAAGATGAAAGAATGTGTAAGGTTTACCAAGTCTTGGCTGAATAGTTGCTAACAACTTTTCAGTGGAACAGTCTGTTGGCTTTCCCCTGTGGTCTCCTAGCTTTTCACTTTGCTGTCTTTGCTACGTCTTTTCTCACAGTGTGAAACTTTAATGTAAACTTTCTCCAATTTGGAGGCAAACAACTCCATACTGACAATCTGTATTTAAGTACTCTTAACAATCTTTTCAATAATGGGGTTTAGAAAAGGACTTGGCAGGCCTTGATGTACAGTGCTGTCTTCAGAGACTATTTTACTCTGCTGTGTTAAGGTTTATCTATTCCCAAACATCTGCCTTTCTGTTATAAAGTCTATTAATTCTTTGCTATTAGGAAGCATGTTAAAAGGTGGGGTTTTTTTTGTTTTGCTTGCTTTTTAATCATGAGACTGAACAGTGCAGGAGATCAGATACGAGACCTGGATCATGTCATATATATGTCATGTATATGTCAGTGCAGGTCTGGAATAGGTGCAAATAGCTGCCCTGACAGGCTGAAATTAATTAGGAGTCCCAAATCAGATTCTAATGACCTAAGACTAAGAATAAAATCTTGCTGGTGCACTGTATTATATTTCTGTATATCTGTAGATCTCACAACACAATACCGAAGTATGGACTGGGATGCTGTAATAATAAGTTCCCCCACCAAAAAATGTACTGACAGCAATGGCAGTAGCTGGCAGAAGTCAGTTGTCCACTGCGTCATAATCATTAAACCATAATCCATACAAGTTTCCACACAAAGATAGAATGGACAGCAGTAATGTCAGCTGCCCATACTACCCTTTGAGTAGCTAGAATGAGTGCTTCAACTCTCTCTTGTAACACTAGCAATCATCTGACTTCATATTAAAATCTGACAAAGTCCACCTATAGAGGACTCTAGTTGCGACCCAATTTGCTTCAGCTTATTTGTGATTCCTCTTGACATTTCAGCTGGCCACAGCAGCTTTAACTAAAAGTTGTGTACAAGTATTATTTATGCTTACAAAGTAGTGGTAAATTACTGCTTTCTTCCACACTAGTGGTAATGTAAATAAATTCATTCTTACTGCTATTTATTGTTATTATTTGTTCAGTTTATGACAAATGAAAGTGTGCTAGGATAAGGCTTTACAAAATAAAACTCATAAGTCCTTCCTCAAAGAGACTGCTGTCTGCGCTCAGAGGGAGGGGAGAAACCTCTTACTTTACACATATATAATTCTGGGAGAAAATAAAAGCTACAACATAGAAGAGAGAGAGAATGAGAAAGAGAAAAAGGTACCATGGCAGAAAGAAAATCTTTTACCTTGGATTAGATACAATACTGTGTCTAGCCCTAGCTCAGTCACTGTCCCTCTAGGTGATTTTAAATAAATCACTTAACATATCTAGGCCTCTATTTCTCAATTTATCATTTATATATGTCATAACTATTGCATATTCTATGACAAAAGATACTACTAGGACAGTTATATGGGATGTGATGAGACTGGAAAGCAGTTCAGTACTACCAAAAGGGTCAAGGGGCAGCTGAAGGGAAAGAAAAGAATGAGATGGCCCTCTTGAAGCAGTAATTAATTCTTATCGTTGCTTACTTGCCTGTGAAAATGAAGCCTAATTCTGGTCATTGTTTTTTTTTCCAACAGGCAAAAAAAGGGATCTTAACAGTTGTCTAAGAGCTGTCACCATCTGAAAAAGGATCTTCTCTTCATTGTGACTGATAAGGAGGTATTGGAGCAGGAGGGTTATAGGAATGTTTTACGGAATGATTCTGAGGGAATTAACTCTAAACATGCAAGGAGGGAAATAGAAACAACTTTTCAGGACTTATGATTTATATCATGTGCGGCAGAATCACCTAATCACAAATAAAGTACTATATTCATTAACATAAATTGTAAAGGCAATCTATGTCTTTTCTGTTTAAATGGAATGAACAAATTAAAACTCTGTAAGGTATAATAATAATCTGAAATATTCCACAACAATAACAGCGACAACAATAATAATGAAATGCAGTCTGATTCCAATTAATTTGTGAGCCTCCTGTCCTTTGTAAATTCAGGCCTTTACAGCAATTTGAAGAAATTATTTTAATAACAATGCTATACAGTAGTTCATTGTACGTTATGGCTCACAATTGTTCTCGTTGTAATGGAGATAGCTCTGGTATTGCAAAATCTTTCTGTTATATGTTCCATAGTTTCTCATGTTCTTTGTTTCATTTTTCTTTTTCTTTTGTACCTGACCTCTTCATTTCACGGGTCTTTTTTTTTTTTTTTTAAATTTTACAATCCCATTCTCATCACCACGGACTTTATAGATGTTTTATCTTCCAAAGAGGTATGTACCCTTTTTGTCGAATCATCCTTGAAAGGCTAAACAAAAAGAAGGAACAAAAGTGAAGCCTGTTATAAAGAATCATGGATCTGATCTGGGATTCCTTAGTGACACTGTGTACCAGCTTAGCCAGTGTAAAGGAGACCTGAAAAAGGTGTAGACTCTCTTGCTACATAACTAGTACTCCCATATAGCAAATGCCAATCTTTTACTTTGTCTCTGTACTCTGATTTCACAGAAGCCCCATGTGCCAAAGCAATTCAAGGAAACAGTGCAATAAGTTCAGAATATTGTTAAAGGATGAGACAAGGATGTAAAAGAGCATGTGATAGGTTCATGAATTAGTTGATCTGATGTGAACAAGTATCTTACTGTATGAGTATGTATGTCCTTTGTTTCAGTTCTGAGAGCAGAATATTTATTGAGAACTGTCATCCTTAGCAATTTTAAAAGACACTATACAGAAAACAAAGCAAATGTCATAGCTGTATGGACAGCCCTGGCAAGTGAGGCTTACAAGTTAGAAATTAACTCTATGTCAGAGGATGTGGTCTGACACCAAAGTCATGTTTTCCCATACGATTTAATGACTTTCCTCTTAATATCCCAAGCTAAACAAAAAGGTCTCTATAATGTATTCACATTTAGAAAGCTGCGCACCCTCTCCACTGTGCAGCACAAAACTGAGAGAGCACTGAGAAATCCACCCCTGTAAGGCAGATCTGTCAGAGGAAGCAGTGTGGAGCCACATGCCACGTCTTAACAAAGCACTCTGCAGGAACCTCTAGTTGGTGCACTGTGACTTCAGGACAATGTGCCAAGGCAGGGAGATGGAAAGGCATTAAGCAGTTACACCTTGCACTCTGTCTGGGGAATCTTGACAGCCCAGCATACACATACTCAAAAAGCTTTGGAGAATTAGCACTCGCTGAACTCTGTCACTCCTTAGGGGAAAGGAACTCACAGGAAGACATGCTGAATTATAAAGTGGAAGTACAAGACAACATAGGGATGGGTATGAAGCAAACAGGCTTTCATGATTCTTAAGCAAGAAAAGTGCTTACCCAACATTCAGATCTGGGAACAGATCCTTTCCCTTCCCAGCAGCATATTGTTATGACAAGAGAGAGTTCTCTGCCTTCCTCCACTGTATCACAGAAAGCAACATTGAAGGTAACACGTGTGAGAGACTTGAATGGTGGGTCCTTAGTACAGAGCAATTAAAAACCCTTCACTGAAGAAGAAAAGTATTGAGGTTACTGGCTTGTTGTAGCTACTACTTTAAGAATTAATGGAATGAAGGTTTTCTTCTATGACCTCCATGGTACAATTGGTTCAAAATGGATTTGAGAGGAGATACAGGAACTAATGTTTAACTTCTTGACACTAATTTCACATACCTGTGAAATAATGTATTTATATATTTATAAATTATTTTAATATCTGATTATGTACACAAATATATACAGACTTATATCTGCCTATATATTTAGTTAATGTAGATATATTGCTCATATAAATCTTGCTTTAAAGAAATAACATTTAAAAAACTTGGCCTATGTCTCTGTGAAGTAGGATGTTAATCTCACAGTGAAACCAGTGGTGAAAGACAAGTCACAGTGACTTGAAATTGGTCCCAAATTCAAAGATCTAGCTTCCATTGATTCAGTAACTTTAAAGAAAATGGGAGTAATTGCCTAAATCCCTTTTATATATATGGAATTTAGTGTGCACTTACTTAATTGTTTTAAAGTAATCTGTGGCTAAATCTATACCAGTAGATTTAGTGCACCTGAGACTATTCCTTGGTCTTCAGACCAGCCAGGACCAATGTTCAAATCTGTGCTATTGAACTTTCCTAGTTATCGGTACAGGGTGCCTGAATGTGCTTTGCCTGCTGGTAATGTTCACTACGCCATAGTAAATCCTGATTTATACCTGGACATTGTTTGGGAGCACTGTACACAAAACATCCTTACAACTATTCTGAAAATACACGATGATCCAGCGTCTGAAAACATTCCCTCCTACTGCTTAATTTAATAGCATAAACCTACACTCTCAAGGGCTTTCCTACAATTTCCCTGTCTCTGACCACATCTATACTGGAGGAGCCCTACTTCCCCCTCAGTGCTGATAGAGATGCTTGAGCACCTTCTTTTCCGGGCTTATTTACACCCTATGGTTAAACTCAGAGGATCCTTGAATAAGTACAAAATGGTTTGTTTCAGAAGCAATATAGCTGCATCAGTAGACACTATATGGTCTAGCTGGTCCTTTTTTATGGGACTTAAAGTTGTGCCCTAATAGAAATATAAAAGTTGGCTCTGAGGTTGTTTGGGTAACTTCTCAGTACTACATCTCTAAGTATGGACTATGGCTTTCGAATACCATCGAGATTGGAACTAGAAATGTTTAGAAAGCTGGGCCGTTGTCTCAAGATACTGCTTTGGATCATTTTTACAGAAGTTAAACCCGAGTCTGTGCCCCAGATTTGTGATATTAAACAGTGTTTTGAATCATTTATCAAACTTCATTTAAGCCCTAAATTCACCAGTGTCCTGTTTATTTTTTTAATACTCCTTTATAAGTAGATCAGAATAATTACTGTTGTGATTTTACAGTATTTATGCTCCATTTTGAGGGGCTCATTAAAAATAAACAGTACAGGGAAAGGCAATTATCATTAACAAACATCAACACAAAACCACAAATAAAAGACCATTAAAAATTGAAAAATAGTTACCCCAATTGTTCTTCCTGCCTTTTTGTCAGCTAAACGTATTGATACTGGCTGATTTAATTTCAGTTACCAGACTTTGTCAGCATCCCTTCTCCCATTAAGGGTTTAACTTCTTTATCTGTAGCACTGAAGAGGAACTGGAGGCTTCAAACACATTTTTACAAATTCTGCCAAAATCTCAAAACCTTCTCACCAAAATGGTAGCTTCATTTATCTTTCTTTAAGGTTTTTGCACTATCTAAGAGCACCTACAGAGCTCCCAGAGAATATAAGTGGGTCTGTTTCTGGCAGGAAAAAGAATGTTAATCCCTTGTTCTAGATATGCTTGGCTTTATAAACAGCGATATCATATTCCCCACTACCACCTCCTCCCTTGTCTAGAAAAAGTAAGAAGAAAGATTAGAAAATGAACTTTTCTTTTCAATAAATGTCTGGCAAAGGCTTTTCAAACTAGCAATTAAATTGTGTTTGCTTTTATTTCTGTCTCAACTGGTAAGAGCCAACTGCTGCTTTCAGCTACATTGGAATAAATCTGGGGTAACAAAGGAAAGTCAGAGAAAATTAAGTGTAAAGAACATCAAAGTAAATGAGAACAGAGTTTCCCCTTAAGACCTGCTATTTACCTGCAACTGGAAAAAAAATAAAGAAATCCCAGACTATGATCACTTGTATCAATCAAAAAATGTCATGAATGCTTAGATAAGCATTCTCCTTCTTTCCCATTCATCAAAGCGCTTAAGTACATGCTTAAGTTTAGGCCCATTAATTGAACTTAAATAAAACCAAAATACATGCTTTATGGTAGGCTCTGCTGATTAGGGGTAGACATTAGACAAGTGTTTAAAATTCAAACTTTATTCTAAAACCATAACATCTGTGGCAGCAGCGTTGACAAAGCAATTCTTTCATTGATGAGGTTGATCAGTAGGAGGAAGAACTGAGCCTTGTAGTTTTCTCTCCAAGTTTAATAAGCCTGTCTCAAAACAAACCCTGATGACAAAGCTGAAATCAGAACAGCTTACTTTATTTTAGAGACTAACAGAAGTTTACTGATTTTGGTACGTTGCTCTGGAACAAGTACTTAAAAGTTTTGGATGCTCGAGTGAAATGGATGACCCACCTCATCATGTGAAATGTTCTGTATTCAGAACCTGAAGTCAGTGCTAGGGCTGTTATCAGTTAGAAGCTCCAAAGAGCTTTTGTCTCTATGCCATGTTTCTTATTTTTATAGCTAATAAATCAGGTACTCATAGCACTTTCTTGTTCTACTGCCAGCGCCTGCATAGCTTTCTGCTGTCCAAGATGTGGAAGTAACAGGAAATTTACAATTAAAAAGTAATAGAAAAAAATTAAGGGAAGCCTAGGGAAGGAAGTGGCAATTGGGAGTTGGATTCTTATTTTCTCATTAGTGCCAGTAGAAATTAAGCCTTACCTACCTATGGAATTACAACACTTAATGGGATGTCGAGAAGATCTTTAATGAAAACACATTCTGGTCAAAACTGTCAGCTGATGTTCTCCAGGATGGTTCTGTATTGGGTTTATGTGTTAAGGTGTTGGTAGCAGGGGTCTGCAGGGGTGGCCTCTGTGAGAAGAGGCCAGGGGCTGCCCTGTGCCTGACACAGCCGGTTCCAGCTGACTCCAATGGACCCACCGCAAGACACAGCTGAGCCTGTCCGTTGAGCTGGTGGTACCTCTGTGAAAATGTAGTTAAGAAAGGGTAGAAAACACTGTGCAGCAGTTGTGAGAGACAGGAGTGACAAAAAAGGTGAGAGAAACAACCCTGCAGACACCCAGATCAGAAAAGAAGGAAGGGGAGGAGGTATTCCGGGTGCTGGAGCAGAGGTTCTCCTGCAGCCCATGGAGAAGACCATGGTGATGCAGGTTGTCCCCTTGCAGCCTGTGAAGAGTCCACAAAGGAGAGGAGCCCATGCAGAAGCAGTCTGTTCTTGAAGGACTGTACCCCATGGAAGGGACCCATGATTGTTCAGGGAAATGTGTGAAGAGGAAGGAGTAGCAGAGACTGTGTTATGAACTGACTGCAAGCCACCATTCCCATCCCCCTGTGCCCTTTGGGGGAAAAGAGGTAGAAGAATCAGGAACAAAGGAGTGAAGTTGAGACTGGGAAGAAGTGGGCATGGGGGGAGGAGTTTTTAGTTTTGTCTTTGTTTCTCACCATCCTACTCTATTTTTAATTGACAATAAATTAAATTCATTTTTCCCAAGTTGAGTCTGTTTTGCCTGTGACAGTAACTGGTAAGTGATATCCCTGCCTTTATCTCAAACAGAAGCTTTTCCATCTTATTTTTCTCCCCCTGTCCTGTTGAGAAGGGGAAGTGACAGAGCGGCTGAGTTAAGATCTGGCAGCCACCCAAGGTTAACCCACCACAGGTTCCAACAAAACCACTGAAGGAATGGAGTTGTGCTGATTTATACTAGTTCCAGTATCGGTACCTTCTTTTCTATCACCACAAAATGAAAATATTTGCATGTACAAAATAGGCAAGTACTGTTCAATTCTGAATATTGCCATAGATAAGCATGTTTACTTGGCAAGAAAAAGGGACAGGGGCAAGAAAACCCCGCTATCAACATTAGTCTTTAGCCATACATTTGGGAAACTGTTGCTATATTTAGAAGCTAAGATCCCAATATGTTTTACATTAGGGGAATTCTAGATTCTTGTCTAATTACTACTCCATATAACACAACTTATACTAGGCTCCTTGATGTTGAGAAGTGATCCTTTTGGGTCTGCAAAGCTAGACCAGTTGAATAGTGTTAACAGCTTTTGCACTACATGAATTTTGGTACAGTAGTTTATCCTTGGACAAACCATATGGCGCTTTCACTTAGAATCAAGAAATGCACATCTTCCAGATGAACAAATAGCTATTTAATAAGAAAACAGTATTTTAAATTCCATCAGATGTTCAGGTTCAATTTTTCCTGAAACTTGAATGCAAATTTAAGATTTCTATCGCAAATGACTGGCAAATATTTAACTGTTAAAAAGAACACTTTTTTCTGTCTACTAAATTAAAGATGATACTACTCATTGTTGTACCAGATGAGTCTCTTTGAAATCAGTAGTATGTAAGTAAATACAGTCATTTCAGAGAATAAACTTCTAGCTCAAAGAAATCTTTATTTTTGAAACAGTACGTCTGAGCTGATAAATCAATAAGTTACAGTTTCACTGAAATCAGTGTGCGGACAAGAAACACCACTCTGGAATCATTGCAAGGAAGGATAAAATATGTCCTTTCACCTGCCATTTCAAAAAGATAAGGAAAAAAAAAAAGACTCTTCCTTACTTGTTAATTATTTAAAAGGAACATTTCTTTTTCCAGTAACTTGGATTCCTAGATATTTGTATTTCTAGCTTCTAGAGGATTTGACAAAGTCAAAATGGGCATTCACACTGGATATGAACATTTTCTATTCTTCATCCGTTCACATTACTACTTTGGTTCATCTCAATGGGACCTTCTGTACAGGAAAGACAAAAAGACAATATACTCTCTGGGCATTACTGAAGTACTACATCCATCTTTGGCTGTGTAGCACCAAAGCAACTAAATTATTCATGGAATTAATAGTAATATGAAAATACACATTAAATTAATTGAATAAAATATTATTATGAAAACTTCCTTAATTTGTTATTATTAAAGGAGAGTGGTGTTTCATCTCTGGAAACACTGCTGGAGCAAAGATACACTTCAAGAAATAAGCAAGCAGAGAGACCCAAAAGAACATATGACCTTACAGCTCCTTTCAAACTTTCATAATTGTTTGTTGAAGATCTTTATAAATAATACAAAAATAATTAAACTGGAAAAGTAAATTTTTATCATCAAATAATTCATGAGAATAGAAAAATTCGTTGGCTGAATTATTCAATGTAGAAATACCTGTTCTGTTTGACAAAGCTCTACAAATTTCTGTTCTTGGGCAGAAGCTTATCTGAGTTAATTTCTTTAGGCATTGCTTTTATGACTGTAAACAAGTAGTGATTAGTAAATTATGAAGACCCTCATACCTAGTACTTTACTGGAACTGCTTCCAAATTTCCTTCCTTGTGCTGTAGAGTATACAACATCATTGTATAAAGCTATATAGAAATGGTCAACTCATGTGTCAGATTTGTAATTAATTTTCAAGATTAGCAGAAGTTTCATCCATGTAGTTCTTTGTTCTAATGTGGATTTTAGAGTGATTTCTGGAGAAAAGAAGAAGTGTATATGTCAAAGATTTTATTGCATAAGCCTGAGGGGGTTTTTATTTTTTGTTATTCTTTTTAATATGGTTTCAAAACTTAAATGAGGCTTGTTCATATTAGTTAACTTCTACTAATTTGATTGTTTAAAATTTGACTTCCATTGAAGTGTGGTCTGATTCAACTGTTGCTAAGCTCTAAAACAATATCTTATTATCCTCTCTTAAATTTTCTCATGAATCATTGATACAACTTAAAGAATAGAAATTTTCTAGCTGTATTATTTTACTTAGTTTTCCAAATCAGCTGTTGACAATTTACAGTTCTCCATAAATTCAGCTTTGGATATCACTAGTGTAATAAACAATCTGCTTACTAGACAGAATTCTGTAAATCCACACTTTGTCTCAAAAAGGAAAAAAAAAAGAATAGTGGTGATGCCCAAGCATCCATTCAGCCCATCTTAAGAAGCCTTCTTGATTGTTCCTGTAGAAAAAAAAAAAATTTCAGTTCCTCTCTCCTGTTTTTGCATAGACTTTGATTCCAGGTATATACTGAGAAGCTGTAGGTCATGAAACAGTCTCAGTCTTTTCCTTCTTCTGAGCTCCCTGCTTTCATTTCTCACTCCTAAAAATTGCAATTTACCTGGAATTCTGGTATGTAGGTCCTAAAGACTGACCCCAGGCTTTGTCTTTCTGTGCTGAGTTCTCTTGGATTTTAGAAATAAAGGTTTTATTTGCTTCCATTTTCTGAATACTAAGCCCACAGAAGTCCCCAGATATTTAAATCAGAGTGAAAGAATACTACAGTACAGGTATCCTGGTTTTTCTTCACACACAATGAGTAAGGATGATGAGGAGTGGGACATATGTAAAGACGTTTCTCTATGTTTATACAACCATGGAAACAACTAGCCCAGGATCTGATTTCTACTTTGCTTGAAACCCTTGGTGACCAGAATATGTCACAAAAGCACACCAAACCCAATACTTTGAGATACTTGAATGCAAGTTAGTGGATAAGCTCAAACACCAGAGGATGTAACAATTCAGAGCCAAGCACTCAACCGTTATCTCAGCACAAGTAATCTGAGAAATCACAGAGGAGAGCCACCATCAATTCAGTGATTCAGCACTAATTTCTTTTGTTTCATTTTGAGCAATAAAAGAAGTATCATCTCTAAGGTCTGAGGAAATGCCTTTCAATGCTGGGTCAGATCCATACTAATGAAACTGCATTTCCCCTTTTTTTTTGTTTTTCAGATTGCAGGGACATAGGGGCTTCAGAAAAGACAGAAAGGAGAGACAGAAGAGAAGAAGATGAAGAGAAGAATAATTTTCTGAAGAAAATCCTGCTCTTCTTCCATGCTATCTCCAAAAGAATGGACTAAATGAAGATGTTTAAATAAAATTTATTGTAGAGATGAGACAAATTACCAGAATAGAAAAGTGAGGGCTGGAGAACTTGCAGGTTAATGGTTACATTCATGGCTACAGAGTGTTTATGAGTACTTTTTCACTCCATGGGAAGGTTGATTTTGCTAGAATCCATCAACGCACTCATGTTAAAACCTTTTCAGATATACAGGAGGGTAGAGATTTTGGCCTGACATAAACAGCTGGAACTTATTTATTCAAGATTAACATTTGCAGTGGAGTGTTTCTTAAAAGTTGGAGAAAAAAAAATAGTAGATATTCTTTCTTCCCCATTGCAACACAAAAAAAATGTTATACCCTATTGTTCTCCTTCCTTTGTCTCTTTTTGTCTCTCCCACCTAAATACGTAAACACCATAACATATGTGCAGTTAATTATCACGCTAATTCCCTTCTTTACGTATCAATTTGGTTTGTCTCAGCAAAAGGAAAATTATGAGTACTTCACTGGAAAAAATCATAGTCTGCCACCTTTTAAAAATGTTCTGTGTTGTCCCATTCAGTTTTGTATACAGCCTGTCTCACAGCACAATAACAATCCTCTGTAAATTTATTTAAAAAAAAAAGGTTGCAAAACAATTCATGTCAGCAAGGTGCTTCTAATAATCTGAAAAGGAACTCTAAATTTTTTGCGCCTAAATTAGAAACAAAAGTGGAAATCCTTTGATAAACAATTTTTGCCATTCCTCTATCGTAGCAAATGCCATTCATTAGTAATAAGTCCCAGAGTTCACAGACTATTGTGGTTATTTTTTAATCTAAGACAAGAAGCCTTCATCTCCTCACAAGCTGCTGTAGACTTACTCTTTGTGTAAATAGAATTTATTTATGTTTGTTTATTTAGGCTGTGGAAAGATAAAACATAAATTATTCATAAGACCAGCCTAGATTCTGGAAACAATAAGGGCTGGAGAAGGGACAAAACCTACGTGAACTGTCAAGATCTTTTCATGCCCATTTTTCTGTGACACTCCTATAAAACTGACTCATTTTCATGTGGAGTATGTGTATGAGGAATGTGAGGACTTAAGGTTCCCCACAGCTTCCAGCTGCTGAAGAGGAGTCCACCTGCTTGGTTTTTGCTTGGTTTGTATTGCCTCTTGCTTGTTTACATTTCCAGGGCCCTTTCTAGTAGGAATTCCCAGATTTGTTTTCCTCTCCTCTCCTCTTCTCCTCCTCTCCTGTCCTACTTTTTTTCCTCTCTTACTCTTACTCTCTTCCTCTTCCTCTTTCAATAAAAGGTTAGTTTGTGTTTCACAAGAGAAAGTTTGATGTCACCAATACAGGGGTCACACTGAGCCCTCTCCTGCTCAAAGCTCCTAATATCATGACATTGCCGCTACAAACACATGAATGCTTTTCAGCAATCACATGCATTGGGGGGAACATAAAAAAAAGCAGGGACACAGTTTCATAGATGAAGACAATGAAAACTGAGAAAATTCCCCAATATTTACATTATGCACAGAAATTTCTGCAGAGCTTCAATGCAAATGTCAGGCATTTAAACTGGATATATCTTATTTTTTTCTGATGACTTGGCTTAAGTGTTTAATAAAGATTTGTCCATAGCAGGACCTTGAAGTGCCTCATGGGTATCATTTGAGTAACAAAAGAACTTGTTTGGGAATTTGCAAGGCTGCTTCAGTTTATACCACTTTATACATTGTGATACAGTTTATAGTTAACAACATTTTGTTGAGGATTTATTTTGTTTAACATCATTAAAAAAGGATGGAAACAAAATGACTGTGCTGTCTCCCATTCCTATCTATAATTTTACCTTCTGCCTAAGCAGTTAGGGCACTCACCCGGAAGAAGGAGGAAGCCTGCTGGGAGACCAGCACCAGTGGAAATGGGATATTTCATACAGAGTGAAAGAATTTCAATGGTGGGAAGCAAAGAAGAACTATGCACAATTAGTCTGAAGTTATAGCTAGTTCTTATGGTTGAAGTTTCTCCATTTAATATGTCTTATCTTAATACGAGCAGGGTAGGTATTGAAATGAAATCCTCCCAGTTTTCTTTTTAATATGATGGTAACTATTGAACTGTGTATAGAAGTGGGGGTTTTCAACCTCCGCCTACTCCAGCTGGCTTTTGAAAGGACTGATAACTGTATGTTTTTTGAAGAATCGCTTAGGTGGCTATCTCAAAAGAGGAAATCAGGGTTAGGTATCTCCAGAGGAGAGTCCCAAGGGCATGCCTACACCATACAGTACAGCATCATACTCAACCTGGAGCAGTGCAGCTGTGTAAACTGAGAGCAGAGCTAATTAACTGGCATGTTTGTACTGCTTCCCAGATCCAAATGATTATCTTTCAGTGGCACATCACTTTACTGTGCAAAAACACCCAGCTTCCTCAGAGCTGGTTCAGTGATCCCTAGAAAACCCTGTATTACACTGCAGAGACAAGTCTCATGTCCCTGAAACAGGCAGGGAGTAATCCAGCATGCCTTGCCACACCAATTACCTTCTACAGAGCCTCACTCACTCCACTGGCTTTTGTGACTCATTTTTCACATACATAGTGCAGAAGAGGTAACATCCCTAACTTGCTACTGACAGTTCATATTTCCAGTTTCACAAGATCTGACACTTACAAAATAAGCACTACTGTGATCTGCTGTCCTTGTGTATGTAATCCAGAAACTGCCCAGAAGACTACTAGGGTTGCTGTTTTCAGAAGACAAAGTGAATACTTTCAAAATATTTAGCAGTTGTTGTTGCATCTCTTTAAGATGTAAAATGATGCATTAGCATATTTGGACTTTAACATTAAATCATGATCTCTCTTAATTTTATGATATGATTAAGTGTGATTTAGCCAAATTCACCTGGTGACAGTAATTGTAATATGTGAAACCATGCACTGTTAGGTTGAAAGATGTTTCTTTCTTAATAACTAATTGCAGCTCTTCAACTCATCACAAAATATTATAGAAGTTTTCTAATATTAGGGGTTTTGGGTCTCTTTTTGTTCTTTTCTCCATTTTTTCTGGACAACATCCCTGTAATGAAATGGATATGGATCACCTCATCTATGAAAATGTATGCCTGTCTGCTAAACTCTCAGTACATCTGCTTAGTTGTAAAATTTGTCATATTCATTCAAGACGACACAATCTTTCCAAAAGCAAATATATAAATAAACATATAAATACCCTAGGAAAAAGGGAATGTAAACAGTAAGTCGAAGCCTTGTCTATCGTAGTGAACAAACTTTCAATTCTGTGAAGATATTACCATACTCAGATATTACAGTAGTTGTAGGCAACAAGAATCAAATGATCTTTCTCTTTCCTATGTGCAATGTGAAACACTTGCCAGAGTAAAAGTTAGAAAGTCCATCTATAGGCAAGAAATCATTTTCCTAAGGTAATACATGCAGAATGATCCAAAGGGATAACTTCAAATTGATGGAAAATAGGCATCTAAGTACTCTGTGTATACACGTAAGAGTGTGATCATTCAATGAACTAGAGATGATAACATAATCTATTTAGTAATCTAGTCCTTTACATTTTATACTAATTTTCTTCACCAACAAAAATAATACCATTTACATAACAGTGCTTTAAGCCCATATTATAGAATTTAATAAGTAATGTTAAGTTGTCCAAATTGAAATTATTACATAAGGATGAAGTGTTATTTCTGGCATATCCAATTATGGTCTCTCATGGAAAGCATTTATTTAATGAATTGATTGAATGAATTTATTTAATGAATTTATTTAATGAATACCTTTGACCAGGATTGGATCTGCACTGAGTGATATTCCTCACTTACAGCCCTCACTGAAGAGAATGTATAAAAAGCAAATGCAAACAAAAAAGCAGATGATTACATCTAATTAACAGATGATATTAAAAGCTACAAAAAATGTGTGAATAGAAACATGGAATGTATACTACATTGCTTCCATAAAGAAAGCAACACCGTAAACAATAAGTGAGGCTATTGAAACAAAATAGTTAGAAACATAATAGCAACATAATGAGAATCAAAAAAAGAAAAAGCACATCTGCTAACAAGAGATCACATTAAGTAAATTTGTAATAAGGATGATGGAGAGCTTTCCCAGAGGCAGTACAGTGTAAGGTCAAACAAAACAATTAAATTTTTTAGTCAGAAACAATTTTCAAAGATTTACATGGAAATATGAAAGATCCTTTTAATTACTATTCAAATGTTATTTAACAAAAGGAACTCAAAACATAATTCCAAACAATGGAAGGGCTTATCTAAAAAGAAGTGTGCATCATGTCAGGCTTGACAGGAATCATGTATACAGAGCAAGAAGATAAAAATGCATTTCCTTTTTTAACATTGATTTATACCAACACAGGTCTAGGGGGCCCATAGGAGCAGTGGAAGCCTTGAAGTCTTTTCATTAACCTTCACTAGGAATGAATCTCATTCTCCACACATATATCTGAGGAAAGTTCAACATTATTCAGAACATAACTTCTTCATCAGAAAATGACATTGTCTTAAAAATCTATCTTCATGATAATGTTTAAGTTTTAGAAACAATAAGAAACCTTTGTGTCTGGGACCTCGATTTTCCAGAGGACATATTCCATTTTTCTATTGAGCTGTAATGAGGGGAAAGAGTATGTAAGAAATCAGATAGCTTAATAATGGACAATCAGGTGGAGTAATTATATTTACTCAAGTTTCCAATGTGCAATTGAAAAAATTGCACTTCACTAACTGAGGTTTATTTTCCGTTTAGGAGTGAATACTAATACTCTTATATATTGCTGCATAATGTCTTAAATGGATCAAATCAGTATGGAAAGCAAAATCTAGATGGGATAATCACCCTACACTTCAGCTGAAATGTTTTAAAGTCAGTGAGCATTGTATCATTTACTTTGAAGACTGTTGGTCTTAACAAACAAAAAATGAGCTAAATGAGGCATTATCACATGTTTTACAGAAGAGGCACTTTTGTCCAAATTTTTTTGAGTTTGTCAATCTGATTTTTTTTTCCATATAGTTGAATATTTACCTGAACTAACTATAAAAATTATCTGCAACCAGGCTACAATCAGAATGATGTTGATTGTGATTTTTTAGTAGAAAGCGTAAGGAAATCTCAGCATTTGAAATGGCGATACATACCTCAAAGGCCCCATTTTAAAATCCATTTTCTAAGTCAAATTAGGTAGTAAGAATATCACTTTGACTTGGAATCAATTAGAAATTTTATATCTTAAATCATTGGGCTTTGAGTTTTTTATCTGCTAGCTTTATCATGGGTGTGGAAACTCCCGTGGCCTGAGATCCATTTTGAATTCCCCAGGTGAATATTATGCCTTCAACATATACATATACAGTTGATGAACATATTTGTTGGCTAAGTATACTCATAACCATCTGCCAAATGGCCTCATGCCTGCTAACATATTGGTCAGACACATGTCTTTGGGTGTCAGTGCCAAGAAAATTTCTAACACTTGCATGCATATCTTCTAAAGGAAGTAGCATTGAGATGTTAGCACTACATATGCCGTTTACTTTTAGCTTTGCCACACATATTTAGGTGAGTTCCTCAACCAGCAAAGCAGCACAACAAAAAGGAAAGTGAGGAGTTTGCTGATGTTCATAGCTTTTCATAATATAAGTACCAGGTTCTTCGGGACCTTCAACAGCAGCATATGCAATTACACTGCTGGGGGAACGGTGATATTGTAGCTCTTGGTGCAAGCAACTACAGCTTGGACACCTCTCAGTATAACTGAGTTTGGAGGTGGACTGGGAAGAACTATTTCAATAGGTGGCAGTCTTCCTTCTCCCTGCCTTGTGCTTCTCAAACTCAGCCCTTCAGCCTTTCCTCCACAGAAGGGCAATAATCTGCTGAGAGGGCAGAATGCTAATAAGCCAGGAAGAGTGTGTGTTGCTGTTTTATATTGAGTGAAAAACAAACAAACACTCAAGCACACCTGTGAAATTTAAGTTACTGCAAATGATTGAAGTTGTGGCCAATGGTGAAAGAAGTTAATTAAACAGGCTTGCAAGTCTTTTAACCACATTCTGATCTGAGATGAAACCTCTTTCTGTGTCTAGAGAATAGGATCTCAGAACTTTATGGCGCAAACACATTCACAGAAAACATACTGTATGAGATCAAATAAAGCTGTCTTGTTTGCTCCGTCTGTAGACAGTCAATCTAAGTATTTTGGTTTGCTGTAGTTGAATTTTTGCTTTTTAGAAAGTATATGTGTAAATATATGTTTTTAATGCAAAAATCAGATTCTAAATTTTACTAATTATGTTTTGGATTTCCCCTAATTCTTACCTTTTTAATCATTAATAAATAGTTACTTACACATTGCTTAAAAAATAGTAATAATTTATTCTAATAAAGACTGGGGATCTCTGTCAAGGTGTGTTCAGTAGCCCAAACTGATTGTAAAGCCAACAGCATAAGAAATAAATAAAACAGAATTGGAACCAAAATGCTTCCTGGAAAAATTTCACCACAGGAAAAAAAAAAAACAACCCTTAGAGCAGCTACTTCCATTTGGAAGAGAGCTTTCACATTTGTAAGCAATTTTGTGTCAAATCCCTTTTTAGAATTTCTAAAATGTTGGGGTGTGATCTACTAGGGACTGGAAGGAATAGTTAAGAAAAAAGTGAGAATTTACAACATTTTTGGCTGGGAATAGAGTCAGAAATACCAAAAAATCTCATGAGAAAAGTTTTTACTTCTGAAACTGCCAGACCAGTTTTATTTCAGAATAGCTGATATTTGTGTAAGCGTAAAAAAATGCATGATTGATCTGATCTGAATCTTTTGAGATTTGTCCTTCACTAACATGAACTGATCTTAATCAGAGTACTTCCTGAGGTGTAAAAAGGAGTTATGTGTCAATATATATTTCACTGAAACTGGGGAAGAAGAACTGTCACTAAAGGTACTTTAGTGACAAAAACAATGATGCATTTTCTATACTGCTTGTGTATAAATAAATGATATGAAATACAGAATTTTACATTGATTGTAATGTGCCAAAATGTACCATTAAAACAAACACCAAAAGCTTAAGCATTCTGTAGCTGAAACTAAATAATATGCTAGTATAAAATTGAAAAACTGGGACTATAATACATCAAAATAGAAACAAATTAAAATTCACAAATTTTTGCATAGCAACATTCAAAACAGATCCTGGAGAGGAGAGCTGTCTAAACTCTACCCTGATGAATGAAAATAGGGAGAAAACAGTGGCTGAGTGCCCTTCCCCATCACCCCACTCCAAACTGCCCCAGAGATTAAAGAATTTCAGTTTCAGCTTCTGAAAAAGTCGTTTGGTCACCTGTGTCAGACTTAATCTATTGAAATCTCTCAGCATAGTGAGGTACTTGTTAGACATAATATAGTAATAAGTACAAAGCAAAGGGGTCTTTGTACCTGTATGAATCCCAAAGAAGAATTTGTCACAGACCATTTGATTGTGAAAGTTGCTTTGAAGATTTGTGGCATTATCTACTTTCTAATACCATTTGTGGAATAGGATAAGATAGAAATATAGCAGTAATTAACTGATTAGAACACATGGTGTGTGGGCTTGTTGAGAAGGCAGCAATATTGTCTAGCGGAGAGCAACCAATGAAGTCACATGGCTAACTATTGCAAGCTAATTGCCTATGGGGGTCAGCAAAGGATTCTCCCATCCCGCCCCCCCCCACTCCTCACCCCGTGTTTAGTACAACTGGTTAGACTTTTCATGTTTTTTGCTTTCCTTTGTTTTCTCCCCCCTCCTAAATGTAAAGTACCAGAGAGATGTAAATCTTTGCCAAAAGAATCTCAGGCTCTATTTGTCTGATTTCTTATGATAAAATTCACAACAGCGTTGAAATCAAAGGGTAGATAAAGATCCAGATACATTTTGAGGAGGTTTGAGGGACATATGCTGTGCAGCTCCTCTTTAATGGGATCTAGAGGGCAAGGAGATGGAAAACCCTAGGAGCCTTTCTGGTAAATCCAGCTCTGTAAGCAAAGTGCTCGTGGTTGCTTTCAGATAATTGCTAAATTTGGAGGAAGACGAAATAAAAAGGAATAAAGGGAGGGGGTCAGATAGATGCAGCCTGTTGTCACTTATTTAACTGGAGGCAAAAAATCAACAAAGACCTGGCAATTCATTAGGCTTTTCTGTTTCAGGTTCTGACATCCAGTTCATAGAAATTGCTCACCTTTTAAAATGATAGACCTGTTAAATCAGCAAATATTGTTATTTTGTATGACATTTCAATGCTTGGGTAATTGTTTAAAATATATCAAGGCAAACTGGTAATTACTAGTCTTTTTTATTCCATTTTCTGCAAAGAGTAAGGTCTGTCAGTCATGACAGCTCCTTCCCCTCACTGACCCGGTAGCTCTGGAAGCAGTGAGCTAACTCAGAACGTGAGGATCACTACTACAATACAATCAATGAACATCAGTAAAGTACATCTTACCTCGATCAAGGAACTGGACATTTCTATAAGAGAAAAATAATTTGTTCCAGAATCTTGCCTCTCTTCCCAGTTTTTAAAATGTCTTTATTAAGGTATGCCTGTATTAAGGTATACCTTTATTAAGGCCTGCAGTAATACTACATTAGTTTGATTTGAAATTATTCTGTAACACTGTCTATCATTCACTAGTAGGTCGAGTGCTCTAAAGTCCACAAGAACTCAGATTAGCAGGGTGGTGATCTGATTTAAAACAAAACAAAACAAAACAAAAGAAAACCACAAAACCAAGCCAAACTGAACACATAATTCTTATAACTTTTTTCTTCCTATATACCTAGAATTCAAACTGCTTCTCTGATTCCCCTGAAGTTAGTATTTCATGGTTTTGTTTGATTTCAGCATGTTTGATATTCACTGATCTTTAAGTGAAGGAATATTTTAAAAAGCTGCAGCCATCTATATAGCCTATTAATAATAGTTCATTTCAAAGGAATTGGTAAAAAACAGGAAATTCATACCATTATTTTGGCTTCCTGTTTGTCAAAGATATTATCTTCTTTTATGAATTTTTTCCCCTTTTTAAGATACAGATATACATACTAGCTCTGTCAAAAATCACCCTTGAAACGGGTGAGGCAATAACATTGGTCAACCTTAACACTGATGAAAGTTCTTGAATGGGAAAACCTTATTCCAATACAGTGCTTCTATGAGGAATTAAATAGTTGCCTGAACACTGTTTGAAAGGCACATGTGTAGATTGACTAAGTACTTACTGTGCTCTGAAAAGTCTTTCTTTCTTCAGGATATGAAGCTCTCAGTGTGTGTATGTAATAAGAACAATGTCTCAACTCTTTCAAAAACTGTTACTAAAAACAATTTACTACCATTAACAGAAAAACAGGCCCTGGCAGAGCCATTGTCTTTAAAGAAACAGTTCAATAATAATAATAGTAATAAAAATAATAATACTAAAAATTTACACTTGCTATCTGTTGGAAGTGTAGAAAGGGGAAAAGTATGAGATGGGTTTGAAAATAGAAACATGTTGTCAAAAATACTATTTAACCAAACTGAAAATATCCTAAATTTCTTCTTTTAGACAGCTGCTTTATAATTAAATACACCCCCCTCTCTTTAAATATTCTTAACATGGGCATATTCCTTTTAAACTACTCTGGATATCTTATTCATCAGTTTCTCTGGATGAGAGGCATTGCAATATTTCCAATTTACATCTTTTTGCAGCCTCATTTACTAGTTTTCATTTTCCTTGGTCTTGCCTGGGTATTTTACATGATTTTGTTTGCATGTACCCATCCAAATGTTTTGGATTTTTACAGCCCTAAATAGATTCTTACACACAAATTAGATTTGTGATATTGCCCTTTTAGAGGTTAGACTAAACATGCATCTGAATGTAAGTACAGAAGAAATCCTAAATCCCTCTGCAGGTTCAGCATTTTGGGAGCTACTTGTTTTCTAGTTCAACCAAAACAACCCAGACCACTGTGTTTTTTTGGCCACCTTCCCATTATGAAGCTTTTTAATCTGTAAACAACAAGCGACAGGAAACAAAGCAGCCACTCTGTTTTCATGTTGTTCTCTTCCTCGTCCCTCATTTTGGCTCCTACTCAACAGACCTTTGTTCATTTTAGTTCTTAAGGAATCTGCTTTTGGACGCTCTGAGCATAACTAGACTCAGCTGTTGAACTTCCCTAAAAATGCTGTATTAGCTTATGGTCAGTACAATTCAGTGGCTTTCATCAAGGGGAACTCCCCTCTCCTTGACGTTGATGAGCTCACCTAAGCCAGGCTGTACCTAATTAACTCCTGTATAGTACTTACTGTCTGATCTACCTCTAAGTCATCAGTGCTAATTAATCTCTTGAACTCTGGACATCTGCCTGGCTCAGGGGCTCATTCTCTGAGAAACCTCACTGGGAATGGCTACTGTAAGGCTTTTGTATCCTTTCAGAATGACCCAAAGACCTGAAAAACCTCATAACACACAATTATATGCTGTATAGGATGTGTAAAACTGTTTTCAGCCTTTAATACCTGTACACTTAAAATGACATGTTGGATACTGACACTCACTATCATAGATGAATAATGGACTATCAGATATCAATAAACATAAGAGTAAATAGAACCACGTATTAAAATATCTGTGGCCAGAGGAGGAGAAGAGAAATTAACAGAATTTAAAGAGTATTGCATGTCTGGGTCTCTGTTCCTTTCCCTTTGAAATCAGCATGTGATATATGCATGAAAGAAATGGTCCTAAACTGTACTTTTTTAATCGAGTTGAGAATTCAAATGAAGCACATTCCCCACTGTTAATGAAAATATTATGAATCTGAACAGCCTTAATGGCTCAAGACTTTCTTTAGTTAGTTAGTTATGTAGGAAATAATCATGCTCCTTTCTAGCTTTTTATAGACTTGTAGAAGATAAAAAGATCTCTGTCCTCTAACCTCTTTGGCTTTGCAAATTCTATTATACATGAGTTTACTTATGTAGTCCATGAACAGATCACCAATTTTCTGTTTTTAGCACTGATAGATGTTATTAATGCACATCATTGTTTTGTTATTTTAACATTTTAGAGTTTCAGACCTTCAAGTTCTTTATCTAGTTCTTGTTAAGAGACTCCTATGTTGATGTATCTTCTTATTCCATTAGCCTATGAAAGTAGCCCAGTAGCTGAATGAAGTCCTCAGAGCTGTCAAGTTCAGTACAAGGTTGTTCTTGCATTCATGAAAGGCCTGCTCTGATTTTTCATGTTATGAAATTCTGCTAGTCATTCTCAACAGTGTGAATCTTCTCTCTATGTCTGTGTCAAGTACTGAACAGTTCAGTAACTGCCAGCAATTAATGTGATACTTTAATAGCCAGCTAAACTCAATGATTCCAGAAGGCTGGACATATTAATGTAAATAGGCTAACACAGCAACTGATTGATATATCCTATTGGTCTCTGTTGTGGTTTAACCCCAGCCAGCAACTAAGCACCACGCAGCCGCTCGCTCACCCCCCCACCAGTGGGATGGGGAAGAGGATCGGAAGGGCAAAAGGGGAAAACTTGTGGGTTGAGATAAAAACAGTTTAATAACTAAAGTAAAATAAAAAAAAAAAGAACAGTAGTAATACAAAGCAAGCGGTACACTGTACAATTGCTCACCACCCGCCAACCGATGCCCAGCACGTCCCCCAAGCAGCAATCGAACCCCTCCCCGGCCAACTCCCCTGCTTATATACTGAGCATGATGTCACATGGTATGGAATAGCCCCCGCCCAGTCTGAGTCAGCTGCCCCAGCTGTGCCCCTCCCGGCCTCCCGTGCCCCTGGCAGAGCATGGGAAGCTGAAAAGTCCTTGACCAGAGTGAGCACCACTTAGCAAGTACTTAGCAAGAACCAAAACATCAGTGTATCATCGACATTGTTCTCAACCTAGACCCAGAACACAGCCCCATACCGGCTACCAGGAAGAAAACCAACTCCATCCCAGCCAAAACCAGGACAGTCTCTTTTAGTTACGTGTTGGAATTTGGAATGCATCAGCAGTGCAGATGGAGAAGAACTGATTGATAAGATATATAACAGAGTTATATAACAGTCCCATTACAGGACATATAACAGAGTTATGGATGAAACTAGGGAAAGCAGAATTTAAGAGAAACCTGTAGAACAACCTGCAAAAGGTCAGAGCTGTCTTCTGCAAGTCCCTTCAAACTGGACAAAACCCCCTCTTTTAACAGTGCTGTCACTTGGTTGTGTGAAGGATCAGTTAATTGGTCCTTTCGGGTAGTAACTGATGGTGATCAGGGATGTGATTCGAGACAGCCAGCATGGCTTCACCAAGGGCAAGTCCTGCTTGACCAACCTAGTGGCCTTCTATGATGGACTGACTGCATCAGTGGACGAGGGAAGAGCTACGGATGTCATCTATCTGGACTTCTGTAAAGTCTTTGACACGGTCCCGCACAATATCCTTCTCTCTAAATTGGAAGAATATGGATTTGATGGGTAGACTGTTCAGTGGATAGCAAACTGGCTGGATGGTCGCATCCAGAGGGTAGTGGTCAATGGCTCAATGTCCAGATGGAGAACAGTGACAAGTGGTGTCCCTCAGGGATCCGTACTGGGGCCAGTGCTGTTCAATACCTTCATCGATGACATAGTGGGATCAGGTGCACCCTCAGCAAGTTTGCAGATGACACCAAGCTGAGTGGTGCAGTTGACACACCTGAGGAACAGGATGCCATCCAGAGGGACCTGGACAAGCTTGAGAAATGGGCCTGTGTGAACCTCATGAGGTTCAACAAGACCAAGTGCAAGGTCCTGCACCTGGGTCGGGGCAACCCCTGGTATCAATACAGGCTGGGGGATGAAGGGATTGAGAGCAGCCCTGCCAAGAAGGACTTGGGGATACTGGCAGATGTAAAGCTGGATATGAGCAGACAATGTGCTCCCACAGCCCAGAAAGCCAACTGTATCCTGGGCTGCATCAGAAGAGGCATGGCCAGCAGGTTGAGGGAGGTGATTCTGCCCCTCTACTCTACTCTGGTGAGACCCCACCTGGAGTACTGCATCCAGCTCTGGAGTCCTCAGCACAGGAAGGACATGGACCTGTTGTAAAGGGTCCAGAGGAGGGCCACAAAATCATCCGAGGCATGGAACACTTCTGCTATGAGGAAAGGCTGAAAGAGCTGGGGTTATTCAGCCTGGAGAAGAGAAGGCTGTGGGGAGACCTTGTTGCAGCCTTTCAATACTTAAAGGGGGCTTATAAGAAAGATGGGGACGGGCTTTTTAGCAAGGCCTGCTGTGACAGGATGAGGGGTAATGCTTTTAAACTAAAGGAGGGTAGATTTAGACTAAACACAAGGAGAAAATTTTTCACGATGAGGGTGGTGAAACACTGGAACAGGTTTCCCAGAGAGGTGGTAGATGCCCCATCCTTGGAAACGTTCAAGGCCAGGCTCGATGGGGCTCTGAGCAACCTGATCTAGTTGAAGATGTCCCTGTCCATTGCAGGGGGTTGGACTAGATGACCTTTAAAGGTCCCTTCCATCCCAAAACATTCTATGATTCTATGATGATGATGATAGCACAGAGCTCAGAAACTTCTTAATCATTCTTGAGTGCCAATACTGGCACTATAACAGCTTCTGCCTAACTTGTTAGGTGTCATCAAACTCCACTTCTATCCTCATCCTGACATTCCCTGGAGGTATTTAAAAGACACGTTGACATGGCACTTACGGACATGGTTTAGTGGTGGACTCAGTGGTCTTAAGAGTCTTTTCCAACCTAAATGTCTCTATGATTCTATGATTGTAGTGAATTGACCCTCAAAGATATATTCAGCCACTGGAAAAGTCGCTCCTACCCAATGGAATAGCTTCAGTATTTTGATGTCATGTGCTGATTTAAATTTTTTATTTATTTAAAATCCACTCTCTAAGCTCTGTTTTTTAACTGCCTGTAGATAGACTGACATTGGCTTTCATCACCATTTTACCTGCTGTGGAGGATGCTTGTTCTAGCTTAGTCCCTTACATATTAAAAGATTTAATACTCAATAGTGAGTCCTTGTAGCCATTTCACAGAAGTATAAGAAAAGGAAAATGAATAAGAATTGATATGCTTTCATCCAACAGCTTCTTTCATATCTGCTAAGTCATCACAACTGATAAAGGAAAAAGATTTAAAAAAAAAGAAAAAGACTCTCAGAAGACTTAGCAAAAAGATGGATGGAATAAAAATAATTCAAAACATATATCTTAATATGTTCAGCACTATGTGTATGAATTAGAATTGTTATGGCATTTTAATAATCTAGCTTTGTTTCTGCATGAAAAAACGTTCCATTTCAAATTTATTTTGATATCTTAGAAGGGTGAAGTTATGTAACTTTCTGAAAGAAGCCTTAAAACTTTATTAGCTTCTGCAATTGCAAGTGATAAACACTGTTAAATTATGCTCTATGTTGCTGTAAATAATCTTTCAAAATATGTGTTAAAAACATCTCTAATTACATGACAGAACTCAAAGTATCTTTGGGGATCTAGCTACCACCTGGCCTCTTTTTCTTGGGATTGGAAAAATTCAGGTGAAAACTGGATTAAGATAGACTGGGGGAAAGTAAGGTCTTTAGGGATTTGAACAGCTGTGCAGTGGGGAAATATGAAATTTTTTCACTCATCATTAGATCTCTCACCCATAACCTTGGAAATTTTGTGACAGGTGGTTACATCCTCTTATAATCAGGTACAAGATTGCATGTGAATAGCATTGTCGTGGTTTAACGCCAGCCAGCAGCTAAGCACCATGCAGCCGCTCGCTCACCCCCCCCACCGGCGGGATGGGGAAGAGGATCGGAAGGGCAAAAGGGGAAAACTCGTGGGTTGAGATAAAAACAGTTTAATAACTAAAGTAAAAAAAAAAATAGAACAGTAGTAATACAAAGCAAGCGGTACACTGCACAATTGCTCACCACCCGCCAACCAATGCCCAGCACGTCCCCCAAGCAGCGATCGAACCCCTTCCCGGCCAACTCCCCTGCTTATATACTGAGCATTACGTCACGTGGTATGGAATAGCCCCCCGCCCAGTCTGAGTCAGCTGCCCCAGCTGTGCCCCCTCCCAGCCTCCCGTGCCCCTGGCAGAGCATGGGAAGCTGAAAGGTCCTTGACCAGTGTGAGCACCACTTAGCAAGTACTTAGCACTACTTAACAAGAACCAAAACATCAGTGTATCATCAACATTGTTCTCAACCTAAACCCAAAACACAGCCCCATACCGGCTACCAGGAAGAAAACCAACTCCATCCCAGCCGAAACCAGGACAAGCATAATAATAGTTTGCAGGTCTAAAAAGTCTTGACTTCTAAGAAGTCCAATTTTCTTTACAAATATTTATGAACAAAAGCTCACTAGTGTCTTTGAAAGTAGATCAGTGTCAACATATCCAGAGTGAGTTGCTTTGTGTTATCCACACAAGGAAGCATCAATTCTTCAAAAAAAATTGATTTACAATCCAGAACAATTTCTGAGGCACAGGACTCAAATATCTCTAGAACAGAGAGCTGTAAATCCACAAACATCAGTAGGAAAAGCTGAATTTCTCTCTGTCTGTACTGTGCCTGGAGCATCCAGGTGTTATTAGCCAGCATTTCCATAAATAATAGAAAAAGTAAATGAAAATAACCATCATGAAAAGCTCATCAAGTAGATAATGTCAGAGAGAAACATTCTTTGTAACAATAAAGCTGCCTGTAAAATTGAAAGAAACAAAAGCTGGAAATCTGACCAGTGAAGCCTTTGTTTTATCAAATTGATACATTTTTTTTGTTGTTGTGTATACTCCTTAAGTACCTAGAAAATTCTCAACTAAATATAATGATAGAGTGTTTGAAAGAGCAATGAAATGTGAGGAAGAGCATTCAGCTTAACATTAACTGTCTCCATAATGGAAAGTCAAGGGAGTTGTTCTTGTGTTCTTTTGTCATTTTAATTGTGAAGGATCTTTCATTACCCATAATTTGAATATAGTTATGAATGGCAAAATTCCTATGGAAAAATTCTAATATTGGAGAAGAAACCTTGGAGGAAGAGAATAACAGAACAGAAACAGGCTTGGCAAGAAAATCCTAGTTAATTTTAAAAAGGCTTGAAAAGAGCATGCCTTCTTACTGAAATAGCTGGAGAATGTGATTTAATGACATATGTATAGTAAAACATAAAAGAAACTGCAATACAAATTTATAAGGGAATGACCATAAAGAACACCATTAACATCTCAAGTGGTCAGAGGAAGAGGGAGAAGGAATCTAAAAGATGAGAAGTCATGTTTCCAATACTCAAAAAAAGAACTACCTCAAAGCCAACAGTACTTACCCTTAACAGTAATAGGCAAGAGGTATATATAAGGAAGGGAAGTGCATTTATCTGAAAAGAGATTATTGCACAAACGTTAGAGATATTGATGTGCCAGCAAAAAGGAATGTATCACATTCATATAAATAGTGGAACATGACAGGAAGAATACCTACAATTTCCTGGAAAATTCAAGGCTGCAGGGTGGTACCTTGTTACAGAGAACATTCCTCCTCCAGGTGGAAGAAGGCTTCTGATGAACTTCAACACTCTCTCACCACCAACACTAATGATATTGCTGCAGAACTTGGCCAACAGCTTTGCCAATAGAAGACCGAACATGATTTTTTTGGTTTTTTAACTTTGTAAGTCTAAAAAAAGACGAAGAAAAAAGATTTTGATTCCTATGATTCTATGTTACAGGAATCAGATAGACTAGGAATGTTTCATTATTCTTTGTTTTTTGTTTCAGTCACTTACTACCATAACATAGTTCTAGCAGTGAAATTCTATATTCATTTCTTTGCTATAAAAAAAAAAAGATAAGAAGCAGCTATAAAACTGTTATCAATAACAGTTGCTTCACAAGTATTTAATGATATAGCTGTGTGACCTTAAATATGTTGTTGAGGGAGATTGCAGGGGAAGGGAGGCAAACAACACCAGTTTAATATACTCGATGCTTCTGCCAGCTATTTCTCTGGGGGGTAGTGTTTTTTTCTGTAGAGCTTGCCATGAAAAGAAATGGTTTGTTAACAAATTATGGATGCAACTTCTGTGAGAGACATTTTCTGTATGTGATTATACCACCACAAAGGGACTTTCGACTCATAGACCAACAGTTGCCAGGAAGGAGCAGTTCATTGGGCAGTGTCTGAGTCAGGGAGCATCAGTAGGAGGTGAAGAATGGTGATTATGTATAGCAGGAGGGGACTGACCCTATAGATAAGGTCAACTAGGTGAAAACTAAGTTGGTGTCTTAGATTTATATGGACAATATTTTAGGTAATGGAAAGCTAGGTTTTATTTTGCTTTCTATTTTCACTTCTGTATAGTGTTTATTTTTGGTTTCATTAGTACCTTGTAACCTCCCAAAGAAAAATGTTTCGGTGGTTTATGTGGGAGAATAAATCCAGAGCAAAGACCAATAAGTTCATTTTACCATGATATAAACATGAAAGTTAAAAGAAAACACAAAATAAAAGTTCTTTGAAACAGCTCTTCCAAGTCTTCCAATTTATTATGTGTAACCTGTGCTGCCACACAAAGTGCCACTTTCATGCAAAACACACTGTGCGAAGTATTAAAATAAGTAATACTGAAAAAAATGTACAATTTTGTGCCACATGATCCTAGCAAAAGTGTGAATCAAACCATAACTGATCAACTGAGAATCCCTTCTGCTTTACTATTAATAAGGGAGAATGAACAATCTCAAGTACTAGGAAGCACTGTTTCCTTCTTCCACCCATATTGGTTTCTCTTAGAAGCAGAGGAGAGAGAAAAATAAATATAAGGAGGAATATATTTATCATGGGGACTTCTCAGCTAATTCAGGGTCTGAGAATGTTTCCCCATATTGGAACCTGCCATGTTTCCCATCACTTGGTTTGCCTAACTGAAGCACATTATGGCTCGAAGGAAATCTGCACATATAGCCTGAATAATTTGAATTATTCATGGATCTAGGAACTAAGGCACATCTCAAAGTGCCTGAACCACAAAATGTAGCTGTAGCCAAATGAAATGTAGCATATGTTAGAAACTGAAGGACCTACATTTGCATTACACTGTCACAAATGTATCTCTAGAGTGTATTGTGAATGGATGTATTAATCCAAGGTTAAATGAAGTACACCAATAAATCTTATTTAAGGGAAAAGATTATTTTCAAACATTTTTTTTTATTTTCCTACAAGTATCTGAATCTTATGCAAATTTTTTATTTTTGTTTAAGTATCCAAAATACAAAAAATATTTTTTATCAAAATCTGAAACTTTCTACTTGGAAGTGTCAAAATGATTTCTGTTAATACCTCCAGATGAAGTTGTATATTTTATTTTGCCAGATATTAAACCACTTAGACTAGCAAATGTCTGAGTTCTTCAGAAAATTTAACCATCCAGCATTCCTCAGCCCAAACTGGGCTGTATTATTCTACAAGGAATTAAGGGATATCTCTAGATCAACTGTCCTTGTCCTTATGGGTGATTTTAACTTCCCAGACATCATCTGGGAATGTCATACAGTGGACACAATGAGGTCCAGGAAATTTCTGAAGCATGTTGAAGATAACTTCTTGGTGCAGGTACTAAGGGAGCCAACTAGGAAAGGTGCCCTCCTAGACTTGGTGTTTATAAACAGGGAGGGACTTGCAGGTGACATGGTGATTGGTGGCTGTCTTGGTCACAGTGACCACAAAGTAGTTGAGTTTCAAATCATTGGCAATAGGAGAAAAACTGCCAGCAAAACATCGACCCTGGATAAGGGGAGAGCAGACTTCAGCCTGCTGAAGGAGCTAGTTAGTCAGGTCCCCTGGGAATCTGTTTTTGAAGGTATTGGATTCCATGAATGTCGGTCAGTTTTTAAGAGCCATCTCTTAAGAGTGCAGGAGCAGGCAATTCCAAAGTGTTGAAAGTCAAGCAAGCAGGGCAGAAGGCTGGCTTGGCTGAGCAGGGATCTTCTTCTAGAACTTAGGCAGAAAAGGAAAGTGTATGGACATTGGAAGCAAGGACAGGTGACACAGGAGGATTACAGAGATGATGTTTGTCACTGCAGGGAGAAAATTTGTGCAGCCAAAGCTTGATTATGGTTCAAGCTGGCCAGCACTGTGAAGGACAACAAAAAGGGCTTTTTAAATTATGTTTATAGCAAAAGGAGAATGAGAAATAAATAGCATTGGTCTGTTGCTTGATGAGGTTGGTCAACTCACAAATAGGGATGTAGACAAAGCAGAGACATTTAATGCCTTTTTTTCCTCTGTTTTCAACATCAATGACAGGCCCTGGGACCCCTGGAGCCCTGTGTTGGAAGACTGTGACTGGGGGGATGATAAACTCCTAGCCAACCCTGAACTTGTTTCAAGACTTGCTGCTCCAGCTAGATGCACATAAATCTATGGGACCCAATGGGATTCATCACAGGGTACTGAAAGAGCTGACCAATGTCATTGTGGGACCTCTCTCTACTATTTTTCAACAGTCTTGGGAGTCTGGAAAGGTCCCAGTCAACTGGAAGATGGCAAATGTTGTCCTAATTTTTAAGAAGGGTAAGAAGGAAGATGCTAGTAATTACAGGCCTGTCAGTCACACTTCAGTGCCTAGTAAAATTATGGAGAAGGTTATTCTGGGAGTTACTGAAAAATACTTGAGAGACAATGCAGTCATTGGTCATAGCCAGCAGGGGTTCAGGAAGGGAAAGTCCTGCTTAACCAACTTAATTTTCTTTTGTGACAAGATCACCCATCTAGTTGAACAAGGGAAGCCTGTAGATGTGGTGTTCTTGGATTTTAACAAAGCTTTTGATACTATCTCTCACAGTATCCTTCTGGATAAGCTGTCCAGCACACAGCTAGACAAGTCCATAATACATTGGGTGAGCAATTGGCTGACAGACTGGGCTCAAAAGGTTTAGTAAATGGGGTTACCTCAGGCTCGTGGCTCGTCACCAGTGGGGTTCCCCAGGGCTCAATTTTAGGGCCAGTGGTCATCTTTAATGTTTTTATAAATGATCTGGATGCAGGGATCAAATGTACATTAAGTAAGGCTGCCAATGATACTAAACTAGGAGGAGCTGTAGACTCTCTCGAGGGTAAAGAGGCCTTACAGAGAGATCTGGATAGACTAGAGCGCTCGGCAATCACCAACAGTATGAAATTTAACGAGAGCATGTGCCAGATTCTCCACCTGGGACAGGGTAATCCTGCTTATACATACAAATTGGGGAACAAGAGGCTGGAGAGCAGCCCTGTGGAAAGAGATCTGGGGGTTTGGGTTGATGGCAAGTTGAACATGAGTCAACAGTGTGCCCTGGCGGCCAAAAGGTCCAACCGTGTCCTGCGGTGCATCCAGCACAGCATAGCTAGCCAGTCGAGGGAGGTGATTGTCCCACTCTGCACTGCACTTGTGTGGCCCCACCTCAAGTACTGTGTGCGGTTTTGGGTGCCTCGATATAAGAAGGGCATCAAAGTAGTACGTGTGTCCAGAGGAGGGCGCCCAAGATGGTGAAAGGCCTCAAGGGCAAGGCTTAAGAGGAGCAGTTGAGGTCCCTTGGTTTGTTCAGCTTGGAGAAGAGAAGGCTGAGGGGTGACCTCATCACAGTCTACAACTTCCTCAAGGGGGGCAGTGGAGGGAGAGGTGCTGATCTCTCTCTGATGACCAGAGATAGGACACAAGGAAATGGAATGAAGCTTTGTTAGGGGAAGTTCAGACTGGACATTAGAAGAAGGTTCTTCACTGAGAGGGTGGTCGGTCACTGGAACAGGTTCCCCAGAGAAGTGGTCATGGCACCAAGCCTGTCAGAGTTCAAGAAGGGTCTGGATGATGCTCTTAGTCATATGATGTAGTTTTAGGTCGTCCTGAAAGGAGCAGGTAGTTGCACTCAATGATCCTTATGGGTCCCTTTCAACTTGAGATACTCTATGATTCTATGTTCCGTTCTTTCATGAGGCACCATGACCATGTAACTCTTCTTATGCGCATCATCAGCAAGAACACAGAGTGCTGCACTGTCAACTGAATGGTACCCACTCTATGAAAGTAAACTGAAAGCTATTCACACTTTCTTGCCATGGTTTACAACCAGTAGCTCTGAAATTTATCTCTGAATGTTGCTTTCTGAAGAGACACTTTAGCTCTTATTTTTTTCGTACTGTATGACAGCTATTGTATAACATCAGGAGACCCTTCCCTATTGTTTTTGTCTGGGATTTTCTTCATAGTAGCTTATATGGTGCTATGTTTTGGATTTGTGATGAAAACAGTGTTGATAATACAGGGATTATCAACTATCGCTGAGCAGTGCTTACACAGCATCAAGGCCTTTTCTGCTTCTCACACCACCCCACCAGAGAGTAGGCTGGGGGTGCACAGGAAGTTGGGAGGGGACACATCTGGGACAGCTGACCCCAGCTGACCAAAGGGATATCCCAGATCATATGATGTCATGTTCAGCAATAAAAGTTGCAAGGAAGAATTAAGAAGCGGGGGACACATATTCAGAGTGATGGCATTTGTCTTCCAAAGTAACTGTTACGCGTGATAAAGCCCTGCTTTCCGGGAAATGGCTGAACACCTGCCTGCCGATGGGAAGTAGTGAATTAATTCCTTGCTTTGCTTTGCTTGCATGTGCAACTTTTGCTTTACCTATTAAACTGTCTTTATCTCAGCCCATGAGTTTTCTCTCTTTTACCCTTCTGATACTCTATCCCATCCCACTGGGAAGGAGTGAGGAAGATGCTATGTTGGGGTTATCTGCATACCAGAGTTAATCCACAACACCTATGAGGAACCCCTTTCTACTAATTCAACTGGATATAAAGTTGCTAAGCATAGAACTAGAGGCAATAGAGCAATGAATAATCTAAAAATTATTTAGTCCACTGCAGCTGTTATCTATCTTAATTAGAATGAATCTGCACCTGAGAATGCCCATTTTATTCTATTAGTTTAGATAAAGCACTTCACTTTTAAATAGTTGAAGTCAGATAAGAGAGATACATCTGATATGAGAAAGTCATATATCACAATTAAAAATAATACACAACAGATGACTGTATAGTTCTTCATGAATACTCAAACATCAAAAAGATACACACTAAGAGTGTTCAAGAAAGCAGGAAACAATATTTATTGTCAGTGGCTGTATTTCTCTTGTCAAAAGGGAATAATCTTCAGTTTAGAAATATCTAGTATGATCAAAAATGTGGAGTGTAGCCTGAGGCTTTGATGGATTTCTAAGAATGTCTTCCTTATGGTGTTCAATAAAAAATCAAGTGTTAAAGGAATCTACACAATTTTGCCTTTACTGCAAGTACAAAAAGAATGTGGAGTTCCAATCTGTATATTAATTAAATGCCATTGCAACATTTTGTGTCATAGTGAAATGACTATAAGAGGACTACTGAATTATTATTATTCCTACTACTGCTTTTACAGAATTTATTCTAAATTATGAACAAGATATTATTCAATTTGTAGAAAATACAGTGAAGGAATTTCACGTATTTCCCTGGAACCGTTCTCATCAGCGAAGTGGCAGAATTAATACCTGCCCATGGCATACTCCAGTATGAAGGCTGGTTATGAAGTCCAATATGTGAAACATAACATATGGCCAATTTGGGCTCACAAACTTTTCAGTATTTATTTCAACCTGTAAAGTCATATTCCTGTCAAATACTAGCTGTCCTGCACAGAAATCCATTTGAGATGGCACTTACAAAATATAAATACAAATTGTGAAAGATGCAGGAATGCAACTTGTTTAAATCAGTTTGATACAATGTGTTAAATGAAGGGGTAATAAAAAAAATCTGGTACTCCTCCTGAAACTATTTTAAACTGTGTAGAAGACTTCTTTACAGCTCAGAGGGCAAACAGAAGAGTTGTTTCTCCACGCAAAGCAAATACCTCCAGCTGTGCAAATAAGCTTTCCTCTTTCACTGAGTCTTCTATATCAGAAATTTGGGTAGATGGACATTATGGGAACTTCAGTGCAAATAGTAGGGCGTACAGATCTGCACAGCTTAGCTAGTCCTGACGTGCCTATGGTGTTCTCATGTCCATATGCAGCTAGGTGACTAATTAGCCAATTGTATGCACAGGAACTCCACCAAAACTGTGGCCATTAATGTGCTTAGTGTGCCATATGTCATTGGTTTTAGAAAGCATATGTTATGACCAAAGTCACCAAAGAAAAGAAATGGATTCCCTTTTGCTGCTGACTTCTAAAGCTCCAGTGATCTCACTGAAGCTGTGACAACTTCTCCCACTGGCAGATTTAGTTCACATGTAAGAATAAGACCAGCTCAAGTACAGAATCCCCATATTAATGCCATTATCACATATGAATGGTGGTGTGTTACTATTTGCTTATTGCACAATATCTGACAATTTTTGCACTTTCCTGTCCTGACCTCTTCCTTATGCTGAATCATTTGAAAATGTCACTGTAGAATAAGTAACCTTCCTCATGGCACTGGTCTAAAGTCAGTTCAGATGGTGTCAGTCAGAAGTTGTTATTAACAAATAGCTGTTTGTTAGGTTGTAGGAAATAAATGGATGTCTCAGCTGCTGATCTCAACTACTAGCAAGTCTGCACTCACATCACATGACCAGTGTGTCATAAAAACAAAAAGCATAAGTAGCACCTTATTGGAAATCCTAGCACAGAGACCAAAGGCTGCAAGGGAAGAGAGCACATGTTTGGAGTAATAAGACATAGTCAGCTTACCCCTTTCTGTGCTCCCTGTGAAATGAAACTTGTTCCTAACTATTGCAACAACACTTCAGGACTGTGAGAATGCACTAACTGCAGCCCACACACCCCAATCTGGGCTTGGTCAGCAGTGGCACAATTGAGCAGTGTCCCTGTTCCAGTCCCTTCCACAAGTAATTTCCTTCCATAAAGCCATCAAAAGGAGAGCAGGGACTACTTGTCTCTCCCCCTTTCACTCTCAGATGAGCAAACATCTTTAATGTTTGAAAATAGTTTATTAAATGCTGTTACCCACATAGCTTAATAAACACGTTGAGAGCATTTCCCTGAGGAGGCTGTGAATTAAAGCACACCTGGGCTTTCCTCAACCTCTTCAGCATTCTAATAGCAAGAGAGATTAACAAGTCAACATTTCTTAAGCAGCAGAATCCTGTTTGCCTTGTGTCTAATCAATGGATCTGATTCTAAATCCTCTGTTGCATCTTTTCCCCTCTGTGATTCAGAAAACCTCTTATACTGATTTGAATTTTCAGTGTCCCAGTTTTGAACGCTTGCTATTTTTGCTTTTTCATTGTAGAAATGAGCATCCTCTTACTACTATATGTTATTGCAAATGAGAAGCACATGTTCCTTTCTGAGCTCTTAAGATAAACAGAGGGAACATAACAGATCTGCTGATCAAAGCTTATAGAAGGAAAATATCTTGTAATTCAGACTTGCCTTGCTTTTTGCTACTAGAAACACCCTGCATGGCACATCCAGCAAAAAGAGGCCATCATACAGTAGGATTTGTAGAAAATTAAGCAAAGTACAAATGAGTTGATCAAATAGTCACTGGAAACTTAAAATGCAAAGAGGAAAATTTTCAGCTGAAAAGATTTTTCAGAAACTGAAACGTGTGCTGGAACATGCACCTTTAATCAGTACAGAGACTTGAAAGATGAGTATTGAGTAGCAGATTAAATTAAATATCATGAAGAATATAGTACAAAGACAATTTGCAAATATTGAGACGATCCAGCAAATAGATTGTAGTGATTATTTCTACCATCCTTAACATTTCATAGAGCAAATTTCTCCAGTGCCAGTCCACTCTGAAAGGAAGAAAGATAGAAATAAAGAGACAATATGTGTATGCATGCTCATACATGCACATGTACATGCCAGATAGATAACTGTGTGTATGAACAGATAGATTAGTTTATACTGCCAGTAAAATAAATATGAAGCTGTATCTACTACTCCAATAAAACTTGGGCTGCACTCTTATTGAAGGTGAGTGCTTTTTTTCTTCTCCTTAGAAACTTGTCCTTCTGGAGCCAAATTAAACTTTCTGTTTTCCTTTTTCTTCATCTTCTCTTGCTCAGTACACTACACAGCCTTGTGGAAGAAATTGCAAGACACCATGGACTACTTCTGCGTTAGCAAGACACTAGTAATACCACATGCCATCTTGTCACATGTCTAAATAGTGCTGTCAGTCAACTGTCTTGCTGCATAGAAAAGATAAATGGCTGAGTAAAAATCCTCTGGTAAAGTCTTACCTTGACAACACAGGAAAGATGTTAATGTGAAAAGAGAACGTTATCACTGAAATGGCTGGTGTTCTGGTGTCACCAGCCTCTCTGCTCTTTAATACCGGTCCTCAAAAAAAAAAGTTGTGGAAAAGTCAGAAAGCATTTCTAAGTTCAGCATTTCCTTATGACAGAGCATTCTGAAGACGTGCTGCTCATTGTGGTTGAACTGAGTGGAAAACACAAAGAAAAAGGATGCAATCAGGTTTATCTCCAATATATTTGTATGCAAAAAAAGAATCAAGTGTGACATAGAAAGATAATGAGTCCATAGTTCCTCTCATGCAAAGATTTCTAAAATCCTATGAAAAGGAGCATTACATGCCACTTGTCACTTTCTTTGTCTGAAAAAAAAAAGGCATTGAAAAATATAATTCAAATTAGGATGACAGTTTTGAAAAAATTATGTCAAATTCCCCACTTCTCTTCTATGACACAGTCACTGATCAATGCCTTCCTTCGAGCTCTTCATCATGGAAGGAAGTCTTTAGCCTAGCTTTCACCTGTCTTCTATATATTTGATATGTACATCTTCTGTAAGCTACTTAGATTGCTTTTGTTAGCGCTGTTTTTAATGCTGGCTCCTGATGTGTCACTGTGAGCTTGAATTTCTAAGAAAAGCTGAGGAATACAAAGAGAAAGGTTAGCTTTTATTTGGTACAGTAGATTCACATTGACCTTAGTGGATATTTCATAGGTTTTCCACAACTGAAAGATTCCTGTTAGAAATTTCCGCATGATAACACAAACATCCTGGAATTCCTCCAAGATGAAAAAGATATCCAGTTGAAAGTTGGTAGTTGGAAGACTAACTTTATATAGGTGTGTATTGATTTTTTTTCCCATATGTTTCTATACAACTTGAGCCTTTTTTTACTGTTCCTCTTTCTTAGATAACTCTTTCAGTTTCCAGGTGTCAAGCCCTTACTTTAGAATTTCTCACATAATCAGAAAGCAATTAGTTAAGGAAATTAGTTAAGGAAATGTACAGTACACACCTACTTTCCCATTGTCTAGCAGCGTTCAAAAAGCTCTAAAACAGATTTGGCTATTTACTTCTCTGTAAAGCATGCTGCAGAGCAAAACTGAAAAAGCAAAAATAGCTTTCTCTTAAACATTTGAGAATGATCAAGATAAAACATATACCTAATGTATACATGCCTAAGCATGGCCAAAAGGCACATCTGCTTAGCACTGAGATGCTTTTCAAAAGTATATACAGGCTTAGCTAATTTTTTCATATAGCTTCAAGTTTGCTAGGTCCTGTACAAAGGAAGTAATTGGCCATCCCTGACCCCAGAAATCCTATCTAATTAGAGACCATAGGCAACAGTTTGCAGGGGAAACAAAGCACAAATAATGAAGTGATTTGTCTAAGATGCCACAGTCTATTAATATCAGATTAAGGTATAGAACACCAACATTTTATTCTAAGTTTGGCAGGTGCTAGGTGACAACTTCCCTGATATGTGTATAATATGTACATATTCATTACTAGCATTTGTATGTCCAGAGTGAGAATTATTTATGCCATATTTTTAAAGTCATTAGAGATCTTCATTTATATAAATGCAAAAAAGGATGAGGTTAGATTGCCTGAAGTAAAAGGTACTAGTTCCTTGGCTCAAGAATTTTTCCTGGGCAGATTTCTGCCAGTAACTATAAGTTATGGTTTTAATATAGTTCTAACCTTAAGACCCATTGCACGTTATCTCATCTTTCAACATTTTGCTGCTTTAAATGATATGAATTTGACCATAAATGGACAATCAATCAGACATAAATCTAAGGCCATAGAAAAAATCCCAGGAACACAAGTTTTACAGATTTTTTCAATGTGTTATATTCCCTTTGCATAGCAGAAGTTCTGGAATATATAAAATTAACAGAAGCAAAAGATAATAACAAAGCTCCCTTCCACTCCTCCCACAAGCTCATTTCTCCCAGAAAGGAATTCACCAGTCATATTATTGGTTATTTGCTATCTAAAAGGCAATATATTTCTCTACCAACCAGATAAAAACCAAGTATGTATATCAACAGAAAATATGAGTCAGATGAGGACAAGATGTGTAACTCAGGCTGGCCACATTAGTGATACTGCAGCTGAGGATAAGGGAAATTGGCTTTCAGCCTCACTGATTTCAGTTGACACCATAAAAATTTTTCTAACATTGGAGAAAATTTACAGTGGTCTAAGCAACAACCAATTTTTCTTTTTTTTTTTTGCTTTTTTTTTTTCTATTTTTAATACCATTTAGAAAACAGGCAAATAATTAACATGGCTGTTGACACTTTTGAGGGCAGAGAGGCCCTGCAGAGAGATCTAGATAAATTAGAGAGCTGGGCAATCACCAACCATATGAAGTTGGCAAGTGCCAGATTTTGCACCTGGGACATGGCAACCCTGGATGTACATACAGGCTGGGGAACAAGAGGCTGAAGAGCAGCCCAGCAGAGAGGGATCTGGGGTTCTGGTCAACGGCAAGTTCAACATGAGCCAACTGCACTCTGGCAGCCAAGAGGGCCAACCGTGTCCTGGGGTGCATCAAGCACTGTATTGCTAGCCGGTCAAGGGAGGTGATTGTCCAGCTCTACTCTGCCCTGCTGCAGCTTCATCTTGAGTACTGTGGGCACTTTTGGGCACCACAGTACAAAAAGAATATGAAGCCACTAGAGTGTCCAGAGGAGAGCCACGAAGATGGCGAAGGGTTTAGAGGGGAAGCTGTACGAGGAGTGGCTGAAGTCACTTGGCCTGCTCAGCCTGGAGAAGAGGAGACTGAAGGGAGACCTCATCGCGGTCTATGGCTTCCTCACAAGGGGAAAAGGAGGGGCAGACGCTGATCTCTTCTCCCTGGCGACCAGTGATAGGACCAGAGGGAAGAGCAGGAAGATACGCCAGGGGAGGGTTAGGTTGGACATTAGGAAAAGGTTTTTCGCCCAAAGGGTGGTGGAGCACTGGAACAAGCTCCCCTGGGAGGTGGTCATGGTGTCAAGCCTGACAATATTCAAGAAGCATTTGGACAACGTCCTTAGACATATGGTGTGAATTTTGGGGTTGTCCTATGCAGGAACGGGAGTTGGACTAGATGATCCTTGTGGGTCCCTTCCAACTCAGGACATTCTATGATTCTATGACTCTATGACTCTATGACTCTATGATTCTATGAATTATTTTAAGTTCTATTATATGAGCACCTGGAAAGAAAAGCAGAGACCACCTTACTTTACTTCATCCACTTCCCTTTAAAGCCATAAAATCCCCAAACAGAATAGTGCTAATGCACATGTGAGAAACAGGGAAAAAAACCACAAAAATCTGAAACGGTCTTGTGTACATTCTTAATTTTGCAGAAAATAATTAGTTGCTCTATGGCTGTGCAGAAGATGTGGCGTTCCTAGAAATAACTAACAACCCTAAACCATTGTTGTTGCTAGTACAACCCTATTAGTTCCCTGTTTCTTCCCCAATTAGATCTGACTTGGTTAAGTTATGAGAGATCCAAAACCCAGCCGTGTTGAACAACCCCATGATAGTATTCATACTTAGCAGATATCATCCTGGGTTCTTTTCTCTGCATTGGCCCCTCCAGACATTCTTTTGTTCGCATTGCTCTATGGCTTATGTTTTATAAATTATGACAGGACACCAATAGAAAATCAGTCAGCCAAGAAGGGCATCACATCTTCTGGCTACAGCACTCAGATTACTTTGGCAGCTTCATTATCATCTCAATCTAATCCCACCTAAGAAAGAAAACTTCGGGTTTGCATTTTCCCTGTCTCTGTCTTGGCAATATTTCAAATTTATGCTTGACATACTAATTGAAATAAGTTAATAAGGCCTCTGGATGATCACATGGAGGATATCAGCCATCAAAAACTCACATCATGTGCCTCACTCTGTGGTTTAATGTCATTATTATTAGTATTATTACTATTATTATTAAGACAACAAGGAAGAATGAGTGCTGATCTGTATGTATCTGTTGGGTGAGCACCTGGAGAGACGCAGAGGGATATCATTCAAACCACAACTTTATTTCTTCTTCAGTATAAGCAATCTGCAATCTGGGGGAAAAAAAAACCAAGAGAGCCAGAAAACCAACAAAAAGCAGATGAAAGAGTTGACACTGATTCACAGTCTCAAGTTTTAACCTTTTTTATTATTATTTCTGCCCTCTTTCTTGACAGGGTGAAATGATTAGAGCTGGGAGGAATTTAAATATCCAAACTACCATGTGTTTGTCTCCCCATTGAGGAGCTGATAAGAAAATTCTTCAAAACAGCTGCAAATTACAGGGAATAGGGGGGTGGAAGAGGCTGGGAGAAAAGCTAAACCTGAGAAAAGCTCAGTCTTGAACCTTATCAGCATGTGCCAGGTCTCAAGGCTAAGAAATTAAGGGGAGTTATGCTATTACTACATGCAAGAAATTATCTCAGGCAACTTGAATAACTGCTGCTTTTATCTTTTATGGCTAAGCTTATTGGGCCATGTTTAATATCCTTTAACTGCTCATCTGTTATTATTATGTCTTTTTTTTTTTTAATCTCCAAAGAGAGTTTAAAGGTTCATTAGTAAACTTTTTGGTCTAATATTCTATTCACTAAATTGCAAAGTTGTCCTTCTTACAAATATTTAAAGTTTTAGTAATTTTTGTTGCATTTTTTTCTTATTATTTTGTTTGCAATATCTCTCTACACTTTTTTTCATAAGTGGTTTTAAGAAGTGCCAGAGTGATTGCAAGTGATATGATAAAAAAAAAGGTGTATAGCAGATACAAAGGGAAAAGATATTAACAACATGAGCCATGAGTGAAATTCTGACTCCTTGAAAATTGATAGACATTTAACTAGGTACTTCACTGGAAGAAGGAATTCAATACTGGAGTCAAAACCTGTTAAATATATATATCTGAATAGTCTATTGAATCTAGTATATGACCATGTTAGAGTATTGGTCAATGAATTAAATATAATTGAAACAAGCAGAATATGGTTATGCCAACTGCCTCTGAAATCCAGCCACTTTCGAAACAGAATATGGCAGAAAAATGCACACTTCAAATAACTTCAGAAAACTGGGAATGGAAAAAGGAATTTACAAGTTTATTTCCCAATTAATCTAGTCAGTCCAACTGTGTCAGTTCTTACTGTGCTTCTGTTTCCTTAATAACAGTTTTCCTGTTTTCTTTGTTTATTCATTTTATTCATTTATTTATTTTAAGATAAAGAGTTCTCTTAGCTTGTTAATGGGAAGACCTGCGCCTCAATAGCCTGCTGGTTAGATGACAAGCACTATAGGATGTGGCAACTTAAAGAATGATGTAAAATGAGTCCAAAAAAAAGTGAATCTAAATACAGATGAAGTTTCAAACACAGCCAAATAGAAGTCCTGCCGTTACAGGTCTCTGGAATTGAAAGAATCCAGCTCCTTATTTCTACTAAGTATTGTTTTAATTGTTGCTTTTAACTCCTAGAGGACAATATATTTACCATTTTTTTTCCCTCTCATTCTCTTTATTGTCTGGACCTCACCTGAGTAAAAATATCTGAAACCTTCAGTGGCCACTAATAAAATCTACTTAAGTAAATATTCAGAGTGGCAAGACGGTAAGCGAAATTATGACTGGTGCCACTAGAACATTATTTCCTGTTTGAAAATGAATAGCAGGTACATAATTTTCCTCCCATCTATTTGGGCAGCTATTCAATCAGATGAAAAATTCTCAGCTGTGATCTGTCATTTACTTTCTCTGACATCTAATGCTGTTGCTTTTTTTTTTTTTCAGTAATAGAACTAATGACCAAGAGTATAGTTCTGATTGCAGGAGACTATTTATATGATGTTCAGTGAAAATCTGTCAATACAGTATGCTGCCCTAAGAGTTTCTGAAAAGACATTTGAACTTTCCCATCATTTTTTCAAAAGCAGTTTTGACCCTGTTTACTGCAGAACAACAGAATGGCAACTGAGAAGGAAATATCTAAATCTAATCTTTCTGGTGTTCTTAATTTGGGCTGACATAGTTCTACAGGAAGCAGAATATGCCCATTGCTAGACCTTTGGAAAGCACACAATAGAAACAGAGTTATAAAGAAAAACAACTCAAGCTTTTTTAAAAAACTTTATGGTAGCCAACGACAACTTAGGCAAAGATTAAAGATGATTTCACCTCTTTCAGAAACACCAAAAAAACATCATCTTACTTGACATGTCTGTTCCCAGACAAAAATATGTCACAGAATAGCAGAAATAATATGCAAAGTATCACTTATCTAAGGAGTTTTGCATCTTTTCTCATTAAAGAATGAGAGAAACAGAAGTTTCATAGACATTTTTACAGTTGTGATTACTGAGCCACTTTGAATTTGTTCACATTATGCCTAATGATTGAAAATGTGTGAAATCTAATCTTTACTAGCTAATATCTGCATGAGACGTATAAATCACATGGAGGTTTTTTTCATGTCTGATTAAATAATAATGTGTGCCCTTTCAAAGGGAGTATGTACATTTGAATTAAAAGTTGTTTTCATCAATATTCATACAAGAAATACTAGAATCCATTTTCTTTATCTTTAAAATAACTACAACTTGTTCTCAAGAAAGTCTGTGTAAACTAAATGGAAAATGTATAACAGCAGTAAATTCTATTTTGAATCACGCACATAATTTTTTTTTTAAATATATATATAGAGAGATATATATCAGTCTTCTAATGTGTTTATTAGAACATGTGTACAGGAAAGACTTGAAACATCACTGAAACATCACTGAAATATCACTGAAATTAGAGAAAACACAAAATATTACTTGCTTGACAGAATGCTTCATGCAGAATAGCAAAAGAATATAAATCAATCAAAAAACCTAAAAAAACCTCCTCAGTTGTTTTTGAAATATTTTTTAAGTAGATACTGCATTTGAAGATGTCACAATAATGCTTGAGAATATTCTTGCATTAGAAAAAAATGGTTAAATTACTTCACTACACATCCACTGAAATTAGGGATAGTTATATTGAGTAACTGTTGTGTAACTGTCTTATGTCTGATGTCAGTGCAGCTACAAGAAAAGATTAGATGGGCAAAGTAGTCTAACCACCTTTTTAAGCAACGAGGTCCATATTTAAACAAAAGTAATGTTTGCATTCCCCCACTCAGTTGTCACATAACCTTATGAGATTCCTTCCTAAGAGTCTACATTTCTGATGGTTAGTATGCTTAAATTACCTAAGTCTTGATAAGCCTAAGCAATTTAACACTGGACTTATAAGGTACTGGGAAAGGACTTTTTTGATAAATATATGTTTACGTTTACTGGGTACTTCCAGGAAGCTCAGCTTTGAAGACATATATGACAGGCATTCTCTGATTGACTCAAAAATCCCAGGCAGAAAGAAATTTTTTATAGCCAGTAGTCAAGCTGATTGAGCCAGATATAAGACTGATACTCAAAACTGGCATTTTCTATTGAATATAGAATCTCATCTCTCAGAGCTGTGAGCTGATCCTCTGATTACTATCTATCCTGAGGCATAATTCTCTCAGTTCCCCTCCTAAAAGATATTATTTTTTTAATCCAGTACTAACTGAAGAACAGAGTGACAGGGAGAAAGAAAGACTTGGTAATCTGGGGTTGGATCAATCAGTGGAGCCCTGATTTCCAACTCCTGCTTCACCTCCAAAAAATCTGGCTTAAACTGTTGAGAAGCAACCTCATCTTATGTTGGTAATTGATCCAGGGTGCAACAAGTTATAGTTCTGACATGCAAAGTTGATCTAATTTCCTCTCAGCTTTGCAATTTCCTCCCTTTTCCTATCCCATTTTCTCTTGGTTGTCACAATGACAAGGCAATTCCATGGGATGTTAAAGTCTGGAAATGCAATTGACCCAAATAGCTTCAATGTGAAACTAAAGTAGCCTTTCAGTGCCATGGGATCTGGAAGGAAGTCATCTTCTTCCATGCAATCCTCTTCCCTAGCTGTTTAAGACCAGTTATCTCGTTTTCAAAACTTTACTTTTTCTTTCAATGAGAGGGCAGGAGTTAACTCCATTTTATCACATTTTTTGTATCATTACTATAGTATTCTCATACAAAAACATTGTGAAACTAAAGGACCTTGACCACAGAAGCATTTAGCAATATACATTCACATGTGGTAACAACTGCTGTATATTGAGCTGGCAATTTCATGCAATTCATTGGGTGATGATTTGAATCTGCCCTGCACACACACTGAATTCATTGTTCTCAGGAAGAAATTATACCCTAAGAAAGTTCATTTTAGAGGGAATTGCATGTAGCATACAGCAATGCCACAAATCCTTTGAGAATGTCCTTATTGCTTCAGTATACGCACATTTGCTCTATATGAGGTCACTGTGGGATACCTCCTTATTCTTCCCCAACTGTAAAGTTCATGTAGCACAATGGTGATTTTGCTTATGAGCACATAGTAGAGGGGGTTTTCATGACCAGTGAGATAAATTCATTAGAATCGGTTGTTCAAATTGTGGTTGGCTCCTGAAACAACTATTAAAGCCTGCCTCCTCCAAATTTCACTCCCGTTGCTGCTTTCCTTTACATTCAGAGACCACTTGGCCCAATGAACAACTTCTCCTCTTGTCATTTGTGCAAGTCAGAACCTAAAATTCATAGCACAGTTACCAATCCTATGGTCCATAGTCTTACTCCATAAGATGCTTATCAATGTTGTCTCTCATATGTCCTCAGGTGGTTTTACAGGTGTGAGAAAATCCCTGACTGAGAATGGGTGACTCTCTGGAGGAATGGAGAAACACACATAACAAGACAGACCTTATTTATAGCTTGGAAAAGAGAGAAATCCCAATTTATATCAACTTTCTTCCCAAGATTGGGCACTTGTTTCACCTTATCTAGATTGTCTTCGGTTTAAATTCTGGTAAGATGCAGAGGAACTGTCCTTCTTATATTAGTCACTAAAAATAAAAATTAAAAAAAAAAATCCAGCAGACCAAAACCCAACCTATATATAAATATATGTAATCACTAATACAAAACATAACTGCAAAATGCCATTGTGAAACTGATTTATGTATTGCTGAAACAGGTAATTAAATGCAATTCAAACCAATTTCAATTAATCTAATTTCTGTGCTAAATTTTTGGAAATTGTTTTACACATCACAGCTATATAATCCTCCCCAAACAGCAAATACCAACCTGACATTTGATTTACTCCTCAGATATGTTAAATAGGAACTCTACTCAAAATTAAAATTATAGGCTTGATAGTTTATGGGAACTGGCCAGCTCCATATAACCAAAGTACCATGGGACTCAGAGTGATTAGTTATTAAATTAATAAACCTTGATAAAATGAGAACTGCACACAAAATTGTTAATTTGTACACAGATAACACTGTTCCACTGAATAACTATCAATGAAAGCAGAAAACTCCAGCAATGACATGTTCACCCTATGCTAATTTACCTATGTAAATTTCCCTAGGTAACAGTCTCTTCAGCTACCAAATTTTTTATAATAACAGCATGTCAACCAGGTCTTATATCTACAAAGGAAGATTTCAAGCTCATTATCTCGTGAACATTAAAATAATGAACAGAACCCTACTGCCATCCTTCCCCTGTTTTCTCCTTCCCTTTTTCCAACTTTGACATTCAAAAGTTGGAAATTAATTTAATTCAAGATACTTGGGTTTTATTTTGATATTTCCTCTGAATTTACATTTTCAGTGGAAGAAGATCTGGTAATAACACAAAACCTGTATGATTCCTCTTAATAATTCTGTCACCTGACTGCAAGCTGGCAATGTGCTGAGGTGGCCAAGAAGGCCAATAGCATCCTGTCTTGTATGAGGAATAGTGTGGCCAGCAGGACTAGGGAAGTGATTGTCCCCCTGTACTCAGCACTGGTGAGGCCGCAGCTCAGGTACTGTGTTCACTTTTGGTCCCCTCACTACAAGAAGGACATTGCGGTGCTGGAGAGTGTCCAAAGAAGGACAACGAGGTTGGTGAAGGGTCTGGAGCACAAGTCTTATGAGGAGTGGCTGAAGGAGCTGGGTTTGTTTAGTTTGGAGAAGAGGAGGCTGAGGGGAGACCTTATCACTCTCTACAGCTACCTGAAAGGGGGTTGTAGTGAGGTGGGGGCTGGTCTCTTCTCCCAGGTAATAAGCGATAAGACAAGAGGAAATGGCCTTCAAGTTGTGCCAGGGTAGGTTTAGATTGGATATTAGGAAAAATTTCTTTACTAAAAGGGTTATCAAGTAGTGGAACAGGCTGCCCAGGGAAGTGGTTGAGTACCCATCCCTGGAGGTATTTAAAAGACGTAGATGTGGTGCTTAGAGACATAGTTTAGTGGTGGACTTGGCAGTGCTAGGTTAACAGTTGGACTCGATGATCTTAAAGGTGTTTTCCAACCTAAATGATTCTATGATTCTATGACTCAATCATTCCGGGGCAGAGAGAGAGAGAAAGTTCTATCTATAGATAGACAGAAGGATCTATCATTCAATTGCCCAATCAATCAATCTCTTTCATTGTTGGGCATAAGTGCTGAGAACCATGTTTGATTTCAGTGAATGCTTCCTTTATGAAGAAATTAACTGAAATTAACCACTGTTTTGAGATAAAAAAAAAATCTCAAAATTTACTGAAACCAGTTTAAAATTTGACCATTTAAGAGAATCTGAAATGAATTATCTTTGTCTTGCCATTGAGACCTCCCAGCAGAAAAGAGAAGTTGGAAGACCTGTTTCAGTTTGCGCCTTTCTTGCCTGGTTCTACCTAATTTTTCTCTGCAGATGACTCTCTGTCAGTTAGAGATAGTCAGAGTGGTAGAATCTTTTCCTTTGCAGACTTTTCTCCTAGGATAATATAAACTTTAATGAGCAGGTCTCAAGGTTGTTCTCTGATCACTGTACACTCCCCCCTATAGGAGGAGTACTTCCAAAGGTAATTTCTTTCTATGCTACATGAAAAAGTGGGCAGTGCAGGTCTGATACTCTTGCTTATAGTGGAGCATTTTACAATTAAGCCTTTAATGTGCCGGAGATCAGAGCCTATATTTCACATTTTTTTGAAAGAAAGAAACCAGATCCTCCAGACCTGCCCTCTGAAAGATCTTTCATCTTTCCACCAAGTACAGATGAAGGCTGGGTAGGAAAGTCAAAGATTTCAAGCTAGGTGTTGTGACTGAACACTGGGACATAGTTGGAAGCTTGAGCACAAACTAGGCGTTACAAAATGTGGTCTATACTGAGCATAACAGCTGCATTTTCAGTTCTGTTGATCTATGACTTTAAGCAAATCACCTTCAAATCTGAACCTCTCTGGAGAAATTAAGTCAGTTATATCCCTCAGTTGAAGGAGCTTAGGTTAAACAGAAGTAGTACTATTATTATAACATTGCAGGCTGACCTGCAAAGGTGAAGGGAGAAAGTAGGTAGGATTTCTTGAATTTTCTTTCTCTCTGGAACCCAGATGGCAGTCTAAAAACACTTGACTTCTGAACTCCAGACTTCAAGTATTATTAGCAGCCCTTTGGCCTCCCATTAAACTGTAGTCTGAAGACTTCACATCGTTAAAAGCAAGGGAAAAAAAAATGCTTAACTCCAAGCTGGAGCAGCCATGGTATGAATATGAAGAAAAAAAGGAGGGGAGGAGGAAAGAAAGTGAAAACTGCTGTCACAGAGGAGCAAGAGGGGGGCTGTTCCACAAGGCAGGATAAAAGAGGAACCAAGGGTGACCACAGCATATGTGGGACTGGAGACAGTGCACCTAGCACATAAGTCCAGAGTCTATCCAGGAAAACCTACCAGTAATTTTGAGCAGCAGAAACAAGGCTGGATGCGGGTTGACCCATGACATTGACCAGGCCACCATGGGTGCCCAAGCCTGAGCTGACATTGAGATCCAGATCCAGGGCAGAGGGTCCGTGGGTAAGTGTCCCAGGGGCCTGGCCAGGGCAGCCAAGTTCTATGGGTGTCCTCAGAACCTTGAAAAGTGCAAACAAAATTTCCAGATCTGGCTTGACAGAAGGTGTCTGCTGTGCAGAAGTACTGGCTGAAAAATGCAGAACTGCCCACATCAGGAGGTGGGAGTGCTATGCAGGGGCCTTGCTATATCACAGCACAGGCAGCTCTCTCCAGCTCCATTACCCTCACTGCCCAGTTAGAAGGAAAAAGTGGCATTAGTTGGGAGGTTTTAACACAGATTAGGTCTAGATATAAGAGAGTGACTGGAGAACTAAGGATTCCTGTCTTCTGAGTTTGTTTTCCTCTGACACTTACGAGAAATTACATGTGACTCAATTTTCCTATATGTGAACGAAGATTAATGCAGTGCTTCATTATTGTTTGTATTTTATTGTCTCTTTAAACTTCATATAAAGTTCTGAAAAACTTCTGTAGCTTCTACTGTGAACCAGAAAGATTTCTGAGTCTTTTGAGACCTCGTACAGAAATGCGCCCAGTCACATGAATTCAGATAACTTGTGGACTTTTCAGAAGTCAGGGTAATTGTGGTTAATAATTATAAATTTTGAATAATGATATGTATTAATTACAAATTATCTGAGCTTCTTTATTCTGCATCGTTGGATGGGTATTTTTCTGACAGGAACGGGCTTTCTTTTGAGATTCTTGGAGGCCTCATTTTTGACAGAGAATAGAGAGAAGAGAAAATTCTTCTCACTTTATGATGATTCTTTCTTTAAACTTTAATCGATTTTTCCTTTTGGTCCTGGCCCCAGCATAGGGCTCATACCATTTACCCTTTCTTAGCATGAGTAGTGTATTACTCTGAAGACCCAACTTACGTTAATACCTGAGACATCTTCAGCTGTGAATGTCAAATTTCATCCCAATAATCCAGACTGTTTATAGGTCTGTTGGCAAAAGGATTTATGTGTTCCCAGGCTTCCTCATTAAAACATGGATGGCAGGTTTTAATCAGGAAGGTATATATATATCATGTAATTGTAATTCCCTCAGGAACTCCAGTAAAGCCTTTGCATTTGCACAGTCTCACTACTAACATTACAACGGCTAAGGGTCTGCCTGTCACTATTTCCATTGTAAAAACCTGCACTATTTCCAGCAGGGGCAATAATTTAGTCATAAAAATTCACTTGGTGCTGAAACTTAGATCACTCATAAAAGCAGATCCTGATTCAGTTAATGAGTTTAACTGAACTCACTTTAAAGGAAGATTGGGCAAACAGTTTGGAGAAAGAAAGAAAAAGGGTCCAAATCATAGTGTATTACCTGCATCTATTGCATAGATTGTCTGCATCTATTGGATAGATTTATTAATGTCATGCACCTAGTCTCTTCCTAGTATTTGTATTGTCCTCTTCTTTCCCTTGACTTCAAATTTGTTCCTAGTCTCCTTGTAGAAAGGGAGATGGGATACCGAAAGCTGTGGGGGATGTGAAAGAATCTATCTATGTATTTGCATTTGTAGAGCACCTCTCATCAAAGTCTGAAGTGCTGGTGATTGAAAGTGATGGGCAATGAGAAAAAATTGGTGGATTATTGAAAAGATGTCCAATGTAAAAGTATATTTGAAAGGACTATGAAAGTGTAGTTGTGACAATGCAAGTTGATATATTTCAAAAGACAAAGAAGTTGGGCAAAGCCACTCTTAGCAAAAAAAAATAAATGTCTTGCATAGTTTCATGTGCCTCGTGCCTTTCTTATTTAAATGATAAGGATTGAGATTTTAACTCAGAGTTAAAATATAGAAATAGTCTCTGAAGAATGTTCATTAATCAGACCAAAAACAATGAGAGAATCAAAGACTTTATTTGCCCATATCACTGGTAGCTGCTCAACTAACCATTCTCTAAAGCTTTGACTAATCTCTTTAAATATTACTCAACAGATGAAGTTTCTGGTGCTTTTCTAGAGAGGCTACTTGAGACTCCTTAAACTTCACCATTACGAAATGGTGCCTGACACTGAGCCTACGGTTTATTTGGCCGCTGTTCTTGTTTGTGCCTTCCCCTACCACTGCCCAGGTCAGAACAGATCATTCCTGCATCTCACTACTGTCCACCTTTCTAACATATGTAAGTGACTAGTGTAGCCCTACTTAAGACCTGCACAGCTTGGATGCATATGTCTGTTGAATAACCCGTGAATGGACTGTATCACAGGAGCATATAGAATTATATGGAATTTACTCTGCCTAAGTCAAAAAGTTAGGAAGGATGAGGTACAAACAAGGAGTTCCACAGAAAACACTCTACAGCTGTAATCATGTGTCTCACTAATTACCTTTAGTGAATCAAAGTACTATAGCTGCATTTGTTTTAATTGTTCTTATAATTGTTCTTATAGTCAGTGATAACTCCTCCCTCCCCACCCCCCAAGCACACACCATTCCAACCATTAAGGACTGGGTTCCTTTTATTGATTTTATCCAGAGTATAAAAACGTTGAACAAAACTAAAGCCAAGAAAATAAGTAACCACCTTTTTCTAGGCAACTGTACTTTCTGGTTCACTGGAAACTATCAACAGTATAGAACAGGAGGAGAATTATGTTAGGTGTTCCCTCCTCCTGGAAGCCTTTAACCCTTTAACTCATTTGGTTTATGTTCATTCAGAAAGGTAAGTATAGTTATTGAGAGAAGGATATATTTTTAATTCCACTGCATTCCTTCTAGTTAGCAATCAGTTTGTGATACATGTGCTTTCTTTACCTGCATTTGTTTACACTGTAGTCTCAACCTTCAAATATTCAACATCAGAAATTGATTTCACACTCTCGTGTCACTCAGACACAGTGCAAAAACATGTGAAGTTCAAGTGAAATCACTTACACTAAATTCCCTGACTTTTACTGGGTGTAAGTCTCAGTTTCATAATGTTACTTCAATATAGCTCTTGGTGTGTTAATATGATATATTCCAGCTATTAAGTTTTAACATGCATAGCAGGGTTTTTATGAGTGAGGGTTACTGCACAAAATATGAGGCATTTTAAGACACCTGCTTTGGCATTTCAAGAAATATTCCCTGAAAAGCAATGAAGTACACTCATGATAAGCCACTAAAAAAATATGTAACTCCCTATCCTGACCTCCCTCTGCTAAATAAGAGATTTCAGAGAGTACTGTACTTGCCTGAGAACTACTAGAGATCATCCTTTCACTGGGATATTTCAAGGTAAAAGAAAAGGCTTAACAGACTTATCCATGTGTGGACAAGAAAAATTACACACATCAGTCTAAACATACCCTCCTTAGTTTCTACTCCAAAGACATTAAACAACCATATTAGAAATTACAGTCTAAGCACTGGATTCTTTAGCTGCTTTAGACAGTGATTTAAAGTTTGATATTCCAGCCATTTATACACTCTCTATGGAATTTTAATTAGAAAAATAGATTGTTATTAATAATGAGCGTAGATAGGTAAACCACAGAAATTCCCTTCTTGATTCCTGTTCTGCCTCCACACACCTTAGATTTCTGGGATCATCTGTCTCTGATACTCCTTTTCCAACTGAAAGAAAATAAACTTTATTTCTCTGTATTACAAGCAGTGACATGTAGATTTCATAGCTTCAGTTTGTATATTGAAAAACCTGCATGTTTATCCTCTAAATCCATGGCCACTCAGAGATTATTAAATCAAGGCTGGGAAATGCAGTAGCAAAGTCTGTAAACTATGAACATTATTGTTAGCTTCTACACTGTGTCAGTATTCAGATGGTACAGACTAAACCCCCACGTTCTGCCTTGTAATGAACTGAGTCAACTAAAAAGAATCTCAGATTGATGATTCATGCATTTGAAAGCCAGAAGGCAGTAGCATTTAAGGCCAATGTTTAGTCTGTCCTCCTGAAAAAAAACATGCCCTGGGATTATCTCATGTTCCATTCCTACTTGCTAGAAATACTGTATCTTGTGTAGAAATATCCCAACTTGGTTTAAACCTTTCGTAAGGTTCTACCATAATTCTTTAAGAAATATTTGAAGGTTAATAGCTTCAATACAATGTTCTGTATCTTCATATAATATCCGCTTGATATATAATATTCTTTAAAAATATAGAAAGATTTAATTCCCAGCTTTTCTGGTTTGCAATGCTCTTGTCACGTCAGCTCATGAACAGTTATGAAATTTGAGTTCCCAGTGTCTGTATTTATACAGATGTACAAGTTTGTTCTGAAGGACAGATCAAGCCATCAATTAACATTTTATCATAGAACCACAGAATCATAGAATAGTTTGTGTTAGAAGAGACCTTTAAAGGTCATCCTTTAAAGAGGGGGTCAATCCCTCTTTGCTAAACTAACAAAGGTATTTGTCATAATGAATATTTTTATCACTTTGGGGAGTCTTTTATGGCCTCTTTCCAAGTTTTCAGCATTCTTCCTAAGATGATGACATTGGAGCTGGACACAACATTTTAGGAGTTGTTACATATAGTACCAAAGATTATCATGATATGAATTGTCTGTTGCCAATCATTTATGCATCAAGGATCACATTAGCTTTTTTAGTCCGTATTCAACTTTCATTTTAGAGAAATATTATTCTTGGATTTCTCTAGTGTCCTGTTTATAAATCTAAAAAGGATATTCCAGTATCTTTTAAGGACAAGTTTAGACATCCAATCTAAATAAAGTATCTTTCATTCTTTGCCATCCATTTTTGCTATTAACTTTTCCTCTTCAATAACAGAACTAATTGAACTTCAGGTTATGCTCGAAGGGGTATCACAATTATATGACCATATATGTTATCAAAGGAAACAAAAGAGTTGTTAGACTAGACCATGTATGGAGGAGGAAGCAGAGCAGACATTATGATCAGTCTTTCACTGGCTAATACATTGGCACTTAAGCTGCATCTGTGTCTGACATGGCTCCTGACAAAGATCTGCATGAACTTCTCCATAGCGTGCAAATCTTTAACTCTTTTGGGTCATAAAGTAGCAGACATCATAGGACAGAGGACACAGGAAATTGCACCACTTTCCAGATAAGAAGTGTATTTTCATTGCCTATTTGAACTTGAATGGTAGTAGAGGCATCTGGAGGATTCTCGATATTTTTATTTCGTATACTCTAACTTCCCTGTAATTTTCTGTAGCTTTTTTTTTCTTCCTTGTACTTGTCCCCATATCTTCATACTTTCAGAGGATAATACATAACCCAAAGAATCTGTTCTTCAGCCTTGCTTTTCTCTTGTACCCTCCCAACAAATACACCATGGGGACATGTCTGCCTTCCTAAAAGGTAGTCATAGAGTCTTTGCAAATGGGAGGTCCAGACAAATGCTGAGAGGCTCAGAGAAGTTGCTGTTTCTATCTTCTTTTCTCCTTTTCTTTCTCCACTCTTCTTCTGTTAACAACAAGGAGGTCAAGTACTCATACCATTTCACAAGTGTGATGTTTCTTGGGGGCCGTATGGGAATTGTCAGGCTAAGAAATAGTTGCTTCATTGGCTCCACTCTTCCATTTCAGAGTCTTTTTTCCTTCTTCCAGAAGACTTTCTACATGATACTTTGCTTTATCATTTAACAATAGGCAAATGAGATACAAATTATTTTATACACTGACTGCTTTTCCATCTGTGTTTCCAATTTGAAGGGTTGGGAATGGCAAGGGAAGACAATTAAAACTAACAGGCTATGTCTATATTACTAAATTAAAGAAGACCAGAAACAGTTCTTAGCCCTGAGATAAACTGGCCCTGCTGGATTTTCCTGCAGATTTCTTGTGACTAGCCCTCTCTTGGGCAGGTTTGTCTTAGAGAAGACCAACCAAAGAGACAAGTAATGACCTGATGTGGTTCAGTAGACTCTGGAAGGTCTCCCTAACTACAGCACAAACAAGACAGATATAATCATGACTTTTCTGGCCAAAAAGCCCACCCACTATCTCATCTTGACTTGCACTAAGTACCACGTGGCTTAAAGAAGTCAGTAAGGGTCCCTCCAGGAAAAGTGCAATGTAATTTGCCACAAATTTCAACAGGAGCCATAGACAACTTATCTGAAGAACATCACTTCATTGCAGTGTTAATGCAAGGAGCATTGTTCATGGGTTTGTTACACTCTGATCTGATCTTTAACTCACACTCCTTGAAATACTTCAGAGAGAGCCAAAATTACAAAGACACAGATTTACATTATGTTTTTAAGGTTGCTGTTTCCTATTTTCTGGATGATTCTGAAAGCCATACAAAGAGAAAATGAAAGACATTTAGATACAGAAGTATAGATAGAATATTGTCTGCTTAGCTGTTCTTGAAATGCTTATTTTTCTGAGCCTTTTAACATCTAAATACTTTTATAAGTCTGTCCTCCAGTCACATTTGATAAAGGGAAAATGATTAAACATCTCCCTTTGTTGGAAGTGTCATTATTTGATTCAGTCTTATGAACATCATGTAATATGATAAAATACCTATCCTGTCTCAGCTATGTCTCTAACAGATGATGATCATGGCATTGGGAGGAGGAAATTTTGACTGGGTGCATGCTGAAGACTTGGGCCTTTCACAGATACAACACGTGAGGAGCATTCAAGTGCTTCTGGCATTTTTCAGAGCACTGTGGCACTTCAGGGGATGTTTCTCTTGATGTCCCCTCAAATTCCCTTTCTTTTTCCATTTATGGTACTCTGAAATTACTTATATTTCAGGTTTTGTGCTTACCCCTCTCCATTTGGAAAAGTTTTTGTTTGCTGTTAAGAATATGATCATCCTGTCTTTGTTAGATCCTTACTTGATAAAGGTCTAAAACAACACATATAAATGACATGAAGTTGAGTTTTGAGGATTTGCTCATTTGTTTGCTTTAAACAATACCTTACATAGAAAGATCTTGTTGAGAGTTGTTGGTTAGAGCTGAAATGAAATCCTGCAATTTTATTAGGAGGGTTGCTTCATTTCACTTGTTGCATAATTGATGTCTTTAATATCACAATATCAAGAACCAGAAACTGAAGTGCTATAGAAAAGGTGGGATTCACTTTAGAGGCAACGAACTGCAATTTCTGAGTGGCCTGATTTCAGGAAGCTTCATTTCAAGGAGAGAATTCACAGAAAAGTTAAACCATGTCATAAACCTTTATGATTTCTCTTCCAAGAGAGTATGCAAGCTTTGTAAACTGGTTTGTGTTTCAGAATGTAGAAGATATGTGCAAAATCTACTAAGGCTGTCAGTCTCAAAGGAAATGTAAGTATATGCATATGGCATGAGGGAGGAATTTTAAGTATTATTTTATTTGTACAGTGTAAGCAAAATGCCTAAAGAGGTCCATGGTTAAAATAAAAATCAATTAAAAAAACGGGGGTAAAAAAAAGGAGGATAATCATACGTCCCTGTACATAGGATTTAAACAAATTTTAATCCCTTGCTGGAACTGATGAATGCTCCTCATATAGATTTTTAGTCTGGCACCAATTATACAGTCTTTATTCTTCTCTGGAAAGTATGATTACTTAAAATATTACCTGTCTTCATCTGGTCCAGATGTATGTTTGACCTATAATGGTGACCTGTAATTTATATTTAACTGTATGTATTCCACTAGTAGCTTCCTAATGCTTCTCTGTTGTGTCTGACATACCTTTGCTACTCTCTGAGCAACTGAGAAAAGACACCTTAATACCAGTACAGCCCTACTGAACTTCCAGTGAAACTCTGCATGAAATTGTCTGTTCCTTCAATAAAAATGGTTGTGCAAAATATTTATAAGCATTCATACTTATTTTGTTTGGATTGTAAAAGCACATAGGTGTTATATGCTCAGTTGATTTCACACTGTAAAGACAAACTGGTAACATACCTAAGTCTTTGGAGGTTATGCATTTATCTAAAATAATTCTGCCACTCACTGCAATTCTCACTGCTTGAGACATACTGATTCTCACAAAAAATATCCTGGCTGAGCTAAGGTGCTTTTAATGGAATATTGTCATCCACAAAATAACACTTAAAGGCAAATTTTCCCATTTATATTGATAATCCTCTGCTATATTACATGCCTTTTCCAAATTCTACCACTTCCTCAGATATTTAAGATATCAGATCATTAAAGATACTTGAATAAGTCACAGCTGGAAAGAAATCCATGTGATTTGTATTTAAAAAAACAATGACAATGATTAGGTTTGTAATACAATACCCAATGGAATTAATGGAAGAATTTATGTTGATGTCACCAAATTTTGAATGTCATTTATCATTTGTTGTCACAGATGGATGTTTTGTCTTTTTATTTTTATTACCCTTACAAATACTGCCCCTAAAACAAAAAAGTTAAAGATTGTGTGTATATATACATGTGTAGCATTCTTTGTGCATTTTCATTTTGGTTGTACATTTGTTTTTACACTAAGTTCAGTACTCTTGAAACAGCAGGAGAGAAAAGCAACAAACCGTAAGTTATTATCTCTACTATAAATAAAGATGTTGAATTTCATGCCTTTATAGCTCTAATTGCTTTGTAATGAATGTTCCCTTTATAGCATTCAGTTTTTAAGCATATCAGGTGTGTAAGATATGTAATGTTTGTGTGTGTGCTGTCTCTCACACTGTTTTTATATATATCAAATGACATCATCCAATTCAATCCTTTTTGCAGGACCAAAAAATTCTTTGTTTATGCACTTGGTAAAGAAATGAGAGAAGGAATATTTTACTTCACCCATTTAAATGAAGAATAGATGATTCCTTTAAATAAAAAGGTTACTTTTTCTGAATTATACTCCACTCCTACAGTGGAGTATACATGCAAGTTTGTGGCATGTATCCTGTGGTCTCTTGGATCATTAGTTCTTGTCTTCTCTACCCAGTGACCAATGTAAAAGAAATGAAATGCCCTTGAAAGTATTATAAGGGATTGTCTGATGTGATGCCAAACAACACAAAGCCAGAACTTGTTCATCGAGAAACAGAATATCTGTAAAATACAGCATTTTTAGCCTGTGATGGAAAAAGACTATTTAACAACTCACAGTGTGTTATTAGTTGTTCCAGCGTGCTGTGCAGAAGCTGATGGGACAGACATTTCTTGATGGTGCTAACTGGTCTACAAAAAAACATGAAATGGTATAAAAGCTTGATAACTAATGATATGTAGGGGGGAAAAAAAGTTTTCAGAGCTGCACTCTGAATCATGTTCTTTTAAAAGCATAATATAATTACCAAGGTAAGCAATAAGTACAAAATGGAAAAAAATGGTTGTAAAAAGCTATTTCTAATAGCACTAAAAGCTGATTACGGCAAACTGTTCATTTTATATCACATAGTCTTTGAAGCTTTGTCTGTATCCCCAAACACAGCGGACATGTAATACTAGTTGTTTTCTCTTATAACTACTTCAAATTCCACTTATTGCAGTCGATATCAAAGAATTAATAGTTGTTCTAATGAGTTATAGTTTGTATGCATACTGGCTTGCTTTTGGGGATACTTACAAATGTGTTACTTACTTAGAAGTTTGGTTTGCTCCTTAGGTGATGTATCTCATAATCAGTGGGTTATAAAAGCTTGAATAATCATAAACAAAGAGTAAACTGCTGACTCTTTGCAACTGCTTGATTAAATAGAAGTATTGAAATCTCTATATTACAATTTATATATATAATTTGAAGATGTAGGTCAATTTTGCAAACAGATGAGGAAAGAAAATTGAGAAACAAACACTCTGAAACTTGTTTACTGAGATGTGTACATTTTTGATAATTGGTGATTCTTATCCAATTCCTACACGGTCAGATGTAAAATTAAAACCATTCTGGAAACATTTACTATAGATTTCAATTGACAAGCTTTGTCACACTTTTAATTTTATCATCATCATGTACCTGAGTACATTTAGTGTTGCCTCTCTTCATCAAATGTGTTGATATGATAAATAAGATCCCTAACAAATGAACTTCACAGGCATTTCTTACTTCAGGAAAAGCGTGGTATAAATCTAACTGCCTGTTATCGCTTAAATTCTTTGTTCATGTTATGTCTTAACCCTTACAGTAATGTTTGCTAACATTCAGTTGCACATTAATAATGCTCAGTAGCATTGAAGGTTTGTGTCAAAAGATGCTTATGTCAGGAGGTGGATTTGACTATGTACATTCAACATTATATGGAACAGGTATACTACAGACTTGGTACGAGCTTTATTCAAGTGCTGGTACAACTAATATTTTTTATTTAAGTTCAAATAATGGTAGCAGTGGAAGTTACTGTTCAGAGAAGAAAAGATTGTTTTCCCAATTGGTTAAACTACATGGAATTTGCATGCTTTGCATTTGCACTTAATGAATGAGGACACCTCTTTTTCTGGATGATCCTGGTATTTTTTTGTAGCTTAGTAGAAGCATTATTTCCATTGATGATCAATAAGTTGCACTCAAACTTTACTTGAAACAGGTCTTAATCCCAACAAACTTCAGTAGGAATGTAACTACCTTTAATACAGAAATTTAGACTAGCAAACAAGCTTACCAGGAAAGAAGCATGCTTGGAAGATTTTCTTGGTTAAACCTCATAGAAACAAGAGATATCTCAATGAAGAATGGGTTCTGAAAATGAGTTTGACATATCAGAAAATATATGCGAAATAATAAAGTAGGACATTTTCTGATAACTCAAACTCATTTTCAGAATCCATGCTTCATTGAATTGTCTTTTCTATATATAGCATACATTACTAAATTACTCTTCTTGTAAGCCTCTCAACTTTCCAGGACCTTAATGTGGGATATGACACAACATGAGTTATATGTATCCCAGAAAAGAACAGGGAATTAAAAAAATATATTTTAAAAAAAACCCAACTTGTTCATCTTTAAAATTAACAAAATCACAGTGTCATTGTGTAGGTCTTGAAGTTCTGCACATTTATCAGATAAATCTCAGTGATAGCATCTAATAAAATACAATTTGTTAGCATAAATTCTGGTAATTTAAGGAGATGTATCTCCTCTTGCTTGCACATTAATTTGATTTGTTAACATTTTTTGAATGTTTCCAATAGTATTTACACATATCAAAACATACTGTGGTTTATAGCTGGCAATAGTAATATATTACATTAATTTTTTAAAATACTTAATTTTATTTTTAAATTTTAAATTTAAATTTTTCAAAGCACAGTAGAAAAATAACACTGGCTTTTTGACCAAAAGACCTACTACAACTTACCTCTTTGCCACACTTTCTTGAAAATTCCCCTCCCCCTTCTGCTCTATTTCATGGACCATTGAATATTTGAATGTTTAGCATAAGACCTTGTCCTATTTTTGACCTCCTTCACATTTTTAGCTAACTAACTAATTAAATTTATTGGAAGTATTCTTCCTTTATCTGGATGGATACCTTTTTCTTCATTATCTGAAGTCTGAGCACTGAGGTCATCGTATCAAGTGTATCGTAGTGTAATAATGGAATTATTTTAGCTTGGAGAATTGTTCTGGAGGTCCCATGTTCCTTACAAGATATGTCACACATTATGTCTCTGCTATTTTAGGATGGGAGTACTTTGGGTTAACCTCTTTAAATGTAAGAGGGATATTTAATATCTACTAGATCCAACAAATATTTGAAATACAGAGGCAGATGGAGTAACAGTCTATTTTAACAATTAAATAAAGATCCAGTGCTTGGGTCTTGAATTGGTTCAAGCTTGTTTTTATGTGTATGGGTGTGTGGTCTTTTTGAATATGTTAAATTCATGCCAGAGGAAGATAGTGGAAGGGACAGATAGCATTGTCCGCCTTCCTGTCCACTTGTTGTCAAGTTTTAAGATCACAGGTTTCTACTTATTGTCTGGTATTCTTCCTATGATTAACTTCAGATGGAGGAATAAACACCCATTTGTTAACAACAGAGCTAAAATAGGATTTCCTTCTTTTACCTTCTTTTAATGTAGATTTTACAAAAAAATCAAATCATATTTAAAACCACAGGAAAATAATGTCTTAGTAAATATAAAAGTGAGAAGAAAAGCAACTAAAATACTGCAGGAAAAGAACAATGCCATTAGATTTAGGGGTTTCACTATGCAGTAAATTGCTGCCCTATGAACACTTCTTGCATGGTAGATATTCAGCTGCCAAGGCCAAGAATACACTTTTTCCCAAAGAGCATTAAATTTATCTCAGCAGACTGTCCAAGCAATTCAATTTTGTTAAGAACTGATGAAAATCTATCATTTGGCAATGATGGATGGATATGGCACTTCTTTCAGTCCAATTTAAGTGCTGAGTATAGGCAGCTATGGTAATCCTTTTAAAGGTGAGGCACAGCAGTAAGATGTCTCTTTCTATTAAAGTTAATATTGAACCACCAACTTGCAGACTGGCACATCCATCAAATAAGAAATCGTAATGCATTAGCAACCTGTCCATCACTGTTTCAATATGAACAAAGATGTTATCATCATCATCAAGTTTTATATTTATCTAGTACATTTATTCCTAGGATTCTAACATGATCAATATCTTCACTTCTATTCATGATGTACATGAGCTGGTGGAGGTATAAGGAGTATGTGTGGTGATACACTTAATTTTCAGACTCCATCTGGTAGGACAATATAAGACCTTTTTTTTCCTAAATGTATGGAAGTGTCTAAACACAACACAGGGAGAGATATTAAGGGGTCTCCTAATGACAAACTTTCTTGATAGCATTCAGATAAGAAAAAAACGACATGAAAAGCTCATATCTTTTCCTTTTGATGTTGACACTATCAGGAGGTACAAATATATCTTGTCTCCACAGTGTTCACTCGTGTTTTTAGGGAGAAATGCATAACATGTAAAGAGTTAGCCAGCACCCCATCTCACACCAGTTATGTTTAAAAAAGCTGTATGATAAGAAAATCTGGAGCATATATGAACCATTTTGTCCTGCAAAATCTGCTTGATGTATAATGTGTTGATGAAAGTGCCAATTACCTATGTTGCAGTCTTTATCACTACGACACATACTGGCTGCGTTGTTAATGATCTCAGCGGGGAGGACTCAATGACCTTTAGAAAACTAATTAACTTCTTTACATGCTCTTCATTCTTTATAGTGGTCTCAGAGTTAAGGTAGGTCTATAACGTTGGGACAACTGACAAATGGTACAGAGGAGCATAGAACGCACTAAACATCATGCTATCATCTTTATACCTCAATTTCTCCCTGATCAAGATAAACAGGACACAATTCATTATTTTGAACTGTCAGTCTTACATTCTTTACTAATGTTGGTTTTTATTTTACTTTTAAATACACATAGGACATACATAACTTGTTATAATAATCCAGTACCTATTAACATTGGATTATTTCAGTGCTAGGAAGATTTTTTTTAATCTACCACATTATTTCATGGAAAGCATAAGACTGTGTTTAGATTGCACAGAATAATACTTGAATAGCATCAGAATAATTATACCCCATTCATTTGACATTTCTTGGCATATGGAGAAGGCACATTTGCATTCAAGTGCTAAATGAATCGATTTCCTTAAAATGGATAAAAAGAGCCCTACTGTTGTTTTATAATTTATTTCATCACTTTTTTTTAATCTAATTTAGTTGTAATTTTTCTTATCCCCTTAAAATTTTACAACTGCTGTCTGACTGATATGACACAGCTACATAACATTTCTCTTTCAGCAAAGTATTTGAAGTATGTCTGTATGCTGCAAAACTAACCATGTGCTCACTTGCAAGTAGTTGCTTAAGTCCCATTGTATTTGTGTTTTGAAGGACATTGTGGTTTTATACGCTTTGACTGACAGGATTGGACAGCTGAACAGACTTGTAAAAGAAAGGCACTCTTCCATTTTCTTACTTTATCCAGATACAATGACACTTGGTTGTTTGTCATAGTTGGGTTTAGCTAATTGACACGATGCCAAAAGTGATGATAACCATTGGGAGAGCCTATCTCGATCTGTTAATCACATTGGTTTCTTGCAATTCCATAAGGAAATTATTAAAACAGCCCGACTTTCCATATATTCTGTTGTCTCACCCTGCTTTCTCTGTGCAAGATACAACAGAGACACTGGGTTACTCTTCATAAGCTGTAACTATGTCTGGGGTTAAAAGATCTCTGTATCAGCTGTGAAACCTTTTCCATTTCTGTATGTCTTTTCATCAGACTATGAAATAAAAATGTGAAGATGAAACTTGTGGGATTTCAGAAACTCTTCATTTGACATTTGAAGAGTAAATGTTCAGTGGGCCTTCTATTTCAAAGCCAAGAAAACGTATTACTGTTATCCCAGAAATTTGTACAATATAATATTTTCCTTTGGAATTATGTGACACTAGTCTTGCCCTCATTCTAATACTGTATTTTTAAACTCTCTTAGAAAGCATGTTGTAGATGACTTCGAGATTTAGGGCACAACTCATAAAGCTTTAAAGAGCAAAAAATAGGTCACCAGCCATTCATTATATGCTCCTCAGATGCTGGAGTTAAACCTTAGAAAATATTCAGCTGAGATTTTTTTCAGAGAGATTAATATTGTGCCTTCTGACTTCTGAGCAGTAGAGCATTCTTTTTTGTAGTAGTAGTAGGAGGAGCAGGTTGAAAGTGGAAACACAATCCTTGGGTTAAAAAAAATTCCTCCTGCCAGTTTCCCCTACTGAACCACAGAGTTGTCTGACCAATAACATATTGGATTAAAAGGAGCAAATAATTCTATGTAAACCATCACTTATATGCAAAACTGGAACTAACAAGATATGCATGATGTAGCTTATCTTGGAATTATTTAAGGTATGCTAATAATTTATGACAGTATTGCTGTTAATTTCTGTCTCCTAGCCCTTTCTCTTTAAATACAATTAATTATAAATAACAAAGTATAAAAAAGTGTAGTCAGTTCTTGGTTTCTCAGATTTTTTTCTGCATGCTAAAACTCATCCAGGAAAGTACAAATATCATCAGCCATATTTATAAATATATATAAACTATTCTATTTCACAGAAAGTTTGCCAGCCAATCCAGTCTAAACCACCACCACTTGTACCACACACAGACAGTCTCACACTAAGGCAGGATAGGCCAATATTCAAAATTAAATCTTTACTCAAAAAACAAGTCATCTGCAGGCCACAGAATGCAAAGTGGGCAGAATATCATTGGTAGGAAGAATCTAGTTTTAGCCACTGTGTGATGGATAAAATCAAAATAAACTACTATGCTCTAAAAAACTAGCTCTAACTTCATAGGCAGCAATACTAAATAAGTAAAGTTCTACAGCATGTCACACTTATCTCTTTTTTTTGACATTAGTTTTCAATTTTTCTTGTCTTTGGACAAGAACCATGGATGACAGTAAAGGCTTTCATGAACAGTGCATGAATGGTGCATTGCATATCAACAAGGAGTAGAGGACAACTGCTATGAAATAATTAGAATTCTGCCACAAAGGAAAAAAAAAACTGACAGAAAATAGAAAAAATGAAAAAAGCAAATAAAAGTCACACATATTTTAATAGACAAAATATAGAAAAATCTTTTTTATTTCATTTTATAAGATTTGAATTATTTTTCATTTGGGTAAAACTAGTAAGAGAAAAAATTGAAAAGCTTAAATTCTGCAAGTGCAATTCTATATAAAACACCAACAAAATGAAAAAAATTATTGTTACTTTCACAGGCTTTGAAAAAGGGAAGAAATTTCATTTATTTTAAAAAGTTAATGTAAATTTGCATCTGTCCTGGTTTCAGCTGGCATAGAGTTGATTTTTCTTCCTAGTAGCTGGTATAATGCTGTGTTTTGGATTTAGTATGAGAATAATGTTGATAACACACTGTTGTTTTAGTCATTGCTAAATAGTGCTTATGCTAGTCAAGGACTTTTTAGCTTCCCATGCTCTGCCCAGTGCACAAGAAGCTGGGAGGGGGCACAGCCAGGACAGCTGACCCAGACTGGCCAAAGGGCTATTCCATATCATATGACGTCGTGCTCGGTATATAAACTGAGGGAGTTGGCCAGGGGGCAGTGATTGCTGCTCAAGGACGTACTGGGCATCGGTCGGCGGGTGTTGAGCAATTGTATAGTGTATCACTTCTTTTGTATATTATTATTGTATTTTATTATTATTATTATTAATATTAATTATTATTACTACTACTATTTCATTTTACTTCGATTATTAAACTGTTCTTATCTAAACCCATGAGTTTTCTGATTTTCACCCTTCCAATTCTCTCCCCCATCCCCCTGGGGTGGGGGGAGTGAGTGAGTGGCTGTGTGGTGCTTAGTTGCTGGCTGGGGTTAAACCAGGACAGTATCATACGCATTGGAATCTTCCTTTTTCACACTTTGACTTTCATTCTTTTCTACTTCCTTTTCTTTCAGAGTCTCTTCTGAAAGGTTAGGGCAAAAGCATAAGTAAGAAGAGAAGGTATACCTTCCAAAACCAAAATAAGGAAAAGAAGGGGGAAAAAAATCACTTTCCAGTGTCAACAGTTATAGATTTTATTTAATTTTTTTTTTAAGTAAAATTTCAGTAAAAGATCTTGAGGAAAAACAATTTATATACTAAAAGTTGTGACAGTTCTTACTATAATCATATTTGCTATGCAAAAATAGCAATGCGTATCTGTGGTTTTGAAATAATGAAGCTATCTTATGGTTGAACTAATAAGTAGAAGGCAATTTCCTCAACTTCAATGAGAATTAAAATTTGAATGCAGTTCATCTGGGATACTTAAAATTCTATGAGAGGAATATTGTTTTGACTGAGCCAGCAAGAACCATGTTCAACTTATCTCAGCTGCCAAGTGTGCAATTTATGTCCAGAGAGTAATTTTCCTTACTAGAACCTATTGAAAGTCCAAGAAGTTTAGTATCTCCTAGAGAAAGCACAAATTACTGTAATGGACCCAATCAGTTCTGCTCCACTGCACTTAGGGAGGTTTACCTCGTAAAGATCAGGTGACACCCTAAAATGTGATTAACTTGCACCTCACATAGCATGCATATCCATAAATGCTACAACTGCTTTCCTTGCAAAAAATAAATCAGGCCCTTTTAAAAAAATTAGTATGGTACACACCTGTGTCATACTTTCTAGTGATACAAAAACTGACAAGAGATTAAAAAAGTGCATTATTTTTTGTTGGCTGTAATCCTATGGCGAATCAATCATAGAATCATAGAACGGTTTGGGTTGGAAGGGACCTTAAAGAGCATCTAGTTCCAACCCCCCTGCTGTGGGCAGGGACACCTTTCACTAGACTAGGTTGCTGAAAGCCCCATCCAACCTGGCTTTGAACGTTTCCAGGGAGGGGGCATCCACAACTTCTCTGGGCAACCTGTTCCAGTGCCTCACCACCCTCATAGTAAAGAACTTCTTCCTTATATCCAATCTAAATCTACCCTCTTTCAGTTTAAAGCCATTACCCCTTGTCCTATCAGTATGCTCCCTTGTAAAAAGTCCCTCTCCAGCTTTCTTGCAGGCCCCCTTCAGGTACTGGAAGGCTGCTGTAAGGTCTCCCCAGAGCCTTCTCTTCTCCAGGCTGAACAAACCCAACTCACTCAGTCTGTCCTCACAAGAGAGGTATTCATGCAGCTTCACAAAAGGATTTGAGCATGTAAAGTTTCAAATAACCAGCTACTTCAAGGACATGTTCCTATGCTGGGCCTTGAACACCAGTGATTTAAAAACAAAAAGTTATTCACATCTTTTAAAAATGCTGCTAACAACATATCTATATACATGGTTGCCCAAGTACCTTTGTATATCTGGCGTCATGTCCTCCCCCTTTCTTTTTAAAAATATTGCCTGCTATTTTGATTCTTACTAGAATTTCACAATGGCAAAGAGTCAACAACACGAAAGAAGAATCAAGCAACAAGACAGAAAGTATTTTACTCCCTGAACCATATCAAGACACAAAATACTTTCCTGGTGTGGTATGAGCAATTTACCAAACCTTCATATTCAAATCAGGTGTTAATTTAATTTAGATTTAGATTTAGATTTAATTTATTTAGGAATCAAATCTATCTCTTCCTAGAGATTTTCAATGAGGGTTGCATTAATCTCTTAAGAAGGGATTAACAGCTGTAGATGGAAGTACTCATCAAAGTTAATTTTAAAATGCTGACCATTATATTAGTCAACCTGAGCAAATAGAATTACTGTCATTCATATCCACTAGAAATCTTTCTCAAAGGATTCCTCTTTGTTAAAAAGACTGTTGAAAAAACCAAGTACAGAAGAAAAGTATGGGGAGGAAAAAAGAGATTACAATCTTCATTTTAATTTTTCTGTATAATTATATATTCTTGTAATTGTTTACAAAGTCTGGATTTTATAGGAAGCAGGGCCTTTTTTAACTCCAACTCTAGTCTAGTGATAACCATCATTATTTACAATCTGAAACATGTGGAACTTGTAGTCAGCCTGATAGATTTAGATATATACAAACTCTTGTCTCTGACAGAGAGAGAATTAAATTTCCACCTTATAGTTATGCAAGGTCACAATGCTCACTCCAGTGAATTGGTGGTGTGGGTACTAAATGAAGCCTCTCTTGGCACTTCTAGTCTTGTTAATTCCTACATCTTTATCTCCTCTCTTCTGATTTTCTCTCTGAGTGCCTAACTTCAGACAAGACACCGGAATGGGTGATAATGGTGTAACTTGGTAAGATCTAGACTAAGAGACAGACACTATGTGCATTCTGCAAAACAGATGTGTTCTGTGATACACCAGCAATGCAAGTTCATACAGTGTGGGTAGAAACTTAGATACACATCATTCCTTCATCTGCCCTTTTAGACAGAAAAGTGAGCTCAGGGAGACACCAGGAGCCATGGGATGCTCTAGAAGGTCCCAAGTCTGGAAACTATGAGGTCCTCAATATAAAGTGTGTCTGACTATAACAGAAACACAACCAGAAAAGTCTTTGTCTGGTCCTTGTGTAGCCTCTGAAGTCATACTGAGAATCTCAGGAGTGCTATATCAGAGGGATCTGGCTACTTGGTCCTATTTGTCCCCAGCTGGACTGAACAAGAAGAGCAAAAGACTTGGCATAGTAACAATTTTCCTGTCAAGAGGAATAAAGCCCATGCAACTTATGTATCTTGAAACTCTGATAGTCACTCAGCTTCAGTTCCTGCATTTCCAATTCCTGTTATACATTCACAGATTTGTACAGACAACCCCTGCTCCCCAAATTACATGCTCTCATACATCCTTTCCTTGTGTGTTTATACTATGCCCTTGGATGCTATTTGGCTTTCTTGTTCTTTGGGATGGCCAGCAGAATAGTGTATAGTGTTCAACATCCAAATATAAAATTCAAGCTCCCAGGCTCAAGATCTCAAGACATTTTAAAAGCCATTTGACAGCCTTGGAAATTTACCCACTTACCATGGAGGATGTATATACAAAATCCCATTTTAACAGATGGAGTATATATGAGTAAAATTTAGTTACCTACACACAGAGTTGATTGAGTTTTCCTTATGTTAGTAAAATTGTTTGCATGCAGAACTGGAACATACACATGGGAAAGATGTTCTTTAGAACTCAGAAAAAGCCTGTGTGATACCACAGGGTTGCTGTGCTTTATCTCCTTACCACAGCCTTAATCCTCTGTCTCTCCTGTCCATGCTTCTGAAACAGTTCTTTATGATCATTCATGCTGCTATTCTTTTTAAAATTCTGCCTGCAAGAAATACCACTTATTCTATTTGTTTAATTACTTCAATTCTAGTTATTTACCTAGTGTACTCAATACATTCCTTAGTCTATAACCTCTAGAATGAGATTAAGGCCTTGTAAAGCACTGGCAGAGGGATCACAAAGTAATCACCCAATTTCACTGCTGCAGGTTAAAAAGAGAACAAGCATCAGTCATGATTGTTACATACAAAAGTACCATTTCAAGACAATCTCTTAGAAAATGTGATGCAGTAAGGACCACAATTAAAATGGTTGTGATTTTATTTTCATGTGACTGTCCTTAGTAGGGTGTATATATAATTTTGTCACAGTTTTGCTAGCTAATATCTAAACTTCCTCTTTATGACGGAATCTTTTTTTTTGTAGTATCAACTCAAAGTCACAGTCACACAATTTCCACTGCTTCTCTTTGCTCTTGAAGATTTATGTCCATCCTCTCCAGCCATGGCCACATACAAGTTTTTTTATGAGAAGTGTATACCATCATTCTACATGTTTCACCTAATCCCAGCCAGTGATCAAATGTATAGAATGAAGAGAATTGTACATCTGAAATGAATTTGGTCTGATGATTCATGTGCTATTGGTTAACACTGAATAGACTCAGCATTTGAAGGAAATTGCTCTGGTGGCACCAGGCCATTCAGACCACGGCTGTTGTATTTCCTAGGTCTCACCCTCTAAGGATTACTCATACCTTACAAAGTAAAACAACAGCTGTGTAACACATTTACCCTCTACTGTATACACATATCATTGCTGTTTTCCTCTTTACTGCCTACCCACAAACCCTTTGTGCCAACAGTCCCTAAACCCAGTAACACCAGGAGGGTCAGAATGCATTTCAGATTGCAGAGACAAAGGGAGAACGGTAAATTTAGACTGACATGGATACACTCAGGTAGGTATTGCTCAGACTGACAGCAATAATTTTAAGCCCTTCTTTCTCAAGCCACCTACACTTCTAGCTGGGTTTGGGTTACATTTCAGGATGGACTATCACTATATCTTAACTATACAGTGGTATAAAAAATAAGCACTAGAGTAAGACTGTCATTCACACAGTGTGGGGACTGATTTTTCTGCGGCTTCTCCCCTTTTATTGCAGTGCAAACAAGCTCATAATGAAATGTTAGATGAATAGCTTTTCAGTATTACAAAACAAATTTACTTCAATGAAAATGAAGTGGTCAAAGAGATGGGTGGTCAAAGAGATCCAAAAAATGTGCATACTCTAACACTCACCTGAGAAAAAGCAGATACCACCTTTGAAATCTGCTGTCCTGAACTGCCCTGTTTATTCCTACCAAATAGCTGGAGAAAATATTATCTCTTTCCTGTCACAAGTAGCTTAAAACTAACCAGAGCATAATACAAGTCTGGGAAAGAAGAAGAAGGTGTGGGGGAAAACAGTGACACAACGGCACTGAAGACAAGTTTTATATGACATTTCCTAGAAGAAACTTCTTAAATCTGAAGGAAACTTAGTGCATCTCACATGTCCTATAAGTGAATGCTCTCATTCAGGAGATGCTCAGCTTGATCCAGCTTTTCTTGCTCTTGACTACTGTGTCAGGCTGCTGTGCTCTGCTGAAAAGTTGTCAGGTTCCACTCAGGCATGGCTGTACTTCATGGATGAAAAAATGTGTTTAAGGATCCTATCCTGCTGAGTGCATTATATTCATATAATGCAAGCCAATATCATGAATAGTAGATTTATTTTAGGGATGAGAACAGTGAGGGAAAAGAGATAAAATGAAAGATTTTGCAAAATTGAAACAAAATAGTCACACTAAAAATACCCTTTCCCATTCACAAGTTATCAATTTTTTGTTTTAACAGGTGAAATTGAATAATACTAAACAAAGATAATCACAAAGTATTTTTTTTTCAAATTCTCACAGCTTTCATAAAAAGTTCATTTTCTTTACAAATTTTTATTTGTTCCCTCCCCTCCAGAAATGCAAATATTGGACCTTATTGGCTCAGGTGCCTTTAATACTCACATCCATTTTTATAATTTACAATTAGCCCTTTTAGTCAGTAGAAAACCCCTTTGCTATAGTTACACACTAGTTCTTTTAAATAACTTCCCCATTTTCTTCCCTTGAGATCATATTAAACTTGCTCAGCAATCAGCCTCCCAGGCATGCACCCATAGAGCTGCAAGTCACAGGAAAATGACTGGGATGGATATGTTCTGAGTCTGGCATTCAAACAGAAATTCATAAAAACTATCTGTATTGTAATGCCACATGAAAAGGAGCCTCCCTTCTGACTAGCCAACATGTTTCTGCATCTCTGCAGACAGCCAAGATTAATAAAAGTTTAACCACTAAATTTTCAACAATGAGTCTATTCATTAGAAGGAGGAGGGGAGGCATAACTTTACCACAAAAGACTGTGTTGCACTAAGGCTAATAAAACAGAGGTATCAATTTACAAGGAGCAGGCAGAGATTGGTTGAAAAGACAGGTACATTTTCATGCATGCCACAGGGCTGGAAACCTTTTTCAAAGAAGAAAACTTGACAGTGACTGACATGTAACACAGGTATAATTAATAAGAACAAGGAAACTTGAGCTCTATTGTTTCTTCTTAAGTATTGTAAAAAAAACCCCAGATTTTATGCTTCCAACCAAACCTGTAACAAAAAATTATTGTGTCCTTTCTTTGTAAGCAGTGATAGGTGTATTTGGATTTATAGTTGAGAGGATACTAGTTTTGTATTTGTGTGAGTATGGTGTCTTTTTTTTCCCCCAGTGCAAAAGATGATTTTAAAATAATAATTAAAAAAACCCAAAACAACTAGAATTCACAGGTGGAGGTGCAAGTTAAAATTTGAGGTTGTATTCTTTTTTTTTTAAAAAAAAAAAAGCCTGTTACCTGAAGTTTATATCCATTTCTGGACTTCTAGGTGTGCAAGTACATTTCTGAGATGCTGGTTCCATGTGGTTGGATGAGATCTTTTTTAGTTTCCTATAGGTAGGCTTTCTATTGTGCTTCTAATTGCAGAATGTGGGGAAATTTCTAGCTAGTTGTCTGATAGAAATACCATATAACCTGAACAATTTCACAAATATAAACTGCAGATGCTAATGGAAAACTGCACAAGCAAGTCCAGGAATGAATACCCCCTGGCACATTTTCCATTTTCTTGAAACAATCACTGTGTTGCTCTGCCATTTCTGCAACTTCTGTGGGCAATACAAATCTGTACATGTGTCTGAAACAAAGCTAAAGGGAAAAATACATTGTCTTGGATGCTTTGACAAGTTAAAGATATTGAATTAAGTGTTGAAATTTTACAATGTTTTTTTTAATGTGCAGATTTGAAAGTATGTTTTGATGAAAAGAGACAATAGCCTCTTTGCACTAGTATACTATTCTATCTTAGGAGTTGTTGTTTCCTCCCAGTCATATTCCTTTTTTACACAGCAATATGACGTGATTTGTCACAATACCTGTAATATTGCAAATATAAGCAAGAATTGTGATATTCCCAAAAATGAGGATACAGCATAAGTTTATAGGGACATATATACATGTGACTCATAAACTAGTGAGATATTTTCACATCCACTGTACTGCCTTCTGAGAAGATCTGGAAATTAAAAAAAAATGGTTTAAAAAAGAAGTTTGTACCCTTCTCACCACTGTTTTAAGGAGAAATGAGCAGATTTTGAACTTTGTGTTATATATAATTTTTTTTTTTGATCATGCTGTGCAAATCATCCTGTTTGCAATCTTGCTTCAGTTACCGGCTGGGTTGGAAAAGGCATTGTTCTTATTGATGCTTTTTTCTGTAATGGCATCTTATTGAGAAGGAATATCCATCCTCATTCTTGAGGTTTTGTGTCAGTGACTCTTGTGGAGAGTCCTAGCAGTCCATCTGACTACACATCCCTATAACACTCTTTCAAACACATTTGTGCACACTCTACAATATCATGAAGATGTTTGCTGATAAAGGTTTATTGCCTTGTTGTTTGTAAATACAGAGATTCTTCCTCCTCCAAAAGACAAAATCACATTGTCACACAATGTCATGGTTTAACCCCAGGCAGCAACTAAGCACCACACAGCTGCTTGCTCACTCCCCCCCTCACTGGTGGGATGGGGGAAAGAATCAGAAGAGTAAAAGTGAGAAAATTCATGGGTTGAGATAAGAACAGTTTAATAATTGAAATAAAATAAATAGTAGTAGTAGTAGTAGTAATAATAATAATAATAATAGTATACAAAGTAAGTGATGCAGGATGCAATTGCTCAACACCTGCCAACTGATGCCCAGCCGGTCCCCAAGCAGCGATCCCTCCCCCTCCTGGCCAACTCCCCCCAGCTTATACACTGAGCATGATGTCATATGGTATGGAATAGCCCTTTGGCCAGTTTGGGTCAGCTGTCCTGGCTGTGCTGCCTCCCAGTTTCTTGTGCACCGGGCAGAGCATGGGAAGCTGAAAAGTCCTTGACTAGTGTAAGCACTACTTAGAAACAACTAAAACAGCAGTGTGCTATCAACATTATTCTCATACTAAATCTAAAACACAGCACTATAGCAGCTACTAGGAAGAAAATTAACTCTATTTCAGCTGAAACCAGGACACACATTTTTGATAATCTATCTTTGTGCTCATCTCTACCTGTCAGTTCTGAGGATAAGAACAACACCAAGAATATTGTACCAGTTTTAAGTCTCTCATTATGAGAAAGATGTCAGTGAACTAAGACAAGTTCTGCAGAGGTTGTCAAGATGTTTGGGGGTTGAGTGGTTGGTTCAAACTAGATGTACAGAAATTTTCTTTCACCGTGAGGACAATTAAGTATTGGAAGAGGTAGTGCAGAGAGGTTAAGCAGTCTTCACCCTTAGAAATCCTCAAGATCAGACTAGATACAAGCACTGATTTCATATCTACTGCTTTGAGCAGAGGCTTGGACTAGAGATCTCCTGAGCTCCCTTCCAACCTGAATTATCCTAAGATCTTATGATCTGTACAGGATATGATTTAGCTGTCGATATTTCACATTTAAAGAAGACAAAAGAGTTTTGAACTCTTAATTTTAGGTGAATTTCTATTATTTTCAGTGCTTGAACAAACATGATATTATGTAAAACTAAAACAACTGAGCAGCTGAATAGTTGAGGTTTCTTGTCATAATCACTGTTAACTGCCATGAAAACAAATACATCTAGTCAAATCCTAGCATGTTTCCTTTTGCCCTTCAGCCTTTTGGGACAGCTATACAGCCATGGTTTTTATTTCGTGAGAGTTTTTTGGATGTAATCTTAAGAATGGTTGATTGATGTAATATTTATTGTAACTCTAATGTTGTTTTCTTATTTAATTAAAATTAAGTATTCAATTAAGTATTAACACTTTTATTTGATGTCTACAGAAGTCTGTCACTCCCCACTAAACTTTTCTCTTGCGTTTCCTGTAGCTCTTATTCCCTTTTTTTCCTAGCAGTGATAAATTTTACGTTTCAAAAGTAAAGGAATGTTATGAATAGTGTGGCTAACATCTGATCTTCAGTTTGAAATGAAATGCTGAAATTTTAATAATAATACATTTACTGTTCTGAAACAGAACAAAAGAAAGATAAAAATAATTAATAAAGTCCCATAAAATTGTACTGTGAAGAAAAAAAAAACAGATTAAAATTTCTCTTTTTGAATTGACATTTGCACCTCTTGCATTCTATATAGAAAGATCACATGGAATAAAAAATTGAAAGACTATTTTGGCTTTAAAGACCTTCGAAAAAATCTCTGATTATTTCTAGCATAATCATCTTGGCATAAATTCATCAACATTTCTGACACATCTTTTGTAAGTGAGATGCCAACATTTGGAACCCTAAGCAACTTAATAAGTCAAACAAATATTTTGTTTTACTTTGTACCACTCAGACTACACATCCCTGGAAAAGAGTCTCTGAAATTCAGTTCTTAAACAAGCGAGGGAAAGAAAATCCACAATTTGTTTTCTATTGGCAAGAAATGATCTGATGTTTACAATAGCAAAGGATTTGTTACCCTGTCTTATTTAAGTTTTTCTGCTTGTTCTAAGTGCTTAGTTAACTACAATACTCCCAAAAAGTGATGACAGTGCTACACAAATTCAGACTAGGATCATGCTACACATATTTAATGAAGAATGTATTGAACCTTTACGACTCTTACCTAGGGATGCACTAAATCTGTTATGCCATGAAATGAAGTGGTTTCAACACTTAAAATGAAGTTAGGGTATGTTTGGTTGCCTCTTTAAAACATTATGAAATTAATGCTTTCATTCTGCATCCCTTGGTGAAATTCGTTGTCCTAAAGTCTTTTAGTCATTAGGTTAAGATGTAAATGCCCTTTTTGGGCCTTAAAATATACTGACCTGAAAAGCAATATAGGCAATTTGCATACTAGAGGTGCAGATTTGTTCAGAATAGCCATCTAAACTGCTCTGGTTCCTGCAATAGGCTGGTATTCAGCACTTTTATTCAAACTACATTTGCCAATGTATACTAATTATTTCCTGTCTTACAAATAATTTGATGTTCATATTACTTCTCAAACCATTTCCAGTTCTCTATGCTGTTCTTCTCTTCTGAATAAGGCAAGCACTATTCATAAAATATAGCCTAACAAACAGTTAATAATACCAATCTGAAAAGTGACTCTTTAATAGCTCCTATTAAGGAAGCAAAAACAAAGTGATATAATCCTGCTATTCATGACCTGTTCATGAATAGCCAATGAGGGTGATTGTAAGAGAAACTGTAAGCTGATGGCTCATGGCTGGGGCTCATCATAAGTAAATAAATATACAGTGTATGTGACTCTCACACACTTTCCCCTTCATGACTTTGGACTGTAGTACATTTTTCTCTCTTTCTTAATCCTCAGTGACTTAAAAACAACAACCACATATGCAATGAACAGCAAGTCATTGTAATTGCAGGTGATGAGTGTGAGCCAGGTTTGTATAATGTCATTGATTCTGCCATTAGGATAGCAGTAATATAAAACTTAAAAGCTTACACTCCACCATCCATCTGCAAGCAGCCCTGCACACTAATGTTTCTATGGAGTCAACAGGAATGGGAGGGATTTTCTTAAAAATGACTGGTGCAAAATCTTCATGGAAGAATAAACCATTTTGGAATTTGCATTGTTGCTTGGGAGTTTTACCTTTTCCTGTTTCTACTTTTAAGTATTTATAATTTCCTTTATGTGATCCTCATTTTAAACAAAGACTTTCCTATTAAGAACACTTAAGTCTTTTAAATGACATTACAAGCTGTAAAATTCATTCTCCTTTCATTATTTCCCCACTTGCTGGGTCTTCATTTAATTGAAGATATTAAAATATACAGATTCTTTACTTACAGAGAATTGGTTCAGACAAATGTTTAATGCCCAAACAGCCACTAGGCACTGGAATGCATACCATCTGTTTTCTTCCATCCCTTGTGTTTGTATAGCCAGCTTTCCAAATGTAATCCACTTATTCACTAGGAAAATAAACTGTGATACCTATCTGCCAATTCTATTTGTCCATCTGTCTACCTGTCTGTCAGACTACATCTGCAAGAAGGGCTTAAAAGAGTAAGATTTTTCTGAATAATTTTGAATACACAGAAATTTAATAGAAATATGTTTTCATGATTACAGTATTTTTTTATATTTTCCCTATTAAAAGTCACCTATAAGTCCTTGCAAGTATTTTATGAAATAGAAAGAGAAAATATATGTAACTTTATATAACCATACTGAAATTTAAAAATACTGAAGTCTTGAGCAAGTATTTTTATACATTTTTATCAACACTTGTTGCCAGTTAACATGAATAGAGAAAGCTGGATTTGGTCTATCACATTCTAAAATGAATATGGCTAAGCTAATAATTAAGGTCTGAATCACATGAGTAGTTCTTTTGATTTCTTTGGAATGCTTCTTGTGTAAAATTAGGCATTTGATTTACTGCAAAGACTAAAAATCAAATGCCTAGCTTTAGGTGAATTAGTTTAACCCAGAATCTATTATGGGCTTTTGTCAACAAACTTAATTGAAAAAGAATTTCAGCAAAAATTCTAAAACATGCATAGAATCATGCAAGACATCAGACTGGATGATTCACATAAAACTATGTATTAGTGCTACTCACCTACATGCATACGTGCTGACTGTAGAGTTTTTGTTTTGCTATCATTTTAATGATATAGAAAGATTCAGATTTTTGTAACAAAAATCATGAAGTTTACTATGTAATTAATAAAAAAAGAAATAAACAACAATTTACAGCAGACTCAGAAATGTTCTTTTTTTCTTGTTATTTGAAAATAGTAGTGGCTTCTTTCTGAACAATATTAAATCTTAAAGCACAAGACCAAAAGGGTAAAATTATTTCAAAACTAGGTACTTGATTTTGAAACCTGTGGATCCATTCACATGTCATGCTACTTCATGCTATAGTTGACTGCGAGTAGACCCTAAGCCATAGTATCAGCTTTTGCTTTTCACTGCAGTCAGCCTTATACAACACTTCTGAATGTTGCTGTGGCAGTTTCCACGTGCAAAAAAATACTTTTGCCTTATTTCAGCACAGCTTCCTAATTTCAATAAACTGCAGGTCAGACCCTTTAGATTAAAATCTAAAGCAAAAATAGACTTTAAGCATGAATTTAATTCCTATATATTTATTTGTATTTAGTAATTGCCTAGCAGCTAGACTTCAGTTCTTAGTTATACATCCATGTAAGGGTGATTAGTAAACACCTGATGGATATGAGGGCATTCCATCTCTGGGGAAGTCACAATCCTCAAATCAGGATACTCTTGCAGAACCTAATGTATTATTACAGTTATTACAGCCATGTGAGATACAGAGGACATATTGCCACTAGCTTTATGGCTTTGTGGACCCATTTGGGAAATGATGAAACATCTCCCAGTGACTAGCATTATCCAATACTTTACTTCAGCAAGACAGTAAGGACCGGAATCCCTGAACCTCATGGATCCCAAGTGAGTCTGTAAAACCTAGGTTTAAATCCATACATTTAAAATAATGTGAATGATTATTTTCTCTGATAACTGATTTTCAGTTTTGCTAATCTCAGTGGTTCTGAAGCAGCTAGGGCTGGGTTAAAATAACAATATCTTCTAAACGAAAATTGAAATGTACAGCCATGAGTTTGCTTTGCTAGGACTAGATACATCATACAAAGGTGTGTATAGACCACCTGCCTTCAGGACCAGTCAGAGCTTGTCAACACTTCATAACTAAGGTGAGATTTTCTTAAAGTTTCCTTTTTGGGGTAATCAGGTGATTCAGAAAGCTGCTCTCAAATGTTGATAATGTGAGCATGGAAATATTATCCTAGTAGCCTTCAAAAATCAGCTCCTTTCTTTAGAGCCAGCAAATCCACATCTGTAACGGCAAATGTCATTTTCTATCTGAATATGTTAATATAGATCATAAATTATATTCCTTGTTAATAATAGCTCCAAGGGAAGTCCCTTTCCTTATTAACATATTGCTGCTCTTGGATGAGACCAAAAGGAACATGAACCTAACCCCCAAAAGAACATGAACACGAAGTTAAGGCCAGATTGTGTGACATACGGCATGATTACATGGCAGTCATTGTAGATAGCGATATAACCTCAGCAGCACAGATACTAGCATTGACTAAACATTTTAATATTTATTCATTTTCCCAGACAGATTTCACAGCCTGACTGTGCTCTGTGCTGCCACAACTACTATCTAAAGTGCTAGTTTACATATGCCTGAAGTAGTGTTGGTGACTTTGGGGAAGATAACCAGTAACGTACACACAACATAAAACTACTTTGTTACTTGGAGGATATCAAGTTTTTGATCCAATTGTCAACATCTATGAAATCAGAATATTATTTGCAGGAGCCTAATGCAGGCAGTCAGGCTTAAAAATGTTGGCTGTACAGATAAAGAAAAGGGAAAAAAAAGGCAGATAAGAGCTTCAGAAAGTTACATTATTCATTATTTCATCTCTGACATTTACAACAAGGAGAAGATTCAAAGATGTGGTCATCTACCTGGTGCTCATGGTAAACTACAGAAAGTCACTCTCTGAAATTAATGCTGATTAAACAAATGATCCCTCAGATATTCAAAATTCCTTTAAGTAGCTCCCACATCATTTTTTCCTTGTGATCATTTTAATGATAAAGTAAACATAAAAACATATATCAGATGATTAGATTAAATATCCTTCTCAACAATCAAGACTCATATGCTTAATGCAGTGACAATAATGAACCTCCTGAGTAATCCTAAATAATAGATTGCTTGACTAACTATCAGATAACACCCCTGATTATGTCATAGCTAATAAAGATTCAGGGCAAAGTAACTGTTTGAAATACCTTGTGTCTGGCATGGGCCAAATCTAAAACTCTTCCCCCAGCAAAACTGACTAGTTCAAATTGGACTGTTGAGTAATGAAAGACTTTGCAAAAATTTTAGGAATTAGCTCCTGTGATATGGAAAATGGGACTGAAAATAGAAACCTATGCCCACCCACTCTCAAATTAACTTGTAAGTCTTATTAACTCAGTCTTAATTAATGTCTTCCTGTCAGCCAGAAAAAGAAAAAAAAGAAAAAAAAAAAGAGAAAAAACAAAAGGCAATACAGGTAATGGAATATACTTTTTCTTTTCCCAGGAAGAGGAAGGTTTTTTACTGTTTGTGTTCATCACATAAAGGCTCACTAAGTAAAAAATATATCTGGCTAGCCTCTCAGCAGTTATTTTAATGGAACATTATTAAAAGGCAGGGTCTAATTAGTGATGCTGATAAACTAAGGTTATGAAATTCAAAATTTACCCCTTTCTCTCCAAGAAAAAGTAATTTGAATGATTTATTCCATTTTGCACAAGCTCTTTACTTATTGCAATTATATGATTATCTAATTAAGTCATTAGATATCAAGGCGGTTATCATGGCAGATTACATCCTGGGAACATATGCTGTCTAAAACTTAAACATTCCACTACAAAGATGCCTTTGTTGGGTGGCAGGGAAGAGGGAGGAGGTAAATGGCCTTCTAATGAAAAAAAAAAAAAAGTCTAGAAAGTTGCAACTGAGGAAAACACAAGCTTAAGTGAGTTACGTGGTTAAGACATCTGTGAATCAAACACTGGAAAAGTTCACTGAATCCTCACAAAACTCCTCTTCACTGCAAAAATAGCCAGCACTGATGACTATGTCTAAAATGTATCCATCGAAGAGAAAGGAGAGCAGCTATGCTGAAGTCACAGTATTACTACTACCTAGTATATTCTAATTCAAGTAATTTTTTTCATTAATTGCCCCTACTTACTTCAATTGAATTATTAGAAGATTAGATAAAGTATCACAATTTGACATACAGGACTTTATAGAAAAGGTTGCCTCCATTCTCATACAAGTGAAAGAGTGAGGAAATATTTTAAATAATCAGAAATGCCCACTATTATTTTTAAAAACGAGCAACATTTTTTTGTCCAAAATCAGATATGCTGTATGTGGGGATGTCAATCTTACATAACTCACTGTCTTAGTTGTAGGTGGTTTCCTTTGAACACTCTCCACTGAATAGGAGCAAGACTAGATAGCTGACTAACATCTACAGACATTGGTATTCTGTCAGTTGAACATACCTCCTGCGTCTGCATTTCAGAAGCAGTGAGACTCCATAACTCTAGAGGAAGGCAACACAGGGCATGTCTTACTGGAAACTGCAAAAGGTATGAAACTGAAACTCTGTCCACATGTACACATACATTCTCAAGTAATTTTTATGTGATATCTGTAGGTACCACTCAAATAAAGTATAAAATCCAAAGACTGTACCTGACCTATAGTTTGCAATCAAAAATGCCTGAAGACAATGGAATTTATTGTATGAGATAGTGCTATTTGCATGAGTAAGGCTAGAAACCCAGTCTAGGGGGTTTTATTCCATTTTTTCCTTTGACAAAGGTTCAATACTGAGATGAGCAAATGAGAACTGTAAGTAATAAATGCTTTTAATGGAAACCAACATTCATTTTTCAAAGCTCTTTTGCAACTCGGCAAGAAAAATTTAATGAATAGGATTGTGGGGTTTTTAAGAAAAGAATGACACAGCAGTATGAAGGTTAGCACTATATGGACCTTAAGAAATTTGAGAGCTATGATCTGTCCAAAAGTTCGGTCCAAATTTGCTTAACTTGGCAAAAAAAAATAAAAGATTAAAAGTGAGAAAACAACCTGAACTAAAGGATATCAATGTTTTCTGGTGATAAAACAGTGTAAATAACTTCCTAATGACCCAAAGAAAAGAGTAAAAACTCCATAGCTTATGCAGTTTAAAACTGGACTGATAAAAGCATTAATCAGTATATTGAGGGTAATAATTCTATACTAACTCCAGAGACACAGACCCAAGAAACCCAAGAAAGACCTGTGTAACCCAAGATAAATTTTCTCATTCTGATTATCATTAGTCCTTGTTATTGAAGAAGCACCTTTTCAGCACAAGTCAATTTTCTCCTAAACATCATATATATATAATATATATATATCAAGTCACTACAGCAATTTAACCCTAATTCTCTTGCATTTTTTTTTTTTTTTGTTATGGTCACAGAAGTTGATCAGATATTTTATTCCCATAGAGGCAGATTAAATAAATAGAAAGGAAAACCAAACAGAAATCCCTGACAGAATCTTAAATTAATAATTTTTATATTCTATGACCGCTGTTGACTGTGTGCCCCTTTTCTAGTCTAGAGTATGTGTCAAGGCCAGAAAGAGATCACAGACCGAGTTGGAAGGAAAGTTGATACTGATCTGAAACATTAAGTTCTCCCATGTGCACATATTCCATTGCCTTATTGCCCAATTCATGTGGTACAGTTTATCTTATTTTTTGTCCTGCTCTGTGCTTATCTTCTGCATAGAAATATTACACTGAATTATAAGTCAGTGTGCCCAAAATCTAATTCAAAAGCACAGGGGATGCCTTTGAATAATAATTACTCATTTATAAAATATTCTAAACTACAAAGACCAGACGAAATCACAGTCTTTTTACAGATATTCTGCCAGCAGAAAAACAATCCAATCAGTTGTTTTGGTGACACTTGCCCAGCTTTGTCCATTTATCTTACAGACAGTATTCATCTCATTCTTGAATAGTATGAAAATCAGTTACAAACCAAACAGAAACTGTATTCCTCACTTGTATTTAGGGAAGTGTTAGATGTGTTTAAAAGTGGAAAAAGAAAAGGCACATGTAACTCTTTTTGTCAAGGTAAATGTCATTCAACAATCTAGTGTGTCAAACAAGAGTGCGTAGGGCCAGGACCAACATGCTGCAACTGTTATCACTAATACTCACCATATGCCTTCAAGGATGGAAAATGTGATAAGTGACAGATCACTGGAGATAAACAGGGAAGGATAATGGGTGTTGAAAGGTGTTCTCCCTAGCTCCCTCCTGCTTTTCCTTACAGAGCAAGAGTGTGGGGGAAGTCAGAGAAATAAGGTGACATAAGTAGCTACTTTTGTAGGCTGCCTTTTTCTTATTGATAGTGCTGTATTTTCATTAATATTAACTGAATTATTCCTGATCTACAGCAGAACAAAAGAGTGAGTGTTAGGACCAACATCCAACATTTCATCTTAAGCGTAATCTTGTAATTTAAATAGGAAAGAGAAATATTTTTTTAAGAAAAACACTATTTAAGAAAAAAATCTTCTCTTTTTTAATCTTGCATTTTAAAACCCTTTTCATAAAAGACAAAGTTTATTGCAGGGGGACAGGAGATAACATACAGAACAAGGATGAATGTGTGATACTATTTTACATGCCTGCAGTTTCTAAAAATGCTGTGTGACTGTAGTGCTTCATGAAAAAAACAGGATTCCTACATGCTCCACAGACAGGCAAATCTACAAAATTTTAGACAGGAAAAAAGAAGCCCTCCCTTCCCTGCCCACACCCAAAGCCACACATCTATGCAATTTGGATTTTAAAGTTACATTCCTTGAAGGAAGATTAGAGTCTTACTTTCAAAGATACTTCAAAGTCTCAGAAATTTCAGAGTCCTCAAGCCCTGGCATGAGGTTTGGTTCGTTTTGAACACTGCTGCAGAAGAATTAATTCATAAGAGCTTATACCTTGATAGAATCTTCCTCTTATTGTACTGACAAGATTTCCCTGTGCTTCTCCTGGGACTCATTTTTTTCTGTCCCAGTGCCCCTTCTGGGAAAAGTGGAAATTAACCTTTACCGATCCTGTGTGTTCTCTAAATACCATGGTTTCATGATTTCTCTAGAGAAGTTTGACAGTCACTGTGAGCTTACACTTATAACAAGGACTGCATCTTCTGTCCTGAAAGTATATTCTCCCTAGAATTCATAGCAGCCCTTGCCTCTATGAGCTTCTTTACACACTCTCTACCTTTTCATGACAATTAACCCATCAGCACTCTTTAAATTATTTGCAAGATGGTACCTTGAGATCTATAACATCCTTACTTAACACTGCCATGCAGAATTTGTTTTAAAGACCAGAACAAAAGACAACACTCAAAATGCAAAGAGAGATAATGAATGCAACATTTCTAAGCATTAATTTTCTTCCAGTCTCCATATAAATATACATTGCTTCTGAGGTAAACCGTTTACAACAATAAACAGCATAAAGACTGGGAATGTGTCAAATACAGAATATATCTGTGTTTACAGTGAATGTGTTGCCTTTTAAAGAAGCACATGCTTGTGAGGTAGTCAGTGACAGTCTCTTTTACCAAATTAGTAAATACATTGTTTCTCATTTGCAACAGTGGTAAAAACAGTGACTGAAGGTAAGGGCTTCAGGTTATGTGACCTGTAGCAATGTAAATACCGCTGTGTAGAGGGGTCAAAAAGATTATTGCAGTCTGGGAAGAAAATGGAGATAAAAAGAAAACTGTATGCATTATTCTTAGAACCATAGACTGGTTTGGGCTGGAAGGGATCTTTAAAGATCATCTAGTTCCAATTCCCCTGCTGTGGACAGGGAAAATTCAGCAGGTAACACTGAGCAATGGGAGCAAATTGCTGTTGTTAACAAGGGAATTGATCCAAACAGGACTACTTCAAAAATAAAAGCCATATCAGCAATGGCTCAGCAGAGCTTTATTTCAGTACAATAAGTTTTTAAATTAGTAATGCAAGATCTGTCAGCATTTTTCACAAACCTATTAAAAATACCAATGTGTTAAATAATGACAGTAGGGATAACCCACCTACAGAGAAAAAACAAAACACAACAAAACAAACAAACAAACAAAACCCATGAAGGGTTTATCCAGAAAGAATTAGAGGTTAGATATAATTTGCTAAACAAAGATAAGGACAGTTACTCTTGTCATAGCTATCCTATTCTTCTGCATATTTATCTTCTCTCCTATATTCTTAAAGTAATCATCACTTGCTTTGATAGAGAACAGAAATACCACTATGGCCACTGTCTATGGTAGTGTCATCCCAACATCAAATCACAACATTCAAGGATTATATAAAAAAACGAGCATGATGATACTTAATCATAGAATCATAGAATGTTTTGGGATGGAAGGGACCTTTAAAGGTCATCTAGTCCAACCCCCTGCAATGGACAGGGACATCTTCAACTAGATCAGGTTGCTCAGAGCCCCATCGAGCCTGGCCTTGAATGTTTCCAAGGATGGGGCATCTACCACCTCTCTGGGAAACCTGTTCCAGTGTTTCACCACCCTCATCATGAAAAATTTTCTCCTTGTGTTTAGTCTAAATCTACCCTCCTTTAGTTTAAAAGTATTACCCCTCATCCTGTCACAGCAGGCCTTGCTAAAAAGCCCGTCCCCATCTTTCTTATAAGCCCCCTTTAAGTATTGAAAGGCTGCAACAAGGTCTCCCCACAACCTTCTCTTCTCCAGGCTGAATAACCCCAGCTCTTTCAGCCTTTCCTCATAGCAGAAGTGTTCCATGCCTCGGATGATTTTGTGGCCCTCCTCTGGACCCTTTACAACAGGTCCATGTCCTTCCTGTGCTGAGGACTCCAGAGCTGGATGCAGTACTCCAGGTGGGGTCTCACCAGAGTAGAGTAGAGGGGCAGAATCACCTCCCTCAACCTGCTGGCCATGCCTCTTCTGATGCAGCCCAGGATACAGTTGGCTTTCTGGGCTGCGAGAGCACATTGTCTGCTCATGTCCAGCTTTTCATCCACCAGTATCCCCAAGTCCTTCTTGGCAGGGCTGCTCTCAATCCCTTCATCCCCCAGCCTGTACTGATACCAGGGGTTGCCCCGACCCAGGTGCAGGACCTTGCACTTGGTCTTGTTGAACCTCATGAGGTTCACACAGGCCCATTTCTCAAGCTTGTCCAGGTCCCTCTGGATGGCATCCTGTTCCTCAGGTGTGTCAACTGCACCGCTCAGCTTGGTGTCATCTGCAAACTTGCTGAGGGTGCACCTGATCCCACTATGTCATCAATGAAGATATTGAACAGCACTGGCCCCAGCACGGATCCCTGAGGGACACCACTTGTCACTGTTCTCCATCTAGACATCAAGCCATTGACCACTATCCTCTGGATGCAACCACCCAGCCAATTAGTTATCCACTGAACAGTCTACCCATCAAATCCATATTCTTCCAATTTAGAGAGAAGGATATTGTGCGGGACCGTGTCAAAGGCCTTACAGAAGTCGAGATAGATGACATCCATAGCTCCTCCCTCATCCACTGATGCAGTCAGTCCATCATAGAAGGCCACTAGGTTGGTTAGGCAGGACTTGCCCTTGGTGAAGCCGTGCTGGCTGTCTCGAATCACCCCTCTGTCCTCCATGTGCCTTAGCATAGCTTCTAGGAGGATCTGTTCCATGATCTTCCCAGGCACAGAGGTGAGGCTGACAGGTCAGTAGTTCCCAGGTTCCTCCTTTTTACCCTTTTTAAAAATGGCTGCAACATTTCCCTTTTTCCAGTCCCTAAGGACTTCACCTGACTGCGATGACTTTTCAAATATCATGGAGAGTGACTTGGCAACTACATCAGCCAATTCCCTCAGGACTTTGGGATGCATCTCATCAGGACCCATAGACTTATGTACATTCAGGTTCCTCAGGTGCTCACGAACCTGGTCTTCTCTTCCAGTGGGAGGACCTTTGCCCCCCTGATCCCCATCAAATGATCCATTCACTCGGGAGGTGTGAGGAGAGAGGTTGCCAGTGAAGACTGAGGCAAAGAAGTTGTTGAGTACCTCAGCCTTCTCCTCGAAGTCTTGTATGAAGCATCTTAATTTTTGTGCTCACAGAGTTAGATAAAACCAGAACAAACCTAATCTTCCTATATTAAATGGGAAACCACTAATTAATAACCCTCTCTTCCAGTAGGATAAACTGAGATACAGAAAGTTCAGGCAAGCACAAGGAATGCCAAGTACCGACACACTGCTTCATCCACAAGGCAATGCTTCCTGGAAGCTACTGGAAATTTTCCAGGAAAGTCTAATGCAGAAGCCTCAGGAGATCCAGGTATATATCAGTCTCAGGCAGTTTATCAGAGCCCAGCTGGAAAACCTAGGGGGCCCAGTTCTTCAGTGTTAATCCTTGTGAAATCATACCCACCTACACACACAGAAGAGATTTATGTGTGTTGTGCCTAGACATGAATGACTGCCCAAGTTTCAGGGAAGTGCAGCATTTTCTGAATTGTTTTAGGTTTGCTTATCACTGATTGATAACATGCCCATGTACATTCTGCAAGATGCTCATCGGAAGTTTTTTGCATGGGTACCTTGTGTGAAAAGACTGTAGTGAAATAAGCTACTCAGCTGTCAGTCAGGAAGGTCATCATTACTCTTATTAATTAATAATGCTGAGAAAAACTAAAAGGTCCAATCATGGACAAAAGTCTCCACTCTGGATTGGGTTGTACAGTTCAGCCACAGAGCAAGGAGACAGTCTTTTCTCCAAAACTTAAAGCATTTAAGTAAAGGAAAAAGAAGACAGGCATTTCTCCTCCCCAACAGCTTGGAACATTTTAAGAAGGATTCTCTCAAAAGAAATCTGTGACTTACAGACATCCATAAACAGAAATAAACAGAAAGAGAGGTTACATAGAGAACATTTTTTAATTTTGTATGTTATTGACATTTGGAAATAGGAAGACGTCCTATTTCACTACTAATGAAGCAATATTAATATCCACTATATTATGCAGATGAGGAGCTCATGAGCATAAAAGACATCTTAGTTGTTTGCCTTCAATAGCTGAATTAACAGCACTGACTCAAAGACTTACTCATAGTCAGTCCTTTTCAGGAAGAAATTTTGGAACTTAAGACCCCTCATATCTGACCCAGTTTCAGAAGCAATCCTTTTGGACTGATGCTAAGATATTTAAACAATATGTCAAATACATGGAGAATAGTACCTCCACTTATTTTCATCCTCTTTTCAAACCACATAACAAGAAGATGGAACGGCATATGCAAAACAATGCAAGAACAGTTTTATGATGGGAGACAGGTGCAGGGCCATGTATAAAGAAAGGTTATCAGCAGAAGAGATGAAGTCATTTTAAGTTACTGAAAACTCTTTACTCTAACATTGTTATACCTTCACACTAGCAGGACTCAAAAGGGAGAACATCAGAAACCCCTTCATTAGCGTTTCCTTTATGTACATCGCCACACCATCCACAGTTTGGAACAGAGTCCCAAACAAACATACTTTTCCACTAGTCGCAAAACTGGTCGCAATTTAATGGCATCAAGTTGCATAAGATTTTTCTAATCAGCATTACAGAAGTTTATGCCTTCACTCTACCTCCAACCTCATAACACTTCTTATGAAGGAAGGTTTAACCATACTTTCTGAACACAGCCAAGGACCTCTCAATGACTTCCAATCATTATGAGTTTTCTCAGTGTAGGAATTTTCTTGAATATTTAGAAAGTTCCCAAAACATTGAGGCAGCTGCTAAATAAATTGCAGCAATAATAACAATAGGCTTCCATTAAGTACCATTACTCAAACTATGAAATTTTTGCTTTCATCCTATATCTGTCAGAGGAGTGTGACTATCACACAGAGAACAATTGATCTGTATCTTACTCATCTCTCATTAAAAGTCTGAAGAATTACTTGCACTTGCCTCACATCAAGTTATGGTCATCTGGAATAATCCCATAAAATCAACACCCCTGAACTTAAACAGACAGATGTCTCAAAGGCCAAAATACTGTTCTTTTGAGAGAGTGATGAATGCCAGAAGCTGACAGAACATCGCTTACTGGCTTTTTCAATTACAATCTTGTTGCTAGACATTATTTTCTAAAGCAGAAGCTCCCTCTTTGCATGAGGGACCAGATCAGTCTTATGTTCCTTCTAAATTAACTTGTCTGTGATGAGTGAACATGAATTCTGTGTCATCTGCCCTGTAGTGCAGGGGGTTGGCAGGGGGGGACATCCACAAACAATATAAATTCAGAAAGAAAATTCTACATCCAGATTTGTAGAATAGAAAAGGCTTACAGTCTTCTAGTTTAGTATCTGCTTGTTTTTTTGAGCTTATTTATTTTATTGTTTGCTTTTTAGATTTGATCATATATCCAGATCTCCCTTCCAGCATATCAAATGTAGAACTCACAAATGAGAAATGATCTTTTATATCATGTCTGAAGAGTACATTTGCTTTGGATTCGCGAGCTCCTTTGGCTTTGGGGAGTGAATTTTAACACATGGAGAACAGTTATTCTTTGAGCAGCCCTGGAAACCAACAAATATTTCTAGACATAATTCTGCCTTCAGCCACATTCATACAGCAGTAAATCTAGAGCTATTCCAGATTTACAGGGATATAAGGAAAAATAGAATTTTATTTTTTTTTCTCATTACAGATTCTGTTGCTTTGGCAGTAGAATGGGCCAGAGTGTGCTAACAAATCCACAGATGAAGGAAAGAAAAAGTTCACTTTTTTCATGCGTATTGGATAGAAAATATCATTCAATAGTCGCATTCACAGGAGAAAGGAGAACAGATGTAGAAGAGACATTTTATATCTTTGTTGCTCTGAAAGCTATGGTGATAACAATGCCACTTATACATATATTTATCCCCAATGCATATAACTGTGATTCACTCTAACTTTCCAACCGTTCAGTCATGTGGCTATTTGTTACAGTAATGCAAGCCCATTGCCACTCAGATTTAAACCACACATTTCTTTTTTATTTCTTTTCTGGCTAACAGCCCAAATCCACACAGCAGGTGCTGTCTCAGGAATGTCACCATCTAATAAAAGTACCGTAACATAACACAGAGCCAATAAAAATTTCTTTGTGTAGACTTTGTTTTTCCTGACAGACTGGATTCCTAATAAGACAATGTCTACAAAATCTAAGGAAGATGAAATTATAAGCTTTATCATTAAGTGGCTATTTTTTTCTCCCTTGTTTAGGCAATGAACTCAGATATCAGAGGTGACAGAAGCTGTGCAAGGTTTGTACAAACCTTTCTCTGTCAGCAAAACAGCCAGGGAGATGGGGAGCCGTGGCATTGCATGTTTTTTTCATTATTTCTTGGCCAGAATTATGATTCCATTCAAGGTTGGATAAAAGATTTAATCAAAAGAAATAAAATTAAAACAAGAGGACTGGGGAAATCAACAATTTTTGGGTAAAAGATTTACAGGTTAATTTTATCCATAAGATCTGTATGGATGTAAGTCACAAACCTTGTATTTGTTAGGATGCTGCTTTTGTTTATCTATTTTGTAATGTAGAGCACTTCCAGGCAGATCTAATCTGAGATATGATTTAAACACTCAGTACTTCATAAATCCCATATACACAAAACTAATTAGCAGTTCAAGCAAAGGAAAGATTTTAGCTTTCAGCAATATTTTAGAGGCCCTGAAACTGGGGAAAAAAGTCATTAGACATCACACTGAAATGCTGAAGCGCAGACACAACAGTATTTTCAAGTTGGATGCACAGACAGTGTCAGTACATGCCTAATGACTGTTTGCTTCAACTGCAGCTGCTATTCTAATTGACTTTTTTATTTTTTTCAAAGACAGACATTCAAAACAAGGTTCAGAGCTGGAATATGTTTAAGAAGTTATACACAACAGAATAGGATGCATAAGACATAAATACATCTGTTTGTTCTGCTTCTAAAACTCTGTCTGTCTTGCTCAGAAAGTCTTTCAGCACTCATTCTGTTCCAGCTGTGCAAAATATCTAAAAAATGTCATAAGATCAAAAATGTTGATTTTTGGTGCACAGAAGTAGATATTTAGCTAATCACTTAACATGAAGTATAGTATTCAGTGTAGTAGAACAGGTCATGTTCAAGTACATGGTGTTAAATTTTGAGAATTTCTAACAGAATGGGTCTCTGCCCAATGCAATGCAAATGCTTATGCAAATCAGAAAATTCACTTTTGCAAAATGAACATACACTACTCAGGTTCTTATCTCTGTAAAATTATCATTTAGCTTTTGAATTGTATATTAAAATTGTTTTTTAAAATTTGCTCCAAGATGTCAAACCATCTTAGAAACAGTAATTATATTTCACAATGTGTTGATAGAATAAAAATGATCATAATCATTGTAAAGATGGAAATACTATAATAGAGTGATTTGCTATAGGGAAGTACCCTTGTTCAAGACAGCAATCTAAACACGACTATATAACTCCGAAAAATCAACAGGGCTTAAGCACAAGTTAAACACTAAAAACATACTTAAAATTTTCCCTGAATCCAGGCCAAAACAATTAAGTAGCTTCTCCAGATTTCCACAGTGACCCAAACACCCTGTTAGTAGGCTTTTTTTCTAACTGTTGGGTGGTACTGCCTCTTATAACAAAGATCTGGTGATCTTGTGTACACTGGGCTCTGCAGGGGAAGAAAAATAATTATTTCAGGGCAAGATAGCACAGACTGGTGGTCTTAAATTAAAATATTAACTGCCTTTGAAAGTTAATATTTACCTGCCAAAGCCTCAAGTACTAACCTTAAATATGTCAAAAAATGTTAAATTGAAGATCACATCAAATATAAAGCTGCATCAGCACTTAGCAGCTATGTTTTTAGTTGAAAATGAAGAGCTGTTAGTTTTAGTCCACAGTGGTTGATCAATTCTGCTTTTCTTTGAAGTGTGTGTTTTCACTGGCATATAGCTCTGAAATTTACAGTATACTCTGACACACAGGATGCTTGATGAGGCACCCCTTTATTAGTTTCTTTTCTTTTGGCAGAAGCGAGTAGTGTAAAAAAGAAACATAAGTAACCTTCCAAAGAAGTGGAAATTGTTAAGATACTTCCATTTTTCCATCTCTTTCTCACTCACTCACTCTTTTTTTTTTTTTATCTTTACTTAGACAACACAGAGTTTTTTCTGTGCTACCTTTAACTAATGGAAACAGTTCAGTGAGGGAGAGAATGCCTAAAGGGAAGTGTTTACTTTCCGGTAAGGACTTTGCATTGCAAGTAGCTGACAAAAGATTTTGTTTTCCAGTGGTACCAGCAAATGAAATAAACTTCAGTTCTAGAATCTCTCTATCTGATGTGAAAAGTTTTCTGTATATGTGAAAAACAGAATTCATTGTTGTCCTACCTTTCCATACAAGCTAAATTTCTATTATTGTAATGTTATTATTTATAGTATGATGGTGTCTAGAGACTTAAATGAGATATCAGGATCACATTGTGTTAGTTCTGTATATTCATATAATGAAAACTAGTCCTGGTAATTAATTAAAAAATAAATAAAATAAAATCTTCGGTTTTATAAAGAAATGTTGGAAAGAAGTAGATACAAGTATCAGATAACATAATAGCAGACATCTCCCTTACATTTTGTGATACTTAATATAATGTGCATCCATTATAATAAAACACATCGTGCAAAGTTGGGTTTATATAGAATAGAATAGAATAAAATAGAATAGAATAGAATAGAGTAGAATAGAAGAGAACAGAATTTTTTAGGTTGGAAAGGACCTTCAAGATCTTCAAGTCCAACTGTTAACCTAGCACTGCCAAGTCCACCACTAAACCATGTTCCTAAGCACTACATCTACATGTCTTTTAAATACCTCCAGGGACGGAGACTCAACCACTTCCCTGGGCAGCCTGTTTCAATGCCTCACTACCCTTTCAGTGAAGAAGTTGTTCCTAATATCCAATCTAAACCTACCCTGGCACGACTTGAGGCCTTTTCCTCTCATCCTATCGCTTGTTACTTGGGAGAAGAGACCAGCCCCCACCTCTCTACAACCCCCTTTCAGGTAGCTGTAGAGAGTGGTAAGGTCTCCCCTCAGCCTCCTCTTCTCCAAACTAAACAAACCCAGCTCCTTCAGCCACTCCTCATAAGACTTGTGCTCCAGACCCTTCATCAGCTTCATTGCCCTTCTTTGGACACTCTCCAGCACCTCAATATCCTTCTTGTAGTGAGGGGACCAAAAGTGAACACAGTATTTGAGCTGCGGCCTCACCAGTGCTGAGTACAGGGGGACAATCACTTCCCTAGTCCTGCTGGCCACACTATTCCTCATACAAGACAGGATGCTATTGGCTCTCTTGGCCACCTCAGCACACTGCTGGCTCATGTTCAGCTGGCTGTCGACCAACACCCCTGGGTCCTTTTCAGCCAGGCAGCTCTCCAGCCACTCTTCCCTAAGCCTGTAGCGTTGCATGGGGTTGTTGTGACCCAAGTGCAGGACCTGGCACTTAGCCTTGTTGAACCAGCCTCAGCCCATCGATCCAGCCTGTCCAGATCCCCCTGTAGAGCCTTTCTACCCTCCAGCAGATCAACACTCCCTCCCAACGTGGTGTCATCTGCAAACTTACTGAGGGTGCACTCGATCCCCTCATCCAGATCATTGATAAAGATGTTAAACAGAACTGGCCCCAATACTGAGCCCTGGGGAACACCCCTTGTGACCAGCTGCCAACTGGATTGAACTCCATTCACCACAATTCTTTGGGCTTGGCCATCCAGCCAGTATTTAACCCAGCGAAACAGTATTGCAGATAAATAAATCCACCTTATTAGTTTAATTCTGTCCTATGCTTTTTCAAGTAGACTGACTTCAACTCCTAAACTATGTGAACTTGTTGAGTGAAGCAGATGGGCAGAGCAATGTTCATAATTTCATAGACGTGTATGAACTTAAAGGTGAATGTAACTCTTTTAGTCAAATAATAATGTACAAATATATTTGTATGCCACTCAATATCAAACCATCTGAGCACTTCATAATGCACATTGTGTAATTGCATCTCTCCCATGAGACAGGGAATTGTCATCTACCCCTTTCACAAATAAAATTAAAATGAGAAGCTTGGCAATCCCTGACTGAATTAAATTCCTACAGGACTGAACCACCTTTCCCATCTACACTTATCATATAGTTAGAGACATAGACAGAAATAATGAGTTAATATGAGTTTTAGCTGATAAAGTTTCTGCTATTGATAAATGGACATGCAGAGCTTTCTGAGACTTTTCATTTCCATTTTATAAACAAATGGGAGTTGAAAAGAACCTGGAAAAAATGGAAAGAAATCAAACTGGAAGAAACATGGATTATTGATAAGTATACGTATGTGGTCATGCCATTTATGAAAGAAGTCACTTCCCTGTTTATCACTCACAGAAAAGGCAGATATTCAATGGAAATTCAGTACCTCGTCTGCTAGGAATGTTATTGCTCTTAAATAAACCACTGCTTTGGTAAGCAAAAGGAAAATGCTTATTTTGAAAATCTGAACCATCAGCATCAAGAATGTTTGTTCTCAAGTAGTTAATTTGCTTAGATTTTTTCCCCTTAAATGAATTTTTGTTCATGACTTTTAATATGTAATTTTTAAGCATTATCCTTGTTATACATCTGTAATTCTTGGCATCTTTTAAAACATGAAAGTGCTCTTTAAAATTTTGGATGAGGAAGATTTTTGCAAATGTTTATCAACCTGCTCATTAAAGAAAAGAAAGCTCTTTTAGGCAAGAATCTTAACAACATTTGGTTTCACTAAATAATTTTCTCACAAAGTTAATTAGGAGAAGTGTGTCAAATTTTAAGGAAAGGAGATAAAAGGAGAAAAGGAAAAAGAATAAGAGAAAGGAAAAAGAAAACAAAGGAAGGGGAGGGAAGGGAATGTATTTTGAATTAGCACAGGTGATTAGGGAATAATTTCCAATTTCCCGATGTTTTCCTGCAGAAATCTGGAATGTAATTGTAAAATATATGTGCAGAACAGCTGTGATAATTTAAATTGTTTGTTAGTTTTGTTATCTCTTCCAAATTACCAGGTTTAAGTCTGTGTATAAACAAAGTGAATATCCTCAAGCAGTTCAGAAGCATACCCATCGGACTTTTTTTTATGTTTCTTTTGGGGACTCAAGCATGTTTGTGGAATTTTACAAGCTGCTACTAAGAGGTGGGACTGTGGTGGTACGTGAGTATTTTTCCATCTGTTGCATAGTGCTTTACCCAAATTCCATGCAGATAAAGAAGAGCTGTTACAACTGACAGACCTCCCTAGGCTGCACTATAAACAGCAGGGAAGACCACCTGCTACACAGAAACTTATGTTACATCAAAGCAGCAAGGACTGCCCAATCCCAATCAGATGGCAGCAGAACTCCTAATCGCAGCATTTGCCTGGTGACTTAGAAAAATTAAAAAATAGACCTGCAGACTAGACATAAAAAAACCTTTCAAGGATTCTCCAGAGAGGTGTAAATATTTTTCATAAAATAAAATGAGTTTAGAATTGGTCTTGCCTGCTGTTAATCATTTGTTTATGTACATATTGCCCCTAGATTTCTTTCAGTTATGTGTCTTTGCTTCATCAACTCCATTTACACGAACTAAAGACCAGACCCTCCCAGGCCATTAGAACATGCTGCAATTCAATATGATGACTTACTCTACTCCTTTTGATAGAAGAAATTATCCTTACCAAGAAAAAGAAAATACAAAGTCTTGATGACAAACAGAAATTGGGCCTTTCCTTATGTAAGGTCTTCTGTCTTGAAATATTTTTTTCTGCCTTCAGGCAGAGAGCTAGCTAGCACAATAGTGATGCGTAATATGCTGTCATGGTTTAACCTCAGCTGACAACTAAGCACCACACAGCCACTCGCTCACTCCCCTCACAGTGGGATGGGGGAGAGAATTGGAAGGGTAAAAGAGAGAAAACTCATGGGTTGAGATAAAGACAGTTTAATAGGGAAAGCAAAAGCTGTGCATGCAAGCAAAACAAAGCAAGGAATTCATTCACTACTTCCCATCGGCAGGCAGGTGTTCAGCCATCTGCAGGAAAGCAGGGCTCCATCACGTGTAACGGTTACTTGGGAAGACAAACACCATCACTCCGAATGTCCCTCCCTTCCTTCTTCTTCCCCCAGCTTTATATACTGAGCATGACATCATATTGTATGGAATATCCCTTGGGTCAGTTGGCGTCAGCTGTCCCCACTGTGTCCCCTCCCAGCTTCTTGTGCAACCCAGCCTGCTCGCTGGTGGGGTGGGGTGAGGAGCAAAAAAGGCCTTGACTCTGTTTAAGCACTGCTCAGCAGTAACTAACCATCCCTGTGTTATCAACACCGTTTCCAGCACAAATCCAAAACATATCCCCGTACTAGCCGCTATGAAGAAAATTAACTCTACCACAGCCAAAACCAGCACAGATGGTTTCTTTCTGAAAACAGTGCTTGCTGAAGATGGTAAAGTGTTAGAAAATAATCCTTTTCATATTCTGATACTGAAAGAATAAGTTTAGAACATCACCTCTACAAGTTTCCCAATATGAGTCAAAACTGGACCATTGAAAATAAATCAGTCTATATTTTTGTTTTTACTGTTCATCCCATTAGTTGGAAATGTCAAGGTAATGTTCAGAAATTTTGTTAGTTAGACACTTAGGAATGAGATTGCAACTACCTAGGCATATCCCCTGAGCTACAGAGAGTCATTAGAGAGTAACAACTCAAGAGTTGCAGACTATTGGCTTAGGCTGCTTTCATACCAACGACTTAGAGGTGAAAAACTCCATATGCTCTTACCAATCCCATGAGCAATCAAATCCCTCATATTTTACACCTGGACTGTTTAATGAATTGTTGCAATAACAGCAGGTCTGGGGGAATTGTGTTCTAATTAATATAATGTTGCATGATCTCAACCAGCTGTGTTTAAAATGAACAAAACCAAAATTGTACTCTAATTTGTTCTAACAAAGGAATCAAATTAATAAGATTTTCTAATTTTTTTTTTACTCCCCCCCTGCCTCAGAAGTGAATCTCTAATAACTGAAGTGTGGATACTCTGAGATTGACTTTTCTTGAAACAGAACCTTTTAAAGGAAGACAAGGTAAAACTAAAAGCTGATTTTGGCATAAAAAGAGCTACATAGAGTGAGAATGTACATTTGAACACCATGTTCAAGGTTTGGCACTATATTCAAATAAGCTTAAATAAGAAGAGCAATAATGAAACTGTCATTGCTATAGCAAAGCATAGGTTAGTCCACTCTCTCTTACAAGCTCGAAGTATTGCGTAACAGAATTGACATGGCAAACCTTAACAAAAAGTTGTTTGTTTGGTATCACTTTTAACTGAAGTGGCTGAAACACTGCTGCTAAAAATGAGGAATGCTGAGAGAAGATTGAGGGAGACCCTTGAACAGTCCTCAAGAGTTCTCATGGTTTTGTCATTTTGTCACATACACTTATTTATACTTATATGCTGGGGCATACAGAAATTAGTAAATCCAATGCACTCATGCAGAGAGCTGTTCTTCTGAAACTGTGTCATTCCAGAACCTAAGACCAAGTTCTTATTCAAATAAAAGACATTTTCATCTCCTAAAATCTGTATGAAATTTATATATTTAATATGCTTTCTAGATAATCATACTGAACCACCTGAGAACTGGTAATAAATGAACCAAAGAGGACTATTATGCTATTATTTGAATCTTTGTAAACTTGTTTCTTTGGTCAGGTTAGTCTAAAATTTTAACTCGTGGAGACCAAAAAAAAGATCTGTGTCCTGATTGGCCAAGCACAGTGTAAACAGATGCTCTTTTTTTCTAAACATTTAACTTTCAATTTCATTTCAAAATAAACCAATAACAACAAAAATAAATATAGTAATTGTCAAAAGTATTTAATATTAGATCTTTTTTTTTGATTTAGTGAAATAGAGTACATCAAGCAAGCAAGCACAGAAATGAACTTTCTCTCACAAGAAATCAGGTGCAGCTGCTGTGACTTCTGCTTCCTTCACTAGTGATATACAGATAAATTGTTGGTGTGGAAAGAATTTACAGCAATTCTTATGAATATTTGGATTTAGAAAAATTATTAGCTTAAAGCAACTGGAAAAAGGAAGAAAAGAAGGAAGTATAGGGTCTGCAAAGTTACAAAACACAAGCTGTTGGTTGTCGAGCTTCTTTTTCTTTTTCCTCTGAGGAATAAAGGAATAAAACAATCCAAAATGCCAAATTCTGTCTTGAACTACGTATTGTTCTAGTGAGCATTTCACACACTCAGAAGAAAGAAAAAGCAAAGCATTTGAAAAATAAAACCTTCTTCTTTAAAATGGAGTTTTACAGTATTTGATATCAACCTCTCTTTTTTTTAAAATATCTGTCTGCAGAGGTTTTAGCAGTAGTTTGTAACTGAAACATACTGGTCAAGGCTCTCAGCTGGGGCTGCAGAAAGCAGCATGGAGTGGCTCACTGTAGGCCTCTGATCCTGTTGCTGTTTTGTGTCGAATCTATCCCTCAGAAAGCAAGCCATCTCTTTTAACAAGATACGGCCTCAAACTAAACATGCAATCTGAACAACCATGACCTACAGAAAAGTACAGATTCAGATCATAGAATCATAGAATCATAGAATGTCCTGAGTTGGAAGGGACCCACAAGGATCATCAAGTCCAGCTCCTTTCCCTGCATAAGACAACCCCAAAATTCACACCATATGTCTGAGGGCGTTGTTCAAATGCTTCTTGAATGTTGTTAGACTTGGCACCATGACCACCTCCCAGGGGAGCCTGTTCCAATGCTCCACCACTCTCTGGGTGAAGAACCTTTTCCTAATGTCCAACCTAAACCTCCCCTGGCATATCTTCCTGCAGTTCCCTCGAGTTCTGTCATTGGTTGCCAGGGAGAAGAGATCAGCACCTGCCCCTCCTTTTCCCCTTGTGAAGAAGCTATAGACCGCAATGAGGTCTCCCCTCAGTCTCCTCTTCTCCAGGCTGAACAGACCAAGTGACTTTTGTGTGCTGGTCATCAGGGCAGCAAATCCCGTTTTTAAACACTTAGAATTTGGATTTGGAAATGTTCTGACCAGTTGATACAAAATATTAACCAACTATAATTTACTCTGTTGGTTTAATATGATCAAAAATTGTGATGCATTAATTTTGAATGAGCAGCCTTTATGCCAAGTCGTGTATCATCTGTCCTTCTACAGCTGGCATAATGCCAGCATTAAAACTCCATAACATGTACTCTGGCTAATTTGACAAGGATGTAATTGTCTGACCTGTGTCAAATATGTGCTGTTGGATTATTCAGTGGATTTACAGATGATGAAACCACAGTCTAAGTTTAGGTCATCATTCCCCTTGCTCTGATTGGTTTAAAATGCCCTAACAGAATATAAAGAGGTTTTTAATTTTATAAGAACATGAAAAAATACATATTTTTAACTTCGTTCATGATATTAATTAGATATCAGTTTCAGGCATAGCTATTAAACTAAATTTAAAACCTTAATTAATTGTTCAGCCTAAAGCATCAATGAAATGTATGTACATGAACTTTTTTTTTGCAGAGATGTCAAAATGGTCTTTAGAGATTTAAATATCCAGCTAACACCAGTTTTCGTTAGGATTCGTTCCCTCAGTTCTTTAGATATCCCCAACATTAACATCTTTTATATAAAAAGACCTTAAAAATGTGAAAAAATCCCTGTCTGAAACAACAAAAGATTACTCAGATTAATTCTTCCCTTACATTTAATCTGTAAAGGGAAATTGGCTACTTCATTCAGAGCATTATCAGAAGGTGTTTATGTATTTCTGGTTTTATAGTATACTATAGCTTTCAGACTAATTTATAGTTAATATAAACCAAACTACAGAGTCTTTTTAAACTTCTTCAAAAAGTAATATGTAATGTTACATGTTTGCATTGGCATTGTAGTTCCAATTAGACATGATAAAATGATGTCACAGAACATGGTTTGAACAAACGCAACCTGAAAGTACTTAAGGCAGTATCAAGAAGGTTCAGAATATGGGGAATAGAGAATGAGGTCTTCCCCTGTGTGATCATGATTCAAGTTACAGTAAACTTTATATTCTTGCAAATGAAACAATATTGCGGTCTCTGAGCTCAGACCACATGTGAATTGCAACATTTGGCACAACTTTTACTCTGCTCTGGAAATGCCTAACAAATGAGCTAGGACTTCATGAAGTTGTTGCCCCTCCTGAGGAGGAAAGCAAGGAAACCCAAGACCTAATTTTCTTCTCTTTCACATGTGTATAAATTAGGAGTAACATCATTTAAGTCATGCTAACTTCTAGGTACCTCTGGTACTTTCTAATATAATAGCCTATATATTTTCCATTATGGTTTCAAGGAGCTTCATGGTGTTAGAAGTACGCTATTTTTGGATGAGATATGAAACATATCCCAACTGCTTGCATTTTTTCAAGATTGCATAATGCTTTTCAGAAGAGCTGAATGCGTTAATTTCAACATCCTGGCCAAATTCCACTGTATATAGTTATCATCTCTCCATCTGCTATTTCCTCTGAAACTCTGCATAGCTCTGGTTGGCTACGTGCTTCCTGCCCCATGCATTTGGGCAGCACTTCTGTTACACCTATGAGCAGAACAGAGTGCTTGTGGTAGATTCAATGACATCGCTCTGTGTGTACTTTGGAAAGCACCTTGGGATGCCTCATAAATATCTGGTTAATGTACACAAGATTTGCACCACTGTCTACAAAGCCAGTGGTCAAGGCAGGCATGCCTTCATTGCAGACTTTGTTATATCAAGATAGTCCAGATACACTGGCCTGTTTGTGAAGGTTGTCTTACCATGCAGGCAGAAGGGTTCCTGAATCTATATTAAGCTTTTCTACCCAAACGCCATTGGTAAAAAAATTAACTTTAAATTTCTCTCTTATGCATCTGAAGACTACCTATGTTCTCTCATGCAGATCTTATCCCTTATTACACAAAAACTGCTCACACTGATCTAATGTTTGACAAAGACAAAAACAAGCAGCCTATAAAATGTTCAAATATGCATAACAAGTAGGATCACCTACAGTTTAGTATTAATCGCTGACGCAAAGCCTGTAGCCAAGAGCGTATGCATGGCAGATAACCAGGCACCTTTGCAATCACCTGAGGCATATAGCTTGAGACGCTATCATATGTATCAAAATCCTTCTTCTGCCTCTTGAATAATATGATTTTGCATCTGCATCTTCAGTATTCCTCAATAGTTAAATATTACCATTTTTTGTGTGATCTTCACACTAGTTATATATATATATTTTAGATGTGTATATTAATTAGAGGAAAAATAAACAATGGTACATCGCTTACTTGATCTTTTTTTTAATTTTGCTTATTAGAAAAATCATCAAGAACTACTTTGTTCTGAAGGATTTCCAGTTCTTCATGAGCCTTTCAAGTGCTTAAAATTATGGTGATTCATGCTAACAGACACTATTCCCTATGACCACTAATATTACCTGATTATTAACTTCTACACAATGCAACAATATGTTACTTGAAATATTTATTTGCAGATGCTATAGAAGGTCGTTAAAGTTCCTGACTATTCAAAGGACTGTATGAATACTGATACTAAATAGAAACACATGCTATATAAAATATTCTAAAACAGTGATTGCTTTTTGATAAAGATTAAAACTGTGGAACTTGAAAAATCTGTCTGAATTGTGGTTTTTTCCTTGCTTGTAGGTGTGCTCAAAGATTTTTCATGCTCAGAAATTTGAAAATCAGTTATCCCTAAAACAAATAGATCAATACGGTCTTACCATTAGGTCTTTAAGCATCACCAGGAAAATCATATAAATTCTTTGTATAGTTTAGGAATTATCTGAAACCTTCATCTCAGTTAGTGTTTACATTGTGAACCAAAAGACAGAGGTGATTAGAAATAAATCATGATCAAAACATTGGGATCTAGATTACCTGAACATCACCAAAGCTCAGATGTAGACACACATTTTCTTTTCTAAAATTACCCTCAGCTATCTTTGGCTTCATTATCCTGCTACCTTACCCCTTTATCTTACAGAGAAAATAAAAACTTCTGTTCTGAATTACTTTCTTACTGTTATTTCTGTTGGGTTACAGAAGTAAACCTGGCATAGTACCAAGGGTGTGTTCTTTTCCTTGGGAAAACCAGGGTCTGCTTTACTTTTTCTCATTTACATAATACCTTGATGCTCATATTAGATCAAATGTAAGTCAGCATTCATATGGTTTTTATTTTTAAAGCAATACTCTTATAATGAGATATATATATATTTTAAATAATAACTATAGTAACAGATTGCTTATTCCTCAATGCTTTACAAAGTCAGTTTCAGAAACACTTTTCAATTATCATTCATTAAACTGAATAGTTAGTGATAGTTAGCCTTCATACAAAAGACAGAATATCAAACAAGAGTTTTGGAGTTATATAATTTTAAGAATGTTATAAGGATTGAGACTCTGATGTTGAACAAAATAAGCATATGAATAATTTTACATATTTGAGTAATTTGTATTCAATCCCTCAAGCATATAAAGCAAATCACAAGTTGGAAATTTTCAGGATTGTGGCATTATGTAAGAATCTTCAGAAATTTTACTTTTCTGATATCTATTTTTCATTAGAATTAATATGTTCTGTAAGACTAGTGCATAGCACACCACTAAAGGACCGGTTCACTGAAACAGACAGCTCTCACAGACACAAATATATAATTTGGCTATTTCAGTTTTTGATTACTATGTTTTATCCCAAATTAAAAAGAAAAAAAAGAAAAAAAAAAAGAGGTGAAAATGAAAGTTTTAACATTTGGCAAAGTATTATTCAAAACAGCTTTCTTAACATTCTGCTGCTTGCCCTACCATTAAGTACAATATGTTCTTATGTATTTTATAACATCAAAACACACCATGTTGCATAAACATTTAAGCAAATTATGTTATAAAAACTCTAAATGCCTCAATATATCAAATTGTACATTGGCTAAATGAACTACATCTACCGGGCTAAGCAGTAAGTCACTGACAGATTCAGGAATGGAACACAGCATTAAATGTTGGGTTGTTTAGTAGTATTATTCTGTTGATTCCTTTTGAAAAAATATTAAATGTATTTGTTGCATGACTGGTAGAAGACAGTATGGTTAAGTGCCAATGAACAAGAGCTTTTCTATTCAGTTACTTTTGCCATGTCAGAAAGAAAAAATATATTTCTTTGCATCAGTGAACTGTTCAATACTGTTAACAACACCAGTGACCCATTTCCTCCAAACCCTGGGAACTGTTATAAAGGAAGATTGTTAAGAATGCTGCATTCCTTTGCTTTATACTTAAAAAGAAAAATGCACTAAGTTCAGTACCATAATCAGAAAGTTCACAGTCTAGTGCCCCAGCTACAAAACCAAACTCAAGTTTCTCTGTAAGAAGAAATTTAGAGAATCTAGAGAATAGATTTTCCTAATTAACTGAAACCCTTATTCATGTCCATAAATACCAAAGAGAATTTGACAACCAAGCAATGAATCCATGTAAGTATATATACAAAATAATTTACTATGTGAATAACCTAATAAGTTATTTATCCACTAAACCAGATAAGTGCTCAGGTAACTGAGATATCTGTTAGTCTGTGGGACTGCACAACTTTTTGAAAATCAAGCCATAAATTCTGATAATGAGTCCGTTTGGAAGCAGGTACTGAAGATATTCTCAAATATTCAATGATTCTGATCATAACACAACATCATTCCGGTTTAATTTAGGTAACATCTTTCAAATCAACAGGTTCCTAATTTACCTTAATTTATATTACAGAATGCTTCTGTGCATGTTGAATAAATGGAATCAATTTTATGGGCTGATAGCTGTAAGTGGTGCATTTTATACACTTTTTATACAATATTTTCTTCTCTGTTCTGCAAAGAGGTTAATTTAGGTTTAGAGACATACACTAAGCCTATGTAAAATTTGGCATTAAGAGCTCCATGTCTTGCCATAAGCACTCACAGACTGGATAATATGGTGGTAGAAGGTCAATAGAAAGAAAGAAAAGCTAAAGCTCACAGACCTGAAAAAAAGAGAGCTTTCCAGATAATTTTATGACTTAATGAGGTAAAGAATTACAGGAAGGTGGTTCCAAATAGCAGGAGCAGTAGAGTAGGAAGATTTTGCCCTAAGTGTAGCAGCATCATTTGGAGAGACAAGGGAGCTAGGTGTGAGTGAAAAGATCAGGGAGGTGGGAAGCGAGAAATAAGGTCATACTCTTCTCACCCATTAATAATTAATTAAGATAAACAAAGCAACATGTTGTACAGTTTCCTGGCTGATTAGGTGTTCTTACAGAACAAATTGTAGATTTCAGTATCTTCAGACAGTAAGATATTTTTAGTAATTTTAACAGAAACATTTTAAGTTAATATACTAATATTATTATAAGATATAATATATGGTTAATGACAAAACATATGATAATCATACTTATAATTGTCATATACTATATAAAAATACTACATATTGTATTCTAGTTCTTATGTTATAAATTAATTTTTAAATAGTAATGTTTTAATATTTTTAATAGCGAAGTACTTTTTTTTTTACTATTTAGTTTTTAGCTTAATATTTTGAGTCACTTTGGCCTGCTGCCATTTTTGTCTGTGTTCAGGTGAGGGCCCAGAACCAGCCCCTGAAGTTGTTTACCACAGTTTCCCACTTTTATCTTTGTCTTGCTCCTTGCCAGTAATGTGCTGATACACCTCTGCTGTGATTTGCAGTGCTCCTAGCTATTGCCTTTTATACAATTTTTTTGTTAGGAAAGGCAAAGATGTAACAGTTATGGCCTGGGAGAATGAATAATCCAGATCATCTCCTGAAATCCCTTGCAGGTCTGGTTTTTTTTCTTATTCTCATGCTTCTCTTACCATAATGTTAAGTGATTTCAGTCCTGATACAGGATACAGAAACATTCTCCATGTATTGACAAACTCTCATTAACAATGATTTTCTAGCTCACCTCATTACTAAAATGTTGCATTCTCCTTTGTTCTTCGATGGATATGTTGACATAGTTACTTATATTGGTACTGCATATTGTAATTTTTGCTTAAATAATAGAAATAGAAAGGGGTCTGTCATTGTGACTTAGAGAAAGACTGCAGTGTCTGACTAAGTCACATCAGTACTGCACCTGAGGCTGAATCTAAATGTTTCTGTAGGTGCTGAAGTAGTGTACGAACCAATTCCACTTCTTAACTTCTCAGGTGTAAGGAAGAAAGTCTCCAGGTGCTGGTATGGAATAATCTGCAGTTCTTTGTGATTTGCTATGTAGTGTGAATAACTTTTGAAATGGCTTCTGGAAGGGTTTCTGAAATGGCTTCTGGAAGGGTTTTGAGAACTCAACAATGATCCTAGGTCTGATCATGATCCTTTGAGGAGGTTGAAAATCCAGCTAAAAGATGAAAGAAAACTGTTGTCAGAAATCCAAAACTACCTAACTTCAGGCTTAATTCAGGTGGTATATTGGTTGCAGATGTCGAAGTTTGCTATATTCTTATTAAAAGAATACATTAACCTGCTGACATTAGCATATAGTTGTTGCCCCATTGATACTGCTAAAATTCTGATTGTGAAACAGCCCTACCACCTATATATTCGTGTCTGTACAGATCGTGTATTTGTACTTGCTGATTTATGTATATGTACTTAGGTGTATGTCTTTAAATACTTGCCTGGCAGAAGTTAAAAATTTTAAATATGCTCAAAACAGTCCTGTTTTCAATAGGGTCTGCTTTAACTATCCAGGCTTATGCAGTGCAAATTACAGTTTTCTTTTTATTGTCAATGTCTGTGACTTAGTTAAAGTTAATCACGTGTTCATTTTACGCTAGCCATTCATAACATCAGCAGCAGTGGTGTGAATTACCTAACCCAGGATCGTAAAAACTAGCAGAGTCCTGTACAGAAGTTACAGTATTAGCGGTAAATTACCATGCACCTGAGGTTTAGAATCAGAAACAGAGAAAAGTTTAGAACTGCCAAATGAATGGCATATACACATTGGTTAGAAATAAGAAAAGTAATGTTGTATTGTATTAATGACAAACCAACTATCTGTACACAGTTCCCAGTTGTTCAAAATCTTTGTGGCTAATAGGGTTAGAGTATTGTTGTAAAAACAGATAGTTTCACATTTAACATGTTTGTTCTGCTCTGTGTACCGTGTCTACAATCATGTTCAGTCAAAGTACTATGGGTATTTAAGATGGGCTGTTATGAGGTTCACATTTTTTGCACACTATTAGGTTTAATATATTACATCAAACAAAAACATACATTATATAACAAAACTGAAGGATGAAAGATCTGTATAACAGGCAGATAATTCATCAACGCACTGAACATTTTTGGTTAATATTCTTGATTCACATAATTTTAAAGTTATGTCTTTGAATTTAGGTATTCCATTCTGACTCTGACATTAGTATCTCCTAATAGTGTTGGGGTTCTCAGTATAATTATTTATTTTTTTAAGAGTATAATTATTAGATAAGGACCTTGTCCATTTTTCTTACCTCACAAATTACCAGGGGTGATTCCAGTTGTGATGTGGGGAAGATGCTCAGCCATATAGGCAAAACAGAAGGAAATGCCATACCAGGCCATTCTTTTATCTCTGCTTTTTACATTTTCCACCTTGGGCATATCGACTAAATATGAAAGTCTTGCTCTCTTCCTGTATTTCTGTATAGTCTTATATACTGTATCTGTTCTAGAGCTGGATCTGTTTCATCAATATGAGACCTTCCTCATATACACATAGTATTTTCTGGTTGCAATCTTCTGAAAAAAAGTATTGTAGAAACAGCTAGAAAACATGTTGTATGCAGACACAGTAATTACTTGCACTGATGCCCCAAAAAACTTGAAAATTATGACAATTTTTCATTATAACATGAATTTGTTATAATAAAGAGAAAAATATTAGATGCAGTTTCATTTTTTTCCAAATCAAAATGTGAATTTTGCATTGACCACATAGATAAGAAGTGGTTGATCATTTTCTTTGAATGTAAAACTGAGACAGTTTTATAAATGTAAACATTCAAGGAAGCTGTATTTCACCCCTGATATTCACAGAGATAATTATTTATTTATTTATTATGTTGGAGCTTTCATGGGCAGATTAGCCTCTTCAAGGACTGTGTCTGGGAACAGAAACAATACAGAACCCAACTTTCTCCTGTAGGACACAACTAAGCATAAGAGAATTTAGGTGCTGGGAGCTATTTTATTTTGCAGGAGCAACTCAGGTGCACAGACAGGAAATAGATATTATGGAATCATAGAAACATAGAATCGTTAAGGTTGGAAAGGACCTCTAAGATCATCAAGTCCAACCTGTTAACCTAAGTGCCTGGTCTACCTCTAAACCATGTCCCTAAGCACCACATCCACACATTTTTTGAATACTTCCAGGGACTGTGATTGTACCACTTCCCTGGGCAGTCTGTTCCAATGCCTAACCACTCTCTCTGTGAAGAAATTTTTCCTAATATCTAATCTAAATCTCCCCTGGCACAACTTGAGCCCATTTCCTCTTGATATTGGGGCAGAACTCAGGGTATATCAGTTACTTGTGTACAACTTGCACAAGATAAGAAGGAAAGGCAGCCACACTTCATAAAGCATGGCAAAAAGCTGAAACCAGTCTCACTTAAGATGTGCACAGCTGAACTACAAGAAATTCAATACAATGTACTTGGTAGAACTTTGCCACTCTGAGACAGGATGAAATCTGGTGGACTAGAGATAAATCTGAATGAGAAGAAAGAAAATAATCTACATGGTATAATATCCACTTACTGAGCAACAGTCGTGGAATCCTAAAATTTAATTTACCCTACAATAAGAATGCATGTGGTAATGTGGTTTTTTAATAATAGTTATAAATTTTAAAAATAGAATTCATCTTGCAAGGCAGAAAAGGCACTAAAGGTCTACTAGACTTCAAAAGCTTAAGGAAAGTGAAATAAAGCCATCACACAGGTGGAAGGTTTGAGTTGTTGAAATAGAAATTTAGAACATGAAACAAAGAAGACCTGTTGATCCTGATAAAACTGAACATACTATTTTCTGTTTTGCATACCCATGAAACAGTTTTCTAAACAATTATCTAAGCCCGCATATTAGACTAAATCTCTGAGGGAGAAAAATCAGTCTTCTTCAAGAATGGTGAAATGCACATATTCAAACAAAAAAAGTCTTGGAGACAGTCCAGACTAATATAAAGCATGGAAATCACCATGATAATTTTGTGTTCAGATTCATCTTCGTTGCTCTTCTTTGGACACGCTCCAGCACCTCAATGCCCTTCTTGTAGTGAGGGGACCAAAACTGAACAAAGTACTTGAGCTGCGGCCTCACCAGTGCTGAGTACAGGGGCACAATCACCTCCCTGGTCTTGCTGGCCACACTATTCCTCATACAAGACAGGATGCTATTGGCCTTCTTGACCACCTTGATACACTGCTGGCTCACGTTCAGCCAGCTGTTGACCAATGCCCCCAGGTCCTTTTCAGCCAGGCAGCTCTCCAGCCACTCTTCCCCAAGCCTGTAGCGTTGCATGGGGTTGTCGTGACCCAAGTGCAGGACCCGGCACTTAGCCTTGTTGAACCTCATACTGCTGGCCTCAGCCCATCGATCCAGCCTGTCCAGATCCCCCTGTAGAGCCTTTCTACCCTCCAGCAGATCAACACTCCTGGCCAACTTGTATTGGCTGCAAACTTACTTTAACTTGTTTGGTAGGAATTCAATACCTAAAACAACAGTTCTCAATCTTTTTCAGTTTATAGATCCCTATTTTTTTCCAGTGATGGTCCAATATGGACTCATTTACAAAGTTACACATTTGCAGACTTCCACCCAGGTTATATAGCTTTGTTTTCTTAGGCACAGTTAATGAAGCTTTAAGAAGAAGCCAAGGAAATCTGGGATCCATGCTGTCCCAGGTCAGCTCTCAGATAAGAGCTGAATAAGTACATAAAACCAAAGAAAGGATGCAAAGCCATGACCCAGTGGGAAGGGAAAGTGCTTAGACTCTTTGGTTCTCCCTTGATATGTGCAAGCAGTTTGTGCTTTGAATTCATTGTTCTCTCCAAGAAGAACCCATTTCTCATGTCAGAGATGTGAGTGTGGTGATGCTTGCTTCCTATTTTTGGGGAGTCTGGTGTTAAGAACCAGCTTCCTTTGTTTCCTTAATCAACATCTCCATGGGATTTCAAAACATAACCTCTTCACCTTTTCCAATAGGTAGCACAACAGCAGCAGCAGAGGGTAATCATTTGCTGACATGATGTAAACAGCCTTCTATTTGAAGAATGAGAAATGAATGGCTTGATGAATGCTTCCTTTTCTTTAACTGCACTGGAGTTACAAGCACTGGTGACTGGTGTTACAAGATCCCATCTGTTAGCAAGATGTGGCAGAAGCACTTAGATGCCTTGCTACACTTCTTTACAATTTGTCTGTTTCCATTTCAAGGCTGCTAGACACATTTTCTTGCGCAACCGATTTCAGTGTCAGAAGGAAAACTTAAGAGGTGAATAATTTGTGCTGCCAGTAAGAATTGAATTTGCAGTCACCTTGAATGGGAAAACACTGCATTGTTATGGATTGTAACCTAAACTCTTGCTATGCCCATCAGAAAAAGACGAACAAGAAATAGCCACAGAACAGGCAGGCTGATGTTTCCTTATTTTACTCTTTTTTTTTAAATTCCATTTCTTATTACCAGTGATTTTCTTTAACAACAGAAGACTTGTTAAACACACTTGACCCTGGAAAAGTGTAAGGATGCAATTAGCGACACTCACGAGTGCTGTCTCTGGCATTAGTATCCCTTGAAAGAAACAATACAGCATTGAAGATGGCAAAGATAATCATAACTGGAATACAGATGTTGAATAAGCAGTTAAAAAAATCATTAGGATGGCATTGTACATTACTAATGCAACAGATAGTAAAAAAAAAGCAGAGATGGTATGGGTGACAGAGCACTTGTTTGGGGAAAATGATATTTTGGTAAAGGAGTTCCTGTATGTACCTGATGCTCTGCTGTAGATCTCCAGGATATGATTTAGATGTGGGAGATTATGCTATACAATATGCAATAATTCAGAACAAAATTCTAGAGAAATAACAGGCAAAAATAAACAGGTTTTGTCCAGACAGGTAGAATTCCATCCAACTGCACAGTGAATCATAATGGCTTGACCAACTGTCTGTCAGATATTTTCAAAATGATATTTTGATAATCAAATTTTGATTTTTTGATATAATCAAAATTATATTTTTATAATCAATTAGATAATCAAAATGATATTTTGATTTTTTGTAATTTACATGCTTTATAAGTTTGAACTGTGAAAAAAGCTTCAGAAATAAACGTAAAGTAAATGGACAATAACAAAAAGAAATCACTTTTCTTATTTTTGTAGACACCTAGATACACATTCACAGACTCACAGAAAGGTCTCTGATTTCCTAGATATATATGGGTTCTGGCCCTCACTCTAAACCTCATTAAGTTTGTTGGGGTTTTTTTAATTTTATTTTTACTAAAAGCTCAACATTTCTTCTCAAAAAAAACCCTGAAAAATCAGGGACATACATGGTATTTCTCTGGTTAACTTCTGATAAAAATATATGTGGACATTTTGTTCCACGTTTATAGATATGTCTATGCTATGGCATTTCAAGTTAGTTTAATTAAAAGTAGTGTGTGGTAACATGGAATTTTGAAGTATTTTGCTATGTGTGTCACTGTATTAATGAAAAACTGAGAGACTTGAAGTAGACTGGACTATATATATGAAGAAAATTCAGTGGAACTTAAAAGGATTAATTGTCCAAAGATATCTGCTAACTGAAGTTCACAACTGAGCTAAAGGGTATTTCCCTGTAATACATACGAAGAACTTCTGTGAGCCATTTTTATTGTTTAATGTGGTTGGGAGCCCACCTGTGCTGATTTTGAGGTGCCTCATTAATAGTCCTCAGAGGCCCAATTTCAGACACATGCTTCATTTCCCTGGAAAATCTGAAAAGGACACTAACAAAAAAAAAAATCACAAAATGAAAGAGAGAAAGAGTTTCTATGAGTACCCTACAGTTCTGAGAAGTGTCAATAGCCTGAGGGAAGACAGAAGACATGATTTAACCTGGATTTAAACTAAGGTGGAGAATGAATGCTCTGTTTGGTTGTTTAACTAGTTTTATTAATCAGTTCTTGTAGTTACCTATTTTATATGCCATTATATGACTTATGCTTTCTATAAATAAAGTTTTAATGACATTTTCAGTTGAAGATATTGGGGGGTTTCTTCCATAAGTTTCATGAGTCAAGTTGAATGAAGAATAAATGAGAAGGAATTGGAATGTAAAGCAAGAATTGTATTTCAATATGAATTTCCACCATGCTGGATCACATTTTTAATCAGTTTGTACTCCAAAAACAAACCTCAACTCTATTACTACTGTTTTTCACTTCCCAGTATCTATAGCAGGGATCCCCGGAGCTACTACAGAGCTACATGACACCTCTGCAGATGGCCTAATCTTTTGTCATTCTCCTTAAGAGGGGAAAAGAAGTATGAGTCACTTTGAGAAGTTGATCCCTGTGGTGTAAAAGCATCTAACTCTATGGCATCCTCAGAGCTCAATCACAAACTCTATTATCATACCTCAGCAGAATAGCAGAATAGCTATACACAGAGAAAGGATTTGTCCCAAATCCTTTAGAAGGTGGGCAGGAGAACCAGAAGTAGGTGGTATTTTAAAATCATCCTGAAACTTTTTAAGTAAGCTAAAAGCCAAGAATTTAGACATTTTTTTGCTGCTGAAGTTTTTCTCTGTCACTTAGCATTAGTTACATTAATAATCACCTATGCTTCTCATAGCCAGAAATCTAGTAAACCTTAAATACATGGAACTACTACTCAGTAACTGGGCAGCTTGTTTGTATGTACATACACATCCACACCCCCCTCAATATGTTTATTCTTTAGGGAACCACCCGTGTAATTTTAAATAAGTTTGTTGAGATAAACTGACAAACTAGGATGTATAGATTGTTGGTTTCTTTTTCTTTTTAATCCCTTTTTTTCTTCTAAAATAAATTATGTCTCCATTTAAGTTATTTCCTACATGCAACACAGAACAATTAGCAATTATTCTAAACAATTTATTTAGGGACATAGAGAAATATCTGTGGGGAAACTATCACTAAATTAATTCCCTAATTGCTTCACTCTTTTTTTTTCTATTTAGTTCCCTAAACAACAGTGTAATAGTTATGGAGAGTGATTCTTTTTATTATGTGTAGTCCTTTTCTTGTGTTTAAAAGTGAAGCTTTCAGCTTCTGAACGTTAATGCCAGGATCTTCCCCAGGAGGTGAATATTAAGTGGCAGTACTGTTCACTCCAAACAATGGTGAAAAGAGCAGTGTTTTGAGCACATGTAGACATGCCCAGTAGTATTCTTGACAATAACATTTCTCTACTCAGAAACAACATTTTACTTTATATGTGATATTTACATAATTTATCAATTTTAACTATGGTCTTTTGGTTTATTTTTGTTCCCTCATCACAAGGCTGAAATGAAGCCACTCAGACATGAGCTGAAAAGATAACGTACAAGCAGGTGCTTTCAGGAGTTTAGAATTACTTTGGGTTTCAGGTCGTGCAATTCCATGGAAGCTGAGGAGATCTGGGGAATGTGCACCTTCTCAGACTTTGGCCCTTTGCAACAGACCCTTTTCGTCTAATTGCCTACATGCTGTTTGAAAGCAGAGCTTAGGCTCTTAGTGTGTGAAGTAGGCTAATATTCCTCAGACTGTTCTGATCATAATAGTTATTTAAAAAGAATAATATTGTGAGATTGTTTTCATTATAGGGTTTTTTATGAATATATGTTTGGTTTTTTTGAACATGGTTTGAAGTAAATCGATATATGAATTGCAAAATCCTAAAAAAACAATGCTTGTCTCTTGAGGTAGTAAGAATGTAGATTAAGGGGTAATGTTGTTAAAGTGCAGGTCAGTCCAGGCCTTCCATTTCAAGGAAAAATTTTAAACTGGTCAGATTTAATATATATCTATATCTCACCCAATGCATTGGGCCTGAATTTCATAAGATAAAATAAAAATATAAGCTCCAAAGAAAACAGTTCAGGCAAAGCAATCCTTTTAAGACAAGCATTGCTTTCCTAAGGGAAAAAAATATGCTTTCAGATCCAAAAATACCATTCCAGAAATATGCATGGCACACAGGCCACACAGAAGCATATCAAAAATGATATGATCCACTTTCTGAGTTTTTGATTTGCTGTGATTTCTGTATCTTCACATTGTTCTTCTGACCCTAGTTTCTTTCAGCTTCATGACAGCAGTTCAGTGCTGCTCATAAGTTTTACCTTAAATTACGCTCTTCAGAAACCCACCTCTTCAAACACACACAATTATATGAATATGATGCAATTAATTTTATACTGCATTTCTATTTGGCCTTCCAGGATTTTTTTTTCCTCCCTGGTAGACAATTATCAGACACATATAATTTACAGTTTGACTGAAGACAAATAACTTCACATACCTAAATCTGGAAGTGTTGTTGCTATTATAGATCAACCACATTTCCTTTGTAGGTTAATATTTAGATATGTGGACACGGGATGAACTGAAACCCATTATTACAGTTCCTTGTTCTCTTTTCTTGGATTTTATGAATATTAAGTTTATTTCATTGGAAACCAAATTAATTTCTCAATTGCATGCTCTTTTTGCAACAGAATTATTTCTACTGTGCCATCTGCTGCTATGGGAGACCTGCGTGATACCCAGCTAAAGCTGAGGATATAAGCAAATTACTGTTTAGGATAACATTACTCTGCTAAATACCTGGATTTATTTACCTGTGTAGGTAAAACACTGGGACATGTTCTCACTGGGACTAAACAGTAATGTCTTCCGATACAGTCCAAGTTTTCTATTCATTCCTTAAAACAGATGGAGGTATAGAAAATAATTAAACTCTACTATCTATTGTCCCTAGATGAGAAGCAACGGAAAAAATCAGCCAGATGAGATGAGAAGAGAAAGGATATCAAGACCACCAGAAAAGCAGGTTCATTGGTATGGTACTTGCATAAAACAACCCTAGAGGAGTCCAAATATTCTGGCCATTCCAAGTATAGCCTGTGTGTGCTTGTGTGTGTTTTATCTTTTAAAAAAATAAGAGACAGCATGGCAACAGCATAGAGGGAAGAATTATGCCTTATCTTTTTTTCATTTGTTGCTGTTTTCACCATAAACACAGAATTTGCTGCACAACAAAATTACTATTTTCCCAGGTATAGAATTACCTTTGATAGGGATTTCAATTGGCTTCAGTGCCAGTCTTTATATTTATAGCTCACATCTGAATAATTTTCATAGATATGTTGTCACATATGTAAACATCATTAAAATGAGTGGGTTTATTATATTTAGTTCCGTGCACTACAGTAATCTACTCCATGATGCTAAAGCTTCTGCTTTTTATTTCTTAAAGAAAAATCGATTCATTTCACATCTTGAGGTACAGAAATGAATGACCAGTTGGCTTAAGATGTGCAGGCAATTAAATAAAGGGTTTATCTACCTACTTGATCTGAGTTAAATTGTTAGAGTTTATGCCAATCAGGATACCTTGATAGAAATTAGGAGAAATTGCTTTAAAATTTACTCAAACCAATACAAAATTATCTTATTCTGATATAACAAAGAATTTATCAGAGATTTATATTTCTGATCTTGGTTTCTGTTAATTAATATAAAATATAGCAAAAATGATAATTTTTTATGCTTTTCTCCAAAAATTTCCATGAAGGTTATCTTGACTGAAACCACTTAACAAACACTGAAGTAATATATTTGCTTTTTTAATACAAAACATACACTCTTTAAAATTCTAGGATTTTATTAAAATCCTAGAAGATAAAACAATGGGCCTGTTTTATAACATTTTATGTAGATGTATAAATAACTAAAAGTTTTGCTTTTGAAAGTTATACTTAATAATGCATGGTCATACGTCTATAAACATAAACCTTCTAAATACTTTTAAAGAACTTAAATATGTATTGATTATAAGGAGAAAATGACAGTCAAACCTCCATAAATACAAGCTGAATTGTAACAAACAACAGAAAGAAAAACAAAAGCACAGCAAGGTATCTTGACATTTAACTTTTCATGATTTTCAACTGGTGGAGTCAGGTCATTATATTCTAGTATTAGTTGTTTTAATTATTTATTGCTACTATTACTGCATTTGCTATCATTTTTCCCAAATATATCAGCCATTTGAAAAAAAAACTCTTTCAATTCTTTCTTTTAATAACCTTGAACGTTGAGAAACAAGAAAGCAAAGGGGAAAGAAAGAAACATAAAAGTAAATGCATAGCATTTATTTTACATTCCATGATGTTTAATCTCATGATTTTTGGCTCCATTTTTAATAGGAATATTGAAACTGTCAGAAGTAGATTGGATTCTATTTGAAGGTTAAGAAAGATAGGTGGTGTCTTAACAGCATTTTAATACCATCTTATAAAATATGTAAACCACTAATACTCTGATGATTTCATTATATGCAGTCATTTACAGGGCCATTCAGCGAGTTTAAATAGGTATAAAATTCTGCACATTTCAATATAACTACCCCTTACTATATTGTTTTAAGGGACATCAGTATAACACATGTATTTTATAATCTTTACCTGGTCTCAGATTTTTTGGTAGGTCAGCAGCCTGCAGGATATCTTTGTAAAGGAATAAATGCATTGCATAAATACTGCTAGTGTAGCTTGATAGCTTGTTCTATTACATTTTCATCTATATTGTGTAGACAATATTGTACAAAAAATTGTTATGTTTGAGCACAGAACCATCGACATGATGAGGAAAAACTAAGAGTTCAACACTGCTTTCAGTAGGGAAGATTTCCCTTAGCTTCTGATCTACATTACATCTGTGTAAAATAATCAAACATAAAAAGATTTACTGGGCTAATGAAGGGCTGAATGAGGCCTGCATTTAACAAATTGAATTATAGAGGACATGGCAGGAAAGGATTAATGAGGTTTAAAAGGTTAGGAAAGACCAGGATATAGTGACACAAATCCTCAACTAGGGCTGAATATTGTCCTGAAAGCAGGGTGGGAAGGCAGGTTTTTACTTCCTAGACCCAAGGCATCCTGTGAGATAAGGAAGTCCTCCAATGAAGTTTAGAGGACTCATCAGTACAATTTAATAGAAAATTATCTACATCTAGAACTCAAGTTAAAGATGAATCAAAGCTTTTCTGGTAACTTAGCACAGGGTTAGTAAAGATGAGAATGCTTCCTTTGTTTGATTTCATTACCTTTTGGAAAGTACAGGCAAAATTTTTGAAACTGTCTTTTGTTATCTGTTCAGGTCACCTTTAAAATCCATAAACTATAATGAATAACTATCATCTACCACCATAAGTCTTGGAAAATGCATGGCTCACACACAGGTTTTTCTTAGCTAGATCTTATTACTCTCCTTCTGCAATGCAGTGTTTTATGAAATCATTACTCCATTAAAAACAGTTGATTCGTTGCCATACTCTTTTCGTATCTTTAATCAGAAAGTTGATTTCAGGAGCATCAACGTACCTATAGTAATATATTCATCTGCCAGAAGTTGTCATAACATCAGCTAATAAATGATTATATGCTGACAGTTGTTACAGCCCCACTGTTTGAGCACTGGAAGACAAAGGAGTGAAGCAGCAGGAGATAAAATTGATTTTTTACCCTTTCTGCTAGATAATAATACCGAACATCTGTCTTAACTTTTAAGATCAAGGCTAGAAGCTAACATACAGATGAAAGGGAAAAAAAATCCTCCAGATCAATATTATGCATTAAAATCCACCTGCATGCAGTCAGAGTCAAAACTAATACTGCGGATGCAGTATGAAACTAGTAACATGAATTTAGCACTAGTTTTCTTGCAGTTAACATGAGAACATCACATTGCAGACTGCCAAGCTATTCTTTTACTGAATGTGTGATATTTTAGTCAAATGACACAGTCTAATAGAACATTAGCTAGGATGTGGGTTCACATGTTGGCATAAAACTTGCAGTAAACAGTATGTTTTCACAAATCTATGTACCTGTTTCCAGCCAATGTCTACAACAAGCACATTTTTCTCTAAAATAAGCACTCTGCACTCTCCATTAGCAGCCTTTCCCTAAAACCAGACCCAAATCTAGATACAGCATCTATTACTTTTAAGAGGTTCTCATTTCCAAAACGCATTTATTTTACAGTAAACTCCTTTCATGGAGGCACATTGAAGCATCTTAGCACAGTACAACAATAGATTGATAATATCATACTAAGGCAATGGCGTAATGAGGGGCTTTCTCAGCAAAATGTTTTGTGTTGTTTTTTGGGTTGATCACTCTGGTATAATGCATAAACTGTCAGCAGTCTCCCTTTTCCACCATGTCCATATGTCAGGATAGATTATGTGCCTTCTTAAAGAAGGTGACAACGATCAGCAGTCAGAAGCAACAATGTTTGAGCATCTGTGCCTACATTTCTTTAAGATATTTCACCCATCCTCATGCTTTCTGTGTTTATGTAAGGTTTAATGACAGGTAAAGGTTGCTGAAATACAAGTTATAACAAAGCCCTTGCATCTTCCCAGGCAAGAATCTGAGATGCTTACCCAAAGCCCTTGATCTCTGCTTAGAGAGCTTACTTGTTATTCACCATCTGTCACAAATCACTCAGGGCCAAACTGTGGCCTCAGGCCTCTTCTCAGTCAAATAGGAACCTCATGTATGTGCCCCAAACCAGAACTAGACTCTTAGTCTTCAACTAGCAATCTCCCTCCATCACTATTTTTATACTGTTTTGATTTTTCACCTTCCTTACTTTAGATCACTTGCCCTGTAACTCAGGACTTGACCCTATCTGAAGTATTCTAAAGCAGCTGCTTTGTTTATTTGCTTAGTCTTTTGACTTCCGCTGAACTTCCTGCTGTGCACGGCAGTAACAAGAGTTGCAAAATGAAGGAGCAAAACCAAAGCAAATAAGCACACAATCTGATAAGAAGAGTTTGATTTTCAGATATTATATTTTTGTCAGTCCTCTAAACAACTGTAAAAAAATGTAAATTAATGCTGGCTGCTAACATAAATTGTTTTTATTTATTTGGCCTATAGCTGTAACACATCAAGTTCAAAAATAACATATTTATTATTTATGTGTATCTAGGAAAAGTCTATTTTATTCTCTGATGGTAATATGCTAACTAGAAGTGATCAGAAAGGTTGTGATTAAATGCATTTTCAATGAAAAGTGATGATTTATAAAAAGCAAAACTTTGGAGGTAGCTGCTATTTAGGAGGTAGAGATCCGAGTAATTAATATAGGATGATTACCCTTAAGAAACTTGTTTTAAATTTGAGAAAACTGAGGCACAATAATGCCAAGTGACTTTCCCAAGCATCTCAGACTAAGGCTTCATAGAGGCTAAAAGTTCCTTGTCCATTTGATGAGAGTGTTAATTGAAAATGTAGGGCAACTTTGGAGTAACAGTTATGCAAGAAGTGACAAAGACCAGGACGATGAAAAAGTAAAATCTAATCTCATCTCCCAGTGACAATAATAAATTAAGGAAACAATGGGTTTGGCATTTTTTTAATCAAAACGTAATATTACTGAGCCTTTACTTGATGACAAAGGTAATAAATTTCTAAATTCACTGATATCTTCAACTAAGTTTGCAATATATTTTTCCATGCAATCCCAGATGGTAAGAGAGAAAAAATTAAGAAATAGACACAATGACTTAATGTTTCATATTTGATAGAATTGTGTATTTTATTTAATTTTTTTTTTTTAAAAAAGAGAGAGAATATTTTCTTCCTAATTTAGATCTGTAGAATCTGATCTACAGAGATTGAAGTGACCTGCCTATAACTTGACCCACAGTTGGTCAATGGCAAAGGTAAAGTTTAGAACCATAGAATCATAGAATGTCCTGAGTTGGAGGGGACTCACAAGGATTATCTAGTCCAACTCCTGTCCCTGCATAAGACAACCCCAAAATTCACACCATATGTCTGAGGGCGTTGTCCAAATGCTTCTTGAACGTTGTCAGGCTTGGCACCGTGACCACCTCCGGGGGAGCTTGTTCCAATGTTCCACCACTCTCTGGGTGAAGAACCTTTTCCTAATGTCCAACCTAAACCTCCCCTGGCGTATCTTCCTGCAGTTCCCTCAAGTTCTATCATTGGTCGCCAGGGAGAAGAGATCAGCGTCTGCCCCTCCTCTTCCCCTTGTGAGGAAGCTATAGACCGCAATGAGGTCTCCCCTCAGTCTCCTCTTCTCCAGGCTGAACAGACCAAGTGACTTCAGCCATTCCTCATACGGCTTTCCCTCTAAACCCTTCGCCATCTTCGTCGCTCTCCTTTGGACACTCTCTAGTAGCTTTGTATCCTTTTTGTACTGTGGTGCCCAAAACTGCACCCAGTACTCAAGATGAGGCTGCACCAGGGCAGAGTAGAGCGGGACAATCACCTCTCTCGCCCAGCTAGCAGTATAGTGCCTGATGCACCCCAGGACACAGTTGGCCCTCTTGGCTGCCGGGGCACACTGTTGGCTCATGTTCAACTTGCCATCAACCAGAACACCCAGATCCCTCTCCGCGGGGCTGCTCTCCAGCCTCTTGTTCCCCAGCCTGTATGTACATCCAGGGTTGCCATGTCCCAGGTGCAAAATGCAGCACTTGCCCTTGTTAAACTTCATACAGCTGGGGATTGACCAGCGCTCTACTTTGTCTAGATCTCTCTGCAGGACCTCTCTGCTCTTGGGAGTGTCAACAGCTCCTCCCGATTTTGTGTCATCGGCAAACTTAGATAGTAATCCTTCAAGTCCTGCATCCAAGTAATTTATGAAGACATTAAAGAGCACTGGCCCTAAGATGGATCCCTGCAGAACCCCGCTAGTGACTGGTTGCCAGCCTGATGTAACCCCATTTACTATAACCCTTTGAGGCCGACTCATCAGTCAATTGCTCACCCATTGCATTATGTGTTTATCCATCTGCATGCTGGACATTTCATACCAGTGTCTTATCACTGTACCACTTTGCCAAATAATGAAAAATAATGTTATCTGCCATTTAGCATAAATTAGCAAGACATTTAGTCTTTGCTTCTTTCCTTAAACACTCACATCTCTCAACTTTCTAATTATTCTATGTGCAGCCCTTCATTTTCCAGTATCTATCTGACATTTGTCCCCTACATTACCTAGTTGATTTCACAAAGTTTGTTGGAGAAGTGGTAATCAATCTTCTGCCCAGTGGGACCAGGTTCTTGGCTTAGAAGTGAGTTTTCCATGTGCCACTTGAGTTAGGTGCATCCTTGCCTTACTGAAGAGATGTTTTGTGCAGCTGAAGGGTTGGGGAGTTGCACACACAAGGGGGATCTTCTGAGTATAAATTTGCTATTTTTCTTTTAATTTTTGTTTCTTGAACTGATTTCTCTTTTGAGTTGTTAACATTTCTTCAACTTCCTGATCTTTTAACTACAGCTTAGTAAGAGGGCGAGAGAAAGAATTAGAATTTCCCAACTTTTATTTGGAAAGACAAGCAATGGTATCACCTCAATGCAAAGATCCACTATTGTCCTTTAAAAACTGTGTTCTTTCCATCTTCTGTGGCATCTTTTTCTACAGTGCTGAGGGTGACTCACATGCCACTGCAAAAGCATCAAAAAGATTAGACTCCTTAAGAAACAATTACCTACTCCTACAACAGTGCAAGAACCATTTCTTTATTAAAGATTAGGGCATTAACAACTGCCTGGAAAAAAAACCCCGCACATTGAGAACAGAAGTCCATTAATTTTTGCTCAATATATAATTCTCATGCAAGATCCTTGCAGACTGTTGCAAGTGGCTTAAGTACAGTATTATAATAGGTTTCAATTACTCCATTATTATTTCTACCAGAGCAGCTGCAAATCCTCTCTTCTGTAGTGGCACCTAATGTTGTTGAAGGGATGTTTAAATTAATGTGTGTTCTCACAAATAATATCCTATTTAAAAAAAAAAAAAGACTGAGTACGTGGCAAGCAGACAACTGACTGCATATAATTTTTCAGAACAAGGTAACACAAGGGAGAACAGATTTCTGTGGCAAGATCACAAGCAGAGACAATATTCCTGTGACCACTTTAGTCTGTTAAGTCAGTTGCAGCACATTTTCTACTAATTGGAAACAAATTAGTACTGTCTGGAGAAAACAGTGAGAACACTGAACTCTAATCTCCTACTAGAACATGTCATGCATATTATCTAGGTTTTTAAAATTTTTGTGTACAGCTATTATTTTTTTCTTAACCTCTGATTATTTCATTTTGCCTCTGGGGTTCTACTTTTAGTCAGACATTAGTCCTATTTGCAAATCTTGAGCTGCTTTGAATAAATTAAATACCTTAATTACTGTACAGGTAATGTCACTTTCGATAACTGCAGGGTTGTGTTTTGGAAGCTTATTAGAATTTTTTTATCACTTCTTGTTGTCTCTGTTGGATGTCTAGTTTAAGAGAAGTGTTTGATCTGCATATATCTCTTGAGCTTGATATTTTGTAAATAGCCTGTCTGGATCTCTACCCATTTTAATTCAAATTTTTATGTGGGTGGGTAGAAGACGTTTGCATAAAACTCTACAATTCTATTGTGGAAATGCCTATTCAATATGAGATTGAGAATTTTTTTTTAAAAAAATCCTGTAACATTCTTATGCAATATGATAATGTGGGTGTAACCGTGTGTGTCATAGCATAGGCATTGTCATGAAGGTATTTGAAGTGTAAAGGTGAACATCTACAAAACCCTCAAATGTAGTCAACTCTTAACTCTTTCATCCTTAGAGTACTGTATTTTAAGCAGAAGTGGTATGAGAGATGCTGGAGAGGTGAACTGGAAGGGAAATATATTTTAATTCATATAGTGAGGGAACCCCTGCTGTGTAAGTATCTTCATTATAGTTTTGCCCATTCTAGAAACCTTTTGTCTATGTAGCCATCCACTACAGAGGTACACATTTTCACCAGAGTTGAACTCTGACACGAGTAGGATGTATCAAAGCAACGACAGTGTTGTTGGCATATCCATATCAAAATCAGGGCTTTTGCAAGTTTAGCTACATATGGAAGGATTGACTGGGTTTTTTTCAGAGCTTTGTGCATGTACACATGTGTGCACATACATTGATGTTCACATGTCTGTGTGCTCTTATTTGCTGAATAGTCAGAGTTATTCTCAGAAAATGTATTTGCTGATGCATTGCCAAAGGTCCTCTGTTGGATTTGGACTTCATTTTAGGTTGTTCTTAGCCATTTTGGGCAGAGAATCTTGCTGGTGTCAGTTAAGGCTGACAGCCAAGGTGCAATTAGTATTAAATACTCTTCTGTTACTTCTTCATTTTCTTTTGCCTTATTTCATTTTTTAGGTTGGAGACAATATCCCTTTAAGAACAGAACTAAAGTCAGTAATTTATTGTTCTGATAGTCTATTGTTATGGTTTGGAGAGACAGAACGTAAAGTCATTTTCTTAAACTTTTCAAAGAGGTGCACCAGCTTGTTCACTATAGTAAGGGAAACTGCTAAAAATAAAACAACCATTTCTTTATTTTTTTATATTTAACTTCAGACAATTTAGGTAGAAAGTTATCCAAAAAGTGAAACTTGAAGAATCAGAAGCACTGTTTGTAAAAATGTTCTCAATGTACATTCAGTTGAAAGTCACAGTTTTATTTTGTAGTTATGCAGTATGCATAATTTCCAGAATAAACTCTTAAAGGTAAAACAGAGAATTGTACACTTAACAATGAACGCCAGAAAATACATTAGTGTTTTACACCTGTGTGGTCATTACAGACTTATCTTCAGACAAAATCTCTGGGTGCTGGAAAGCTTATTAAAAGCTGAAAAATACTTGTCATTTACTATGCAACCAAGTAAAATGGCAAGTTAGACCGCTATATTGATGTTAATATATCAGTACTTTACAGGGAGAATTAATACAATTAAACTAAACTGTAAAAGCCCTCTTTCCATACCTGGGGCCAAGTTCACAAGTGGACACAATTCCCTTGCCATGAATAAGAAGCTTCATTAGCTAAAGCCAGGAAATTCCAGGTTTTAGACGTATTGTTTGAGATCTTAACTATACGAAAGCCCTGACTTCAGCCATTAGATTTTATGCATGAAAGATTATTGCTGTCAAAGATTTTATCTTTAAAGCATAAGGCTTACCCTTCTCAGCAAATTGGTAAAATCCCATATTAAAATCTTGTTAGAAAGTCAATGTTTTTTTAAGGACAGTAGGAAAGCCTTTTGTAAAGAAACGACATTTGTGGACGTTGTCTAAATATTCTGCTCAAAAAATGACTGAAGAATTTCATCAGTATTATATACCTTAAATCTTCATCTGCATTTCCTGTTGTTTATTTTGTATGGAATTTTTCCAAATAACTAAGACTTAATTCAGAAAACAGTACATTCCTTACTAAGATTTTCTAAAAAATTTGAAATGAATGCTTGTTTTAAAACCAGAATATTAAATAGTGACAATTGCTGGACTTCATAATGAAGAAAGACTATGACACTGTAATAAAAATGCTTTACAAAAATAATTATATGATAAATTTTAAAGGGCTAGCACTATAATACAGTTGCATAGCTGGCCCAAAATCTTTCCTGTAGCTTTTTTTTTCTTTTTTTTTTCTTTTGGTTAGAAATAAGACAACTCCTAGGAAGTGACAGATCACAATAATTGGTTTGAATTTATTTGTCTTTTTCCTATAGTCTCAATTTCTCCTAGCATGGTGTGGGGCTCTGAGCTCCTCACTTCCTAACCCCTGTACCCCACAGTTCTGGTGGAATGACGAGTGCCAGGTTTTCAAACATTTTTTGTTTTCTTTCCCATGAGTTTTGTGACTGCTGTTGTGTTTACTCATATGCTGCCCAGACAGCAAGAGAGATCTTTTGATAGACACTCTCTCTTCTCTCTCCCCAGTGGTGTGCAGGTTGATTCTTCCCCCACCATTTTTATATCCCTTTTAGTGTCTTCCTCTGAGCTAATCAGGTCTGTCAGAGAAAGTAAGTTGTTAGAAGTTCACATCAACTTAAATATCACAGTGAAAAAAGGTTTTGCTTCTTTCCCCCCCTTCTTTTTTGTACCATCTAGCTTCTTATTACTGTCAAACTTTAATAAACATCTATTTACCACAAACATTTTTTGAGAAAGAATCCCTTTAAAATTCATTACATGAGTCAAAGCTATTTATTTTATAATTATAAAGTGGGGGTTTTTAGACACCTAAAATGGGTTGTTTTCTGCTCTCTTATATGACTATTATATTTGGCATTGGTCAAGCCTATAGGTAGTAAAATATTAAATATTAATATTAAATATTAATTGTTAAACAGTAATAATAAAATATTAAACAGAACATTGTCCATTTGATGTGGTGTAATCTTCATTCTAAATGCTACTTTTAATTCACAAGAAGGATTACTATGTGGGAAAAAAATGAATTTCTTACAGAAAATTATTCCAGGAAGACTTGAAATGTAATTAGTGTCTCAGGAGCCTGAAATACCTTGCAAAGGAGAATTAAACGGTACTGAGCCACCATACATCAAACCAGTATAACTATTTCCACATCAGGGGTAACATAAGCAATATTATTGTAACTTTAAAAGTCTTAATTCTAATCATAGTAGGGTGGTTTTTTTTCTGGTACCATCTTATGTTTAGTTAAGACAAAAGCTAAAAGCAATGGCTACTGCTTTGGTTTTTATTTCATGTAAAAGAGATATACTGTTCATGTGAGTTAAGAGCAAGCCTTAAAATGGCTTGCTCTAGACTTCTGAAAATATTCTAAGGAATGGCCATCAGGAGCCAAAAGCAGCCAAAGGCTGGTGAATGTTACACCAGGTAACTCACTCTTTTTACTTTTTCAACAAGGGCTCTTATAACTTAACCACACCAACAAATTGTCAGCTTCCCAAGAACACCAAAAATTTTGTGCAAAAACTCAAAGTCAAATAAAGTAATTAAGAATGAAGGAAAAGAAAGAAATAAAAAACTTTTATAAGAATTAAAAGGGAACTATCTAAGAAGACTTTTATTTCCATTCCCATACCTAAAAATCTAAGCCCATTCTGTGATTTCAATAGTTCCTTTTCCATACCACACAGGATTATAAAAAAAAAGAAATACAGAATCCAAACGCAGGGACAGGGAGAATGAAGTACCACCCACCGTAGGAGAAGATCAAGTTCAAGTCTCTCAGACCTGATGAGATGCATCCAAGGGTCCTGAGGGAACTGGCAGATGAAGTTGCTAAGCCACTATACATTATATTTGAGAAGTCGTGGCAGTCTGTTGAAGTTCCCAGTGACTGGAAAAGAGGAAATATAACCTGGATTTTTAAAAAGGGAAAAAAGGAAGACCCGAGGAGCTGTAGGCTGGTCAGTCTCACCTCTGTGCCTGGCAAGATCATGGAGCAGATCCTTCTGGAAATTATGCTAAGGCTACATGGAAAACAGAGAGGTGATTGGTGACAGCCAACATGGCTTCACTAAGGACAAATCATGTCTGACAAAATTGGTGGCCTTCTATGACGGGATTACAGCATTGGTGGATAAGGGAAGAGCAACTGATGTCATCTACCTGGACTTGTGCAAAGCATTTGATACTGTCCCACACAACATCCTTGTCTCTAAAATGGAGAGACATGGATTTGACAGGTGGACCACTCAGTGGATAAGGAATTGGCTGGATGGTCACACTCAAAGAGTTGTGGTCAATGGCTCGATATCCGGGTGGACAACAGTGACGAGTGCTGTCCTTCAGGGGTCTGTGTTGGGAACAGTATTATTTAAGCTCTTTGTCGGGGACATGGACAGTGGGATTGAGTGCATCCTCAGCAAGTTTGTGGATGACACCAAGCTGAGTGGTGTGGTTGATACTCTAGAGGGAAGGGATGCCATCCAGATGGACCTTGACAGGCTACAGAGGCAAGCCCAAGCGAACTTCATGAAGTTCAACAAGGCCAAGTGCAAGGTCCTGCACCTGGGTCAGGGCAATCCCAAACATCGATACAGACTTGGGGATGAGTGGATTAAGAGCAGCCCTGTGGAGGACTTGGGGGTATTGGTGGACAAAAAACTGAATATGACCTGGCAATGTGTGCTCGCAGCCCAGAAAGCCAACTGTATCCTGGGCTGCATCAAAAGAAGTGTGGCCAGCAGGCCGAGGGAGGAGATTCTACCACTCTTCTCTGCTCTTGTGAGACCCCACTTGGACTACAGTGTTCAGCTCTGAGGCCCCCAGCATAAGACAGACATGCACCTGCTCGAGCAGGTCCAGAGAAGAGTCATGAAGGTGATCAGGGGGGTTCGAGCACCTCCCCTATGAGGACAGGCTGAGAGAGCTGGGGTTGTTTAGCCTAGAGAAGAGAAGGCTCTGGGGAGACCTTATATCAGCCTTCCAGTACTTAAAGTGAGTCTACTGGAAAGATGGGGAGGGACTCTTTATCACGGATAGGACAAGGAGGTAATGGATTTAAACTGAAAGAGGGTAGATTTAGATTAGATATTAGGAAGAAATTCTTGACTGTGAGGGTGGTGAGATACTGGAACAGGTTACCCAGAGAAGTTGTGGATGCCCCCTCCCTGGAAAGTGTTCAAGGCCACGTTGGATGGGGCTTTGAGCAACCTGGCCTAATGAAAGCTGTTTCTGCCCATGGCACCCCCTGCCATGGCAACCCCCCGTTGGAACTAGATGATCTTTAAGGTTCCTTCCAACCCAAATCATTCTATGATTCTATGATCCTAAATGAAAGGTTTTTCTGACATCCAGGAAAGTTCTAAGGTACTCAGAAACCATGGGTGGAATAACCTTCTTTAACAACTAATTCTTAAATACTTAAATCTTCCTCTAAGTGAATGATGCTACGTCTTTTCATAGTACAGTACTATGTCAATATAACAGTACAGCTGAACTGTAGATAAGCTATGTTCATTTTCTGTCCCTTTCTCTCTATGTGTAAAAGATGAAGGAATGTAGTGTGATTTCTCACTCACTATATGAGTGCAAGATTGAAAAATAACTGTCATGATATGCAGTACATTCATGCACAGTGACACAATTTAGTTTACTACTTTCTAAAGTAGCTTAGAACTAGTTCAAATTTTGAACTGCAAATTTGGGTGTAAAAGTGAAAAATATAGTCCCATTCCTGACATAAGTGGTTATGTTTTATAGTGTATAATAATAATTTCTTCTGTAGTCTGTAATTTTGAATGTATCGCCTCATGTGTAGTGTGCTCCAGGAATTTGACTCCTGGTTTTATTTTATTTCTCTGTCTTAAACAGTTTTCACTGGGAAGCGACAGCATTTTATTTTTCTTCTTTTTTGAATTAGACAAAAAATCAAGAAATTTAAATCTTTTAATTATAAGAATATAAGCTTATGACAGTAAACAAATGTGTTAAAAATCATATGCAGAACTGGGTAAACTTCTTAGATTTTAGGTTATCTGACATTTCCAATTATAATATGCTCTTTCAATTTCTTGCAGCTTTAACTATTTGTGCTGAAGACACTGATTTCACCACTTCTCTTTTTTTTTTTTTCTAAATGTCGTTAAGAATAGAATAAGTCTTTTAAAATATGGACATTTAGAATAAGGACCTCATTCTGATATTTTTACGATTTTAAGTTGGATCTAATTTTTTCAATGAACTTGCAATTTAACTCTTGTTTAAAGAATACAGTTTTCACCTTTGGCCAATTTGCTTTGCATTCCACTTATAAGTTCTCACTAGATCACAGTTTTGAGATGCTTGGTAGACTTTTTGTTGCAGAAGCTACTTTTCACCATGCAGAAGATGGCTTTCCTGGAATTACAACTCTGAGCTTGATCTATACTGAGTACAAGAACAACAGAAAATTCATATTCTTTGGATGAACATCTAGCCCTGACATGTGAGACTAAGCACTATGAAATTAAACCCACCTGCTCTAAAGGCATCAGTTGTGCCTCGGACTTGTGAGAAAAAGAAAACTAGATGGGAGGAAAAGAGATCAGATCATCCATTGCACCTTCAATTGCTCCCCTTTCTATTTCATGACAGAGACTATTCATTCTCATGAGACCTATTGCTTTTTCTGTGACCTCATTCTATTAACAGCATTTGCATCATAGGCCTCTCCATGTCACACACTGGTAGAAAGCAGTGCTGGACCCGGATGGTCAGTCACCAGTTGCCATGTGAGCTGGTAAAGGGAGGAAGGCAGGCCCAGCGACCACAGAAGATCTAGGACCCGTTTTGCAGAAATTTTGAGCATTATAGATGCAGCAGACTGTGTGAGAAAAAAATGAAGTACACTATAACAGAAAGTGCTCTGGAAATAATCAGATCCTGAGCATTCAGAACTAGCCAATAGTGTCCTTTGTCTCCCTCCCTGTCACTGGTCCCTATTGGTAATATGGGAGTGACTATCATCTCCAGTCTCCATGTATTTAAGGTAATGTGAAATAAATTAATCAATTTTAGTTAAATACTCAGGTACTCAAAATTTCTTCTAAAGGGAAAAAAAATAAAATAATGAATTCTGTCTTAAATATTGTGCAGTAATTCAGTTATATCAGTAAGAATTTATAAAGAGAAAAATAATTGCTCGTTATAGTACATCATTCATCCTCAGCAGTGACCAAGGCAGTATGGGATCAAAAAATCCAAAACTGTGCAGAATGGATGTGCCTAAGCAGGTGGAATTAAACCTGCATTTTCTTATTTTGGATTCCTTGTGTTTGCAAGACCTTTGCAATCAACTTTTAACACAGTGTGAATGTGAAAACGTGCTCATGTGTGCCCCTGTATTATAGCCATACCTCTGTCAATATTAGTAATGAAAGCTGTTAAAGATTGTACCTAAACTTCATTATTGAAAACGGGTTATTGGAGAAAGTAATTAGTCACTCATTCCATTAAGGAGTGCACACCAGAGGATGAGTTTATTCTGTTTCTTGCAAAGCATTTCAGCTTCTCTAAACATTGTTGAAGTGTTACCTTTTCCTGTTTTGTGGGAAAGGCCAATATCATACAACCTCTGCAAAGAGCTCTCAGTTTGCAACTACACACTTACATTATAATTGCTATAGTGCAGTTTCTCTTTATACTATCTTTCCTTTGTCTGCCATTCTTTACCTCTTTCATAAATAAGAAAACATACATCTTAACTTGTTCCAAGTCTTAAAAGCACTCCAACTGTGGGATTTGGCTTTAGCTCATATACTCTGATTCCCAGTTTTAAAGCAAAAGAGCTAGCCCTGCAGGAAGGAAATAAAAAAAATAAAAATAATAATAATAAAAAAGCTGATTGTTTGATTTCTTTGATTCCCTGAGTGGAGAAAGTGAGAGATGAAAATCTCCAGTGTCTAGGTGATATATAGAAATGTACATTTATAAAATTGGTATCTGAATGCACTGATGATAAGTGAGATCCCTAGCATGATGAGTATTTAAAATACCTTCAGTGAGCCTGAAAGCAGAAGTTTTCTTTGTTATGTTTTCAACACAAATACAGACTTTTCAGATGGGATGAGGCAACATTCCAGAGCAGATTAGCACATTTGGTCTGCAATGTTTCATGATCTTGACTTATCATGAACTCTGTGAACTCAAATTCTGTTAACACTGTCACAGAATCACAATGAAAAAAACACAGCTCAACTACCAGAAGATTAAATACTGTGGTTTTAAATAATGTTCATTTTAACCAAAAGATTCACTAGTGGGGTATCCCATGTATTTTATTAATGGTGAACCAAATAAGCTGGCAGGGTTACCTTTGTGGTTAGGCAGTAAGGAATTGTTTTATTTTAAAAACACTGTGATTAGCTTTGTGTGTACATGGGTGGGTGGAAGGGTGGGTGTGAACAGTCGTAGATGAGCGCATGCATATGTAGACACAACAACGTGGTAGCCAAAGCCAAGAAAATTGAATGTCACTTTTTTCTGTCCTTAGGCGTTTTATTAACTGTGGAGGCAAAAAGTATCGCCCAAACCGAGAGAAAAAAACATAAACTCACATTTACATTAGACATAGCTATTATGTATAGCAGAGTCCTCAGGGTAGGTATTATGCATACTTTTCTATTGTGTAGTGCCTGAAGGAAGCTGTTCTTGCTTCTGGAAGCAATGATAAAAATATAGAAAAGGTGTAATCATCTTGATGATATTTAGCTGATGCATTAGTGGTGTGATCTTAGAATCGAAGAGCGAGCCTCTATTCTGCCACAGAAATGTGGGGTGGTCCTTGATGGAGCACATTGGCAAGGCAGCGTGCAGGAGGCTGAGGACTATTCTACATCTGTCTTCCACAACAACGCCAATCCATTGACTTCTATTAGTATACAAGTCAGAAAATATATAAAGACTTTAAACTCCATTTTACATGATCTTATGGGGCTTGGTAAAAATTAAGATTTGTCTCCACTTTCACATTTGTATAAACTCTTATAGAATTAGCTTAGACTTTCTTCAGACACATTTAAGCCCTATTGTTGATAATAACGATAATAATAATTAGCAACATAGGGCATAATTATCACAAATATAAATAAATATGAAATATTTATTAACTTTAATGTTAGTAGCATTAAAGTAGTAACTTTAATGTTAATGCATTAACAGCTGATATGTTTTAGTGTGCTCATATCTTACAAAAAGTTCAAACATTTCCCACATTTGATTCCCAGGAATCAAAAAGTGATTTCATTTTAAGATGTTTTGAATTTGTAGCTAGTAATTGTAAGATTAAAAACAAAACAAACCCCTTTGACATAACATTTATGGTCATAGGACTTCTAAAGGGAAAAATAAGGTCTTCTGAAGCTAAGCCAAATACAGCTCAGAGAAACTAAAGAAAACAGGCAACTGTTCCCTATACCCTGAGGGTCTTTGGAAAACCTTAGCTTAAGACACGTCTGAGGGGATTTAGTATTATAACATCTTAAAGATATCAAAATGGCATGTATGAAATACACTGGCACTTTCTGCTGAACCCTGACATATTTGGAAGATTAGTTTTTTGTTGGATATGTATTCATTACTCAGCTATCTGGATTGGGAACAGAACTGGAAATATAATGGGATAAAAACTCTCTTGTGAGATATCTTGCATCTGTTTGTTCTTCTGAAATGTAATAGTCGTAAGCACATGAAAACCAAAACCAATGACAACCAGCCAACTAAAAAAACCTGAAACCCAGAGATACATTTAAGTTTGAATTATTTATTTTATTATATGAATTATATATTCATTCATTATTATATATTCATTTTATAGATAATATTCATTATATATAATATTAATAATAATATTACATGTAATAATATATAATATAATATTCATTATTTTTTATTTTATTATATGTGAAAACTATAAATAGAAATAAGAACAAAGGTAATGTCTCTATTAGAGAATACAGTGCATACTTATTTGTAACATGTTGAATCACGTCTGGCTCACAAACCCCTACAGACAGTAACATAAAAAAAAGTATGTAGGAAAATGTAGCCCTGCCACCTCATCCACTATTTCATAGCTATATGCATCTCAGGAAGGCTATATTAAAATCCAGACCTGTTGAATTTAGTTGGTGGGTTTTTCTTCATTGATTTTACCAGTGCCAGGGTCTTATGAGAACTGTCTTCATCACAGTATTTTCTAATACTTACAATTCTAGTTCAAAACACGTCTTTTTTACTTTACAATGGAATCCTGATTTAACTTCTTGAAAACATTTGAGCGATCCAGACTTGTTATATCCTCTTGATTAGGTCATTTGTTTCTAGTACAAAAGTGTCAAGCCAGTGTAACTATCATCCACAGACAAAAGCTGCAATAGACAGAAATCCAGAAATATTGTTTGTTATATTGAAACGGTGAAATAAAAGCAAACCAGCAAGCATTAAGGGCTTTTCAAGATGGTCTGTTGTTTAAAAAGGACTGGCTCATCATGAGCCCTAACCTAAGTTTTTGAAAGATAAAAAGTTATTTTAGGCAACATATCTAAAGAAATACAATTATTTTCACTTAGAAAAACATTCCTTACTACCTCCTCATTCCAAAAGGTGAAGATCTTAAACATTTAGTTTACTGCTGGCACAGTATAAATAATAACAAGCCCATCACTGAAGTAAAACCTTTCAAATAGCTGTGACTAATTCAGTAGATGATACTGATGAATAAAAATTATTTTGACTAACATAATTGTAGTCTAACATTATTTCTTCAGAAACAATTCCAAAAAGCAAACCAAACATTTTTCTTTCTGTAGTTTTCAAATTAATTTGGTGGAAGACATTTCAGCCCATGATAGGCATTTTTATGTATTATGCATCAGAACAACAATATCTGTTATAGCTATTTTGCTATTTGGTCTACATGATTAGTAACTTCCTTTTTTTCTGCTTGCTCTCTAACTTTCTAGGAAGCCATAGAGACTAGCTCAGACATCCATGTGAATAAGTATTTGCAGTTTTTTCTCTATCTTAATTTTGGTTGGAAACAAAATCTAATGCCCATGAACATGCATGATGACAACTGATGTCACCGGTAAGTTTTCCTTAGCTCACAGAGGCAGCATGGGTCTCAGCATGGGACAACAAAAACACTGAATAAGACCTCAAAAACTTACTGAAAGGAAAAAAATCCCATAATATGTCTTAGCTGCTGGTATTTCCTCATGGCTTATGAAGTAGTTTCAAGCTACTTTTCTCCACATTGATCTCTCCAGTCTTACTAAGGCAAAAGAGATCATCTTCCTGATGAAATGTTGACAGAAAATAAAACCTCGTGTACCCTTTCAAAGCTAGTAGGGACTCTCTGGAACAAGCTCATACAATTTTTAAACACAAGGATTTTTATATTTCTGCCTATGGCATGACTTCCTTTCTTCCCCACTAGTAAACAGGTATATAGGAAGTTGGTTTTCAGGAGAGCTCTATGCATCTGACACCTCATAGGGCTCTTTAGGATCTTCTCATATAGAATCATAGAATCATAGAATCGTTAAGGTTGGAAAAGACCCTTAAGATCATCGAGTCCAACCATTAACCTAACACTGCCAAGTCCACCACTAAACCATGTCCTTAAAGCACCACATCTACACGTCTTTTAAATACCTCCAGAGATGAAGACTCAAACACTTCCCTGGGCAGCCTGTTCCAGTGCCTCACTACCCTTTCAGTGAAGAAGTTTTTTGTAATATCCAGCCTAAACATACCCTGGTACAACTTGAGGTCATTTCCTCTTGTCCTATTGCTTGTTACTTGGCAGAAGAGACCAACCACCACCTCTCTACAACCTCCTTTCAGGTAGTTGTAGAGAGCAATAAGGTCTCCCCTCAGCCTCTTCTTCTCCAAACTAAACAACCCCAGCTCTCTCAGCCGCTCCTCATAAGGCTTGTGCTCCAGACCCTTCACCAGCTTTGTTGCCCTTCTTTGGACACTCTCCAGCACCTCAATGTCCTTCTTGTAGTGAGGGGACCAAAACTGAACACAGTATTTGAGGTGCGGCCTCACCAGTGCTGAGTACAGGGGGACAATCACTTCCCTAGTCCTGCTGGCCACACTGTTCCTCATACAAGACAGGATGCCATTGGCCCTCTTGGCCACCTCAGCACACTGCTGCTCATGTTCAGCTGGCTGTCGACCAACACCCCCGGGTCCTTTTCAGCCAGGCAGCTCTCCAGCCACTCTTCCCCAAGCCTGGGGTTGTTATGACCCAAGTGCAGGACCCAACACTAAGCCTTGTTGAATCTCATACAACTGGCCTCAGCCCATCACTCCAGCCTGCCCAGGTCCCTCTGTAGGGACTTCCTACCCTCCAGCAGATCAACACTCTCACCCAACTTGTTGTTGTCTGCAGACTTACTGAGGGTGCACTCAATCCCCTCACCTAGATCATTGATAAAGATATTAAACAGGACTGGCCCCAATATTGAGCTCTGGGGACCACCACTGGTGACTGGCCGCCAACTGGATTTGACTCCATTCATCACTACCCTCTGGGCTCGGCCATCCAGCCAGTTTATAACCCAGTGGAGAGTGCAATATCAAAGCCATTAGAGAAAAGTTAAGACACTATTAGCACATTCCAAAACAGTTTAATATTGAGGGTGTGGGGCTCTATGTCTGTACATGTATGTGAATATAGCTGCCTGCCTCTCCCAAATGTCCACAGCTATCTGGAAAAAACATCTATTCTGAATATTTCTTTCTGCAATGACTTTTTCCTGACCATGAATAAAGGCATATTTCCAGACAGAAAACGTGATGAAGCATAGTAATGGTTGAGGACTGTTTCTCAATCCAGCTTTTTGCTTGAGTCACTGTGAGGCTTTGAGCAAATCTTAACTTCTCAGTCTCAGGTTCCTCAACTTTATACCACAGATGATAACTGTAATCTGTCTTGCAATGGTGGTGTGAAGATTGGCTTGTCTCTCTGGAGCACATAGAGAACATAAATACACCATGAGTAGTCACGACATGGGAAAAGTCTGGCAGCTGTCTGAATGACTTTCCTGCTTTGGATGCCCTATGCATCCCTCTTGAATTAAATGCCACTAATACTAGTCATTCTGATTCAAATTCGCTTTGTCGCTTTGTCTTTCCAAATGGATTTTCCAACTTCTACAGACTTCTTTGTTGAGAAAATGTCATGCTCAGAATTTCCAATTTACTATACAGAATTTAAAGGGGAATATCGGTCACTCTGTTGTTCTTCACTCTTACAGAAAGATCACACTTGTGAAGAAAGGCCACCTAAAAATCATTTAAGCTGAAATGAGAATAAAAGTCTATTTGTGTGTGGACTTGTGGTGGTGGATGTTTTCTTGTATTTGGAGAATCTAATTCCTTCTTTTTCCTAATTGCCTGAGCCCTAGAATAAGCACTGCTATTTTCATAAGAAATCACTTGCACTTAAAAATGTACTTGTGGGCAAAGATTTTTGGTCCTCAGACCCTGACATCCTTGATCTTTACTGCACGTGTGATTTCATAGAATCATAGAATCATAGAATTGTTAAGGTTGGAAAAGACCCTTAGGATCATCAGGTCCAACCGTTAACCCAGCACTGCCAAGTCCACCACTAAACCATGTCCTCAAGTACTGCATCTACCCGTCTTTTAAATACCTCCAGGGATGGGGACTCAACCACTTCCCTGGGCAACCTGTTCCAGTGCCTGACTACTCTTTCAGTAAAGAAGATTTTTGTAATATCCAACCTAAACTTACCCTGGCGCAGCTTGAGGCCATTTCCTCTCGTCCTATTGCTTGTTACTGGGGTGAAGAGACCGACCCCCACCTCTCTACAACCTCCTTTCAGGTAATTGTAGAGGGCAATAAGGTCTCCCCTCAGCCTCCTCTTCTCCAAACTAAACAAACCCAGCTCCCTCAGCCGCTCCTCATAAGACTTGTGCTCTAGACCCTTCACCAACCTCGTTGCCCTTCTCTGGACATGCTCCAGCACCTCGATGTCCTTCTTGAAGTGAGGGGCCCAAAACTGAACACAGTATTTGAGGTGCGGCCTCACCAGTGCTGAGTACAGGGGCACTATCACCTCCCTGGTCCTGCTGGCCATGCTATTCCTGATACAAGCCAGGATGCCATTGGCCCTCTTGGCCACCTGGGCACACTGCTGGCTCATGTTTAGGCGGCTGTCAACCATCACCCCCAGGTCCTTTTCAGCCAGGCTGCTTTCCAGCCACTCCTCCCCAAGCCTGTAGCATTGCATGGGGTTGTTGTGACCCAAGTGCAGGACCCGGCACTTGGCCTTGTTGAACCTCATACAGTTGGCCCCAGCCCAACAATCCAGCCTGCCCAGGTCCCTCTGCAGGGCCTTCCTACCCTCCAGCAGATCGACACTCCCACCTAACTTGGTGTCATCTGCAAACTTACTGAGGGTGCACTCGATCCCCTCATCCAGATCATCGATAAAGATATTAAACAGGACCAGCCCCAACACTGAGCCTTGGGGAACACCACTCATGACCGGTCACCAACTGGATTTGGCTCCATTCACCACCACTCTCTGGGCTCGGCTGTCCAGCCAGTTTTTAACCCAGCTCAGAGTGCACTTGTCCAAGCCGTGAGCAGCCAGCTTCTGTAGGAGAATGCTGTAGGAGACGGTGTCAAAGGCCTTACTGAAGTCCAAGTAGACAACATCCACAGCCTTCCCCTCATCCACTAAGCAGGTCACCTTGTCATAGAAGGAGACCAGGTTAGTGAAGCAGGACCTGCCTTTCATAAACCCATGCTGGCTGAGCCTGATCCCCCGGTTGTCCCGCACATGCCGCATAATGGCACTCAGGATGATCTGCTCCATGACCTTCCCCGGCACTGAGGTCAGGCTGACAGGCCTGTAGTTCCCCAGATCCTCCTTCCCACCCTTCTTGTAGATGGGTGTCACATTTGCTAGCTTCCAGTCATCTGGGACCTCCCCGGTTGACCAGGACTGCTGATAAATGATGGAGAGTGGCTTGGCAAGCTCCTCCGCCAGCTCCCTCAGTATCCTCGGGTGGATCCCGTCTGGCCCCATAGACTTGTGGGCATCCAGGTGGAGGAGCAGGTCAGCGACTGCCACCTCTTCGACAGCTGGGACTACATTCTGTGTCCTGTCTCCATCTCCCAGCTCAGGGGCATGAAAACCTTGAGGATGATCAGTCCGACTATTAAAGACTGAGGCAAAGAAGGCATTAAGTACCTCAGCCTTCTCCTCATCCTTCATGGCCAAGATTCCCTCCGCATCCAACAAGGGAGGGAGATTTGGATAACTGTGTCTTTTAGTCACCAGTTGGTAATGAAAATGTGAATTTTTAAATACACATGTGGATTTCACTTCAGCTTGTGTGGGAGATTTGGTAGAAATTTGGACCATAAGGCATCCCTGTGTCTAATATTAATGAACTGGTAATCCAGAAGATACAAGACTGATAACAAAAAAATACCATTGAGATGATAGAAAAACATTCATCTTTAAATATTTCATCCACTCCTCCCCCCATCTATCAGATGGCAACAGATGCAAAATGGATTTTCCCAACTAGTTCAGTCTTTGTGATTTAGTACATACCTGTTTGGCCATCAATTCACAGATAATATGTTCTTTACCAAGGATTTCCGTCTCTTATCTGAGTAGACTGACGCATACTAACACAATACAGAGTGGGGAAGTTCATCGTTTGATTGATGAGTTGGAATCCCAGGCCGAATAGTAATTAACTTCATTATGTTGTCTGGTGTCTGTGCTCTTCACAAAAACCTATGATACACTTTCTTGGATTTTTTTCAGTGAATTACCCCACATGGATTTCCCTTGTTAGTCCTGCAGAGAAGAAACGTTGGATCCTTACAGAAAATGTTTCCTCTTAACAAATGAAAATGGTGATTTTCTGCTTTTACCTGTCTTTTTTACATAAATAGTAGACTTCAGCCTGTAAGTTCAGCAACTTTTTATCAACTGACAAGTTCATTAAAACAAAAAGCACCATGAGATGTGAATAAATAATTAAAAGGAAAATAGCTCATAGTCAATCTTTTCAATGTGTAATGACCATAACAGATCAATAATACTTTCATTGGATTGCTGAGTTATCTTTTCTATTAAGGACAGTAACTTGCTTCATAAATGGAAAGTTAAAACTGTTACATATGGGATGTTTTTTTTAATCTCTGACTTTATTTCTTTGAAAATATGGCATGTGAGTTTAAAACACAAATAACAAGGGCAGGTACTATAAATATATTTTACAACATAATAGTGAAAAAATTGTTAGGCCCCTTTTCACTAAAGGTTGTTTGCAGGTGTTATTATTTCACATTTATAAAATTGCAGGTGGGAGGTACATATTCTTAGTACAAAAACAAAGGTTCTTTCCAAAAAATTACAGGAGACCGGGACAGGAATGTAACAGGGAATCAAGGAAAGACAGATTCAACAATGGGATTTTTGTGCTATTGTTTGAAGTGCTTACCCAGCTTGAAAAAGTCTATTATCATACTCATCATGTTCAATATACATATTTTCTGAGCAGCTGTCAAAGCCCAGTGGCCTTGTGTGGCTGGCCCAGGTCCTGCCTCGCCAAGCAGCACCTCGGACACCCACCTCTAACTGCATGACCCATGCACATGGTAGCAGCTTCCCTAAGAGGGGAGTAACGAAGGCACCAGACTGGGAGGAAACCTGGATTTTATTCTCAGATTTAGCACTCATGGGGAGGGAGGGGAAGGAAGGAATTCTCTAGCTCTGTTTCCACCTCTATTATTTATGAAGTTCTTAAGGTCTTAAAACAAGGAGAACCTCCTTTTACTGACCAAAGGACCACACAGTATCCTTTGCAGAACTCTTTCAGAACTTTTTTGTTACAACTAAAAAGAATCTATTGCAAATCTAACACACATTGCAAATCCCACTGTATAAGATACACGCAATTGGAAAATCTGTATTTCTGAATTGTTCAGATACATCTCCATGTCTGTGCAAACATTTCTTAAGGTACCACAAAATAATGATCAGTGTAATTGTTTTTAACCTCTTTATTTTCATTTTTATTTCTTGTTTTATTAGCCCTAAGTGTAATTGTTGGCAATACCATGGTCATAATCAAAGAAAAGGGTGTTCAGTAACAAAAATATCCTTCAATATAGGAGTGTGTGTATATATATATTATGTATATAAAATATATGCAAAATATAAAATACAAATATAATTTCAAATACAAATTTAATATCAAATACAGCAATCACATACAGTAAATCTGGAGGTTCATTACATCAGCAGACTATGCCTCTAGGCCCTTGTAGGCATGAGCAAGTTGCTTCTATCTTCTATTCCATAACATTTCTTGAGAAAGGCCAGATAGGACATGAGCATGCAGAAGTGCAGGCTGAATAAAGAGTTATTCAGGTTAACAATATTGAAATAAAATTAAATCAGAGGTCCACCAATAAAATGACTAGCTTTTCATAGGAACTCTGATCTGTCTGTGTTTTTGTATGAGTAAAATTGATAGCTTTCCAATATTGTTCCTTGAAAATTGTCTCACCAAGTGGATAGCTTCACCTTTAAATCTGAGGTGAAAATAAGGAGGTCTGTCTTTCATTAATCTTGCAAACATATTTTGGAAATTTTGCTATGTTTTGGCTGGCTGAAGTTTCTTAAATTCCAGGAGGAAAGCTCCCTTTCCTGTCTTCTGCCATAAATAACATCTTTTTCTTAATGTATTCCACTATTCAGAACAGTTTCTAAGCCTGTTCAACAAAGCTGTCAGGGCAAATGAATTGCTCTCCCCTGATGTTTGTTATTAACAGATTGTATACTGATAGGATAATAACCTCTTTCTTCGTACATGAAAGGCATTCTTGTGAGCTGGATTACAACATGAGATATAAAAGACGTGCTCTGTGGATAACTTCCAGGCTACTTTGCACCACATTGCTCTCCCATAATTTTGTGTTTGTTATCTTGAACGAGTGACAGTAACCACCTATCAGAAACTGAAATTTATGTGAAATGAGTACCACATGTATGATGTTTACTTCAGTCTGGGCAAAGCAGTGACAGATCATTATAGCCCATGGAGCTCCGTGTTTTAGACTGTGTGCAATTTAATATCAAGTGCCATAACTTGAACATACAATAGCAAAAAAGAGACTGGTATGAAAAATAAACCACGTGTCATATCATGTGTTAGTTTCCAGCAAGGTTTTGGGGTGGTTTTGTCAAACAAGTACTTATTTGTTTATTTTAATATGTTAAAATGATCATTTTTCTTCTATGGTGGATAGCATGTTTTTAATGTATGTAAGCTATTGCTACTCATTTAAAGATTTGAAGGAGAGTGGCAAAGGTTTTGCTAATAAAAAAATAAATTCCATAAGATCATTAGAAAGTGCAGGTGAAGATGTGAATGACAAATAACTTCAGCTAAAAGCAAGGTATTTCAGTATCAAAAGACCTTTCATACAAGCTGGAAAAGACCAGAGTTCAGAGCTGATTTGTGCTTCTGCCATATCACTGAAATATAAAGTATAAGACAGCACGTATCCCTTCATTCTTGTAAAATGGTAGCATTTTGTTGAGATTTATGAAACATTGCTTTGAGTATCTAAAAGAGATACTTAAATTAGGAATTTACTAAGCCTAAGTTCCTCTTGTAGTCAGTCAAATATAATAAACTATTCACCCTGAACCTGAATTACAAGTTTAGAGTGTCCATCTCTCTAAATTAACTACAGTGGAAACATATGAAAACTATGCTCAGTTAAAGTGACTGAAATTATGTGTCGGTCCCATTCTGAGCTACGTAGGTGTCACTTTAGTTAGTTAAAGAACCTGAAATCAAAATTTCAGGCAGCATTCAGAAAGGAAAAAAAGAAATGCAGGCTGGTCATTCTTTTTTCTGTCAGATCATTTCTTGTGGGGAATACTGATGATTAATTGAAAACATGTTTCAGCTATCTGGGATTTATGGATTTATTTAATTTTATGGATTAAAATCTTAATTATTTTTTGTATTTGTTCTATGAATGTTCCCACTCTGCAATACTTCAGTTTAAAGTAGAAATATTTAGAAATATGTGGTCCTAGGGCATAGTGAGAATTGTAATATAATTGTGTCTCCATTGCACTCTATGAGCTTTGAATAAAATATTTTCTGTGATGTATTGCTTGTTCTTTCCAATATAATTCAAAATGCATTTAAAGCAAAGACATTTTTCCATCACGTATATTTTTGACACTCTGTAAGAAAGCCATATATCTTGCTACTTAGATGAAGGTGTAGATAGACATATAGAGGATATAAATATGGGTTGTTTTTTTTAAAAGGCAAACTCCTATTAATCCTAACAGGAGTTTCTATTACATGTTTTTAGCATAAGTCCTGAACCTGTTGGAAGCTCAGCATGGATAGTCTCAGAGATTTTATTTCTTTTTAGCATCATGATGTCATGTCTATGTTAATTATGGTATGTGGATGCAAACCTGAGGGATTTCTGCTTTGTGCTCCATTACTCAGTGAGAACATCCCCATAGGACATGTCCTGCTATTTATTCTAGACTGTTCTTCTCTGAACTTCAGCTTTTGGTGATAAAATGTTTAAATTCCAAATTCATCAATTTAGGAAAACAATAAAGACGTACTTTTGTTTATATGTTCTTTTGCAACTGTAAATTTGGACACTGAATGTACATTCTGACAGGTTCCAGTTCAGTATCTTTTTTACATTAACCTTGATGTAAATTGAATATGTGATTAAATGTCTTCTTGAATGCAACAATATTTCTGAAAATTTGTCTTAATGATTTATACAGACTAGGTTCTCCATTGATGTGTTGAAATACAACTCCATTAACATCAATGACAATTTTCAGACACTGAGAATTTTTCTCCTAGGTTTATTTTTGAAATTTATGTTTTCTTTTCAGGTATATGTATGCAGATAGATACACCATATACATATATATACACACACACCCCCCCATATATATATACACACCATATATATATATATAAAAATATATGTATATTTGTGTGTGCCTGCATATATGCATTTATATAAACATAAAAGACAGTCATTTAACTGAAATATTGAAAAATAATGCGCAATTTCAGATATATTTCTCTTTCATTTAGGTCTCAGAATATGATGCGATTTTACATGAGCCACAAATTCAGAAGTCATCATCTATTTGTTTTGACCTGTCTAGCGATAATATTTAGTAAACTTGCTTATAGTCTTTGTTCAGTGACCTTAACATTTCTGTGAGCAATTTCAAAACTGAATGGGTATGAAAAAGACTTTATATTAAAACAAGCAAGCAAGCAAACAAACAAAAAAACCCTTTCTATTTCACTATATTTTTAAGATATTCTTCCTTCAGTATACAAAATTTTCAACACTGCACACCCAAGAACATACTTTGAAGTTCCAATCTAACTCTTTCCACATTTGCTCCCAGAAGGCTAGAGGCTAATGTACAAATTATTCTCCTTTCTTCCAAGGTTTCAAGAATTATGACCAAATTCTTCATCCAAAACTGTCTGCACACAGCTCTTTCCGGCTTTAATGGGGCGCTATCAGTTTGGAAAACCATTTTACTGTCTTTTTGTAAGTAACAGCTGCCATTCCCATAATTAATTTTTCCACAAGTTTTTAAAAACTTTATTCTAAGAAAGATTTTGCTGGGTAGCCAGCTTCAGTTTCTCTGTTATATAGACCATCAACAGCTTCCTTATTGAAGATTTTATAAATAAGATCAAAGAATAACATATGCATTTTGTTGCTTTGTTGTTTGATAATCAAATTAGTAACATCGCTTTAAAGGGATTGATGGGTGGATGGATCTGAAAGGAGAATTTGGGTGTTGCTTTTCAAATCATATACATAAATTGCATGCGATTATAAAGAAAGTTGACAAGGTATGCTAGAACAAGAAAGGTAGAGAACTAGAAAGGAGACTCCCCATCCCTGACACTCTCTCTCCCTTTCCATATACTTAGAGGTATAGCAGAGAGATGATGATGAAGTTAATATCCATCAGCACAGGTCTTCTGCTTTAACTCGTGTGATACTCATATAAAGAGCCTGATGAGGAACTAGGTGGGAGTCTTAGCATTAGAAGAAAGAGTTTGAGTGTTTATAGGGCTGTGAAGAAAGTTAGTACTACCTGAGGCATCCACTAAATCTGTGACTTGATCAAGGTCATCATAAATTAAGAAAATTATTACTATGCCAACAGCATTTACATGGATATCTTGTCTTTAATTTAAGAGAGGGAAGCACTATGCCACTACACACCACATGAGGAAACTTTATGCAAATTGATAAACTATGTCTTGCTAAATATATTCCAGATCTCCAGAGCCCCCTGTACTTCCCTAAATAATGACTGCCTGTTATAGAAGGACATTTGCACTCTCAGAGGAGGAGGAGCTGCTCTGTCATACCAGCAATTACAGTAACTAATAAATCAGACAACTCTGACAAGTCTTCCAGCATGAGGTGTAGGCAGAGTTGAACAATGTAAGGAGATAGGGCAGCTCTACACAGTATTTGCTCTGGATTACCCTGGATTACTTGCCTTGAAGGTCTCACTAGACAAAACCCACTGCTTCAAGCAACAACTAATATTTTTATTAAGTTTGAATCATGCACATAATGACTCATAAGGGTTGAACAATAACATTTACATGTAGAAGCCAAACAATTGGTGTTACGCCCTATTTTCCTGCTCTCACCACTCTTCTAGGTAGACATGACGCAGTGCCTGCGTGCAATCTTGGTTCCTACAAAGACAAGGTTTATTTCAGTTAAAATCATTCTTACAAGTGCCATGACCATTTATGTGTAGCTAGGGGACAAGTGCACATGTAATTACAGCGCTTATGTCCATTCACAACAGCGATAGCTGCACATTGAATTCCAACTGAGTGCAACTTGGAGCACTTTTATTCTTAAAAGTCAAGATTACTTTGACAGGAATTGGGACAGTGAACCAACTGTCTTAAAAGGCATAGATTTACAAGCAGAAAGGAATTTTAGCCAATCAAGTGTGTCTTTCTGCATAACTCAGGCTTCACAAATTAACTCATCTACCCCTGGAACAAGAACAATTTTTTCTTCATAAATGAACTATTTTCTATTGGGAATGGAAGCAGCAGATAAAAGGATTTGTTATTTACCAATATAAAGGAGCCAAATGCAAGTTAAACAGAAGTTGAAGTCTTATTGCTCAAAGGGTTAGTTATTTGAGGGGAAAAATATTATACAATGCTTTTGAATGTTTTCCTCATTTCTAACTCTTTTTTGCTCATTACAAATAATTGACTTTGTCGTAGCTGCCTAAAGAAACACAGTTATCACTGTACTTCATATTAACAAATTATGATTTTTAAATGGATGTGCATCTATTATTTCAACCCTATCTCTCTTCAGACCAGGAAAAGTTGCCTGCCCATTACAAAGTACTTGTTTAAAATTAGCCTGGTTTTGAGTTGTGGGTTCACACAGAAAGGTGAAATTTTTTTCAGAACATAAGACATTTTTTCTTTTACCTGATAATTCCACACAAGATAGATGGATTTTCTGTAAACTTTACAAAGAAAAAAAAAAAATATCCCTCAAACTTGACTGAGGAAAATGCAGTAAAAATATCACTTCAAATAATAATTGATTTTCACCCTGCAAGTCTGAAGAAAAAAAGAGAAAATAACAAATCTGAATTAGAATATCATTTCTACCACAATAAATATGTAAGACTCCAATTACCATCAGTGGAGTTCTGCTGTGTGCAGAAATTAGGAGTTCAGCCCAGCACATCTCCATCTGAACACTCTTATGGGTTGGAAGAATTGTCCCCTAAATCATTTTTTGTTTTTCTAAAATTAAGCTTCAGTGAAGGTTTTATACTTTGAGTTTCTGTAACCCTTGGCCACAGGCTGCTAACCTCTCCTTCAGGCTAGCCCATTCTTTCCCTTGTCCCACCCCATGTCTTCATGCTTTTCTGGCATAGATCCCAGGTACAGGGAAATACTCTGCCAAACCCAAGTTCAGGGTGAGGACACATCTCAGTTCCAAAAGAAGAAGAACATTTCCAAAGAGGAGAGAATCTTATATGAGGAACCTCATCCTCACAAAAGCAAAGATGATTGCATATGAGTAGTGCACTCAGTCACAGTAATAAGTCCTTCCAATTTAAACCACCTGCTCTTGAGGATTCATGTCAATAATTTCTAAATCCCAACACCGCTTCAAGTCTTTATAGGAAAAACAAAACAGAATAAAATTGTGTTCCTGTCATTGCTATGACTCCACAATGAAGAAATTGTACAACAACATCTAATGAAGTAAAATATTGTGATTTTAGGGACAAAGGTTTTAATACTGCAAAATCCAAAATATAAATGAAACCCAAATCAGTATTAAAAGTTCCCCATGCCCACACTTTGATTTAGCCAGCTAGATTTGTCAGACATATGTCACTTTGACATTATAGTCATATGTTCGGTGTGGCATATTTTCTTCAGTCAAGTAATCTTTTCCCTCATGTTTCTTTATAAGGCTCAGTTCCCCTTGTTCAAACAACTGCTAAATTATACAGACAAGGTGTAATGAAGTTTTATTGCAATGAATATCACTATTATTTAGCTAGAAAAACTTTTCCTTCATGCCTTAACAGAAACCAATTAATCAAAAATAGTGCAAAAGAACAGTCACATTTTATATTCTTGCCATTACTGACAGCTTATGCAGATAATACATCTGTGGCTAGTTTCAGGCTGCACTTAAATCTGTGCTGGCCTGCTTAATCCTCTTCTGCCTAAAATGTCCCACTGCTGAGAGGCTAAAGATAGAGTCTTGCCGAGCTGCGAAATGTGATGTGCTGGAGCAGGTGGAAGCCAGGATTAGGCGGCTTTCAGCAACCCTGGGAAAGGCCCAGCTCCAAGGCATGTCCAGGCAATAGCTGCAAAAGAGGACTTTATTTCCTTTCTCTTCAGAGAACCCATGGAAAATCCTTGCTGCTGCTGCTGGATTTACCAGGGTCACCATGGAATTTTTAAAGTATGAATCAACATGTTGTGGCATCCACTTGCTTGGTTTCCCCTGCTTCTTTTTAGCTTTCCTCTATTGACAGTCTAAATATTGATCCTAGTACAAGCAAACCATCTCCTGAGAGGCTCAGAAAGAACTGATATTAGAGAATCTAGAGAGACTAGTTATCCTGAGCATTGCTCACATGCTGGCATTACCCCAAACTCCAGAATCCTCTTTCCCTTGTGCTCTTGCTACTGGTCTGGTTTGGAATACCTATGACATTTTTGCCTTGTGGAAAATAATATGATGTCAATAATTCAGAACTGAGGGGTATTTCCAAAAAAATGCTCTGCCTCGCACTAGCCTGAACTGGATTCTTTCCCTGTCCATTTCAGTCATTTCAAACAAGTTACAGTCCAGTTATTTCAAGTTTAGTATTGAGTAAGCTCCCTCCCTGGTATTTAGACCTTATTGAAGGGGAGGCAGCTGCATGATGCAGATGTTCATTTGGACTTTTTAAATGCATTGCCTTATTTGGTAATATTGTTACAAGCTCCTGTTTAGACTGAATACAAGATCAGAGAGAGAGAGAGGGAGAGTTAAGAACTGCCACACCTAGTGCTTCTGAATGAGTGAGTAGCTATCTGTCTGTATCCTTCTGAAGAGATAAACATTGAATTCTCCCTGTGTCGTTTCCCTGTTGAGTCATCCCCCTATTGCTGAAACAGCTTCTTTTGCCTTTTGAACTGCCTAGCCCATATTTCTTCTTGATAGATGTGGTGTGCAAAGTGCACAAGAAAGAGGAGATATGCCAACACAATATCTTTGTATGCACAAGGTAAGAAGGCACATGCTGATCAATGCACTATTCATCTACTACACAATGGTGACATCCATTAGAGGGTTAGATGAGGGCATACTTATCTATCTCTTAATTGTTATGCATCGCTGCTCTTAGGTTAGCTAGTCGTAAATGAAAAGGTGGTCTGGAGTTCTGACTCTGAGCCCTGATGTGGCAGTCAAACTTCCCAGCTCTAAGACATCCAAGGAATGAATGCTCCAAGGAATACTGATAGCCTGAGAAATCCAGATGGAGGAATGCAAGGATGCTGTTTCAGTGTTGGGAGGGATCTGCTTTCTCTTTACCCCTTCAAGAACAGCTTTAGTATTGGCCTTTTACATTAAAAATCTGAATAGAGTGTTTTCTCTATCTTTTTTGAGGAAAGAAATGTTCAGATATTGAGCTTTTGAGACATTTTCAGGGATAAAGATGGACATAGAGGGGAGAAAAAGTGCAGAATAAGGTTACTTACAGCACACAGCTCCAGAGGGTAGATACTAGGGCTGTCATCAGAAAATGCCATTTCTTTCAGCATGCTAGAAATGGAATCAGTAATTTTCAAAAGAACCATTTTCTGCATCCAAAATCATAATTTGTAGGCATTCTATTGAATGTCTGAATTCTAGTGAAGCATTATAGTTCTAAAACTCTGTTGTCAAACCATGACAACATATGCCCATTTTCTTTTGCAGTGGCTAGGGCTCCCAGCTGCTGTGGCTTTGTGCCCTCTCTTGATGTAAATTGCGTTGCAGAGGAAACCTCAAGGTTGACAGGACTAGGAGTTCAAACTAAAGGACATCCATAGGGTTTCAGGTTTCAGTTTTGCCAAAATGAGCCTGGAAATCATGGGAATACGAGTTCAAGCCAAGACTTGCAACACCCTTTGTGATTTTACACAGCTCTGATATTTAAAAATGCCTGAACTATTCCTGACTTTTACTTCTTTGCCTTCTCCATCCATATCTTACTTCTAAATATATATGGAACCAGGCTAAAAAAATCTTATTTTAGGAATCCAGATTCTAAGCAGAATCCCACAGTGGCCTTTTTTTGTTGCAGAAGAGACCCCCAAACAGGAAATTCATCATAATGGAAGAACAATAGACATGCATTCTAGAAACCCATTGACTTTACTGACTTCAACAGCTTTAAAGCTAACCTTGAGTTAGCTCCATGTGACTATTTATCACCCTCTGTCTTAATACAAGAGCCATGCATTCCATGAGATAGGTAAGGATAACTGAGGAGGAAACTGAAGCACAGGGCAGGTTATACATGACTTGTCTGAACAGGGAGAAGATGATAGTCACAGAGCAAGATTCGAACCTATATGTCCAGTTTCCAGGCAGTACCTTCTAGACTCTCCCTTACTTTTTTTCCTTTTTCAGAGACAAAAATAAGGAAGAATATTTTATAACAAGACCATTGTTAAGTGAAATACAGGAAAACAGAAAACCTTTCTCCCTTCCATATATCTAGAAGAACAGATATTTGGTTTACAAAGTAGCTTTTTTGGCAATTCTTGTTTAGTTTATGAGTATGTATCATTTACCTCCAGTGAGAGGGCAGTGACTCACATTCAGTGGGATTTTCCAACCAGACTTCCAGAGAAATACAAGACCTTCTGCAGACTTGCAATATAAACACATTAAAACTTTTCTGAACACCCATGAGTCAAATGATTGTACTTTATTACTATCTGATCTTTATTATCAGTGTCTGTAACCAACATAATCTTCATCCTTTCTGGGTTAAAAATATTATAACTAGATGTATCCTTTTGTTTCTGGTATAATGAATTTGCAAGTTTAATTTTTAAAAATTAATTCCTGCAATTCTATTTCAGGCTGTGCATTATGGACAATTTGTAATCACTTGCGAAAGATTAGACTCTAGGCACACTTAATGGGGATGTTTTAATAGTGCAGATGGCAAAACAGCCTGTGAAAGCAGGTCTGGTGGGCATTCTGCAAAAGCTAATTCAGTCAAAATTTATCCAAGATGACATAATGTACAATTGCTACACTGGGAAACTCTATTAAAATTTCACACATTTAAATCTCTCCCTTCTCTTTTAATTAGAATTTTCCAAAAGAAAGTAGAAGACGTGTACCTCCCTGAACCCAACAGGAAAGGTCAGGGACAAACAGCATGATGCCTGGAGTTCCTTTGTGCTCAGCACGTTCAGGTTAGGAAGAACATGTTAAAATGATTGTGTGGAAAAGACATGTCTGGGAATGAATTTTCATTGTGAACCAGCAGTGGCACTGGGATGTTCTGCCTGCACATGCACACCCACCCACGCTGCCTGTTACATTATTCAGTGTGTGTGCAGCTCTCCTAGGCACTGCAAGGAAAGTGAATTCCTCTGTTTCTCAGGATTAAGTTTTCATTTTACAGAAGACCTCAGTTTTCATCTCATTCACCATTGAATTTTACAGGAACTGCAAATGAGATTCCTGAGAGAGAGCATGGAGGTGACTCTGGATTCTCATTCTGATGCCCAGTGATGTTTATTGATGTCACTGTACTGAAAAATGCAGAAGCAAGCCCCTTTTATTCTAATATAGAGTCAAGATCGTTTTTTTTCCTTCTTTTTTTCTTTCCATTTTTTTGTTTTGTTTTGGTTTGGTTTTTTTTTCCTTCTGGCCCTATGACTTCTGTATTCCTTGTCATGCAATGAACTAGCTTGGACAAGAGAACTGGAAAGTGTGTCCATAAAACTCTTTTGAAAACCATGCTGGAAGAAAACTTAGTGACTGAAGTGGAAGATATGGGTTTGAGCTTTTTAAGTGTGAGAAGGGAACCCAAGTTTAGTACTTCCCACACAACTTTTCCAATCATGAGTGTATTATCAAAAGATCTTGGCTGTCTCCTCCCACTCTTACTTATGGATAGTTATTTTTGAATGAACTTTCTGTATGTGTAAATACTTACTGGATCAGGCTGTACAGGGATGCTAACTTTATAAACAAAGATATCTATGCATCTCAAGACTCCTTAGCAATTAGACAAGATTTGTAAATCACTATTGGAGCTGAGCACTTAAATTGCAAATGAATTGATGCTTGCCGCCTACATTTCTTAGAGAAAAGTTGGACTTGAGGTCCATGCATATGATTAGCTACTGAAATTACTGTATTCCATGGCCCAAGGATTCTTAGAGACCACAAGATCTTTAAGATAGGACTCATTTCTTCATTCTTGTCCATAAAAGGAGTAACACCCTTTAGGAGCTCTATGTAAGTGAAATTATCTGAGTTAATAATCCACCTCAAAGGCTATAGCAGGGTGAAGAACATACTGTGATAGTTCTTTGAGGAATGAGACTAGACTTTTCTTCTTTTTCTTTTTTTCCGTAGAAGGTATCTAGTACACAATAACGTACAAAAAATAAAGGCAAAATGTATTCTGATTCCATGTTCAGTATCAAATCTTCCTGGGATGGCTTCAGAAGAGTACAAATAAAAATCCAAAAGGTCAAATATTTTATGATGCTTCTTTGCTTAAAACCTTCCTTGCATTGTGCAGCTGAAACACAGTGCACGTGTCTACAAATCTAGCTTCTCCTATCCAAATATGAGCACTATAAAATTTCCATTTACAGTAATCCACTTGATAGGCATTACTTAATCAAAGGGTACCAGCTGTGGTGTTTTAAAAGGAGCAGCTACATATTCAAGTAAGAATGACAGACTTATTTTCTGTCTTTTTGAAGACTATGTTCCATTTATTAACATATACAGTCACCAAGTTGTTAAACTGACAGTACAGAAGCTACCTTTAGATCAAGGAAAGTTCTTCATGCTAAAAATTAAAAGGAACTATTCATAAATTCATCAGGTTAAACTTGACTGAGATTAGTATTACTGTAACTTCAACAGAAAAAATGTATCTAAAACTACAGAAATATTATTATTATTCTTACATGAAGAAGCAGGGAGATGCCAGTTCCAAAACATGTTATTTCAGAAAAATATTATGCCCATCACTGAAGTTTCACAGCATATTTTGTCACACTAATTTAACCATTGGAAGTTTGCTCTGGATTGTAATAAAAAAAGATGACCCACTTCCTATGGCTGTTTGTTTATTACTAAGAAGTGTTTTACTTGACCAGAAAAAAAAAAAAAAAATCAACTGACTCTGAACTTTTATGCACATCTCTCATAAAACTGAAGCCAAAGAGTACACAATATGTGTTTCAGTTGATAACTCCACTGCTAACTGAGAATGTAATTTCCATTTCTTTCTTCAGCCAGTTGCTCCTGTTGGGTCATATCCTTTAAATTTGTGCTTGCAGGAAAATCAGAGATCAATCTGCTGGCTAGCATTCATTGTTTGGCATGTACTTGTAGAATCTCAGTCAATGCCATAGAATGTGTAACACACAAAGGATAACAAAGAGTGGGGAATATCCTGTTTTTATGGGCATGTTCTACCCATCAATCTGTCAGTCTGAATCATTTCTACAGCTGTGTGAATAATTCACAGTGAATCATTCTGCAATGATCTAATTTTTCTGCCTATGAGAGACTTCTGGCCATTACTAATGGTTTTTTATTAGATACATATTTTAAATTATCTAATTAATTATTATGCCTTAATTTTTATAGCTTGGTCATGAAAACTTCTTGTCTGTAGAAAACGCAGGTTAGCCCTCAGTCAGTACTCTTGCTTACCCTGAACAGCAGCTTTTTGTGGGAACCTAAGTGTAGCAAACAAAAGGACTATTCAAACAAGTCAAACTCTGTCCCACGTTATATTTGCTATTTAAACTGTTAGATGTGATTGGTCAGTTAATTTACACAAAATTGTTACCAATCTCTGATTGGCTGCCTGTGTTAACACTGCCGGTAGTGAATGCTCATTTTGTATAAATGTTAAATGCAGGTTTCACCAACAGTCTAGCCAGCTAAACCTATTCACACAAAGTGCTTCAGAGAATGAGCAGTTAGAGAAAATAAAGGGGGTATAAGCTTGATTCATGTGAACTGATTTTAAAATAAGAAAGACTATCTGAAGAGATACTGTTGTGCTTTTATTTCTCACTGTGAAATTGTTACAGTTGTAAAATTGTAATGCTCATTTACTGCTATGTCTTAAAAATGAAATTAAAAAATTAAAATAAATTAATTACTTAAATGTGTAGCATCCCTGATGGTGTAGTACATCATTCCTATATTTAGGAAAAATTAAGCATAAAAAATTTTGAAGTGATTTATATTGTTTGAGGTCATATAAAGTCAGTGAAAGATTAAGAAAGAAAATCCTTGAAAAAGAACACAAGACAGTTTTCTTACAAATCTGAAGGTTGGACTTATTTTCTCAATATGCTCCAGAAGTATCAAAACCTCATCCAAGTTTTATAAGCCAGAGAAGGATTCAGATGAAATTTGGCAGAATTTTGCTTTGAATCTTTTAAGTTCAGTCAAGCTTGAAACTCAAAACAATTTTGATGAAGGAACAACTTTTTTTTGATGATGATAATGAAAGTTAAAACTGTTCCAATAACTTTTATTTAAAAAAAAATCAGTATGTTCTTTACAGATCCACCTAATTAAAGCTACTCTTAAGCACACTATTAGCCTTAAGAAATTAATACCACTTTATACTGTTTTCTTTGTTCTCACTGTTGGCACTTGACACGTAAGAAACTTTTATGGAAGAGAGTTAGAAAAAGCAGGTGTAAAAACAACTCAGTGAAATATCTAGAAAGCTTAAAACACCACAATAGAAATAAAAATGAAATCTCTCTGATCAGACCTAAATTCCATGGATTGGCCAGTCTGAACAAGGATTTTGTAAAATTAAAACCTCCTTCCTTATTAATGCATTCATTTGTATTAATTAACATCCCTCAAGGATCCACTGGTTTCAGAACAGGCTTTCTAACAAAGCACCTGTATCAAAATCATACATTAAAATGTTCTAAAGCTGTCAGAGTATTCCTGAACACACACTTGCCAAGTTCCAAAACAAGAATGTCACAGATACAGATTCACTGGAATTTTGCTTCCTGAAACAGGATTTAATGCACCAAGCTCTCCTAGAAAATACCATTTGGTTATGAAGTGGTTGTCATTTAAACACTGGCTTGTCTCACAGGCTGCAATGCATCAAGAGGAATGAAGGAAAGTAGACAGATACTCAGTGATTTGGTAGGTCCAGTTTCTACCAAATAGAGAATACTTTATCTACTACCATTTATTTCAAGAATGCAACTTTTTGCTTTTGGTGTTATATTTATGTAAGACAAAATATTGCCTTATCGTTAGAATCTGTAGGGCTTTTGTTTTCTTTGTTTTTCTTGTTCTTTTCTAAGGGTTTTACTACAACAGTCTAGAGTATAATTGTAAATTATTAGTACACTGAAATTTTATGCAGATACTGGTGTAGAAAAGCATATTGCTAAATTCTCTAAAGGTTAGCTATAACCTGGTCATGCATGAACACAGAAGTCTGCAAGAGCAGGTTCTAGCAAGCCAAAAAATATTTTTTAAAAAGGTGCAAAAGGGATCAAGGCATTTTGAGAGTTTTAATAGCCTCATCCGAAAACCCTAAGACCATGGGTCTGTAATTTTAATCTCAGAACACCTTTCAAAACAGAGCATCTGTTGCTGTATACAGCTTTAGATAAGGCTGTGTTTGTCCAGAGGACCTAGGAGTGCTTCTGAGCACTGAGTTTGGGTCCGTTCCTAGATCATGTCCCAGCCTGATCCTGGGATGAGATCAGCTCTGAGATCACCTCTGTTCCTGCACTGTTTTCCATGGAAAGGAAATCTGGGCTTTTAAACTGGCTGAAGTTTTCACAGATGAATGATATAACTGAAGGAAGAACAAGCAGCTGATATATGTATGCCACAATATGAAGCTGCAAGCTAACCTGTTACCTTTCTTTTAATAGGGGAGAGTCTACAAAGATAATAGTCTGTGTTTGCTTAGGTTAACAGCAAGAAAAGTCTCACAAAATTTGCTGTTACCTGACAAGATCAGTGCATCACCTTTTGTTCAAGTAGGGGTAATCAAAAGAAAGGTAACATAAACCATGACTAATGGTTTATGAAATCCATCACAGTAGTTGTGGTTTCTTTTCTTCTTATCATGGGTGTGTTTGGCTTATAACCAGAATAATTGATAAATATCCTTTGTAGCCATCTTCTGAGCTAAAATAATTTCAGATGTTATACCTACCTTCTTTTGTATTCTTACTAATGCGAATCTAATCTTTATCTGAACTTTATTGAGCCACATTTCTACAGATTTTCCCATTGCAAGAAAGTAAACAGGTAGGGCATGATTCATGCCACTTTGTCTTTTAGTTTTAAAAATGGTGTTCCCACAAATCCCTTGTGTTCCATTAGAGAAAGGTATTAAGAAAAGACCTCAAGTGGTCACTCCTGTGTTTTGTAAAACATCTGTGGATATATTGAGGATGTTGTCTACCTGGACTTTAGTAAAGCCTTTGACACTATTTCCCATAACATTCTACTGGAGAAACTGGCTGCTCAAGGCTTGGATGGGTGTAATCTTTGCTGGGTAAAAAACTGGCTGGATGGCCAAGCCCAAAGAGTTGTGGTGAATGGAATTAAATCCAGTTGGCAGCTGGTCACAAGTGGTGTTCCCCAGGGTTCAGTATTGGGGCCAGTCCTGTTTAATATCTTTATCAATGATCTGGATGAGGGGATCGAGTGCACCCTCAATAAGTTTGCAGATGACAACAAGTTGGGTGAGAGTGTTGATCTGCTGGAGGGTAAGAAGTCCCTACAGAGGGATCTAGACAGGCTGGAGCGATGGGCCAGCACCAGTTGTATGATGTTCAATAAGGCTTAGTGTTGGGTCCTGCACTTGGGTCACAACAACCCCATGCAATGCTACAGGCTTGGGGAAGAGTGGCTGGAGAGCTGCCTGGCTGAAAAGGACCCGGGGTGTTGGTCGACAGCCAGCTGAACATGAGCAGCAGTGTGCTGAGGTGGCCAAGAGGGCCAATGGCATCCTGTCTTGTGTGAGGAATAGTGTGGCCAGCAGGACTAGGGAAGTGATTGTCCCCCTGTACTCAGCACTGGTGAGGCTGCAGCTCAAGTACTGTGTTCACTTTTGGTCCCCTCACTACAAGAAGGACATTGAGGTGCTGGAGAGTGTCCAAAGAAGGGCAATGAAGCTGGTGAAGGGTCTGGAGCACAAGCCTTATGAGGAGCGGCTGAGAGAGCTGGGGTTGTTTAGTTTGGAGAAGAAGAGGCTGAGGGGAGACCTTATTGCTCTCTACAACTACCTGAAAGGAGGCTGTAGCGAGGTGGTGGTTGGTCTCTTCTGCCAAGTAACAAGCAATAGGACAAGAGGAAATGACCTCAAGTTGTACCAGGGTATGTTTAGGCTGGATATTACAAAAAACTTCTTTACTGAAAGGGTAGTGAGGCACTGGAACAGGCTGCCCAGGGAAGTGTTTGAGTCTCCATCTCTGGAGGTATTTAAAAGACGTGTAGATGTGGTGCTTAGGGACATGGTTTAGTGGTGGACTTGGCAGTGCTGGGTTAACAGTTGGACTTGATGATCTTAAAGGTCTTTTCGAACCTAAAAAATTCTATGATTCTATGATTCTATCTCTGTTCCTTGTCTTTCCCAAGTACATTCACAGTCATTTTGTGTTCCCTATTTCATGGACTTTTCCTGAACCTCGTACGGCACAGTAACATCATTATTGATCACAGAGCAATTTAATTTAAATTGATTAATTATATTCCAGAACAATTAACAGGAGTGTGTAAGAACTATGAATACTCAATGATAGGGAAATGAAAATGTCTTTAATAATCAATTGTTATTAAAGTTATGTTCAATAGCCAACTTAATAAATTTACAATTTACATTTAGTATAATAAGACTTGCATGTAATATATTTGCCATCCAGTTATTAAAGGCATATTTCCTCAAGGGAGAAAAAAGAGTTTCATTTGTTTTTATTATATTAATTTCATAAAACTTAGAATTAAGATAAATTTCTACTCTGTATGTCAGAGGCTACAGACTATTTCAGATCCCAGATGCTCACCAGAGAAGGGATTATCCATAAATAACAAGGATAAGTCCTACTCCACTGAAGTCAGTGGGAGCTTTGTTATTCCTTCAAAGAGAGACAGAATTCACTCAGACATGTAAAAACTCTTCCTTTAAACTAGGTGAAGTTTTCCCCCCCGTCCCCTATTTTATTACTGCTTCTATTCAGTCCTGGGATGAAGGGGAATCTCAAATTTAAAGATGATAGACTTCTTCTGGCTCTACCTCCACAACCCCAGGGAAAACAATAGGGAGGATAGGCTGAGGGTATCCACTGAGTCCAAGGGTGCTAGATAGAGGGTGACTGCCCAAGGAGGCTGATGGAGATGTGCCAGGGAGCACAGTCCTGGGCACAGGCTACAGCATCACCCTTCGTACTGCACCAGCCCAGGCCACAAGGGAGTTCCCGAGGTCTTAAGCTCCAGGGTGTAGCTGAGCTCCTCTCCAAGGCCAGGGCTGGGGACTATGGCCTCACCTTTGGGAGACAATCTCTGGTAGAGTCACAGACATGACAGATGAAGGAGCTGCCAGGAGGGAGAGTCAGAGGTTCTGCTTGAGAGAGGGGCAGACAGGGAAAGAGATAGTGGAGGCTGGAGGACTGTAGCTTCCTTTTCTTTACAAAAGGTCACTTGGAGAACCTGTGGAGGTACCTGGCAAAAGGTGAAGCAGGGAAGGTGTTGCTGAGAGGCTTCTGGTTAAGTCATGTCTGACTAGGGGTGGATCCAGTGCCATAAAGAGGAAAAGAGAAGTAAGGGTGCTCAGAGATGCCCTGCATAAAATAGTGCATGACTAGAAGATCGAAGCAAGTATTCCCCTCTCTGAGACACTTCTGGGGTCACATTTTCTTTGCTCAGTTTTGGGTTCCCCAATACATAATACATATTGACCAACTGGAGCAAGCCCAACAGGGATATGGAGTGTATGATCCATGAGGAGAATGTGAGGGAGTGAAGCTTGTTCAATTACGGGTAATCTAATTGCAGTCTTCAGCTACCTAGAGGGGATTGTAGGGAAGGCTGAGACAGACTTTTCTGGCTTCAAGTCATGTGTTGAAACAAGGGAAATTTTGATCAGGTACAAGGAAAAAAAAAATCACAGTAGGCATGGGTATGCAGTGGAAAAGATTGCCCATAAATGTTGTAGACTCTCTAACCCCAGATATATTCAGAACTCAGTAAGACTCAGAACAGTCTGATCTAACTTTGAAGTTTGCCTACTCCCCTCAGCAAGGTTTGGACTGGAGACTTCCAGAAGTCCCTACCAGCCCAAATTATTCTGTGCTTCTGCATTCCTATGATTGTAGTTTGACTAAGATTTCCATTATAAGACCTCTCTGAAAGCAGATAGGAAAATCACCAAAAAAACCCTGTTAGAACCTAGTAACTTGTAAAGATTCTTTATTATTACATGCATAAGAAAAAAGCTGAGTCTTCACAATAACTGTAGTTTTACTTGATAAAACAGAAAGGTCCTTAGCTGTGTTTATTGTTTGACAGCTGAATGTAAACAGACAGATACTTTTAAGATAATCAGATTTCTTTTTTCCGCAGGCATATTGAAGACATATTCTGAAATTGCTATTTGGAAAACTGATGCTTCCTGAAGACTGATTCCTTCTCAGAATACTGCCAGGGATTTACTTTATGAATTGTTACTATCTGACCTGCAATTTGCCAGGTTTGACACTCTGTAAGACACTTTCTTTCCTATACATTTAAAAGCTCTTAGGGGATTCATAGAGAAGCTGAAAGAAAGGGGATGGTATATTATATATAACAATGTTTGGAGCTTTGAACCATGATCAGCAGCGAAGAGCCAACTTATTCAGATACAGTCATTCATTAGAACATTCACCTAAAGTGTATGGGAAAGTGAAAATATGGATTAAATTTTATATTATAGGTACTATGGAGTACCATAATCTTAAATCTCTATTCAATACAGTATACAATTTAGTGACAAATCTTTTCAATAAACTTGATGATTAAGGGTCCTTTAAATATTGGGTATCCATCTGGCAATCTGGTTCTGCAGGCAAACTCCTTAGCTGCTCTTGAAATCTTTGGTCAATCAAAAACTTTGGTAATATTTTCCCTTTGAAAATAAACCATTTTTCATTTTAAAATGAAAGAAAATAAACCCACAACCAAACAAATGCTACCTCTTCCTGTCAGAATTAACATTTTAGTTTTCTGTGACATTGTTTTCCAAGAAGAAACAAAACCACATAGTTCTAATTTCCCTGATCTTTTCAAATGACAAGATATTGACAAGATGCCAGTGAAAAGTTAGTCTGTTTTATGGGCTACGAACTCTGGTCATTTCACAGGCACAGAGAGTCAAGGAAGAGCACAGTTTTAACTTCAAGCTTGAGCAAATAAAATAAATTTTCAGTCAAGCAATTCAAACTTCACTTGTCCTAATACAGCACTTAGCAGAAAGAATGTGAATCAGTTATAAAGTTAAAAATGTCTTCCTGCCACTCTCCCTTGCTCAGAATCTCTGGTGTGTGAAGCCAAGCTTTAGCTATTGACTGTGTACGTTGAATTAGCTAATGGATGAAGCAGTCAAAAAAGAGATTTGACCTGATTTTGACTAGTGTGTGAGACCTCTGCTTTCAAACTGTCATTTATGTGGCAATTGTTGGCATTTATTCCAACTATGAACATCACAAATAATTACTATGAATTATTATGAAATAGGGATCTTAAATGTATTTTAGAAATTTACGTGTAGCATTATTCCATTGAACAGCAATGCCCTTTATTTACATATTAGAAAGATATTTTTCAAAGACAAAAATATCTAATAATAGCTAATCACCACATAATGGAAATGAAAGTGTGCAGCAAAGCTGCTATTTAAGTCTTTGAAATCATTGCTTTAAAATATCACTTTAAAATGCCTGTAAAACTTTCCTCCACGGTGTCAGAGTCTTAAATCTCCATTCACTATAACTCCATCATCTACTTCACTCCAGGTAGTCTTTTTATATGTATTGTACTCCTCAAAGGTATATCAATATTACTATTACCTATATTACAGTACTGCCTAGAGCATGAACCAAGAATTGGGCCCCAGTGCATTAGATTCTGCACAAGTACCAATAAACAGACAGTTCCTTTACCAGAAACTTACATAGATAAGAGAAATAAATGTTGAAGAGAAAGGCACTATTATCATCTATGGGGAAGAAAAATTCAGGCATAGGTAGATTAAAGGATTTATTCCATTTCACACCAGGAGTAAGAAAACAAATCTTCATAGTCTTTGCAGAGCGTCCAAGCTCTCCTGATCATTCCACAGAAATATTTTATTACCTCTAGATTTAAAGTTGACCACATGGTAGGATCTTTAGCTCTTTCTTGTTGTCCTCAAGCCAAGGGGAACACACTTGTATGTTCATATAGATAACTACGTGATTACTCGCGGAAAGTAGGGATAGGGCATTCACATTAGATGTTCTTGGCAGCTTGTCATGTTCAGTCTAAAATATCAGTGGCCACTCTTCACCAAACCCTCTGCTTTCTCTCTGTTAGTTGTCCATGTGACTTTTGAACCTGGATGAGACACAAACCTCCATTCTTCTGGCCTTGCATGGGTGAACAGTAAGTGCATGTGTAGAATGCGTATACCTGAATCAAAATACATAGGACCTCTCTCTGACTGTGCCTCACAAACCTGATCCTGAAGGCAGCCTCCAAGCCACTTGCAGAAGACATACCTAGTGGTGTACTGCTGATAGACACTTTTACCCAGTCTATACAAAAGTAGGTGCATCTCTACTATGTAGGAAATGGCTGAGTTTGCCCCCCAACTTCAGCCATGGGTCGTGCTGCAAGGGATCAGGTTGTGCCTCCAAGTCACCCAGGCAGCATTGCCTCTGGGGACCAGCTCCAGCAGGGTCCCACCTCCCCCTGGCACAGAGCTGCTGGAAGCACCACCACTGCTTCTGAAAGATGGAAGTAAGGAGATAAATCTTTTCCCAGGGGCTGCTGCCACCTCTGTCCCCACTCCCACACCAGTATCCTGCAATGTGACATTTTATCACCACCTTTCTTCACATTACTTCCAGTAGCCACTTAACTGAGGCAAGTTGAATGAGTCTTTCAACAATTGAAATTATTTTATTTTCATAGCACTCCAAATTACAAATTATTTTTCTAAGCAGGTATTTCAGACATGGCAGAAAAGGCTCACTAGTAACAACACGATGCTCTGATAGCAAGCTGAGTTTCATGATATGCTGGCTACTCCTACATTGAACTCCAAAAACAATTAAAAGAAAGTATACAATTTGAGGAGGAGAGATTTCTTCCACTTACCTTCTACTCCCTCCAAGTTCTCCCTATAATCATAGTTCCTTGTGTCAAGGTAGATCATAGCCTTTCAGACACTAGCACAAACCATGTTTAGAAACTGCAGAGCTGGCCAGTCATAAAGGGAACACACAACAAAGGAAGGATGAAAACAAAAAATAAGTTATAATAAGTAACTATACACCTAAGACAGCTTCTCTATATGGTTCCTCCATGCAGGAGATGGACCCAGGCATCCTAAAACTGGAAGAAACTACGTATTTGTATCAAACCCACTAAATGAGGCTGGGATATGGATACAGGGTTTCAAGGATACCTGTTATTAAAGATAACAGCAGATTATACATTATTAAATTTCAACTCTTTCAAAGTCCAAGACAAAAGCTTTTGGGGCACTTCTTAGTACCTCTATATATACATAGGGAACAAATTTCATCAGTCAAAATAATATTATTTAGGATATGTCTACCAATGCTATAGCCAAAGACCTGGAGAAACGAACCTATCTTATAAAAGGAAAAGCACAAATAGTGGTTTTCTTCTAAAAAAGAAAAAAAAGTTTAAAGTATTTTTCTCCTGAGAATTTTTTAAGCCTTCTGGGAGATTGGCACCATATACTAACTTGTAGCCCATCAGGATTTTCTTTTCCTTTATTTCACTTTGCCTGTGTTACGAACTACTGCTTTTATTACAGAAATATTGGCAGTCACCTACTTCTATCAGCATTTGCTGCTCTGTAATGGGGGATTTCCCAGTAGGAATATATATAGCACTTTCAACTGGTTAATATTTTCTCAACAGAGCTGTTTAGCTAGGGAGACTAGAAAAGTGCTTGTTCCTAAATGCTGTAAAGATCCGTCTGAGAGCAAATCAAAGTGTCTCAGAACCAATTCAGTAGGTTTCATATGCTGCTCACATGATTTTTCTTTTTGTCTCTAATCAAGGGGCAGGGAAGGGGAGCTATTATTTCAGCTGATAATTACTACATTACCTTAATGTGACCAAGAAGTGAGTATATACTAAAATAGCCTTTGTAGTACTGGTTCAAAATTCTTGTTATTTTTATACAAGAAGGTCATAAAAAAAGGAGTTCAGGGTATCTTCTTCAGGGAAAAAAGTTGACATGATATCCTTGCACAGAAGCAGGATGCTGCTTCAGGAAGAAGGCTGACATTACATTACATTAGCTGCTGTGGGATAATGGAGTCGACATATTCCAGGTCAACCCAGGACAAGAAATTTAATTATAGAATGTCAGACAACCTCAAATTCATACGGTACAGTAGGAATTCAAAGGGATCAGGAATAGGACAGAGCAAAGTAATATATCACCCTCTTCATTCTCTTGTAAAACAGATAATTTACATTTCCATAAGCACAACAGAAGATAGAGTATTAAAATGTCAGTATTCATTTCCTAAATCTCCATTCACCACTTTTCCTCTGTTGGTGCATCTCGGTGGATGAATCTGATTCCAAAGTCACCAACAAGAATCTGTGCCACCAGCAAAACAGAAGAGTTACATCTCTTCTTTTGTTCGACTTCATACTTTACTTTGCTGCCCACTGTTCTCCTTATGAACTCCAGACAGCTATTCAAGACAGTTTGCATGAGACAGGGATGCTCCCACTTCCAGGTTATTTAACTCTGGTGATATAAACTGAGGAGCTTTTCATCCTTCCCCAGCCAAAATATAGAGGGCCATTTCTACTTAGTCCTTTCTACTGCTCAGCAAGGACTTTGATAACATGTCTTAACCAATATGTGCCATTATAAAGATGAAACCATATATTTTCCAAGGCTATATAGGAGAAATGACTGCATACTTCCCTTTGGTTTTCTCTGTTCCTAGACAACATGCAGCAGACACAATTTGAATCAGGGATTCACATGTACCTCTTTTCCATTCATCCAGGATATAAGCCACTTACTGTCCACTTTGTTATTTCTAAGATATTAGAAGAGTAGTAAGAAAATACAGCATTCATCTGCATATATCCACAAATAAGGAATTTGGTTTGGTCTCTTGGGTAGCACTGCCATTTGTTTTATATCCCTTTAATTAAAACTGTCATTGCCAGGATTCTTTTTTTAATCTGCAAGGTTTTTCTGTAAGGTAAATATTCATGTTTTTCAAGGTGGGGGGGAGGGAGAGAGAGAGGCCCATCACTTGCATTTAATCACACTAAACAAGCTCTTTAGACAATTTGTTCTGAAATTCCTCTAATTAGAGCTTGCCCTCCAGGTAATGCTCTGATCTGATTTACCAGTGAGTATAAATTAGGGACATTATGTAATTAGCCCTAAGACCACAAATGGAAGGAACAGCTGGATGGCTCAGAGGGGAAGCAAATAAAGAGCTCCCATGAGATTTCTTAATAAAAAATTATAATAAAAGTCCCTTCTTCTACATACAGTTTTTAGTGGCTGCTTTTCTAGCCTACTGTAAGAAGGGATCCTATATTCAAATTTACTTTGAGAGATGGCACTTGGCATTCTACATAAGCCTGGCACCTCTTCAGGCATTGGCACTCGGTGAAGGGTAGCTGTGGATTCATAACACATAGGAACCATCTTATTCAGGAGATACTAATATTTTAAGTAACTGGCAAAAATATTTTCACTGATTAGAAACGATGATGTCATCCATTCCCCATGAGTGATACATAAAGCCACTTCCTGATGTTTCTGCAATTTCTGCCTTCATTTTGGCTCCTGCCTATGTGTAACCTGAAGTGTTATCTTCTCACCTGGGACAAGGCTTAAAGAACAACTAAATTCCATTTAACGTACAATAAAATATAGAAGGTTGAAATACTGGCTTAAAAATATCTTAATGTCTTAACAGTTTCCTGACAGTAACAATAGTAACCCACACAAGTTCCACTCATGGCCTGCCTGAATTTTGTTTTTCCTGAGGAAAGTGACATCATCTCTAAAATTTTCCTGAAATAATCAAAGTTCAAAAGTATTTTACCATCTCTTAATACACTTAAATACCTGTACCTATATATATTTTTCAACTTTCAAGTATTTCCTGCTTCACTGTAATGTATGTAGTATAGTCTTAATATATGCATCACAGTTCCCAGAAATGGTTATGAACCCACCTAAGCTAGGGCATAACTGTTCCCTCCTCCTTTTCTTACCAAATAAAAAAGGGTTTTGAATCAAAAGGGGAGTAAAACTTGTTCTGAAAAAGGTTAGAGTTACCATTTGGGTAAACTGCCTGATATGACCTCAGCATATTTTTTCTGGCCTTGCTTCTTACTGTTTTTCATTTGATCTTAGGTAATGACCACAAAGCTAGAACTGCACCCATGTACTACTAAGCTGTGAATGGCTCCAGATGAAGCCTGTTGTAGTCCCCGAGTGGAGTGGCTTCCTCACACAGTAATCCCTCCAAGGTTGTTACCCCTGTGAATGGAAGATATTATATCAAAGTATGGCAGGTAGCGATGGTCAGAACGAGAGATCTCTCAGAGGGGGAATCCTGAAGCTGTATTATTGTATACTATATTTAGTAATCTATGAGCTTTGTGTATAGCTCATGTATGATATACTTAAGGGAAAAAAAATAATCAATAAATCATGCCACCAAAATGCTCCTGCAATGTCTTTGGCAGCTGGTTATATAGCCACAACTACTCCCTGTGCCTCTCTGATCCACAGACACTTCAGCCAAGGTGCCTAAATAAAAGGCATAGCCCCTAAATTCTCTACCTGGCCAAGTGGTGATTTAATCCTTAGGCAGCATCTCACTCACCAGTTTAAAATCAGGTGTGAAGATCTACCCACTGGCTAAGTAAATACAATGATGCAACAGATACAAAGAACTATGGGAAGAAAGGTGTTTGGTTAAGTAACTGATGCGAAAGGAAAGATTTGTTGCTTTTATCTATCAGCAAATATTCCTGAATAGTAAATTAGATCGCAGGCCGCTGAAAGATGTAATTATTCCCTTCCTTGTCACTGCATATTTCTCTCCCTCAGAAAACAGACAAGATATATGTGAGGAGGAAATAGGGAGAGGTCCTCTGTCATACATTATGTGATGTAGCTGACTCATGCAGGAAATGTTGTAATTTGCCATTTCTGTCGCACTGTGTCCTAAGTCCCAGAAATTGCTTTCGCTACCCATAAGCTGCTTTAGTTTATGCATGACTTGTCCTCAAGCTTCCAGTCCCCAGAGAAATTTTCCATCACAGCAGTTCCGTATAAGATAGAACACTTCTAAATTTTACCCTAACTTTATTTCACTAGATATGCTATTTAACTACTTAATTTTTACTGATTTTATCAGCATTTATAACAAATCTCTTTGTAATAACATTGTCCCTAGGAGGAACCTACCAAGTAAGTCATGAACATCAGGGGTACCTCATATTACACATCATCATAACACTGATGCCATGTATCATGCTCTGAATATTTGATTCTGCAGCATATGTCAATAATAGCACATTTTCTGTATTTATTTTTTTATTACACTAAAACTTTAGATCTAATGACTGAAAAAAATGGTACTGTGTTTATATGTAAAAATATATACACACATGCATATGTGTGTGTATATATCCAAAGCTCTTACTAATTTCTCAAGCTATTCAAGGATTTGAAAGAGATTTTAGACCTCTCTCCCAGTTAGAACAAAAATCACATGGCCCTCTTGACTATGTGCTGTTGTATTTACCTTCTACTCAAGCCATTAAGATTCATCAGAAAATCAGGTAGATACATGCCTTTCAAAAACACTCTTTTGCTGGAGTAGAGGTTGCAATGCTACCTACCCTGCTCAGTTTTAATTTTGATCTTTGTTAAAACAGCTCTTAGCCACTCATTCAAGCCATCAAACAAGGACCTTACATTTCTGTCTTCATTTGAATTGATCCTCTTGCTTTTTGCCCCTCTACCCTTGTTTATATACTTTAAAAGCATAACCATTTCAAATTCAAAATCCTTCATAAACATAAGTGAATAAATGACTCATTTCTCTATTCTTTGAAGTGCAAAGACTCTTTCTCATCAGTGCAGAATAAATATAAAACAGAACCATTCTGGTCAGAAAAAAAAAAAGAAATAATCTGTACCAAAGACCAGAAAGACAAACAGGGGCTACTTTCTCCACAGAAAACATACATTTTCAAGTGATCAAAGTCAACCTCGTTCTGTGCCCCAGATGTCATAAGGATTGGCTAGTACTATTTTATAAGATGGTAACCTGCCATATTATTCCTTCACTGTACCATCATTTTCTGATTCATTGTTTGGCTCTTATTTATTAGGCTGCTAATAGAAACTACCTGCAGAAAGAAAATTTTGCTATTTTTTCTTTTAATTGAACTCAGAGTTGTTCAGGATTATTCAGATATGGATAAAACATACAGATAAAAGCTTGAAGTTTCAAGAGGGCGTGACTTTTGCCTTTAATGTGACTGTTTGTCTAATTTCTTTAAGCACTGATCGGGATATACATGTTCTGACTTTAAGTCCATTTGTTTCTTTACCATAGGTTTCAAAAAAGAAGAAAATCAATTAAATAAATTAAAATTAAGATACTTGCACATCATTCTAAAGAAAAATTGTCACATGATTCAGATAAGTTTGAATTGAGGCATCATTTTTGTGTTTAATCTAACACAAATTTTGAATTCTTTCCAATGCTGGGAAGCTTCAATGGAAACTATTGAGATATTACTCAGAGAACACCTAGGTTTCAGACAGCCCTGCTGCACAGCTGATGTTTTGAAAAATCCAGTGTCCTTCCAGTGAATGGATTGAGACCTGAGCTGGCCTCAGTGTGTTCTTAGAAAAGACCAGTCTGAAATAAAACAAACTTAAACGCATTTCCTTTTTGGGACAAGCAGAATCATATTCAAGCCTGAGAGAATCTTGATTAAAAGCAGTGATTTTGTCAGGAGAAGTCTTCATTATAATGAGATTTGCCTACAACTAAATGCACTGGTTTTCATAATCTTTGTTATATTTTTACCCTAGGAATATGTCTCAGGGCATTATTTCAAAAAGAAAATATGATAGGAGACTCCAAACGGTAAAAGAAAAGTAAATACTGCATATATATGAATAATTTTGTTTATAATCATGTTTGTCTCCACAATGTGTGCCATATATTTCAGAAATTGTACTGCATAGTCATTTGGAGTTCAATAAAAATAGATAGGTCTACATATGTGACTTTCATTAATTATTGTAAATAGTGGCAAAATAGCTTTCTGGGAGCTGGTAATCATCCTGGAACATCAACCATGTGCTTTAGCATATTATGAAGAGGAAAGTCACACCAGTGACTGATCAGTGTTGATTATAGCTCTTTACAACAAGAATAAAATTGGCAGCACTGAAGGATGAGTACCTGAAAAAGAAAAATTGTACTTTAATGAATATTTATATTTAACAATTGCTGCTTAAGAAATAGTTACAGCACCATTTAAATAGTGAAAGCTTTACATGTACTTGTTATAGCAAGGACTACAAAAAGAAGATAACTTGTTATTCTGGATCTGCAGCTAATATTAGCTCTTCTTTTTAGGGAATTCTCACTCATAGTGAAGTAGTGTCAATTTTGTGAACTTGAGTTTCAGTGAGGAGGAAAAAAAATGGGAAATATCCTATTTTGATTAATTGAATTGAGAGTCTACAAATTGTCCAAAGTTATGGGTTTTGTTCTGTCTCTATGTGATGTCTCTATGCAGATCATCTTGAGTGCCATTATGCGGCATGTGCGGGACAATCAGGGGATAAGGCTCAGCCAGCATGGGTTTACAAAAGGCAGGGCCTGCTTCACTAACCTGATCTCCTTCTATGACAAGGTGACCTACCTAGTGGATGAGGGGGAAGGCTGTGGATGTTGTCTACCTGGACTTTAGTAAAGCCTTTGACACTGTCTCCCATAGCATTCTCCTACAGAAGCTGGCTGCTCACGGCTTGGATAAGTACACTCACTGCTGGGTTAAAAGCTGGCTGGATGGCCGAGCCCAGAGGGTAGTGGTGAATGGAGTCAAATCCAGTTGGTGGCCAGTCACCAGTGGTGGTCCCTAGGGCTCAATATTGGGGCCAGTCCTGTTTAATATCTTTATCGATGATCTGGATAGGGGGATTGAGTGCACCTCAGTAAGTCTGCAGATGACAACAAGTTGGGTGAGAGTGTTGATCTGCTGGAGGGTAGGAAGGCCCTGCAGAGGGATCTAGACAGGCTGGAGTGATGGGCTGAGGCCAACTGTATGAGTTCAACACGGCTAAGTTCCAGGTCCTGCACTTGGGTCACAACAACCCCAGGCAATGCTACAGGCTTGGGGAGGAGTGGCTGGAAAGCTGCCTGGCTGAAAAGGACCCAGGGGTGTTGGTCGACAGCCAGCTGAACATGAGCAGCAGTGTGCTGAGGTGGCCAAGAGGGCCAATGGCATCCTGTCTTGTATGAGGAATAGTGTGGCCAGCAGGACCAGAGAGGTGATAGTGCTCCTGTACTCGGCAGTGGTGAGGCCGCAGCTCAAGTACTGTGTTCAGTTTTGGTCCCCTCACTACAAAGGACATTGAGGTGCTGGAGAGTGTCCAAAGAAGAGCAATGAAAAACTTCTTCACTGAAAGAGTAGTCAGACACTGGAACAGGCTGGCTGCCCAGGGAAGTGTTTGAGTCTCCATCTCTGGAGGTATTTAAAAGACATGTAGATGTGGTGCTTAGGGACATGGTTTAGTGGTGGACTTGGCAGTGTTAGGTTAATGGTTGGACTCGATGATCTTCCAATCTTAATGATTCTATGATGAATATAGAATGATGAGTAACAGCAAGATCATAAAGAACACTCCATTGGACTTTTTTTTTTAACTAAGCTAATATATGTTTATATACTTACATTACATAAACTTACAATAAGGGACTACATAATATCACACACTACTACTGTGATGTTATAGTAAAGAATAAGCAATATATCTGCAAATATTTGGGATATTTGAATTTCTTGCTAGTAGCAAATGAATTATGGCAATACATTCATCAAACTACAAATAACCATCAGATATTCTGTACAAGGACCTATTCTATAAAAATCTATTTAAAAAAAACTTTGGAGAGTTTTGAAAATGTTTGTATATTTTTTCTTCAGCTATTAAGTTATAGTACAAATGTCACATGAAGAGTCTTTATGAGATGGGGTCGGAAAAAAGGACAGAAAAAATGAGAGGAAAAATATTTTAGAAACCTTAGAACTGACTTGTAGTATCCTAGTGTTGCTCTTCTAAAGAAGGTTCTTCTAGTATTGAAGGAGTAATCATTATGCTTCTAGGAAAAATATTTCACCATCAGTAGTTGAAATGGGATATTTCCTCCAACATGAAAATAAGATTAGGTGGGGAGAAAAATAAACAGTTTGTTTGATAAACACAAATGCAGAAAACAAACACTTTCTGATTTATGAAATAAATTTTATTATACTGAAAAAAAGCTTTCAACAGATGAGATCTCTTTTTTGGTAGGAGATGAATACCACCTGTGAAACATTCTGATTAAATAATGCTTGAAAATACAGAGCTCTGTTTAGGTAAAAGAAATCATTCACAAGTGAGAAAGTGAATGAAAGTTGATCTAAACTTGATTCAGCAAGTATTCTGAATAGGGCTCCAGATCTTACTAAAAAAATTCCAAAATCTGGAAAAGTATGCTTTGAAGCAAATTTTACAATTTGAATACCAAACCCCATAGGAAAAAGAAGGTCAAGGGCTGTGTTGGGTTTTTTGTTTGTTTGTTTCCATCTCCCCCCAGTTGTTGTGAACAGTGACCTCCTCTAGTTCATGTCTGCAGTCAGACAATCACTTTGTGTTCTGGGTCAATGTAGAGAATGATCAATTATGATAGTATGTGTGGTATTCCTAGCTCTGAATAAAGACGGCATTTGAAAACTAAACTGATAATAGGTAAGCATAAAATTAAATAAGTAGTCCTTAAACAAATAGCTTTGAATTTATAGAAGAACAAAACAAAATCCACTTGTGCAGTTAACTTAGTAGCTGCCATAATTAAAACTAATTTCCATTATCAGCATTATCAACATGAAAATAATGCATGTTTTAGTTTAATAACCTGTGTTTATATGAAGGTTAATGTTTCTTCAGCAAGCCGGATAGAGCTTTTCTGGAGGTGAGTCTTTCAGAAAATGGAGAGAAATGACAACAATGCAGAACAGTGCTTGACTCATACCTCATTTTCTGTCTGCAATACTTACAGAGAGCTAAATTATGAAGAAATACTACAAAGAAACTTGATGTCCGTTCATGGAATTGTATCCTTGAATCTGACCCTCTCTATGAACTTTTTCATAAAAACTCTGTACGCAAAGTGTGTTGTATAAACTAGAGGATTTATTTTACTACTGAGAAGTCACTGTTCTTCTGCACTTAACCACTGAAGATGTTAGAAAAACCACATAAGGTCGTTGGTTTTGTAAAGCATCAAAGTGTTAACAAAGACCCCTCCATTCTTTAATGAATAAAACAAATGTTCAGCTGAATACCAGAGAAATCTTTCAGAAGGCACAAACAAGAAAAAAAAAAAACAAAACAACACTGCAGGAATCAAATATCTTGTTCTTAGTTATATGAATTTTAGAATAGCATTTTTGAAATCTGAGATCTAATAAAACAACTTGAAGATGAAAAATACAACAAAAAAAAGTAAGCAGTAATTACAAATAACCTTATATCACATATGCTCTGCAGTGAATCTTCAAAGGAAGTAACAAAAGACTATTTGGGGAATAGGTGTCATCTATATTTGGTGTCTTAGAATGACCATGGCACCTGTCTTGATCTGATAGTTGTGAAGTAACAGGTTGGTACTTGTCTTAAGTCTACAGCACATCATGTACTCTGACTGAACAGTAACTGTTCATTGACCCTTGCCGTTGCCTTTGCCAGATATTCACCTATTGGCATGTAACAGTAAAAACTCTTATTTAACCTAAGCAAGCTTCCTTTTGGTTCACAAACATTATACCAACGCTTTAATCAAGACAAAGCTAAATTTTATCATGTTTTCACCTTTGAATTTTAACGTCTACAATAACAGAACTACACAGGCATAAAAAAAGGAATTAGCTTTGTTATTGAGGACTGGCCTGTTGTGATTGCACAAACTCTATGGTGAAAAGAGTCTCAGGCTATTCCAGCTGAATAGCAGGGTTCAGTCAATCCTTTTTGCTTTGAAAGGGCAATTCAGTTCAGCGCACAGTTTGGCTAAACTTGACTTCACTGTATATGATGTCTGAACATAAATTTAGAAACTTCCTTTATGACATAAAGAGATGGCATCTATCCCCAACAAGATGAATGATGGCCCTTGTTAGCTTCATAATAATAAAAATAATAATTTAAAAATCACAAACAAAAGCATCACATTAGAAAAAAAAAAGTAATAAGAAATTAATCGCAAATGCCTCAGAGATTAAGTTAGAAGTAGTTTAGCTTCTCATTTAAACTTTAGTCGACCTAGCCAAAGCTCCTGAACACACTAAGAAGGGTAAAACACATCTCTCCTGAGATCTTTCTCTGCAGTAATTTAAAGAGATAAAATGAAAAAACTTTATTGAATTTTATTAACCAAAGAAAGCAAAATTTATATAGGAAATATGCTCAAGTCATATGAAGAAGCAAAAAGTGTCCATAACATATGTTTAGACATTATGATGGTAGTTCCTGAGAACAGCACCAAAGAAGGAATTATCAATGTAAATATAGTAGATATACACAAGTCCCTTTTAATGCTGTTTAATATATGTCATCATGTCTCGATCCACCTGTCATTTCTGAGAAAGGCACACTACTATACCAGGAATGTGAATGTTACTTAACATGAGTAAGATCCCTTTTATTCCTTTGGTTCCTACTGCAAATAAGTTCGTGTCATGACTCATACGTATCTCTATCCTTACAGAAGTGCTGTTTCAGGGTCCTCCAAAATTATCCTGTTGTTCTGTCTGTGAAATCGAAGTAAGACGGTGGCTAACCTTATGTGCTCACTGTAAAAGTTTAAATTCCATAGGCTTCATAAGACTTTTCTCCAGGGATGTTTTGAAAAGAACTTTTCTCTGCTGATACCAAAACTTTTGATGTCTTCTATCAGTAGCTTTCTGATAGTGTTACCTATTATATTACTTTCTTAATGAGACAGAATCTAGCCAAGAAGAGATTGAAAAAATACTTTATTTACACACACAATTAAAAGACCCATTCTTAGCCAGGGACATTAATTTTCTTTTTACCTGTCAGTAAGTGAATTTTGGAAATGCTTCTGTGCACAAAATGGTGGCAGGCTTTCATTTAAAGTTTATTGATTTGCGAAAGTTGTATAAACTTGTACCTTATAGAGGTGTGAAAAGTCTTTAACTGATGTAATGGCTATAGCTTGATGTTTTCTTCAGATTTTTGCTTGTAAAAGAAGCAGTGCTAACTAAAGAAATGTTCTGAACAGATGTTTGTAACTCAAGCGACATTGATATTACTACAGTTTAAAATACAGTACATCTTTGAACCTTTTTAAGAAAGCATATTATTCAGAAGCCAGTATTTACAGACAATATTTATGTCCAACTTACAATGAGGGCATTTATAGTACTGTATGTTTCAGTATAGCTCAGTAAGTTCATAGTTCAGTAAGGCATGGATAAGCCTTCTGAACTGAATGAATTCTCTGTTTGCCTTCTAATAATTTCTTCCTAGTTAAATAAGCTGAACAAACTGTGTGAGTAACAAAAAAGATAAGACTTTGTCTTTAGAAAAGGAGCTGCTACTTGCCCTAAACCAAAGACAATTTTCAGAACCAATTTTCTGGTTTGGGGTTGGTTTTTTTTTTTTGGCTGGTTGGTTGGGTTTGGATTGTTGTTTTTTTTTTAAATTATTGTGGACAATCATACAGATCTGCAAATAATCCATGTAGTTCTTCAAGGCAGCATCAGAAATAAACTTTGGGGATGATTGCAGCAGCTATTTCCATTTCCACTATCTAAACAAAAAGTGCAGTTCAGATGCCCATGAGGCACAGGTCCTTTACTCTGCTAAAAATCTATTGTGAAACAGGAGAGGAAATATGATCTAACGGGTATATAAAAGACACACTGGTTCAGAGCCATACTCTTTTACAACCTTCCTCTGATGTTGCAAGGTGACTTCATCCCAGATTAAGGAAGAGTTTAATGTGGATATTCCTAACTTTCAACTTCCAAACTGTTTGATTTTACAAAGCTTACTTAGGTATCGACAAACAGTAGATCACACGTTTATGTATTTACCTAACAAAGATGGTATTTTTGAGCATTAAAGGGGAATTAACAATAGCCACCTTACTGAGCAAGGTAGGAAGCATTGAGAAATGCTGAGGAGAAGAGACTATTTGAAAACTGGTCTTTTTCTTTGCTTTGGGTTCCTAATGATAGCCAAAATTAAACACCTCTGGATTCACAGCCTGGATTTAGGTGCTGTGTTACATGTAACATGTATGTGCCAAAACCAGCCAAACCTGTCAGGAGATGCCCACATAAGGATAAGCCTGAGACCTGCTCTGTGAGACTGCCTTAGCACAGTGACATCCAGCTCTGACAGGATGACTGCATTCTTTACTTACAAAGTAGTAGCACACGTAAACCCAAATTCATCCCCGTACAACCTCAGAACCTTAACCAGGAGCCTAGCCACCCTAGGCTCGCTCTGTGAACAAGCAGAAATTCTAAAAGGCAATTCAGATCTTCAAGCTGATTGACTCTTTGAGAGAGCTCATCTCTGCTTTAACGGGATATTAGGAAACTAAATTCCATACTTTTTCCTTAATGCCTGAAGTTAGGTAGGATATGTGACTAAAGACTTCCCTAACAAATGCTTTGGTGCACTTCCTCAGATTTGTGCAGAGTTTAGGTACACAAGAGCTCTTCTGCTTCTGCCATCCCCTAGGCTGGCATCCCCTAAAATTTCTGTTCCTAATCTGATACAGTCTAGCAGAGCTAAGTAAGCTCTGCATAGAAAATGATGCAAAGTTAGTCTCAAAACTGATCACTGGGAATCAAAAACACTCTAAATGCAGAGAAATTAAAATGAAAGAAAAACCTGCCCGTATTTACTCAGAAATGATATCAGTGGAAAAATTTTTTGTGCTCTGTGTATCTTCAGTTTACAGGGGGATAGCTCTTGCTCCTAATAAACTCACTTCAGTAGGAACTTCCTTCTCAGGATTCATAACATAATAGAGAACCCAGATTTAATAAAATATTTATAGAACTCTGTTAAAATAAGTAGCACTGTTTTGCTCAGAAATCTCAGGTACATTTCCATTCTCCTTCACTTCTGGTAAAGTTATTATAGAGGAGTAACAGGGATGTTCTGCCAGAAGAGTATCACCTCGTTCCAGGGATGTGGTGGGAGCAGAGCTGTTAACAGGGAGCTGGAGGCTTCCCAGGGCAGCCTCCTGCCTCTGAGCCAGAGAAGGGGCTCTGGAGAGGTAGATCATCCAGTGGACAGTGGGTAGTGTGGCCCCTGCATCAGGACCAAGCATGGCTGAAGCTGGAGTTTCCTACAGTCTCTTCCCCTGGACTCTGCTGAAGTAGTACTTACTGAAAAGAGAAATGACAGTCCAATAACAATCATCTTCACTATTCTAAAGGGATAAGCATGCCTGCTTGCTCTTTTTTTCAGCATATTTTTTACACAGATTGAGTACAAGCAATGCATATAGTACCATTTTTCAGAAATTACCATAGAGGGAGAAAAACAAACAACAGGTGTGTTATTTCAAATACATATGGTTGATATGAAATAGAAACAGGTTTGAATGTATAAGTCGAAAATCTGAAGCTGATTAAAGACTTGACATTAGTCATTTCTAATTTGAATTTAACAGTGTCAGGTTAACATCTTCCCATTTTAAAATGAGTTAAGTCCTATAAACAAATAGACAAGAGATGTGTATATTATCTTTAAAATGAAGTGAGTAATGTGACAAATGAAGTGACTTCCTCAGTTCCTTTGAGGCTTGATATAGTCCATAATACAGTGGTATGGACAGTTCATGATAATTAATTCCAGGAAGTACGTAATAAAAAAAAATGAGCTGTCACTATCCCAAAACACTGAGGGCAGCATAGGGCAACCTCTTGTGTATGTTCTTGCAACCATGACTAGAGGCTGTACAGTTGAGGATATATCAGCACAAGTTTCCAAGACAGAAGTAGAACTTGGAAGCCAAGAAAGTGAATTACAGCTTCATTATTTTTTTTTTTAAACAGTGTATATGACATTTCCCAAACCTTCAGTATCTTGAAGCCTAATCCAAGGTCCACTGAACTCAATGTAGAAACTAAAATTTATTTCACAAGGCTTTGGATCAAAGTCCAGGCTAGATCTATTCTTAACTGTTTGTTTTAATGAATACCTATCCATAGCTTCATAAAAGGTACCGATTGGACCTCATGTCCTAGCAGAAGTTAAAAAACTGTATGAGAAATGAAACCTCGTCATTCTTCCATGTATGTAGTTAAGTATCTAAATATAAAATGAGAAAAGTGCAATTATCTGCAGTGCGTCAATCCAGCAACTGCTTCTTCTAATATCTCAATTCATAAATCTTGAAACACACACCACAGAAAGGAAACTGGTTCCTCTAATAAATATTTCCTATAAGCCAATGGGATCAGCACATCTCAAATGAAACCAAATCCAAAAGCATTTATGCTCAACTGTTTGAGATAAAGTGTTTAGAAAAACATTTGATCTTTTTCAAACAGTTTACTCACCACTAATGTATTTCCAGACATAGAAAGATAGAATGTGCAACTATGGAAATATCTCTATAACCAGAGCAGTTACAAAAGAAGAGTGAAATATTCACATAGGTGGAAAAGGTAATGTCTCTTCCTTCAATATACTGCAATATTCGGCACTGGTGAGGCCGCACCTCAAATACTGTGTTCAGTTTTGGGCCCCTCACTTCAAGAAGGACATTGAGGTGCTGGAGCATGTCCAGAGAAGGGCAACGAGGTTGGTGAACGGTCTAGAGCACAAGTCTTATGAGGAGCGGCTGAGGGAGCTGGGTTTGTTTAGTTTGGAGAAGAGGAGGCTGAGGGGAGACCTTATTGCCCTCTACAACTACCTGAAAGGAGGTTGTAGAGAGGTGGGGGTCGGTCTCTTCACCCCAGTAACAAGCGATAGGACGAGAGGAAATGGCCTCAAGCTGCGCCAGGGTAAGTTTAGGTTGGATATTAGGAAAAACTTCTTTACTGAAAGAGTAGTCAGGCACTGGAACAGGTTGCCCAGGGAAGTGGTTGAGTCCCCATCCCTGGAGGTATTTAAAAGACGTGTAGATGCGGTACTTGAGGACATGGTTTAGTGGTGGACTTGGCAGTGGTAGGTTAACGGTTGGACCTGATGATCCTAAGGGTCTTTTCCAACCTTAATAATTCTATGATTCTATGATTCTATGATATTAAATTGACATCTAAATATTTCCCACCCACCCCCCTCAGTATTCTATTACAGAGATTCACCCATAACCCTTGCTGTGTATAATTTGGGGTTACTGAGATGTCATACTGTAGAGTATTTATTACTTTAACTGAACTTTTTCTTCCCAGGCAGTGATATAGCATATAAATAAGACCATCATTGCTCTTTCCAGTAAGTAACATTATGTTCTCACATTTCTTCTAAATATCTAGGCCATATTAAGAACTTGAATAACATTAGAGACAAGCAACTGAGTTCATACCATAACAGCCTACAAAGGCTCAAATCAAAAAAGAAACAACAAAAACAAAATCATGAATGATAGTGTTGGGATAGAAGGCTGTAGAACAGATTTTACCTGACAAATTAGTCCTTGGGCCAAGCTCAGATCTGATGTGTAAATAAGTTTAAAGGAGAATAAAGTGATGTAAATTATATCTTCCCTCACTCTCTCAGTCCATAAATTATGCCAGCCTACCCTCTCACAACCTAACAACTAGTATGGGTGTATTATCTACACCCTCCCCTTTTGATTCCTTGCCTATCACATTTATTTTGAAACACTGTGAATATAGTGAGAAAAAGTGATGGGGAAGCAAAATTATGCATAATTATAATCTAACCCTACACTTTCTCTTGAAACTCAGCTTAATTCTTCTCTTTCTTTGAAGCTATTACACAGTGTAAAACTTAAGTGTTAACAACTGTAAAGCTTACATAATTCTCATAGTTCCCGATCAGTTTGCAAAGAGACTGTACATTGTAATTTCATGGTCAGGAAAATATTTCACTGTCCATGAAAAATTTGATAAATATTATAAAGAAAGCAAATAATATTATAATACCATGAATTACCTCTAAGTAAAGGCTAAGTCAATAATTCTTTCCTCCCTTCCCCATAAACTCTTTTACTTTGTTGCTCATCCAAAAAATATAAATACTAACTTTCAATGCAACATTCACAGCTCTGAACTTTAGTGTGTGCACACAAACATTCCCTCTTATCATTTTCTTTCATGGGTGATTTATCAGATGTCTATGCTACAAGCATTTTGCCAGTATAGACAAGTAGAACTTTATCCCACAGCAGCAAAAACTTTTTTGAGAGCTGCAAGTTATGACCCACCCTAAGTTTTTCCCACTCCTCAGTGAAACGCCCTGTGTTGACAAAACAGATTTTTATCTGCATAGCTAAGTTAATTAGTGATTACAATTGTTCGTAACCCGCAGCAAAATATACTTGAAGTCTTTATTACAGGCAAGTTTCAGCTTTTTTTAGCATAGCTGTAAGATTTGTTTTGTGTCCCTGTGGCTCTTCAGACCTAGAAAAGAATGGCAGTCTCCCACATTTTTTTTTCCCCAAACACAGCAAAATCTTGTCAGCAATCAATCTGGAGCCTGCATAACTAGCAGCAGGTTATTAGGTGACTTGTCCTTAGCTGCTGCTCAAACAGTAATTTGTAGCATGTATCAAAAGTTATACAGGTATCAGCATATAAAATATCAGTTACTCTTATATTACAAGGCTCTAACTTTAAAGACCATTATCTTTCCCATGTAAACCCAGTGAAGGCAGGGAAGAATTAATAAACCTTCACCTCAGTGACTTGTGCTGCTGCTTTTCTGTTAGCAAAGGCATAGCTCCAGCTCAGAGCTACTAGCTAATCTGAGTTTTGCAGCCTCTATAACCTTGAGACTTAAAGATTGCTCCTCTCCTGACTTGTCTCCTTTAAGTCCATAAAATATGCAAGTGCAGACCATGCATTACATAATAAAGGACTGCCCTCATAAATAAAACTGAAAAAGCACCTATCCATATCTAAGTGGCACACAATGGGTTCTAGACCCCTCTCCTAACACCTCATTTGATCATGCTTTGATCACAAACAAAGTTTACATGACTGTTTTCCACTCCTATAAGTACAGTTGGAATAGTTGCAGTAACTGCCTTTGCTCTGGGGCAGTTCTAGAAGAGTGGAAAAAAGGGTTTGTTCACTGGTGAAACCAAAACATTACTTCAGTTTGGATTGTTTATAACAGTTCAAATAACTGTTATGAGTTTACAAGATAAAGCTAGAGGATTTTTTAATTTCTTTTTAAGTCTAGAAAGCAAAATATTTTATTAGAAAATGTTAAAATTAAATATTTTAAATTTTCCAGATTCCCCTAAATACATAATATAGTGAAGCTGACTTAAGTTCAAAATATTTCACTTCAGTTTATTTACAATCTTCTTCAACTCTGATGGGCTCAGCTATCAGATGATATACATGTGGAAAACATCTTTGTCATGATCTAAGACTCCTACACAGGTTCAGAGACTTTCTCTTAGGAATCTTGTAAGTGATCTCTTTAACGCTTGAGTGCTTTTTTGACCTTCTACCTGAATCACTAGATCAGGAGTTCTGGTTATTTGCAAAAGTACAGGGTATTCCAGTTAAAATTCATCCTAGTGATTCCTGCCTTTTCCTGGCTGGTTTCTAACATTCTGGTCAGTCTTGCTATGATGCGTTCTTTACCCATCCAGTAAATCGATGACTCATTATAGTAATAATACTGTTTCTTTTTTTTTTTTTTTAAGAATAAAAAAACTAGTTTTAAGCTGTTGTTAAATAATATTTATTCTAATTATTTTCTGAAACAAGATATATACCCCAAAACTGCACATTTTACTTGCAGATTCATGTATCATAGAATCACAGAATGCTTTGGCATGGAAGGGACCTTTAAAGGCCATCTAGTCCAACCCCCTGCAATGGACAGGGACATCTTCAACTAGATCAGGTTGCTCAGAGCCCCATCGAGCCTGGCCTTGAACGTTTCCAAGGATGGGGCATCTACCACCTCTCTGGGAAACCTGTTCCAGTGTTTCACCACCCTCATCGTGAAAAATTTTTTCCTTGTGTTTAGTCTAAATCTACCCTCCTTTAGTCTAAAAGCATTACCCCTTGTCCTGTCACAGTAGGCCTTGCTAAAAAGCCTATCCCCATCTTTCTTATAAGCCCCCTTTAAGTATTGAAAGGCTGCAACAAGGTCTCCCCACAACCTTCTCTTCTCCAGGCTGAATAACCCCAGCTCTTTCAGCCTTTCCTCATAGCAGAAGTGTTCCATGCCTCAGATGATTTTGTGGCCCTCCTCTGGACCCTCTACAACAGGTCCATGTCCTTCTTGTACTGAGGACTCCAGAGCTGGATGCAGTACTCCAGGTGGGGTCTCACCAGAGTAGAGTAGAGGGGCAGAATCACCTCCCTCAACCTGCTGGCCATGCCTCTTCTGATGCAGCCCAGGATACAGTTGGCTTTCTGGGCTGCGAGAGCACATTGTCTGCTCATGTCCAGCTTTTCATCCACCAGTATCCCCAAGTCCTTCTTGGCAGGGCTACTCTCAATCCCTTCATCCCCCAGCCTGTACTGATACTGGGGACCCAGGTGCAGGACCTTGCACTTGGCCTTGTTGAACCTCATGAGGTTCACACAGGCCCATTTCTTAAGCTTGTCCAGGTCCCTCTCGATGGCATCCTGTTCCTCAGGTGTGTCAGCTGCACCGCTCAGCTTGGTGTCATCTGCAAACTTGCTGAGGGTGCACCTGATCCCGCTATGTCATCGATGAAGGTATTGAACAGCACTGGCCCCAGCACGGATCCCTGAGGGACACCACTTGTCACTGTTCTCCATCTAGACATCAAGCCATTGACCACTATCCTCTGGATGCAACCATCTAGCCAGTTTGCTATCCACTGAACAGTCTACCCATCAAATCCATATTCTTCCAATTTAGAGAGAAGGATATTGTGTGGGACCGTGTCAAAGGCCTTACAGAAGTCGAGATAGATGACATCCATAGCTCTTCCCTCATCCACTGATGCAGTCAGTCCATCATAGAAGGCCACTAGGTTGGTTAGGCAGGACTTGCCCTTGGTGAAGCCGTGCTGGCTGTCTTGAATCACCCCTCTGTCCTCCATGTGCCTTAGCATAGCTTCTAGGAGGATCTGTTCCATGATCTTCCCAGGCACAGAGGTGAGGCTGACAGGTCAGTAGTTCCCAGGTTCCTCCTTTTTACCCTTTTTAAAAATGGCTGCAACATTTCCCTTTTTCCAGTCCCTAAGGACTTCACCTGACTGCGATGACTTTTCAAATATCATGGAGAGTGACTTGGCAACTACATCAGCCAATTCCCTCAGGACTCTGGGATGCATCTCATCAGGACCCATAGACTTATGTACATTCAGGTTCCTCAGGTGCTCACGAACCTGGTCTTCTCTTCCAGTGGGAGGACCTTTGCCCCCCTGATCCCCATCAAATGATCCATTCACTCGGGAGGTGTGAGGAGAGAGGTTGCCAGTGAAGACTGAGGCAAAGAAGTTGTTGAGTACCTCAGCCTTCTCCTTGTCTGTTTTTACCAGCTTGCCAGTTTTGCTCATCAGAGGGGGTACACTTTCTTTAACCTTCCTTTTCTGGTTGACGTACTGTAAGAGACTGAAGTGTTAAGAACAATTGTCTCAAAGCTTGTTTGTGAGTGTTTATCTGATAAGACTGGACAGCAGACAGCTCTTTTGTCTGATAAGACCCAAGGGGGAACCATTCTTTGACTTAACAAATGCCACCAGCTTGCAAGGAAATTTGTGCAAACTTGCTGAAGCAACAGGCCATTCTTTGGCTTATCAGGTATCACTAGTTTGCAAAGAAACATGCAAACTTGCTGAAGCAGCAGGCCATTCTTTGGCTTATCAGGCACCACCAAAAACAGGACACCAACTGGTATCCGGACCAGGCCACTTGCCCACCAACAATGCATATTGTGTGATTAGATGTGCATCTGTGGTGTATGTGATGTTGCCCTGGGAAACCAAACCAAACAGAGAGGGCAAACTCACTCTCCAACACTGGATAAAAGACAGCACAATGAAACCTGAGTGTGGCCATCCACCACCGAAGAACTGAAGACTGAGGACCAACGGGACGCTGCTGGATCCATGGTGGTGACTATCCTTTGGTTACTATCCTATCTCTGAATGCTTGCTTAATTTCCTCCTAATACTTCCTGCCTTTCCTATTGCTTTACTCTTATATTTACCCAATAAAACGTCTGATTGGTGGCATATGACCTCGTTTGTGTCTTCATTTCACCCTTGGGATCATTACAAACCTTCCCTGAGCCTGACAATCAGACCGGGACTTAACACGTACTTGTAGAAGCCCTTATTATTCTTAGCATCCCTTGCCAGGTTCAGCTCCAGCCAAGCCTTGGCCTTCCTGATACCATCCTTACACAACTGGGCAGTGTCCCTGTACTCTTCCCAAGATAGCAGTCCCTGCTTCCACTGTCTGTGCATTCTCTTCTTGCCCTTTAGTTTGACCAACAGGTCATGGCTCAGCCATGCCGGCCTCTTCCCATCCTTGCCTGATTTCTTGCACCTGGGGATCGAGACCTCTTGTGCTCTAAGGAAAGCATCCTTAAAGACCTGCTAGCTCTGTTCTGCTCCCTTGTCCCTGAGGGCCATTTCCCAGGGGGTCTTGTTGATTAACTCCTTGAAGAGCTGGAAGTTTACTTTTCTAAAATTCATTTAAAGAGCAAAGGAAGTAATCCAATTATTAAATGTTTGTGCTTTAAGATATGAAATAATTCAACTGACACTTTCTTGACTCCTTATTGACCTGACATTTAGGGCCTTTTTTACCCATTTTAATTCTTGCTCACTGTCTTGAGTTTATGTGTCAAGGTTTTGGTAGCAGTGGGGCTGCAGGGGTGGCTTCTGTGAGAAGATGCCAGAAGCTGCCCCCATGTCTGACAGAGCCAGTTCCAGCCAGCTCCAAGAGGGACACACCACCTGCCAAAGCTGAGCCCATCAACAACAATGGTAGCGCCTCTGAGAAAACATGTTTAAGAAGGGGTGAAAAACACTGTGCAAAGCAGCTTGGGGAGAGGATTGAGAATATGTGAGAGAAACAATTATATAGACACCAAGGTCAGTGAAGAAGGAGGGGGAGGAGGTGCTCCAAGCACCAGAGCAGAGATTCCCCTGTAGCCCATGATGATGACCATGGCGACACAGGTTGTCCCTCTGCAGCCCATGTTGGTTAATGGTGGATCAGATATCCACCTGCAGCCCATGGAGGACCCCACACCAGAGCAGGTGGCTATACCCTGAAGGGAGCTGTGACTCTGTGGGAGAGACCGTGCTACAGCAGGCTTCTGGCAGGACTTGTGGCCCCATGGGGGACCCACACAGGAGCAGTTTGTGAAGAACTGCAGCCCATGGAAAGGACCCACACTGGAGAAGTTCTTGAAGGACTGTTTCCTGTGGGTAGAACACCACACTGGAGCAGTAGAAGAGAGCGAGGAGGAAGGAGTGGCAGAGACAACATGTGATTAACTGACCACAACCCCTGTTTCCAATCCCCATGTGCTGCTCGGGGGGAGGAGGAAGAGAAGTCAGGAGTGAAGTTGAGCCCAGGAAGAAGGAAGGTCATTTTAGATCTGTTCTTATTTCTCATTATCTTACTCTGATTTTGACTGGTAATAAATTAAATTAATTTCCCCAAGTCAAGTGTGTTTTGCCCGTGACAGTAATCGGTGAGTGATCTCCCTCTCCTTATGTCAACCTATGAGCTTTTCATTTTATTGTCCCCCTGTGTTATTGATGGAAAGGGAGTGATAGAGTGGCTTGGTGGGCACCTGGCAACCAGCCAAGGTCAATACACCACTCTCACTCTTTGCCTCTCTAGTCTACTAATTTGGTATTCCTTTCTGCCTGGTCCAAATGCATCAAGGTGTGGGAAAAGTACAGCCTTCTTTTGATCAGCATAGACAATGCTTGAGGAATTCTTTGATTCTAGTATAAATCGCAACATACTAAGGAAAGCCAAAAATTAATTATTGAATTATTGTCACTTCCTGGGTACCAGCAGGAAAAAAAATACTGAAAGCAACATAAAACTATGATTTTTTTTGTTTTTATTTGAATGATCCTTGCTATTTTGCTCAGCCATAAGTGGGGGGCAAGAGGTAGTTTAAAATATATGTTTATTAGATTGAGTCTCAGTGACACCACAGAGAATTTATGAAGCATGCTAGCATCTTGATGTCAGTAGAGCTGAAGCAGACACTTTGGCACTCGTGGAATTAAATAGCTTTGCTCAAAATTTAATTTTAATATGTAGCGCATTTGCAGTTATCAGGACTGGGTGCTTCAAGATCATAGTTCTGAATATGGAGTGCCTGAATTGAGTAATATCCTATTCAGGGATGTAACGCTTCATCAGCATTAGCCCTGAGATGACCTGTACTGAAAGCAATTTGAAGCTTCATGTGCTTACAAAGCCCAGGTCTGTTTATCCACACTGACCAGTACCAACCACAGACACCCATTGGTGCCACTTACCTTTGTGGTTACCATCAAAGCCTTCCTCAGACCAGGATTGTCTCATTGTCCTGATACTGGCATCTATGCAAAACTCTTATGTTATCAATGTAATAAAGTTTGAAAGAACCCTTCATATCACAGGAAAATAACTCGAGCACAACTGGGCTTTTCCTCTTTGAAGACTGAGTAAAAGACCTTTAGCATTTCAAGGAGAAACAACCAACACAGGAAGTAAGATTTGCCGCAATAAATCAGATCACCCATCATTTTGCTCTGTTATCTAGTGCTCTGACTCTAAAATTGTCCAGATGCATTAGAAGTTTAAGGGAAAAAAAAATAATCCGAGCCCATTGTACATGAATGAAAACTACCTATACTTCCTTATCTCTGCAGGAAGTTTTCTTAGATCCTAAAACATAAGTACAATTAACATTTCACTTTTTTTTTTTAAAATCATTCACTTCAGTGATACTCCAAAAGTATTGGAAAACAGGCAGAAAAATACATAAGGCAGATACAAGAACAGATAGAAAGTAATTTTGATCATATGCAATTTTTATTTTCTTTAGTCTATAAACCCTTTCCTGACATGAGAAGATGACCCCACTTGGTTAACCATGTCTGAAGTAGGTTAGCTGTTTGGCTGTACAGAAGCATTATAAAATTAGAATTAGGATTAGCATGTAATTGTTCAAAAAGCAGGAAATCCTTTCCATAGCTGTGGTTTAGAAAAGCCTTCTGTGCCCTGTTATCTTCTGTGTTCTTTTGTGCATTTTCCTAAAGTGGGATTTGGAATTCAGGAAGCAATGGTATTAAGCAGCTTGCTTTTTTGCATTGTTTTTCCTCAATAAGAACACCATTTTGAGTGACAAATAACAAAGCACTTCAGAAAGAGGGAATAAGTGATCTTCCAGAGAATGAACAAAGAATTCAAAGTGAAGAAACATCTGGGAAGAGAGGAGACAGATGTTGGCTCCTTAGACACCTTTGACATTAGCTACATTCAACATACTCATTCTGAAGCCAAAGGAATCTATTGCATTTGCTAGGTTGTCCAAAAGAGTTAGGAAAAAGGCTTATAAAATCTATGAGATAACAACTGTAAATCTCAATTGGTCTGTTCTTCATCCTGTAGTCCCCAATCCTAACGCTATCTCAAGGACATAGTGGAATGGTGATGGGTTTTGCTCCTATGGGAATAGACTAATTAGGCTTAGTGAGAAAAGCTGGCATGGGAAGGTAAAGTTGGTTTTGTGAGTTTTAATGTTATAGAAGGAGACTTCAATCTGCATAGCACTTTAAGTCATTTGCTAACTTTGTAGAATTTGTTTAGGCCACCATCTAACACCGAAAAAGTAAGCTCTTTAACAGTTTTATAGTTTGTTGACACTGGAATGGTTAGGAAAGCTAATGCAAACCCACTAAAGCCTAAATCAACACGCACAAGTTAAAATGTATGATAGTCTTTGCATTTGTTATCATTCAGGTTCAAAGTGGTATTTAGTCCTACAGAGATCTTTTGATTTATGAATGAAAGTAAAAGGTACTTATGTAGATTCACTTTGCACTGTAAAGTTTTTCTGAATGTCTTCATGTAGACAAACCCATAGTTGCCTTGTGTGCATGGCCACTCTTCCTCTAATACAGTAGGATTCGAATTGAACTAGCATTTCAAAATTTAACCAAATAAAAAAAAAAATATTAAATTAACTGTTTATAAAGTGAAAAACAGGAAACTACTGTTTTTCTTTCTAGTGTTTTCTGTACAATACTTTGTACTCTCGTTCTTTATTTCAGCTTCCATTGCTTTTAGATTTTGGAGAATTTTCTCCTTTCACCCAAAAAATTATTTTCACCAATGTAGCATCAACAAGCCATTAGATATCTGCCAGTATTAAGTGATTGTGCATATTTATATACAAGAAAGCAGAAATTTTAATCTAGTTAGTAATTAAAGTGTCCTTAACATTTCTTGACTTTTTAACTCTTTAGCATCATTCACAACCACATCATGTCTCAAGCGTCGTTAAACATTTTAAGAGATTATGATGCCTGCATCATAATATCTCACTCAAGACGCTGCAGCGGACAGCCACTGCATTCAGCAGAAATCTACTTTTCAGGATATACACGTGCCACTTTAATTAGTCTCCAGCAGAAACATACAAAACAATCTTCAGGTCCTGATTTTGGTTACCAGAAATTTTTCCATTGTGTTAGATATTGTTAACCAGTTTTTTTTTACTTGCATACGCTACTCATTTCATATTTTTTGTTCTTCCTTTGTCCAGTGTTTTAAGTACTTTGGGACAGAGAACTATTTTTGCTCAGTAATGTTAGTACAGATGTCTGCAGCCTTGATTTAAGAGGCAGGTGGAACATAGTGAAGGTGTCTGCCCTACATGTAGCCATGCAAAGTGACACCCTGAGCCAGCACTAGGTCACACAGGACATGCAGGACTGGGAAAGCAGCTCCAAGTGTATTTTGAGGACTAGTGCTTGGCTGTACAGCAGCAACACTTTTACAAAAGCAGTTTTGTTCTGCCACAAAAGCCTATGTACCAGATAGGGTTGGTTAGCATGATGATCAGCTGGAAGTGCATCTGGGAAGCTGGAGAGGAACAGTGATACCAAGCTCACGTAATCCCTTTGAGAAATTTTTACAGTGCCCAGCCTCATTTGGGTCCAAAATATGAGATCCAAGGAAATGCAATGGAAGCAAAGTAACATTAAAATACCCATTAATGGTACTACAAAATGCCTCTAGTATTTTCCACCCTCTCAAAAACCTACTGTTCTACCTAAAAATATATAGCATAAGTATAATGTGTTAGCTTCTCCCCCTTAGCAATAATGTAGTTTGTTGTTATGTTCAGACAGTTTTGTCTGAAAGTGCTAAATACTCTTCACAGAGACCTCCAAATCTCAATTGTATTCTGTGTGATTCCCTAAAACTTCATTTCAGTTCCTTCTGCATCAACTTCAGTTTTCTTCTAGATCAGAAGAGAAATGACAGTAGCATGCAGCCCGAAATACAACAGGGGTTACAAGTTTTGGGAAACCTTCCTCTATTTGAAAAAAACAGGAGAAAAATATTTAGTCAATAGAAGACATCTTCTCTTTAGATTTTGTAATCCATTTTTCCCTTGCCTGGACCAGAGTGTGATTGAGGTACATGAGGAGAAAGTACAACCTAGGAGCAGATTCAGTTGCGATGATTGTACAAGTGCAGTAGACTCCTTTTCCTTCCCTCAGTTTCCCCACCCCACACACACACTTTCACTGTAAGGAGTGTTTTGCAAAGACTTTGATGGCAAAGACTATCTGCTCTGATGCAGCTGGTGATGTTGAGAGGAGGATGCTGAGACTTCTTTGTTCTTCTCATAAATTCCTATAGCTAAGACAGTTCTTTACCATGTTGTCATCTGCAGCTGACTGCCTATTCTCCCTCCAAATCTAAGTTTTTGTATTCTTTTGTTATTCTGTGATCGGCAAAGATTTGAACCATAGAAGCAGTATGTAGCTGGCTCAGGTGTTACTCCTGTTGGCAAAGTACCAGGTGTCTACAAAGGGCTGTCCCCCAGTCTCTGATACATAAGATATCCCAAGCCTTTCATCTGAAACATACAATGAGACCACATGGTCCTTGGATGTTGCTTTGCTGTCTAAATTAATAATGAAGTCTTGGTTTATTATGTTGATAGTCGTAGTTCAAGGTCTACCTCTGTGTATTAGCTTTCAGTATATGAGAAAGTAATCGTTGGATTCACTTAGAAAACAAAACACAAGTATATGGACTTAACCTTGCACACCCACAGTGACAGATGTATCTAAGAAAAGTAAATTTACTATCAAGTCAAAGAAATACATTCGTAGCTAAGGAAAGATCATTTGAAATCAATAAATTTGTAGTTTTATTGAGCTACCTCAAAAGTGTAGTGTTTTGATATTCAGCATAAGTACAGACTTTCACACATACAGAGCGGCACATGTAACCCTGCACACGTTATCCAAGCCAAGAATTTTATTAGTCTTCCAATCGTGAAATAACCTAGATCAGTTTAACCATTAAAACCAGTTTTATTATAGATGATATATGTCACATGAAAGAAAATGGTATATGCACTTTCTTTTTTATTAATTTACTAGAACTGCTTTATGTGTTTAGTGATGCAACTGAATTGTAATATATTTAGTCAATAGCCAAAAATGGATGCCATCACAACTATACAAATCAATATTCTAGGTCAAGTTTTTATCAGTTTCACAAAAACAAATTCTAGATATCATCCTTCTCCTCAGTCATTATGATTGACTTTCACATGAAAATGATCAGATAAGTATTACTTTCTTCTTTTAACAGAGGGAAAAAGACTTTGATCACATCACTGACAGCGTCTTCTGTAGTGTCTATAGAAGTGTAGAACCACTTTTCTTCAGATAGACTAAAGAAGTCTGTCTAGGCACAGCACACTGTACTTACACAGAGGTAAAGGATGCAAGCAACACAGCAGATCACTTCCATCCTATGTGAGAAAACTAATCTATTTCCCTGTATTCCTTTCAAGTATACGTACACACAGAGTATAGCACAGCCATCCCTAAACTTTTCGAAGGCTTTCTTCAGTGGGGAAAATAAACATGCAAAACACTGCATCCAGTTCCCCTTGCTACCTCATTCTCCAGGGTGAACACCACCATCTCATTTCTCCTTGCTCCTACCCCAGCCACCTTTTTTGCCACTCCCGAGATCCAGCTGCTCTGGCTGACCTAGTTCTGGACTGGACCTAAGCTCTCTAGCCTGCCCTCTGGTCCTTGCTCAGGCAGTGTTTGTCTGCTCAATAGTGCCTTACCAAGGCATGCATCTCCCCTTTAGAACCATTGCTATTCTGTGTTGTTTTACAGCGGTAGAATGTCAGTCACACCAGGGGTGGAACAGCTCCTAGTATGTATGTACACCCAGCCTTTTGCATCAACACAGATCTTTATGAGTGCCTTTTAATTCTGGAGTTAAATAAGTTGTTCCATGACATGCAGCTAGTAGGTGGAGGAGCCATAATTAGAAAGTAGGTAGCATGATTTCTGACTAACTGTTACATGTTTTTACCATGCAACCTGAAACTTCTCTTTCCATCAGATAAGATGTCTCCTCATGGCTCTAGCACACAACCTGTGATGTCTCCTGTCCCCTAGACAGATGGCAGAGACAATATCATGATGTTATTAACCAGTGCATATAGCATAGATAAAAGACTTAAAACTAGGAAAAATAACCTGCCATGTTTGTATTGATCTGAAAAATCCAGAGTATCAATTTTTTGAAAGATTAATCCTACCTGGGCACTTCCTAAATTTCTGGAGAACACGGATTCCATAAAATATGGATGATTCAAGTAACATCAATGCTCCACAATCTGATCTCAAATCCAGATATAAGAGCCTCCCTAGAGATTATTAATATAATATTTTGATTGAAAGATGAAATTAACCAAAATTTTAGAGAATCAAAAGTTTTCTGACAAAGGTATTTTTTCTTGCTAGGAATTTTGATTATTTTTTTTTTAGTACAGTTTAATGCATCGATATTTTTATATCATCTTATCAAACTAATGCTCAAATCCATACACTTACTTAGATCCATAGTACTTATTCATTTTATTACAATATTGTGTTTAAGTCCTTTTATTAAATAGGAGGATTTTCAACTAATACACGAGCATATTTAATTTGTTATTTTTCCCAAGTGTCTGAAAGCTTAGATTCAGTCTGAGCTTCAGATCTGAAGTTTGAACTGTTTTTCAGTATCATGAGGTTAACTGAATGCACTAGCTCTCTTGCAGAAATTTGGAAATGTCCAGTAGAACTACTCTTTCTGAAAATTAGTCAACTATTTTTCTCATGTGGCTTTCAGAGAGCAAATAGAGCTTCTGCTAAAGCTATTGACTTGTGATACTATTTTTCTTAACTTATGATAAAAGAATCAGTCATGCCAAATGCAAATGTTTGCAACGTTTCCAAGGTTTAGCATAGCTAGAGAGGCTCTGCATAGAACAAGATGCTTAATTTCTCAAAAGCAATTGGTACCCCTGAGAAGACATAATTTACCTGATGAAGATATAATTTAATACTATTGATGAGACTGAGTTTTGTGAGACATATTACACAATTTAAGTGAGTCACAAAAAAAAAAAAAGAGGTATTTATTGGTGATGGGTATGTAGACATTCTATTCTAGCCATGTTTGGTATTTCCTTTTCTGACTGACAATATTTAACTATTTACTATGTCTTTCCACCAAATTCCTGCCCTTTCTCTTCAAGTTGCAGGTAAATATATAAACAAAGCAAGTTGGTACATGAAGAACTTGTAGGAGATTATACAGCAGAACATGCTGGAACTAAAGATGGATATGCTCAACTACCAACATTTTCTAACAGTGCTTGAGTTTGGGCAAAGTTATCATTCACAGCTCTAACAGGCAGAAATACAATTACAAACTCTGGCTCTAGTCAAACTTTTCTAATATCCCTACTTCCTAATGACTTCACCTGCATTGCCTAATCTGTGCAGAGGATAAGATAGAGACCATAAACAGACAAGAGACAAAGATGGCATGTGCCTCTGAGATTTTTGGGGAGAAGGAAATTTCTCCCAGGATAAAAGGTTTTGTTCACCTTATTAGCTTGACAATTTGTACTGTTTTTCAAGATACAAATATTAAACATAACAACTATGTTTTTTCTTGTTACAAGGTTAATGCTAGTGACTTCAGCAGAAGTTTTGTTCAAGCGGACTGCAAGCCTGAACCCTAATGCATAAGCATTATTTAACACTAACCTGTATCTCTCCCAGGAGGGAACTATGCTCAGAACAAATAACCTTCTTCCCCAGTTACTTGTAAGAGTTGTAGTTCAGATACCAGCTGAGATTGATGCAACTCATTTAGTAAGGACTATTGAATATGAATAGAGAACAGTGGCAATCTGATATGTTTGGGGTGTGACCCTGAAGTTTGTAATCTTTCAGAACTCTCTCAGAAAGAAGTACTGTCCATCCTGTGAAAAGTCTGAGCACTCTCATTTTTTAAATTAAATTAGAAAAGAGACCCAAATGAGATATATGTGTCACATTTTACTTCTTAGTACCCTGCTCCTTAAGGTGGTGTTAAAGGTTTATTACAGTTAAAGAACTATGTTCCTGTTAAAATAATCTTTTTTACCTTAAGATTGCAGTATTAAGCTGTTTCCTGGACAGTGTCTTTGAGCACAGGCCCTTTAAAACAAATTAGACACTCTCAGCAAAATTAGACTCTCAGCAAAAGGCATATTTGCATTCCACATTGCAAGGTTGGTATCATACCATAATAGTCATTCTCATGATGAGACTTGATGGCTAACCTGCCAGAAAATGGTTGATTTTTTTTGGCTTTCTTCCTCCATTTTTCACCCGCCCTCCTCTGCTCTTTATAACATATTTAAATAGAGAACAAATCACACATTTTTGACAAGCAGGAACTGGGGTCAGAACCAACCCCCATCTCCTTCCCAGCTTTCATCTGCCTGAAGCAACATGGCTTGTTTCATCTTATCCCTAGGAAACAAGCCAAATGGAACATGCCCTTGGTAAGATCTGCCTCTCATCTGAAGACCTTGTCTTTTCTGAAGGACAGGCTCCTCCTTCCCTTCTCTTTAACTCGAAATTACTTTTTATGAAGTTCTCAAAGAAAATAGAAAAAATGTAAGACTCCACTGAATATCAACATTTCCAGTAAAACGACATAAAAGTTTGGACTCTTGAGGACTAAAAGGTGAGAAAAAATAATCTTTCTTTCCTCTGGAACAGCAACAGGTCATACCTGCATTGCTAATATGAAACAGGCAATTTCATGAGAAGTGTGTCAGTGCTATGTACTGAAGCACACTAAGCCTCAAAAAGGCAAAGTGATTCATAAAGAAGTCAAAATGGCAAGTCCAATTTAGCTTTGCAAGTCAGAGAGGTGTGGGTGGGGGTTTTTTTGTTGGTTTTTTGGTTTTTTTCTTCAGGTTGGAATTGTTTTGCTGCCTTCATAAAAGTGCAAAGAAAACAAATAAATGGCACTCCGTGCATACATTTCAGCAGTGTATATACAGCAATTTTCAGTTACCTATAGCACTAACTGCATCATTTCAGAAGTGTAGTAAATTTGAGGATCTTCCCACTCTACCAAGGATCTCAGCACTGCTCACAAAGAAGCCAAATGATACATAGAAAAGGGTGAAGTAGACTTCACTGTATACTAATACCAGTGTGAAAACTACCTTGTTGCCTCTAGACAAAAAAAACAGCTTTCTAAATTAAGACATGTGAGCAGCACATTCTTGTGACAGCAGGGTAGAGCTTCCTGTCTGATCATGTATTAGTTGCTTTCAAACTGAGTGTAAGTTAGGTCTGAGGATTTTGACTGCTGTAAACACACCTTAGCACATGTGTGCAAAACATTCAGGGAAAAGAAAAATTTCTTCCATGTTTGAAATATTCACACTTTTTTGTGGAGAGATGCTTCTATCACATCCTATGTGCTACCTTTTACACCAGAGGATAATAGATATGTTTCCAGGTATGTTGGTTTCACAGCAGCCACAAACAGTAACACAGGGAGTTCTCATCTGCAGTGTGGCCCTGGAGTTTTAGTCAGGAGGGAAACTGTTGTTGAATTAATGGTCTAAGATTAGAGCCAAATAAGTTTACATACACTCAAAGTTGTCAGATGTTTCCAATTCTAGTAATTGGTCTAACAAAAGACATCTTCTGATGAGGCAGAGTTGCAAGGAAGAAATTATGCTCACTTAACACAATTTAAATATGTGATAACAGTAGTAATAAACACCTCTTAAAGTGTGATCTATTAAATATTGTACTAACAAGAATCTTACACGGGAACATTCACATGTATACATTGGGTAAGGGATGACATAAGAAAACTGAAATATGACATTCTACTCAACTTCCATACACCTGTAGACTATTAGGCTAAAGGTCTAGATCCTGCAAGAAGAACTATTATATCTGTTAAGCCTATGTATAAGAATTTACAGTCTACTCTACTTACTGCTTTAAGGTCTGGAAAACTAATATTAATGGGACACAATAGAATATGCAATAGTTCATGAAGTTACCAAATCTCTATCCACTGAGACTTTTAAATGTAGACCGGGAAAAAAAAAAAAAAAAGCTTTAAATATTCTGAAATATTCTGCATATAAAATCTAAAATTCTAGAAGGAAGATGTTTATAGTTTCTTTGATTCCAGTACAGCTTGATGAACAATGAAAAATAAAGTGTTTTGAATAATACATTTGGGGGGGAAGAAAATCACACCATTCATTAAAATTTGTCGTCTTCATTATAGCTCAAATTAGCAAAGACATCCTTATTTAGGAAAGCATTTATATTTGGATTTAAATTTAAACATGTGCTGAGACAGAGGAATTACAAACTCTGTGGTTTTGCTTAGTTTCCTGACTTCAGATGTAGTTCTAACATATAACTGCCCAAAGGCCATAGTGCACTATGTTTCAAAAGTGAGCAAAATTCTGTCCTCCCAACTCATGTAACTAGCACCAAAAGGTAACTAGAGCATCAACATTGATAGAGTGATAAATCATATTCATTCCTGTACCAGATGCTCATGAACCCATTAACCATTCATGTTAAAGTATGGAGTGAGGGTCAGGTGATACACTGGTCTTGCGCTGGCACTTTCTAGTGTCATCAGAATTCAAATCTAGACCTGTTTAGATTGCTTGAGGGTTTTTGCCAAGCTAAGTGATGGTCTTTAGGCATTTTCCTTAGGCTATGTGTCTGTATCAGATAAGCCACTGTCAGAAGTACCCCAAAGAGTGAAAATGAGACTTTTCCATTACTTCTAGCATCATTAATTCAGGTAAATATTATTACCTATGTGATATCTATTCCTTAAAGAAAATTATTTCAGATTCCAAGACTTCAATAAACACTGAAGTTTCTAATCAGTATTAAAATGCACACACACGCATATTGACAACACGCATGCCCCGACGTGCACAAAATCCAGCTTTTGCTTGTAAGATCATCCAAGCACCTGTTATCACAGAAATGCAGTAATACTGTTAAGATACTTAAAAAATATAATTTCTTGAACACTAACAGTAAAAAAAAAAAAAATCCCTCTTCACTGTTCCACATGGTGTAATATAATTGGAGATACCTGACATCAGAAAAGAGTTATTTAAAATTATCCCCAATCTATAACAACAATTCAAGATGGAATCAAGGAAATAAATGCAGCTCGCCCACAGCTGTAAGAATATGGGTGACAGGTTTACACTATGCATTTATTTTCCATTATTCTTTCATTTTTTCCTATTACGAGCTGAACTGTCAGCCTATTTCTTGAGCTTTCTTATTTCCCCAAATGCTTTTTTTTTTTTCCTTTCTGCCTGTATCTGTTCAAATTCATTAGTCACACTGGGGCTCTGTAATGAACTCTCCCTGAGAAGTAAGATAGGGACATCATTTTCAAAGAGGGTGGGGGTAAGGGTGGGCTCAACACCAATTTCCACAAATAAGAAATCAGTACAAAGGAACAGACTGTCAGAGAGAAAGAGGATGAGGGGGCAGAAGAGCACTGGAGATTAAGATAGTGTCCTCATACTATTTTGATGTTGCATATAGCAGTCTTGATTTTGGACATCTGTTTGTCCTTTGCAGTTGTGCAGAACCACCCTCTAAAGTCCTGTCTAACAGTAATTTCTGAAGAAAATGCTGTCTCCTTACCACCTCTGAAAATGTGGTTTGGAAAACTTACTGCTGTTTTTGACACATGTTCAGTATTAATGATTTAGTAAATAGTGTGTTCATGAGATTGCAAAGGTACTCTTTGAGGCACACTGAAATGACAAAGAACCCACTGGAATGAAAGATACATGGAAACTACTGCAAAGAGAGTAGAACACATGATTTCCTGCAGTCATGTCAAAACCAGATTAATACCTGTATAATGAATATGTAAGGAAAGAACCAACTTAGTCTTCAGAGAACATTGGGCTGAGCCTTCTTTGTGGGCAGAAGACCCATCTGGATGCAATCTAAATGTAAGAGAAAGGTCTTATCTGATTCCTTTAATTTAAGCCTTTCAATGGAAATTCTAAGTGTAAATAAGAACCAGGAACACAATTTCTAAAATATCCAGTTCAGATATAGTGTGCAAGTGGAAGTGGGTGGTCCTCAGGAGGTCCAGATGTTTGAAGTACACAGATGCCCAAAGCTATCAGATCCCCCCCACCCCTGGGCTAATAAAGAACATTGAATCTAAAAATTTGAATTATGAACCTCAGAAAACCTCTCCTTCAGAACTTTTGCCTCTATTAAAATCAGAAATGCCTGTCTTGCTGTTGCTTGCTTCTTAAGCAACATACAGTGTGTACAAATGAAAATACTGCTTTTTAAATAAAAGCAGGAATTTTTTGCAGAAGATATTTTATTGGAATTCTGGAAAAAGGCCTGGCCATATCACTAGTTTGAACTGTTTCTCTTTACTCCAACAGTATGACTCCAAGTTTTATAAAAATAGACAACACTTCAAAAACAAAAAAGCCTGTAAAATGAACATATTTTTCTGTTTTTTCATCATCTAATAAAACTCATATTAAAATTATCTCAAACACCTAATTCTTGCACAATAACACTAACATATAATCAATTATTTTCAGATGCAGCAACAGAAATGGGGACTGCAGTGTAAAAAGTAAAGTATCAGTGATTTGCTATTATTTATTTATCTGTACATAACCCAGTTTTCTTAGACAAGATGTTCTAAAATTACTAGATAATTTCAAAGCATTAAGGAAATGTTCAGCATTTAAAATTCAATCTTATTGTTTAGTTCTAATTCAAGCACAGCATATTCTTCATTGATGGATCACTAACATTTACAATTGTTCAATTAACCTACCTATGATACATAGTAACTTTCACAGGAAGGCAATACTTGGTAATAAAGACCTATCCAAACTCTTAGGAAAAGACAATCGAAGCTAATGACTGCAAGCCAAAATCAGGCAAATTCCAATTAGAAATAAAGCATGCAATTCTTGGAGAGAAAGTGAAAAAGCACTGGAAGAAATTTGATTTGGACATAAGCAGCTAAAGGAAGAAACATGATTCTTCAGATTCTGACAGACCTGGATTTGTGTCATCCAGCTTCAAGCATTTTAATAATGTGCTCAAAATAAAGAGCCTTCACTCTTCTAGTTGCCCACTGAGTGGAGAAGGTATCTTACAAGGGTAATTCTTGTTCTGAATGTCTTTCTGGTTGTCACTTGCACAAGATACCAAGGTCAGTTCAGGGAAAACTTGGTGAATTTAAGTTTCTTGTAGGGAGTATCAGACTAGATAGTTCAGTTGTCTCAACTGGTTTTAAACTTCTCAGTTCTACCTTTTCGATATTACACTGCACGCATCTCATTTCTGTTTTGAAAGAGCAGTTATACCCTCCATGTCCATTCAGGTCTTAGTTTCTACTGCAGTAATGAGCAGCTATGCCAAATGAGGCCTGCCGTGGCAGTTATTTTAAGTGATCCATCCACTAAACCAAACACAGAATAACAATTAATTCGGAGACCACAGAAGAGTCATCAGCTAGTGGTGCAACAATAAATTCAAGATATACAAACTGTTGACCTAAAAATGATTGTATAAGACATTACTAATTTCCTGAGTCACTAGTCAGCTCTCCTTTGAGTCTTAGATAATATCTTGTAGCTGAACTCAGAACTGCTAACACAAAGTTATAGCAACTTCTCACCTAACAATTACTCATCACCACTCTGTTGGGTGTAAATTTGATACGAAACATTCCTTGGTAGTTTCTGCCCCCACGCAGCCTACAGAACTTCTGTTCTGAGTGAACACTTAACTTCTTGAACATTTCTGTAGCCTTGAGGGAATAAACTTATTCAGATGAGCAGGACAAAAAGGCTTGTGCGTGTCCCAGTTCTTACTTGCCTTGAATCCTAAGTAGTCATCCATACAAATGATGATTGTGATATGGATGTAAAACGAACCAACGTTTTAATGTGCTGTTTTTCACAAGTGTAAATGACTACATAATGTGAGTGCTGAAAGTGGCCCAGTCAGCACACAGTATACAATTTTCTATAAAGAGCAATCTGATATTGAGGTACGAAGTTCATATTAGACTTCAGATAAGTGAATTATTTTCAGATATATCAAGCACTTGACTAGTCAGTGAGAGGTTATTTATTAAATCTAAACTGAATCTTTTATTTTGAACAGAATAGCCACAGAGATCTACAGAAAAAGGGAAAATCTGAGCCTTAACTCCCTGTTTACTATGGTGATTAGCAAGCTGCATGTTTTTCTTTCCCTATCAAAAATTTATCAATTTTTTTTCTTGTAAGACTTTGAACATCCACAGATTTTCTTTGCCTTTTTGGCAAAGGTTACAAGGATTTCCTTTAAAGTCTCTGGCTACATGCCACTTTCCAGCTTGCTTTTCCACATTCTTGAAATGATCAGTCTATTTCCCCTGTTTTGGGGGGGATGAGACCTCATGGTTCAATTACCTTCCATCTGAGTTTCTGGGAGCACAGAAAGCTTCCTTTTACCTGCCAAGATACTGTTGCACATACATATGACTAATACCTTTCTTAAATATACTTTATTATTATGTTCCTTAACTAAAAAGCAATACTTTTTTTGGATGGTAGTTTCTTTTGTTTCTGATACACTATGCAATACTCAAATATATATATTTAAAAATCAGTCCTGTAAAAAGTTTTTTCTTCATATATTAGCATTATTTCAAGATTAAATAGGATTGACTGAGTTTTTGGTATCTTCCGCTCTCTTAACGACCAAGTAATAGCAAGATCACTGTAGATCCTGTCTCGATCCATGCCAGCACACAGGAGTCTGGAACTTCCATTTTCAGTCTTCTAGCTAGATCTTAATAAATCACTGATTTCTGATGAGCTTTGGCAAAAAGATCTCCATCAGGAAGGTGGAGAGTAAGAAATATCCCCTCATATTTATTATCCAGACCATCTTTGAGGAGATGAAACTTCAAGGTCACCATTTCACCATTCTTGTCAGGTTTTTCTAATAACTTCTTTTGATTTATCTCCAGGCATTAAGGGATGATATCACACAGATGCCCTGTAGGCTATAGGAAATTATACTATAATATAACTATTTTCCATTCTACACAGACTTGAACCTTGTTATTTCCCATCAAAGATTCCTCTGTTCTGAAAATGTAATCTAACTATTTTGTTTCTATAAGAAGGGTCCTACATTTGTCAACTGTATAATGTTTTTCAGTATCCAGGTCACCAGTAGATCAAGCCTATGTCACTGACCTATTCCCTTTATTATAACCACTACATTATTTATCACTACATATATTTTGGCGTTCTCTTCACCAACTAGGATTAAAGTTTATTTTCTAATTCAGTGAGAAAAACATTAAATAGCTTAGGGCTAAAATCCTCTCTTAATCATATTCAGCAAAAGAAATCATCATAACAATCAACATAGCATTATTATCCTTATGTATATTTACATCTAAAATCCATTATTAGCTATTTTATTATGTGCCAAGGCTGGCTTTGTATTGTTCTAGTTCATCAGTCAAAATATACGGTGAAAGCCATTCAAATAATTTACAACAAAACTCTTGAAAATGTGCAGTAGACTGAAGGACACAGCTACATGCAAAGTGTATTACCCAAGATGTAAGCTAAAGCCATAAAATTACAAGAGGGAGCTTATAGCTGGGAATGTTAGAAGTGAGAGACAACTATATATGCAATGTATATCTGTATATAAAATCACTTACATGGTTATATGTATGCCCCACTATATATAATGATGCCTGCATTCATTCTAGATAAATACATTGGTTATGATACTGAAATAGCCTGATGGTTAAGGTTGTAATCAAGTCACCCACAGGATTACATGTTCTCTGTCATAAAAGTTGTCACTTACACGTATACTCCCAATACTGAGTAGCAGGTAAATATTTTTGCTAAATAAGGATCAGAATGACACACAAAAGGACTGGATGACCTTGGGAATTGCAGTAAAACTTAATTTGATGCGTTTCAATAGAATGAAATGCAAGGTCATGCAGTAGGTCTTACTTCAGGACTGGATCAAGACTGTCTACACTAAAACTGAGAGCTCTTAGAATTGAAATCCCAGCAGATAAGAACCTTGAGAAAAAGAGTGAATCAGAGACTGACTGCAAGCTGTGTGTTGATACCTTAAAAAAATAATAATTTTAGTGAGTATCAAGCAATATTTCCCATAAAGAAACAGAAGGCACTAATATCTCATCTATAATACAAGATATGTATTGTTATCACCAGTTTTTGGAAAGGCTAACTAAAAGTCTGAGATGATTCAAAGAATGAAAAAAAATACAGAAAATTGAAAGAGTTTGACTTTCATACTCCACCAAAAAGAAGAGTTTTGAGGAAACTATTTTTGCCATCTGTAAACAGAGCAAATGAGTTAAGCACTATGGAGGATTAAGAGTTATTCAAGTAAAAGTTTAAGCTAGTAGAGAAATCAGTGGTTTACACACAGAACAAAGTTATTATGTGACTAGAAGATTTTTAATGGTCAAAAAATCATCTGCATCATGTTCTCACTATACAACTGTTCTTCTATAACAATGCCTCTTTAGTTGAGCACAAAAAAGTAGATTTAATATGGAATTTGATTGGTTTACAAAATAACTATGAGGATACAGATGGTCTACAGAAGTATAGGATTGGATTTAATGAGCCAGGAGGTCCCATTCATTTTTAGTTTCCTAAGTTGCAGGGTCTAAAAAAAAACTCACCAGTTGTGACCCTTGTCCACTCACTGAGAATGTATTTAATTGAAAGCAATTAATTTCCTACACAGTTGACACTTAACTACTGCTGCATGATATGACAGCCAGTCAAAAAGGCCACAGACTGAATTTCATCAGGCAATTTGCAAGCAAAGTATCCCACATCCCATTAAGAATCCCATGGGCTATTTCATGGCCCATTATCAGACTTAGTCCCCATTGGGAACTCCTAAAGCTTCCCAAAAGCTGCACATCATCATGTAAGTGGAGTGATTAGCAACTCAGCATTGTGTTTTCCTAGTGAAATTATGTTTGACTCCTTTTTAAAGTCAGAGCTTTAGATATCTTCAAAATAGTTGTGAGTCAACATTGGTTACATCTGTTGTAATTCCAGTTTTCTAATATTTGTTGAACTAAGGCTGTTTCACAATTGGCACAGCTATGGGGAATTACTTGTGCTTCCCAGCCTTTTTGGTACTTAAATTCAACCAAGCACATGCTAACTACGGTTGTGGATGTGACAGCCAAAATCTTTTATGACATTGATTCTATTTCATATTTTGAGAGCCAAAGCCCATTTGATTGTTGTGATCTCTCATACACACAACAAAATAAAATGAAGTTCAGGAAAGTCCATCTGGAAATAAAATGATAGTTGTTTTGTTTCCTCCTCAAGAAAAATTCTATTGCTAGCTGTGGCACAGACCTTTTTTCCATAAGTTTGAACAACTTATAACAATATTGAGCATGCCCACCATGTTCATGACAAGGCCTAACTCAAACTTGATTTAGAGTTCAGTAGACTCCACCTTTTCTGGGATCACATACCTGATACTTTTGTGCTTAGTTACCCAATCTGCAAAATGAATTTTAATCTCATGACTCAAACTTGTAAGATCATACCAATGTTTTACTCATTTTGAATTTTGTAGTTAGAGTTTAAATATTGATTTAAAATAAGATTATTTTTGAATTACATATAAAATCCTCTATTGCTTGTCAGAAATACATTATGTCATATACCTCTATGGAGCTACTCCTGCTTGGGAGTCCATAAAACTCAGAGTACTTCTGGGACATCTTTCAGATATGTTCTGGTACACACAACCCCTTGCTTGGGCCTGAGCATCTCTGTATACAACACACGATCACAGAAAAAGTCTTACTAATTGTATAAAAACTAAACTCAAATGTTCTAGTAGAGCATATTACTTGTGGAACCATTACATGCTAGAAAACCAAAGTAAAATTTTCATGACAATTCCACCAGGAAATATAATTTTCACCTAGACTACTTCACTATCAAATCTCACAGAATTTGTTCAGAGGAAGGGAGGAAAGTCAAATAAGATGCTTAATTTTAACTGAGGTAGGATCTCCATATGCAAAAACCCCACCATCTTCTTGGATAATTTCACATTATGTTTTTAAGGATCATCATGGTCTTATAAACTCTTCAACTTTGACACTTCAGTGAAAAGAACATATTTATTTTGAAAATTCTCTACAAGATATAGTTTGCCTCTAAATCCTGCTGTGTAGGGGAGTTGATAGCACTAATGAAAATAGACAGTGGAATCATAGTCTAGAATTATGATTACTACATGTAGGATTTTGTGACTAAGCAACACCTACTGGTTAGTCAGTCTGTTTCTTTTAATGTCTTTGAAGGAAAGAGACAGACATCTGAATCTTAAACACTTCTACATGCCTCCCAAAATACTTCTAGCTCCAGGGAAATTTCTGTAATATAGTTTGTGCTTTTCAATTGGTTAATAGTAATAAGCAGGAATTTTTTTTCTAATTTCTCCCTTATGTCAAAAAAAGACTAGTGAAAAAAAAAAAAACCCACCTAAGAAAAGTGACTCATAACTTCAGTACATAGTACCTGACTGGGATTGGAAACAAAAGACAAAATGGCTGTTTAGAAAAATAAAGCCTGCAAAATTATGATTTTTTTTTCACCTATTAAAAAGAGCTTTAAGAAATACAAAAAGGGCTCATCAAGTGGAATATTACCAGACAAAAGCATGTTACTTTTTTGCAAGACTGCATATTTGGGAGCCAGGTAAGACTTACTAAGCATTATTTATATTGCAGCAACATTCATAATTACAGTCAAATTCTGGGTCCCAATCTGCTCAAGCACTATACATGACTGAATTCCTTATGGCATGATTCTTCTGCTTTCCATCCAGCTGTCTAGACAAGTAAAGGATGTGGACACACTTCTCAAATCGTCATAGTGCCACAGGAAGAAGATGTAATGAACTCGTAGAAAATGTGAGTAGAGGAGTGGCAAGTAGGATTGAAGATTCTCCCCCCAGTAAGGGATTGATAAGACTGATATCATCTACAACAAGATCTACTATTTATACAGAACTTTGAGGAAAATACACAGAAGAGGCTGAAAAAGTGGAGTGAGGGGATGTATAGGGAAGTCCATCCCTTTTGCTTATCAAAAAGAAGGTGTCTTATTACAGTGTTTAAGGACCTTAAGAAAAAAAATAATAAATGACCAACAGAGAGAAGCAAAAAAGTTATTGACTGGAAGTTGAAGATATACACTGAAAATAGAAATAATGTATAGTTGTTTTGGGATTTTTTTGGCAGTGAGCTAACCGCCTAAACATGAGCCAGCAGTGTGCCCAGGTGGCCAAGAGAGCCAATGGCATCCTGGCTTGTATCAGGAATAGCATGGCCAGCAGGACCAGGGAGGTGATAGTGTCCCTGTACTCGGCACTGGTGAGGCCGCACCTCGAATACTGTGTCCAGTTTTGGGCCCCTCACTTCAAGAAGGACATCGAGGTGCTGGAGCGTGTCCAGAGAAGGGCAACGAGGTTGGTGAAGGGTCTAGAGCACAAGTCTTATGAGGAGCGGCTGAGGGAGCTGGGTTTGTTTAGTTTGGAGAAGAGGAGGCTGAGGGGAGACCTTATTGCCCTCTACAACTACCTGAAAGGAGGTTGTAGAGAGGTGGGGGTTGGTCTCTTCACCCCAGTAACAAGCGATAGGACGAGAGGAAATGGCCTCAAGCTGCGCCAGGGTAAGTTTAGGTTGGATATTAGGAAAAACTTCTTTACTGAAAGAGTAGTCAGGCACTGGAACAGGTTGCCCAGGGAAGTGGTTGAGTCCCCATCCCTGGAGGTATTTAAAAGACGGGTAGATGCAGTACTTGAAGACATGGTTTAGTGGTGGACTTGGCAGTGGTAGGTTAACGGTTGGACCTGATGATCCTAAGGGTCTTTTCCAACCTTAACAATTCTATGATTCTATGATTTTTTTTTCTTTAAGATAAATTCTAATTAAATATAAGATAATATGATCACTGTTGATCATATTTCCATGACTAACAGGTAGCTATTAGCTTTAAACATCTATGAATCTATTCTAATACTTCACAATATTAGCCATAGGAGTGAATTTCTTATATATTTGAAGTAAAAATCTCAACAAGAGCAGCAGATAATAAATCAGTCTTTCAAAGGGACTGAAAGAAAAGCTCTTATATTTAGGTGATTTGGGGGAAGGAAAAGCTGGAAAGGATGACAATATTATAGAGTAATGAATGGAGCTTCCACTGAACAGTTATCAAGATAACCACAGTTTCACAGTTCAGGGCCTGATTCATCTAGTTTTGTCATACAGTGGATGGAGAGTAGTATAGTCCTTTGCTAGCACTTGATTTGAAGCCATATAATAAGGCCAGAAAGGACAGAGCCAGTGAATAATCTAGTTTTGCTATCAGTGGGAAAGACATGATCAGACCTCAACTCACTGAAGTTACCCTGTTTCTGATATAGGGAAAATTTTCTGATTGCTGGCAAAACATGAGTCAGGCACTCCCAATTCCTCCTCCTACACACACAGGGCATACACAAAACAAACATTGCTTGTATGATTCGAACCCTTGTTGCGTCAACAGTGGCAAGTGACTCTTAGCCACCCTCATGAGTCTGGGCAACAACATGGCACTCCCTGAGAGTGGAGAGAGGGAGACCCCATTTATCTGCACCAGGTGAGAGTGGCTCTTTTGGCAAGTCCACAAAGATTGAGGGGGAATTTTCTGAGCACTGAAACAGGAGCCCAGTCAAGCTATTCCTCCAGGAGGCATCAAAATGTAAAGTCTAAACTTATACAATTAAATACAACCACATACTCAAGGAAGAAGTCCCAGCTCACTTGGTCACCAGCAAGGAATAATCTTGCTCTACAGTAAAATTTGTCAATGGATATCACGAGTGACATCTGATGACAAAGTCCTACCAATTGGTAGGAATTAACCAGTTGGAAGAATTCCCTTGCCAAACAAGCTCAGCTGCAGTGTCAGAGTGATATGAGGCCAGCAGAGCTGCTCTGGACAAGAACCTGTGCAAGACTATTTTTAAAAGGGATACAACTAACAACATCTGGAGAAAATAATCTAAATTATAAGATTTCCCACATGATTATGAGATATCCATTTCTCCATCCAATATTTTTGAAGATTGATGTGTCTTCCTCTAGGCTTCAAAACCTTTCTTCAGCAATCTTATAACAGGATCTTTCAGTCATTGTCCAAGTCTTAAGGGAAATCTCTTCCCAGTCTTGATGTGTTTGAGAAGCAGAATATATTGAAACCTAACTGAGACAAGGAGTTGAGGCTGGTGCTGCATTTGTTTCTAATTGTTTATGGTCTCTTCTACTTAATTTTTTTCCTCATTGGTGCTATACAGCAAAATGTGTTTGCTTGACAAAGCCATTTGTGAGAAAAGACAGTAAAACTATAAATAAGGCTCAACCACAGACATCATCATGACTATAATATATAATTAAGCTGTGGAATTCACAAAACATTACTGGGGTGCATTCTTGAAAGGGATTATGTATTTATTAATATAAAAATCGACTTTTACAGATACCTACAGGTAAAAAACTACAAGTATGTTCCAAAGCATGAAAAGGGGTCAGAAGGAAATATCTTACTGTGATGAAATATTGGAATTAGGTGGATTGTGAGAGTAGGAGTAGGGGGGAGTGCATTAAACTTCCTTTTTCCACCATTATCCATAGCAGGAGACATAGATCTAGGATTGATATTTCCACTAAGACACTTCTTATATCCCTAAAAAAAAAAAGTTATAGAAATTCTGACAAGTCTGGCAAAGAGATAGGTCATGATCTTTCCTAATGTGTGCTAGGAAAAAAATGCAATGTGTAGTAAATGGTTATAAAAAGTCTAAATAATAATAATTCAGTATTATAGGATCTTTTGCCAACTTGCTAGTTTAGTGATAATTTTATACAAAAAGAAATTAATACTACATAAAATGTTAAGTTAGTGTCATAACCAAAATTATTTCATAGTCATCATAAAAGGGATGTTATAATTCTAAACATGGGTGACATGGTCTTACTGACAAATTCTATTCTACAGAGTGATAATTTAGCCATTCATGATTTTCTCACACACAGCTCCTCAGTCTATATCCTGTAGGTCATCATTCTGCTCCTAATTAGGAATTCCAAGTAGGAAACAATATTGCTGTCAATATTATTTATATATTTCTTAAGAATTTAATGGTGAGTTTTTTTGGTTGGAAATACTCCTTTTTGTTAGTGTGTTTATTTGTCCTGTGAAATGAACGGAATATTAACGCTAGCTTCAACTAGAAATAACACCATCAGACTTCTCCCTGACTTTAATTTCATAAATTCCCTTATCTCTTTAAGAACATCCCAAATAACTTTGATAGTCATGTCTGTCTCTAAGACTGTCGGTGACCAAGCATTTATCTGCTGAGGGTCATAGTCTTTCATATTGAATAAAGTTCATTTGTTTACAAACACAGGCTTTCTAATCCATTATTCTACTGAATGAAGTGCTTATCAAAGAGATGAAATCAAAAGTCAGTTGTACAATGCTTTCCAGGAAGCTATGCTATAATCACTTTTTTGTGATGCCTTGAAGCATGAGATTTGATTACTCATGTTTATGAGCACATATATGAATGTTATTCACAAACACAGAAGTAACCTGCTTTAACACATCTAATATAATTTATACAGTAAACTACATTACCTATGCTAGGATTTATACATCATCCTGAAATAGAAATAGAAGACAGAAGAGCAAGAAGAACTTTAATTTAGGATCAGTCTTATCACTGGCACTTTGCAAAAATAAAAATTCAGGATTTGATCTTAAGGGACGTTTGAAACATTAACTGCAATGTGCATCAGACCTATCCTTGAACAGAAGAAGTTAAGCATGTTTGTCAGATTTTTAGTTATTATATGCAGTTTGTCAATTTTTGACTCATTTGAAATAAACATCTTTTTCTCCAAGTATCTTAGTGATGTAAAATTCATATCAACTGCTGTAAGCCCATGACATTTATGTGTAGTAAGGGTCTCTAAAAAGGTTTTGATCCAGATATTATTCCCACATCTTCATTTGATATAACAAAATACTGAGTACACTCAGTAGTTCTGTGCCATAACTAGTTAATTATGGTACGTCAATAAAAAACACAACAAATAAACTCCCAGAAGTGCTTTTCATTAGGAAATTTCTTCCAGTTCTAAGTCCGGGCTAAAATAATATCTGAATATTTTAATAATCAAGTTATACTCCTTATTGACCAGAGTAATTATAAATAAAGTGTATCTTGCTCATTTTTTACATCTTATAAAGAAAGATCATATCAAAAGAACTAGGCTTTTATTGTTAATTTCTCTTCTTAAATGAAGGAGGGAGTTTTTCCTGTGAGAACATAACAAAGTCAACCAACAGTAGCTTCATCAGTGCTCCAAGTCTCTGAGCTGGATATTAACTCAAAAGGCTTCACACTCTTCTTGTGAGCTCATCTCTGGACAGTCCTGATTTTTTGCTTTTCTGAATCTATTCAAGTCACCAGATTTCTCCCACAAATATATTCACCTCCTTACTCAAAACACTGCTTTTCAAAACTCCCAGACCACATAGTTTAGATTTCCCAGGAGACTTTCATGTTGCTGTTTTAGTGGTGCTGTGCTATGTTTGGGGTGGTGTTTTTTGTTTTTGTTTTTTTGTTTGTTTGGTTGGGTTTTTTTATCGACTTCCTTGATTTCTCATATTTATCTGAAAGAAGACTCTATTTAATATAGCTTAGAATATTTATAGTACTATGTCATCGTAGACAAAAGGGGTTAAGAAAGATCTGAGGAGGAATTTCTTTGTGCAGTTTAAGCCCATTACTTCTTGCTCCACCCTCCATGTAAACAAATAACAGATTACATACTCCTTCTCAGCAACCTTTTATGTCTTTAGAAACTGTTGGCATATTTCACTTTCTCTTCTGTGATGTAAAACACTGCTGCTTCATTTCAGTTTTGTAGGTTATCTCCTAAACAGTTTTCTTAGCTCTCTTCAATTGGGCTAGCAATCACGCAAGCAATGAGCTCAAAAGTACTCACATCTGAAAACCTAATCCTTAGTTTACCTTTGTGCCTTCCAAACTGCAGCTTTGTTCATACGCCTGATTTGATGTTCACTTTTTAGCAACAGCATGCCTGTTTTTGACTCAGTTTGTGATCTATATTATCTACTTTTCCTGCAGATCTTGCACATGAGGTTTTCAGGTTCTATACTTATTCTATACTTACTTGTTTCCACCTAGACTCTTGCCTGTAAAAACTATCTATCTATCTGAAACATTTTTTTAACTTTCTCAGAGAAAGCTCTACTCAGTGAAAAAAAAAAAAAAAACCAAACACAGTACTTTCTAGTGGAAAACTGGAAATTGCTGTTTTTCTGACAAGTCCTAAAATTAAACCCATCACTGCTCTCAAGACTGACAAGTAAGAATTACTTGACTTACTGACAAAGGAAAGAATAAGTATTAAGGAACAATGAGAGACATTGCTTGTCCAACAGGACTGAACAATGACAATGTTAAACTGGATCCCAGTTTCTTAATCAGGACTCAGTCTTGGTCACCATGGGAGATGGCTATCATATTAGACACTCAAAGTGTCCACTCCTTGGTCAGTGTAAGTATCATGGTGACAGTGACACCCTCCTGTCTTTATGCCAAACAACTTTCAGGAGTAATAAATTGTGTTACTTGTTATGGAATTCTTTATTGCTCAGCCAATTATTCTCTACCTCCCCTAGCACAAAATCACAATTTGGATGAAACACCCCTTGGGCCTGTTCTGGCCCAGAACAGCCAGGACTGGCCCAGTCCTTTAAGACTATGCTGTGATGATGAACTAGATTTTAATCTTAATTGTAGCCCTCAAACTCAGAACAACCCCATGAGATTTCAGGGATGTCAGCAGATTCACAACAGCAGCAGCAACATAGAAACCAAATCGCTCATCCCCTCCCCCAGGAGCAATCTGGCTATGATACTCTCAATTCTATTATCAATCACTTCTGTTCTTCCAAAAAAAGTGCCAAAAAACCTAAAAAAAAAAAAAAAAAAAAAAAGACATTTGTTCTCAGATGCTTCCAGATGGAGTTTTGGCTCAGCATATGAAATATTTATTAACTCACCAACAATATTCTCCTGCAAGAAAAACATTTTTTATTGTTCAATTGTAAAATCAAGTACTGAAGAAGTTTCGGATTAATGCTATGTGCTATCACAGGTTAATGGATCAGACAAGGCTTAAAATCAACCATGCTTAGTGTGAAAATATATTCATTAGTACAGCAAAGAAAATACATCATCTTTAATTTCTTAGCCAAGTAGTCAACTTAAAATTAAATTGGCATATTAGATAAAATATTTCAAGCCTTAGAGGACACTGTGCTTAATGGTAGGTGTAGTAAAGAATGTATTTTTATAGCAATGTAATGTTCCCTAGCACTTCTAGGTTTGCAACAGCAGAAAAATAATGATGATCCAATCAGCTTTGACAGGGTGCTTGTTGCACATACACAGACTCCACTTTCCTAATCCTGTCCTTCAGACTGATCTAATCTCAGCATCCATGAGAGCTAGATTCCATGTTTGTACAGCGACACAGACACTTCTTCATTCCCAGCTGTCTGAATCAGCATGGTGACACCAGCTCCCAGACATTCATATACCAGACTGCTTGAGGATGCAAGATCTGGTGTCTCTAAAGCCAAGGATGCTCTGCAATAAACCTGCCAGGCAGGTTGAAAACCAGTCAGAAGGTAGTCCTGTTGGCTTCTTTCCCAGAAAACAGACTACTGCCTGCTGATGACTCTGGAGATATCCTATTCTATTACCAAGCAAGTTCAACCTTGCCTATAACAAATGAAATTACAGCAAGCAAAGACACAGAAAGCATCAATGTCAAACTGTAGTTAACAGTCTGATAGTCCAGGATCCCAAAGAGTCCACAATAACATTTGTTGGTTTTATGTTTTTAATACTGAAAGGTCAGGGTCAGCTTTGCAGTTACCACAAGGAAAGGTGATGTGTAAGGACAGTAACTGTTCAGCAAAAACTGTTAGAAACAATGCTCAGATGGTCCTACCTGCTCACTCTGAATTATGACCACATCCCTCGTCCTCCTTTTCAGCTCAGAGGAATGCAACCAGAAAGGAGGATCCTTAATAGCTACAAACTATTAAACTATAAAAACTATAAACAATAAAAGATTCTGACATGCAGTTTTGGCAAATCAGCATCCCATCCACTTCTCTGGTACAAATGCATCTGAAAAGGAAATATAGGGGAAATCTAGTACCTGTATTTTTATCAACCCACAGGTTAATCTGTGTGATATTCTAGCACATTCCTAGTAATTCCTCCAAAAAATGATCCTTCTTATCCCTGATTAACCACATCTCTCTAAAAGTAGCTAAAATAAGGGTGAATGCTTGGCTTCCTATTGGCCTTGACAGGATCATTCACAATGGATTTCTTCTGGGCTTTGAAAACACTGGTAAAAATGCAAACTTCATTCAAGAAACACAGTTTTAAGAATATTAAACCAAGAAATTAAACTTTAGTCCTTTGAAACACAGTGAATAGCCCAATTAATTGAGGAAAAAAATTAGTTTTAATTACACAGACAGGACATGAAAAACATGACTAGGAATGAAAGCATCCTTAAGTGAAGCCTCTTTCTCAAGGAAATCCAGTGGTGGGTTTTTTTAAAGAACAAGCACTTCTGAACATTTCTTAAATAAATGCCAGAAAAATCAGTCTTCTGGAAAAGGAAGTTTTAATCCTGCAAGTAATCCCATAATTACATTAGATTATCCTTCCATTTATGCTTAATAATCAATAAGACAGTGGATAATTTACACCACTGAAACCACAAGCTGCCATAATTTCATTTATAGTCCTTAGTAAACAAATTACACAAAATCTTTCTTATTTCTTTTCTTTAACTGACTGCCTTTAATGCATATTGATCTGATGGTATACAGTATATAAAACTGTCCCTCATCTGCAGAGGGGGAATGAAACAATGTTTACAATTGACAAGACAAACTTCAGTAGTTTAACCTAATCTATCTATCTAATCAAATGTCACTCACACTTTCTGTCAAAGTGTTGAAACATCTCCTGCATTTAATGCATGAACAGTACCACGTCACCCCAAAACCTCTGAAGATAAAAGGTAGGTCTCAGGTTCAAACGCTGAAGGTCCAAAGGAAATGCAACAAAATAAATGCAAGTATATAATCAAAGAAAATTTTCATCCTATTTCATAAGCACATATGAAAAAACTTTCAAGTAATAAAAATTAAATTAAAATGAACAAGTACTATACTATTTTGTGAATGACATAGGAAGATATGATAAACACAATTAATGCTTCTTTCCTGATCCAAGCTGATTGAGACTAAAGATAATTATTGTCTCATGAATGGTTGGCAACTTGCAGGGAAACACCCAGTGGGAAAATACTGTATTTTGCCTACATTTCACCCTATCCATCTACCTACACAAGGCTCCACTTGTGTTAATCTCAGAGCTCTGATCAAGGAATGTATGGGCAGGGAAAGTCAATTCCATTTTGTCACAATATAAAGCTATGGATCAAAAACTATGGAAATACATGTGCTACCTAATATGTTTGTCCTGTTATTGCTAAAACATTTCTTGTAAACTGACACTTTTCATCTGCATTTAGAAAAGCCTGCCTGAAAGGAAGTGTTCTGTACATTTGCTTTCAAACTATGCCTCTATTAGGATGGATCATATGTAGAAAGACTGTATTAAATAAGTGTTTGTGTCAGTTGTGAACTAAATTACTCACAAATAATTCTTGACATTATTCAAGTAGTGCTAAGTCTCTGTCTTACTGAGTAATGACAAATATCGAAAAGGACCTTGGTTTTAGCTGTCATGACCCACTACTACAGCATGTATCTTTCCAAGATGTTTAAGATTATGAACATCTCTTCTACTCCAGCTGCACTGGGCTTGGTTTGAGCCATTAGATATTTCCTGGAATGCATAATTACTAGTTAAAACAGCCAAGGGCCATTTCAGGCTCTCTCCATAAAGCTCTCAGAAATAATCTGAAAACATATGAGTTGTTTGAACAAAACAAGTGCTTGGATTAGCTTTCAAGGAAAGTCAACAGCCTTAAAGCAAAAGTTAGCTAAATGCCTTTAAGAAGCATCTCCACATATAGCAAAATAGTAAATTATTTAAGATTCATTAAGTTAATTTGAAGACTAGACTTTCTCCAGAATGCTTGGAGTTTCAGAATAAATTCCCAACACACAAGAGCTTTTATTAGGAGCGTTATCTCAAGGCATCCCTGAACTTCTGGTCTCATCTTACCGGTGTTTAGGTACTCGTGTTCTCAAAGACAAACTTCATGCTACTGCCTAGATCTAGCTCATACATTCATCTCAGTGCCTTAATTTTCCCAGTCTCCTCCACTAGTAGATAAAATAGCAGTTTATTAAAAAGCCTTGTACCTCCATAAACCTGGGCCTTGATCTCCTGCAGCCTCGATAGATACTACTTCACTTTCTTATAGGGGTCAGGTCACCTCATGAGAGAAGAGAGGCCAAATCACAGGACCCAATTCTGACTTCAAATTTGCAAGCTGTCACTGAAATCAGCTTCAAGCATTTTGCTAAGAAGGATTCAAAGCATTACACACCTTGTAATCATTACAGAATGGCTCTACCAAATCATAAAATTACAAAAATCTCAAAATCAGCAACTAAAACATCATAAGGACTAATATCAGCTCAGCTGCAGATATTTTTCTGCCCCATCCAGTGCTAGAGGAAGAAGGCTTCCTCTTCATGCTGAGTACACAGAGTTTTGACTCATATTACCAGGAAGACTGGAAGGAGAGACCTCCCCAAGCTTCTGAACTCATGTGGTATCTGCTCACACAAAGACATCAATGTTCTGAGATAAATTAACCCCTGGAACAGTTTTGTTTTTAGAACTGTGTTCTGAAAAGGCAGTGTTTGCCACACATCTGGAAAAAGTGTGCATAGGTTAAAGATGGAAGATGGGAAAGCCTTGAGAAAATAAAACATGAAAAGGAGCAGACTGGGTGGGAAAACTGCTGCAGACAAAGTGAGGGGGTGAAAGGGGACTATCCTATCAGGAGGTTGTCTTGCAGAGATGCTTACAGAGATAGCATTTTCTTCTGGGGGCTGGAGATGCTTTGCTTGACACACATCACTCCCCAGCAGAGTGGGTGGACAGCTAGTTTGATATTTTATGAGAAAGTGAAATCTTTAAGATATAAATACATAGAGAGGATCACAGAAATTCTACACAGGGTTTTTTTTTTCTTTCTTTTTTTTCTTTTTTTTTTTTAAAGGCATCCTTTGTGTAGTGTCTTAACCCCAGATGGCAACTAAGCACTACACAGCTGCTTGCTCACTCCCCCCTGGTGGGATGGGGAGAGAATTGGAAGAGTAAAAGTGAGAAAACTTGTGGGTTAAGATAAAGACAGTTTCATAGGCAAAGCAAAAGCCGTTCACACAAGCAAAGCAAACTAAAGAATTCATTCACTGTTTCCCATTGGCAGGCAGGTGTTCAGCCATCTCCAGGAAAGCAGGGCTCCATCACGCATAATGGTTACTTGGGAAGACAAACACCAAAACTCCAAACGTCCACCCCCTTCCTTCTTCCCCCAGCTTTATATACTGAGCATGATGTCATATGGCATGGAATATCCCTCTGGTCGTTGGGATCATGGGGTGGTGTGAGAGGCAGAAAAGGCCTTGATTCTGTATAAGCACTGTTCAGCAATGACTAAAACATCCCTGAATTATCAACACTGTTTTCAGCACAAATCCAAAACATAGCCCCCTACTAGCTACTATGAAGAAAATTAACTCTGTCCCAGCCAAAACCAGCACACTTTGTTGCTAGAGAAATGGTATACTACATTCTGACCGTAGAACATAATGGGTGGGAGAAAAGAAAGAAGACACAGAGGCTTTAAGTGCCACCTTCTTCTAACCTGCTTTTTTCTGGGGTCTTCATAACTGTACTTAGTAGAAAACTGGAAGTGTGAACAAACAGTAGGTGTACTGTAGTACATAACATTCCCAGAATCTCCAATGCACTGCCTGTTGCAGCCTTATCTCCAACCTATCACAAGACCTCAAGCCTGCACCTGACATACTGCTGATAGTTATTGATGTCTCTACAGTTGTTGCGGTCCTTCCCAAGAACAGTCAAATACTCTTTACTACCAGTGAACCTAAAGCTCATTTCTACTCAGCATACTAATACCATTGCTAGAAAAAGCATCTCACTTAACTTTCCAATCAGTCCTTGCAACCAATTTCACATGATCTGACCATTGCCATCTGTAAAGCCCTACACACATCTTTCTGTTATCTTTGTATATATATAAAAAAATAAAACTTGGTGGCCATCCAGCATTTGTTATAAATCTGCTCTGTAATGAAGTGGGGGAAAAAAAGCATGCTAATAATATATAACACCAAAAACAATAAGTTGTCTGGTATGGCAATAATTATCAGTCAGTAAGCTCAAGGTAGTATGCTTGCTATTTACTAGCTTGTACATGTTATTGTAATGCAAGAAAAAAGATCTGATCCACAAACAAGACTGAAAAGAAAGAAAAGGTCAAAAAAACAATCTTCTTCCATCACAATTATGCCAGACAAGTTGTCAATATGTGAGAAGGACTCCAAGCCCAATAGTAAATCTCAAGAAGAGTACTATCAGTTCTGTGAAATGATAAATTCCACAACTAGGAAAATAATTTAAAGCATGTTGCAATACAATGTACACAGTGAGAGAAAAAACAATGAAGGTGAAATCATAGTCTATTGAACACTCTAGTAAGGATTAGCAGTTGACCTACAAGTCACAGGCTCTTGACAACAGATTTTAAGGCCAGAGGTGAGTATTAGATTGTCTGCATGCTATAATCTAAGGAATTTTAGTTAGCCATCATTGACAGAGAGCCAAATGCACTATGTCAACTGAAGTATGATTTCAGAAAAACACCCACTTGATTTGAAAGCAGCAAGAAAGAGACAATCTACCATTCTCCTAAACAGTTTGTTCTCTTAGGAGGTTGGACAAGGCTGATCTGAATGTCCATTGACTGGCAAGACCTTGAATTTGAGTCTACCATTTCAGAGTTTCAGCCAGACTAGCTTACCATAACGGTCAATAAATGTAAGGAAGGTCATCATTACCCCACACCCTTGGCACCATTTCAAAGGCAAAGATTGAATAAACATGGAAAAGTCTGAGACTTCAGCCTAGAAATGAAGAGGAAAGAGGGAGAGGGACAAAATCAAACAAAAGCCTTTTTTCTGTTTTTCTTATTGACTAGCTAAGGTGCCTAATCTATATTCTTCTTCTCCCATGTCCCCTCCCCAAGTTAGAGTCTTGACTGTTGAGAAGCCTGGTCCTGGTGTCTACCTCCCCAGCACATTGCACAAGAAATCTGTGCGTCCAAGGTTTTAAAACTCAAGGCAATTGCCATTCAAAGAAGAGGCACAGCTACAATGACTTTCATTGCTCTTTAAGAATCTTCAGTTTCAAGCATTTTAGTTTAATTTGTACCTTTGCAGAGGGCAGAGAAGTGTCTGTCACTAAGCATGTCACAGTGGCTGGTGATCCTTCTAATCCTGTTGTTAATCAATACATACTAACACTTGAAAAACCTCTGTTAATGAACATGACTTCAGTAACAACAGTACGTGACAGATACCTCCAGACAATTCCATTATATGCACATTTTTAACTGATCAGATCAAGTCTTTGTTCTCCTAAATACTTCCTGAAACTCAGACGAGAGCATACCAGAAGTGTAAATTTTCTGGAAACTGCTCAACTCTTACCCGTCCTCTTTGCATAACTGTTCACACAGCTTTTTCTTCTGGCTTTGGGTTTACCCAACAGGTTTTATTAGAAATGTATCCTACTTTGCACAATAGCATTGCATTATAAGTTTAATTAATCTTTGTTTCTGAAACAAAAGAACATTTTTAAAAAGAGAGAAGAATTAGAACTAAGCACAGATGAGTAAAGGAGAGTGATGCACAATGTAAATGGAGAGGTGAAGGGTGAATAAGAATTAAAGTTGACATTAACCAGCCTTGTCTTCAGCCATGTGTGTGCACCAACCATAACTTGCTAAAAATCAAGGAGCTGTGAGCTGCCCCTGTTTATGTCATATGTCCATAAAACTTAATGGAGACATAAAAGAGGCTGTCAGTGAGGTAGCTCAAAGTTCCCTTTTCTTTATCCATAACCAAGAGGTGAAAAAGGTATCTAAGCTTAGCCAGGGAGGTGGTGGTATAAGCTATTCTTTTTTAATAACTATTTTATATACTGGTATCCTTCTGTGGCCCAGTGTAGTTGCAGAGTCACTGGAACCCTTTCCAACATAGTATACAAATATATTTTACAACAAAAAAAAGTAAGCCGTAAGGGTATTTTGTGTTTGTTTATCCTTCACTGAAAAGCATTGCATATATGTCACATGTATGCGTTCATACCAAGGACCCTTCATGCATTAATCTTTTACTGTACTTAAGAAGGGAAATGTAACTGAGGCTTTGTACAGAGAGAAATTCCCTTTTGAGTTGTTTGTCCTACCTTTATTTGTTTGACAGTCCTAGTCAAAACCTGGACTGAGAATGAGGACAATGCACAAAGAATAGTTCCTTGTAAGCATTGCTAGCAGGGATTGAGTGTCAGCTGGCAACCCAGAGAAAAAGCCCATTTCCTCAGGTCCAGTTCCAATCTGAACAAATGTTTCACTGTGAACTATCAAAACCTGAGCAATTCCTTCTTCCACATGTATAATAGGTTTTGCAAAATGAAAACTAGTATATGTTAATGGTTTTAAATCTGGGCTAATAAGTAAACCTTGAATGTCTGCCTCAGCTTTGTTGGACTAGTATAACATATTTCACTTCAACCAGGTGTGGGAAGTGGATAAATTAATCTCTTTTCCATGCTACCACAGAAAAATGCAAAGGACCTAAATCCATCCCCTAGCTCCAGATGCACAAGGATGCAATATACCAGTGACTGCTTCAAATTCTCTTTCTATATTAGTAGAGATTCAAATGCAACAGAATTTACACAGGCAAGGTTAACCTGTTCTGAGACATACATATTCACTCTGCCCCCTTTTCACTGCTGTGAAGGCACAAATAGGATCAAAGGCAGTCCATCAAATGTCCAAAAATGTTCCTCCCCTGGCTAACATATATCCAATATACATACCTCTTAATCATCTGTTTCTTGCCTCTATTATAGGAACAGGTTAAGAGCACAGCCCAATTACTGTGCTTTAGTTACCTCCAAAAGGCACAAAACATTCTGCAGAGCAATCAGAAAAACTGGAGTTATTAAACTTATCCAAGACTTGGGCCAGGACCTTAACATGTAGGGGGTTGAGTTACAGAAATGTCAAACACCATATCTGCCTCTGACACCAGTAGAAATAGCTTTTGCTCACTGTCTGAAAATTAGGCCGCTGCATTTTAAGTTACCATGTAATCATTGATTACTTAAGAAAAATCATTCTTCCTTTGATGGTCAAGACAAAAGTGATGCATTAAACAAGGGACTGAAGGAAAATTTCTCCCAGAACACAACAACAAAGGCATCAAGATTGTCACCATCTTCCAAAGCACTGCATGGGGATCAAATGGCATACACGTACTGCACATCAGGGAACAGGAAGGGCCAGCAGTCCCTTCAGCAGCAGGGAGCCAAGGGGGACAGGAACTAAACACAGCAGGCAGACCTAGTGCTGGCAAGAGGGTCCAACAGAGCCACCAGCATGGCAAGCAGAAAGCCCAGTCAGTGACAAAAAACTGGGGGCAGAGAAAGGCTAGAGACAATGAAAAATACCCATACAAGGGGTCCATCCAGGATGCAGGACTGACAGCTGAAGACAGGTCAGCTCAGGAAAAGACTAAGCTCCCAAACCTGAGCTTAAATGGGGCTCCTAGGACCATTGTGGGGATGGGTGCCCCAGGTGAGGCAGGTCATGGCCATTAAAGCCTATTAGTACCCTCAGGGCCCTGTCACTATAAGATATTGTTGCTGCCTCTTACTGCAGTGGGCAGGGAAGGATTTGGGAAAATAAAACAGAACAAACACACAAAAATCAAAAAAAACTCTCAGTTCTGTGGCTGTTTCCTCTTATGCTTAAGTTTTTGTGCTTTCCACCTTCTCTGTGCTGAGGACACAAGGTCTACAGCTCTTCTTAGAGAAATTAAAAGGAAAACACAGACTTAGTCTCTTAAGAAAGAAAAGCTCAAGTGCAAATAGTCCTGCAGGTCATCTCCCTAATGCCTAATTTATTTGAACAGCTGTGTATCAAAGCTAGCAGAATTAAGTGTCTCATTTTGTTAGTTGTGAGCTATTTTAAGCAAAAGTCTGAAAATGTCATAGCATTTCGTATTTAATCTATACAAGTGCAGATTCAATGGGATGTATGGGGAAAATATCTCTTTTGTGATGTCTCTCTGTTTACAGTGAACAATTGCACTCACAGTGGCTTTTTCTATACTTGGATTTTTTGGACAATTAATTCCCAGTGGGTACAGTTTAACTGGTGATAACATCAATGGAAATGGTATTGTTGCCAAGGGTTCAGGAGCTTACAGTATCATTTCATGTCTGAGCACACCTGAGCAGTCTCAGGTTACAGTTTAACTGTAGTTATGGCCTGTAGAGCTGCACTTTCTTAGACATAAATAGATCCCACCATAGATCATGCCACTGCTAATTTTTTCCAGCACCATCATTGTGACAGGTGTGACTGCATGGGGCTGCCTGGAAGAAAGTACGGAACATGGAGGCAGTTCCCCATGATAGTACTGTAAAGATCACTAGTATTATCATAGGTGCTAAGATTTAAAAGAACTTTTCAGCTGTGTTTTGGTTTTGATGTGCTTTCCACTCCTAACACTCCATTTATATCCCAGATCCCTAGAGAAAGTACTGACCATAGCCCATGTTTGTAATCAAAGAAACAAATACAATGATTATGCCTTTTAAATGAGGGATCTTAATGTAGTGTCATATTCTCCTCTTGAAAAGCAACTGCATGACACCAAATCCCAGGCTGTGGAGCTGTAAGAGAGATGCCACTGTCCTGAGCCTCCTGGCCCAGGGAGAGAAGCAGTGACAGAGGCACCTGCCACCTCCCACAAGGAAGTCTCTTGGTTGATACTGAAGTAGAGAAAGGCAAAATTAAATTTGCCATCTTTATCTACTTTGAAGATTTTGACACACACACAGAAGAACTCACTTGCCTGTCTTGTAGCCATTCGGTCTATAAAAAGAAAATTTCTGCCACGTTCTCATTTGCACAGTTAAAAACAACTTTGCTCTGGCATTAAACCCAGCTGAGTTTTTCCTGACCCTGCTGCATACTGTGTCTCAGAAGTCAACCCCTGAAATACTTCACAGAACCAGCGAGAAAGATTTAGACTGTACTTTGAAAGAAATGTAAATATAATGCTTCATTAGGTGGATTCAGGCAAAATTACCTTTCTGTTTAAAATGAGGACCATGATCATTTAAAACTCAAAATAACAAAAATAGGGAAAGAGCAATGAAGAAAAAGTAACAAGATAGAAATACATGAGTTTGGTGGGGAGAGTTCATTTGTTCGTTTGTTCTCTTTCTTTCTCTCTTTCTCTCTTTCTCTCTTTCTCTCTTTCTCCTTCCTTCCTTCCTTTCTTCCTTCCTTCCTTTCTTTCCTTCTTTCTTCCTTCCTTCCTTCCTTTTTTCTTTTTCTTTTTCTTTTTCTTTTTCTTTTTCTTTTTCTTTTGATGAGATTACTAAAGGATTGAAAGAATCCAAAGAAAGCTAGCCAGACTTTCTCAGACACTGATGCAATGGGACTTAGGATAATAGTTTTTTCTAATCTCAGATAGTCAAAATTCAGGAGCTGACTTCACCAATATGATGAAAATAGCTTTAAATCCTTCAGATGATCACTATGATATCATTGATGTACTTTGGGTTTGTTTTTTTTTTTTTGTTCTTTGCCTGGTTTCTTTTTTACCTTTTAGCACATGACAGAATCCATTCTCAGACTTCTTGTGTAGATGCTTTTCCTCTGCCAAGAAAGCTGAAATTCATAAAAATTAGTATGACTCCAGAAGCTAAGTTTTTAGGACAAATAACAAATGTCAGTGAGCTGTGTCATAAAATCTTGAGAGTTTGCGACAGTTGATTCATGAGAATCCAAGTAGCTATAGGTAAAGATTTTCCTGCCTGAGCAGAAGGCAGTATGGGGAGTTGTAAGAGGTGAGGTCCAGCATTCTCATTGGCAGCTACACTTAAAAGGAAGAAGGATTGAATGAAATAAGGCAAAGACACACTTGATTCTGAAATGAACTGACAGTTAGGCATTCGTCTTGCTATGAAGATCATCTTCACAGTTTTCCTAATTTTGTTTTACATACTGTATTCATACTACTTTTATGACAATCGCAGGAAGTGATAAACTTGTTTTATTGCTCTTCAGAGGTACTATTGTGTCCAATTAGCTTGGTGCTACAGTTTTGTCTAGTTAGCCGGGAAATACACATCATAGTTAATTACACTATACACCATTTGAGAAGCTGGAAATAATTAAGCATGTTCTCATTATTCAACTGGCCTGGAAAAAGTAAATACATTTCAAGCACTAGTCCTGAAATACTCTTTCTGATGCTGGCAGCCAGTTACATGAAAATTTTCAAAAAAGCCTGAACATATTGTTGGAAATACACAGCAACAGTCAAAACAGTGAGCTGTGTGCATCCATGAAATATATATTCTTTCCTTAAAGGAAGAAAAAATATACCTCTGTAGAAAACAAAGCAAAACAAAAAACCAAAGTGACTATGTGAACAATATAAATGTAATAACAATTAAGAATACTTAACATAAACAGCAGTATGCAAGCACTGAAGCTAACTGAAACTACAAACACACACAACTTTGAAAATCAAGCCAGCAAAACTTTCTTCTTCAGATTTGCCAAGTAATTAAAATTCAGTAAATAGTTTCACTGCAAAACAGTGCACTGTGATATCTGAACAAGAGATGGTCTTTGTTAAACAGCTTCATTTTTGATAGCCCTGCCCTAAATATCCTCAGATTCAGCTGCAGCTTTATTTTTACAAAAGACCAGAGCCTACAAAGGACTTAGGTGACTAAAAAAATGAGGCACAGAAACCTCTGCGCTAAGTGCACTGGCTCCCCGCAGAGTGCATTCAGAGAGCCAGACCCCTCACAGCAGCATGCCAAAAGGCAGTCAGGAGGGCTGAAGCCACTCAGTGTCCTCCAGCTCAGCAATCACTAGATGAGAATTAGCCAACAGGGACACTCTGTGGTCAGGAGCACATCAGAAATGTCACCCATCCCTCTGCAGGTGTGAGTCCCAGTGGCACATGAGCACTTGCCGTTCCTGATCTCCAGCTCTGAGCATCCTCCTGGAGGGAGGACCTCTGTTTGTTCCTTTCTTTACACTGAAGTGGGCAGACTTCATGTTTTACTTTAAAAATAACCCACAGGCCCAGGTTATCACTGTATAAGTGTACCCTTTTCATTTTGGAAAACCAAGTCTGTCCTGAATTGCCTGAGATGTATGTCTATGACCTCCTCAATTGGTCTGCTCACCTCTACTTCAGATGCACCAAGCATTGGAAACTGCAAGTGGGCTCTTGCAGAATTATCCCTCTTTTACATGAAATCTGCATAGGACAGGAAGGAGCTTTTAGGAAATTTGTTTACACTGAAGGCAGCACATAGAGCTGTGCAGGAGCTAGAAGTTCTGTTTTGTGAAGAATTTCTAACATATAACAAACCACCCAGACTCCAAACCATCTAAGAAGGTAAGTTTTAGCAGGGGTGACACAAGGGAGGGATAATTACTGTGGCTGATTAAACTTTTAAAGTGTAATTTACAGAGTGGGATAAAACACAACAGAAATAGAAAGTAAAATGCAAGTGGTAAAATCAAAAGCAAAACTTTGTTGTTATGAAAATAGTAAAATGAGATTTTTTAACATTGTGGTGACTATTTCCCCACCCCACCCCAAAATGAAACTTTGCAAATTGGACCCAATATAAGAAATGTAGTTTTGACAGAATCATAAATTTCAACAGAATATGATTCCCTCAAGATTTCTTTGTCCTGAACTATTTCGTAACTCTTTCAAGAGATTCATTCTGAATAGACACAAAATTAACATTTAAACCTGCTTGTTGTCAGACCATTTAGAAAGGTTATCAGATGAAACAGACAACTAGAAGAAAAGCTCTTTCTTCATTGGGTATTTCAAATTAGCTTTTAGAACCTAATATCTCTGACAGTTTGTGAAATGTGGGGATATGTTTACTGTGAACATTAGCAGGAAATTGCTTGCTTCAGCTTGCCTTTACAAATGAAGCAAATCAGATACAAAATTAGTTGCTAGTGACTACAAATTTTAAATAACTCATTCTTCTTTGAAGCCAAGACAAATGAAATTTAACTCTTATAAAAAATTTTTATATTAAAAACTGTCATTTGTATGATCTGACTTTTTTCATGACTTGACAGTTACATTAAAACAAAAAGAAATTTAAACCTGAAAAAAATATGCCTCCATGGTTGTAATTTAAACTTCAACCAGTAACAAAATCAAATGTCAACAATGAAATGTGTTCAACTTAAAACAATATCAAGATTAGAAGAGGCATTTTCCTCTGTTCATTCTGTTCATTTGAACTTCTAAACATAATTATCTCAAATTATTGATTTATACAAATTAAACATATTTTTACTTAATTGAAACCATTCATGAACCACCAAGCTCTTCTGTAAAATTATGCAAGGAGGCAAAAAAAAGTTTAAATAATTTTTAATTTATTTTACTGCAATGAGAGTGAAGTTGTGTAAAAGCTTCCTCAACAAAATCAAGCAAGTTTTGATTAGTAAGTGAAAGCAAAATAGTCATGCCTTAAGGATGATTAATTTTGTTGTAAATATTTTTGTCTACTATTGCAGTTGAAATATACATCTCTGGTAACATAGGTACATTTATCCAGAATCTAACCGAAAAGCCCACTCAAATCACTAACATTATTTTCATTGACCTCAAAGGGTCAATATAGTCTTATGGCCTACCTGTTGATGTGTAACTGTGTTTGCTTTCACATGCAAAGTCCACTCTGTCCATTTACAGCTATAACAACATGCAACAGAATGTACATAAGCAGCTTTATTTTTAAATCAAATGTGTAGCAGCTGCATACAAACTCATCTATATATTTTAGACATATATTGGCTATTATTTCACTGTCCACTCATATATAGCAGAGACATTCCAGAATTAATTGAAAAGATAGAGGATAGTATTATTTTTGTAGAGTTTTCTATCTTAATAATGGTTTTTTAATTTACCATACTGGAACCATAAATGGTTAATTTGGTGATTTCCTCTTAAAAATATAACTTAACCTGACATAGCAATGCTAACTGAGCTTGGTGTAATAAAAATCACCCTGTTTTATTTGTTGTTGTTTTATTATATTTAAAACAAGCCTGCAAGTGACAAGAGCAAATAAAAGATTGTCAGGTTTGAATTGCTGCTGCAAGGAACGCACTTCACAAAACTTCAGACTGCCTGACCTAGTCCAGTAACACCAAGCATAGTAGATTGGCAAACTTACTGAACATCCACTTTTCCCTTAATGGAAGGAAAATGAGGGCAAAGTGAACATCACATTAATACACTCTAGTCTAGCAGCTCTATGAAAAGCTGAAAACTTCAGGAAGAGGACATTCAGACTTTGACCTCAGGCTGCAGGTCAGGATTTCTTACACACCTGGGAGTCCACAGAGAGCCCATGAAGCAAAGGAACTTTCTTACACAAAGCCCTAGGTAAACTACAAACTATAACACTTCAGCTTTAAAAGAGTATTTCTCAACCCTTATTTTGTTCTTAAATGCAAATAATGATCACATGAGCTTCCATATCTTTCAGTCCTATGTGGGGTTTAGGCTGACAGTCTTTTTGTTATTTTATGGGGGACTGACGATAGCTCTATTGATTTAAAGGAGCTTGGAGGATGAGGGGCTGCTGAATTGAGGCCTCTGCAACAGCAAAAAGTGCTGTTGGGGTTGTGACAAATTATACAGTAGCAGCAATTTAATGAAGCATTTATTTCTGTACATTAGTTAAAAATTAATTCAGAATCCAGGAGCCAGACCCTGATTTCAAGAAAATCAATGTTTAAACACCCACTGAATTGTACAAAAGAGAGATAAACTTCTAAATTATTGACCACTGCTGCTTATGTCATCTGTTTGCAGTTCAGGTGTTTGGTTTCTTAAGGGATTTTAGAAAGATTCATAGTCTTTCCTTATCTCAAACACTGAGCAAACTCAGACAGACTCAGACATAATCTGTACCACAGGAGGACCAGTCTGACGAACCAAGGTGATGCATCATTCCCATGAAGCTCTGAATTTTTCTAACACACAGAATTACACTAAATAGTACATGCTTCACCTTTGCTCTCCCAGCTGTTCAGAGCAAGCAGATCCAGTTCTGACTGTGCTAGATCACCACCGCCTCTCCATACCGGTAACAGAAGGATATCTATTCCTGAACAGTCATGGCTCCAACCTCTTCTTAGCCACCTTTCAGTCTGCTGGTCCTTCAGGATCTCTTTATTTCATAGACATGATCGCTTAAGGCTAGGAGAAATTCAGATTTTGTAGGAAGAGGAAATATTTGTCATTGAAATGAGTGATAACTGAAAAAAATAGTCGAGCTTTTTGAGACAGAAAAGAAAAAGGTTTCCTCTTAAGGCCTAAAGAACAGTTTCTGTATAAAAGCTTGTCTGCTTTTTCCAGCTACAATTAGTTTAGCTTCAGTTAGTTTAAGAAAAATTCTTCCTATGCAACACCAGGATTCCTTGAATTAAGAGTGGTAATAGTAGTATAAATCTGATAAATGGTAGCTAAGACTTTCCAGATGTAATGATGTGAAACCCAGTTTGCACACTTAGAACACCATATTTAGGGGCAATAAAGTCAATTTTGTTCCTCACATTTTGAAGATTTGTTCTTTTTCATTTTGTTCTCTTATTCAATTCCTTTTAGTATGTGCTATTAGGATTAGGTGTGCCCTATTTTTATAAATCAGGGTAGCTCTGTATCAATCACCAGAAAAGGCAGATTTATGTTTACTGAGAATTTGAAGGAGATTGTATAATTAGCTGCAAAGCAAGAGCAGAAGAGATCATTTCATTGCAGAGCAGAGCATAATAAAAATTCGCTTACTTTGTTTTGTTAAAATATACATCTTCTAAATTGCTCTTTTAGATGACTAGATGGTAAAAGTTAGGCAAACTGACTGAGGCAAGCAGGATAACAAAAAAATCCCAGGGTAAAACATCACAAAAACAATAAGAAGGGACTCTTTAATCTTTTCAATGGAGCTGGTCCAAAAATAATACTAAAATTTCATTTTAAACATAGTCCAATATAAAATAAGCCTGATTTTTGTATTATCTGATTCTGCCTGTTTTACTACTTTACTAACTATATCTTTAATGTAATTATATGTTTAAGTATCCTTACAAGCAGTATGCTCTTACCTGTAATGACTGCAAGTAGATATGAATAGGTGTGGGAGGAAAACAGGATATTCTGTCTTGTAAATGGATAGCTTGCCTTTTTATCATTTCTTTTTTACCTTAAGTCATGGCAACCTGGCAAACATTTTTCTGACAATCAAAATATTTAGTTTTACTAAATTTTGGATGTTTGTTCAGAATTTTTGTTCTCTAGAAAAAGAGTAACTTACCTTGGTAGAACAAAAGATACACATAGTCCTGTTTCTTGTCTTCAGTGCTGACCAACAAAGGTGTAAGAAGAGTAGAGTCATCTACAGAACAGTATAGAAACATGGCAAATTTTATTAAAAAGGTGCTTTCTTAATATAATCTAACAGCTTTCTCTGATATGAAGTTCAAGTTCTTCCTGAGTAGCAGGTCCTGTCTTATGTTTATTAGCCTTTGCTAGATCATTCTTCTCTGAGTCTGCTTAATGAGTTTTTAAATTTACGTAATTTTTTGGCATCAGAAGTATACTGTAGCAACAAGTTGCACAGATTAATATTTTTTTATGTAGAAAAAAATCCCCAAACCATTTTGTTTGGTTTGAATCTACTATATGAAAACTTAATTTGATTTCCATTGCTTTCTGTATCAGAGAAGTAGTGAATAGTCATTGCATATAAACATGCCTTCCCCAGGCAAATAATGCTGCTTTAGATCTCTGTAATTTCCCCCTTATTTGTATCTTTTCTGTCTTGTTTAATCCTAATCTATTTCTATGTTCTCATTACAGAAGCCATTTGTTTCTTTAATCAGCCTTCTCTCCCTTCAATGCACCTTGTCTTGTTTTACTGTATTCCATTTTAGGATAAGAAGATCAGAAATTAATTCAATGTTGACTCTATGGGCACTCCAGCAAAATATACAGTAACACAACGATGTTTTCCATTTCACACTCAGTCCCTTTCCTAATACTTCCTAAGCCTTGATTGCTTTTCTTTTTTTAAACTTTTTTTTTTTTTAGTATCAGAACTTGACAAGATTAAATATGTCAACACTTGTAAAAGGTCTCCTTTGCTTTCTAGGGAGGAGTGAAAGAGGAATAAAGTTTGACATGAAATATTTCAAATTTGAATCTATAAGATCTTAAACTAAGAAAAAAAAATCTTATCAAATTGGAATCTTGCTATAGACAGAGTGATCAAAATTAATATGAACAACAAATTATGTAGGTAATATATTTAGATAATTTATTGGAAATGGCTGAAAAACAACTGCGTAAAGTCCCCTGTGCAGAATTCCTCCATCACACTGGCCTTTTCAGACTGGCTTTTCCTACCAATGTTGTACTTGGATATATTTTTCAGCATCTGTGCTGTCTTTGCTTTTTCACCCAAACATAGGAAAGCCTTCAATTCTCAGAAGAAGATACTGCAAACAATAAAGAATAAAAAAAAAACCAGCCCTCTCCTGTCACAGGCTGAATGCCTTTTGTGCTCTTCAATTTTGGAGATTGGAGCTGGATGAATTATTAGCTCGTACCGGCATTCCCATGTCTTTGCTGGGAAGAAAATATCTATCTTTTTATCTTGCTCTCTGGAGTGCTTGCTTGGCTCCTGGTCTGCCCTTCCCCACCATGGAATTTGCACCACAAGCCTGTCTGCAGGGGAGCAGCACCCAGGCTGCCAAAGCTGCACACATCACCCCCTCTTTCTGGCCGTTCACCTCTCCACACCCGAAAGCAAGAAGGAAGCATTGGTCCTCTTGACTCATTGCAAATGTGATTCGTATTTTTGAAATTACTAATGCTTTTAATGGGAATTTTTCCTTCAGAGCCTTGTTCTGAAAACTGTCTTTGTGAAGCCTATTTGTATGAATGATATTTGAAGATAACTATAAATGGCCTTTCCAATTTTATTTGAACCATCCATTTAGATGAAAAGCATAAAAAGATTCTTCGATTAAAAAGAAAAGGAAATTGTTTGGGTGACACTTAAGAGTTTTATCGAGTCTTCAATGATCTGTAGAAAGTTAAATATTTGTTTTGCAAAGCAAATTCCACAGCACCTTCATCACCACTGCTCAGCTCTATGAGATATGATTTAGCAGTGGGAGCACAAGACAGAAGTCAGGGCTCTAGCACTCCATTGCAAATACAGATGTTGATTTGCTTTCCGACCTAGAAAATGTCACTTAACTTTGAGTCTTTCACCTACCAGATTTAAATAAGCTACAATTACTTTAACCTGTATCAAAAAGAGCTTGTGAAAATCATATTTTACCTGGCTATTATGAGGGTGTGCAATGGCAGTGAAGATGTACTATCTTCTTCTCTCAACCTCAGGATGTGTAGTCACGTTTGGTGGTGTGATGCCATAGGGACGACAAACATGGTAAATGCTCACTATTCTCTATCCTGCTCATATGCCAATGGTTATTATGATTATTACCTTTGCAGGAAGGAGAACAGAATATGTTTTAATGCAAACTGAAATGGGCTAAACTGTATTTTTGTTTTAACATATTAGCATAAACTGAAGTCGCTCGTAGATTCTTGCTGCTGAGGTGCTGACCTTGAGATGGATGGCTTCTTCCCTGTGCCTGCCACCACATTACAGCCAGCATCCCTCCACCTTTTTCCAACAAATGGGCCAGATATACCTGCTTTAATATCATCTCCTTGCAGAGGGTCTCTGTAGTTGCCGGCCACCTAAAGGTACAGGAAGGAGGTAGGTGTACACACACATTTGCATGCATGCACACACACACAGCTGCTGAGGAGAGGTTGTGCTTGAGTCCTGGGGAGACTGAAGTAGATATTTCCCTTATACAGTCAGGGTTACTCTGTAAAATTGTTTTGCCTCTGTGATCTCTTTTTTGAGAGGGGAATTTCTAAATTAGGCCAATGAAAGCCTTAATGGCACAATCTGGCTTTTAATTCATATTTATGCTGAAGCCTCAGCACAGTGTTCAAGCAGCATAAAAGGCTATAAAATTCAAATAAATTATATTTACAGCCACTGTAAGGCCTCTTTATAGTGTAAAAGTGACAGAAATGAGAAGCAGGCATGTTTGAAAAGTACTTTGAAGGGAATCTTGTTTTATAAATTGGAAAGCATTATAATCTTTCAATTTGCTATCTAGTGAAGGTTTCTTCAGCCTTTCCTCATTTTGTTGTGAGGAAAAGTTTAGCTGCAACCATTTTACACTTTTGGCTGACAAGAGTATAAGACATTGCCATCCATTACACTATCCCTACTAACCTGATGAGCATGCTGGAGAGGCTTTGTCCCGCCAGATCCTTCACCACCTCAAAGGCTGTCAAACCTGTTGTCACTGACATATTTTGCAGTGTAGCAGCTTCAGCAGAGGGCATGTGGGGGGGGGAAGATGAAAAGGTTCAAGATGTGGGAATAAATTAGGAAAAGAAGAGAAAAAAAGAATATAAGGAAGACTTTCCTAATGGTACCATACAATAAACTGTAGAACAATGATCCACAGAGCATTAAAACTCATGGGTAAAGGAACTGGAAATGTTGTTGCAATGAACAGTTACACTTCAAGTATATCCTTAGCTTCCTTAGGCTAGTTCGAAAATTCTTTATTCAGTCATTAGTGCAGATCTTGAAATGGATAAGATTTTTTTTTTCTTTACTCCAAGATAAAGAATTGTAAATTTGGCCTTTTGTGTCTGTATGATCCATTCCTGCAGTGTCAAACTGAAGTCTTTAATGTTTGGATTTGATGACCTACTGTATACAAGCAATTTATCAAAAATGTTATTAAGTTAAAGGCTAGCTGATTACAAAAGATTTTTCTATTTGATTTACCAAAAGTGACACAGTAACCAAACACACATACTCTGCTGTCTGCGATTCATCTATATGACACTTTTATCTCAAAAAACAGAACAAAAAAGTGATAAATAGGTCAGACACCGTGAGTTCTACTTTCCCATCAAAAGTTAAACCACAGTGTTGCATACAGAACAGAGTTGCTCATGCAAATCTCCAGCACGATAGACCTGAATCTCTTCTCACCAAAATCACTACAAATTAAAAGGTAGCCCAGTGAAGCCAGTATGCCAATATCAAAGAGCACAGATAAAAAAGAAAGCCACTCCCAGAGTCCTAGTTATGTAAAAAGCAAGGTGATGCTATTTAGAAACCTCACCCTGGAAGGAAATCTGATGCATATAATTTCATTTCCTTAGGAGAAAAGAACCTTGATAAGTCTGTCAAGGAAGGCTGTAAATCTTGATGTTGGAAACAGGAAGCAAGGGTGACTGAAACACCACAATGCAGTGGTTCCCGCTTTCTGAACTTATTTTGCATTTCTTACACAATGATACGCAGCACCCAGAAGATTACATGCCCAAAAAATCTTAGAAAGGCTATGCAAAAAAAAAACTATAAAGAGGGAGCTGAGGTACCTTAATTTACCAAGTCATTAAGGTCCTAAGACTGTACTTATAGCCTTGATATTCAGGCTAAAAATCAGTCATGAATTCTCATTAATCACCAATGAAACTTCTTGTTTCTGTTTCACAAGCCCAGTGCACCAAAGCATTAGACTTCCTCTGCCAATGGCACACCCATTTAACACTTTGCAGGAGTTCTGCTCCCCTAGTCTTGATTTAAAAGGTCCTGATACATATTTTTTTCAATCCTTGCAACAAAATTCAAGGAAAAAAGAGCAAAATTAAGATGAGTGAGATGAGTGAATGTATATTTCCTACAAGTTGTATAAAGATTATATATGCTAAGATAATTTCGCTTCAGAAAATATGAGAGCTCTGTTCTTGCCCTTGCTGTCATCAGAGTCAACAATCCACTAGAACAGAATTATGCCATAAAGTGCCTGGAACCTTATCCTGTTGTCCCACCAGTTTTGTGCTACTATTTCAGGCAAATTAATCCTTATTCCTGACCATATTTAGTTAAGAGTTATGGCCACTGGTGGTGAAACCTAATGGGTTTTGTCCATTAGTCCATTAATGAGTTATCCCAAGGTAGAGAACTTTAAGGCAAATTAAAGAGAAAACTGACTTGAGACAACTGCACACAACCAGCTGTCCAGTGAATCAACTGTCCTGAGTATAAACTGACTTGAATTGTAAGTGGGTCAAAATTTCTTGGCTTAGACAAGAGAGGATATTTGCAGCATGAGATCACATGATCCTCTCTCTGAGCAACAGGGATTTTCCTAGGAAATCCATCTGCCTGTAGAGATTGAACAGCAGTGAAAAAGCAGATAACTTTCAGAAGTCATACTTTTAAATAACTGTAAAAACCCTCTCTACTGTATTTTTGTGAGCCATAATTCCCATAATGATCCCTAGAAGACCCTTTCTGATAGATAAGAGTAACCAGAGCTATTTAATAGACAGAGAAACTGAAGCAAAGAGGTGAAATGATTTATATAAATGTGTTGTATATAAGTATCTCTCTCTGCTGAAGTCCCTGATAAGTTGATATTTGCTGTCTATCTCTCTTTATCTATGTCATTGTGCCAAAAGGAGCAACATTAGTGTCTAATAGCAATATCCTCAAAGGTACTTAAGAAATTTTCTTCTCTTCCACCCTTCAGGATATAGCCAGAGATATGTAGATAAGCAGAGCGACTGATTCTTGAGCTTTGTTTAAAAGTAATATTCAGATCCTATCTGTTTACTCATGGGCACAAAATAGAAAGTTTTCTCTTGAGAAGACAGAGTGGCGATGACCCTCTGAATATTACCTATAGCTTACAAGTTCAGCAGCACTAAGAAGGGTGTTATCTCTATGGGATCAGAAGTTCAGAGCAAAGTTTGAGATACAGCTTTTGCCACACTGAAATTCTGACCTGATTTCATTCTTTCAGTACTTACTCGCTGTCACAAGAACTTGATGTGAGAGCACAGCCACTGTCTGTGAAGGGAACAGTGAATAGAATCACTATTTCCATCTATCTGTAGCTTATGTATCTTACAACTTATCCCCTTTTTAATTGTCCCTAAACCCAGAAACTAATGTTGCTCTGCTCATAATTGCCAGGTGTAGTGACGCTAAGCATTGCTCAAAGACACATCAGCAAAATAAAAATTTGGATTCATGGCCACAGTTTATTTAACCAGATTATAAAGATAATGTACTCAGAAGACATAAATAACATCAGAAATACATTGAACACAGAAATGAACCTTTCAGGAGTTTTAAAAATGTGTCAAATCTTCAACATTCACTTATATGTTCTTTGTAGAATAATTCTAATGAATACATTTATAAATGTATTTCTAACGTTTTCCTGCAAGTCATGTATTATTTCTCCATTTTTCCCAGATGGAAACACTGGTGAAATGACTAACGCAGTTTGGTCTTTAAAACATAACTGGAAAAATCATTGCTGCAACAGTGTAGTATCTCTCTCATTTTTCTTCTTTCCCTGAGTTACTTCTCATTAGTTCCTTCCCAAACAGAGACAGCTTTTAGTGCAGCTGTTCCTGCCACAGCATATGCCTTGTGCTAGCTGTCTTCTGCTTCTGCTTTTGGTAGGAGAGTTTTACGTTTATTCTGTCATCTTTTTGAGGTAGCTCATAACATACCAAGAGGCGATAATCAGAGTTCAAATCCAAGTCAAGCCAAACTGAACTAATGATTATCCAAAGTAGGCAAACACTGAAAGATGTCACCACTGTCATTCATTTTACCCCACTAAAGTCTATCTGAACAGTCAAAGAGGGAAAGAGAGAAGCCACTTGTCACCTCTTAACCAGCATGTCCAAGATACCCTCTGAAAACAGTGAGAGCATACTGAATGAATGGTTTCCATGCAATGCTGTCAGGGCAGAGCCTGCCCTCTGGGGTACCAGACTACATCAGCAGGCAGGCTGTAGTCTGTGATTTCTGAGGCTCTGAACCATAGCTTGAGATCTGATTTACTTGGGTAGCCCACTCATTGTCTTTAAAGGGAATTCCAAGGATAAGGAGGTGAGTTTTAATGGTAAAATATAATGCACTTTCTTTATGTTTTGAAGATTGGTGTCACCTACTTTTTTTCCTGACTGACTTGGTTATTTCTGAGTCTGCAAGTTACTGGATCAGCTTAAGAAAGTTATTCTTATGACTACAATTTTTTTCCTGTAGAAACAGAGAGATTCAAACTTCAGTCTTAAGCTCCACAACCTGGACCAAAGCAAACCAAAATATCATCTTAGAATCATGCAGTAATTTGGGATAGAAAGGACATCCAGAGGCCATTAGTCCAACACCCACTCAAAGCAGGGCAAATACCTAAGTTAGATTCAGCTTTGAAAGACTGAGTTGCTCAGGATCCTATCCAGCTTCATCCAATACAAAGTCCAGCTAAAGAGCAGCTACTCCTCGCTGAGAAAAAGTCCAACCACCACCACTCTCTGCTTGTTGTGAAACCAGTGCCCCTGTAGGGAACAGGCAATTGACTTAAGTGGAGGGCTTTGCCTGTGGTTCCATACATGCCTGGATCTTTTGTCAAAAGTGCTTTTATGGAGCTTGATTGTTTCTTTTCATTCTGTTTAATAAAACAATGCAGATGGAGCACTCCAAACAATGCAAAATTGCTCTTCTGCGTGCCCAAGTGAAAAATACTCCATGGAGTTTTTAATGGGCTTTGCTAATGCATATAGAAAATGCATCTTTCCTGAGAATCCTGTTACATCTTTCAAGCAGATATTACAGGCAAAATTAAAAAGGAGCTGGAGAGTGCTCTGGGACTGTGTCTAGGAACTACGTTCTTCTTAATAGTACAAAGTTTTCTTTTGTTGCTTGAGATATCAGATACAAAAAGGAAGTTTCAGCAACATCCTAAGTGGCATGGGCCCAAGCCCAAAATATAACCATCAAAATCTTACAAAGGGAAAAAGATGGAGAAGGGGAAACTCAGGATATGACAGACCCATTGACTATTTCACTTCCTTTGAAACACAGGATCTTCCTGCTTTCTATTAAAGACCTCAGTGAGTATTTCTACTCCAAGAAATATTCAAGAGGTCTCCCTTTGTGTGGGACAGTTGATAACTCCCAACTGAATAGACATGACCTTAGAAAGACTTCTCTTCCTGGCTTGCTGTGACTCTGGTCTAGGCATTTCCTAAGTCATGACTTCAATACAATTCTGTTTTAATACCAATAGCTACCTTTACAGATTAAGCTGAAATACAGGTGGTGAGGTGTAACATTAATACTACTGCCTTGGATTTCTTTTTCTCATTCTGTAATATCAAATGTGAATTTGTTTGAACACAGTAGCAAAAACCTGACCCAACAGAGACCTGTCAGTGATGAGGGAACGGGCTGTTTTCAGTGCAGGAAGCACCATAAAATCAGGAATAACTGTGCTTAATATAAAGATCAAGAGGACATAAACTATTCATGAATCAATCAAAGAGGTCATAGACTGAGTTGTTCACCGATTCATATGCCATTTGTATCTGATTTTACTCTGCATTAGATATCTTTATCTGCTATTTTTAATTCTTCTTGGTTGAGAAAACTGCTCACTCAAATGTCATCTGCTTCCAAAGCCAAATATAGATATGAATTTCTTTGGATTTTAGACATATGTACGGTGTTAAAATTCACAGTGATGCATGTTAGGGAAAGATCCTGTTCTCATTTCACACTTCTGACAATCTGGAGCACCTTCTTCTACTTCGGTGAATATACAATCATTCAACCATAGCAGAATGTGGGTCCTTGACTTTAGTGTGGCTTTGTGACCTACTGAAGGTGTATTTTTCTTCACACCAAAAATATACATTCCATGAACAAAAACTTTGCACACCAGTCTGCCCTTCAAAACAGAAGAGCACAGACAAAAGATTGGGATTATGTCAATGTATAAACCTCAGGGATCAGATTCTATAAAATATCTCAACTCCTAAATGCACAGAATTACCTTAGAAAAGTGAGGTACCTTTGAAAATCCCACTTGCAACCTATCTGCTTTTTAAGACAATGATATAGCTTTTAAAAACTGTTCCCAAGTGAGTCAAGATCATAGTCAATAAGGAACTACACAATAAACAGCTATAAATAGCTATGCATTCCCTTTATAAAAAAAATCCTGGCTTGAACAAGCAGAAGAATTTGGCTAATGTTGAATGTTTTACACATATAGGAACTGCTTAGATATAAGGGTAATGTTTGAAGAAAATGCCTCATTTACTCATGAAAAGGCTATTAAGGCTTCTACAAAACAGAAAATGAATTAATACACTCAAAACCTTGTTGACTTTAAATTACATAATATTGGTAACTGTTTAAAGGCAATTAAGCAGGTTTACATTTGTTCCCATGCCTGATACCAATGGTGATGAATTTGATGAAAAAAATGTTGAAGATGTTTACTAAAAGTGTGGGGAGATGAAGGTGCTGGCAAAGAGCTTTTAATTTGTCTTATTAATTCTGATATCCTCAAATTTAACTGCCAAAAGTCTGTCAAACAGAAATGGAAAAAAAACAAACAAACCCTGACAATTTAGATATTATTTCAGTCCAAAATTTCCCAAGAAAATTGATTAAATGAAACAGAAGAAAGAAAAAGGAGAATGGCTGAATCTAGGTAATAAATTCTTTATGAAGTTTTTTTTGGGCTTCATCTTACAAGAGTTCACAATCTAAATCCACTTCCTGAACTCCTGTCTTAGTCTGTGCCAAGGTGGATTTATATCTCCTGTGACTGTATTCAAAAAATCCATTATCTTGATTTATTTTCTGTCTTTTGCCATGTTAATTGTGAATCTTGGGGGCACAATATTGTGTCCCCAGGTATCCTATAAAAAACAAAAATGCAGAAAGACAAGGGAATATAAAAGCTTCTCCTTGTACACTCAGCAGAATCATGGCAAGAAAAGTATCTCCTTGGGCCAGTGCCGTTATCCTAGCTTTACAGCTGACACCAAAATAGTACAGTAACTGGAGACATATAAATAACATAGATAATTATACTCCCTTTAGTTAATATGAAAACATCTGTGCATGAGACCACAGCCATAGTAAGACTTTTCAAATGTCAAAGTGATGCTGGTAAATCAACACTTCCATGCATGTGACTATGCTATGACGAGCTCCCAGGTCAGACAGGGCTACCCTGCAGATGGCCCCAGTCTCACCCTGTTCCAAGTGGTCCTGCTGATCACAGCCAGTGAAAGAGCTCCTGTGGGGACAGTGTACTGGTTCCTCAGCTGTATTTACACATACAAACATAATGCCTTGCTGGTTCATAGAAAATTCTTTCACTGAAAATTCATAGAAAATTCTTTCACTGACATTTGCTATAACTTTTTGTTTTGCTGAGTCAGTTTCCCTTAAAATAAAGATTTGCTCACATGAACATCAGCAGTTTCTCCAAGTGACCTCATATTCGTTATCCTCTTTGGGGATATTCTATGTACGTTAGCAGGCATGTTTCCTCTTTCTTCTAAATTTAGTTCCTTGCACTTTCATCTTTTTTTTTTAACAAAGAGCAACATGATAAATCCCTATTGTCAGTTAAGTTACAAGATCTCTCAAGCTCTCCTTTTTAGTTCTCATCTCAGAATTAGTGCTGTATTTTGTCTGGATTTTATTTTTTTCTTTTAAAACATTTGTTTTAAAATATAATGCTTGCCATTTTGAAATAGAAACAAGTAGACTGAAATATTTGTTTATTTGTGAGGCACAGTTTAACAATGAGCTGAGAATGGACTGTAACTGTGACCACCAATTACGTAAAATTCTTTGATGGCTTCATGTCTTTGTTATTGAAAGAAGGACTTAATAGATAAGGTGGGTGACCCTTATGTACATAATTTTAGAATGAAAATTACTATCTGGGAAAAGTGTATACCTAAATTCAGGGTGATTCTAAGATTACTTTCAGAAAAGAATGAAAAAAAGAGAGAAAAGGATGAAAATTTTTATTTTATTTGTTAGCAGGAACTAATTAGCACCTTCAAAATAATCAAGACAAAGCTAGTTATATAGGAAGTGGGTTGAGTTAATATTGGGACATAGGTTCATTCTAATAGGCAACAAAAAGTGACTTGCCTTGTCTTGACTAAAGTTTCAGAAAACATTAGTTATATTCAGTCCTACACAGAAAAAGCTTTTGGCTGCACTGGAAAATCTTCTTAGTATAAATCAAGATTTGAATGCAAACTGAAATACCAATTTAATCCCAGAGCAGGTTTTTTTATTGTGGTTTAGCTACCTGTTTACAGTTTAGCTGTGGGAAAAATGAAAAAAATTTTTAGAAAGCCATATTGAACAGGAAGATTAGAGTTCATATAAAGGCTTAATTCTTCCTATATATAAAGCTTAACTGTACCTGTATATCACACTAATATACTTAGCAAAAAATTTACATATAGACTATACCTATATGAATGCCTTTATCACCTTGTATACTAAAATAGGTAACTACATCACTACAATGAGTTGGTAAAGGCTTTCTATAAAAATGTAGCATTAAAAAAAAAAAAAGGAAAAAAGAAAAGCCAGTGTTAGTTCTTTGAGCAAAATGAACTACACTTGCTGAAACATTTTTTGGCCAGAACAAATGTGTTTGGTTTTGCCAGCATAGCAAAAGCTGGATAGATTTTTCTGGTTTATTTTTCACACTTTGTCTGACATATGCTGCAAAACTTTCCAGAGGCATCCAGGCCAAAGTCTTCCCAGAGTCTTAACTAGGATAGTTTATACCTCCTTTACTCCTCTTACTTCTCTTTTCTCCCCACATATATTCATTATGCTTCAGATTCATTTTAAACTTGCTTATGTATAACCATGATCTCAGGGTAAATATTTTGGTCAGGATTTTCTTTTTTTTTTTTTTTAATCATTAAATTGGTGTATTATCAGCAGATTTTTTTAAGGCAGTAGAAATTGAGATTAATAGATTTATCGTTCTTTATCCTGCAGGAATTGCCTCTGTACTGGTAATGATTCAACAGATATGTTTCAAGCGGTACAATTCTGGAAGCTGACAAGGCTTTACATAGCTCACTTGGCAAAAGAGCAACTTACCACAGGGTAAGAGTGTGAAATTACAGCAACGTGGTAGCTGCCAGGTGAATGTTCTTATCCCACAGAAAACATGACGGAGCTTACCTCTTACCTGCCAGCTTGTCAAACAAGGCACCAGGGCACAACGTGCAGCATGCATTGGATGTAAAAATCTTCCCAATAGAAGGCAGAGCAAGCACCTTAGATGAGAAAATCTTCAGTCATTACAAGTAACTACAAAACTGCTGGTTTTGCAGCTAACCACAAAGAAGAATGTGAACCAGAGCCTTTACTTACTTATTTATAAACCTCATACTCACTCTTCAGCACACAACTTCTATCACACTTCTTACATATCATCAGCACCTTTAGCCCAGAAAGTCTCACTGAATGCACAGGAGCTTAAGCAGGCAAATGCAAATGTGTTTATTCAGAGGTATAGAGGCGTAGCAAGAAAACCAGCTTAATATTAGAAAGTGCTCATTAAAAGTCTGTTCCCCCTTATAGGTAATACCTTCTCACTCTTCCAGCTCCTCCACATGTAAATCACATCAATTTACACTCCATTTCACTGACTTATACTCTAGTAAGTGAGTGTAAGTAGGTCTTAAGGTGTCTAACTGAGCATAAAGGACTCTAAATTACACACTTTACGCATCACCTCTGAACTTAGCTCATAAGTTTTAAACAAAAGCAGAGTAATAAATCGATAGTTTGGAGGAGGGAGGACATTAAATGTATGTCCATTTTGGTTTCTCGAGGTTATCACTGTATTTCATCAAAACTAATAAAAAGCTCCTGCCTTTTTGCTTGAAACATTATTGAACTCAAATTGAGATATGCACAGAATTCTTTAAGCAATTGTTTAAGCAGGTCAAACAAATAGAAAAACATGAAGACACTAAATAAATCAGTGTTCGGGTTGTTTGTCTGGGTTTTTTTCCTATCTCAGTTTTGATCTGTCCTTGAAAAGAAAAGTTTCATTTTCTGTTTTGGACCATGAACTGGAATGTCTATTGTTAAACATCATTCTGATTCTCTGTCAATTTTACAATGGAATATGCATTTAAGTAAATTGCTAATGAGGTTTGTGGCAAAGCTACCAGGCTATGAATAGCATCTCAGAGTCAGTGAAATACTATTTAGAAACAGTGGAGTCTATTTATTACCAGATGACTTACTCCTGAGGTCAATTATTGCTACAAACATTTAATTAAATGATGATGTAAATTTGATGAGCCTACTCAGTAAAATCAAGGCCTGTTCTGCCCTTTGAAAAGGTGAATAACAGGACTGTCCTTCCACCAGTCCAGTTAAAATGAATTGGTTTCTTGGAAGTCTAGTCATAGGAAATAAGCAAAACCCTTGGTTCATCTTCCCCAGAATATTATCTCCATTGATTTAAAAATGTACTGAGAATGAGGTTTCTCAAAGCAGAATAAAAGAACAATATGATTTACTTTAGTAAGGGAAAAAAATCCTCAGGTTTATATTTTGCTAAGGAGGGGTTTTTTGGGATTTGTTGTTGGGTTTTTTTCCCTGAGTTTGGGGAAGGGTTTCTTTAAGGTATGATGTGAAGCTGGAAGGGAAACAGTATTTAAGCTGAGAAACCTGTTATTATTAGTGCTCTGCCTCCGCAGTTTTAAAAACAGGTTCTGGTACTTATGAGAATGGGGAATTGAATCACTCCTTGACTTCCTCCCTGATAACAAATTAATTAGATGCCAAGCGCTAAATGCTGAATTCAATGCATTCAAAGGGACACTTATGAAAACAAAAGAATTTGGCATCTGAATAGCCTGTGTTTGCTTCTGGAAACATTTATTTATTTTAAGGCTTAAAAATAGTGACAATCCATAGAATGTAACACTCACATTTTAGAGCTCATATTTCCTCACGAAGATCTTTTATTTCAATTTTAGTAGAATTCATTCTTAGAAATTATAATTACACATCAAGCTCACCCTGCCAGCACCACACTGTACAGCTATGAATATCAAAAGACTTGCTTTTATGCATTTGCTGAACCAGAGATTTTCTTGAAATCCCCTTGCTGAAAGCCTGCCCAGTATTATGAACCACGCAATCTTTTAGTCTTCATTCAGTTAATGTTTTCAGTGAAATAAAGACATTTTCTGGTGTTATAATACAGCCCATCAATTTACCCTTAGTTCAAATCACTTCAGTTGATCAGACTTAAGAACAGTTAGGAGAGAGACGTTGTAAGTCTCAGAACCAGAAAGACCCAATGAACTACTTGAATTCTTGAAACGCAAATGTTGCATGTGTATCTATCTGTCTTGTTTAGCATCTCTAACAATAACCTGAAGAAGGTGATGAAGTGCTCTTTCTTCAAGTTTGCAGGTGACACCAAGAAGGGGGGGAACAGTCGATACAGTTGAGGCTGGAGGGACCCAGACCTGCTGAAGGAATGGGGCCAACAGGAGCCTTATCAAATTCAACAAACATAAAGTCCTGTACATGGGAAGCAGAGTCTCTTGCAGTGTTACAGGCTGGGAATGGACTGGTTGCAAGCAGTTCTGCTGAAAAGGTCCTGGGGGTCATAGTGGGCAGCAAGCTGAGCATGAGCCATCAGTGTGCACCTGCAACAGCAAGGACCAGCTGCATACTGAGCTGTATGAACAGGAGCAGAGCACATTCAGGAAATAGAGGGAAGTGTTTATTCCCCTTTACACAGCACTCATTAGACCACTACAAGACTACTTTGTCCAGTTTTGGCCCACTCCATAAAGACATTGATAAAGAGGAGTGAGTTCTGCAGGGGGCGCCAACATGATTGGGGGCTGGATCGCTTGCCTCATAAAGAGAGGTTGAGGGACCAGGGCTTGTTCAGCCTGGAGAAGAACGTGGCCTCAGTGACCTAACACCTACATGGAGGATGTTGAGAAGACAAAGCCAGCCTCTTCACAGTGATGTGTGGTAGGAGGATGAGAGACAAGAAGCATAAACTGAAAGAAGAGCAGTTCACATGATATATGGAAAAACTTTCTCCCCACGAGAGCAGTCAAGATGAAATAGATTGCCCAGAGAGGCTGTACAGTCTCCATCCTTGGACATTTTCAAGGTCTGATAGGAAAAAGCCCTGAGCAACTTCATCTGACAATGAGTTGACCCTGCTTTCAGCAATGTGTTGAACTAGAGTAAAGCAGTACTGTAGTAACAGTGGAAAAGAAGCCCCTGGAAGAGAAGAGATGTCCTGGGTGTCAAGTTGTCTCGTTAAGGATTTTGTCCTGAATGCCCATATACCTCTCTAGCACTTGTGCAAGGTACTAGAGTCACTACATCATTCTAAATAAACTCGACTTTCCCTCTTCTGGTTCATGCTAATTTCCAACCAAGGAAAATAAGCTATTCCAGTCACAGCACATTTTGGAATTACTGTGTCAAAGGCATTTGTACCAGCCAAGCTGTACATATTGGTCATGCTCTTCTTAATATCTCTGTCCATCAGAACCATATTTCAGAAATCTTTGTGATCTCTAGTCTCAGATCTCTGGCTCACTGAATTCCCATTAAATATGCCTCTTTCTCTTCGAGTTTGTTGTGTTTTGTTTTTTTAAATGTGAGCTATCTTAAAATTTTGTTTATCTTTTGTTAAGTAAGCAAATTAAATTAAAGTAAAGCTTTGCTTATGACTTTCCAGCCTGTTTCTTTTCCATTAGAATTAAAGGGGACATTATTTAGGAGGTTAGATAATAATTGCTGAAAATTCCTATCAAGCAGTGCAAGTCTCTCAGGTAAATATACACAGGAAACTCATTTAAATGTCCTTAGTAGTAATTAGCCCATTTCCCCCATAATACTATGAAATACTATTGGAATGCTTTAAGAAATGCATTTTATTCACCCAGTAGGCCAGAAAACTTTCTCTGGAACCATTATTCTACATTGTGTAAATACATATCCAGTCACATAATGATATTCCTCTATTTGCCCATATATATTTTACAGTTTTTTAAATTCTATTTACTCTTCAGCTGCAAGTCAAGCATACCTATGAAAAACAATGCTAAACCTGAATATTGCTACAAACCTCCAGAAATGTACACAAACTTCCAGTAGGTACACAATTAATCACTGGATATGCTGAGATCACAGCAGCAACTTGTTCATAATTCAACTTTTCTCTTATCAGTGCCAAAAATATTGTCATGCTGTACTCATCTACATGTCTTTATGAGATCTAAAACCTAATACAGTTGCTATCAATGTAAACCCTTTTCTGAGATGTGGAGGATGCAGAACATCTGCCATCTACTTTGTAACAGGTATAACTGAAACTGAGGATTAAATCAGTGAGAACAACTCCTGCCTACTTTACAGAAATCCAGAATGGGAGGGTGAAGGAAACAGCACAGGTTTGGCCATTCCTGAGAAGATATCAAACCTTTTCAACAACATTTGTAAGTCTTTTCCAGCTTTTAAGGGATGATATCATCAATTGCTGTGAAGATAAGTACTGCTCTTGTTAGAAATAAAACACAGGGGAAAAGCAAGCAGGCAATCAGACTGATGTCATTTTTATGACTTGAGAGTTCAGAGCCTGCAAGAAAACTTGAAGTTTTTGAGGTTTCAACACAGCAAGGCATTTACTGTTAGCCATGATGACTTGTGACTTGTATGGGTTCTTTTGAAAGACTTGAGTCCCTGAGGGTTTACCTTCAGCTAATTATTGTCTTCTGAGAAGACAGGAGAGGGGGATTTTCCATCCTGACAATACCAACAGACTTTTTCCCCACGCAGCATTCACTGATTCGCCACTGAGCAAGACATCTAGAGTAGATGCTCTGTGATTCACACTGGCTCAAAAAGGGCATTGCTCTTTCACCACTCTCCAGCTGGATTTGGGATTGGTAAAGGGCTGACTTATAATTCAACAATTTCTACTAACCTGAGTGGGAGACAGTCCTGTGATGAGGGAATCACTTTGCAGAGCATTAACACCAGGTAAGCAATGGAAAAGAGCCTGCTGCCATGTTCAGCTGAAGTAGGACACATGCCAGGAAGTGATCCTTCCTCTTGTTAGCACTTCCAAAATCATCTCTCAGATGTACAGGCTGTGCAGGGAAGGAAAGGAAAGTGTCTGATCTTTTATTAAAAAGCTGCAGACTTGCTTAATCCAAATACACTAGGATAATACAGAGAAACAAGTTGTATAAATGTTGAATTTGGCTTAAAGATTGTTCCAGTATAGGCAGATCCCTGGCTATACAAATATATTTATTTGCATATACATGCATTTGTACACTATACATATGTCTGGACGAAGATCCCTGTTTATGCTAGAAAGAACTAACGAAAAATTATTTTCACAAAATATTGCATTGCAAAAGGTAATAAAGCAAAAACAACCTTAATTTGCTTTTAACACTGAAAAGTAATTGGTTTGTCCTTTTGTTTCATGGTTTGAGAAGTATATCCAAATGAAAAAAAAGACAGGTTGCTGATTAACAATACACCAAATCAAAATGAAAATGAAAGAGCTTTCAGATATCCACTGCTCCCAAACTTTCCTCCATCCCTACCTCATGTTTTTTTAGTTTTCATATCTTTGATTTTCCTTTCAGTCATCTTCTCACACTTGCACTGAAGGTTGCACAAATAGTGTAAATTATAGACTGTTCCCTCCATCTTTTTCTTTAGGGGATTAATTTTATTAATAGCTTTCAACTCAAGTGGAGACTCCCTTTTTACAAGGAGTCACATGGTGAGGACAAGGGGTGCAAGTTACTCCCAGGGAGATTCCGATTGGACACAGGAGGGAAATTTTTCACAATGAGAACAGTCAATCACTGGAATAATCTCCCCAGGGAAGTGGTTGACTCCACTACGCTGAACACGTTTAAGATGCAGCTGGACATGTTGCTGGGCCATCTTGTCTAGATTGTGCTAGAAAGGTTGGACCAGATGATCCTTGAGGTCCCTTCCTACCTTGTGTTCTATGATTCTATGAAGTGTGGTGCCACCAGCCATCTTGTGACTCTTTCATCCTGCAGGGAGGAGCTGATGAGGAGAGAGAAGTCACAGATGTGCAAAAAATACAATATAAGCCAGATGGACTATTTGGATGAAGACAGCAAGGGTTGCCTCATTTTAAAAGGCCCTCATAATCCTACATCAACACATGATCAAAATATGGCCACTGCATTCCCAAAATGTAAAAGAGGTCACATCCATCTTTTTCCAAAATGCTTTTGTGCTCTGGTGGGTGTCCAGAAGGTATCTATTAAGTTTCAGTCACAGCATAGACTTATTATTATCAGAAGATGGGAAGGACTTGGGATATGTGGCCTAAACCACTGCTGGACCCATTCCAGTTAAAAGTTCTTTCCTGTCAATTTGGTTCATGAGGAATACTCTCAATGGCAACTCCACAGAATGGAAGACCCTCTTCTTGATCAGGAATTGTGCCACAAGGTCCCAAATATAGTCAAATTCTGCCTCCAGCTCAATATCTCTTTAGCTTACAGCTGTCTCAGGCTGTTTCCTCTCATAAACTTTCCTGGTAGTAGTGTGGCAGGAGTAGAAGAGCCAAAAAACACTGAATTTGAGCAGTTACTGTTAGGTGGAGAGGCTGTAGCAATAACCAGCCGAGCTGACAGTAGCTCTAAATGATGCTGTCAGCTATATAAGCTGGAACGGAGTTTTCATTTTCACCTGCCATTGCTAAGCAGAACTGAGAATGAAGACTGCAGTGGCCCCTGGTATACCATGTGCTGTGTTTAGATACAACAAAGCACTTGCGGTAATACAGGTGGAGAAAATTTTAAGGGAAGATACAGTTTGTGGGGAGGAAAAAGAAAAGAAAAAGCAAGAATATGTCATTTCTAGAAGATATGCATGTCTACGGGGTGTGGCCTTTTTGTCTTCCCTTTCCCATTGTCTTTGCCTGTAGGCAAGTTGGGGCAAAGCAGAAAGTTGCTAGCATTTACTAGCTGTCCTGCAGGGGTGAAAATGGCTGTATAAAACACAGGAGCAGAGATTAACTGGGGCATTTTCCCTGACCCTTTTTCATTTTCTTTTTTTAAGTTATAACAGTGCAGTCACTTGTGCTTATTACATTGCACTTAGTGATTTAGGGCTTGAGATTCTGGGGTAAGACAAGTGGAACTTAAGAAATGAAAGGGTAGGGGAAAGAAGGAGGGAAAAGGAGTACAAGAAGAGAAAAGCAGGCAGCATGAGAAGAGTTATGTCCTTTGAAGCAATAAATAAGTCAAAGTTAAGAACTAATAGTAAGAAAGAGTTAATCCACAGTATACCTCAGCATAGATGAATACAATAACAATCTCAATTACACAAGTGGCAGCAGCAGAGCAGTCAATCCATTGGCAGAAAGGAGATGAAAACTAGCAAAGGTGATTAAATGGTAGCAAAGAAGCAGCAGTCAAAAGGCTTGAATGTGCTATAGCATTTAACAAGGCAAATTAAATGGCAGGAACAAGCAAGCTGTGAAACAGCTGGACAAAAAACTGACAGAATTTGCAACAGAGCAGCAGAGAAGCAGAGGACATGGGAAGTCAGAGGTAAAATTGTGCCTGTGGCCCTGAGGGCCAGGAGAATGGAGATCCTTCTGGCTGCTGCAATTGGAAATGAGTTTTTCACCAGCTACCTCAGCAATACCACGAACTTGTTCCATTCCCATTGTGTGACTAGCTGTTTCTAGTGGAAGTTCAGAAGTTTCTCCAGAGCCATATTATGCTCTATGCTGATGAAGATCAGGAAATAGACTAGAAATAGAATTCCTTTCAAACATGGAGAGCTGCCAGGAGATAGCTTAGATAAGTACCTATTTCTTGTCTCTTGAGAAGGAATGGCAGTATTGATAACAGGTGATGCATTCTGCTGTTTTGGATAGAGAATGAAACACTGGCAGCTGGGATGTGTGAGTGCGTGATGCTGTAATTGACAAGGAACTGGTAACCAACAAAAGAATGGAAAGGGGGAAAAAAATAGTTCATTACTTAATAGAGTTAAGGAGCTGAATCCATTTTGCTTGTGAAGAGAAGGTTCATATGTCATCTGATCATTATTTATAAGTAGTTGCATGAAGAAAATTATGTATAAACAGTAGCAGGGACCAATGGCTGAAAATTCAAGATATACAAACTCAAATGTATAATTAGCATTGAAGACATTTAACCATCATGATGGATTATCAAGAATTTGGTTATCTTTCTAAGCTATATGTTCTTTCTCAGTTAAAACTTACTAGCTTAATACAAACATTTTTAAATCAAATTAGGCATACTCTAGCAATGATACATAGACCCCTTTGATGATTACATTGCTACTTTAAAAATATAACACCTGTTAAAAATTGTTTTGCTTAATTTCATGGTACTGAGTGTATAAAGATATAAAGTATTTCTGGTATTTACAAAATTAGTTGAAATTAAACCAGTATATGAAAAGTTAAGAAGGCTGATGAAGTATTTTTCACTTTTGTGATAGCTTCTGCTCTTTTTAGTGCTATTTAACTGTTTGCACACACTATCAGAAATTTCTGTATTAGAGAAAGTAGAAAAATAAATTACAGAGGGATATGAAAGTAAACTGAGCCTCAGCAGATTTCTTGTGGTCTGTTATTACTTCTAGTCTAAAGAATTACTAAGCACTAAATAGTGCTTTGTTTACCTGAACTCAAGTAAATAAAGTTCTTAGGTCTCTGAAACCAGCCTACATGATGTAATGATACCACAGTTAGATCTCCCTGAATCTCTGTTAAAAGCAAAAACAAGTAAACCAACCCATGTATATATAGTATAGTATAAAGTGTATACTATTTTACCCTTCTACAGGAACCTTCTGTCTGATAACCTTCACCTGCTCATGAGAAGAATTTCCTTGTGAAGGAAATGATGCTCATTTGTCCCATTTTACAGATAAGGAATACAGTATCTGTACAGCCCATAATTAATGATTTTGACATTTATTTCTTTCAAGGCAGGCCTTTGAAATTTGGGTTCTTCAGCTAAGTTGCAAATCACCTTTTGGGACCCAACTTTCCCAGGTACTGCATATATGTGAAAAGACAGCTTTGCTGATAATATATATTCTTTTTAAAAAGTAAGCATATACTCTTTTTTTAAAACAAGGTGTAATAAATGATGAAACAGATACCTAGGAGGAAAAAGATCTCAAAGACAAGCATAAGCAGTTACATGAAAAGAAAAACCTAAGGAAATATTTTAATTAAATAAAAATAAAACATGATGCATAATAAAACCAAGAAGGAATGAAAACCACCAGTAACAGTCCTTACCCCCTCTTGGCCACCAATCTAGTCATTATCAGCTGACAATTTTACATCACAAAAGAAACTACTTACAGCAAGGAATTTGGAGTGCTTTTGAGTTTTAGGCTATGTCAAGGACAGCATCCAGAGCATAAAAGATAGACTAGGAAAAAGCATATAGACAGCTGTGGGATATAACAGATCCCCAATCCTGAGATTTATCCTGCCTTACTTTGGCAATTGGTCTTGTAGATAAACATTAGTGTTAAGACTATAAACACTTGCTAAATGTGGAAAAAAAGCATTACCAATATTTCTGGGTTGAAACTGCTGGAAGGTTACAAACACAGCTGGTAATTAAAAAAATTAAAAGCAGAAAGTAGTTAGCAATCAGTAATGGATGGTCGAGGAGGAGTAAATAATGAGGAAGAATGCAGACAAGTGAAGAAAGACATATAGAGGATTCAAAATGCTAACAGATGACAGACAGTTCAATGCAGATGAATGAAATGTAGTTGTGACTTTGATGAGCCTTAATGACACAAGACTACTCTTTGTTCAAGATAAAATATGAGGAATATAGATGAAAACAGACGAAGAAATGGGGAGACAAGTCATAGTGCATCATTAATGACTGATAAGAAACAGAAAGAAGACAAATCAATGCATTTAATGAGTCTTAATAGTCCAGTCATGTATGTCTGTGAATTAGTATGCACATGCTTCATAAAACATGAACATTTAGAAAACTAGTGAGAAACAAAAGGAAGCTTCTTCAGGTACTGTTAAATACAATGTGTCTATCTGAGCACTAAGCTAGAAAAAGATCATAAGTTTCCCTGACTTTTCCTTCTTCATCCATAACTTTTTTAATCAAGATATGTAACTTGAACAATTGGCCAGGTGGTTTATGGATTTTTTGCACATTTCTCTAAAGTGTCAAACAATGGCATGGGCAGAAGTAGCAGTGCGTTGGCATAGTTATACCAATTCTTTGATTCATGGCATTGAAATTTGTGCAGTCAGTGTGATCTGACTCAGCTGACTCAATAGAGTTTGCCCTGCAAAAGCAAGAGACATTTTTTTTTGTCCATTTATCTCTCAGAAGTATAAAACTTCAGATTTGCAATAGTAACCAAATCCATAGCAAGCAATTTCATGCCCTCTCTTTTAGTACAAATACAGCAGATATATTCCCAAAGGATCTACCCCCATGTCTCCAAGGACAGATGTCCTTGGAAATTATAAATTTCTTAATATTATCCCCTGCCAATCTAGAATAATCCTAGCTAAGTCAAATCAATTCTATCAGAGCACAAGTTAAGCAACAGTAGACCAGTCCCTGAGGATATGGGCAATGAAGAGTGTACAGGTACTGCAATGTGCTCCTTAGCTCAGATATCACATGACACAAACATGATTCAGCATTTCCGGCCAGTTTAGAATATGGAAAGAAAAAAAAAAGAAGGAAAAAAGAAGCAAAAGAACTGCTAGCTCCAATCGTTTCTCAGTCACACAATTGAAAATCATGAGATAAAAAACGTGTATTTCTAGTGGAAATCATGATGTCAATTACAACATGATGTGGAAATCTAAACCCATATTGACAAGGAATTTTTGTTCCAGTAATTATCTTATTCACTTATTTTGTATTGGTTGGTTCATGGGTTCATTGGGTTTTTGGTTTTTTTTCCAGTTTGAGGATTTGCATTCTTGAAAGTTAGAGATCTTTTTTTCTTTTAAATTAGAGCTGTGACTATTGATTCATTTGCAGTGCAGGATCAAGCAGGGCTGGTTAAAGTTATTACTTCCCGCAGTTTTCTGCCCATCTCTTTCCTCATTTTCCTTCAACGGGAAGAGCTTTCTTAGATGGGCAGCAACTCCTGATAGTTACCAGTTTACAGCCTAGCATAAAAAGGAAAGCTGAAAATTGACCCTGGTCAGTGCTGGTACATCTTTTGCTGTCAACTGCAGAGGTTCAAGAACACATCTCAGTAATACCTGCTGGGCAAAAAGTACCTGCAGGAGCACAGCTAAGAGCTTTGAGCAATAATTGTGTACACCACGTTAGTTTAGGCGAATGCAAAAGTCTGAGTGTCTCAAGCAATCACCTTAATCTAGAAATTAGCTCTGTCAAATTATCATCAATTATAAGGAAAATCATAATACAACTGTTCAAAATGGTAATACTGCATCTTCTTTGTGAGACTGTCCAATCTCATGTACAGCAATGAAAAAGACTAAGAAAAGTGAAGCATTGATACTGTCTTCAATGAGCTTAAAAACTTTCTCACATGTAGACAAATTATCATATCTTTCAAATATTTGCTGTATTAGACTATCCAGTATGCATTGGTAAAATCATTGCTGTCTAAGAAAAGAGCTGAAGCATGTTTGTGAGCTTATAAAATGGCCCTTCAGAGAGATGATGTTATGTATTTGTCTAATGAAACATTATTTCTTTTTAGTAAAAGTCAAGTATGCAGTTGCTGGTGGTTAATATCATTAGTGTCAGAGTTCTGGGGGCACCCATAGGCCCTGACTGGGTCCATCCTCCCTGAGAGCCCCCACACACCCTCTGCCCCAATGCAGGGGCTCCATGTAGGCTTGGGGCTGGCACCCAGACCTGTCCTGGGCACTGCTGGAGATGTGCAAGTCTCCTGTGCAGTCCTGTCTTCTGGATGGATCCTTGACATAAGTGATAACCTTCTCTCCAGTCCTGTCTCCGGTCCTGGGTGGATCCTCAGCCTGACTCTCCACCCTGCCCTGTCTGGGACTGTCAATGGACCCTGTCCCCAGCATCCTGCTCTTCCCACCCTACCTCCCTGCTGCAGAACTGCCTGAAGGCATTGCCTCTGCCTGGGGTCACCCTCAGCTTCCAGTTCATCCTCCCTTGTGGAGCAGCCTTGCTCTTGCTGCTCCCTCACAATAAATCCAGCAATAAGCCAGTAATCATGAGGATGCCAAGACTGGCCATAACAATGTTCAATAGCCAACGAGTCAGACACCAGAGAAATCCAAGAACAATAACAATGGAAGTATGCAATTACCCTATTTTGTTCAATAGTGGTTAAGGGAAGTTGTGTTGAGCAAATGCACAAAACAAACTCCAAAGATGTTCCTATAGTGAAAACCCAGCTTGTCTCTGATCTTGCAGAATTCTGTCCTGCTGAACGAATGCTTACAACCATGCATGTGCTTCAAAAATAAAATAGATGAGTCAATTCCTGAAAACTGCCCTCTCCCTAACTCATTTTGTTTGGACTCATTAAAAGTCACCAATAATAAACTATTACACACTCAAGCTGTTTCATTCTCTTCAGGGAGGATTTCACTGCCTTCTCTAACGTTACCAAAAGAATAGCTTAACTTCTTAGCATTCTTTTTGCCTGAGGCACAGAAAGGAAGACCATTTTTTGTTGCAAGTAAAAAGCTCAGTTTGTCCTGGGGGTATATTACTGACTCTTCTTCGTAACTACTCTGCCTAGGACATTGTATGTGTGGTGTGTTTAACTAAATAAGCCCGTGGTTGATTTCAAACAAAATTTACTGCCACCAAGTAAGCAGAATTAACTGAAGAGAAAACTCATCATGAATCGAGGAAGGCTCTGTTTGAGTTAAAAGCAAAGAAGCAGCAGACTGCAATTTCTTAATTATTAATTCAGCATAATAATAATAACAATAAATGATCCAGGAAAACCTTCCCATGTGCTGCTGCCTTTGCATACAGCTGTTTTCTTTATACAAAATGGTTAGCAGTCTCTCACAGGCTGAGTGAATATAGTACATACAAAGCTGATATAGGTCATTCCCCAGGGACTGTTCAAAGTCTTGAGAACTGTGCAGATTGCAAAATGGAAAACCAAGAGGAGTGGAATTTCCTAACAACCACCCCTAACTGAATTAAATTCACCCTAAGTTTGCAATCCTGGTGCAATTCTGCAGATGTGTTTTCTCACTAGACAGGTCCCTTCAGTATCCCATTAATGAATGTTGTAGGTTGACCCTGGCTGGATGCCAGGTGCCCACCAAAGCCTCTCTATCACTCTCCATCCTCAACTGGCTAGAGGAGAAAAAATAAAATGAAAAACTCATGGGTTAAGGACAGGGAGAGATCATTCACTAATTACCATCATGGGCAAAACAGACTCAATTTGGGATAATTAGTTAATTTATTACCAATCAAATCAGAGTAGGATAATGAGAAATAAAACCAAATCTTAAAACACCTTCCCCCCACCCCTCCCTTCTTCCCGGGCTTAACTTTGCAGCCAATTTTCTCTCTCTCCTTCCCTCCTGTGGTGCAGGGTGACGGGGAATGGGGGTTGCGGTCAGTTCATCACACATTGTTTCTGCCGCTCCTTCTTCCTCAGGGGGAGGACGCCTCACACTCTTCCCCTGCTCCAGGGTGGGGTCCCTCCCACAGGAGACAGTCCTCCATGAACTTCTCCAACGTGAGTCCTTCCCACAGGCTGCAGTTCTTCATGAACTGCTCCAGTGTGGGTCCCTTCCATGGGGTGCAGTCCTTCAGGAACAGACTCCAGCACGGGCTCCTCTCTCCATGGGTCCACAGGTCCTGCCAGGAGCCTGCTCCAGCACAGGCTTCCCACGGGGTCACAGCCTCCTTTGGGCATCCACCTGCTACGGTGTGGGGTCCTCCATGGGCTGCAGCTGGATATCTGCTCCACCGTTAACCTCCATGGGCTGCAGAGGGACAGCCTGCCTCACCATGGTCTTCACCACGGGCTGCAGGGGAATCTCTGCTCCGACGTCTGGAGCACCTCCTCCCCCTCCTTCTTCACTGACCTTGATGTCTGCAGAGTTGTTCCTCTCACATATTCTCACTCCTCTCTCCAGCTGCAATTGCTGTTGCACAGTTTCTTTTCCCTCTTCTTACATATGTTAGCACAGAGGTGCTACCAGCGTTGCTGATGGGCTCGGCCTTGGCCAGTGGCGGGTCCATCTTGGAGCCGGCTGGCATTGGCTCTATCAGACATAGAGGAAGCTTCTAGCACCTTCTCACAGAAGCCATCCCTGCAGCCCCACCCACTACTGAAACCTTGCCATGCAAATCCAATACAGTGAAATAAATCTAGCACCTTTCCCAGTTCTGCTATAGTATGGAAATGAAATTAAGAAAAAATCTATTGGTACTAGCGACTAAATATTCTTCATAGAATCAATGTAGTAAGTAGCCTCATACCTTTCAGTGGTGCATTTCTGCTTCCACACAGCACACACACCTCATTAAAGCACATCCATTCTATCTCTCTGCCAGCAGGCCATGGTTACCTGGATGGATGCTGAACCATTCACTGGTTCAGCAGATCTCATCAGAAATCTTTGTTCCTTCTGACAACATTTCCCACAAGTCTAAAAGTCAATGCTTTCCTGTTCGTAAAGAGATTATTGAAGTGGCATAAGCTCTCTTTTACTAGATCCTAAGAAAAAGTTTAGGACTGAACAAAATGAAGCTGGTGCCCTATGTTTTGAAACTGATGAAGAGTTGTTGACTGCTGTGACAACCTTCCTATCCCCCTCAGTCCACAAATCTGTGACATGGGTGCTTTGCACTGCTGAAGAGCAAGACAAATGGTTTTACAAGATATTTTCACTGCCTCGAAATTCTCTCAAAGACGTGGAAGCTTACTGCCAATTTATCAGGATGCAAAACAGATACCATCTGCCTAGTCATACTGCCTGGTTTGGGTTTTTTTTTTTTGCTTTCCTTTCAGGTGATCAGTCTGTACCACGGTGACATGCTTTTCTGCCCTCTAGTAATAGCCCCTGGAAAGGGGACCTTCTGGCGCAGCAACATGCAAAGACTTTTGCTCATTTATTTCTGAGTTTGGAGGTATAATCATATAGCCCCTGATTCTTGACCTTGATGGTCAGGGTAATGTCTTTATACCTTGTTCTTTAGGTAGTTGAAACCAGTTTTCCTTTTCACCTATCCCTTTTACAACAATATGTTCTAAAATAAATAAACAGGAAGGATTAGAAAAGGCTTCAAAAAATGGCATTACCTCTTTATCATAATCAAGGGATTAATCCAGAAAAAAGCAAAAATCAATAAATTTCAATAGAAAATCTACATTCTCCTTTGTATCCCATTACACGTAATTAGCTTATACTGGAATTGAAAGAGAGTTAACAACAGTTGTCAGATAGAGCTCAAGGTTTTTTAAAACATTGTAGAACAAAGTTTGTTACTCTTGCATAAAGTGCTGCATGGAAATCAAGCAGCTATAAAGCTATAAGAACTATGCTATGAGCCCTGGGGTCTATATTATATGTTGTAGTATTTTTTTCATGTTATCTCTCTAAATAATATTGAGAGACTTTGACCAGGCTAATTGTTTTAAAATAATTTTCTCCTGTCCAACTTTTATAAATCCTCCTAATTCTAAAGCTGAAAGAAAACTGGATCCTCTTAGATCATTTAGAGGGACTCTTCCATAATTGTAACCATCCTCTTGAAGATACAAAAAGTTACAGAAACGGACTTGACAGAGGCAAAAGTGAAAGAATGATTTTAGCTGAACCTGTGGATAAGAAAGTACAAATGAATCTGGGGTTTTAATCAGTAGAAAATTAGAATGAGTGAGCTCTTGAGGTCCCTTGGGAGATAGGGCAGATGGCCTTGTGATCAGAAAGTGATGCTTTTTCTAAAGTAGATTGATAGTCTGCCTTCTAGCCTTCTCCACTTAGAATAAAAGAAGAGTGATGAATGCATAAGGGGCAGCTTAATGAATGCTGTGTAACTTTGAGGTGGTGTTTTGGCTCTATATAGTGCAGCTAGAGTACATCTGATAGAAGTGTGTGGATTTTTTTTCCAGAAGGTAAAGGTTCAGTGACAGAATCAGAGATGGAAAAATTTCCTTTATTTTAAAAGTTGGCTATAACAATGAAAAGGACCATAATTATTTTACTTAGAATCTGTTAAAGAAACAACTTACATAGGCCATTTGTATGCTATTCACAAGGTTCTACTTATGCCTTCCACTCCCACCGTGGTAAGCAGATAGGTCAATCATAAATGAACTTTTTTTTTTTCTTACATGTGTTCATTCCAGCCAGTTGCTTTTCTCGTCATTCTATTTTTCACCTACGTTTTGCATATTAAAAAACCCCAAAGAACCAATGCATAACAATGTTTAATGACTGACAGATTCTTATGTCCATTATGATTTAGCCATTTCAATGACCTGAATTTCATCAGATGCAATTAATTTTTGTCTATATTAGCCTATATTTGTGCAACTGTTTTCAGCATGAACATTAAGATAAGCAACCAGTAACTTATACATAGAATTTTGTCTTCCCTGCAGACTTTTTGCTTAAAATGAGATGGCACAATATGCTATGCAATTTGTCATAGTTTACTTTGGTCACAAAGCGTGGTCAGAAAAATATACTTTTTATTGTTTCAAACATAATAAAATATTACAGACCAGTCTTTCTCTCTTACCTATTTATCTATCTATTTCCAACATATCTATCAGATGGCATCTCTGTGGATCTATTTTGATTTGAACAAAATTTGACATGAGTCTCTAAAGTATTCAGAATGAAAAAAAAAAAAAAAAACAAACAAGATTTTCAACAGATTTTGACCAGCTTATTTCCTGGTTTTATTGGAAATCAACTTGACAAAGAGGCAGCAAACAGAAAACCTTGGAACATCCTCCTTTGTGTTAAAGACAAAAAAAAAAGATCTATAAGACTCCCAGATTCCTGTGTCTCCTGGGACAAGACAGTGAAGGATGGCCAAAGGCAATCCATAGAAATAGTTTATCATGATACTGTCAAGAGCTAAATGCAGAAATCCCTTGGAGGAAAGAAGGGAGAGCCTCTACTAGGTCAGGGCTATGAAGTGCAGCAACCCAAAGCATTATGCATGCTATTACAAGGTGATACCTAACACCATTTGCAAGAAAAAAAAAGAAAGTAACAGTGGGCTGAAGGGAAAGGGGGAAAGAAGGAAGAGCTGATGAGAAACACAACAAACAAGGACAGTCTTATGACATACTTAAGTTTTATTATTAATTTTATTTGGAAATGAAATCCAATCCCTACACTCCAAAATGGTAGAAATTTACCATTTGAGTCATATCACAAACTCTGTCGAAGTCTGTTTTAGAACCAGTATAGTGTTTTCATTTTAAGCTCACAACAGAAGTGAGAGCTCAGAGAAAATACGTTAGGTGTATTACTCTAATGTACTTCTAGTTAAAGTGCTTCATTTGTTTCATTAAAGTGGAAAGGAACACATTCATACTTTCATCTTCTCTAGAATTTGATATCATTTCCTTTCCTTCTCCCAAATCCTTTTTTTTTAACAAAAAAAAAAGAAACTGATTTTGCCAAAATTTTATGAATTCACTTTGTGATTTTTATCTTCCGATAGCTGCATGAATGTGAGGCCTGGTCCAAGATTTGACATTATTGACAAAAATTTAGATTATTCAGTATGTTTTAGACCAGCCTCCCAGTTAAAGAATTACTTCCAGCTCCTTTTACCCTCTCTCTTGCAAGCTGTAGAAATCATTCTAACAATATAGCTGGGAAAAAAGGACGTTTATGAAAAAGACACTTTCATTTTTATAATCTTTCTTAATGTTACCCCATTTCACAGTCTCTTTAAAATAAGTGAGGTTGTATTATGGATCAGTGGGCCATCACTCCAGGCTAGCCATCTTGTATGATCACAGATAACTTCAAGAGAATACATTTCTACATTCTCCTTTCAGTTTACAGCCTTTCAACCATGCAAAGCTGTTTGAAAACAAATAAATACATGCTTCACACAACTGGGGGCGGGGGGGGGGATTGTTTAAAGTCCAAGTAAGCAGACTATATCCAAGATTAAAAGGCGGGGGAGGCAGGGGAAGGTTTTACCAGTTTAAACAGAGTGTGTTGGAGGGAGAAAACGGGGGAAGTTTCCCCGCCGCTCGCCGAGCGTCCTAGCGCTGTGCTCTGCTGCCACCTTGGCCGCGCCGCGGGACGTGCAGGCGGCGCCGCGCTGGGGCCGCGGCCGGCCCCGCTGCGCGGCTGCGGAGCTCCCGCTGCGCACCTGCGGCAGCTGTCCTCCTGCCTGGGAAACCTCAGTCGATCAGGTCTCATCACGCGCTCCACTTATGTCACCCGCTGTTATAAATAGGACAAGGATATATGCAACGCCTAAAGGGTCTGCTTTTTTTTTGGAGAGGGGCTGGGGGGTGTTCTTCAAAGGAGGCTTATTTGCCTGTTGTGCTTAAATTCGAAACTTAGAAATGTGGGTGGGAGGAGAATAATTTTTTTTTCTGCCCGTTTCCTTATTGTAGGATTCTTCTCCTTCCTTGTCCAGCCCTATCTTACACATTTAATGAAGAGAGCGCTCAGATTCCCCTTCACACGCACTGACCTGCCTCCGTGTCCTTCCTAGTGCGCGACCACTGGGGCTCTGGAAGGAGCTCCGAGCAGTCCATCCTACGTCCAGGCTCCCAGTGTCGTTCAGCTGCAGTTAGAAGTCCCCCTTTTAATTTGGGGGCGGGGGGGGGAGCGTAGGGAAGGGTGACAGAAACATCAAAATTTACTAAAAATATATAAAAATTAATATTAGAAAACCAATGGAGTTTGCTAATTTCCTTGTTTCCCTGTCTATATCTTCGTGTTACAGTGCTACAGCGTTGTCTTGACATCAGGCTCCGAGCTGGTGGTATTGAGTTTGGAAAGCTTTCATGCACTTCATTTCATCTTTGAATTGCACATGCTTTTTCTCTCATTTTTAAGGCTCTCTTCTGCTTCGGAGGAAACATGTTCTGACATGCTGGAGTTTGCTGGTGGTAAATACTTCTTTTGACTACAAAGTGCATGTGTGAAAAAGGCTTTCTTTTTTTCTTTTTCATGGAAATATATTTCTTTCTCCTTGCTCTTTTCTCTGCTGTTATTAATAACCTGTAAACGAGTTGAATCCGGAGGTCTGAGTGAAATAGCACTTTCGGATCTGTACTTTCAGCCACACCATGCTGAGGAAAGTGCAGAAGCTCTGTATATGCGTGTGTGAGAGGGATTCATGCGATGCGTATGACAGTTTGAATACGAGATTCGGTGACAAAGTAGGGACCACAGGTGAGTCCCCGAGAGATCTGCTTTGCCGACAGGATTTTTCCAGCCCCTAACCACAGAGGAGAAGTATTCAGCTCTCCAATTGCTCCCCAGAGTTGGCGGTTCTGAGTTGTTTCAACTGAAAATAACCAAGAATAGAAAACGACACATAATAAAAAGTCCCCAGCCAAGCAGCCGTGTGCGCTGCGGTTCCTCTCAAATAAGCGCTCCCCCGTGGGCTGAGGTCGCGGTGCCCGGGCGAGGGAAATGGCTGCAAAGGGTTAAGCCGCTGACTTGCTTGCTAGGCAAAGTCTGAGGAAGAATATGTCTGAGGCTGAGTACGCTGCAGCCCCGCGTTTGAAATCTGTCACCCTCACTTAGGAGCTCTGCATCTCTGGTTGTCACCGGTGAATAATGATCAGACGGCGATAAGATCGCTCCGTGGCGTTGCGCCGGAGCCGCCGGGGGAAAGAGAAGAAAGGAAATTACGAGGCATTTAACCGCTTTAGCAGGGTGTTCTTCAGTGTCATCGGTGGGTGTCAGGGTCAAATGACCGTCTGGACAGCAGCTTGGAAAGAAAATTTCCTTCCTCTTTTCCTTGAGAGAAACCTTGGGTGATGGTGACCATTGGCAGCTATGGAAAACAGAGACCTTGGTGGTCATCCTTAAAATAATACCATGCAGGAGCCCAGCTGTTCTGCCACTTTCTCCCCTTTCAACCTGCCGGACCCGGTGGGCTTTGGGTGACCTACCGAGGAGGACCCATCTCCGCAGGAGCAGGTAACGGCTTGTTAAGTCACTTTCTGGATTGACACGATCTTGGTTTGACCAAAGTGTGTCCTGAGTATCTTTCTCTGATTTGAAGTGTGGACTGCTTGAGGGGCCAGGGGCAAGGAGGGGGACAGGCATAATTCCGCCTAACCTCTCTGAGCCTGTGGGGCAGGGCAGCAGCCTGCAGCCTTGCAGAAGTTTTTAGCATTCCCACTTCTCTCCGTGGCTGGGGGTACAGGGGGAAGAAATGATTGTGATCTACAAGGGTCTGTTTTGCCTTAAATGTTGTCGACAGGTTGCTAATATCGGGGACGTGGAGAAAGAAGGGATGGGTGGACAGAAGATGAGAAAGACTTAGAAGGGGGATTTTTTTCACGAGAAAATACACTGGTTGTCCATCAGCTTCGGGAAAGAGATATAAATGATGCTCAAAGCAGCGCTCTGAAAAGTATGCAGAGCCAAAAAAAAAAAAGCAAACAAAAAAAAAACCGTGTTAAAAAGTCAAAAAAGACCCAGAACAGCCTTTGAAAAAGGTTGTTCATTCGCCTTTGGACTCTGCGGGGCTCCTGATCCTTTCATCCCTCGGGACCATCTGGGAGCTGCAGGCAGAGACTCGACTTCAGAGCAGCCCCTTCTCCGAGCCGGGGATCCAGGCTCTCCCCGTGGTTCTGACCCATGCCAGACCGCTCCTTCCCGGCCGGCTGAGCCCCGCGGAGGACCCCGGGCTCCCTCCTCTCCATCCCGGGGGCCTAGAGCAGACCCCGGCCCCGGAGGCAACGGTGCCGGGAGGGGAGCGGGGTCTCGTCCTCAACTCTTTTCCCCTCGCCGAATCCCCTGAGAAATGTTGGGCTACCTGCGCTCCCCCTTCCGCGCCCCCCCCCCATCACTCCGCGCATCTGCGTAGGTGAGGGCACAACCTCTTCTCCGAGCAGGCAGGCAGCGCGGCTCGGGGCTATCAATACGCGGAGGCTCTCCGAAGCCCCCTTGGAGGGCAGGGGGTGGAGGGCAGGGCGGGTGCGAGGGGGCAGGGGCCGTGCCGAGCACCCCGCGGCTGGGCTGACCCTCGCCGGGGCTCCGCGACGGGCTCCTCGGTACGGTTTATTAAGCCTTTGAAGTCGTGAATAATTTAGCCCCCCCAAGCGAAGGGCGAAGGAGATGCGGAGACGATGACGAGTGATTCAGCTTTTGAGGTACGGCTGAGCAGAAAATGCAAGCTAGTGAGCAGCCAGGGGTGAGGGGGAAGCAAGCCCCAAGGCATTTCAGTTCCCTTTTCTGTTTCCTCGACACATGGCATTGATCAGCTCTCCTCTTCTCTCCTCCATCCGTCCCCAGCCCCTCTCTTAAAGTAACTCGCAGCAAAAGCCGTATTGTCCATTTTCTTTACTAATGGAGGAGTTTGAAGCAAATTCTCTTCGCACACCCCACGTCCTACCTTGACGGCTGTATCCTATCGCTCAAGTGCTTCTCGGTATTAAATAGTCTTGCCTTTAAGCGGACTTGTCAGGAACAGGCAGTAACTTACTAGGGAACTGGGCGGCGAGGGAAGGGTTACCCCGAAACAAGCGCAGACAGCCCGGGATGCATATACACACACACGCACGCACACACACACGCACACGCACTGAATGTGCACAGGAGACATTGCGGGGGGGGGGGGGGAGCGGAGGTTGTTAGCGCTTTAGGGCAAAAGGCGGTTTCTCCAGCGGTTTTGAAGTCCTTCTGACTGATGATGGAAATCAGACGGAATACTAAAGGAGGTCCGTCTCTTCCCTGAGGGTTGGACTTTCTTTTATTCTGTGTTATATTTATTGCGTACTCTTATTGCCTACCTAAAAGTTCGCAGGGGGGGAAGGGGAGGGAAAGAAGGGGGGCGGGGGAGGCGGGATTGTCGGTGGCTGCACATGAAATATCGCCATGTTGGTGGAGAGCACGGCTGTAATTATTGCTAGCGAGGGCATCTCCCAGTTAAGACCGCAGCTCAGGCAGATTTTCAGCTCACTCCCCGGCTTCCCTTCCGATACACCCCGAAAGTCCCCAGAGCAGCGGGGCCGAGGCAGCCCCGCCGCCAAGGGCGGCGATCCCCGCACCTTCCTTTCCCGCAGCCCCGGCCCGGCGGGCTCCGCGGTGAGGCGGGGCTGGGGTGCGCAGCCCACACACCCCCCCGGGCAGCGCCGCCCGCTTGGTTCCCCCCGCAGAGAGTAGGGGGGGAGGGCGAGTCCAAAAGGGACGGAGCTCGCTAAACTGCCCTCAGCAAGCAATGGGTTAAAAGCGGGGGGGGGGGGGGGGGGGAGAAAAAGAGAAAACCTAGCCTGACTTTGCCTCTTGGAAAGCCTTAGGTTGCAGTCCTGCCTTCCAAGCATTCTTTAAACTAGAAATGTGGGAGGGACTCCAGGAGAGAGAGAGAGAGATGGCTATCAACTGAATTCATTACTGTAAACATCTCCCTGGGGTGTCAGGCAGGGAGGAAAAAAAGGCACGAGTTACATTAGCAGGGAATAGTCAGATCTGAGGCATCATTACTGCTACGATCAGCCTGCAATCCCGGCTGAAGGCAGGCGCAGGACTTGGAGAGAGCCAGACGCGCACACACACACTTACTCACACGTATGTGTCCGATGCCTTCTCCGACTTCCAAGGGTCCTGGGTCTCCGTGCCTGCTCCTCATGTGATCCTTTCATCATTTCCAGAGGACAGAAAGAGAGAAAAAAGAAAGAAAGAAACCCCAAGACCAGGCGTACCCGCGGTCCCTTCTGGTTTATATTTTACCGGAGAAGGAGGAACGGCGGGGTAAAGAGAGAGCGAATCGAGGAGAGAAAGTGCGTTGGGGATGCCAGAGCCGCGGGCTACGCGCCGGAGGAGGAGGTGGCGGAGAAGGGGGGAGGACGATGCCGCTGCCTCGTAAGGGCAGAGGAAGGCGAGGGAGGCGCGGGGGTCGCTCCGGAGCGGCGGCGGCCGGCGGGGAGCGGGCCCGCGGGGCCGGCTGGGAGCGGCGCTGGGCGGCCGCGCTGCGCGGCGCGGCGCGGCGCGGAGGGCGGCGGCCACCACCGAGGAGCGGCGGCGGCGGAAAAGTTTTGGTGTGGGGGGCCAGAGGCGCGGAGGGGGATTATGATCGGTGCCGGCGAGGGATTTCCAGACACCGCCAGGTACAGTTGGGATTTCATTTCTCTCTCTTTTCCTTCCTGGTAATTCAAGCCCCGGGCGGTTTAAAGCCGCGGTGCCCTTTGCCTTCTCCGAGAAAGCAAAGTTAAGGAGCCGGGATCAGGTTGTGTGTCGGAAACATCGCCTCCGCCTCATTAGAGCCCCATGTCTGCGAGTGTGCGGCGCCGGGCACACACACACACGAATTTATGAATGGCCGGCAGCAAGTGTTAGGGGGGGTCCCCGGGTTATTTTTTGCCAGCGTGTGGGTTAGGAGTGGGACTCGGAGCTCGCAGCTGCAGCGAGGTCCCGGATCCCCGGTAGCATTTCGGTGCCGAGCGGGAGGGTGCCGAGCCTGGCCCCCACTGCGTGGCCCCCGCACGGCACCGGGCGGGGAAGGGAAAGCCGAGAACTGCCCCTGCTGCAGGGGAACCGGCACCACCATTAGTATTATTTGGGAGGTGGTTTTGAGAAATGGGACCTTTAAAGGTGAGCCTTGCTCGGAAGAGGCAGTCGGCTTAGCTCGGCGCTGGCAAGTGTAAAGAGATCTACGGGGAGGGCAGGGAGCTGCGCCCAGCAGGAGGATCTATCAGATCCCCGTCAGCAGCCTCCGGAGCGGGGCTGGTGGTGAGTGGGTGGGGGCGAGCTTAAGAGAATTGGATCAGGAGTTCGGAATACAAAGGGGCCCCTCATAGACCTAATGAGTTAGACGGTGATCGCTGGCAAAATAATGACAAATACTGCGGGGAGTGTGCGAACAAAAAATAACATTGCAAAAAGAAGTCAAATAGCTGAAAAGACCTCTCTACAGCATGAGATAAATCCCCACAAAAGATAAAGAAATCAGCAGCGAAGTAAGAGAGTAAGACTCTCCACTTTCTTTTCGGAGTGGGAATCAGTCAACAGGAGCTTTTAATTAATTTTAATGGAGGAAATCTGTTTTAAGGCTTACAATAAGCTAATAAATCCAAGGCACAAATCCGTGTAAATTCCTGTATTGTGTGTGGAAGGTACTGATTAGATTTCTTCAGATGCTGCTTTTTGTAATGCAGAGCTCAGCTAAATAGAAAGGGAGAGGTTGCTTGCATGAGGAGCAGGAAAAGATACTAAAGCAAGTCAGACCTCTCACACACACAGGCATACACACACACACAGACACACGGGCACACAGAAAGACAGGGTGTGTGTTAAAGAGAGGGTTATTTACTGCATCTAACTTTACAGTGCTTTCAGGGAAATTAAACCAGTTTAGAGGTTAAGATTGATCACTACTTGGGTTTAAAAAAAAAACAAAAAACAACCAGACAAAAAACCCCCACAAACTTTCATGGACTTAATTCCTTGCTTCATTCTCTGACATGGTCTTTCTCCAAGAGCACCTTTATGTATTTGTAGTTTCAGAGGAAATTCATGAATTGGTTTCAGATATATGTATTTTTGGAAAGAGACAAATCCATCCTGGCATTTTTTTAAAAACACTTAAAAGGTACTGTACCTATACCTCTATCTACCTTTCTTTTCTTTCTTCCTTTGAAGACTCAATGTATGCAGTGTTATCACTGGGACATAATCTTTGCATAATCAAAAAAGATACAACAGATGTTATTTAAAAGTCACCATTTCTTAAGTGACAAAAGTGATGTTAAAATGTTAGTGTTGATCCTGTTCCTGAAAATTATGTGAGAGGAGAGATTTCAAACATCATTACTATTTGTAGGAGGTTTGCTATTTAAATGACTGTTCTCTATCCTGATATGGTAGTGAGGCAGTTAAAAGTAAGAGAATGCAGGCCTGGAGTATTGTAGGTGAAGCAAGTCAGAGCACTGTGTAAATACAGTATCTGTAAAACTACCCGTGACTAGAACAGTTGTCACTGTTTTCCAAAGTCCAAGGCTGTAGCAGGAAGAAGTGGTGCTGGAATGCACCCAGCGTTCTTAAGTCGCTCCTCATACACATACAACATATATTTTGTATAAGGTGATGTTATCTGTGTTTGGCTTTGAGAGTCTGGATCTAATTTGAGCCACTGTTACAAGTCACATTTATATCCTGGCCTGCTGGATAGTTTGATTTAGGATGTAGACGTATCTCCTTTGCGCAACCCTACACCCTCCCAGTTGGAATCTGCATTACATAGGCTATGGTTTCCTTCAAGAATCAAGAATGTGCTTGCCTTTAACTGCTTAAAATAGCAGTATCTAAAATGTAGGATGTTATTAGGGCTGACTTCCTTACCCTTCCCGCAGAAAAGAAGGAGAGACATAGTTTAACCAAGTCAAGAAAACAAAAAGGAGTTCAAACAAGTATTGCTATCAGGCTTTTCCTCTACCGCACTTTCTATTTAAAAGACTAGAAAGAAGGCACACTTAAGATAATATTGTTTCCAGGAAGGTGAGAGCTTTATTTCTTAATCATTTCTGCTACCTCTTTAATCTCAAAATGAGTTCATTTTTCACTAGATTACTTTCATGTAACTTTCAGGCTTTTACCAGATGGATTCAAATCCAGTCCATTAGTGACCTCTATCTGTGAGAAGTGTATAGTCAATGGTGTTTTTTTCCCTTTTTCTTCACCGTAGCGGTTTGGAAACACAGGCTATAAATTGTTTTGGGCTTTTATACCTGCAAATCACCTAGCTTGTCAGGTTATCAATGTCATATCCGTCATGGACAATGAGATTTCCTAGTGTTTTAAACAGAAAAAACAAGAAAACCAAACTCCAGTTCCAAACATGAATACAGAACTGGATAAGAACTCTAAATCTATTGCAGATATTCTAGTGATCATATGATGAACATTTGCAAAAGTCAGAAGAATAAAAAGTATCCAGTGGTATTGAACATCAATAATAAAGGAATTGCATTTACGTCCGTCTGATGGTTTAATACTTAGTCTAAAGCAGGCTGACTCTACGTGAAATTTTATTGCCCCTGAGAGCTTACATAATAACTGAAACTTGAGACAAACACTCAGACCAGATACACTATAAGTAGACTTTATAGTAGCAGGGTGTTTAAAAAATGTAAAAAAAAAAAATCCAGCTGTGTCTATATTAGGAATACATGTCAGAGATCAAGGAAAAGGGGGTCTTTATAAACAGATGGTCTCTTTTAGGGGATTATTAAACCCAGCTTCCCAATACTAATTTGTCTCTTGTTTATATCCACAGCTATATTCCATGTTTTAGTTAGTGATTGTAAATGGCAGTTGAGGATTTGATCAGCAATATCTTTGGGTAGGTGAATACCATTGTTTGACATTTGCCTGATTGTAGCTGATTACCTCAGTGCTTGGTAATATGATGTTTTTAGGTGTTTCCTTTCCTCCCCCTTGGGCAGTCTTTTTAGGAGTCTTTCTGCCGATGCTTTTTATTTATTTCCTCAAGAAACCAAAAGAGCTGGAACTTGCCCGAGAGGCATAAAAATTGTTTTTTCTTTTCTTTTGGTAAAACAAATATTTGGGGTTTTTTTTTGTCTTTTATAAAAAACAATAGAAAAGAATAATAAATAGTTATTATTGTAAAGAAGGCTAATTTAACATACACTGAAGATATGAGCTTTATTTCCCCTACAGCTATGTGTTAAACTACACCTTTCAAGTAATTGACTTCTTTTAAAGAAAAACAACCACAAAAAAATCATCATTAAAATATGTTTCTTAACAGGCATGTTTTATTCATTTATTTAAAAGAAACCCAAACCTTAATCCATAGGTAATACTCAGAAAGGAAGCGTTTGAAATAAAAACTATTCTCTGTTTAACAAGTTATATTATAGTCACATCAAACAATATGTCCCAGGAACAGTGCAATTTAATTTGATATTTTCAGCCACTGGTGAAAGGTGTTGGAACCTTCTTATACCTTCCTTTTTTTTTATTGATGATTTACCCAGCTAACAGGTCTTTTTTCTCCCTCTTCAGTTCCTTTTTCTGACGTAGCCCTTTGAGCTGAATCAAAATTACATACTAGCAACAACTTAAAACAAATCCATCATGCTCTATTCAGCATTCCTGAAAACTTAATGATGCTTAAAGAGGTCTGTAAAATATCCCTTCTAAAAAGAAATCTTGTGCTATCTATCAGCTCTACCTAGAAACAGTCTTCTGTATATTTTGCTTCAAGCTATAACTGCTTTATTTATTAATTTGTTGTAAAATAAACCTTTTCTAGCCTAGTTTAATGTGAGGACATATTTCTAAAAGCATACAGAACAGAGAATTGTTGACCATTCAAAGGTACACTGTCATTGAAACTGATCCTTCAGTCCTTGCAGACAAAACTCAATAGGCTTTTGACGTACAGGATCAGATCATTGCTAGACTTGATCCTGCAAAGTCATGATTTTACTTTGGCCCCAGGTGAGAGGTGACTTGCTTCCAACGGGCCCTCATCAGTATTTTGTAGGATCTGCCCCTTACGAAGCAGAATATTAAAGGTCACAGATAATATTCTGGCTTGGCCTTCAAGTCAATAGGCCACTTTCATAACACTTAATCACCAGCTACCTATTCACAAGGTAAATTACCATTGTAATTCTCTGTGACAGTTATGGATTAAAGACTGCAGTCAAAAAATTTTGAAGAAAAATAATTATTTTGAAAGGTACTTCTGACAATAATCTGTAGATTCCTGTAAAGGTCTGCAGTCTGGTTTTACAAATCCCAGCCCAGGTAGGGACGTATCTGGAGCCACAGAATACAGAAGAGGGCATTTAGTTCCTTTTATCATTATTTATTTGTGAATATATCACAGTGAAAATGTTTGGATGAAGGGGCAGAAGTTCTGTTCTTTGGTCAAAGTTCTTTATTGTGGCCAAGTTGTCATGGGTAATCTAATGATCTTAAAATTGCAAAATCATATAGACATCAAATCAGTTCCTTCCTGAAAACATGCTAGCTATGATTGAATGAGTCCAAAACTACTCCACAATATTTATTCAGACAAAAGTGACAACATTTTTTTAATGTCAGGAATCTTGAGGGAGAATTACAGGCAAAAGATTTTGGACTTCCATCTCTCTGATTCATTAGCTGTCATGCACTTCTGTGTTCAGCAAAGGTCTGGGCAGGCTGATGCTAGACACTTCTCTCATAGTAAATACTGTAAACTGTACGGAAGTACTACCTGAGCCATTGAGAGCAGGAAAGGTCAGAGCTCTGAGGGAAAAGCCTCATCAGCACCTTCTGAGAACTGAAATCAGCATGTGGCAGTGTCACTCCCAGTTCCTGCTGGCAGCTTTTGTCATTCCTTCATCAAAACCAACAGGGAAAATTAAACTAAAGAGAAGACTTTTCTCAACAGTACTTCCAGTCCTGCACCATATAGCCACATGAGTCGCTCATACTTTGCTGAACTGTTCCATAAGAGTTAGCCAAGGGACACCATGTGGAAAAGGGTTGCCCATGGGGGAAAAGGACACAGTGCTCCTGCAGTGTGGTCCTGCCACTGCTGGGAGACTTTGGTGATGCTTAATCTTTACACAGGTTGCAGAGGACCAAACCATGGTCAAACTGCAGTCATAGGATCATCAGCCACAGGCTTGTAGGTTCAGAGTTACAAATATTTCTCTTGAGATTTCCTGCGTGCTTTTCTTACAGAGAAAAACAAATGCAATATTAAAACTGTTTTAAAATGGGTATGACATTCACGATGTCACTGGAAATGCATGCAACAAAAAATAAGTATTATTTTAAATCAACATCTTACTGACAGAACAAGAGATTTAATATACAATTCTGAAGAATAAATGCAGGCTTTTGTGACTTGGTCTATAATCACAGAGGTCTCCCTCAGACCCTTCAAAGCACATATAATTAATTTTCATTCAAAATTAATTTTATTGGTGAACTTCAAATCAAATTAAATAAGAAGAAAAACTTACATTTTTCCTCCAGTGTGTTGGAAGTCTCTATACTGGGTAAAAAAAAAGAGGTGCTCCCAAGAAGTGTTGCTCCCAAGGTTGATGGAAAGAGTCTATAGCAAACTTACCTGTGCTTATGAAATAGAACTTCACAGCTAAAAAAAAGCTTTTTAAATTAATGTATTTGATTCCAGACTCAATCCTTCTCGCTTTCACTGGCAAGTTAATTTCACAGACAGTCTTCTCATGATTAGAGATTACTCATGTGAGTAATAACTTGAATACCCAAAAGTGATGTCATTTAGCTGTAATTGAAGATGATACAACCCCAACAGTGTGTCTTTGGTTATACTGATGTATATATGCTTTCATTAGTAGTTTCTTCATGTGTGTATGGGAAAACAAGCTATGTAGGTACAAGTCATTTAAATTACTAGAATTGCATCCATATTAAGATTGTAGCAGTATACGTGTCTGTCACAGACAAAGCCTACATAGGTATACTTCTATAAAAACTACCCGTAGACTAGGCATCGGGTGTGCATATCATTTAATGAATTATGATTTTGGTAAGTGAGGTGGATTTAGTGAGCCTGTTGCATGCCTGAAATGCTACCTGAAACCATGTGGGTGTCTCTAAGTGAAGGAATATTTGCTAGTAGTACCTTATAATTTCATTTGTGATCTAGGAAGTTTTTCCTAGGTGGTACTTTTTGTGTCACTGAGAGATTTGCATCCAAATAAATGTATCCTATTTAGCAATCTTGTTCATCTGGTTTCACAGGCTACCTCATTGACTGATCTAGGTTTAACCTTATTCTTATCTTTAACCACTTAGCTTTGGAGTTAGTCGCAAATGCTCCTAGACTAAACATTATTTCTTGAGCCGTATCAGTTGAAAACTTGGTGTTTATTTCATAATTCATTATAATTATGTAAAAAAAAAATCACTTTGACACCTGAATTAGTATGAACCTAGATTGGGTGGTTGGAGGACTCTAATTTAATATGTTAATGCTCTATATGCATATTGCATCATGTTGTACTGATCCATTACTGTAAGCCCCCACATTATGCATTGAACAAGAGAATCTGGAGGTGGAAAAGACATATAAGGCTAACCAACAGCTCACAGTCATCTCTCTAGTACACTCATAAAATTTTCATTCTTAATTTAAATGTTTTCAAAGATTTCATCTGAGACATTTTATCCTTTGAACTGTCCATAGAAAATTAATTTCCAACACAAAATAAGTAAATTAAACAAGTAAAAAGTGCTGTTATCCAGCCTGATAACTTTCTCCATCTTTAAAACAAATTTAGCAGTCTAACAACAAATTTCCTCATACTGAAGATGAGTATACAGTTAGAGACTGCTAAAATTTAACAAAACATGAACACATACGCACAGTCATTCCCAACTGTATTGCTAAATCCTGTGTATCAAATTGGTATATGCCCAACAGTGATTTTTGAAATAGCTCATTCTGGCCCTGTGCCATGGTGCTCAGTGAAGAGCTTCTTCTTGCAGCAGTTCAGCAGTAAATTGTAAAATGCATTTTGCCAGTAGAAGTCTTTTTTTTTTATTTGAGAAATTACTTTCGCTGTTTGACAAAATTAATTTCAGAACCTTATTCTTTAGCAGTTGTGCAACAGAATAACAGTCTTTACTCAGAGAGAAAAGCGTCTACCATTATAACTGAAAATACTTAGGCAAGAAAGAGGCATAGTGGACACCTCTCATTTTTTTTTTAAATGTGCACTTTGAATGCCACAAACAGAGCCAAGTCCCTTATAATTGCCCAGAGATGCCTAAGCCTCTGTGGCAGAGCATCTGGCAGTAAGGTTACTCTAATTGCTTTATCCATGTTGGGCTCTATCAAAGTATCTTTTTTATTCATGGGGTATTGTGTATTCATAATGATAAACATGCACATACATGCATGCAGGGACAAACACACAAACAAAATGTAAAAAAAAAAAAAAAAGATTTCTGAGAGAATTAGAATGGCAAAAGATCATTTAGCAGATGATCATTAAAGATCATTTAAAAATCATTAAAGATCACTTAAAGATCATTTATTTCCTTCTGAAGGTTAGTTAACATCTTCCTTTTTTATTATTTAACTAAATAGCAGGGCAATCAGTGATACTGTAGAAGTTTGAAATGGAAATTGTATATGAGTTTTTCTAGTTTCTTTGCTTTTCTCCCCTAGTGCTTTACCCCATAGTTAGTGGAGAATTGTTTTCACAAGTAGTGCTCTGTTTAATACAGTTTCAAAAAGTATGATGCAATGGGATTTCTATTTTTTTTTTTTTTTGAGTGCTGGCTACAGGGTTCTGAATCCCTGTCTTCACACTAGAGCCTTAGTTTCTAGTTATGTATAATTCCAGTAAAATGCAGTGATTTAATATTAAATAAAAGGGAAAAAAAAGCGCCAACAAACCAAACCAAAACAAACCCAAAAGCAAAACCAAAGGAAACCCAAACCTACAGCCCAGGAACTATGGAAATCTCAATGCTAACAAGATGATTGTTTTCTGTCCCACACTGGATAATCTTATCAGTATCTATTTAACTTAATATTTAGTACCAAATGCATGTTTCAACTAGATAGTCTATTATCACAGAAGTCAAACACTCAGCTCTGTCCTCAGATCAGCACAGTGGATCTTTATAAACCTGGAATAAATGAGATGTTAGAGTTGCTGCCAGCAGCTCTGGCAACAGAACTGTTGATCTGCCTAGATTTTCTTTCCTGCAAAAATTTCTTATCAGCAGATCCACACATCCTACATAGTGTGACTGTGGATTTACAGATAAGAGGACAGAATGACTGAAAGCGGATGGATGCCATGAGCATAAATAGGTCATGAGTTTCCAACTGTGGAGCTTGATCCTGAGCACCGGGAGAGGCCATTATAAATTTCAGAACCCCTCTAAGGATAAGGAGCTCTCTAGGTAGAAAGATTTGGCTTTAATTCTTCGCCCTTCATTTGTCCAAAGTTGAAAGTGCATAAATCAGTCTGTATGAGCAGAGACAACTCTGAAATTCATAACCACTCATCTCTGTGACATTGATGGAAACTCTATTGGATCAAATGCATAGGTATTCTAATTATGAACCTCTGATACTCAGAACTTCCCTTAGGCCATCAATATCTCATATGCAATCATATTTTACAAGCTGCCGAATGATTGCCTGGTTACGCATGTGCTGACCGAGAGAAGACATCCTACAGTCTAGCCAACCAGCTGCAGAAAGATGATCCTCTTTAAGCACTAGGAGAATAAACACCTTTGAATTTCAGATAACATCAGTATCAGTTCACAAGCTACTTAGGTCTTGTGAAGAAATATTTGGTGATTTTGGGAAGGGGTGTTTAAGTATAGCCCTGTATATTGTCTTGTGTTGAATGATAGCCATGTTTGACAGAAAGGCATTCTTTTTAACTCCCTCAGTGCTATGCTAAAAGAGTATCTCCTGCTTATTAGAAGCAGAAATGATGCAAAGACCTGTAGCCTTGCTATGAAATTTGCACTCCCTTCCACCATCTGGGGTACTTTTATTGGCATGTATTTATATTCTGGTAGCAGCATACTTCTCTCCTGTTTCTCTCTCTCACTTTCTCTTTATTTTTTAAATACGTGCAGCAGCACAGGCTGAATCAGGAGTTTTAGTTAGCTTTTCAGCTCAGAAGGATGTCTCTTTTAACTGGAGTTCATTCTGTTATGTCTGTCATGTCAGGTGCGTTGAGGACACAAAGTATCCTCAAGATACTATCAAAACTAAAACAAGCAATAATGCTGATGGAAGCTTTTATTTTCATTTAAATATTTCCCATATTATTTTTGCAGCTCGAGTATTGCAGTATTGTGCAGAGGGAAGATAAAAGCAGGAAAGGGAAAGTGACTAGAAAATAACTGGGGGAAAAACAGGATGAAAGTGAGTAATCAAAATTGTCTGGACTGAATGAAGTGCAGAGATAAACAATCAACTTCCTGTGCAACAGGAAATCAGAGTTTCCTAATGATCACAGTTTTAGCCACCTAAGCTGTTATTCATCTGAGAGGAAGACTGTCGACTGCCATGAGAGGGAGAGGTAGGGCAACACACAATCTAGGAGGAGCCGGGAGGGGAGAAAAGGATCTGTGAAGTTCCCCCAGTTCTTTCTGTGGTGGGCATAGCACGTGGGAATCATCAGACAGAGTTAATGCTATCTCAGAGTGTGTTAGCTCTAGAACAGAACTCTTACTGGTTTGGTGAGTCCAGTTTGGTGAGCTTTGGTGTATTCCCTCTTAATATTATTCCATGTCCTCATTTTTGTGACCTTAGAAACTGTGCATGTTAACCATAAGAAAAAACAAATACAGAGGAAAGATGGGATGGATAAAGCAATTAGTGAGTAACTAGTCTCAAATTTTCCTCTCAGGCATGGGTATATACAGAGAAAGCCTGCTTTACATAGATAAATCAAAGGGGAATAATGAATATTATTTGTTATTTAAAATATATAATATAGATCCTGGCAGCTTTTATGTCATTTCGTTTTCTCTTGCCGTTAGACCTCTCATCTGAAAGAGATTAAAGATCCATTATGTAACAAAAAAAGACTGAATTAGAGGAACACTGGGAACAACACAGTGGGGGCAAATGGCACTGAAGTGGGTCTTTATTATTCTTGCTTATAAGAAACATGCTGAAGGAAACGATCATCATGCACTGCAACATACAGAATTGTGATGTTGCTTCTGCGTCACCAGCGCATTCATGCTGTCCTGTTGATTAAATCACTGGCTAGGTCAAACATTGATCAAAGTCTACATTATGGTCTGAGCTTGCAGTATGCTTTTTCCCTTTGCAGCTGAAGGCAAGGCAGAATTCAACACTGGATTCTAAAAACAGCAAGGGGACAAGAAGTGGTGCATACTGAGGGCTGAACTGGCAGCAGTTGCTGAAACTCCCTGCATGTGTGTACATATGGGAGGGCTGGCATTTCTCTTTCCCCAGGCACATCAAATGCCCACAATCATCAGCAGCACAAAGTCTGGGCGCTTAATATGAAGGAAGGAGATAATTTATGGGGAAGGTTATACTAAAGATACATGCCCTTGCTTTGTTAGAAAGGGTGTGCAAATTTTTTATGATTTCAGCATTCTCCACAAGTGTTCTGGTAGTAATAATATTTGGGACAATATGCAACTCTACTTATTTGCTTACTTGCCATCTTGCAGAAAGTTTAGTAAAGAATCTGACTAGAATTCAGATACCATAACTGTAAAAGAGAAGAAAACACTCAGTGGAAAGGTGGCACTGTATGAGTTAACATGTTAGCCCTTCATTCTTTCAGATCAAACTTCCTGTGAGTAATAAAACACAAGTCAGATGAATCTGGCTGGTCTCAGTCAAGCCTCTCATGGATAGTTGCCCACATGGGAATAACTACCGCATAGATTAGCTCTGTGAATAGTTCCAGGACAGGTGTGGGACTGAACTGCATTGGCAGAATTGCTCCAGGGAACTCGTGTGCAACGCTTCACTCAGTAGTAGCTGTCTTCCCTTTTCATAAGCACTAAAATTCAGCCAAACATTTTTTAAGTAATTATTTTTAGGGAGTTGAAGAAAACTCATATTTTGTCAGATTTGCAAGTCTTTTATTAGACTTTATTAGAAGTACAAGTGAAAATTAAAATACCCTGAATTATTTCTTACTAGCCAACATTTCATTCCTGAGAACAGGAACCATGTTACAGCTTCTGACCCATCTTTCCTAATAGTCTAAGACAAATAACAAAAAAGTGCAATATTTTTAAAGCTTAAGAGGGGACAGAATGACACAGGGTTTCTCCTGCTGAATCTTTCTGTTTCTGTTTGAAATCCAGACATAGTCTACAGTGATCTGTATGAGATGAAAGGTGGACTCAGGTAAACCCACCACTATTAACAGAGCCTCATTTTTCCAGTCCCTGTCAGAAATGAAAAGATTTATTAGGTAAGGAGGATGAACAGCTCTTTCACCTCCACATCCTCTTCTTCTGTTCTTACAAACCAGAACTGAGCCTAAGTCACACTGTACAAGTCCTTGTAAAAAGCACATTATCGGAAATAAACTCTGCACTATTTTTCCTGATGTAAAAAGAGGCAACGCAAACGAAAGATAGAAGGAAGGGTTAATAATAGCATTGAATCAAAGGAGCACTGACGCACAAGCACATTCAGAAAGCTGCTTGATACTAGATGTGTAGCGCTCGCGTAAATCAGGGCTGGAGCAGTTTACAGCAGCTAAATATCCACAGCATAAACCAGAAAACTTCTCTATTGAGTTCCTTGTTAGAGCCATGACTGTAGGCCGGCCTTCCTTCTTTAGCAATAAGGGGAAAGGATTGTAGTCTGGGAACTGACATTCTGCTGTTTGTGCCCTAGCTGCCTCTGAATCAATAGAGACCCCTGCTCTTCAAATCTCTCACACAAAGTAAATATTTTTTTTCTTAATTTAACTGGTGATTTAAGGAAATGCTTAGGCATACGATTGTCTAAGGTCAGGTTTACAACACTGCTCTAGTTATTTGCTGCACAGTTTGGAGTTTCAGAGTCATATGTGGACATGGTTATGTAATTTATTGAGGCATCTATTTATACTTCAGTTATGTTTCTTATATCCGTCTCATAGCAATTGCTATACATGTTGTGAATTATATATTTTCCATTACATTTTTCATGCATTCCACCATTACTGTATCTAATGAAGCATGATTTTCACATGCACGTGACCATCATGGGCATGTAGTATGGCTCTAAAAAATTTACCAGCCTAACCTTCATCTTCTTTTGCCAGAGAACTACAGACATTATGGTTTTATCAATGCAAGTGGAGACTTCTGGCACTTGCATTAAATTTCAAACTGATCACTTTTAGTGAATTAAATAATTTCTCTTGCTATTGGAACTCTCTACTGCAGGAGTGGGAAGAATAATGACAGAGGTCCTCTATCAATTGGCCATTTTTTAATTTCAATTAAACCTATAGTTGTGCGTATTCTGATGATGGTATTGTCTAAGAAAGGTAAGAACAGTATGAGGAAATTGCTTTAATGTTACTGGAGATAATCGAGTACTGCTGCTTTGCTGGTGAATATTTACCTCCAGAATCTACAGTGAGACTTTACACTGTTGTCTCCAAACAGAAACGGGCAGCAAAGCGTGTGGAGGTTTGCTAGCTGGTAACCGGTGATGTCTTTGAATACATGATTTAGCGGCCTTTTTCCAGTACAAATTTCAGTAGTGCCCTGGAGGCAATTAGTGTCTAAGAATAAATGTATCCATTTTGTTAGTCATTGTTTCCTTTATAGAAACTAGTGTAGTGTTTTGCAACTAGATATAAAACAATCTGAATAATAATGAGCCACATTCTGTTTTGTTCTATTTGATCTTATATTCTGCTCATTGCTGTAGTAGTCTAACACCAATCTGTAAAACTTTAGTGAAAGGTGTCATTACAAAAGAATTCTGCAGTGTTTGATAATATCAAATGACTTTATTTCATGCAGAGAATTATTAATATGCAACATGAGACCTGGTCAATCAGAATCGCAAAGCTTTAAATTCCCTTCTGAACATGAAATTCGGGGGCAGTGGTTTGTACCCATGATTATCTATGAGTGCATGGATCATGTTTATAACTCCATGGACTTTATACATATGAACAAGCTAGACAGGTAATTAGCAAAATGACATCAATTGTGCTGCATATTCCAACTGCAAAAAACAGTGATGCAAAAGTGACTCCCAATGGATCATTCTTTTAGAAATGTAATATACAGCATCTCTCTCTCACCCTTGCTTGCTCTCTTTCTTTCTAACTACTGTCTTAACCTCCAATGCTTAAACCCCTAGATATATTGAAACCTAGGTCTTCCCACCAAGATTAAAGGGTTGTACTTTCATGGTCCTATGATTCTATCTATTTTAACATCTCTTATCTGAGAGAGCTACTTTAGGAAGGAGTCTACAGGTTCACTAATAGATATAACTACAAAGCTGTCATTTTAGACTGTGTGGAAATGAGAACAGAGCCGATCTGACAAGAAGCAAATCTCCCCTTCCTTCACTCTAGTTCCTTTCTCCCAGGTAATTATACAAGTTGAATTCATCAGCCCAGTGTATTGCTTGCTTTTCAGGCAACTTCCAGTAGGAAGATTCTCCCTGTTATAAATAAGTACATGTGCTCTATAATTGCTGACAGTCACATGGGGATCCTTCTTGCTTTCCCTTATATGCATTGTAATGCTGCAAATAAAATAATGTGAACTAAACATCTCCATATCTCATATTACTGGCCCAAAATAGAGAAGGATCTTTCTGACAATTTTTTACTATTTAAATCTTCTCATGACCCACCACTACCAATAAGGGAAAAGGAATTATAAGACCTGAAATAGCAAGAACTAGTGTGTGACTGGTCACACTTTCACCACAGATTTTCTCCAGTATAAATCCATGTTTATTCTTCTGAAATCTGGAATTGTTTTACATCTACATAACTGAAAATGAAGACACTTACTCCTTGTTTCAAATCTTCATCTATAGAGTAAAGCAGAAAGATGAGCATCCTTACATCAGACCAACTGACAGTCTCACTTTAAAACATATTTCGGGCTGTAAATAATCAGAAATGCAGTGCATGTGCAGAACTGTGTGAAATACATGAAGTAAAGTAGAGAGTGCTGATGGTTTATGAATCAATGCATAGATATCGGTGCATTGACAAATCAAATGGTTAACTACAAAAGCTACCTATTTGTACATGCCACACATATCTGTAGTAGAGTTTAAAAAGAAAGTGCAAAAATCCACAACATTTTTGAAAACAGAATCAAAAGTAGAACATTTAGTCCAAAGGGAATGTCCAAAAATTCAGTTATGTAAAGCATGTTAGATTTTCATTAAAAATACTAAGTAATAGGGAAATGAAAAAGAATCTTCTACTTTTTAATATAAACAGCAAAATTATCACATTGTTTGAGCCAAGTTTCTTGATTTATTTTGATGATCAGCATGCCATCCTGTAGAGAAACTCATACATGTACTTAGTATGTGCTTAGTATGTGCCATTCTGCCACTTGAGTGTGTGGGACCTGGGAGAATAATAAAAATAAATTCAGCAAAACAATTGTCTACTTCCAGCCCAAGTGCAAGCATTAAAATTGTTACTATAATCAGATAATTCCTAATGAAGCTACAACTTCACAATATCTGATTTTTCCATATACAAACTGAATTTGGAGTCAACAGGAGAAAGACATTGTAAGACTGTCCAGAGAGTACAGCAAGAATCTGAAGAACACTGTAACAAAGTTACTATTACTGTTACAACTTAGGTATATATGACTTTTTACAGAGAACTATAGGCAGCCATGGCTGATTTCTGACTGTTTTGCTCTCCACTGTAGCAATGTAAGTCAGGAATATTTTCTCATTAGTGTTTCAGTGCATATAGCGTATTGCTCCTGAGGAGAATTGACTCCACATTACCTGAATTTAACAATATCTAAGACTGTTCCTCCCCCCTGCCCCAGCTTAAGAATGATGCACTGGTACTCATTTTGCAGTCATTCCATGCCAAAACAATAGAAGTTTCTTTGATTTCTCCGCTACCTTCCCCTCCTCCCCCAAAAGTGACTAAGGTATTATTCCTGTGAAATGCAGGCCTCCATTTTATGCTATGTATGACATTGGTTCCTTCTATTTCCAGCTTGATCACAAATAAATTTGGGAAGCAGTCCCCTTTCCATAACGGAGGCCAAGTTCTGCAAAATTCTGCATGCTTTCAATTCCAGTCAAAGTCAATAGGTTTTGAACTTGATAACCATTTTGCAGGGTTTAAACACACAGAAATGGCTTTCAGCTATCTCCATTTGAAGGATCAAGAAGCATCACCCATTATATGGTTAGGTTTTCGGGCGAGAAAAATTTCATTTCAAAATATAGTATGACCTAAAAATATAAATCTGAGACAGTTTGAAATAAAAGCCCTTTCTGAAGATCAGATTTTCTCATGCTGACATTTTTTGTTTAGTTGTAGCAATATTGCCTGCAAAGTCCACAAAACAACAGCAATAAGTAATAAAAGTCATAAGAATAGGTAGCAGGTTGGCTGGCATACAGTGAGAATTAAAGCAAAGACCAATCTCCCTTGGTAAATGTTGATATGAATTATTAAATGAAACAGTGGCAAAATATAATCTGTCAAAAGCAGTTTCCTTCTAGAGACATGGAAGGAATTAAAATTTATTTCAAAGGAAAGCTTTTATGCGTGTCTCCAACATCTTGGTTTGCTTGAATTGCACAACATGTCTCTGTACTAAAACTTCCCAAACTAATTTCCCAAATAAAGAATGTTTATTGGAATAATTTTCACAATATGAGGCTTATTCTAGCAACTTCTCACATATATATATATATATATATATGAAATTTTCCTTCTCAAGTGTTTCCTGGAGAGAAAATACTGTAATGTTTTACTGGGTGTGATTCCAGTGGGCTGAAAGTATGACATCCAGTTACTGATTTGATATTTGGTGTATCTGATGATGCTAGAATATATACACTGTAATTTGAACATGCAGGTCTGCTCCTCAGTTGGTCTGTACTGACATAATTTTCTTGGCTTTAATTATCTCATCATTAGATGAGTTATGCTAGTTTAAGATTTGAACCAAGGAATGAATGGTTAACTAGATGAGCTGATCTCTAGATTAGCTTTCCAGAGTAGCAAAAAATTAAAGAGAATGTCAGATATTAATGATGAATCCAGTCCTCTTAAATTTAACACAAAGTCATGAATTTTCTCTTTGATATTATGCTCAGAATTGGCTGAAAATTTTAGAAATATTTAAATAGATTTCAAATAAAACATTTTGATTTGGTGAAACAGGGTATCTAAAGTGATGCAAAATTACTTATTTCCTGCCCTAAATACTATTTTGATCTGCATAAACCCCTGAAATTTAATACCAGCCCATTATTATATGTGATTGATTAATTTGGATATAGTTTAATTTTAGGTACTTGTGTGGTTAATAGCACCAAAATAGCTGAGAGTGTCTGTTTAATATAAGTGATTAAAATTCCTGGAGTCAAAGACCTAAGTGATGTTTTGGCCTTCAGCAAAATCAATAGAAATAATTCCCACTGACATCAAAGGAGTGGGGAAACTTCTTCTGACTACCCTTTCCATTTCCTTTATGGCTAATTAGTACTTCATTCAAGCACATCATTGAGTAGTTACTAAAACTTTTAATATGCTTATGAGCTCTTTATGCTTCCTCTCTCATGCAAAAGAGCATCCATCCAACAAAAGGCCACATATGAACGCTTAACTTGTGACCTGATTGCTAGTTTTAACTCTGCTGTAAAGTCCTACAAACCACCTGGAAAGGGATATATTCCTTTTCTTCCTGCTCAGTGCACCGATGGAACATGGGTACTGAGACAAGCATGCACCCCAAAGCCAGACAAAAAAATATTATACAGACACCTGGAATCTAAGTTACTACATACGCGTTCTATGTATAATTCAGACTCAGTGCTGCATGTTAGCATCTTTCAGCAAAACCATGTAAAAATAACTTTGAACTTAAATGATCTAAAGAAAGTTTGTAATACCAGGTGCCAATACTTATATGCGTATTTTGCCATATAGACTTGTAGCATTCAGGCTTGAATTCTTCACAGACCCTAATAAATTGCCTTTCTTACAAGTGTTTGTGTCCAGATAATCAGATAAAAACCAGTGAGAGATGCTGAGTATTCTCTGAGAAACTGAAAATCATGATACTTGTCTCACTAGCTGGAATGCCATCTTTACTCTTTTAGTCTCTGTCTCAAATAAGTGGAACATCAGGACATTTTTCTGAAAGCAAATATTACACAGTTTCCAAGAAATTACGGAAGCCTCATTTCTAGGCAAAAATAAAATTAGCTTTGACACAGCACTGATGTGTTAGTGTTGAAAATATGCCTGCAGTGACGGGGCTGGTACAGCTGGCATAAGGAAACTTTCTCATCACTTAAGATAAATTAATTAACCGAGTTTGGTCATTTGGAATAGCAGAAAGGAATGACCAGCGTTGAGTCTTATCATAGGATTCATATCTTCTCCTTTGACAAAGAGTGCACTGACTGCAATATCATTGTCTTCAATTGGAGCTGTGGGTGAGTAATTAAGAAGATAATGGAAACACATGGCACTGAAATAACAGCAAGAGTCTATTGAACACCGGCAGTTTTTGTCCAGACACCTGTTCATAAGATGTTATGTGTATATTCCAGATCTTATATCCATAGCCCCAATTTACTAAACCCTATACAAATGTCTAAATTTCCATTCACTTCAGGAAACCACATTCACATAAGAGAAGTACATATGTTGCAGCCAACAGTTCAAATTGTGGTCTGAAAACCTCTGAAAAGATACTATGATCATTTATGTTATTGAACTCTGTGTGCAGCCGGTTCTCCTTTCTTTTCCTGGTCCTCTCTTACTCCCATTGTGCACCTCCTCAAGCTCCTTTTCCTTCCCAATGGGCTTCAGTGCAATAAATCATTTTAAACTAAAACTTATTGCAACAGAAGTAATGGCTTGCTGACATAAACTGCTATGTTGCACACAAGATAGGGACATATATTTTATACTTGGATACTTTAGGTGGCGTTAATAACATCAATATTTATATTGCCATAAGCTTAGCTTGCACTAGAGTGTAATTTATACAGTGTTATGTTTCCTGCAAATATTCTTCCTGTCACATTCATTTCTGGCTTTTTGAAGGTAAACGTACAGCAGAACAAAGCCATGTGTATGGAGTTTCCGGTATTTTTAATGTTATAGCTATAAAAATAATGACCTTTATGCAGCCATCTGCAGCTCTATGCTATGCCTTCAAACTCAGAGGTTCTTTGAGATTATTAATAGCAATAACATTATCTCAGTAATGTGAGAACTGTAGCTGTCCAGATTGAATGTCACTGGTAAAACTGCATTGGAAAATATGCCCATCTGTATTGGTTAAAAATATAAGTATTAAATCAAAGAATCACTTCTTCCATTTCAAATATTTCTCAAGCATTTTGAGCAAAATTCTGGGGAGTTGCTATCATCAGAAAATTATTAGGATTGTCAAGAAAGTGTTGAAGATGTCCGAGCTAAGCTTCCACTAATTTTTGAGTGTTGCTGCAAAAACATTAAAAGTGTTTTGGTGCTTGCAAATTTTTGTGATAAGCTTACCAAGTATAGTAATAGTAAACAAGAAAGAATGAAAAACAGTTATTTTAAGCAAATACCTGAACAGCTTTGTTGCTATCAAAAAAAGGAAGATTTAAATCTGCTGGACAATTCGAGTTTCCCCAGACTGATCAAAAATACAATAGTTTTATTTCATTTACTTTGTTTCACAGTTTCCAAAGATTTAGGACAAAAGATGTTATCATTGTTTATTAGTATGAGTCCCATACAAAGAAACAAAAGTTGTTTAAGCATTTCTCGATCAAGTACACAAATATTGTACATTATCATCATGTTCTTTGGTGCAAATAGCCTGAAATAAGATCTGTCTTTCTACAGAAATTTTATTTATAGTTTACTTGATTCAATTTTGGTATTATGCTGTCATTTTCATTCCCTATAATAAGTTAATGCTATGCTAGAACTATTTAAAAGGATTGTAGTGTCAGTAAATTTTAAATCATGCTACTTGCCTAAGCTTATATTACTGAAATAATGCATGATGAGCACTTTTGTGAAGTCATGTGAGATCAAGTACATGAGTGGGCAAAAACTATCATCACCAGCACCACCAACAAAACGGCCTTTAAAAGTTTAGTAACTGAAGCACAATTGTGCAATTGTGCACTAAGTAACTTAGTGCAATTGTGCTTTAGTGATTAGAGGAGGGAAAAGCATATTACAGAAACTGAAGTGAAATCCTGGCTCTGCAAGAAATGTTGGGAAATTTATGTTGGCTTCAAAAAGATGAGATTTCACTCCTGGATCTTATTCCTTCTGACTCTGCTGTTGACTCACTGAGCTTACTTGGTCAAGTCATTTAATGTTTGGTCCTATCTGGTTAAAAATTCTGACCTATCCCAGAAAGTTTGTTCAAAGCTGTGTTGGTGAATCATCTATTGTCTGTAAAACCCTTAAAGATGATGCAGTGAAAGATGTCTCATAAAAATCTAGACATCTCAATTTCTTCAAAATTGAAGTCAACAGCAAAAGAGAGTTTCCTGTGTTTGGTTATGTTGCCTTTTTTTTTTTTTCCAAAGGAAACATGCATTTTTTCACAACAAAATTTGTTAATATTGTGAGGAGATGCTACACAAAATAGAAATATATAGCTCAGAAGGGAGATGCCCAAAAGGAGCTGATATTGTAATACAAAAGCTATTAGGTAGATAGGGAGAAATAGAATATTCTAAATTGTCTTTTTCATTCTATCAGATTAAGTATAAAGAACACTATAAAAATAGGCAAATACTTACTAAAGTGATTGTATTCTCTACAGTTAGGCGCTATCCTGCTGCACTCAGTGCCACAGGATATCCACAAAGTCAAAAAGTTATGATCAGGACAATTATCAGCTATTTATATGGATAACGGGACATAGTTACAAAATAAAAAAAAACCCTTATGGATATGAGGATATGTACCCTTGTAAGGGAGTGAATAAGACATCTATTAATCATTCAGGAGCTAGGTAGAAGCTTAGAAACTTGTTTACAAATATGTGAACAATTAGAATTTAGGATCTCTTTAGCATTTTAGTCTTTAGGACTTTCACAAGTGTCTGGTGATGGCCACTGCTTTTGACTGGTCTGGCTTGCCCTCCTTCTCCCTTCTGTGATGTATAGCATACATTTTCCATATGAAACAATTATTTTTTCTAGTCAGGATCTTGCCACTTACCATATTGTTTAAAAAGTTATACTATCTTCTTTTTCATATATTTTTAGCACTAATCCTCTCATTCTGTCTAATACCGTGTAACCTTTTCAGTGTCTACTCACCAGGTTTAGTACTGATTAAAGTGCATTTATCTAAGCTACTAGTCCACATTACTGAGCTATATTTTATGAAGATTTTTCATGCACATATATATATATGCGCCTGCACATAAATATTATCTATGCTGCATACATTTATTAGAATTTTCAGCCCATGTAGCATTTTCTGTTTCTCATTTGCTTTCATGAATTATGAATTTATTGTAATAAAACTATAGCAATTTTTGCCACTGCAGGATTAGTCTGTAATAATAGTAACAGTATAATAACTTATTATCATAGCACGACAGCAAAAAGATAGACTGTAATGATTTAATCTAGATGCACTCCTAGAAAATACCTAATATGAGAGTTTTTCATCCATCAGAACTTGTGAGAGACCCAAGAGGGTTAGCATTTGGACACTTAGGTTATGAGATCACGGTGTCATTTACTGGGGACACAATGATGCCATAGACAGTGCTTTTTATTTCTAAAGCAACACATAAATATAAGCAAATTGAACCTCCTGACCCTGTTGTGAGTGACATATATTCCATTATCCCTATTGTAGGGAAACAAATGAAGAGAGAAGTTTTTATAATTCCTTCCAAGTAAGTTAAGTTAGTCTCAGTATCAGGATTAGAACTCTGTTACTGAGTTTTCAGTGAAGATGACACTGAAAATTGCAAAGGCAGAAAGGCTAATAGAAACATGTATTTAAAAACTGATGTTCCTTCATCTGAGAATGCAGCAAGAGTTAAGGACACATAAATTTCACCCTGGAAATCTGGAAGATTTGAAACAATAACTCCTGAAGCATCATTCATAATCAGAGAACATATGAAAAGGAAGGAGAAGAAAAGAAGGAAGTGATCATCTTTTTTATTGTGGCTAATAGTTCTTTGCCTTTGTCATAATCAAGGATTTAAAACACATTTTGAGACAAATATTTAAGAACACAGATATCTGTGAAAAATGGAATAGAATGCAATTTGCATTAGCCAAAGATAGAGGGAGGAGTCATGCCAGACTAGCCTGATTGATAGCTGTATTTAACAAGATAACTAGTTTTCTAGAAGAAAATTATAGTGCACCTTTCCTATCTGGACTTCAAGAGAACATCTGATATGATGACATTATTTAGCCTGAGGAAGAGACTCAGAGACTTACGCGACTTAGAAAAAATTAGTTTTCTAAGTGTAAAACAACTATAGGGAAGAGAGCTAAAAAAAGGAGTAATTTGTCTCCAGAGATATTATTATCAGAATTCCTCTAGCATTACCTTTGGATCTGACAATTATTAGCATTTTCATTTAGGAATTTAGTTTATTAGAAATAAAATCAACCAATGACACAAATTTGAGATAAATTCTCATTATTTATAGTACTGCATTAATATATGAAAAATCTTTGACAGTTCTAAGACACAGAAATAACAGATTTATGATGAAATTAAGCAAAACAAACAAAAATGTTAGGTATTGATACATTTATATTGTTAATTAACAAAAAGTTTAACTTGCAGGCTAGGAAAACAGCAGATGGGAAGGGAGACGTGCATGTATGAATCAATCACAAAACACTTGTGTAACTTGGCCATGACAGAGAGAGAGAGAGAAAGGATAGAAAAGAAAGAAGGGCAAAGAGAATGAGAGAAGGAAAACACCTTAGTATGTATGAAGTGAAGTATTTCCAGTAGGTAATGAAAACTTGATGGTTAATAGTGAGAATGGATAAAACTATTAGAAACATTGTAGAGAGTATTCAAAAAACGATGTTTGAACTGGAGCAGGTACACAGACCAGATGCTTTGATAATTAGAGGAATGAAGAAGATATTTTACATGAGGGAACTGAAAGAGCTGGACTTAGCCTAGCAAAATACTAGCTGAGAAAAAGTATGATTGCTTTCTATAAATAAACGGGGGGCGGGAGGAGGATGAGCTATTTTTGCTGAAGGACAAGGTTACACAAGAACAAATGAATATAAACTAGCTATGAATGCATTTATTCTGCAAATTCATAAAAAGGGTTTTAAGATGGAGCTGAAATGATATGAATGGGATTATATGACATGATTACTTATGATAGCAGGGAATTGGATTCACTGACCCAGGATGCCTCCTCTAGCTCTACAGCATGTGCTCATACAAATTGCAGTTCTGTGCTCAGACCAGTAGATCACCTATTTCTGTGATTAGTTGCTTCCTCTGCTGAGATCTTGTTCAACATTGTCTAAAGTCTCTTCAATTTTCATTTCCAGCAGTGATGCAGTCAGGGAGACAGTTTTGGATTTGTTTCTTTTTTCTTTTTTTTCCCCCTTCTCTCTCTGCCTTTTATGTATAAGGGAAATAATGCTACACTTCTGCATTTTCCAGTGAATTTTCAAGTTTTACTTCATGTATTTTTGGCAGAAAAACAGATCAGGGTGAGTGAAAGCAACAAAGCACATGAAAGGTAGGTGGTAGGCAGGAATTATGTATGAGTAGGTATGAACAACAACCGGTTTTACATCTACTGTAGCACTACTTCAAATATGAGCAGTAATGTATACATGCATGTTACATTTTAATTTTGGTATAAAAGGCATTAACAGCTACTTTGATTTAACATTAAAGAAACATTTTATTTTTACAGACATACAGGAATTTCAAATACAGAGATGTAAATATTTCTCTGTAGATGTTTTTTGTATAAGTTCCGCTGATTCCACAGAATTTTCTTGCTCTCCCAGATCACTGAGCTGATTCTGTGAGGGACCTGATGCCTTGAAGTGCCACGTTGGCTCAGGTGACCTAATTGGCTCAGGTGACTGGGACGATCAAGGTGCATCTGATAATCTTGATGACTCAGATTTCTTTCTTGATGAACGGGGTAGCCAGAATTATCTATTCAAGAACAAGTATTGTTGATAATTTGCCTAGAAGGACATGTGTGTAAGCTATGAACAACTATATAAAACTGTCCATCAGGCCTTGAAGAATTAGCTCTATAGTCCTTGGCCATGATGTTGCAAGAACTTCTGAGCCAAAAGAAAACCATGTGCAACTGGTCAAATGCCATCCATAAAAAATCTCTTTACTAGACAGAAAGTTTCACTTTGCTTTTCATTTGGTCTTGAAAAAGATGTAAGGAAATCTTTGGAATACAGTTGAGTGATTTGGGAAAGTGGTAGCAGAAAGAAAGGAAATTTTGGGAAGAGTAACAAGTGCTAAACTCTTTATTCATCCACTGAGTTGTGAGGGCTATTAGTCAGATATAATGGTAAATCAGTCATAACGTTCAGAGTTTCATCTCTGTCTTCCTGCTGCTGAGCATGTGCTGGATCTGCCTACGGTATTGTTAGGCATGTTAGAAAAATATCAAAGGAGTATGAGAGCAGCAATGCAGAAAAATTTGAACTTGTGTGTTGCATTATGCCCTGTCAGTCACAGTGAATGTTGCCTGACACAGCATGGTATTTGTACCCTGATGGTCTCAAGGGCTTAAAATTCTTAAAAGGAAAGTTTATCTTGAGCTAAGTTATTAAGAGTTTCATCTGAATAAGGAATGAAGGATGTGGCCCTTCAGAAACAATGGTGTCCCAAGAGATTCCTATGTCTTTGTCAATTTAAAATGATGGCAAGCAGTAGCAGCATATTTATTGTATAGCAGTAACTATATTAATAGCCACCACATAACAGCTGAAAAACATTCCTTTTCTATCTGGGCATGTCGCCTTAGTACATTAGCAAAGGTTCAAGAACAGAAGATGACAGGCTTTCATGGAGAATCATGCTGTTAAAATAACATTCTCTCCTGTGCCATAGCTTCTGGCACTGGAACCCACCATAAATTTCTGACATCAGTGTAGTATAGCATTAATATTATGTCTTTAACCCCTTTGATACCATTTCTCTGGGTAAACCTGTATCGAATTTAGAAGGAGGGGAAAAAATTTCACAGGAAAATATACACATATACATACATACACACATACACTGTATTTCTTGCAGACAAATTTCAGAACACAGATTTCAGATTTTCTTTAAAACTCTCATCACTTTTTCAAAATGATGGCATTAATGATGATAGTTCTTTACTTTTCATTTATAAGTGAAAGAGAAATTAGAACCCATATATTTAAAAATGTCATCCTTCAGAATTTTCTGATAAAGTCCGTCTACATCAGTGTATTAATTTCAATAACAGCAGAGTTTAATAGGGAAGAGGGAAAAGCACTCTTTAGCTATTTCAGCAAAGAGTTTTCTTTTATTTTGGGGACTATAACTCCTTGCCCTGTATCGATCCCAAATCACAGTTCTCTATTTAATTCTGTGCAACTTTTAGGTTACATCTGTTACTGTGAAACACAGTCTTTGTCATTTTTTGTAACCATTTTACTCTGCTGATTCTTGATTAATAAAGAAATACATCTAACTATAGATATGACTGAAAGCAAAGTAACAGGACAGCTAGAATGGATGCAGAGTAAGCCAAGGCTTCTTGGTTTGCAAGAGGGCCAAACTGTTTGCAGTGTCAATCTACAAGTTATGGATGAACTTCTGAACTTCACTACAGCTGAAAGAGGAGCAAAAAACAAGCTCTGGTTAGTGACTTGAATGAATACAGAAGGGTCTTGCACATTTGTTGGGAACAGACAACACAGATAATGTATCACACAAATGTTGACCAAATCTGAATTTCTTAGCTTAGAATCACAACGCTAATCACAACTCAGAGAACAGTTTTTTTACATGTTAAATTAATGCTTGAATGTAATTCTTCCTGTTCAGCTCCTTAAGAAGCTGGCCTTTCTTTACAGCACATTGTAAATGAAATATTTCATTTATTTTGTCTTTGCCCTGCATAAGTACCCTGCTCTGCAGCACAGCTCTTCTAGGTGTAAAAAATACTTTCTCACACCATATACTGGAGATCCCCAGCAACACTGGGTCAGACTGCTTTAAACTCACCTTCTTTTCTCCCTTTCAAATTACTATTTCATTTAATATCTATATTTTTGCAGCCCCCCCATTGCATGGAAATGATACGTTCTGATATTTGTTTGTCTATAATTAAATTCAAAAGTGATAGCATAGTAAAAAAGTTGATTAGATTTTCTACTTCTGTCACCCAATTCACTAACAGAAATTCTATTACATACAGTTTGGCCTAAAAGTATTCTTGGCATAATTCCATTAAATCTTGTTTTCTGTTTACATCGAATTCTACTGCTATGTAGGGGGTCTGATCTGCTATGGGATTTAACTTACAAGACATGGAATAAGAGAACAGAAGTTGTTATAAGATACAATAGTTTAGATTGCCAAGACTGACATATTCACCCCTGTGAATGTGTCTCATTTTCTTTCAGTGCACATATAGTGTGAAGAGACACAGGAAAACTCAAAGAATGAACTTTGATGCTGCAAAATTGTATTTATTATGCAGCCAGCTATAACAAGAGCTCATCTGGTTTAAAATATTATTTTGACTTTTGTTTGCTTGGAAAAGCACAGGGTTGTTCATATATATTTTCTTCCATATTCCCTTTGCTGAAACAAGGACAGATACATTTCTTTCCAAGAAGCCAATTACTCACTAACAAAACACAGTATAGAGGTGGAAAGTATCACTTTGATTCATCCTTGGGAAATAATACCATCTCTTCCATTCTGCACCATCATGGAGGCATATGACACTAGTTCTGGAGGTGATGATAAGCTACTGAGCTTCCTAAGCCGCTTGGACTTCTGTCACTCCTTTTCACACCAACTCTATTTTTACCTTTTCAGGACTCTCTTGAAAGCCAAGAGCCCCATTCCTTTGCAAACTACAAACTTCTTCAGTGTTTTTGCTGTCCCCTATTGCAATTCCAGTTACTCTTTGATTTCTGCTGATTTTTTTCATGTTTGTTAGGTCTTACTCCACTATCTTTTCAGTTCTTCCCTAAATTATAAAGGGTAGATGTCTGCTGCAGGGCTTGAGGATTTAGCTGAAGGCTTCCATTAGTGTTAATGGAGATCATACATAAATCTGTGTGCAGCATAGAGAAATCTTTCCCTTCATTTTTTTGGTGAAGGGGGATATGACTGTGATTAATTTTTCTTTGATACCTTCTTAATAAGAAGGATAAGAATAAAGACATTTAAATGGCTTATTTTAATACAGAGTAGAAAATATACTAAGATGCCTATACTTTGTATTTACCCATCTTGTCATTTTAATAAGTAGAAAAGATTTATTTTCACCATTTTCAGTGATTAATTATTGTAGTGCTGGTTTATCAGACTGAAAGCCTTGAACAATTAAAGTCTCTGATTATTCATAGAAGAAATACAGCACAAGCATTATGGAAGCATGAGCCATGCTTTTATCCTTCTTCCACACATACATATTGTCTCACTCTGCTCCTCAACTTAGCCCAGAGGGACCTTTCAGTGAATAAGTGGGTAACTTCATCTCCATGCTTATTTGCTTTTTTGGCCTCACAAGGAGCCAGCTATTGCAAGTGAAAACCGTGAGTTTTGCTGTGCACACATGCCCAGTGATAACTGTGCTGGAATCTACTTACTTATTTCATACAGAACTGCCATCAGCTGTTGGGTCCAGCTGAGATCGATTTGAAATAATATGCCAAAGTTTGAGGGATCTTGTATTCTGTTTCCAAGTTTTTCAACCAAATAATTCCTCATAATCATATTAATCTAATACGATGCCTACAATCTGTATTCTTTTTGGAACAGTATTTCCAATCTAAACTTTTATAGGCTGAAACTAGGAGCAGGTCATGCAGAAACTATTATAGATCTGTCTGACTTTGATGTGGAAGCTAGGGCTAATTGCATTTGACCCCTGCTGCTTTGGGGCAAATATGCACTGTCCTAGCTCTAAATCCTGTTTATTTTCTATTTATCCCTCAAAAAAATCTGTGAAAATGGGAACTATGTTGAATTTTATAATTTTAAAATATGTTTTCTTCTTTAATAGTAATGATAAATAGAACTCTTGAGATTTTCCAAGGCATCTCACTTCAGCTTTACTAAAATAATTTTTCTTTTAGACTTAGTTAAAACTAGTTTGTCATTGATAATTGTGAGACTTGGACCTGGCTATATGAATGTGGCTATGGCACCTTCTTGCTAGCATGTATGCCCAGAAGGAAGACTGAATCCACATCTGCGTGCACCCAGATCCACCTTTTCTCCATTCCTGGCTCCAGAGAGCCAGGGTGGGCTGTAGGAACCTGGCCAAGAGGAGGTGCAGTAGCTGATTATGAGAAAGTGTGAGACTGGTTGGAACCAACCCTCAGAGTCATCTGGTCCCAGGTCAGCAGTAGGAAGATGTTGGTTTGTATGAACAATGAAAATATCACCTATATCTGAATAGTTTTTAAATTTAATTTACAATTAAAAATCTAATGAGAGCAGTACAGTAAAAACCTTTTCAATGTAATTGATTCAGGATTTTCCACCAGAAAACATGCACCACTGAAAAATACCAGTCTAGTACTAAGCATCTAAAATCCTGTTAGAAATCAAGCTACCTGTGGTTGCCCAGAATCACCAAAATACAGTTTTTCAGTTTTCTGCTTCAGCTAGTTTGTCTACAGTTTTTATCTATCCTACAGAAAATTTTGGTGACTGTTGATGTTTACAACATGCTTTTAAATGTAAAAAGGCACATAAAGCAAGTGTTACTGTGATGCATGCACTGTTAACAGCTCTTAGCCTGAAAAACTTCTTGATCTCACTCAGGGCTTGACTGCCATACCTCTAAGTTTCATTAATTTTTGACAGTCCTTCCTGAGATTAAAATCTTATTTTCTTTGTATAATCACAGTCTCTAAATGGTAGGAATAATAATTTGGCATTTAGAAAGCACTCAGAAGTTAACTTTGTTATGATTGTATGATTGAAAATGAGGAACTTTATTTAAATATTTAAACAGTTGCTTTTGGAATGTAGTCCTAGTATTAGTTGCCTCTAACTTTTTGTTAAATAGAATTAAAGAATTTTATTTTTCATTACTATTATTCCCATCTGGGTTTCAACTCAATGATCATAACGGGAGCTAATTGCAAATTCTATATTTAGGTTGGCTAGCAATTCCTTTACAAAGGATTACTGTGAGCTCTTCTTTCAGAAACTTTCACATATGTATTATTTACAGCAGATATCTGATATTAGCCAAGAGATAGCCCCATGGCTTTGTCCCAGACAATTCAAATTCTGATTTGCTTGTAATGCAAAGTGTTAAACATTGTAATTTATGTTCTCTTGCTTGTGAGTCTATAATCAGTATTCTCAGACAAAGTACAGAATACACCTTTTCCAATCTGTCAGAAGCTGCTAGTAATGTTCTGAGGACATCTTTCATTTTTGACAGTGGCCACAATAATTGGGGTGGGGATGAAGGCCAGAGTCTTCACGTATATACAACCTTTCCTCCCCATTAGTCCAAGAGGAGGCAGGTGTACTGAACACCCATTCACTGAGACTGGGGACATACTTGAGCCGTTCCCATAAAAACCCCGCATCTGGTGTATGGCCTCATCCTGTTCTGCTGATGCTGTCAGTGAAGCGAGTGAGATAGGAGCTTCTGCACGGCTTTAACAACTGAACAGCTAAAGAGTCTCAGTGGCCAAGAGATGAGAGTAAATATCACTCGGCAAGCTTCATGGGCTAGGAAGAAGCTGTCAGTAGTGCATCATCCCTCCTAGAGGACTCACATGAACCAGAGCCCAGGTACCCTCATCACTAGTCTCATCACCTGTTCTTATGGGAAAAAAAAAGTGGGAAAAAAAAAGTGGGAAAAAAGAAAGCTCCCTCTTCATTCTCCATGGGGAAACAGTCTGCATGGTCATCAAGATTAATTTCTAGACACCTATGTAGCATCCTTTGAGCAGTTCGTCATATCCAAAACACTGAATATTTCAATAATTTTTGATGTATGTATTGCTTACCCTATAGAGCAATGTTCTTACAATCCAGCTTTTCTCTGGCAGAACAAAGTAGAAGAATAAGTAGTACTGCTTTTTCCCAGTTGACAATTCCATCACTAGCCTGGCCACAAAAAATGAGTTGCCCTGGGGGTCAGATGGGCCTGTGCCAACCGTTTACCAGAGGCAACCACTTGGCATCTGCTTACAATTGCTCTCAGATGGCAAATGACTGTGCAGAGACTGCTACCAGCCAGAATAGTTTAGAGCAATCTAAAGTGCCTCTAAATTTTGCAAGTACCAGAGCTACCTTAAAGCAACAGAGCAGGAATTATCGTAGAGCTGAGATCATCTGAGCATAGATCATCTGAGAACCTGGGATTTGCAAACCCTTTGTGGCAGCATTGTATGCCTGGTATGTTCAGTAGAGATGTGAGGAGAATATTGATTCTGCACCAGTATCCTTAGTATTGGAAGAAAAATATTGGAAGGAGCCTTGCAATCCTCCACATCATGTGCTTTGTCTACTATCATATGCTACAGGCCAGAAAATACATTTTAAAGCCCAGTTTAAGATGAAAAGTCAAAACAATTCTGGCAGTAGGAATAACATAGGATTCACAAGTAAGAGCAACCTTTTACTTGTGAATTTATTAAAGAGAACTCCCCATGTGAGCCCCCATGTGAGTGTAGGAAGTGGAACACTACCCACACTAGATAGGACAATAAATAATTCCCTCTCTTCAAAAACAATTAGGAGTGAGAAAGCATTTGCTTTTAAACACAGACCTGACAATCGATTTAACTCAAAGAATGTTTTTTCAGCCATACCAAGTGCACACTTGAGAGACTGTGCTGCTGCTAGGAGCACAGGACAACAGTGCCAGGGAAAAGAGGGCAAGGTGCATCCACTCCCTCTCCCCTTTGCAGGGCTGGTCCAGTGGCCAATAGAGGAAAATGTCCCAAACCCTAAATTATCCATCAAGGCAGGTGGACAAATATCTTTTCCTCTCCCATAGGAGACCATGAAAGCCCTGAAACAAATATGGTGCAATAAAGAAATTTATTTAATCTCTTTGAACCCCTAGAGGTAGTAATGTACTAGGTAATCCAGGACTCTTATCACAAGTTTATGTTGTTTATATCCAGAATTTTTCTATTCTAGTTAGAGGCCTTATTGATGTAGAATTCTTTTTCTCTGGTTTATATATTTTTGCATTGGTCCCAATTATGGTTGTGCAGAGAAGTCTACTTGTAGATATTTTACTTTTAAACATAGGAGATGTTTCATGATGTTCTCTTTTTATACTTTTTGAGTCCTTGACCACTTTTTTATTCCTGATTCCTGAACTCCCCTTCTGCAATCTTTTCCCAATAAATTATCACTTACCAATGTTTAATAGTAATTTTCATAATTTTTTTTGTTCAACTTATTATAAGCAAATATATTCAGTTAGGTACTGCCTACTTCCTGGGTATCCAGTACTCCTTCTTTGGTACCTACCATCCCCAAACCCAGACATTTAATTAAAAAGAAGCATTTGAAACAAGTGTTTTATTAAAATCAGTAGGTCAAGAGATTCTTTGCACACTCAGCTCTCAGCAGGGGGGTGTCTGCTGGATATTATTACAGTTAGAGCTGAAATCAAGTTAGACTGAACTTAATGAACTGGCCTAGCTGCATGTCTGGGTTTTTATAGGCTTTCTAATGTACACTGTTTTCTTAATTGTCCATTTGCTGTTTTTCTATTGGACTGGAGCTTCATTACTTAATGTTTCTACTATACTTGAGAGATGAAAAGTCATTTAGCAGAAAAGTACATTTACTGTAAGTGCTAAATGTTCTCATTATCTCCTATGGGCAGAGCCTGGACATCCTTAAATCCATTTATCTAGCACAGAAGACCTTTTGGAAGAAAAATGGATTTATTTTCTACGCTCTTTTCATTGATGACATTTTGGAAAAATATTGGCACACTAAAGGAAACAAAAAGTTCAGTTCACAAATCTAAGGGGAACTTAGTTGGAGCTGCTAGAGACTCAATTACTTTGATATTTAAGAGGGAAAAAAAAAAACCCTTAGAAATTCTGTTTTGAACAATTAATAATCAAAGAAGTATTCAGTTTCCAACCAAATACAGTCCTTTCAAAAATCCGGATACCATTTAAATCATGTAAGTCATGGGAGGGAGAGAACAGCAGTCAGAAGCCAGTCAACCCTTGGTGAAATCCACAGAAACCTCCTGGAGTGTACTGTGCTTCACCTTGGGGTGTGGGGAGATGAGGGAGAAAGAACGTAGAACGAATGCACAGAAGAGAGAAAGGGAAAGAAATGGTGGAAATACAAACGTGTGTGTCTGTGTCTGTGCGTCTCTGTGTGTGTGTGTGCGCGTGAACTTAGTTTATTTTTACAGAACAGAGGAAAGAATACCCAGTACATGATTCTGGTTGGGTTCTTCCTCGGCATTTCACTGGTACCAATGATATCTTCGTTAAGATGGGAGGGGAGGGAGGGAGAAGAAGAAGAAAAAGCACTTTAGAAAATTTAACTGACAGCAAATAAAATAGCATTGATTTTGTAGAAAGATGTGAGGATAAAAGTAAAAAAAGAATAATGTCTGGAATAAGTTAAAGTTTTGGCTGATGTTCATTAGCAAAGCTGCTGTAACATGCAGTGGTGTTTTTATCTTTACTTCAAATTAAATCAAACCATGGCTGCTAGATTTTACACAGTACATGATGGTGCATCGCATCACCAGAAAATTTTCATTTTGAAAAGTGAATTAGACACTTGAATATCCTATGAAACTGATGGAGGCCATTATCTTGTTTGTTATTCAGGTCTTTAAAAAATCCCTTGATGCAGCAATAATTGCATGCCTGAATCAACTGACTTTATGTAAAACAAAGTTTCAGATACTTTCTTCAAAATATTGCTCTCAAGCCTATTACATTTAATGTCATTCAGAACAGTCCCAAGAAACTTGGAGAAAATTGCCTTTTTGATTTTTTTCCTAATGTACTGAAAGCACTCTCTTGCAGTTTTATGTCCTTATCATTCCACAAAGTATTAACTGTGTTTTTCTAGTGAGCTGCCATTGTTAGCAAGATAACTATTGCATAAGCTGCAGAGCTGTACATCTTGAATTATAAAGTGGGATGGAGAAATCAAGTGATGTGATTGTCATTCTATGCAGTTAACAGAATATAGCACTATAAGTGGTGATGTTGGGTCCAGCCCTCCAGGCTCATTGACTTCAGTAACTCTGTCTACTCATGTGCATAAAAATTCTTTCAAGATCACACCCAAGGTTAAATCATGGGAACTTGGAAATGGGAAACTTTAGAAAATACTTCTGAAAATAAAACAAAGGGCCAACTGAAACTAATGGGAAATTTTCCATTGACTTCAAAGGCGGCAGAATAGAATCAGAGCCATGAAGCTTCATACATGGGAAAGGAATCTGTGACTATGATTTTGTACTAGTTTCTCAAAATTGTATTTTTATTATAGACCACCTTCTTTTACCAATTTTAATAATTTCTGGCTTCTCTTGAAATAAAGCACATAGTCTTACAGCCTAGTGCAAATAAACCTATCTCCCTGTCAAAATTATAAAATAAATATGAGAAGTAAAGTATTATAGAACTTGAATATTTAAAAATAAGCAATAAAATAACTATCATTCACAGTAAAGTCTGTTTTGTACTCTATTAACAATACCAATACTAATTTTGTTGAGAAAGCATACAGGACTAAATGTTATTCTAACATATTTTCATACAACATTGGAAAGAAGGTCAGAATGGGGGCTTTTTTTGTTTGTTTTTTAAGAGAGGAAGATTGTTCACTTTCTCAAATTTTATTACCCAATTGTGGCACCAGTTTTAAAAAATAAATATTTCTCCATAAATCTTAGATAAGTTTAGAACCAAACCTGAAAAAAACTTTGTAAGGTGCTAAGAATTATACAGTTCCTTTTTACTCATTTCTTAAAATGTCTGTGTAATCCCTTAGTCAGACTTTGGTTTGAAATGTCAAAATATTGTACAGCATGTTCTCTGCTGGACAGGCACAATAAAATGGCTTGTTTTCATCAACAGAGAATTTGGCCCTGGAAGCAGAAATGCCTGAAAATTGGAGAGATGCATTTGCATTCCTTTTTTCTTGATGTTTGAGAACATTTGTATGACTTTTGAGAAGGCTTTCAAAAGTGAATTGTAAGCTGTTGTGTTGAGTTCATCTTACATTATCTTTCTATGAACACTTGCACCAGAAAATCAATCCTAGGAATTATGAGCATTGAACATGAAACCAGAAGCTCTCCATATGACTAATGTGACCAACTGCAAATAATAAGGACACTTTCAATAATAAGCCATCTCATTGCTGTAATTTGCAGAATATTTTATTGTATAATTCCAAATAATTAATATATTTTAGAAAATCGTGATATTTGAATCAAGAGCACTCCAGCAACAGAATAAGAGGTGATACTTTCAGTTATCTATTGCAATTTTTTTGTCTCAGTTTGAAGATTAAGATGGCTTATTCAGTCCTATGTCAATAGAAGTGCAAAAAGTGGTGAAACACACAAAGATTTATTTAATTTTGGCACAAAGTTGTCCACATGATATTGTTGAATCAAGATATTGGGGTAGTCTGCCTATGTGGAGGATCCTGGCATTACCAGCATGAGGTATATTTTTTGCTCATGAAGTAAAATAACTCCTATGAGTTCTACCCTGTCTCATTCAGTCTACATTAAAACCTGGATGCCATAAAATCTAGGCACTTTTGTTCATGTGGGTCTCTGTATTCCAGGTTTATATTTGCTTTCCACTGTGCATAGTTGACACAGTATGTGCAGCTATTCTTTTTGGCTTTGGCTCTGCAATGCCATTCAAAAACCACAAAGACAAATTCCCTCTGCAATTCAGAAAAGGCAGACTTGCAACTTTTCAACATTTAAAAGGACTTTTGTCACCCACTGGTAGAGAGACAAGGTAAAACCAGCATGGTCACTTTAATAGTTGGTACTTAAAACAAAGATGGATTTGAATAGTTGCTGTGGCTTTTGGCAGTGTGTGTTTGTGCTGTTCTGTGACACAGCACAATAGTTTCCAAGCTGTCTTAACCACAGCATCAGGGGAAGCTGTGTACTTGTTTCCTTGTAACCTTGTAAATCATACTGTCCATTTACATGCTTTCAATAAACAAAAGAATTTCTGCAAGTGCTTTCATTAAATTGAGTTCCCCACTGTGACACCAGTCTTCTTCCCTATACTTGCATTGAATGACTCTGTCTGAGGTTGGTAGTAAAGGCTGAAGGGAAAAAACCAAACCAAAATAACAAAGCTGGAACAGTCAAACCTCAGGACATTAAGGGCCACGTCTTCAAAGCTGGATGTCTAAGCAGAGAGAACATTTGGTTTCATTGATTGAATGCAGACTAGGAGACAGGAACTTGTAACTTTTAATTTTACTTGTGCTCCCGTCTCACTTTGCAACCCTTAAGCAACTTTATTTAACTCTGAGGAAGATCTAGTACTGCCTTTTTTAGAGTTGCAAAACCAATCCCAAAGGCCAAGGGAGACTTAAGACACACTTTGAGTTGTCCTCATTCTGGGCTGTTCCAAGGGTGCAAGAAGGCCTCCTGAAGGAAGCTCAGAATAACCTCTCAATGTAGTACACTTACATAAGATCCTAAAGCCCTTGGCCTTGCTCCCTTATATCCCATATACTGAGTCTTATCCTGCATTTCTTGGAAAAGTCTGAGCTGCTTTTGATATTGGCTGTGTCAGAGCAGTTTCCTCTGAGGAGACTAAAGGTTTTCTGTAGTTCCTATATTCTGCCACAACACTGTATGCAGTCCACAGCTGAACCCAAAATACACAGCCGTGATGTCTCAGTTTCTCAATCTAAACTGAAAAATAAAAATGCTTTTTGAATTCCAGGAGGAGGCTAATAATGTTTGTCAAGCCATGATTTTGCAAAGGATAGTTAGCTAACCCTGGGAACAAAAGCAGCTGAAGCACAAGGCCTTATCTCCCAGGAGAAAATGGGAAGGGCCACAAAAGGATTCACAGCAGGAAGAACAAACCATACATCAGCTCCTAGCTAACATATTACCTTTCAGTGACAGGGCTGCCTGCGATAGCAGGGGTCTGGACTCCGTGACCCAGGAGGTCAGTCCCAGTCCTGCATTCCCATAACACACAAACAAACCAGGGAATTAGCCTGTCTCCTGCTGACAGCCATCTGGTCAGAAACACGGTCAGTGTTGCTGTTCCAGGGTAGAGCTCTCAAATCCCAAACTGACGTGTAAATGAGCACTGGGGTGAATATAATTAACTATATCTTGTATTGCCAAAAAATACCTTCACAAAGCCGGCACATAAACATATGAGGCCTGGCCTTTTGACTCCTTATTTTGAGGATGGAAATCCAAAACCTGACAAGTTTAAAAAAAAAGTATCAGAAAAGGAAAATTTCCTTTCTTTCTGCCATTACACTGTCTCAATGAAGCCTGTGGTACTGCCACAAACCCTGTTTCTTTGCCTGTTGAACACAAGCCATCAGAGGACACTTTATCTTGTTTATTTTCATCACCTTTGTAGTGAGATATCTGGGACAGCCTACCCACGCAGCTTTATGGAGAATGCTGGCTTTAGGTGCTTGGCTTAATTTTACTTTCTGTTATGCTCAGGAGATACTGAGTTATCATAAATATTCAAGTGGGAAACCAGGCGGCATAATTAATTGGTCATATTTACTTAATGCTCACACTGAATTTTAGAAACACATCCACTGTTTTTATGCCTGATGATAGGTTCTGACTTGCAACCTTGTCAATTTTGATTTTATTGTGAATCTTAAGATATGGCATGTGCTTTATGGCTCGTTCTCCTGGAACCTGTGGGTCTGGAAGAACTTGGCCTTTTCTTCCCTAAGATGCAAGACTTTGTGATTATAGGGATGTGAATAGCACTTGCAAATGTGAACGCTAATGGCTGTTTTGCCCACCACAGCATTTCTTAGAAAAAGAAATTATTTCAGCAGTTAAACAACACCGTTTAGAGCTTTTCTGGGTGCAGAGTTCTACTTGCCATACATTAGAAGGATGGTCTCATTTTCAATCCTGTCTTCACATGCTGCTTCCAACAGTAAGGTGGTTTTCACCCAAAGAGCTTTTCAGAGAAAAAACAGTGTCTACAAAGAAGAGAGTCTGAAGAGTAGAGTTTTTTCTATCAGTAGAGTGACACTAGTCTCTCCAAGCACCCTTTTTAGTTGTATGCCTGGCTGCTCCTGGCTCAGTAATTAATCAGAAGTTTGGTGCTGGAGTCAGAAAAGATAAATAAGACTGTCTCACATGCAACTGCCTCCTCTTCAAACTGTTTTTTTCAGACTGTACTTCTCCTAAGGAATAGCCTTAAGTTGCCACCTCATTTTTCACCATACTCATCACCCATTCTAATGACTGATGGCTGGACACTACTGACCTAGTCTGGATTAGAAAGGGTGATCAGAAAGTGAATAATGATGTATACAATGACAAGCATGAGTGTGCCCAACAGATCGCGGGATATAACTATCCTTCAGCAATAAAGCAGTGTTTGAATCTTCATGGCTGTGTTAACACTGTAAGATCATCTTCACTATGTCCTGCCGTAGCTGATGCAAAAGCTGAGCTAACTCTCTCAGAGGGAGATTGCAAATACAACATGGAAAGGAAATTCTCATTTGTGATTGCAAATTTGTAACTGCATTTTTTAGAGAAGGAGAAAATAAGTAAGCCTTGTTTGCTGTTACCAAGCATTTACTGACGTCCAGTACATAGCTGTCAAGAGACCATCTCTGGAATTTATTTTTTAGCACATTCAGACAGCAGAAAAATAGTGATTGATAAGAAAAAAGACTTTAAAAAATGTGATTGTTATTACTTAGGTAATAATGGCAGAGAGGAGTGGAAGTTTTTGAAGTGTTCATCCACCAAAAGGAGGGAGAGATTGATCAGGCTGGATGCTGAGGTATTACTGGTGGTGATGGGATGAAATTGAGTGCAGGATCAGAAGAAGCAAAGGTGTGGATATCCTCTGCTTTTGTTTCTTTTTATCACTATATTTATTCTAAAATTGTATTTGTCAAAAGTATCAAATTTAGAAAGAGCTAACATTTTTGCTAAATTCTCTTTACATTGAGGCACAACCAAAGTTATGGATTCTATAGGTTAGTGAAAAATGAGGCTCTTTCAAAATATCTTATCTCAAAGGGGGTGAAGTGAGCTTGTGAGCAAGTCCTTCTTACAGAGGACTCTGTTTGACAATCTTCCCAGCAGTTCAAAAGGAAAAGACATAACCTAGCAAGTTCAGACTTTATTTAGACTTTATGTAGCGGCTGGTCTAATGACCTCTTTCACCAAAGTTTGGTCAGGAGACTGAGAAGAAAGATCCCATCTATATCATACAAAGAATACAAATCGAATTGAAAAAATAATTTAATGATGTTTCTGCAAAGCTTAGAGAAATAAAAATTGCAGATGTGTTCAAACTGAAACCTTAGATTCAAAACAGTCTGAGCTTCAAGGCAGTGCAATTCTATATACAGACATTGTGGCTTGGGTTTTTCTCTACAGGAAAGGTTCAGGGGTCATTGAAGAGAAGAGCCCAAAACATGATGATATGTTTCAGTTCCTTCTGTGGTCACTACCTCATTCTATAAAGTTTCCAGTCCTCTAAAGCTAAAGCAGGGCATTGCTATTTAGGGAACTAGAACTCACTGTAGCCCTGGAAGCACATTTTTGCATCATTGTTTTGCCATTTTATTTTTGTTCTCACTTTAAAAACTCATGGCCTCAAAATCAGAATAGAGTAGTGAAGACTCTCTTTTCCATTTTTGTTGCATCTAGAATGTTCAGGAGTAAATAACAATTGCTTGAGATTACATTGTTTGGTCAGTTTAGGTTTAATATTATATTTATGGTCAACAGTAGCTATCCAGAGTTTCAAAATGCAGAATTTGAGCTGTGTTGATGACTTTTAAGCTATCAGATACATTACAGGATCATGCCATATTTAATTTCTGAGTCAAATACTCTGCAAGTGTAATGGACAGGGCCGTGCATGCTACATTACTGCTGGTGTGTTCAGTCCCTAGTTCTGACCGTAAAGTGTGACTCACTAAAACATAAGAAACTCGCAACTGAGACAGGCCAGCAATCCATATAGCTCAGTGTTTTGTCCCCAACAAAGACAAGAAATTGTTGGAGTTGCTTTTTGTCATCCATTTTCCCCCTGCATGCCCCCAGCAGTACCTGGAACGGTGGAACTAGACAGATTAGAGGGTGCATACCTTCCTCTTCTCTTTAAGAGAACCTGTTTAAAGACCATAAAATTGTGGAATCCTTTTCTGAACCTGCCAAAACTGTCTGCTCCACAGATACTTGTAGCAGGAAATTTCACTTCACTATCTGCTGTGTATAGGCGTACATTGTATTATCTGTTTTATACAGATATCTTAATAATTTTAATGAATCTCAGTGGCTCTTGGTATTAAAAATATGATTTTCATACAGGAATTTTCCTAATTCAGTGCTTGTTGTCAGGCAGAGGGAGTCAGGAACTTCCCAAGTGAAGACTGATGCCTGTGAATTCATAGTTAATTTGCTACAGGTACCTATGCAAATCACCTTAAATTTTCTTTCCTTATAGTGTAGCTCAATGATTTGTGGGAAGTGAACTCTGAAAGTGACCAGAACAGCCACAGTGAATGTGTTTAAACATTCAATGCTTAGTCAGTCCTTATCTGTGCTTCAAAAATTGTTGGTTATTATTAATAATAATGAACACTATTGCTTTGGCAAGCCTTCCTCCTTCATATAAACCCTACACAGAAGATTTGAGTAAATTTTTTGGGGGGAGGAGGGTTAATGCTGAAAATATTTGCCGTGAATGTGGAACCAGATTTTTTTTTTCTCTTTCGTACAAGATGGTTTTCTGCTTCACTGGAACAGAGGAGGGCAATATCTCCCAAGAGGCTCAAAAGCCTTGAAGATAATTGCTGCCAGGGTGGGTTAGTTTAAGCCTGTGTTTGGATAGAGCATGTGGCAGTATCTCTCAGGATGTATAGTATTAGGAAATGCAGTTCATTTTGATTGAACTAGCAAGGAAAGGATTCCTAAAATAATATTATGCAGTAAACAAACTCCACAGCTCTGGGCTGAGCTCATTCAAGCTCTTAGGAGTCAGTAAGTGTTATCCTCTGGAACAGCTGCAACTGTTTCAGTTTTTGTCCTTTATTATTTCACGCCACTTTTTGAATTAAGGTCAGCTATTTACTATAATGGGTCAGAGAGGCCTAGATAGATCTGGAGTGAAAAGTTTGATAAATTCCTGCCAAATCCAAACTGAAGGTGTGCATGTGTGTGAAGGCTCAGGTGACTTCCCCCCTTCATATTTATTCTAATCCTCAGTGCCACTTCTTTTGTCTAGACTGTATGTCCTGAGTAACACAACACAGACAGAGAAGCCCAAAGGCAGAGGTGGAGTAAAGAGGGCTTTGCACTATAAGAAAATTTCCTTTGTGTAATCAAAGCAACATTTGCAGCTACTCCAATTCTCAGAACCATTTTTCCAGGCCACTTGTAGGCTCTGCTGCCATTCATCTATCCATACAGCAGAGGATTTTGTTGTTTTTTTTTCTTGTCTGCTCCATAGGTATCCTTCCACATCTGCATGTATGTATGTAATATGAAACAGGAAGGTGCAAGACTATGCCTGCTGTTATGTGTGTATGCAATACGAATATTTCCCTGGCCATCAAAGGTGATTTGCTTTTTAGTTCCCTTATCTTATAGCCCCCCATACAAAAGGATTGTATAGAGGTCAGAACAGACTAGCAGAGGTAAAATTGCTGAAAATACAATGGATTGGATGTAAAGTTAACATTGGCTTTATACCCGACATCAGTGGGTTACAACAAATATATGCTTTATTAGCAAAAGTTTAAGTAAAGAACCTGTGCCTCCAGTATCGAAAATTTTGGTGGAGACATAGGTCAAGATCCAAGATTTCCCATGCTTACAAAGACGGGAATTAGGGACCTACCTCAGTTTTTAGTCCAAGCAAAAAACCATCAGCAACCCCCCAAATCCCTTAGCAGGTCTTCATATGAGGTCCATTTAAAGTACCCAGATGTCTACACAGAAAACATAAAGAAGTGTTTTCTTAGTTGATTCATGCAATGACCTGAATAGATAGAGTGCTCTGCAAGCAGAAGAAAACAATAATTGCATTTTTGAGCAGGCATATTTTGGTGCCTGTAGAATAGCTTAAAACTCTATCTCACTCTTTTTAAAAAATATTTCTCCCTCTGGCCCTCTCTCAGGTTTTTATTGTGCACTGCCTCTCTGCCTTCCTGAACTCATTTGAGATGTCTAATTTTGTATAAGCACAAAATGCTGATAAGAATACTTCTCTGATTCCTTGCAATAACGACTGTGCTGAAAAGTAGCACAAGGACACATATTGATAAGGAGTCCGTTGCCTGAAATGCTTTGACACGTCAGATGGAATTTGCTTTTGGGCTGAAGGCCAACTCCAGGCTTCTGCACCTCTTAGGACCCACTTAAAATCTATTAGGAGAGTTTAAGTGGTGCGCAAGTCTCTTGTTGGCTGTCTGCACAGGGCTAAAGAACACCCACTGTGAAGTATTAATGGTAGAGGACTATGTTTTTTGCTCTACTGCTGGTAGGTGTCATTTATGGGCCTGCTGGCAATTTTGATCTCACTGATGCAACCACACACAGACCTCAAAGGCAAAGGGGAGAAGTGGAAAAACAAAGCTGAATTGCTTTCTGTGCTCTCTTCTGTCTTCGTCAGGACTCTTTCAACATGAATGCTTTGAACTTCCTAAGTGAAATAAGCTTAAGAGAGATCTTTAAAAAGAGTTTTAGAGCAGTTATTGAGAAAATATAATGACAGAAACTTTAGGACAGAATACCAGGGGTCTATTCTGCTGTGAGTTGCTTCTACAAAAACACACATAGATCTCAGGGTCTTTCCTGTCACTCCTGTACGTTGTGGAGAAAATTAGACTTATTGCCATTACTGTATCCTCTTTCCTCTGTTCACAGTCAGAAGACTTTTGATGCTGTGTAGCATGTGAAACTACTCACACAGAATATTCTGTCCTGCAGCCATCAGCACAGGGCAAAAGAAAAATTGGCTGGAGCAGCACGCTTCCAGCTTCTGGAAATATGATGTCCATTTGGCTCTGCTTTGTCTTTGTGCACCCCTTGTGTTGGCAACATCTCTGCTCCTTCAAGGAAAAGGTAGAGCAGGAGGAAGACTGAGAAGTGACTTTAATCATAGCTGCAGATGTAAACACCATTTCTTCTTCGTCTCTGTCTTTTCTTCCCCAGGGAACTGAGCTGCTGCCAGAAATTAAAGGCAGCTAGTAGTTTCTTGGTTGATGTAAACTGTTGTAGCCAGTGTTTAAACATGTAATCTGTACTCCTTCATCCTGCAGGAGCAGTGCTCTTGCTGGCTGACACTGCCTTTGTTTATTACTTTGTGAGCCCTTAAGACCTCTCATGATCTTATTGTGCTTTTAATTCCATGGCTGAGAATCACTGGGTTAGAAATGTCTATTTACTATTTCTAGCTTGTTCTGATTTCTACTTGTACCTAAAACTGAATCTACTCTGTGTTAAGTTCTGTGCAGTCCCATGCAGCCTCCCTGTCTCAAAGAACTTTGAAGTTAAATGGGAAATCTGAATGACTGCTGGGGAAAGGTAGTATTGTACCCTTTTACCAAAGGAGAACCAAACCAGAGCAATGTGCTAGAAAAGTTTGCTCTCCGTCAGAATTGGGACTTGGAGATTCACATCCTCATTGCACCAAACAAATTCTTTAATCCCACCACCTGTCATATTTTCCTCAATGCTTTTAATGTGTACATTCTTAGGATATGTGCTTGGCCATCAATACTGAAAAGGGACAACAGAACCCTCTCACTGAAAATAATTATCATACAGACTTACTGGAATCCTGAATGCAAATAAGCAAAAAATTTGGCAAAACCAAACAAAATTAACTGGAAAAAAAAATCCATAAATGGTCCATATCCTTGGTAAACTGTTCTCCCCTACTGCCTCTGGTGTTTCTTTCCTCTCTGTACTCTAAGGGAAATCACTGGTTCTACTTACGTCCAGGTAAACTGTGGATTTTGAAAGAATGCCACCATGTACTGGATGTTTTTGTACTGCTATAAAATAGTTACTGCTGTATCTTTAGTGTTTTATATTGCTGTAAAATAAAATTTTTTATTCTGATGAAATGTGGGAGCACAAGGTGTTTCCTGTATGAAGTGCTCTAGTGTCATTCCTGGAGTAGTGAGAATATTGCACTTTCTCCATCTGTGCATAAGAAAAGTGTAATTGGATCGCTGGGAAAAGCTAACAAATCCAGATCCCCAGACCCTTGTCAGGCACTGTTGATGCTGAGATATTGTACAGTTGATAAATAATTCAGCTATTTAGCTGGATAGGGACTTCAGCGGCTTAGCTGTACATTCTTCATCTATCATTTTAATATCTTTCCCCTTTTCTGTTAACTGGCTATCTGATGGCAATGATTTAAAAAAATTGTTTGATAACGTTCTGTTTGCCTGTTTCAGGCGCAATGTCATATAAGCAAGATTTGTTTTCTAGCTGGGGAACATCTTTTGTTCAGTGGTCCCATAAGTGACTACACCATACATGACAGGTTTTCTGAAGCAGTTAGGGTGCAAACAACTTTATTAATCTTTCTTGATAGCTCCTTAACAGTGTTTACAGACTAGTTCTTAGTACTGTGAAGGAGTAGCATGCTAAGTAATATTAAAAGGGGAAGGAGAGATCTCCATCTGGCTTTGTTGGAAAGATGAACGTATGATGATACTTTCAGCTTTATTTATATCAAGGTGCCTCAGAGGTTGAGGGGCAGCTAGTGCCATATTTTCTTCCTGGGCCATATGCTACAAATAGGGAAGATAAGAACATGGCAGCCCACACTCATTTGCCTAAGACCCTAAATGAATGATACCCCACAAGGTTATGTGACACCATGCAGAATCTCATCAATGATGTAGCACCATGCAACACATTTAAAATGTGTCAAGATGTTGTCTCCACAGAAGCAATGTTTAGTCACTTAGGTCACTAAAAGCAGCTTTTTCAAATTATCCACACACATTTGGCCAGGCTGCCCACATATCTCTAGATAAAAGCAAACTGTTTGCTTCACAATGTAGAATAATTTATAGGTAGGGACTGATTTGCTTGCAAAGAAACAGCAGGTTGCCTTCATCTTTTCTTAGTACAAAATGCATTATGCTAAATGCAGTACAGAACATTTGTGTTCCGAAAGGGGAATTATTTTAAATTAGTTTAGTATTATTAGTTTTTCTCAAACAGACATGTCCACTTTTTGTCACAGAAAGCTGTAATCCCTCTGGAAAAGGGTCAAGAAAGCAAACAAAGAATATCTTTCTTTTCCTTTTACCATGTTAAGTACAGCTGTCCAGAGGCAGATAATTCCACAACAGCTTTCATGGTTTTAAAATGTGGTATGTAAACACTATTTTATGAATGTTTTCATGAAATGAAATTTTGATAAAAGTTACCTTTTTGGGTAAAAAGGTCAGTTTTTTACTCTTCCTCTATTCTTTTTTCTCTCTCTGCTTCTGGTCATAAGTGATCAGAAAGTATTGGACCTCAGGCGTATTTCCTATTGAAAACATAATCAAAACTGACAAATCTCCATGAAACGTTTTGGCTTCAATGAAATCGTATATTTTAATGAAAATGCATTTTGCTGAAATGTTCCAGATAGCTCCTCATGTAAGATTCTTTTCATCTGTCATTTCCAACTTTCTCAGTCCAGGTTTATATCATCACATAGTACATTGCTGAGTTTCTGGAGTCCTAGATGAGATTCATCAAAACTATTTCACCTAAGATATGAGATCAGATCTCTGGGGATGAAAGACTAGGGAATTAATTCACCACCATGCTAAACTGATCATTCTCACTTTTTGACAAATTTGTTACATTTTGAACAGTGCAGCATTAGACTGGTCAAAAATTAGACTAGGCCTTGAGGGAAGGTTAATAAAGACACCAATAGCCCTTTGCTAGAAGGTGCAATACTCCACTTAATATGAGTCCTGGAGGTGATCATCTGTTCCCCGTTGCTTAGGGGAGTGAAAATATCATGATGCTCACCATCTGGAGTAAATTTTCAACAATCAGCAATTTTATAATAAAAGCAGGGATATTTCCTTATAAGCAGATGATTCGGCTATCAATGACTTTGGGCTGCCTTGAAGTCCTACACAACTCAGAAGTTCACATTAGTTAAAAACCTGGAGTTCTGCACATTTCCTTCTCCCTTGTGTTCTATGAGGGAGTCCTACCTGCTTGTGCAGGCAATTAAAGATTTGCTTTTATATTTGCCATGTGTGTCCTCATTACCTTTTACTCTGAGAGCTACAGTTAGCTGAAGTAGTTGTTTTTGACAATTCCTATATTGTAATTCAGGACTCCACAGGCAGGAAGTCCTTAGTGGCAGTTTTCCATTTCTAGAACTCTCCTTCTGGTTCTGCCGGAAGCTGAAACGATCAATAGCAAAGGTCTGTGCAGGATTAGTCCACACAGATGGGCATTCAGATTGGACTGGGTAGTATGACAAACCAAAAGATGAATTTGCATGGATAGCACAACAGTGTCCACTAATGAAGCTTGCAGTAGGAAATACACTTTTTCTTTGATGTTTTCCATTAGATGTTCTATAGTCTTTCATTTCTGAAATTGAAAGAGATAGATATACTGTTTTTTATTACTAAAAATAGTCATATTCCTTGACATACATTGACTATCACAAAAAATTGTATTAACCTATAGGGCATCTGTGTGCACAAGCAGAGATAATATTTTTTGTCACAGAATGGAAACAAAAATGTTTCTGGGCTCAGAGGTTTATTAATTGTCACAGGTGATACAGTCTGGATGAAATTATGCACCATCAAGGTTTGAGAATAACTTCCTTCTGTCATAAATAAATAACTGTTAAAGTGAATGCAGGAATGAAGATACGTTAGTCTAGGCAGACTGCATTCTCTACATCTGAACTTTGGTACTTCAGCGTCTGAGAAGCTGAGTAGGATGTGTGGCACAGCACAGTGCCTGGCAGGATGAATGGCAGCCTTGAATTCATGGCTCCACCTGAAGCATTAATGCCATTGTTCTTGTAGCTATTTCATCCCTGCGTCCTGGAGTACAGTGGTCGCTCTAGTGATTATGTCTTGTAGTTTGTTCTCTCTTTTGACCTGCTAGTGGTTCCTAGTAATCTGTAAAAGGAGAAAAATCTGCTGTGACTGAGCTGTATCCCTTACAAACCTCTCTTTCTCTTTTTCCACTGCTAACTCTCTTCACCACCACCACCACCTGCATGCCTCCTCATACATATGCAATAATTGCACTCTGTAGTAACCTAAAAGTAAAGAACAGTCTTGAATCATGAAGCACATAAATTTCAATCTGGGAATAGTGCTCATTATTAGAATACAGAAATATTAATTTTCCCAGAAAAAAAATGCTATACTGCTCAAACAGTTTATCAGGCATGTAATAGAGACGCTGTCAAACAAGCCAGAAATCACTGGCTATCCCAGACATCTGGGAGGAAGGAGAAGTGTGTGCATGTGTGTGGGGACTGACAAAGTGGGAAGAAAACGAGTCCCACATTTATTCATTTATTTGTTTAGTCAGGGGAGAGAAAGTTTCCTGCTGCCTTAGCTCCCCCTCCTGGCGGTCAGGAATTGGGCTTTGTCAGATTCCTGTTGACTGACAAGAACCTATACACCACCCAGATCTCCAAAGACAAAGCTTTTGTTGATTATAATATCATGCCTTTTAAAAAGGGATTTCCTGAAGCCCACATCCTTCTGGGAAATGTGTCTGCTTAATAATTTGCAGGAATGCAGCTGGAAAGAGATAAAAGGCTTGGAGGACCAGAAGGTTAGAGAAGAGCAAGGGGGAGAAGGATGGTGAATGATGTCTTTACACCCATTGTTGCAAGATGTACCACTCTCTAAACTTTCCTGCCCCCACCAAGGCAGATCCAAATCCATTTCACTTGCCTCCAGCAGGCTGCCTGATCTGAGCTTTTGAGAATAATTATAAGTGCAAATTGAGAGGCAAAACCAGAAACATCCTGATCAGAGCAGAAAATACATGAGGGAAGAGCTCATTTGTGTGCATTTGCTGAATCATTTTGCTAACAGTAATGTAAAGGCAATAGTGTCTTTCTCTGCCAAAATCTGTCCATATAGACTTCATAGTGTCTGTAGTGTACAGAGACACTTGAAGGTTTCCTTCCAGTACTGATCATTATCCTGAAATCAATATTCACTTTAGAAGAAGGCACCAAGGATGGTTTCTCCTCTTCCTCTTCGCCTCGTTTTCTTCCTCCTTACCTCTTCTTCTTACATAATATACACCCATAAGTATGAAGCAGTCACAGCAGCAAGCACTCAAAAGGGTTTCCTGTAAAAGCATTTTGGTTCCTTTGGGTCATTTTCTCTGTGCCTTTGATGCAGAGATTATAGCCTCATATTAAATTTTCAACACAAAGTTCAAAACCAAGTAACCCGTAAAGAAACATATGCAGTAAACCATCACCTTAGGCTTCTAATCAGATAAAAAAAGCAGGATGTTCATTCATGTGTAGATGTGAACTCTACTTACGTGGAAAAAAGGGATTTGTCACGTATTATTCCATAATTATTTTTATTATCAGATGATAGAAATACAGGGGCATTTTTCTTAAGCACTAGGAACTCTACTAGGTTTCAGTGGAATGGAATTAGATTTGTTTTCTGGTTGTCATTCAATTCCAGACATAATAGCCTTGTGCTTACTGTATATTATAATTATGTAGTGTAAGATTATGACTTGATTATGACCTTGGTCTGCAGTAAAGCCAAGAAAATTTATGCCTAATGGTTTTGTGTTAAATGAGAGTCACTGACTGGTAGTAGTGAAAAGAGTAGATATGACCATTTGATTTTGGTTTTGCTTCCCTTTCTATTTATGTTGCATGGCACTCAGGTTCAGATAAATGGATGAACTACTAGGAAAAGTGGTGCTGAGTGGTTAGAATATCAGAGAAAAAATTTCGATTCTTAGGATTTTTTTTCTATTATTTTATTTTCAGGATTCCTTGAAGGAAAGAATAGCCAAGCATTATTAATTTTATTCCCTTTAAAAAATTAATAGCCTTAATATAAAACATGGGAAGACTAATGAAGACAGACAACTTGACTTCAGGAGCACAACAAAACTCCTGTGTGTATAACATAGGGCTGTAAGTATTCATATGCAGGCTGTGCTCCATATGCTGTCTCCTCCCTTGATTCTCTGTTATCTCCCCTGAACATTAATAAGTTCTCAGGCAGCCACAGAGACCTTGACTGCTACACCTGGGACTACATGTTTGGAAGACTGCAGCATGAAAGGTGGGGAGGATGCCCTGAGGGCAGCTGTGGAGCTTCTTTAGACTCCATAGACACAGCTACTGAGGCAATATTGGTCAGTGAGGTAGGAAAGAGTTCCATAAGCAGACTGCTAGTGGGTTGTTGGTTTTTTTCCTAGATACCGCAAATTTATGATTGAGTAGCATTTTCAGTAATATATTAATTATCGAAGCACGTTTATTTATTGTAGCTAAATTATTTCATGGCTATGCACAGCAGGGTAACTGAAGTTTGAAGTTGTGTGGATGATTCTGCCCAGTGAAGGGGAGACTAATAAGACCTTCACCTTCCCAACTTGCATCCAGACGTTTCAGACTTTGAATACTTTTAATCAAAATACCTGAAAGGAGCTGTTCAGGTGCAGTGTTGAACAAAAGCAAATTTGAAATTTTTATCCAATAAACAAAGCCAGAATTGTTCTTCTCCAGCTAGCATTAGTCATGCCAAAAGGGTATTTAAATAAGGCAGGTTTGAAAAAAAGACAGTGAGATAAAAACCTTGATCAGAAATTCCTCTTAAGATGTGAAAGGGAACATTTCCATTGATGTCAGGAACTCAGGCCACTAAGCCAAATTTTCAGACATGGTCACCTAAAACCTGTGCATATGTTCTCATCTATTTCAATGTGCTTTTCCCAACTTTACTATATCATTCCTTAAATCCTAATGGGATATAATACCCTGGCAGCAGTAAGACAGGAAATGTCCTAGACACTTGGAAGACATGGCTTGTGCTCCAAGGAGTCTGTAGTAAGAAATCATAGAAATCAAGTGTACAGGGTAAGGAAATAGAAACAAAAGTGATCAAGGTGATGATGGGTAGGTGTGTTATTACTGAGGTATTTGCTTGTTGATTTCTTTAATTTTAGGTTAACTGTGACAAATTCCCTTAGTGTCATCCTCACTTCCTAAATTGATTTTTAGAACTCTCCAGCTTCACAGTAAGCAAAGTCACTGCCATCTATAGTTTATGAGTCAATTCCCAAGATTTACAATCATGAAAGCTAAGGGTATTGAGTGCCCTTAACTGCTCCACTTCCAAAATTCTACTTCTGCAAATGATCAGTTCATTCACAGAGAGACTCAGTTCTTGTAAGAATATTGAAAACAGAGAGCTTGCTTTAGGAAGCCAACATGCCAGGAATGGGGAGAAAGCTCCATTACTCTACCTGCCTTCAGTGTTGGCAATTTGCTAAAGAACAAACTGTTTCAACTTTTCCAGTCTTCTGGAATTTGCAGAGGATGTTTTTCCTTTGCAGAGTTTTTTTTTTTTAAATCAAGCAGGTTGTTCAGCCCTTCAATCTTTGCAATGTCTTTGGGGTAGAGATTTCTAACACAGCGACACAACTCACTTTTGCATCTGCTGAAAAATACTGCAAATATGACCACTACTATGAGTTATTAAACAGTTGTAAAAGACTACTGAGCTAAAGCTTTTCCAAAATAATTTATTTAAACACACTCCATTGTATCTTTGCTTCCTTATTGCTTCCCTCTGTTATACCACAGTCAAACCTGAAGTCATAAATATCTAATTAGATTTGTCCTTGTGCTCTCACTTAATACAATCAACGGTAGTTACCAGTGCATATTTTCTGTACTGAATTTTATAGTATCGGTTTATTAAGGACTGATAGCTGGAGATTAGGCTACTGGCAAGCTGGAAATTAGGATACTGGCGTTAATAAAAGGACTCCCTTTCTCACCATCATAAGAGGAGAAAACAATAGGAAAGTTTTAACACATTTTCAGGGGCAAAATCCATGTAACAATAGAAAGGAGATAAACTCCAGAGTGCCAGCTTCCAAAGTGCTGATATGCTTAAGTGACTGTCCAGTCAAAGCTCTTTTACCTGTAATATCTAATAAGAAGTGCTGTGCATTTGACCCAATTTAGTAGAATCATTACTGAAATCTTTTATTCAGGTGCCACATTTACCTAGGTGAGAGGTACTCTGGGCAGAGTCCTAGAATAAGGTGAATGCATAAATCAGTTTTAATAAGACATTCCCTCCTTAGGAGATTCCCAGCAAACCAGGAGTTGCAGCTGCCTGTGGTTGCACGTTCTCAGCTGGGCTTTCTATCATACCCGGGAGTTAAATAAAACCTAATCAGCAATCAGACTTACAATCGAATGAGAGCTCAGTGCAGGGCATTGGCCCTGTTAGGAGGTGTAGACTGTCTCTCATCAATGATGGAAAGAGAGTGAGAGAACCCCTGTTTTTCTGTGGGGTCCCAAGCATCTCAGAGGAAGCTTTGCACATCCTTTCTTATTTTAAAAAGACAGTGTCATGACGGATCAGAGCAGTATCATCTAGATGGGAGCCAGGCCATATTAAAGGCAGATAAACTGTCACACTTCGGCTCATGTTAGAATGTAATCTTGTTAGAGTTTCTCTACAGTATCACGTCATCTTACATAATTGAAAAGAAACTGTTCTTGACTGAAATATGACTATGAGAGAGAAAACCTTGAACAGTGGGGTAGCTAATCTTACTGTTTCTAGAAAAGGGCAACACAGTATAGACTGCATTACAGTATAGGTACATTTACCATTTGAATTGATAATGATAAGCTACAGGACTTCTCAGGATCTCACTTTTTATCTCCAACTGTTCTAGCCTTGAGGCTGATACCTGATGATGCTCCAAATAAATATAGTAATCTACAAGTGCAAGGTTGCAGGGTTATAACAGTTTGACTTCTAAAGAGACTTTCTACCCTGTCAGTCCATGAGGTTCCCAAAGGCAGCATTTGGGACATGTTATAAACTGCACAGCTGTAGCAGAAGAACAAGCTTTCATGTACTCCTGAATTACATTTCTTTCTGAATTACCTGCATGGTGCTTAAACTGCTTAAATAAAGGAAAAGAGATTTTTAAACATGGTTTCTGTTCACTGAAACTCTGTTTTCTTGAAATCCCAACCAATGTGTTTTGATCTGGGTCAACAAAATCTAGAAAAATACTGTGCTTATGTGCAGTTCAAGACCCTGAGATAGACACATGCTTGGTACTTGTGAAAGTTTATATTCTTCATTATGTTCAAGTATGTAAAATGCAGCATTTTTTTTTCAGTCATTGGAAACAACATATAACAAGACAAGATAACATCATACCATACAGTATCTTTCCTCACATACTTTAGAGATTTTAATTGTTTGGTTACAGATCTGAATAATAAGTAGTAGCTGGGAAAGTAAAAGTTAAAAAGTACATTTAAAAGTTGAAAATATACATTAAAGAACTCATCTATACTAAAGCTTACAAATTTGTTTCTGAAGCCGTTCACAGACAACTGTGTAACAGAATTAAAAGAAGTATCTAACCTTTATGGTTTCAAAGAAAGTGCTCTTCTGCAAAACTGCTGTAGTCTGAGCTGATATCCTAAAACAATAACTTAGCAGATGTGAGCCCGTTTCATTTAGTGGAAAGCTAATTCTGAAGTCTGTTGACAGCACAGTTCACATCAGAAACAATATCAAGATGATAGTTTTAGCAAATACATGCCTTACAGCAGGGTATCTTGTATTTGTGGATTACCATACTTATTTAAAAGACTCTCCTCATAAGTAGCTAATTCACTGTAGTGAGGTGCAATAATCTGGCAGTGTGCATTAAGATGGAGAATATACATAATGGCATTACCGAAATAGAAGCAGAACATTCCAGAGTCTGGTAGGAAATGAAAAAAACATAGAGTGTGATTAAATAATACAGCCTAGAGTCTACTCTGTCAGGCATCAGTGAATAGCATTCATTGAAGTCAGTGGTTCTGCAAAAGAAAAGAAATACCTGAGCAAAACTTTCCAGTTAAACGGTTTAGCTTTAGGTTTGTAAAATGTTTTAGTTTTAGGATTTGAAATAGACTGTGAGAGGACAAAGACTGGAGGTACAATATGCAAACACAAGTGATAGATCTAGCCTTCACTAAAGTCACTGAAAGTCCTTCAATCACTGCAATGACTTTGCATCAAATCTATTTCAAGACTATTTAACAGTAATATTAAGCTAATGTTTAATATTAATGCCTTTTTTCCCAGAAAGCCACAAAGAGCACAGCCTTAGAATAGTCTTCGAATGGGCTTGATCTTCCCTATTAAACATTTCATGCTGTTCAGCTTTTTCTTTTCTCTTTTCTTTTACAGGCAGGCCAGATCTGGCAGATAGCTGATATGAGGACTTTGCTGACTTCAGAAAGCTGAGTGTAACACCAACAGACTTCAGTGAAAGGAAATATTATCCCTCCAAGCAACTCATGCACAGACGACTTTTGGTAGCTTTAAATTAACCTGTTGCTCACCTACAAAGACACGGCTATTGTTTCTTTCAGCACACATGGAGGAAGGCAACAAACTTTGTAACCCTGGCTAATAAGACTGTGGCTTTCTTATCAAAAGTAGGAGGTAGACCAATTATAAAAGGATTATTTTATACTTAGCCTCCAGGACTTTAACTCTGACCTGAACACTGGACATAAATAGAAGCCAATTTTAATGACCTGAGATTTTGCTACCTGTGCTTTATTATTGTTATTAGTTCTTTAATACTTTAGTACTTCATTTCTTTAAATTAGAAATGGGTTCGTGGACTAGAATGTGGCCCACAGACTGGGCTGTTCTCATGAAATCATGGCTTATCTTTTCCCTGGGGTTCTACATGCAGGTCTCCAAAACTTTGGCCTGCCCAAAAGTGTGCCGCTGTGACCGAAACTTTGTCTATTGTAATGAGCGAAGCTTGACCTCAGTGCCTCTTGGGATACCGGAGGGTGTAACCGTCCTCTACCTCCATAATAACCAAATTAATAATGCTGGATTTCCTGCAGAGTTGCACAATGTCCAGTCTGTGCACACAGTCTACCTGTATGGCAACCAATTAGATGAATTCCCCATGAACCTGCCCAAGAATGTCAGGGTTCTCCACCTGCAGGAAAACAACATTCAGACCATTTCTCGGGCTGCCCTTGCTCAGCTTTTGAAGCTGGAAGAGCTGCACCTGGATGACAACTCCATCTCCACTGTTGGCGTTGAGGATGGGGCATTCCGGGAAGCCATCAGCCTCAAGCTTCTGTTCTTGTCCAAGAATCACTTAAGCAGCGTACCAGTAGGCCTTCCGGTGGACTTACAAGAACTTCGAGTAGACGAAAACCGAATTGCTGTCATTTCAGACTTGGCCTTCCAGAATCTTACAAGTCTGGAGCGTCTGATTGTGGATGGCAATCTCCTTACTAATAAAGGCATAGCTGAAGGCACCTTCAGCCACCTCTCCAAGCTCAAGGAATTCTCAATAGTGCGGAATTCATTGACCTACCCTCCTCCCGATCTTCCAGGTACACACCTGCTAAGGCTCTACTTGCAGGACAACCAGATAACCCATATACCGCTTACAGCCTTTTCAAACCTCCACAAGCTGGAACGGCTTGACATTTCCAACAATCAACTTCGTATGTTGGTGAAGGGGGTATTTGATAATCTCCACAACCTGAGGCAACTCACTGTAAGGAATAATCCCTGGTTGTGTGACTGCAGTATTAAGTGGGTCACTGAATGGCTCAAATTTATTCCCGCTTCCATCAACGTACGGGGTTTTATGTGCCAGGGACCAGAGCAGGTCCGAGGTATGGCAGTCAGGGAGCTCAATATGAATATGTTGTCATGCCCCACCACCACCCCTGGTCTGCCACTTATCATCACCCCAGTCCCAGCTACAGCCATGCCAACTACATTAGTTCCCACCTCATCAGTTCCTCCCCCAAGTAGCAAATATAATCCTCTCACTCCCACCATAGCCACACTCCCCACTGTGCCTGACAGGGAGGACAGAGAAAGGATGACACCTTCTATATCTGAACGGATTCAACTCTCCATCCATTTTGTGAATGACACTTGCATCCAAGTTAATTGGATGTCTCTTTTTACCGTGATGGCGTATAAACTCACATGGGTTAAAATGGGCCATAGCCTGGTAGGAGGAATTGTTCAGGAACGGATAGTTAGTGGTGAGAAGCAACACTTAAGCTTGGTAAACCTGGAGCCCAAATCCACCTATCGGATTTGTTTGGTTCCACTGGATACTTATAACAATTACCGAACTGGAGAAGACACTGTCTGTTCAGAAGCCACAACCAAGGCTTCCTTTTTGAGCAATGGCAGCAACATCCCCTCCAGCCATGAGCAGACAACTTCTCAGAACCTGGGCTCCCCATTTCTGCTGGCAGGGTTGATTGGGGGTGCAGTGATATTTGTCCTTGTGGTCCTGCTCAGCATTTTTTGCTGGCACATGCACAAAAAAGGGCGTTACACCTCCCAGAAGTGGAAATATAACCGGGGCCGTCGGAAAGATGACTACTGCGAGGCAGGGACCAAGAAGGACAACTCCATCCTGGAGATGACGGAAACCAGCTTCCAGATTGTCTCCTTAAATAATGATCAACTCCTTAAAGGAGATTTCAGACTGCAGCCCATTTATACCCCAAACGGGGGCATTAACTACACAGACTGCCACATCCCAAACAACATGCGATACTGCAACAGCAATGTCTCAGACCTGGAGCACTGTCATACGTGATAGTGAGGGAAGATGGGGGTGTCTAGGACAAAGAGAAAAAACTCTGGAAAAAGTAACCCCCTGACAACAATGAAAAAATTACATTTGATAAATGTTGCCCAGATGCATTTATGCATTTGAATACTCTGTAATTTATACGGTGTACTATATAATGGGATTTAAAAAAAGTGCTATCTTTTCTATTTCAAGTTAATTGCAAATGGTTTTGTAACTCTTTGCTTTTTAAATCTTTAAAAAGTATTGCTAAGTACTGTACAGGGTTGTACAATAAGAACCCAATGTCATGGCAAAGGAAAGAATGACTCATTCTTCAAACATTAACCACTTTGCTGTCGAAGCTGTCTGAGGGATGTTAAGTTTCTAGGTGTCCTGTAGTACAGGAAAATAAGTGCATATTAAAACAGGGTCACTAGGAATCAAGAAAAGCAATTCAGATAAAATAGGTACAACCCTTCTGACTTGAACCCAGCAGCTGCAGTTGAGCTTCAAACAGTTGGAAATATTTCTGTTCCCCTTTGTCAGTTCTGCATTTCCTACCTCCAGCTGAAAGCTGGAGTTCTGAGTGCTACCAAAAAGGCTACTTTCTTGTTTGATTAGTTTTATCCCAATATACTTGGAATAGGAAAGGTAGGCAGAGCTCAGTGTCAAACTCAAAGTGACCTTGATTCCTATTCACAAAAGCTACTCTGAAAATGTTGCCCAATACTATATACTTTTATGCTAGAAACTGTTCCTGCTTTTCATTATGATTAAGAAGCTTTAGGCATTCTCTGACCCTTCTCAGTGGGAGATGAAGGTTATCAGTATGTAACAGATAGCTGTCATTAGGTTGCACCTCTCTTTAATAGAGCAGCATTTGTTGACACAGCATGTTCAGGTAAAGCCTGAATGAGGGAAATTCTGAGTGCTCCCAGCTCTGAAGTATTCATGTAGAATTTGGAATCTAAAAGTGTAAATTGCTGAAAACATGATGCAAAATATGATGCCAATGGATAGGTTGCTATTGACTTTTATGGTTCAAGCCCCGTTTGATTTAGGAGTCTGAGTTATATTCAGTATGGAGAAATAGGAAAAAAAAGACAAACAAACAGAGAAAACAAATAAGAAAGATCTTCTAAAAATTTATTTGTTACTGGAAAGGCCTCCAGGCCTATCATGAACTGAAATATGTTCAGCAGGGAAAATTGTGTATAAATCCTGGTTGGTTTGGTTTTTTTTTCCATTCAAGTGTACAGAGACGGACATTAACTAAGCATTTGATTAGCTGAGGAATTTTGAGAACACAAGTACACGCTGTCTCTCTGAATTACCCTTCTTTTATCTTAAGCTTTTGGAAGTTTTCCACAATGATCTGTGCTTTATAAGCAGTAGGTGGGCTTAGAATTTTCTCTTTTATTCCCTCAAATTCCTTAGATGGAATACTTTCTGAGTCCTTGAGCTTTACATGCACTATGTGAAACATCATGGTTGTATTAAAACCATGATGCTGCTCTCAAAATTATATAATGTTCCAGCAACTCCATTGACTCTGTGACTGCCAAGAACTCTGGATTTCTTGTCAGCTCAATGGTGGAATGTAATTCTTCCTTTTTTTTTTTTTTCCAGTTTGTTTGTTTTTTAATGCGGCTCACTTTCTCCTGAGCTTGAGGACAAGCAAAAGTTCACAACAAAGAGAAACAAAAGAGACAGACAAAACTTTCCTGAGAGAGTAGGGAACCAAAGAGAAAACTTTTTACAGTGACCAGCTAGGAACAAGGAGAAGTTGTTAGAAGTGGATTGGAAGTAAAGGTTGAAGCACTTTCACTGTGGAATGCTTAGGCTTTCACTTTATGAGGCTGCATATGTTGGGAGAGAGGGTTTTAATCCTTTCCTTTGCTCATTTCACTCAAACCATTCTTGAAACCCAGCAGTCTATGAGTGTGCCATTTCTCAAATTCAAATCACATGATAACACTCATTTTCTGCAATAGCAAAATTAATCCAGTTATGATTGATGGCAAAGTACAATCATTGTATAAGGAACCACATCCTCCCCTCAACACCTTTTATAATCACATTTTGAAATTCCACTCTATATTCTGTATATTTGCTATTTTCTCCAGCTATAACAGGTATTTTAGGCAACCTGTGTGGCTACTGTAATAGTAAAGTCACTGAAATTTTGCTGAATAAAAGGCTGCCATATGATTTCAAATGGTGTAATTCTAGGTAGAAACGTCTATGCAAAGTGTTTTTTTCTGTGACCTATTTACTGAATATTATGATGAGAAGGTTGATACTTACATTTTGTTTGTTTAATGTTTTAGCTGCCAAAGCCCACAAGACAAGCAGCAAATAGTTGTGCTTCTGCACGCTTCCATTGCATGCTGGAGTTTGTTTGAAATTAAGTAGAGCCAGAGATTCCCATTGGGTGTGGATGTAGTATTTAATTCCACTGAAATAACTAGCTGTACGTTTTATTTCAAAAGGCATCCTTTGAAAGTACATGCTTATCAGAATTTTGTACTTCAGTGACTGATGCTGGAGGAATCTTTGTCCTCTTTGATGAACATCTTCTGTTCTAGGCCTCAGGATACCATAGTTTCGAGATGAGCTAGGCGCCTTATTTGTAGCAAATGACTTATTCAGGGAGTTCAGCTGTACTGTAGGTGAATGATCCATAAGCTCAAACTGATGACAATAAATGTGGTTACTGTCCTAATAGGGTGAAAACTGAAGGTATTCACAAACTGTTCATTTTGATCTTGGGTGATGATGTATATATATCTATCTGTGGACTATTACTCACTTACCTAGATCAAAAATCAAAATTATATTAAAGATAGCATAGTTTATGCTTCTTTTCAATATGAAGAAGAATAGATATATTGGTATGAGATACTGACAAAGCTTCTTTTCTATAAATACACTTCTGAAAAAAAGTAAAAAGCCACTAATACCAAAATTTGTGGATAGAACTGGGAGTATTACCTAAACAAATTCACAGTTGTAGTCAGCTGAAAGGTCATATGTTTCATTTGAAGAATGTCTCTCCCAGTTCTAATTGCTAGCCAGCTGCAAAAGAGTTAATGTATTTCAACCTACAAGAGAGTTTGGGACATTTCAAAGATTCACACAAACAGCTGAGGCTTCATTTCAGGACACATCTAGATAAGTACATTGGGTAATTTTCACTAGAAAAAAAATATTTGGAAAAAGAGTTACAAATGGACAATGATCTTTTGGTGATGTAAAGTTTATTATCAGTAGCTTTTTCCTTGGACTTTGTAAAAATGGGGTCATCTTCCCTTAGTGAAAATATCTGGCTACAGATACTAACTAAAGGCTATAGAGCAGAAGTCCCAAATGGGTGCATATACAACTCATCCAAAATGTTCACTTCCAGGTCCTGATTTGAACGGGTTCATTGGACCTGAGGGCAAATGAGTGATTTACAGACAAAATCTCACCCATCTTCCATTATATACTGCTAATAGCTGACATAAATTTACATAAAAGATTGGTGAGTGGAATAAAATAAGAGTTTAAGTGAAATTATGTTAAAGCAGTATCACAGCAGTGCTGTGTCCAGTGCTTAGGTTCCTTCTGAAGACTTATTTATTTACAAACAGGTCCTCATTTTCACAGATTCTGTCACTGTAACAAGTGTTCCTTGCATGTAGCTTGCTGGTAGAAGCAAACACCTGATGAATGCATGGACTTTTTGTTAACAGGTTCTTATTGGAGACATTATTATTGAATTTATTCATAAGAATATTTAGGGATTGGGTTACTTTGGACTGAAAAGATATTAGCAGTTTTACCTGTAAGCCAATAAAGGACTACAATGAATGTCACGTAAAACGGAAAAATGAAATAGCAAATGTTATTTGCTACTAGAGTAGTTCAACTATATTTTTCTCTCAATCATTTTCTCTTTTCAGGAGACAAAATTTCTCCCTCTGAGAAATGTATCAATTTTAATTTTGCAAGCAAAAGGACTTTATGCATATTGTATTGTTATTATGGTTTTAAGGGTCTATATAAGGCACTTTATTAGTAACATTGAAGTGAAAGTTCAGTCTCAGCTTTTGACAGTGAAGTGGTTAATTCCCATTGAATTCTCCATTTATAGTACTTCTTCACCTTAAATTATAACATGGAGATATTAGGTTTTTTATTAGAACATGAGAATAATGGTTTTACTCATGACTTATCTTTCCAGCTCAGTGGAAAAACAAAACAGAAATGAGTGCCAAAATCAAAAGTTATGGGCTCTGAGCCTCATCAAATCCTGCCTGATGCTCTCTTCTAAACACAGAGATAATCCTAGGAAGCTGATGATTACTCCTTCCCTGAACTCTATTGAACAGGGCATTTTGTATCCCAGATGATAATACAGGCAATATTGAAGCACTTGGCATTAAACTTTTGTACAGCATAGAATGTCTTGCTCTTTAAAAGGACACTGGCTAGTAGTCCATCTGGAAAACTAGTACAAAAGACATTTGGCAAGGTTTTATTATACTGGGGCTCTGTGGAAATGTGCCTCATGAGAGCTGAATTCTGATCCTCTCAGAAACAGATAAGCTACTAAACAAATTGTTATCATCACTTGGTCCCAAATATCTGAAGATGATCTTTCACAAAATTGATTTTAACTAAGACATGCACACTTGATTCTGTTCTGTGTTTGGTATACTTTCTACCTTTAACATGGAAAAATAGATGGTTTGAAGTCTGCATTATCTGTTTTCTGCAATCTGCCATGTTGCACGCATTGTTAACTTCAAAACCTCACTATACACTATATATTATCTTGTTGACATATTCAGTAAAGAGTTATTTAAAAAAATACAACAATCCTGCTGTATTTATATGAGCAAGTTAATTAAAATAGGGATTTGAATATCTGAAAGGGAAAACAGAAAAAAAAATATCAAACTCCTGTACTTTCATTCCTGGTAATATTTTCAAATGTTCTACTGTACGTCCACCTTCTCTTCAGACTCTAAGAGACAAATACTTTCATCTTCTGTCTCTCAAACAGTCAAACCATTTGTTACTTCAATTTCTCAGATTTAATCTTATCTTTATAAGATTATCTCATTTTCATATGCATATAAGGAATCACTGTAAACCAAGAACAGATTATATTCCAGTGTTTACAATTAATAGGTACACTTAAGCAACTACACAGGTCTATAACATATATATGTGGAAGCTGTGTCCCATTATATGCATAGTCATTTGATAAATGCATTTGATATTCATCCTTGACAATCTTAAACCTGCCTTTTACCTATTATTATCTATTTAATCTGTTTCCTTGAAATGTGTTTTTTTTCCAATTCTTGAATTTTCAGAATTCACAACATTCAGACATAGGCCTTAATAAATTTTTGTATATCTTATACCTAACATATATGGTAATATATACAGTATATATAAAGAGATGCTTTAGCTACTTAGAAATGAAAATTACCCCTCTTCTAGTTACATATACAAGAACTAATTTTTGGCTTTGCCAGAACCTGAAATATTGAATGTTACAAGCTGTGGCATTTCAAAGCTTAGAAATGTAATATTTCTGAGTGTCACAATTGCTCCATAAATTATCTTATGCTCTGTCTTAACCCTGAATATCAAGTAAAACTACCGAGAGCTGCTGAGCAATACTTCCATGTCTAGCCCCACCCTTAATATGCTTCCCTGAACTTGACATTTCTTCTGAGCCAGATTAGACCCTGGTAACCAAACCTTCTTGCCTTACCACAGGAAGGTGGAGAATAGAGGTAAAGTAAATTATAAACAGTTATGAACCTTTATATATTTCTGGCAAAAATAATGACATCATCATTTTAAATCGATGATTTTGTTTTCTCTCTCTCTCAGAAAAGTTGACAAACACTGATTACTTCATCAGATAATCTTTTAATAGCCCCAAATGATTTATCTTAGTAGAGATCAATCTTTATATTTACTTTTTATAGTTCTAAGCTCAGTTATCTGGAGCTGTTCATGCACGTGTGTGTGTATAAATTCCTGGGGTTGGGTATAGAGGGTTTAGCTACAAGGAGCTCCCAAAGCAAGTGCACGGAGTAGTATTTTTCAATATTGTTCAGTAAGCATCTTTCAATATTTCACTTTAAAAAGAGTTCTTCTATCTAAGAAGAGTTATGGTGCCATGTGGAGAAACTACATTCAGTCATTAAAGTATGAAACAAATACTTGAATTCTACTTGAAGTGCCACTGTCAGTGAAGGGTCAAACTAAAAATCACTAAAATACTTCTATTACACAAGTAGAGACTTGGTGAATTTTTTAACAATAATGTGCATTCCTAAAACAAATAAATACACTCTTATGGTGAAATCCTGACCCCACTGATTTCAACTATAAATCAGACTATTTATAGGAGTAATATATGTCAGAAGGATTACTAAAAACATCCAGTATAACACACTGTATAATATGTCACACTGTGTATCCCCATATGAAATACATCAACTGAGTAAGGCAGTAGGCCTACGTATCATGTTATAAGCTTGATACCTCTTTTGAAAAGCTAGGGGAGCAGTGAAATACACTTTACAGAAAATGACAGGGGAGAGAAATATGTACTGAGCAACATTGTCCAACATAAAGCCACACAAGATATGGACATTTAAAGCCACAAACAGGCTGCTGAGCATAGCAAGAATGTTCTTTTACACTTAAACACACACATTTTCTACTTATAACTCTGTATTGTGGCTAACATGTGACTGCAAAAATGCATGTATGAATATTAAGAGTTTATAGTATAGTTACACTTTGGAGGGGACATCTTATATAGAATAAGAAGAATCTTGACCCTGTGCACTGGGTCTATTATTTACTTTCCTCTGTATAGAAAGGATTCAAATACAGAAGGAAGTGACAAAAGAAGAACAAGTCATGCTGATTACACTATCCTGGTTTTTTTTTAAGTGTAGAATACCTTGAAGAATGAAGACAGTGTATAAGCTATTATGGAAAATCCAACTCAAATGCACATGTGTGTTTACAACTTTAACATACTCTGTGCAAAAGCGAGAAGGCTCCGTGATGAACTAGCCAGAGTGCTAACCTGAACACAACCATTCTTGACAAGAACAATTGCCAGAAAGATTCTTGTAAAATGGTTTATTTCTTGAGTGAAATCAATATTTCCACTCTTATAGACTTTGAGCGGGTGATCACACAGATAAATAAAATTCTTTGTGATGGGAATTAGAACAATGTGTCTAAAGATGGAGTGTTGTAATTTTCATACTTTGAAACTGCCTGCTTGTGATGAAGAAAAGGCAGATTTTGTTCTGTGAAGACGAAATATAGTAATAACGATGGACAGAATATAGAGATATTCCTCTTTACTGACATTTTACAGACATGAAAAAGGACACATACACATGCTTTATACAGATGCATTTGTGACATAATTTTAAATTTCCTTTACAATTTTCAGACTCTTCAGATGACATCCACTTCTAACACATGCACAATATTCCAAAACAACTAAATTGTCAGAAATTACTGCAATCCCTTTCAATGAATAGAATCAAGAAAATGTAATAAAATGAGTATGTACAGAAAGTGCACAGTACTTTCTTAAAGCTTTCGCTGTGGTTAAGAAAAAAGAACGGGGAAAAAAAAAAAGAAGGGGAAAAAAAAAGAAGGGAAAAAAAAGAAAGAAAAAAAAGAAAGAAAAAAAGAAAGAAAAAAAAGAAAGAAAAAAAAGAAAGGAAAAAAAAGGCAACTGTTATATTTCTATTTATGTAATAAGGCCTTCCAAATTTCTAACACACTCACTTGAATGTCAAACTTTGGTTTGACTTGAAAGTTAAATGATTTAAATGACAGTCTTGTAAGCCTGACCTCATATACCTTCACAAACTGGTTTGTGCATTCACAGTTCAGGAACCAATATGTAATTCATTGCTCTCTGAGTTACAATGCGAATGTTAATAATTTTTCCCCATTAAACAAACGTTAAGAAAATTTAAGAGCTGGTGTGAACTCACGTACTGCAGTATATGTTAATGTGAACAATTTCATTTATTCAAGCAGAGTATTAGCATGTCTTTGTAAGTGAGGACTGCAGAAGCAGGGCATGCACATTGACTCTATGTAATTTTCAAGAAAACTTTTCTTACCATTACTAGACACTACTCCTAGCTGACAAAAAGCACATACGACTTAACATATATGACTTTTAGAAAAAATAAACAAATGTAAATCTGAGAAAGGGGAGATATTCCAAATTACTACAGTTATTCTAATAATATACAGTTCAGTATTTTAAGCAATTTAAAAAAATCTCACAAAAGTATTGAAGTTTTTCATATGAAAGGTCCCTAGCAAGCAAGAAATGAGTCCCATTCACAAGAAATGAGTCTAGGCAGCTTTTCACTTACATCGGCATTGTAGGTTAGTTTTGAAGTCAATATTTTCTTTTTTTTTTTGCCTGATTACAGGGAATAACATCAGCTTCATGATATTCTCAGATCTAATTGGTCATGATGTTCACTTGGAATTCTCTTCATGCACTGATTTATTTTGTCATCTATGAAAAGTGTGAGGGATAGGCTACTTTATGTGTGATACTTGCCTTCATGACAAATTAATAGTTAACTATATTTCTATACCTTTCTGCTTTATAATTTAACATTACAAACAAGTGGCAAATGGAGCAAATTTAACGCAGAGCAAATTTTAATTATTTTCTGCTACAATTAGCAATGGTAAGACTATGTCATCTTTTTAGCAGAAGACAAAATTTAAGAATACTGAGTTAAAGAAATTATCTTGAAGAAATTTGCTATCAATTTTAAGTTGAATTAATTGTTTTTCAACATTTAATTAGAGTAGTCATGCTAGGAAGCTGAGCTGGGAAGACTGGATAAACTCAGGTTTGTGGTTATAGGAACTTTGTGTTTACAGGTTTGGTTTTACAGGTTATTACTTGCAGCTGCACAAAGAGAAGGCGACAAATGTTTCTTCTTCCTTACTCAGGTACTTCAGACTCACTTCTCTAGTGATCAGGGAGGAAGACAGCTACTTCCAGAGATCTCCCTCAAAACCCAAAATGTCCAGAACAAAGGGAAAATAACTAGAGTCATGACATTCCTCTTTGCTGACTACAGAAGCTGGCAGATGCAGAGCTGGATCATTTTATGAGGGATGCAGCAAATTACAGGTCCTCTGCAGCATTGTACAGGACCTTTTGTTTGTACAGGACCCTAGTAAGGTACCTTCACTGTTGTGCATCCTCTTGGAGGTATATAACAAAATACACAACCCATGCCTATAAAAGTGGGGAAGGATCTGAGTTTTGTTTTGTGGGCCTTTAATTACCATTTTCTGTAAGTTCTGGGCTTCCAGGTATAGCACTTTGTTCAAGAAGGAGTGTGTAACAAGGCAAGTTTAGAAGGTCACATTTTTGATTACTCTCCTTTTACCAATGCAGATTTTAGTAAGATGCTTGCAGATGAAATTCCAAACCACAGCAGATGTGACGATTGTGTTAGTGGTCAGATCGGACACTCCTACTTTTAGTTTAGATGACTATTACTTTTCTCCATTATTCCTTGTCCAATTAATTGTTTTCTTAACTTTTGAAACTAAGCACTTAGTACTATTACTTATTTGTCACAATACAAGGAAAAAGTTTCTACAGAACCATTACATCTGCAAACTGTGATGATTACCCAGCAGAGCTAAGCTACAGAAATGCTGGCAGTACAGTGAACCATTTGTCATGAGGTAATGATCTTCTGCTGCGATATCAATTCAGTTTATACCCAGACTATGAAAAATCACAATTTCCTTTGCATTTGCATCATTTCTTCTATGCCACATCAACCTTCTTTAGCATGATTGGCTTAGAGGACAGATTGCTGCTTGCTGCCTCACCTGATAATGTAATTTATAAGTGTTTACATTTAAGATTAAAACAAGAAAAACAAAGGTGTTTTCTGATTGCCTGCATTTTTGGCCTGCTGTAGTAGTAATTTGCTCTGTACCTGTCTACTGCGCTATTTGTGTCTCACTGTTTTTACACACACACAAGACATACACACACGAACATACATGCAAGCACACTGTATTTATATATCTTTTTTATATGTATACTTAGATACTCAAACATACACATAAGCATATATATAGACATATGCTATATATTTCTGAATGTATAAATATGGATTGGTCGAGGTTGAGCCCCAAACTGATCTTTTGCTCTGGATTTATGCGTCATCTCAATTCTACTTAAGCTTCTGAAAGCGAGAAAAGATGTAGAATAGCATGAAGTTTTTTTGAAGAACTGTATTGTCAGTACTGGTGAGAGCATCTTTTCAATAATGTATGTGCTTTGACAGTCTGTGCACTAAAACTTGAATAATACAGAGAAAATTAAGATAGCTTCTGGAAGTGGATACTATGCATCTTCTGAAATACACTTTCCGATGCACAAAGAACATCTGAGGAGTCAGTTTATAGCAGGACTGTTCTGTGTGGTTGCTAAATAAACTGTAGACAGAGGAGAATGTGGGAAAAGACAGTATGTAAGTAAAACAATATGAACAAGAAGGGAAAAATTCAGATGTTTCTACACTATTAGCATTACAGCTGACTTTTTCTATGTCATTTTTTTCTCTGTGGCCTATTTTTTTTTTCCCTGTATGTGACAGTTTTTCCTTCTCATGTGAACTACCTTTTAACTCACTCTTCACCTTCTGCTTCATGAAGAACCCTTTGTTATCTGGGAATTTTGTGGGATGCCCAAAATGAGGGCCTCTGTCATACATGAGGGGATGCATTTGCATGTAGCAGCCCAAATGGGCAGTGTTCATTGCCACCCATCCTACTCAATTCATATATCTAACTGTTCCAAAAAGATCATGCTGAGATGAGCCATACAGCTAGTGTGCTATTACAGGAAGACTTAGAAATTTGCTATGAAATATTCTTCCAGTGTTTCATTTCACAGGTTCTCTACTTGCAGGAAATTTGCGTGCAGCAACAGCCTTCCCTGCTGCACCAACAGTGCTGCAGCAGTACCTTCTCCTTTGTTCCCTGCCATTCCATGTGCATCTGGCTGCTGACTTGAAATATGAAAAGCCCAGTTTGCTTCTGTTGTTCATACACAGCTTAGGTATCCTGACTCCATAATTAAAAGACATGAACAATCACATGTCAAATTCAAGGACTAGGAGCAGGAGCTGCAGGGCTCAGGACAATGACTGTGTGCCTGGACATGTGGTAGCCTACAAGCCAAGTCCTCTGCACTCCGTACATGGCTCCAATCACTTACACTGCCCCTTTCTGAGACAAGTCTGGTGTAAAAAGAAGACCATTTTCTTTTAGATCTACAAACCTATCCATCCCTTCCTGAGATCATAAATTGTAATATAAGTATTGTTTCTCCCAAGGTGAGGAGGAAAGAATGAGAGACAGGTTGTCCACCCATTTCATCAAAAAAGGGCAAGTCACCCTGGAATGATCTAAGAATGGGCTCCCTCACTGAGTATACGCTGTTTCCTTGTGCTAACCAGGCTCCATGCCTTGTAGTAACCCCAGCTACTCTCCTTCTGCCAAATATATTAACTTTGTAGTTAAAATGACTCCTGTCCATGCTTATACTGTAGTTCTGAAGATTCAGAACCTCTATGTTCACATGCATTTTACTGTAGTTAGTTTACATACTCTGTTTTTGATAGGACTCCTGCCTTACTCGTTGCTCAAGATGGAAACAAAGCAGGGCAGGATATTTAATGCAGAGCTGTGAACCTGATATTCCTCTCTTTTAAATACCTGCCTTTGCAATTTAGAAATTATTTTACTATGGGTTTTCAGGATTTGTTTTTAACCCATAATACTGCATACATTTTGCTGAATAAATCTTTCATATTCAGAAATACAAAAGCATTAAAAGTGCATATTATCATAGAATTTGTTAGTAAACTTGATTGTTTTCTAGCTGGAGATCATCCCTGCTAGTAAATGGACTGATACAAGTAATGAAGTTCCTTCTAGTTTCTGAAGTTTCTGGAACAGACTACTCTGAACTTCAAAGCTAATGCAATATTTGGGGCAGGGGCGGGAGGGGAGAAAGAAATAGAGATTTGAAAGACAAAAACTGTGCCAGTGCAAAATATATTTTAAATAAATATGGACCAAAACATAAAAATTCTGTTCAGATCTGGGGTATACAGATATAATTGTAATAAATATAAAGATACAAAAATTCCTTATCTGAGCAATATTCTCTATTTGTGGGATTTAATTAGGGTTGTTGCTTATTTTAAGCACCTGAAGTAATAGGCCATTGATAATTTTTTGCCTGGGTTGAAAATATTTGTTACATACATTTGCCAACTATTTATTTTTTTTAATTTGAATCACTCCAATTTCTTTTTACATCTTTTTTCCAAAGATACCAATATCTGCTGAGTGGCAGTGAGTTTGGAAAGCTGCATGTTTGTCGGTTAAAACAAAACAGAAAGATTTCACAGCAAACATTCCTCTTCCTTGTTATAGAAGATAAATTGTTCAGTGATAAATTTCTGCAAGCCCCAATAATCCAGCAAACAGAGTTTGATCAGGAGACAAGATTTATCTATGTTTCAAAGGCTGATCTTAATTTGAAATTGTAGAAAAATGCACTGTCAGATAAACGCCTTTGTTGCATTGATTCTAAAAGGTGACGTACTCATTTGGATTTAGCTTTTGACAGCTGATGAAGAAGTAGAATGAAATAACTAGAGAAAATAGAAAAGTTATGAGTAAAACACTAACAGCATTACTCTGTTGAGTACAGAGTATTATATGCCTGAAATAACATTAATATCCTTATGTTAGAATTTACTGCTTGCTGTAAAATATAGTTGTATTTTCTAATGAACGTTATGTCCTTCAAAATTTTATTCACAGGATATTTCTCATAATTATTTTAAAATTGTGTTTTAGAAACCATCCACTTCAGAAAGGTCTTTTGGTCGTGCTAAATGCCAGTCCTCTGGTGTATTAACTGCTTCCAGCCCTCACAGGTCTTTGGTAATGTTCTCTTGGATTTGCTCACAGGTTTTTTCCTTTTGTTTTTCCTGCTTGACTATCCCAGCTGGAGCAGATCATGTGGAGAATATGTCATATTTTTCCATGTGTAGGTTTTTCTCAGGGCAGCCAGGCAAGATGGTGACCCAAGAGCAGTTTGCCAGGCATGTCCACCTGCACAGCTAACACAGAACCCTCAGCAAGTGCTATGAAGGGGCAGGATTACAACAATATGATGGACCATCACCATGTCTGTCACCTCTCCTTGGTGTCACACTACCTGCCACACGTCTCCAGCATTCAATCTGAGACATGTATATCACCAAATGGATCCCTGGTGAATAACCTGTAGTGTGTTTATGAGACCTTTGGGCAATATCAATGGCATAGAGGAGACTTAAACCTGATTTGTGAGTTTAGCTCCATATTCTCCAGTTTCTATTCTCTAAGTATGTGCACTACATTCTTAAAAAAATGTTAGGACCATGAATTGAACTTGCAAAAGCCAAAGCTTTTGGAACTTATGGGGAATTTAGGGTTAATGCTAAAGGCTCCAGCTTGTCCATATTATATAATAATTTATATTAATATTTTTAATAGGAGATCCACATCCTTTAAGAGTACTTGAATGAATCTCTTTATTAAAAAGATATTAGCAAAATGTGGATTGCACAGGAGTTTAAAAGGGAATGTGGATCACATTACAGACTTCTTCAGAGGGAATTATTCTAACAGCTTTAACAAGTTCTAGACTGAATCCTGAATCCTGAGGCATATCTTTAGCCAAAACCATGTTAAATCCACTGTCAGATTAGAATAATTTATGTAGAAGGCCATCTAGGTCAGTTACGGTTTCTTCTGTAGATCCACATATAAAGTTCTAACCTTCAGTGTCATCTAGTGCATAGAAAACAGAAATTCTGACACCAAAATGGTAATGATCCTGAGTCTGCATGCCTGCTGATTCTTGCTTATAATGGGACAAATGATACATCCTTTACTGACCTACTTGGGATAAGCACTATGTAAAAGCCAGGCATTTCTATTATTTCACCATGATCTCTGCTGAAAAACAGCAGATTCATCTAGAAGCATCTTAGTAGCAGATAAGAATATGGTTTACCATTTTAGCAAAGAGATTTCTTTAATCTAATATATGGAATCCACAGGATTTCAGTAAAGATATACAAACTACAATGGCAGTATATCATCACATTATCCACACTTCTTAAAAACATTGTGGGTAAAAAGGAAACAATGATTATGTGTAAAGCCAGGAGTTCATTATTAGTATAACTGGAATCTTAACAGTCTAATTAAAGAGTTAGTCAACATCTAACTATAACAGAAAAAGAAGAAAATAAGGAATATAAAGAAAAAGATACTGCCATACCAAAAAAACCCAAACCAAACCAAAACTAAAAAAAAACCTTCAATAATAATACAGTTAGAATTGTATTACACATTTCCTAGGTGCTAACCCTTTTTCTGGTGTTGTGCTTGCTCTGCCACTGCCCCTCAGGAGCCTTCCATCTGTTGGGTTAACATTTGGTGAATCACCAGCATCCCAACTCCTTCACTGGGAAGACTATGATCTTGATATTGTTGGTTTCTTCTTCACTTTAGGAACTGCTGGGGTCATTTTTATTTGTTTGCTAATTCTCTTTTACACCTTTCTTTTTCTTCATTTGTCTGCAAGTCCACATTGCATCCAAATTTACTACATATGGTGCACTTGTAATACTCTTAAATTAAATCAGTTTTGTCCAAGCCTCCATTTCTTTAACTAACCATTGATGAGTTGTTTATAGCCACAGGTTTTCCAGTGCCAGCCTGTGCCCCATCTCTTATCATCCCATGCCTGTATTCCTCTGTGCTGCATCCTGTGCCTCCCCTTCTCAAGTCCTCTGCTGTAATACCGGGCCTGTATTTCTCCACATTGCTTCATTACATTAAAGTCACAAATATCTCATTCTATACAGGACAACTACTTATTACAACTGTATATAAAACTATGGTTATACCATAAGAAGACAAGCCATATTAAAACCAATAAAGCATGGTCATCTGGTTACTAGAGAAAAATACTGTTACATCTAAACCAGGTCAAAGCAAAGTTCCAGGCAGATTCAGACAAGGTCAGACAAAGTCTGACAAGCCATAGTCCTGAGGCCTCATAAACTCAGTACAAATCCTGTGGTCTATTGCTAGCAATGGAAATACTGTATTACTGAGCTACAGGCTAGGACAGAGAGTACGTGTGTTAAAAATGCTGTAATAAAGGCCCTGTACATCCTCTCTAACCTAGTTTAGAGACTAGTATCTGGACTATTATAGGAAAGAATCTATTTAAGAATAAAAAGCATTATCTTAGTTGTAGGAGTATTTATAAAGTGGCCTAAAGTCTTTAAAGATATAAATAAAAATATGGTTTAAAAAATTGGTTTTTTTAGTTTTCTACTACTACCTCTTTACAATTTAAGGTTTATGATTTAGTCTAAATAAAGCTGTCTGAAAGAGAATGTACTGTGGAAACCCATGCCGAAGTAGGTAATAGTTTCTGGAGTGATTCAGCAACCTTAACTTAGATAGGGAAAATCTGTTTCTGAGAAATCTTTACAAGCTGTCAATTCTACTTTAGCAGACACTATCCTTCTCGGTGTGATGGTTGGCTTCTCTAATGAGATTACATTTCTCATAAGGCTTTCCTAAAGTCTTATTCTCATGCTCTGGCTTATTTTTGTTTCTGAACAGATTTTGAATCTTTACCAACATTTAAAGTAATTGATTATTTAAGTCTTGTATTGAGAATTTGCCCTCTAAGTGAAGAATTTAGTGAATCATTGCTTATTCTTAAGAAAGTATATATTCCAGATAGCTCAATACTTCTTTAAGAAGCATAGTTTCATGTGTTTGTATTTTATATGCCAATTCCTCACTCATGTAAAGGCACAAGGATCTGAAATCCAGCTGAAGGTCAAATGCAATACTAAACAGATATTAAAGGAAGTTATATCATATTTAAATGGGATGCTTTAGTGGATCTCTGTTGTATAGGGCATCTTCCATATTTTTATTACGTAAATAGAATCCTTAGTAGGTTTCCTAAGACGATACAGCCTCGTTCCCATTAGTTAAATCAAGGACATGCTCAATGACAAGAATTTCTTCTTTTCTTTTTGAAAGGCAATCTTTCCCTTATCTCTTTCTTTTTTTGGTGGACTTCTAATTAAACTTTGTCTGTCTTACAGTATCAAGTGTGCCTACTTGATGTATTTGTAAATTTACAGTGGGATAAAGGGCTTTGTTTTAATCTAATTAAAGGTTGTCAGGTGGTTAAAAGCAACTAGCCTTTACAACAATGAAAAACTTCCTTTCTGAAAGGAAGAAAACCCATAGTCTCGAAAGAAAGCATTTTCTATATTACTATTTCATTATTGGTACTTATTGTTCACAAACTATCTGCTGTTAAATAAAACATCACTGAATAGATAGTGCTGAAATGAATAAACCTTCATAATAACCATTTTCTGTTCAATTTTGAAACATCTAACATAACTGAAGGCATGTTTGTACTTCAGCTCTAAAATTCCATATGTTGAATTTAAAACAAACAGGTAAAGAAAAAAATGCCAATAGAATTTGATGGCAAAGCCTACCAGTGTTGCTTTCATTCCTCCAATGATCAAATGAAACAATTTGAAGTTTTTTTCAAAACAGAGTTTTAATATAGCAAAAACAAACTCCTGAACGTGCTGCTTTGCCTCTGATCATTGCTCAGCTGGATGTCCTCCATATGCCTTTTCTCTTTTATTCTTGATCGTAACTTGTTTTTCCAGCCCAGATATGATACAAAAGTAGTATTTTTAAGCTGTGAGAATTCTGTTTTTAACTAGTGGAAGAATGTATTCTAGTCACACCTCTGTGCCCTTCCCATCCATCCAAATATGACTATAAACATCATTAGATCATTTTGTCAATTTATCTGGCAAGGATTTTTTATGGTTTATTTTCTAAAGCTGTGCTTATTCTTAAGTATTTATCAGCCATGTTACTCCATCTGAATGTTTGCTCTTTTAACTGCTTTGCTTTTCTCAAAGAAAAAGCCTGTTTATTAGCAACCTTTTCCTTTCAATACTTCTGTAATTTCCCTTCTGCTTAGTGTTCACATAGTTTATATGTGGAAGATGTGGTATCTCAAGTATAGAGAAATATTACAAGTCTGTATCTGTTTCTCTTCACACTTCTGTTCTTTCCTCTTTCTCCTTGGTCTTTGTTGCTTCTTTTAATTAACTCTAATTCTGTAGAATCTTTAAGTGAACGTATCACAGAATTCTTCCCCAAAATGTACTGCAAGCTGCTGAAAAGTACAAGTTCCCAGCCAGGCTTCTCCCTCCACAATAAAATTGTTGCATGAGCAAGTAATGAAGCTGACCTGCTACAAATTTATTTCATATGTCCCATATCCTTCTCCATTCTTCTCTCCCTTCCTTTTTCATGTCCATTTCCACTGTGTCCCTTCTTTTGGTTCAGGGCACACCTCTAGTATGATATCTCTGTTGTGCCTGCACAGTGCTTTCAGCTCCTTCCACATTACCTACCACCATTTACATGTGGAACTAGCTGGATAACAAGCAAAAGATGCTGTAGGTGACTGAGAGAGTAGTGATGCAGTGATGTAGTGATAAGCCAGTGCAGGGCTGTGGATTGTCCAGCTGGTTATGCTCTGTCTAGCTTTGCCTAAGAACAGGCGTTTACAGAGTCTCTGCAATCTGTCCAGTCACCAATTTTCACACATTTTTGAGCACCTGGCTATCTCTGAGACCTTTTATTCTCCTACTTGCTTAAAAATAACCAAGATATGAAAAAAAAGCAAAACAAAAAAACCCAAGAAAACAACCCAAACAGGTGTGACTGACAATCTGACAGGCAGACACCAGACACAAAATGTTTGTTTTCTAAATAAAGCAATCCAAAAATGGTGAAGTGATGCTGCAAGAAAATCATCTAAGGAATTGTACTAGACCAAGCTGAATAGGGAACGACAGGGTATTGCTATGATAAAAAAGCAAGAAAATCAAACAAGTTGCATTTAGAGTTATGTTAACAGCACTGCCACATATTAGAAAAAAACAGGGTGATTGATTGCATAAGCATCACTTAGGGATAAGGTCTGAAAATTTTAAAAGCAGAAAGGATAAAAAAAATAAAAGAAGGAAATAGCATTAGAGGATGTAGTTCACCCGATGCATCACCTTGTTCTCCTATTAAAACATTACAAAATGAACAGTATTTATGAAAGCCTCTTTGCATTTAAAAAGATGCCTTTGTGAAGAAACATTATAGCCTATACTTGGCATTAGTTAAGCAAAACAGATATGCCCAAAATGGTAAGATTTAAATGTAGGTTTTAATTAACCCATGCTTTGAGGGTCCTCTCAACAGAAAGTTTGATTTGAGCGTTTCCTGAAAGTTTTTTTATTATACTGTACTGTGTAATACAGCCTTAAATGCAAGGCCATTGCTTGTACTTCAGAATATGTTTACATTTCTGTTTTCTAATTTATTTAAACTTCAAACTAATAACAGCACTTCTAGAGAAATACAAACAAACAATTATGTTAAATGATTTTTAAAATTTCACATATCTTTTAAGGAAAAAAAAATGCACTTATGCCCCTACTGCGTCAGGGGGCTTGGAGTGTCTTGCTTTGGTATGGAATGAGCTAATTCAGTGAAATGTTACCAAGTCCATGGATTACAAAGGCTATGAATCAAGCCATCAAATATCCAAATTAAGTATAAAAATAATGAAATTTTTAAAAATATACATTTTTCCTGATCCTTGTTTTGCTTTTGCTAAGGAATATTTGGCAATCAGACAGATTTTCAAACCTTTTTGCAGAGATGATTTTAAATATAAAAAAAAAATACATCAATTACATATTTTTGCTTGATTCTGATTTAAAAGATGACACCAAAGTGCCAGTCATACCACTGGTGATAAAATCAAAAAGAGTTATCAAAACAAATAATTTCCAGCTGAGGATACAATACTGATTTCCTTGTTAAACAGAAATTATTCCACTGAAGAAAAGCCTAGAAATGTGGAGAAAAAGTAAATTCTGGTCTCAAAGGAAATAGTCGTATGTCAGTATTTTGATGCATCTTAAACGAAGATAAGAATCTGAAACTTTCACATTTTCCATCAATCCACAGAAATATCTAAGAACATTTTTTTTTAAATATCAAACCCACAACAGCACATTTCCATTCTGTCTTTACTTCAGTGTCCTACTTTCACAGCTTTGTTCATTCCTACAGTTATGTAAGGTAAATCCCACATTTATTTTTGCCAAAAATATTCTTGCAATAACTTCCTATAAAAAATGGGTAACAAGAATAGGTTCCTGTGTCATGCCTCCAAGATTCACACTCCTCACCATGGTTCCATGGTCCAAAGAATTTTCTTACTCATTGATTTTTGGCTTTCACTTAGGGACTAGGAAGGTATTCTGTCCTCAAGCTGGTGGCCCAGGTGATTAACTTTGAATGCATCAGATGTCCTCCTAATAACCAGGATCTGGATTTTCAAAGACAACTCCAACCTGTTCTATGTATTCTTTGGAGCTGCTTCTGTAAATGATTGCCACCAAGATAATCATGGGCAAAATAATGGAGTCCTGGCATCTCTTGTTTAGTTGGTTTCAGAAATGTAAATTCTGCACTGAACAGTCCAGGAGGCACTATCTTGATCTCCCAAATTGTCTATGGTGAATGCAGATTTGAACAATTTGAGCGGAATTTTGTGATATAAACTGATCAACCCCAATAGAAGTTTGATTGAGATGGTTGAATCGGTTCTAGGTTTCTAGTAAATTAGTTACCCTGAAAAAAGGAAATAAATGAAATATTGTCGTTGTGCTGGGCCTTTGTAAAGTCATATGGAAAATGCATTTTCAAAATGTTCTTACAGTCTCTCAGGGGCTACGTAATTTTGCTTCAGTCCTTAATTACAAAGCCTGCTATTTTATCAAAAACATTTTTCTATTGATTTTGCAAAGTCTGGTTCTGCCTTTGTAGAAGGAACTAACTCCCAGAGCAGACTTATGTTCTTGAATGAGTTTCCTTTCATTGTTGGTGAGTATAACTGACAGAATAGGGGGTTAGGATCCCTTCTCTTTCCTACAAACCATGTTTATAACCTCTTTACATCTGTAACAGGCTTTCAAACTATTAAAGAGTATAGTTTGTGGTAGAGCCTGTGTCATTCCCTGACACTGTAAGTAGATTTATTAACATGTTCATTTCCTTAAAGGCTTCTGTCCCAAGAATTTTGCATCTTAAAGTAGTTTTCAAGGATTAAGAGTAACACCAAGTCCTCTACTTCAAAAGAATTCTTGCAACTATTCCATCTGTACCACTTCTTCCAGGTCCTTTGGCCTTTGATCATACTTTGGTGCATCAAATGTAATGTGGATTTTAAAACAACATATAAGACTCTGAATATATGAAGTTCCTCCTTCAACCTAGTGCTGCTTCACAAAAAATAGCCACTGAGATCTGAAGATTTCTGTTTTTTCTTTCTGTATGGGTGTCTAAACTGATGAACCACACAGATTCCTGCAGTACCTTGTAGTAGTCAGAGAGTAAATGAAGTAATACTATCCTGCCATTGCAATCTTTTTGGTTGCATATATTTTCAATTTAGCCTTAAGCATTTTGATGAAAATGTCTATTAAACAATTTATTTCTGGATAATAGAAGGCAAGTGTCATCATTTTATAATTTTTTAAAAATTAAGGTCATAAAAGTTGTCTTTTCGGTTCTTATCTGAAAGGACAGAGGACTTTCTCTAAGATATTAGGTAGCAGAATTTCTTGCCAGAATTAGAGGCAGGGTGTTTTTCTCCATCTAGCCAGATCCATAAGTGCACTCATAATGACCATGACAACCATTCAAAATGGCTGTTTGACCATCTGAGGGAGGAACTGAGTGGGACTCTCCTGGAAGCAAATGTTTATTTCAGCTTTTAAAGCCTGGTCACAGAAGCTGCAGCAGTCCTTACTTCGCCCTGCCTGCTAGGATGAAGAAGAATCATTTCTTGAGCACATCAGAAACATTCTTGACCTTAAATAAGAACAGTAGTGTGCTACCTGTAAAAATATAGCATGTGTCTAACAGTCTACAGGTCTGTCTCTGACAATCCCTCTCATCTTTGAGGTACATCTCTGCATAGACACAATTTTCCATGAGGAATTTCTTTTTTATTTTAGGCCTGCAATGACACACAAGGTCTTCTCCATAAAAAGAGGTTTTTTTCTGGCACATAAAATCTTCTGGTGATGCAGGGAGTCTCATTCAGCAGGGCTGATCCTCACCCCATAATTCCTCTAACTTCACAGTATTTGCGTCAGTGAATAGATCCTAGTCCTTAGCTACCTGTGACTTGCTGACAGTGGCAGGTCTATCTGTGATCCACAACTTCTTTGGTTTTAGCCATTCTATGTTTATCATGGAAGAAGAGTCATAACTTCAGGGACCATGCCTGCAAGTAAGTAGTGATTCCCACTAGTGTGAGGCCCCCTACACTTTCCCACTCAAGGATAAATTCCTGCTCTTCCCCAGCTGATTCCTCCCAGTGTATTGTCTTAATAACACTCCCCATTCTTCATGATGTATTCCAGGACTATAAAAGCTTCTGTCTTTCTTCCCCCTCACAGTCCTGTTTTCTACAGTCTATGTTCTCAACAGACACATTATGTCTTGGTTAACTGCCGTCAAAAGCAACCAGTTGTTTCTCTCTGTGCAGTTACAGCTCTGGCTGTGACTGTTCTCTTGGGTAAAGCAGTCCTTAGTCAGGCAAAGGACTTTTTGTTCCGCAAATTCCCTGTGCTATCTTATCTTTTAATCTCCAGCAGAAACACACTCGTTGAACCTTACTCTTTTTCTCTTACCTGTTCAGTAAAGTGAGCCCCTCTCCTTGATAGTACCTTCAAAACACTTATTCTTGCTTGTTTAATAGACTGAGATTCAAGTGGCTGAGCAGCAGGAACACAAACTACCTTGGCTGCAGCCTGAACAACTCCTGAACAATTCCTTTGGGACCTTCAGGCTTCAGTTGTCCTGCTCCCTACAGTGCCACACAATTACTACTGAAAAATATTTTGTTCTCTCTTAATCTCATGATATAGTCTCTTATCCATGCAGCTTAAATGGAAGAATAGATTTTTTTACCTTTTGAATTTCTTGCATCAATATTTAGGGAAGTTGTGAACTTAATAAGAACCCAATTTTAAGGTTCACCACATCTGTTGATGTAGAATAGCTTGCTGTTAGCCTTATGTATTTTAATGGCCTCAATCTTAACCAGATTTATGCAAATAAAAGGTATTTAAACCTTTAAATATATAACAATGTTATAGATGCTTGTCCTGGTTTCAGCTGAAATAATTTTCTTCCTAGTAGCTGGTATAGTTCTGTATTTTGGATTTAGTATCAGAATAATGTTGATAACACACTGATGTTTTAGTTGTTGCTAAGTAGTGCTTACACTAGTCAAGGACTTTTTCAGCTTCCCATGCTCTGCCAGGTGCACAAGAAACTGGGAGGGGGCACAGCCAAAACAGCTGATCCAAACTGGCCAAAGGGATAGACCATTCCATATGACATCATGCTCAGTGTATAAACTGGGGGGACTTGGCCGGGGGCAGTGACGGCTTCTCAGGGACAGGCTGGGCATCGGTCAGCAGGTGGTGTGCAGTTGCATCACTTGTTTTTTCTCAGTTTTGTTTCTCTCTCTCTCTGGTTGTTTTCCTTTTCATTACAATATTGTTATTACTATTATTGTTGTTGTTGTTATTATTATTATTATTATTATTGTCAATTATTAAACTGTTCTTATCTCAACCCATGAGTTTTCTTACTTTTGCTCTTCAGATTCTCTCCTCTGTCCCACTGGGGTAGAGGGCAAGCGAGTGGCTGTGTGGTGCTTGATTGCCAACCAGGGCTAAACCACGACAATGCCTGTAAAGGACATGTAACAAAAGGACACTACTTTATTGAATTATACTAACATCAGATTTTTCTATCTATTGACAATATTCAGCTAGACACTCTCTCATTCAAGATGGGTCTCCATCTTACTGCATAACTACTTTCTGAGGACTTCCTCTTGGACAATCAAATATACTTTCTAAGCTACACTGAGCTTTGCTTGTTTGTTTTGGTTTTGTTCATGTAAATCTTTTCCTAGGAACTCTTCAAGCCCATCATTTCTCAGGATCCTCTAATAATTGTCTCTTCCCAATGCTTGTTCACCTGTAATGATCTAAAGATAGTTTTGAAATTCTTCCTATTAAATTATAGACTGGGTTTTTTTATTCTTTGGAAAGGCAAAGCTACCTCTTCTCAAATTGCCCATTAACATCTCTTGAACTCTCTTAGCAGTAAGGTGCTCTCTTCCCCATTTGATTATTAAATGTGTACATTCCAATGTAAAGTGTCTCCACATACAAAGCTTTAAATTTGATACTAACCTGTAAACTGAAAGACATACTTAATTCAAGGTTATGGATGGAAAAAAAATGCCTGCCATTCATTACCAGCTCTTAACTGAGACCAGGCATGACATTAATCAGCACTTTGGAATGATAATGGCCTGGGATAAATGTTGCCCAAACTAGTCTTTGAGGAATACTATAGCAACTCCCAACAAGCATTGGATCGGTGCTTTCTGATGAGAAAACAGTCAAAGCTACTTTGTTAGAAATGTTATAATTAAAGTCATAACTGAGCTATTGTACAACTATTGAGATTAGGTGCTTAGATTAAAATTCCTGAAACAGAACATGAAACGTGTGGATATAATTATTGAATCATAGAAAATTAGTCTGGGAAAGATGTTGTAAGCCCTCTAATCCTTCCCTCTCTTCTGCCTCATGACATTCCAGATAGATGTCTGTTCAGTGCTTTATATTTAGTGATAAATACTATGTCCCAGGAAATTGCATCTCGAGTTTAGTTAAAGTTTCCCAACACTTTGTCTAAACTATTGCTGAACCTTAAATCCATTATTACTTATCCTACTAGCTCTGGACATGGAGAATGAAATAACTATTATTTGATTCTACATGACCTTTTTGATTTTAAGAACTAATAGTTTTTCTAACCTCTGCCATGTCTTTCTTGACTAAGCAAGGTCAGATCCTTCAGTCATTTCTTGTCATTCATGCTTCTAAGATCTTTTCTTTCACTTCTTTTCTTTCCTGATGAAAGATGACTGTCCAAACAGTTTGCTTGTTTTTTCAAGTGCCTCACAACAAAACTACATATAATATTGAGATGCTATCAGTGCTAAGGAAATCAGAATTATATTGCTCTTACAGCTGTTGCTCCAGTTTGGCATTTTCCTTTTCACAACACAGCATTACACTATTCAGCTTGTGATAGAATCCTCTCCTCATGCTTTATCCATGTGTTAAGGAGTCCTTGAAAGACCCCTGGTAGCTCTGTGAGACCTAAAATTTCATTTTCAGAAATTATACTGACCTTCCTATGTATATTATATTCACTATTAATTCTATTTATTTTTATACTTTGTCTTCCAGCATGAAAGTCATACGTGTTGGTCCTTAGCTGCGTTAGCCCCTAATAGTACCTTTTTAAACTATTTGTATTCATTTCTGTGAAGCGCATTTTAAAATGATTATATTTCTTACTACGTTTCAGAAATTTCATTTCTGAGTGCCTGTAGAACTCGTAACTTAATATTGCATGGGTTGGCTATTTATTAGTATTAATTTTGTCTGTTTATTCTAAAAACTCAATTTGATGCTCAGTTCAAAAAAAGTTTGTAAGAAGCTTCTGAACTCACGTGTTCTGAACCTTCTAAACTATCTTCTTGTCTGTGTGTCATGAATATGAATATGAATATGAAACATCACTACATTCATGCAAGTTCCCATTCTGCCACTTCATTCCTCTTTGTGCTCTGTGAGTTGTTGATAACTCTGAGTGTGGAACCAGTTTTGCATCTCCCCTGCAGTGATTCTGTTATACTTCCCTAATTTGGTGGTGAAAATACCATGTGAGACACAAGCTTCACAGAAAACAAACGGTATGACTTCTACTGCTTCTCCATCTGTATTCACTATTACAACATCATAGACAGAAATTAGATTACCTTGTCATGGTCAAAGTTGGCCAATATTCATCATCATGTTTTCCCCAAGTGCTTACAAATCTGATTTGTTTGCTGACACTGTTCAAATTGGTTGAAATTAAACTGATTTTTCTGCTATCTTCAAATTCTCCTTTTCCACTTTGTAGTTTCAAGATGTGTGGAATGGAATCAGTTTAATAAGATTTACAGATCCTACAACATACATCTAACAACAAGAGAAATTTTCATTAAATTTTTCTATATTAATGTCCTTTCACAGATACCCAAGTTTCATGATATTTCAAATGATTGTAAGTATACCAGACTTTAGTTTTACATCTATTCTGAATATTAAGATTTCAACCAGGACACTGTCTCTTAACATCTGAGGGAACTTCAGCCTCATAGAATGAGACAATATTGCCATCTACACCTTTAGCAAGGTTTCATTGCTCTCTTCTGTGAACTACCTGCAAGAAATGTATACCACAGTGGCACCGTTGTCTGTGGAGACAGAGACCAGATGGGATGTGGGCACCCTGTGCACCTTCAGCTGTCTCTTTTTAAAGCTTTTAATGAGTTAATGGAACATGGCTTCTTCATAACACTCATTAGCAATGGACATGTGAGATGACACTCTCTTGTTCAGTCACTGCTTTCTGGAAGTAGAATCAATGAAAATTTAAAAGACTCTGAGTAAATATTTTTTTTCCTTCAGAACCCAACTCTGGTTCTTATTTCATTTAGCCACCTGGCACCTAGAAATAGAAGGGTAAAATCTGCCCCTTAGGCAAAGTATCAAACCAGACCCTCCATATATAGGAGGTAAGGCCTTCTTGACTTTTCTACAGGCCTGGTAGATGGGGTGGTTATTCAAACTCTACTGACCTGAAGGGGGGAAAAGCATAGTTTTGGGGATGTGTTGTCTTATTTGTGGCAAGAACTGTAAATCACAGTCTGCATTCAGCCTTCAGTTTCTGGAGCAGTTACAAATAGGAAGTGTGAAAGCAGGCAGTTGGCTTATTTTGCACTCAAGAAAAGGGAAGATAATGTAAGTTTTGTTTGTCTGGCAAAATGTGACACTGTAAAAAGCTGGGGTGAAATCCTCATCCCCTGGAAGTCAAAAAGAGTTTCATACAAAGAAATTTTATGTTAAGTCCTAATGGACTTCAGTGGAACTAAGATTTCATAAAGAAAATAAAATTCAGTTATTTTTTCTGGAACTGAGCTGACCTTCTAGATTGTGTGAATTTATTTTGTCCATTTCAAAGGCAAAGCTACTTTAATCAGAATAATTTTGAAAATGGTTTAAGCTAACTCATTCTCTTTTAGTCTGAGATAGGATTCCAGTGGACACATCATCTGTAACCACCACTCAGTTTTAACTTCCATTAGAGACACAATATCAGACAACTTTGTGTGCCATGACTGCAGCATCTTAAACTGCTGTGGTAGTTATGGATGCAGTAGCACATAAGAGTTATTACTAAGCTTTTGCTGATCATGTTAGGACTAAGACTTAAATTAAATTCAACACAGAACTGAATCCATTTGCAAACGCTGATCCATGTGCCAAAGTTCTTTGATACAGAAATTAAGGAAGGGCTAATTCTTTTCTTTAAAGTACAGCTGTCTCACAGGAGATTGTGTTCTAATTTCCAGAAACACAGTGGTCAAACTCCTTCCTGAGAGATACTTTTGGTTCTTCCAGGGTTAGAAACAGCTTGGTGAAGTTTTTGGAATCACAGATTTGGATGTTGGCAAGTCTCACAGCCATTAGGCAGAAAGTAGACCCACTAAGCTATTTTGTAGCTTTCTTTGAACTATACTAATTTAACTTTATTCTTCTGTCTCAAAGAATGCCATTTAAAAAACCCAGCATGATCCAAAATGCATGCTTAATGCTTCTATAGCAACAAAAAAAGTTCCTCCTCTAGATAAGTGATTAAATTTCAGAAGCTGTTTTTAAACTGCATATTTTCATTATAACACATTTCTATTAAATGCAGATGCTAAAGCTCTACAATGTAGAATTAACGCAATAATTGGCTAAAGCTGTGTTAGTTTTGTCTTTCTTAAGATTATATTTGGGGACAGTTTAGCAGATGTCTGAATTATACTTTGTTAATAACAGGGTCAATGCACAATTTGAAGAGATGTCTTTAAGATTCATTTTTGGATTAAACCCTAAACAAACAGAACACAGGCCTTAGGCAAATCCGAGAAATAAAAAAAGGAAATAAATTGGATACAAGGGACCATATGTTGCGTACAAATCAGGTCTATTATTTTTGCTTACCTTATGGCAGAGATATCATTTATAAACCATCTTTATTGCTAAGCAGAGATAAAAACTGTACATTAACAGTACATTACAGCTTATCTCTCACAAACAGGTGAGGAATCAGTTCTTTCTTTAGGAATAAAAAAACACCAGAAAACAAAAAAACTAGGTGTGTATATTTACTGTGTTTATTTAATTGCAACACAGTGCAAACATAACTAACAAGAAATATCAGCTTCTGCTTCCCAGACACAATGTATCCCATCTGTTCAGCCTGAGCAATACCAGCTTAACACCAGCCATCTTTTCCCAGACACCTGAATATTAGAATTCAATTGCACTGGCCAAAAGGGCCAAAACTAATATTTCTTGAGGTTGCAAAATGTCCAGGCTAGCTCAACAGCTGGTGGCATGAAATATATTTTGATTATTAGGATCAATGTTGGGTTGTTTTTTCATTTCTTTGATTGTTTCAATATAAATTTTCTGTGATTGCAAAAGACTTCCTACTTTCAGATATGCTGTTGCCTACAGGAAATGCTGCTGCTTATACGTATGGGAAAACCGTATTCACCTAAGCTTTTCTGATGCTGTTTTAATGTGATCCTACTCTCACCGTCATTCTCATTATTTACAGTCAATCAAGGTTGGTGACATAGTGATGTACATTGGGGGATTAAATCTTTCATTTTTTCATTAGCAGAGGCAGACCCTGTGGTTAAAATCAACATAAAAATTAAAAAAAAAAAAAAAAAGAAAAATGCTGGAATATCATCCTGTTTCTCTTACCTATTTTCTGTGTTGGTTTAGCCAAGTCACTCAAACTGTGACAGTAATATAAAATTTAGGATTAGTGTGTATGATAATGTATTGATGTGATAATGTATAATGAACTTTATTATCGTCTTTGCATTCCTTGTCTGTAAAATAGGGACAAGACAGTGACATGCAGTGTAAAAGAGCTACAAAGCTAAATCTATGAACATCTAAATTATAACATAAAATTATTCTAGGACAAGCAATGAAGGATATACCTTCATTACATCATCTGTCTGTGTATACCTTACTATACAAGTACTCCCACCATCTGCTGCTTGCAGCATAATGCAATACTAACTCTGTAAAAGAAACCGTTCTGATTTAGATTAACACATCTTTTTCACTGGGAGTTTTGGAAAAATTCCCAGCTTAATCTAAGCACACCAGCATACTGGAAAGCCAGCAGCAATGTTTACCAGCTATACCTAATAGTCAGCAAATACATTATTTGTCCTTCTCCTGCAGTGCGTTATTTATATTATGTTCCATTAAAAAATGTGACTGAACAGCAGTTCACCTGTTTGACTTCTCCTTGCTGCAAAATTCTGGATCCCTTTTGGAGATGGAGGGGGAGCTTATATCTTTTTAAAAGCAGGAGTGCCTGTTGAAGTGAGGGGTGCCACAGAGTGTGTGAGGGGTCGGCAGGGACTGAGAAAAGGGGCAAGCTGGGAGCATCCAGCAGGAGCAGAGATGAGGAGGCTCCTGAGAGCAGTAGGAAGCCAATACATACTCAAATCAAAGAAACACAGAGTGAGGACTGTGTGGAGTGTGCCACAGCTCAGAAGCCCTGGAAATTGCTGGAGTGAGAGAAAGAAAGGAGGAGAAGTCCATTCTGGAAAAATATGTGTGTGGGGGAGGAGTTTTTAAATCTTTTATTTTAATCTGTCTCTACTGTGTGTATCATGTGCTTCACATTCTTAAAAAAAATATGCATTAGGTCTTGTCAGTGTAATCCAGTGAGAGAACAAGAGGCAATCAGCACAAATCGAAATATAAAAATTCCATTTAAACATTAAAAAAGTGTGGGTTTTTTCCTATGAGGGTGTCTGAACAGTGGAACATATTGTTCAGAGAGGCTGTGGAGTCTCCATCCTTTGAGATATTTAAACCCAACTGGACAGAGACCTGAGCAACCTGCCCTAGGTGACCTTGCTTTGAGCAGGGGGTTGGACTAGGCCAACCTCAACCATTCTGTGGTGCTGTCTTGGGAGATGTTGTTTGGGGGGAAGGAGAAGTTGCTATGTTTATTTTAAATAAAAATATTTTTTCCTGTGTTTATTTAAGGAAAAATTGTGGACATATCTATCCCTAACCCCTGGCTGACTTGCACTTCTGCAACAGAAACCTAGTAATATCTAACATCCATGTAAATATGTTGCTGCATTGGTAGGTGCAGCTGACTTCCACAAATTGAAGGCACAGGGACACAGAAGGCAGCAAAGGCCACTAGAGGTCACAAAAACTATTTAAAAGAATATAAACCAAGTCATTTATACTTCAGTTGGGAGTCTTTTTCCCCTTCCACCTGCTCCCCTTGCTTGGCACTCACAGGTCACCTCCCTTCCTGATACAAGGCTGTGGTCAAGTATGTTTAGCTTGTTTTCTTCCTGAGCCTGATTTTCAGCTCTGGTTTAGTCATGTGGAGATGATATCACTTTATGGAGAAAATTCCACCGTGATCACAGGCCATGGAAATGTCAAATGGTAGTAAAAAAATATAATCTCATGGTAGCTGAGAAATGTTTTTCTTGCTTGCAAGTATGGACTCGGTGAGTGAGCAAGACAGAGTATGGGAGAGCGAGAGAGAGCAGCAATAATAACAGTATTCATCTTCCCCAAACCAATTCAGCAATTGGCTTTACAATTTCCAAGATCCGTTTCACTGGGTTTTATAACAGGAGCTGAGATGAAAGAGAAACGAGAGCCCTTAATGATGATACTGCCCCACCCAAACCTTTATCATTACTTTCTCTCTACTCTAATATCCAGTCTCCTGACTTACAAATTTGCAGCTTATTTTCTCGCTACTGTCCCTTCTTTGCATTTGCTTTATTGTCTGTCACATGCACATGCAGACAGAGAAATAAGGTCTCAAATCCAAATACTCTTAGAGTTAGGTTGTTTTTCTGTTTATTATGGTCTGCCCTCGTCCCTTCTCTTATTTGTCTGTTTTGCCTAGAATGTCTGTCTGTGGATTTTTATTTGATTCAGTATGTCAAACTGCCTCCTTCAAACAGGGCAAAGGAACATATGTGAGGAAAAAAGAAGACACAGCTCTGCAGACTTGCCAAGAGCTGCAGTGTTTAATTCCTGCATTTGGTGTACAAAACACCTAAACATTCTACTTGGAAACAAACAAACAAACAAACAAACAGGATTACTTTCATCCTCTACTTCATTTTAGCTGGAGTTATCATTTGTAAAGAACATCCCTGATAATTAGTTCTCCAGAAATTGATTCAAGATGCATTTGTTTCCTATTCCTTCCTAAATACTTTTAGGCAAGTTACCCCAGCTATCCCCATGTCTGGTATGCTAACTGTGGCATTTCCCTATCACAGTCCAATGATGACAAAGACTCAATGTGATGGTACTGATGGTGAGGGTCGTATAGATAGTGGTGAATGAGATATGGCTTTCCTGTTGTATGAAGATAACCATTTTGGAATATTGCAAGTTATTCATTAGGACTAGCCATTTTTTTCCCTCTATTTTCAAAGAACAGGGAGAAAGAGAGAGAGAATACCTGCAAAAAAAACAGAGGACAGTTAACGTAGAAGAACACCTGGTAACCAGAGGGGACCCTAAGTCAATTTTATGGTCTGAATTAAGGCTGGAACCTGAGCTTCCTGCTGTCTTAACCAAGGCAAAAACTCTAAATATGAGGCCCCTTAAATTAGTCCCTTTCTAGCTTCTCTGCATTGGATTTTGTAGAGGTACAGAATAACTTGGATATAAAAACATCTGTGTCATATCCCTTAATATATTTTGTGCTCACCAGTGACCACAGCAGAATATTTCCTTTGCTGAAGCCTCCAGTAAGAAAGCTAATGATCCATTAAAACATCTCTGCTTTAATGTATGCTCTGTCTTGCACTACAGAAATTCCCAGAGGAGGGAGGAAGAAGCACAGGATTTAGTTTTATGCAGCAAGGAACAATGGGACATGGATTAATTTCCTTTCCCCCTATAACAAGGGTCTTTTGGATATCATAACAACAAGGAATTTGCAATGAAAATCTGAAGAATGAGCTGATTGCATATGGCAAGTTACCAGATGGTTTTTAGTTAAATAGTTAATTAAGGAAAAAGGAGCTATATGAGTTATGAGTTGCAGATTTGTAGTTTCCTCCATAACGAAAATAAACGGTCTATGAGAATATATAGCTGGATGAAACTTCTTCTTTAACATAAATCACTTAATACATGAGTTCGCTGGATATGTAGGACCCAGTTTCCTGTACTTTACAGAATGCATTTTGCGTGCAGATGCAAGTTAGGCAATTCCTGTTCCTTCCCTTTCTTCCTCTTTCTCTCTTTTTCTGTCCATCACTTTCCCTTCCTCCCTTCTTCCCTCTCTCCCTCCCTTCTTCCCTCCCTCCCTCTTCTTTCTTCTTTCTTTCCTTGCTTCCTTGCTTGCTTCCTTTCTTCTTCCCCCCTTTTCTCTCTTTCTTTCTTCTGAAAAACTTCCTTTTATGTCCAATGTAGAAATTATGTTTTGTATCATTTTTCAGAAAAAAAGAAAAGAAAGAGTTAAAAAGTTAGGAAATCATTTTGGAAACCTAGTTTGCTTAGAGTAATTATTTTGTTGATCTGTTGTGGCTTGTAGAAGAGTGTGTTTTAATAGGCTGTAATAGGTTAACAGGAAAGCAGAAATTAACTCTTTTGGAACGAAGAGCTGGGCATTGGCACAATGATTGTTTCTGACTTTTCACCATTTAGGCTGAGCGCTTCATGCAGGGTAATGACTTTTCAAAAATCCCTGCTGATTCTGAATCTTGCTTAGTTTTGTGCAGGTGTGTGAGCTTCAGGATAGGAGGGTGGGTGAAGTGACCCTGCGCAATCTGTAGTATCAGACAGCATTGTGTGAAGCAGGCTAAATGTCAGTTCTGTAGAGGCAGAGTGATGAAGGGATGAATGCTATTTGCATGAGGGATGGCTGCAGATGATCTCATTAATCTTTCATTTTATGGACACCAGTTTCAAAGGCAGACAAAAGTGACTCAGAATGTACAAATGGCATAAAGGCTAGCCTCTGGCCACTCAGGGTACATGCAAGCGTGGTACAGAGTTTGCTTAAATGTCACATCGAGTTGTTATCCCTGGCTCTGAAGAGCTTTGCAACTCTACTGGAGCCTGGAAATAAGCCTCACATAAATACAAAGCAAGATGCTCACATTTAAGTCCAGGTGAGAAGTATTATTAGGATGCTTCATTAGGATGTATTACTAGGAATCCCACGTCACAGGAGGATGTGCACAGATGCATTCCCACCTCAGACACTCCGCAGTCAGAAGTCCAGGAACAGCATGAGGCAGACCTTTATGCTTTAGTGGCAGCATTCTGCTGCTGGTGCTCAATTATTTCTGCATATTGCACACAGAATAACTCCAGGAATTGTCATATTATTCTCTTATATTCCTGGTCTTGTGCTGGTGATGAGACCTTTAATTTTACTTTTATTCAGACCCTCTGCTTTTTTAAACCTGAAAATGAGCTTGTGCTTGAGCCTAATAGCTTCCCTCCACCCCCATTCTGTACCATTAAGGAATTACTGTCTCAAGGCACCTCTGGAGGTAGAATAACCACTTAGAGAAGTCTGCTTTGGTGCAGCTGAAAGCTCATCTCACTGAAATCTTGAATTTATGAAAAGCAATGAAAGTTTCACAAAGAATCCAGTAAACAGCTCACTCTCTTAAGGAACTACTTTAAAGGATTCCCAAGGTTTCTAGTAGGATTTTTGCTGACCTTTACCTAAAGAACATCTCTGCAAAGCATCACATCTCTGGTTCTCCAGGGTAGGACTTAAGACAAGTTTCACTGTGTACCTGACTGTGTAAACAGCCCAAGTCAACATAACTACATATACAGCTCAGAGTGGACTATGTAAATCCACTGGGAGTACACATTTAAAAAAAAAAACCAAACCGAACCAAACCAAACCAAAAAAACAGATATGGATGAAGCAGAAATTTTAAGTGAACAGTAGCTCCTCTTCTTCACCCCTACTCACCTTAGTCCTCTCCAAGGAATGAGTGAGATTTATCACAGCATATGTCAGGGCAGACTTTTCTGTGCTCTCCTGTTCTGGACACCTTGGGAGGCCCAGCTGAGTGCTTGGTGTGACACAGTCACTCTGCCCACACTTGCCTAAAGAGGAATATGTCCAGAAAGAAAGATGTGTTTTCTCTCTGTATTTCAGCATGTCTCAAATTTTCTTCTGAATTTGCAGCTGGTACCTGGAAAATAAAAACAATCTCCAACATTTAGTCTCCCAAATGTCTTAATCCCATTTTAATCTCTAGGACTGTTTTACTGAATAATGATTTTTGTTACAAATTTTCCAGGTTCCTGATTTTAAAGATTTGAACTGAAGTTGCCAAAGAAGAGCATATTGCAGACCTCAGTGAGAATTACATTTTCTCTGTGTCACTACCACCTGAGCATTAAAAAATAGTGCTAGGTAATTATTTTCTTTATAACCTTAACTTTACTTCAAGGAAAGATTCTTAGAGTCTTTTACTTTCCTCACAGTACCACCCAAAAAAAGTATAAGTTAGTTGGAAGTTTTTCACCCACAGCAGGAGCTCAGCTTCCACATTCAGACAGGTGCAATGTGTCGATATATGCACAACACTACTAAAGAATAGTCTGCTATTTGTATTGTCAGGGGACCAGTCCTGTACATTTTTTCTGGTAGGCGAACAGAACAGAAAACACTTTTAAACACCTCTTTTTTTTACTTTCCCTATTCCTCCAAGCACAATATTTACCTGCAACCAGATAGTATCAGTTCTTTGTGTGTGCATGCAGCTTGGGAGGAGCACACAAGGAATCTTTTTACTCTTTTAACACTTGTGTAAGTCCAGATGGAATGGCTGTTCTCTGTAGGGAAGGAAAGTTTCTATATCTAAGATCTTTGAACCTCAAAGTGGTCAGAGCAGAAAAATATTGGGATTATGACCTGCCAGAAATCAGGCAGAAATATCTGATTTACCTACAAATAATCCCCCTGCAAGTTCTAGGAAGCAGCCAGGCTCTTTTAAATGTGTGCAGAACCACTTTTAGATCATATTTAGTAATTGGTTAGATATCAGGTTGACTGGGTCCCTTTACTTTCATTCAGCATAACCACATTCTATGTACTTTTAAGGACCTGCATCATTTCTACACCCAGATAAGAGATTACAGATTTATGAACTACTTTATTAACCATTGACTTCCATCTCTAGTACAATAGGAGCTATACCCAGTAGGACTGTTGAAACATTTCTTCAGAGCTGTCTTGGCATGCCTTATTTACAGCAGGGCTTGAGACCAGACTCTGCATTCTTCTCTAAAACATGAGCCAGCAGTGTGCCCAGGTGGCCAAGAGGGCCAATGGCATCCTGGTTTGTATCAGGAGTAGCGTGGCCAGCAGGACCAGGGAGGTGATAGTGCCCCTGTATTCGGCACTGGTGAGGCCGCACCTCGAATACTGTGTTCAGTTTTGGGCCCCTCAATTCAAGAAGGACATCGAGGTGCTGGAGCATGTCCAGAGAAGGGCAACGATGTTGGTGAAGGGTCTAGAGCACAAGTCTTATGAGGAGCAGCTGAGGTAGCTGGGGTTGTTTAGTTTGAAGAAGAGGAGGCTGAGGGGAGACCTTATTGCCCTCTACAACTACCTGAAAGGAGGTTGTAGAGAGGTGGGGGTCGGTCTCTTCACCCCAGTAACAAGCGATAGGACGAGAGGAAATGGCCTCAAGCTGCGCCAGGGTAAGTTTAGGTTGGATATTAGGAAAAACTTCTTTACTGAAAGAGTAGTCAGGCACTGGAACAGGCTGCCCAGGGAAGTGGTTGAGCCCCCATCCCTGGAGGTATTTAAAAGACGAGTAGATGCAGTGCTTGAGGACATGGTTTAGTGGTGGACTTGGCAGTGGTAGGTTAACGGTTGGACCTGATGATCCTAAGGGTCTTTTCCAACCTTAACAATTCTATGATTCTATGATTCTATGATTCTATTCATCTGTATGATAGGTAGGTAATACTTTGTTATAAGCCCAATGAGGCTGTGAGCTTTAATCATTGTTTGTAAAATATTCAGAGAGTATTGGCTTAAAGGAAGTGTGTAAAATGACACTGGCTGCTATTATGAGTTGCATCTTCCTGCTGATGCATATACCAAATCCTGCTAACATAAAATCTAGCATACAGTGAAGCAAGAAGGGCTTCCTCCAATGAATTAATATTTATTTCATGATTTACTCAAGCAAAAAATATATACAGCATATGAGTGGGTAATGTTAATGCACCCAACATTTTTTGTTTCAAAATATTTTAAATTACTTTATGAAAAGCACATTGAGTGATTTTACCTTGGATGGAACTAAATGTCCCATTGCGAAGACTTTATTTATATTAAAGAAATTTGCATCAACAAAACTTTGTCAATGTAAATATTCTAGTTCAAATCCCTTCTGCAGATGTTTTTTATAAAAGCAGAGATGGGCACTTTTATGAGAACACATGGTTGAAAATGTGATAAAAAACAGGATCATCAACTTGTTTTGCCCCTCTGAAGAGCATCAAACAGTAGAAGTTTGCAGTGGGTATTCAGTAGTGCAGAATTCATTAGCAAAGACAGAGCTTTTGTCACTATATTACAAGCCTTTTTAACATGCATAGAGGGTGCAGTCCTGTCTCCTGTGTACATTCATTGGCTTGAGTCACGTTGTATGTGCAGATATTTTGGATATTATCTGTACCTTTTTCATCTGGTTGGCTGTCAGGTGGGAAAATGAATGTGTGAATAAACAAACAGGACTCAGCTGCTTACACATATGCATACAGAAATCAGTCCCATTCCTCCTTCCCCAAAGAACCATATGTAGCATTGTTTATAAGGTTAATAAAATAGACATACTTCTTGTACAGCTAAAAAGTGGAAGTGTTATTATGCCTTAAAATCACTCCAACCCTTAAGCATCATTAGATAATATATCCTTTTTTTCTGAGAGACACAGAAGATGGAGCTTTATTTTAGTATATAACATCGGTCAGAATCCGAGTCTTCCACTCTCATTGTAAAGCAGTTTACTCACAGGGGTGCCACAGAAGGTCCATTAATGTCAGCTGCTTTTGTAGCATGATGCTTTTTGCACTGGGAGGATTGTTGGCATCTGCCTCTTTGCCATCAGTCACAGTACTTGAGACATGCAGCCTTTATAGGCTGAATGCCCACACAAACTTTCAGGTAGCAGCAGCTACAGGTATATATATATAAATATATATAGGATTGTGCCTTGTGCTTGTTCAGTGCCTTATGATTTTCAGACACTAGTCATTGTTTTCCTGCAAAGCTATAAAGTGAAAATTAGGTGAATGAATGTGACAGAGAAAAGACTGTACAGATAATCAAACAAATGAATAGAAACTCTCTCTCTCTCTCTCTCTCCTTCTTCCCCCATCTTTTTGTCATACACACACAGAGACACATACAGTCTTTTTTTTGGATTGCATTCACTGAATTACAAAATATATGCCATATGCTCTGAAAGCAAAATTTTTTCCTCTCTGTCTATCATTGTGGTAAAAAGGACCACTAAGAAAATGAATTAAGTACTTTTTGTAGTTATTTATAAAAAATTCTGCATGGCAATAATAATGGCTTAGCATAGTACTCTACGTGTCAGAATGATGTCAGTGTGCTTTGTGTGTTATATAAAAACGTCATTTTTTTACTGAGAAGATGCTTTTTTGCAGTGTCACTGGATTTTACAGTCAAGCGGATGACCTGCAGAGACGCTTGCATGCCCAATTAACCCCTTTTAACTCTATGCAATTACTGTTCACATCCATTACACTTTTGATGAAGAACAAGCATTAATAATCACACCATGAGCCAGTACAAAATTAAAACTTTAGCAGCAGTAATTCAACAGCTGCCGGGATATAAGAAAATAGTAAGAATAAGATATTGAGTCATCATACCACCCAGCACAAAATTTTTACATGATGAAAAGAATGAAGGAGGTTATGCACCACTGGGCTGATTGTTTGGGCAAGTGAAGAGGGGATGCAAAGAAATTGAGTTTCAGTCTGTAGCTCAGGCACAGGCTAGATTGCTCGCTCTCATAAATTCAGTTATATTAAATCTAATTGCTATCTTATATTCATGCACCGTTAGGTAAGTAGTGCATTGTCTCTATCAGAATCCAGAACAGAAAATGCCCCTAGGACATGGGTTTTCAGTCACCCTCCCTGTGTGATCAGTTGCGCTGCTGAGAATGAAGTATATTAGAATAGCATCCTAACAAATCTGTGTCTTGTTTATTCTTTCCAGCACAGTTCTTAGTTTCTGAGGGGAATCTAACCAAAATCCAACATTTATCTGAAAGCAAGATGAACTCTCATATAAGACAAATTTAGAAATATGTTGCTTATTTTGAAACTAAACTGCAGCAAAAGGATAGCAAGAAAATAAAAATTTAGTTGTTGTTTTCTGATTTCCAACAGTAAACAAAAGAGATGTATGACCTAAGAATGGGAGTCCAAAAGCTGTCTACCTGGACAATCCAGGCTAGAAATTTGAGTCTTGAGTTTAAACTTGTTGGACTGAAATCTTGGGTGCTGCACACATGGATACTAAAGAACAAGGCAGAAAGTGTGGCCAACTGAAGGACATCTCCACTGTGGTCAGTATGTTCATGTACGTCATGCTGGAAGGTCAAGGGCAGCTGCAGTTGGCACTTTCACTGTGCTGTCAGGAAATGATGCTGCAGGAAATCTGCAGGAAATCTCTTCCACACAAAAGTTATACAGATTATTATGAAATTTTAGAAAGACTCACAGGTACAAAAGTCATTGAGGGTATGTTGCTCCACAGAAGTAGCAGAACAGTTTTGGTACTTGCCTTTCTATCAAATTGGCTCACTAAACCAACTTGCCCTGTAGCTGCATGATCATCAGACCTGACACAAAGGTAAACTGCAATAGTATATGCTTAGGAGCAGGGGGGAGGGGGGGAATGTGAATTTTTTTTCCACAAGTCCCTATTAGGTATTGTATCAAACTGAATAAAATTAACATCCTAGAAACAAACAAAAAACAGCAAGTGAGAAGTCGTAGCATAACAGTCTACAAAAATACTCTGCAAAGCAGAAAGGGTTCAGTCATTCTACAACAAATAAAACAAGCAAGTAAAGGCCTAAAGCAATGAGATCTACTTGGTGCAGCAGAACTCCACTTGAATCCAGAAAATTGATATGAGCTAAGTAGAATTATTGCATAAAATAAAAAAGAAATTATTTGCATCCCATTTTCTGGTTATTGGAAAAAGAACTGTTAGGTACACAGAAACGGCAGAATTACCACTGATTGCACATTCCAGAGAGCATTCTTGGTAAACCGCAGCTTCTGCTGTGCTAGAGCGGCATTGTTGAGCCAGAAATGCTTTAAGAAAACCACACATGGAAGCGTAATATGAGACTGGAAAATAAAGACATACTTCACTTGTCTCACACAAATTTGCAGAAAACAGCAATAACAAAGAAAAATAAAGAGAAGGAAGCTTGGAGAAAAAGCTAGCAGAAATAAAAAATGTTTCATTTTAGTTTTTAAAAAGAACGACTAAAATGTAGGTGGCTTGTTCACTTGCTAAAAACCAGTTTCTGTTGACTTTGGAAGGTAGATTGCAAACTGCTGATTGAGACTGGCTTACACTGAAGAATAAAAATGAAGGGTCCCAGTAAAAGTGTATCCAGAGAATCAGGAGAAGTTTGATCAGAAATAGCTTATTTCACAGCTGTACTGAAGTTGGACAATATTTAAGCTTAAGTAGAAGTTATACTTCAAGCTTTCATATACTAAGCTTTCCAGGTAGATTTGGAACCTGACCTGAATTATATATTATTGTAGCTGTAGGATAGGTACACCTTAGGATATTCTTTCTGTGTGCAAACTTGAGCATTTGAGTGCACTTTATGTTTGAAATTTCTTTTTGATAAAACTTAGTTGATTTGTCTTATTCTAAGTGGCCCATTCTGCTGTGAGCAGTCAAACCAAACCAACAGTTAAAGAAACCCCATGAGTAACTATCACAAGATGAATTATTTTTAATTATAATATTTCTTTCTTTTTTTTTTTTGAAGGGTCTGCTATCATTCAGATAAAATAAATTTCTTACCACACAGTTACTATAAAAATTTTAAAAATAGCCAAAATCTTACCAGTCAACACATATAAGCAACCAGTTAGTACAAAATTAAAATAAAATATAAAAACCTGCATATGCATTGTCAGGTAAGCTTTACTTGGTCATCTCTTTCATAACTGTGTCTTAATTAGATTCTAAGAGCCTCAGGGATCATGTTAATTTTTTAATAAGTTTATAGAACTTGGCCCGCATACTAAATAGACCTTTGGCATAGTGCTGTAATAAGGGTATTAACAAGTGACATCAGTATTAACTACCATAATAAATGGAAGACTTTCTCCAATTATATTTAAGAACCTCACAAGTATGAAGGAAATCAGACAGATCAAGGTAGAATCAATGACGTAGGAATCTGGACATGTTTGCTCCCACTGAAATAAGCCTATCTCTGCAGGCAAGAGCCCATGTTCCTTAGGAGTTACCAGGATGTAACCACAGCCTAACACTCCTTTTTTCTTACACATGCTCTTTCTTTGAGTGCTGTCACTTGACAAAAAAGGTTATTCTGACAGATCAGTATCACCAGAATATTTTCAATTACCAGCTAAGCTGGTATTCAAGGAGCTTGTGATTCACGAGGCCAGCATAAAGTTACCTTGACAGCCACGGGAATGAGACTTACCCAAGTGTGAGAGAGATCACAGTAAAGTGAAGAGAGTGTCCTTCTTCCTCAGTGGCTTGGACAACAAATAGGTTGTGCAGAGTAAAATGCAAGTCCTTTGATGGCTTCATTGTCTTGCAACTGCCCCACCAACTGCAAGGGTGACATGTGCTACATGTTACAGTCTTGGCTTCTTTGCAGTTGCAGTTCCATTTCTTTACATAATTTGTACTTTGGCACTAGAAAAAGATTATAATAAATGAAGTGTTGCTTTCAAAGTTTCAGACACCAAGATCTTTTTTTTTTATCCTGTTTGGCAAAGGTGGCTTTAATTTGATTTTCACAAGTGCAAAAACCTGTCCCCTCAGAAGTTGGTCAAACTATTAATTTTATAGCAAGGACATCAGAGTACAGTAAAACCTTTTTACAAAGCCAGACAGCTTAACCTAATTAAATGGCTGTTTTGACAGGTGGTTAAAAGTGGAATGAATGCTATTGAGAATGGCTACAGAGTCGTATATGATGAGTGTCTGTGTGTTTATGTGTGCAGGTGAAAATGTGACTGTGCAGGGGGTGACAATAGATCTGTGTCCATAAGGCATTTTTTTTCCCAAAAAAGCTGCAGCTGTTCAAGATTTATAGATTTATTTCAATTAATTGTGCTGGATATATTGACTCAGGTGAATAACTACACCTGGACTATAGTAAAAGAAAGATGTTTATGAAGGTCTGTGATGTCATTCATCAGGGAAAATGAGATGTGCATTTTACAAGGGGAAATGAGCCTTGTAGGAAATATATAAACATTGTCATAAGGGATCTGATTTCTGGTTCAGCTCAGTATCACAAAAGATCTTTGCCCCAGTAAAATGGTGCGTTTGTAGTAGGAGGTAATGAACATTCAGGTCTCCAAAAGCATGCTGAAAGGGCTCTGAATCCATCAGAGTTTCAGCAGTTTGGCACAGTGAGCCAGATTAGCAATCTTGATCCTGCACGCAGAAGTCCCCCCTTCACCACCTCCTGTCTGCATGGTTTCTCAGGCTCTCCCTTCTGCAATTGCTACCTACATATGCAAGTCTGGCTTGCAGAGAGCTAGCCAGATATAGTTGCAAAAAGAGTGAGGGCCTTAGGGTCTAAACTGCTATGTAGTCTCTCTATCCACTTCTGTTTAGTTCAGGTAAGATCCTTATTATTTTAGCTTGACTTGTAAAGTCTTGTGTTCTCAAGTATTTTGATACTGTCTTCCTTGTCCCCTAATGGTAAGGAAGAAATTTTGCTCTACTGTAACCTATGTACGCTTTCAAGGAATATTATCTCTTGCCATAAAATGATGACAATTCAATTTTAGTATCAGAACAAACACACTGTAAACAAGGTAACTTGCCAAAACTGTGGTATGATTTGGGCTGAGTCCACCTATCGTGCTAAGAAAGTACATTTCCTTCTAGATAGGTAAAGCTGTTAGACCAATTACCTTTGTGCCTTTGAAGATTTTTTTTTTGCTTTGGTGGGGTTGGTTTTTTTGTTTGCTTTATACAGTGCTTGCAGTCCTGTAGTTATGAAGTGGACATATATCTTTAAGCTCTATTTTTTTAATATCTGCCTAGAAAATTACTGATGATAAGTAATTCTGAAGAATAAGCAGGTTGCTTTAGGTCCACACTCAGTCTTCAGTACTCTGATTCTCACTCTGCTGATATTTCCAGACTTCCATAGCTCATTCTCTATTAGCTGTGGCATCTATTATGTCATTGAAACAGAAGAAATCCTTAATCACCTAAACATTGCTCTGGTAGGCCCGTTGGTTATTTCTGTTTTCTTGTGTGAAGGTCAAGGGGGAGTTCTGCGATGTGGCCTGATGGATTCGAAGCAAGGAGACAATCTGCAGACCTGACCATCTCTGGGTTTGCAACTATCCACTTGGGTGACCTCGGGTCCACCTTCAATGTCCCCTCTTCACACTTCAGTTAGGTGCTTTCATCCTTTCTTCATATTTAGAAATTATCCTCTATAAAGATTCACAAAATTACTTCAGCGTGCTCCCACTTATAGCACACCTGAAACTGTTTTGTACCATGGTGCCTACAAGAAACTTTAAAGCTCAGGCTGCCACTATCAGTGAAAACCACCTACAATGTTAATCAATAGTCTCACTGTTTCTTCGTGCTCCTTAGCATGGCTGAATCTATTAGTTGTCTCTGTGGCTGCATCTCTCACTTCTGCTCTGAGCTGTGCTTAGCACAACAGTGTGCCAATGAGCAGATCTCTGAAGCTCTCAAGGGACTGAGAGTGCAATGAATTATTTTATATGTGCCTCAGTTTTGCCCATGCAAAAGTGAGAATAATACAAGATCATTCACAAAAGCATTCTGAAGTGCACTGAAAAAAAGAGTCACGTATCCTAGGGACAATTTTTGATCTGATCAATCATAAAAATCCCATTTCCACCCATCAGCCAAAATTCTTATGTACACAGACCCTACTTATGTGATATTTAATAAGCTAGACAAATGTTTTGCTGAATTATTTCCAAAATAACTAAAACTAAAGTATAAGGAAGTCTATCAGGACATTTTTCTTCTAGAAAAGGTGTAGTAAGAGCAGTACCAGCTTATCTAAAACATTTCACTAAGTTTCAGAAACTTTGCAAACCACGTTAAAGCAACATGGGAACCCAGGCTCCTCAGCCACTCAATCCTAGGTCTTTATCAGTTCTGTCAGATAAAGGCAGAATTGCAGTTGTGGATGTGGCTTGTGAACTTTTAGCCATTCAAAACATCTGAGAACTATTCAGGCATTTGTGACATCTGTATCACATGTTAAATAGTTTTTATGGAATTGTGGGTTTGGATCAAGTTGGTGATTAAAATGGAATAAAGTTCAAGCAGACTAAAATAATATTTAGAGGTCAAGCAGAGTAAAGAAATACTTTGTACAGATGATCAAAGGGAGACAGGAAAAAAAATAGAATCATATTAAGCAAAGCATAGTGGAATCTCATACAATAGAGGAAGAGGATTCTACATTTTAGATATTTGTGATTTACATGTACACATAAAGCTACCTCATTTTGATAACTATGTCTGAATATTTTGCTCTTGGTCTGACTATTAATCATTTTCTTTCACCTCACACTGCCATTTGGCTTTCCTCCAAGATATTTCAGCATTTTTTCTCTGTGAGTCTCTGTCTGTGAAGATAAAAATCATTTGTATTAAGAGGCAAAGTTTCCACATTCTTTTCATGATAATCAGCAGCATCTATTTTTCACTCAGTGCTGTGAGACCTCTAATAATAATGTTAGAAGAAAATCCAAGTAGGATAATGGGATTAAGAATCTACTTTTTACTGCATCCTTGGCTGGTCAAATAGATGAACACAAGCCACCAACAGGTTAAAAAGCCCAGGTACCCACTTTCACTATACCTGAATCCAGGAAACTATGTTGTCCACTTCAGTGACTGGAGAAAACTTTCTTTGTTGTCTAAACTTGGCTGATGTTCATGGACAGCGAGTTGTCCCAAAAGAATCCTTGCCATAACAGACAGTCTGTTAGTATAGTCTGGTAGTGCATCCACAGGGTTTTAGGTATAATGGGCAGTCGAGGGAAACAAGAAGTTAAGACAGGAAGAGTGGATGAAAAAGGGAGAGAGGGCAGAGTCAGGATTTTGAGCTCTTTCCAACAGGGGTACAAATCAAGGTTACTAACAGGACCCACTGCTTTACTAATAGTGCTTGGGGAGTTTAAAATAATCTCAAAGTATGAGCACACTGCCAAGGAGCACTGACAACTTTCAGCTCCTATAGGTTTCAAACAATAACAGGGAAATTTCAGGACAATATAGACTTGGAATCTACTGCACCTAGTGACAAATTAATTCAGAAAAAAAAATATGTTTCTTCATACAGAAATAAGCCGTCTTCTGTTTTCTATGGCTTCAGGTTCCACTGGGAATGAAAACAAGAGGGTTTTATTGCACAGGGAAAAGCTGGAATCCATTGGAATCCTGGCATAAAAGCAAGGAAAAACAAATTTAAAACGGGGCAAGGCCAAGGCCAGAACTGCAGGTAATAGGCCTAGAGAAAGGACTCTCAGGGAGATAATACAAATCCTTGAACTAGGGCTATGTGCAACCTGCCCAGGAACTGGGCTGTAATCAAACAGAAACGCCATCATTTGTCTGCAATTAACTCTAAAGGTCAGAGGTACTACAGTTTAAAGCAATTCACTGGATGTCTCCCTTTGACATAATTTCAAGCATGTTCTATCAGAGCAAATCTAAAAGAGTCCTTAAAAATTTGCCTCCATAACACATTTTCTTCAAGAGAAATGAACGCCCATCCTACACGTGATATTTAACATTACTCATTCTGTTTTTCATTTTTCTTTGTGAAACAGCTATAAATGCTTTACAGTTAAGAATGGTCACAGGTTTGGTTTTCTGCCAGCCATCTTTCAGCTGATCCCTTTTGCCTCCCACTCCAAAACCAATCTCTCTGATATTTAGCATGCCCCATCACAGCTTCTCAGAATACCAAAAGAAAAACAAAGCAAGTCATTTTTAATTGATTGCATTTCATAAAATGCACCTATCTTTTATTGTATTTAAAACAGAATAATCCTAACTTTTCTTCCCTATTCTAACTCCAAAAAGTATTTTCCTTTTAAATCCTAGATTTGTGTTGTTGGAATTGATTAATGTCCTTGGACAGGATAGTGTAGGAGTTACAAAGATACAAAGAAATGCTTTTTCATACATACAGTGCAATACTTGAAAGAAAAAAAAAAAAAAAAACTCCAAAGTAATGGACCTGATTTTCGTTTACACAGTTCTGGCAGCATAAAAAAATCTTAGAGTGGGCATAAATTCTATTTAAATACACTTTAGGGTTCCTTTCTGCTGCCAGAATGTGTAAAGGGGCCTTTATGTAAATAAGGATCAGGGCCAATGTATTTCGGGATTATGTTTCTTTGGAAACCTTTGCTGTACCTAAACTCCATATTTTGACTTCTGGGACTACTCACAGATTAAGTGTATGAGGTTCTTACTCTGAATCAACAATAAATGAAATCAGCCATATACATCCAACAGCTTATTTCCATTACAGAATAAAAGAAAGGGAGAAAGATTGGGTGGGTAGACTTGAAATTTTCAAGACAGGGGGAAAATGAGGAGATTAATTTTAACAAAGATTTTGATTGGGAATAATTAGCAATTCTGAGTTCCTTCTTAATAGAAAAGTTAGGTACTAATGATGTTTCTGCCATTTCCTGAACTATTACCATATTTATGTCTTCTAGTGACACTTTCATGATGACAAGAGGGGAAAAAAGAGAAATAGAAAGAACAGAAAAGTTTCCCAAAACTCATAATTCTTTCTGGGAATAAAAGAAGCTTCATAATAACCCTGGAAAAATTGGTTATTTTGATGAAACATAGAAGGATACATGGTGAGCAGCTACAATGACTAAAATTTATGAAGTAACTTTTCTCTGTCACCTCATAATTCAAATTGTGAGGTAGCCACATTAAGTTCTGAAGGTCTTTCCTCTGTCACAGGGGACAAGGAATCTGCTATATCTTTCAGACAAAATGCATTATTCTTGCATTCCAGTATATTTGGTTGTAACAACACCTGAAAGTATCACTAATTATTTTCTCTATGGGTTTAATAATCTACACATAGATTTTTATTAATGCTGACCTTTAAAGTGTGCAATTAATTACATTTCTATAAAGTTTTCTTTTCTAGGCATGTCTCTGTAATAAAATGAGTGAGTATGTTTCCCATGCAATAGCAATACCAAACAACCCAGTCAGAGTTTTAATATCACAATTGTTAAATGAATCATGTTTAAAAGGCTGGTCTAAGAACATATTAACTTTTTTCAAGGAAATATTTTGTCAAAAATTTGGAATAATTATGATTAAAGAGAAATGTGTTCTTGTAAAAAAAAAAAAAAAAAAGAAAAAAAAGAAGGGGAATAAATGTAGTTCAAAATAATACCTGACAAAGTTAAGGTCTTACTATATTAAAGAACTTATTAGTAACTGAGTACCTGAAGTACATAATGAAACTGGGCATTTTTCATTTTTAAAACCACACTTCTGAATCTCAGCCGTGGTTTTCAATGTCAGTGATGCCAGCTGTGGCTATAAGAAGGTAATTCAGATGGCCTATCTGAAATGAATCATGCAGTCTCACTGGGGAGTGAATTCACAAAGGCCCTGGACACCTGCATTCCTATAACAGGCTTATCTACCTGCAAACTATTCAGTCAAACATCCAAGTGTTAAGCACCTGCAACAGGATCCCAAATGCTGGATGATGAACCTTGCCTTCCCTTGTGGTGCATAGGGAGACACGTCTGTCACTGAGTCACAGTGCAATCTGTCCTCCCCATCCACCTCTCCTCTCACACATACAAAGTGGGGAAAGTTTGCTTCAGATAGTCAATAAAAACTGCTAAAAATGGAGGACAACTACATCTAACCCAAGAGCAAGAGGAATTTCTGTTTTCATAAAATCCAGAGCCCAAATTCTGCCTTCAGAATAGGCATTGATACCTGTAACCCAATGGGATTACATCGGGCTGGTGACCAGTCACTAGTGGGATTCCACAGGGATCCATCTTAGGGCCAGTGCTCTTTAATGTCTTCATAAATTACTTGGATGCAGGACTTGAAGGATTACTATCTAAGTTTGCCGATGACACAAAATCGGGAGGAGCTGTTGACACTCTCGAGGGCAGAGAGGCCCTGCAGACAGATCTAGACAAATTAGAGTGCTGGTCAATCCCCAACCATATGAAGTTTAAAAAGGACAAGTGCTGGATTTTGCACCTGGGACATGGCAACACTGGATGTACATACAGGCTGGGGAACAAGAGGCTGGAGAGCAGCCCCGCAGAGAGGGATCTGGGGGTTATGGTCAATGGCAAGTTGAACATGAGTCAGCAGTGTGCCCTGGCAGCCAAGAGGGCCAATCATGTTCTGGGATGCATCAAGCACTGTATTGCTAGCCAGTCGAGGAAGGTGATTGTCCCACTCTGCGCTGCACTGGTGCGTCCTCATCTTGAGTACTGTGTGCAGTTTTGGGCACCACAGTACAAAAAGGATATGAAGCTACTAGAGAGTGTCCATGAAGATGGTGAAGGGTTTAGAGGGGAAGCTGTATGAGGAGCAGCTTGATCTGTTGGTCACTTGGAGTCACTTGGTCTGTTCAGCCTGGAGAAGAGGAGACTGAAGGGAGACCCCATTGCGGTCTACAGCTTCCTCACAAGGGGAAAAGGAGGGGCAGACGCTGATCTCTTCTCCCTGACAACCAGTGATAGGACCAGAGGGAACGGCAGGAAGCTATGCCAGGGGAGGTTTAGGTTGGACATTAGGAAAAGGTTTTTCACCCAGAGGGTGGTGGAGCACTGGAACAGGCTCCCCTGGAAGGTAGTCATGGCATCAAGCCTGACAATATTCAAGAAGCATTTGGACAACGCCCTCAGGCATATGGTGTGAATTTTGGGGTTGTCCTATGCAGGGACAGGAGTTGGACTAGATGATTCTTGTGGGTCCCTTCCAACTCAGGACATTTTATGATTCTATGATTCTGTGATTCTAACCAAATCCCTAATTCTAAATCTAAACCTAACTGAAGGCTGAGCCAACATTTGCCCAGACAAAAAGGTTAGATTTGGATTAGGAGGGGGAAAGATGTGAGACCCATAGACAGAGGGGGGCTGAGAAGAGGTTGCCAAAGTAAAGTGAGGGCTGCTGTGGGAACACCTTCAAAACCAGTCTGCAGCAGGAGCTACAGCCTGTCTTTCCTATGCCAGAACCTTTGCCTGGAGTCTCAAATCCATATTTTCCTTTTAGAAAAGTATTCTAATGGTTAGACTTACCTGTTTGAAGGCTGTTAAGCTATTGCAGAAAAGGCTTGATTCATGTGTTGAAAGAGTATAAGCTGCATGCCAACTCTGCAGCCTCTCAGTAGGCCTTATTAGCATAGGCTTAGCAACACACTTACATGGCTTCTGAACTGATGCTGGCTTATGCCAGTTGGCTTAGTGCTCATGGAGTGGACATATGATGGCATTCAGTGATTCTTCTATACCTACCTTCCACATTGCCTCATAAAGCAGAGGTCAGCTCCAACATTTCATAAAAATATGAAGAACAATCTCACTTTATTGCACAATTAATGCAAAGGAGCTTTTGTAATGGAGTATTTTACCTAGGGCAGTTCTGCTGTAATGGAAGTAGTTTTCACCCTGATTGACATGAAGGATGAAATGGAAGACTGTAAAAAGCTGAAGATATACAGAACACAGAAATTTGCAGAATACCCTTCAGACAACTGTAAAACAGTGAAGAGTGCTTCCTACCATTGAGGGCAATATAATTACTGACATCAAACAGATTTATCTGTGGTGGCTAAAACTTGTACTACACTCAGATCTTTTATGGAGGTTATCACCTTCTTGACTGAAAATTATATGTCTGTTTTTGTACCTCCTACAGTTTTGTACCTTCTGTGGCTGAAGAAAACAACAGACAGTTTACCCTAATGGATCAGTCTTAAACTGTGGCTGCTTGCTCATTTGTACAGAGTAAGACAGGCTTAACATCAGGTGGAAGTGCAGGGAAGATAGTTTTGTAAAGCACAGATGCAAAACTCAATAGTCCACTCATACTTAGTATTTCTTGTTTGCTAGTGCAAAATTATCTGTCCTGATATATTTTCTGTATATTTTTATATGTGTGTATACACACACACACACGCTTATAGTATGGTCTTGTTTTTGAAAAGTGTGTGAGCTAAAGAATTACAGGGCTTCACCATGGATTGCCTTCTACTTTTTTCTGAAATCTTGTGTCTGTGACCTATTCTGGTGCAGCGTAGTAGGAGAGTTTTCAAAGTAGAATTGAGCTTATCTGTTTAAGGACTAAGTTTTTTTTACTCATAACAGCACATAACAAAGAATCACTAAACATCATATTAATATTAATTCCTTTTGGTTCCTCAGGTCTCAGTTTGGTAGGTAACTATACTTACTTGACAATAAACAGGCACACATAGTGCATGCAGAATGTGTGAAGTTACAGGTCAAATAAACATATGGACCTATCATTAGGATGGCCAAGATAAAAATTCAGAAATAATTCTTCCAAAAATAGTTATTGCACCTTTAAAATAAGCATAGGTTCATGAGGGTTTTTTTTTTGTTTTTACCTAATCTATACCTAATCTATAACCTGCTATAGGTTACTTTCCCAGACAAGAGGCTGAGTTGTCATATTTTTGTTATTATTTGCCCTGAACAAAGAGGGCTGGCTGATATTTTTGGTTCCATTCCAATAAAAAAAAAAATCCCTCCTTCTATTCCTCCATATTTTTATTTCTTCCCCTCAAACTTTATGCATAGTCAAATAACTGATTTCTGCCTGATGATATCTTTGGATTGTCCAAAATTGTAAATTAGGAGTTTTCACATTGTTTTCACACACAGACAAGATACCAAAGGTAATCAATTGTTACATGTAGACTTCTTTAAGTGAATATGTGTATGGTACTTGTAGCACACTGAAGTAAGTGAAAAATTATTTTAATCAAGCTACCTTACAGTACCTGCAGGGCATTGAGGATTGGGGTGCATTGGTCACTCCAATGACCTGTGGATATTTGTTTTCCTATGATAACTTTTTTAATATGTTAGTTGAAGAGAGAGGATTGCTACTACCTTTTTTTCTCTCTCTTAGGCACTGTTGAATGCTGAAATAATTTCTGTCAGCCAGGGTAAGAAAGGATCAAGTTGCCTATGTATGTAGCAGAGAGAGATAAGTTCCTCTGACAACTTTAGGAATATGTGTATCCTGAAAAAGATCCCTGACTGCATTTCTTCATAAAGCCTCATTTCTGAACAGGCACTACAGGCAGTGGTGTGGATCTGTACTTCTTTCTGCTCAGGCTTAACAGATTTAACAAATACATAATTAATGCTTGGCAAAATGCTGTGAGTGAAGCGATCATTATTACACCTATTTCAAACTGAGGCATGCAATGTTTAAATATCTAGTCAAAGGTGAGATTCAGTGACAGACCTGGGAGCAAAATCCAGTGCCCTGGATGTGAGCCCTTTGCTCCAACTGTAGAAAACATTTCTGCAATAATTTATATCCAATCCACTCTGTATTGACATTGAAGGAAATGAAGACAAAAATATTTTCACTGAAAACAGGTCAAGAGGTGATTGTACGTCTATTTCAGGAGACTAAATTTTGTCATATCTGTCCTGAATACGGCCAAGAGACTATGAAGCTTCCCAGTGTTGTACTTGAAGTGATAAAAGAAGGAATGCAATTAACTTGTCAGAGATCAGGGAAACCCAAAGTTATTTCCCTTTGCTGATACAGAGGCAAAGGAAAAGAGAGAATGGTCTTTTAATCTCTTTAGTTCTTGAGTAAATACTCCATTCTGAGGAGCAAATTATATCCATTTTATATTGAAAATGTAACCACTAGAGGGTATCTCTCTTCAAAGTCACTACACACAATTTCCAGGGCTTTGAGCAATGCTAAATGATACAGACAGATCTTGCAAGCAGATACACTAGGTTAGATGAAGAGGTAGAATATTAAAATGTCATTGCCTCACCTGGTTATCCTCTGCATATATTCTTCTGCAGATTCTTGACTGTCTTGCCAAAATGAAATTATCCCTGTTAAAAGAAAAATAAATATTTCACCATAAAAATGCATTATAATATACTGATATGTATTGATTCTTGTCTGCTGTATTATTTAACATCACAATGAAGGATTGATACAATTTACTGCATTTATAAGTTAACCCGTTATATATTGACAGCTATAACCAGTCAAGGCATATTACTATTGCCTTGAAATTTAAGCCATTTAAATGGCTTGAGTTATTACCAAGGTCAAATAAATATGCAAGTAGAATTCAGTTATCAGATGCGTCCTGCTTCTCGTGTGCCCTTTGGAATTCTGATTTTGAGACCTTGTTTGGATTCATGTGCAGCAAACTAGGGAGAAGCTGTAAATGATGGAAAAATACTACTTTCATGATGATTTTAAACCTATCTCCCATCTAATAAACAGAATGTGGGCACAATATCCACATTCTATGTGATTTGAACTCTGACTTTTTATAGAAAACCATAAACCTATAAACTGCTTACCTCTGTCTCCATTTCCTCAGCTAAAAAATGATTATAATGTTATTTAACTAGTTTACAGGATGATATTATAATGTGACAGCTGATATCCCTTCAGTCCTTTGAAGATACTGTCTGCAGCAACGGATATGATCAAAGTTCATCTGTGTTTAGAAAGCCATACAGCACGCTAGGTTCTCTTACCAAATGTACCCAAGAGACTGATGTGGCTTTCTTAATTTTCTGACCATCTTTGGCTTCCCAGCTCAAATAACACAAAAACTATTTGTAGATGAACAAACTGGGCACAGCTTGCAATACAGCTATAAATCAAGGCTTAAACTCGAGCGAACAAGGATTCTTAGATGGTCAGGTTGTAAAACGGGAACTTAAGTCATGCAAGCTGCAGTACAACTTGATAAATACTGTGCCACAATGTTATAGAAGATGCTAGGATAATTATTTTTCTCATTTTGAAAGTGAAAAGACTTTGAACGAATCAGGTGAACCATGACAAATTACACTGAATTTCTCTCCCCAGTTATAGTGATTTGGAGAATCTGTCCTGAAAATGTTGGCCAAACACAATTCTGAAAAATCTGGATCTGTAAACACAGATTTCTTCCTGGCATGTTCCCCAGCACAACCCCATTTTGGCTCTGTGCTCCAGGGAATTTTTGGCAGAACACAGATCCCAAGCTCTTTATCTGTGGGACCACAGGGCATTTTGATTCCAGCTTCAGGGGACTGACATTCCATATTACTAGTGACATTTACATCTTGAAGTTGCTGTGCTGTGTTGCAGTGTAACATCACAGCAAATATTTGGCTTCACTGAAACTGAACTATCTGAACCCAAGCTCTTTCATGACCCAAACCTCATCAGGGTTGTTTAGTTCTTTGTTGTACTGTTTCATAAGATCCCTTTGCTATGGCTTAAGGAAAAGCCCCTGGAATAATATATTGACAAATCAACATGAAGTTCAGAGTGAGCAGCCACTGAAATTTAACAGCCAAGTGCTTTTCTTTCTTTAAACCTAAAAGCAACTGCTCCTGCTTCCTAAATTATAATTAGCCATAACTGATTTTTAAAAAGAAACATTGTGCAAATAATCATGTGAATCAAATGAAATATGCCAGGATCTGGATCCAGTCTTATCAAATTCCTTTATTTGATATGAAATAATGTCGTTAAGAGCAGGTGCATCCTGAGATGGGTTTTGTCTCCGCTAGCTCTTGATGCTTCCTTTTGGGTCACTGGTATAAATACTAATTTAAGACATGCTGAGCATTAAGGAAAGAATGCAATATTTAGGAAACTATAGTAGCAGCTGGCATCGGATGGACTGAAGTTAAAAAGGGCTTGTAGCCAACTGGAAATAACTATACCCTTTAACCAAAAGTAGAGAGTAAGTTGTAATGCATAAAGTTAAGAAGAAAGGCTAAAGAATCAGTTTGGCATCAGATTTATTTAGTACATTAATTTCATATTTGAAAAAGGGAATAAAATACATGGTTCAAGAATAATTATGTGATGTTGCACATACCTATCAAGTCAAAACTTAGGGGACAGAAAATACTCTGGAATAGTTAATCAGTGTATAGAACAGAGTGATTTAAAAATTGGGGTTAGGACATGATTATCAAAAAGCCTCAAGTTCCACTGAGAAGATCATTGTAAATTGTACTCCATGAGTACTTTGAAAAATCTAAACAATTCATGTTGATGCCCATATGAGACCTGAGCTCTTTTGAAAATATGACCATTGACCTCAGTGGGACTACTTAACTGAATTAAGATACTTAACTCACCCTGGAAAAATGCAGTGTAATACACTTACAGAGAAACAAGACAGAACTTACGTATTCAATATAAGAGTGCAACCTTGCAAGCAGAAAGGTCCAAGGAGATCTAGGTAATGGGGGCAGAAATAAAAATTAATGCTTGTAATGCTGTATGGAGGATGAAAAACATAGGGAAATCTGAGACTTTTTACAGAAAGACAATATGTTGTAGACCCTCCTACAAAATATTTTAATAACAATTATACTCTATTTATAAACCATCTCACCTGGAAAAGCACTTGGGGTACTGAATAGTAGTCATAATGCCATGCCTGACTGACAAAGCCCTGAAGCTGTTACATACACCTCTAACTCCTTGATGAAACCAGAGCTGCGCTGTTACCATACAGAAAGAAGCTCACAGTTTTAAACTAGTAAACAGTAAGGGCTGATGAACTAGACAGATAAGAGAGAGAAAAAGAGAGAGAGATTATTACCTAGAAAATAAAGAATATTTATTAGAAGATGTATGGAAAATTACTTTATATGCAAGTAGCCTTGTTAAACACTGATTGGAGAATTAAAAAAATGAGATAACTTCTTGTTTCCCATATCTTAACTCCTTCACAGCTGGCTTCTGGTGATACAGATCAAGGTCTAGTAATCAATGACATGCAGATGCAGGACAATTAAGGAGAAGAAGTATATTTGCCTTTCAGATTGCTGTCACTGATTCAAAAAAACCTCAACTGTAATCCCTCGCTTTTAATGTTGCCTACCTGCATTCTATTTGCTTAATGTTTCATGACTATTGCTTCTTTTCAAACCAATTGCTGAGGTCATTGGTGCATTGGTTATCTGCCCTTCTCTATTCCTTTTTCATCCTTACTAAGAAGGGCTCAAGTCTTAACTTTGTCTTTCTGGAATAAAAAAGAAAAAGATAATTAAGGGTTTATTTTTTTTACAAAAGGACATTAAGTATCTCGGCTAGACCCAAGAACATAAGAGCAGTGAGTGAGATGAAATCAAGTGAAGGAAAATTTAGTGTGACTATAAAGATACAATTTCTGTAATTGAAATTTATATCTGCAGAAAAATTTCCCAGGGGACTCAATAGAAATAATGCAAAACTCATTTGAGTTATTTGTGGCTGAACTAAACCATATGAGCTAATAGCTATTCACCTCAAATTTATATGACTTTATGAAGCTGTATTACACAGCCTTTCAAAATAAATATATCAATAGTATCTTTATTCAACACTTTTTTTCCCAAAATGCTTACCAAACTGATAAACAGGAATTACTTCATCTGTCAATGAAACAGAACAGCTGTACAATGGTAAACAACTCTACAGAATTTTTGAACAAGACTTTAAAAGTAATCTCTTAGATAAAGGACTGTGATTATAATTCAATCTGAAACGCGGAAAAGATACAACCATTACTACTAATGATAGCAGATTTTCTTTTAACAAATGTTGCCTGATTTTGTAAAAATAGTACAAGGGGTCAAAGCTTTCTTGCCTTATAACTGCAGCATAGTAACAAGAAAATACCATCCTGAAATACTTTGTTCAGTACTGATTTCAAAATAGGACACTAAATGTCAAATCATTTGTTGTGGTTCCAGTTGAACATAGATGCCCTTCGTCTTCTCATTTTCAATACTTTAGGGATATGCATTTTGATTAATTGAAGCAATCTGTGAGAATAACAAGTTGGTATGATTATACAGCAAATTGTATATTGGTGGGATTACGATCAATTAAACCTATCAAGCTTGAGTCTACATTTAGTTTATTTTTTTAAATTTTTATATATTATATTTAACTGTAAAAGAAGTTCTATATTTTTGATATAGGTCTAGTGGATTTACATGAGTGAAAAAGCCAAATATTTGTTTAGTGTGCCACCATGTTTGGAAAAAAAAAACCTCTATGGGAAAATACATATTTATAGAGGTAAAAAAGTCACGTCAATTGTTCTGTCCAGAGGAGCTGTATTCCTGTATCATGACACAGAACTACAAAATAGAGCCAAAAATCCTTTGATCTTAGATTGCAACAACTGCAGATTCTTTGCAGACATCTTGTAAGAGACTCCTACAGGTGATGCAGCTCCAGATACTTCTTCAGTAGAAGCTGATTACGTTGCAGGTTATTGACCAAACTGCATGCTGAACTAGTCCTAATGCTTTGCCTATGCACTGTTTCATTGGCTTGTGTGTGGTTTTGACCTTTGCAGAAACACATCCTCTGCAGACCAAAATTAGATCTGAGGAAAAAAAGGATTATCCTATGCATTCTTTAGGGACAGGCCAGTAGTGTAGGTGCAATGCCAGTCTAGTCTGATGGAGTAATTTTCTTGTTCTATTTTGATTTCTGTTATTCTTTTATTCTTTTTATTAAATTTCTTCTTGTTTGCTCTCAAACTTCGCAATCAGCAAAGTTTCAGAAGACAATTACAGTTGATACTTTGTGTTTAATATTTCTTACACTGTAGTTAATCATATTCCCATTAAAACCTTATAATTAGATACTGTCTAATTCTGTCTGCAGTTTTCTGTTGAAATTTCACCCTGTTTTTGTTCAAACTCAATTAGTTTGTTGACATCCTCTGAGACTTTCGTACTTCTTGTGTGAGGGGCATTGAAGGGATTATTATTCATGATTGCAGTTTTCTCTGCCCAGGATGTGATTGGTTTTGTGACCCATATTCCACACGTATAAGCTGGAGGTACAACAGTTTTTCCTCCTGTTAATTAATTTCTGCCTCTCATATGATACATTATTCTCACATGGGATTAATTAGCTTGATATAATGGAATTTTATTACACAGGAATCTTGGATAAAACATGCAATACATTTTTACATCAGCTCTGTTGCCATAGAGGCAGAAGGCGTCACTTGCATCACTCTCCTTCCTTCCTGAAAAGCATCCTGATTCTTCTGGTGGTACTTCCCTGTCACCTCACATCATATCCAAACTATATCTTGTCCTATTTTGCTCTATTAAATCTCAGGTTGCCATTCAGTATAATGAAAGCTAAAATTTCAGGGGCTGTATCTACACTCATGTGCATACCATGTAATTAACTAACACATTTTGAACAATAGTACTGTAGAAGGTATTATTACTAACACTGGCTATGTCAATAAGCATCTTTTAGGTAGTTGTCCATGTTGCAGGTGATGCAGCTGAAAATATACAGATCTTCATGGCCTCACCTATAGTGTTTCATTATGTATTTTTTGCAGCTTTTTCATAATTGTTGCTTTAAATGGTTTTTGCACTTGAAAAGTCATTATAGTTTCGTCAGTGAGGGATACATAAGCATGTCTGTCTGCCTGTCTGTCCTAGAAAATCACTGTGTAATTCAGCAATATTTACTGGATATTAAAGCAGGATTTACAGGATTTTAAAGCAAGTTTAAAGCTAGAAACATTTTGAAAATGTATTTTTCAAGTAGAACAGAAATTTATTAAAAAGCACCTCAGGTACTTGAAAGGGTTTAATTACCTATTTGGTCACCATTTCAATTACACTGCTATCAAGCACCAGGCAAATAGGTTGGATGTGACAAACATTTTGTAGCCATGTGTACTCATATACTTTGTAAATGAAATCTAAGAAAATCCTGGAGTAACTGAATAGTCATTAGCATATTACGTTTCTTTATTTTCAGATATATGAGAAATACTTTTGAGGGAATTACAAACGTGAAGAGTATTGTACTCAATCTGCCTCTGTGGAAGTCACTGTTTTATACTGATTAATATTGATTTCAGGGCAATTGGAGACCTACACTTCATGCTTTTGAAAATCTCATCTTACCCATATGATTTTTTTCTCTACTTTCAAATATTTTTTTTTAATGTGTCATATCTCATTTTATATGGAGTGCTGATTCAATATCCTGTCACTTGATGCAGGACTTGTTCAGCAAGAGTTATTAATATATATATATGCTTAAATTAAAACCCCTTTGATATTAGATGAGGATTTTAGCTATCCTACTGCAGCCCAGTGTCTGGTAGTTCTTACCACTGACTTCATGCAAGGCAGCTCTGGTTCATGTGGCACTGCACTTATGACAGCGAGCTTCATAACATGTGAAGAAAAATAGCAATCCTGATTTTGAACTTGTGCAAATTACTTTTCACAGTACTACCTGTTTGGTCCCGCTGCCTTTGATAGGTTGTGTTTACTGGATTCAGATGTGAACAAATCCAAAGATATATGAAATATTTGTATGTGGATACAGCTCACTGGCCCTTCACCTGATACTCCTGGAAACAATATGCATGCAAAATTTCTGTTGTTCCTATATCTCAAGATACTTGGTAAGTTTATTTTGAGCCTTTGTGTGATACAGTCAAGACCTTCACCTCCAGAGTAACTGCAGGATACAGAAATGATAGAAATAGGAAAAGAGATACCTCAACATCAGGAGCACTGTAAAGTTATAAGTATTCAGTATGTTATAGCTGATATTTCTGGATATTTTGACAATAGATAAAATTATAAATTGGCCTAAATCAAATCCATAGACCCAAAGGTCCCTAACTTTGGAAATATTCAGAGTTTGGAACTAGAGTTATGGAAATGTCCTTCCTTTTAGAATAAACTAAGATAAATCAAAAATCTAGACTCAAAAGTGTCTTACTGGTCAGTGTTTAGTAAATGAAAACCATCTTTACAATAAAATTGATTTCTGGTAAATATGGGTAGAAGCAATCTGAGAAAAAGTTAAGCAAACTGTCCAAGTTACACTTCAAGTAAATGACTAAGTGACAAACAAAATTTAAAAAATCGTATCACTATTCCCCTGTTCTAATCATGAGACAGTTGAATGCTGCCTCCATATTACAGCTATTATAATTATACATGCTGAAGGAGCTGAAGGGCTGTTCTACTTAAGTTTTTCAAATTCTTGTCACACATTTCAAATGTGATATTAATGCATTAGCATCACTAACCTGAGTAACACAATTAATTCACATGTGACCAGGAGGTTTACAAGTACAAGTGGTTGGGGAACTCGTGTCATTTCATATCACATCGCACAGCTCACTGGAAGTCCAGAGTGCAGCAGTGAAGAGACAGACACCTCACCAAGAACAATGCCACCCAGCTGCCAGTTCAAGTGCAACCATAGCGTGGAGTAACCAAAACAAGTTTCATCATCAGAATATTGGAAAGGGATACAGAAAGTGGAGAAGTGAAATGTGAGTGCTCTTAGTGTATATTTTTCCATCATGCCAATGATGCAGGGCCAGGAAAAAATTAGATTTATCACTGGAAAAGTAATTCCTTAAACTCCACTGGCAGTAACAGTGAATGAAGCATTAAGGGTACCTCAGCTCTCAGCAGCAGCTATCTTTTTTCAGCTCCTTCTACACAGTATCAAAAGTGACATTATGTATGAGGGAAGACAGGTAGCTGGAAGAATACCAGAGAGCCTTGATGTGGAAGAGTCAGGGAAGCAGAATCCATGCTTGTGCTTCTTTGCTGAACATGTGGAGTCCACATTTTCACAAAATGCTCTATGCTGCAAATTCCTACAAGTCAGTCTCTGCAGATGGGAGATATGGGATAGAAAATAACCAGACAAGAAGAGAAAAGATAAACTTTCCATTCTTTAACACTTTAAGGTAATATTCTAGGAAAGAAGATTAGTGGGTTGTTTAGAAGGATCCATATGTATTGGTTCTTTTTTCTGAGGGTTCTTTGTCTTTCCCTCTGCTTTTCAAACACAGTAATGTCTTGTACAGCTTCCTATTCTCCTCATTAGAATGCCAGAAAATATATTTTTCCCTAATCAATAATTCTGAGATTTTTTTTCTTCTTCCTGAAATGGAAATAAATAACTAAAATTTCTTCCTGCATACTTTTATCCACCAAGAACATTATTCAAAATTCTTTGCTTGATAAAATCATAAAGCTCCATTCTGGTGCTCAAGATTAGATGTAGCATAGTAATAATATTACTTCTTATCTTTAGTATCATAGAAATATTAGAATGGAAGGATCCTATGATGTCAGATATGCCACTCCTCTTATCTGAGGCAGGATCAATTATTTCTACACTATTTTTGGCCATATTTTATCTGTTCTGCTTTTAAAGATCCCAGTATCAAGATTTGTCAGTCCTCCATTAGTCCAGCACTTAGCTATATTGAAAGTGAGAGCTTTCTTCATATAAAGTCTAGCTTTCTTACACAGTGTAAATCTTTCTTCCTCAAAATTATGTTAATTACTTTTTTTTGTCCTACTTTAGTAGACTTGGCTAATGATAGACTACTATCTTTTGTATAATAATATGTTACAGTTTCAAGCATTATCATACCTCACTGTAAGTGTTTCTTTCTGGACTAAGCAAATACATGTCTGTCAATTTTTTTTTTTTTTTTTGTCTTAGGGATCATGTTTTCTAAATTCTTAAACTGCTCTTTTTTTTTAAATTCTTCTATATTTTTGCTTCAGGTGAAGAGCCCAATCCTGGAAACAATATTGCAACTGAGGCCGTGCTTAGTCTCAGTAGAGAAAGATAAGTATATGTGGTAGAGGACTGACTTACTATACTTTCATTCCTCTGTTACAAAATAACATTTGTGTTTTATACATTTAATTTTCCAAAAGCACCATTGCACTGACACTTTTTTCTCAACCTCCCATTTATTTTTTGCTAATACCTAACAATATTTCCTCGTTAGTGTATTCAATTTTTCAGATATCCTTTTTTATAAGGATATTTGATTGTTTCTTCCTCAGTCTAGATCCTTTGTAATGTCTCCATTGAATTTCCTCTTCTGTGTTTTAGACTCATTTATCATTTTATTGCTTTTTGGATTCCAGCCCTTGAATCTCACAACGCAAATTTTAGGTGTCATTTACTCTACTAATAAAGATATTGAATAATACCACAGTTGACAGTCTGTGTTAAGCATCTGATCATAATGATTTTTATGAAGATGTAAATAAAACACCAAAGAACTTTTCATTACTGCATTTTTAAACCTGTTTGAAAACTCTTCATAACATTATCCTTTTACATGTGTTATTAATTGTGAGTTATTGTGCTCTTAACCTTTGTAACACTCGTCTACATTATTTTGTATTTACTCAAGGACATATTTCCTGGTTTCTATCTTCCATATTGCTTTTGCCTTTATTTAATTCATTTTCTGGTCTTTCAGGATTGCCTGATGTGCCAAATTTATCTTTTCTTATTATTATCTTTATTCTGATGTGCAATAGCAAAAACAAATTAGAAATAAAAAGCAATTTTGAAATGAAAAGTGGAAACATCCTATTCTGAGAATATTTCAGATGTCTGTATTTTCATTGTTCTTTTTTGATCTTTAGGGTATTTTTTACTTTTAAATGAAATTTTGTGACACAGGTGTTTCTATTAAAAAGTTTCATTTTTTCACAGCAATGTTTTGTAAGAAGAGAATGTTTCATAGAGTGCAGTCAAATCTTGTTGTTCCCTAAAAGAACACAATTTTAGCACAGCTTTAGCACGGCTTTCAAGTTTTTTTTGTCTCCTGCTTTGCCTTTCAACACCAGCTGCTTCTGCACCCTATTTAAATATAACTTAATATATCCTTTGCACACAAAATTTATAGAGATATTTTATAGCATAAGAAGCACTAAAAACTAGATACAATTTGACTGAAAAACAATGGCATGCATTTGTTGTTTATTTATGCACTATAAAGATCTGTTTTAAAATAAGATGATATAGTTGAACTGCTAGTAAACAAAGGGATCTTATCAGGAGCTTGCAGCCCATAGGCCTCTCTCCTAGCATTTCTTTTTGAGATGAGTACTGAAAATGTAGCATACAAAGTTATCTCAAAGTTATCTACCTGTTATGAGAATTTAAATAATTAATTTTGTCAAATTATCTGTAGAGCTTCTCATACACTAGGACTGGGAATCTAAATCATTTATTTATTTAGATTTTTGATGACTTAAAGAAGTTTCACATTTCTGAGAGCCTGGAGGTTTTCTTAAACAATTCATAGATGAAACTTCCTAAACAACCACTCATCAATTTTTCTAGCATATATAGGGAAAAGAAACTAGTAGCCAGACAAAATATCTGTATTTCAAAATGTGCCAATTATAATTTAAGACCCCTAAGGCAGGCTGCCCCAACCTCTCTTACACTTGCTCTTGTGGTGGTGGTGTCAGCAGATGATGCATCTTTGGGTAGCTCTGGGTCAGTAAGGTTGTCCAAAGGTGATCTCAGAGGCAAAATTCAGTTTTATCCATGATGATAGGCTCCAGGGCAGCGTTATCTGAGGAGTAAATATTCCCCATGTAAATTCAGCAAATTCAAAGCAGTCTACTGCTGGTGAAGTTCAAGACGAAAAGTTTCTTCCTTTTTCTGGAGTTCACAAACTCAGTAGTGCGGACGGGCTATGTGGCCCCATCTGTGGTCTGGCCACACCTGCAAGCTTGTATGCCATTATGGTAAGAATAGTCTTAGCAGGGATCCAACAGTGTGTCTCCCTTGCAAAAAAGTCCTTATGGCCAGTGTCTGCAGCCACTGATAGGAATATCACTCTCATAGTATATGCATGTGTAACCAGTGAGCTTCTAGGAGTTGTGCTACTTCATACGAGAGACCAATTCTCTGGTCACACTATCACAATTTCTTTATTTTCTGCTGCTGGATAGAGAATTTGGATAATGTCCTGAAGAACCACTGCCATGAGTGGTTTTCACCTGGCAGTCTACTGGGTGACAGGGTCAGAAACAACTGTGACTGTAACATACTTTGAACTAGGACAGCGACCCTTTAGTTACTCAGGAAAGGATATTCAGCAGATACATGGTGAGATATCGCCTCCAAAGTGGCAACTAAGCTAGCAGCTGAGAGAATTCTCTCAGCTTAAGAGAATCATAGTTATTCCCACACCTTGTGCTCCTGCTTCCCCAGAAACACAAGGAGGACAGCAGAGAGTGAATAAAAAGCAAGGGTTTCATATTCAGAACATGCCTTTAAAAATTTTGAGGAAGGCAAGAATCTGCTGAAATGAAATAGATCTCAAGGATCTTCTATGATTTGGGACAGATGGATAAGAAGGATTAATTACACTGAAGAGCAGACTAATTGCCCATCCTGTTAATTCACGAGCAACAAATCTCTTCTCATTATATAGAGTTGGAAAAAGTCCAAATTAAATAACACTTTATAGCATTATTAATGCTTTAGTGGGCATCTCGTTTTACTTAATTTGTTTATTGTATAAAGAATTTTCTGTAATGTCAGTTGAGGTGACAGAACTGCTAGTAATTTTTTTTTGTAATGTGATATAATTTTCTGGTATTTTATGAAGGGGAATAACATACCTTGTGTTGTTTCTGAGTGAAATATCTGAGCTGTGATTATAGTACTTTTTATTAATTATTCTCACAGAGAAAAATATTGCAAACATGAAGGACTGAAAATACAAGGATCATTCCTTAGAATGTCATGAGACAAACCTTCACAAATCCCAATTTTTAGCTTTTATTTCTTTCCCAAAGAACATAAAAAGAAAGATGAATTGCATCTTATTACAGGATTCAAAAGTGAATCTCTAAGAAAAATATCAGACTCATGTCAAGCTCAAAATAACAAAAAGCACAACAACAATTCTGTGGCTAAGAATTTGTTTGCCTCGTTTCTATTGCTAAGAAGGCATTTTCAAGATTGTTATGCCACAAACATGCTGCTATGCATAAGTGTCATACTTCAGTTTTCATTTTCCTAACCTTCATTTCTCAGTCACCTAAAACCAGTGAAAGACATTTTTATTGCTTGTGAAAAAGGATAACCTTTTTCTCTCAGATAGACCCTTACCATAAATCTATTCACCAAGTAAAACTAGTGGAAAATTGGTCTAAAATTGGTGTTATGACTCCTTAATTACTTCAGTGGAAATAATTTTACAGAACACATACAGATACAAGATATGGTATTATCTACATACACAGGTACCTCTTTTTGTCCCTATTTGTCCATTTAACAATTCAGCAATTATTGTTACTTTTTGAAATAAAATTAACTTGCTGTTATCCCTTTGATTAATTTAGCTCATATTCCTCATTAAATTGGATTGCTTTGTCTAAATGTATCAAGGGTGTGAGCTGACCTCAATTAGGTAGAAGCCAGAGTGTCGCTGTCAGTCAGTTTTCCCTGTGTCAGTGATACCCTGCCTCAGTATCACAGCAGGTTCAACCCTTAGAGCAGCCCAACACAATGGTATCACTTGTACTGCTAGGAGTGGTACTATTACGATATGATACCCAGAATATGGGCTGTAGCTTTTGAAGTTTCAAGAGGTAAATAATCATTCTGAAAACAGAGAAAAATAAAGTCTGTGTCCGGCCAACGCCCTGCACAGTAAAGGAAAAGAAAGCGGTATGAGCAAATACCTCAGAGCAAACAGCAGTAGATAAAACAATCTTCATTTGCAAACATAAAATACAAAATTCAATAATTATTTAAATTATTAACATATTTTTTGTTTTGTTTGCAACTATTTCTTCTTTGCTAGACCCAGAGTAACATTGGATGCACTGAAAAAGTTACTGCCTATATTCCCTATTCCTCCACTGGATGATACATTTGTATATTTGATGCAATATTTTTTTTATCATACCTCCATAACTCACTAAATTTGAAGATAGTCAGCAAGATCTCAAGCATGCAACTAGTTACAAAATCAACTAGTTACAAAATATAAGAATTTCCACAGGTATTTTTTTGTTTTTTGTTTTGTGTTTGTTTTTTTTTAACTGAGGCTTGAACATATTATAGAGATCTTGTGCATTCATGCACCTATTCCATGGCATGCAGTGAGGATCTGACTGGTTATCTACAAGCTCACCTATATGGGCATACAGCTACTCTGAGTGAGAAAAGGAGCATGCAGGAGAAAGTTTTAACATATTCATAAGGTAATGGCCATAAAAGCTGAAAAGGTTCTTGTTTAGTAGTACCTTGGTAATGAATAACCTATTCTGTTCTTTTGTACCATACACTTCTGAAACTTGCATTATATGTATGCACATGAAAACCAAGTTTATTCCAAAATTCCAGCATTCCTTTTTTCAGTGCCTCCCCACTACTAAAATGCTTTACAGCCACCATTGGTTCAAAGAATCAAGTATTTTTATAAATACTGAAGTTTTTATCATGTTGTGAAGTAAATGGAAAAAGAGACTAAATCAGTTGATTTAATTTATTCATTACATTTAGTTCACTGAATTGGTCATGTTAGTGTGAGGTTGATAAATTTCTTCTGTTAAGCATCTCTACAAGCAAGGGTGAACAAGCAGGAAGGCTAGCAGGTTCATACTGAATTCAAGGCAGCTCATAAAATTCCTCTTATCTTGACACTGATCAACCTCACATCCTCATCCTCTACCAAAATCTTGAGCCTCCATCTCTTTCCAGTGTAGATGTTTCTATTTGCTGATATATTTTCTTTCAGAGGTCTGAACTGGCAACAGTTATTCTTGCCACCACTGTATATGCCTTAAGAAAACATTATGTTTTGCATCTTCACAATTCTTTTCACTGTGAATTGCTTTGCCATGCGAAGTCAAGAAAGCTTAGTGCTGGAAGAGACCAGGGTAAAACCCTCTGCATCACTAGCATTTTTATTTAATCCTGTTAAACATTATATAAGCTAAAACTGTGCTTGCACTTTTCCTCTCTTGATTTTCTCTCTGGCAAAAGTATTGTGATGTCTGTTGAGCTCCTTTAAAGCAAAACAAAAATAATAAAACCCCCTTTTCTTATGTCTCTACTGCTCTGAAAACAACAGAAACTATCAGTTTCCACTCAAACTGTTGAAATGAAACATTCTTTCAACCTGGGGTCAGTGCACACATACCGGTACAATTCCACACAAACCTCAGTCCAAAAGAGCTCTATTCCCATGATCTGATCCGACAAAGTATTTGTCTGCCAGGAAAATTCATCATTACTGAGCTGAGATCTACGCCAAATGTATAGAACCACAAATTACAGCACATTGAACGTTTAAAGTGATCCCTGGAAAAAAAAAGAACAAAGAGACGAAAACCTTGCTAATACTACATACTGACTACAACAGGCAATTTCCTTTTAAGATTCAGGCATGGTTTTAATTTTGGTGTTGGTTTGTAGTAGGGGTAGAAAGAAGTTTGACTATACTCTTTCCCATGTTAATTATATACACATTTCTGCTAATGGGTTTTGAGTTGGATATGCCAGCTTGTACAGTGCAGCAATCTAACATTCCTTGTTGTTAGATATGTGTGTATTCCAGTTTCTGCATTAAAAATTCAGTGTGCACAAGGCTTGAATTCTGGAAAAGACAGGTGAAACTGTCTTTTAATTACTTAATCATTTTTGAATAGTGAGGCTAATCTTTTACTAAATCTCTAAGTCAACATTTTCAAACTCAGATTCTCTTTTGTTTGACATCTGCAGTCTTCACTTACATGCTCAACTTTAGATAGCCATTTGAAGATGTTGCCATTAACTCTAAAAATGCCTTTGTCCTAACCTACACTTGCTCGTAGCCATAATTACTCCATGGACTAAATCTGTAGGCGGGAAGACTACCCGAGAGCCAGAACTTGTCAGATTTGGGATTTCAGTCCTCCCCACCCATGGTACAGATTCAGACTGTGGAGTGACTCCTCTTCTGCCAATGTATCCTCCATGTTATCATTATTCCTACATGACCATTATTTTTTCTAATATTTTCACCTTTTAATAAATTTTATTTTATCCTTTATAGTGCATTTGTCAGTCTGCCTTTTTTCAGTGGGCAATAGACTTCTACCTATTACTCTCTTGCATCTTTTTGTCTTGGTTACCAAGGCCTACAGTATATTTTTCTGGAGTTTCAAGAGAAAATTCTTTCTGAATGCCTCTGATAAACAGTAGTGAATTATAAGCCTCACTTAATTGTATCTTTTCTTCAGTTAAAAGTGAATACATTTTTTCCTTAACTTATCTCTTATTGTAATCAGCATTTTCTTTTTTTTTTTTTCATCAGAGGTGACTAATTATGAATAAATGGGATGAGGAAGTGTCATTCCAAATAAAAAATCAGAAGTAAGTCAGGGAATGAGATGAATGTCAAAGACAAAATTTCATAAGTTGTTCTTGTAATTTCTTGATTCAAAAGAGGAAGAAATTTTGTGAGATGATTTACTGTCATATAGGTTCCACAGTCCAAATCCTGGCCATTCTCCTAAATTAGCCAAGATTTCAGACAGTTCTGATCTTGAATACTTCATGTTGGAAAAGATATGGAAAAAAACCCACCAAAACTGTTAAGATATGTTACAACCTAAGGATTGCTTCCAAAACTATCTAGAAGTCTAAAAGGGATTTGGTTTCAGTCTGAAGTTTTCCTTTTTCAAAAAGACCCCAACAAAATACCTTGTGCATCTACATCTCTATTTCTATACCATTGAAAGTATTTCAACTTCAGATTTTCTAGAAAACAAAAAAAGCTACCAATCTCTTTCCCTTCACCTCCAACCATGTAATGTTGTATTGTCAGAAAACATTAAAGTATGTATTTCTTGTCCTGTTGTTCTTTGAGGAAAGTAAGATCTGTAGGAACAAAAAATCAGCTTTTCCTTCACTTATAAGTCAGTCTAATACAAGATATTATGACTTTCCTGAAAATCTTATTCTCCCTAAAAAATAATGGAACAACCACTATTGTATTTTCCCTTTTATTTAATATGGCTTAAATTTGCAAGGACTAAATAATAATGTTACTGTTCCTTTTATAATAATTTATAAAATTACTCAAGGAATCTCTCAGTTCTCTACATTCAGGAGAGGTTCTGGCTGAAATTAAGCTGTATGAAGGGTGCTGAAGGCATCCTAATGGCAAGGGAAACCCAAAAGACTGGGGGAGAGATATGAAGTTCTTAGACTAACTCTGAGCTATCTGAACAGCCATGCAGTGTGACCCACTGTGTGCCAAATACACACAGCAGCATGTGCAGCTTATCTACACCATGTGCAGAGCAGTCAGTGAGCCAACTGGTTGATGTAGTGTAAGATGGAAGAGGACCCTGGGGAGAGGTGCAGAATCAAAATTACAGTTAAACAGCAATACTTTTTTGCTGCTGACTGCATTCCTTCCGTCTGTTGTTGTTTCTGGCTTTTAATTTTAAATATAGTTGCATTAACTTCTGATGAGATAATAGTTGGTCCATCTCCAGATAGTTATTCTGGGATGATATCTTCTGTTTCTGAATAGTTGACTCACAATTTTGTTTTCTACAGGGGGATGTGAAGGATGGCAGATTACCAACTTGGTAACATGTATTTCAGTCCAAGCTCTGATTTTTGTCCTTCTTGATGTAATTACTGAAGGAAACACGGATTTAAATTACACACAGCTTGTTATGGAGAGTAAAAGCACCACTTGGTCTGGATTATTTATCTTTCTCATTTTGCTTGAGGCTGTGATGTGAAGAAGATAGGGGTCTTACATTAAATTAGCTAGACAGGCCCATGTATACCACTCCCTCTAGAACAAGATTGACTGGTTGTGCAGCTCAAACTTTTTTTATTGTGAGTATATTCATCCTTGGTCTTTTGTTATTTTTCATAATATATCTATATTTTCTTTGCAAACCATATTTTATTTCCATAACAATACCACTAAAACAAAGGAGATTTTGTGGGGGAAGGAAGTTGAAATTAAGTTTCAGAAAAACGATATGGGCTGGGCAGTCTTGTACTGTTACTTCTCCCACTTAACTTTGGCTATTTACAAGTTTGCTTCCTTATCTATTCTAGAACTCTAGGTGCCCTAAATAGGGAATAGAAACAGAAAAATATCATCAAAGAGCAGCTCATCTCAGTTAACTGTTACTTGTTTTTAAAACTAGATGAATTGTCCTTTGGATACAGAACTTTGATCAGTATTGAGTACAGGAAAGGATAACTTATTTGCTTAGACTAGATATCTGAATTTTAGATAGCTAAAGTTAGAAAGAAAGATTTTTATTTAGGAAGATTGAAGATCTCTCACTCATGAACAACATGGGAAATGACAAGGCAAGTTTTCTATATCCTGTTTTTCCAGATTTTAGAAAGGTTTTTCTTTAAAATTGAACCAGAAATTCGGTGTCTGTAGTCATAACATCTTTTGCAACTCAGGTGATATTTCCTGCCCGTGTATGGATAGTACTACTTGCAGCTCTGTATGTGGAGGTCTAAACAGCTGTTTATTTTGAACAGAGACCTACAGCTCATTTTCTACCAAGCACCATTAAATGACATCAGCCTTCTATTTCCTACCAATTTGGATTCAAAGGAATCTGAACTAAAAGTATTTATACTCCAGTATTAAGATCTTGGGCCTTCCTATTCCTCAGCCACATAATTTATTTACTTATTCATTGTGAGTGCCAAATTAGATGGGTTTATGTTCCTGGATAGTAGTAAAATATGCAATCAACTGTTAATAGAATTTCTTACCTGAAAACCAAAGAAGGTATTAAACTCCTGGGAGATAAATGCTAACCTCCCCAATCTGCTGCTAGCAGGAATCTCTACACCCCATATGCTGCCATGGTAGTACATCTAGCCAAGCTATGGGCTTTCCTACCAGTAGCTATCACAAGGCCAGCTTTTCTCCTCTTAGGGGAAGGCTAATGAATAGAAAACAGTAATTAAAATCCATGGGTTCTACCTATGAAAACATGTGCTAAAATCTGGCCTTTAATTTTCCAAGGAGGGATTTTCATCCCCACCGTAAATTCCAGAGTGGCAGTTGTTGGTTGGTTGCAGAACATTTCCAAATCATCTACCTAGAGCAAGACTGGCCTTTAGTTTCTTCTCCTACTTACGTGTGGTGAACTTTAGAGATAGAAGCTCCATCTCCAAAAAGGCAAGGCTGCAGGTTCAAGTATTGCTTTCAAGACTTCCAATTTTATTTTTTTATGTGCTTGTTATGATTTAAATTTTGTAAAATACTTGAAGCAAAAAGACAGGATTAGTTTGTCTGCAACATCAGCAGAGGGCAAGCAATGATACATAGATACAAGTTAAAAATAAAGATAATAGACAACTGCGACTTCTAAAAAAAATTGAACTGCTGGATGGAATATGTATATGTGTGGACGCTCATTAAAAAGTTTCCTTCAAGAAAGAAGGATATCACACATTCTCAATGGCATAAATATCAGTTTATTTTTATCATCTTCTCTGACCAAACCAATGTCCTGTGGCATTTGACCTATCTACAGGAAGAGGGAGAGGTAATTTAAGCAAGTGATCTAACCACTTAAAGAAAAGACTGAGCAGCAGGGAAGGGGAGACCTTTTTCTGAAGGGTTCACTACCTGTCTGTAAAACATGAATATGCAGATATTGCTCCCATTACATTTCTAATCTAATTTCTCGCCTGCTTAAGCATATGGAAAGGTACCCATCTGTTCAAAGAGACTCCTTTGCCTTGGCCCACAGAGATATTGATATTTAAATAATTTTTCCTCTCATGCTTTTCTTGTTGCTTCAAATTTTGTGCGTCTCCCGAATAGATTGCATGTCTAATTAAAATAAAGGTCTGGTCTAACATGAAAGATATTTCAATCCTTACATTTCATTGCAAAGGAAAGGAAACAAAAAAAAAAAAAGAAAAAAAGGTCTGAAGTAGATTACAGGTGATTAATCAACAACTACATGAAAAACTATCATCTGACAGTAGCTGAAATCTAGATTTTAGAAAGTATTAAATAAAACCTTTTCACAAATACTTCCTTGAAAAAAACTTCCATCTACTTGAAAACCTTTATTCACTTTCATGTGTAAAATATTTATAGAAATGTTCATTTCAGAACTATTTGCTACATAAAATAAAATTTTCTTGTTTAGAGGTCATATAGTCATGGAGCAAAACTGTATTACTGGGGTGACACAATTCTCTCTTCAAACAGTGAGTACTGCCAGCAATATTTAAATAATTTATCAGCCAAACAGAAGTTTAAATTTGTTTTCATAAAGTTTTGACATAAATTTATGAATGACGTAACTCACTCTGTTCAAAGGTAGATAAAGATCATCCAAACTGCTGTAAAATTATGACTGTGGTTAGGGAAAGGGAAAACCAACAATGACTGCAGAAGTAAAGTATAATACTAAGCGACAATTTTAATTCCTGACTGCTAGTCTCCCACTCAAAGGATACTCACAGTTAGGATCACACATAGGATAAAACATTCAGGACACTTGCAAGTTCTCACATGAATGAAGGTCTATCCTGAAAATAGTTTACTTGTTTTATATCATTTTTCTAACAGAAAACTGTTCAGAACCTCACTACAGAGGCAGTTAGAATTTTACTGGTTTTCAGCCTAAAGGTATTCATGGCCAGTATTATTCATTTCTTCACTTTCTAACATTGCCTGCTAGAGCTCTTTCCCATGGGACCAATAATATGGACTCTTCTCTCCATTTTACTAGAAAAAAATTCTAAATGCCTTTAAACATTCTGTGGAAAGAAGTCTGTCTTGCATCTATGATCTGCTTCAAGAGAACATTGAAACAGACATTAATTAGCCTCCCTTAGGTGAATAGCTAAACAGAGACCAACATGGACAGGGTGATTCTACCAAATGCACTGTTGCTGTCACATGATTGAGACTACACACACTATAATGAGACTGCAGCATAGGAGGCTAATGCCCCCTTAGCTGTCTTGATAAATCCAGGTCTTGTCACCTCCACCAGTGACAAAGTAGTAAACACTACAATTTGTTAAACTCCTGACCTTTTCTAAGGATGCCAGAGTACTTCTGTGATATTCAAACCATTTAAAATCAACAGAAATAGAATCATCAATCAGCTTAAATAGACCATGCAACAGCCTCAGGTTAGTAAAGTTGCCTACCAAAAATTGCCTTGACTTAGAAATGATGCGTGAACAGCCTAGTGCCCATCCCTTTGAGACCTTCTTTGCAATAGATCACACCTATGCATTTTTAAAAATCTGGTAAATAGTTCTGACTATTACTTTCATTGATACATAACAATCTGAAGAACTAAGAGAAGTTAGAGGGTAGGATTAATAATGAAAAGTGACACAAATAATTTCCCTGTCCATCAGGAGGATGTAAAATAATTGCAGCTCAGCTACTGAGTGTTCATAGAAGGCTGCATTTCATAGACCTCCTTTGGCAGGACAGTACTTGGGACAAACCATGTTGTATGTAAGCACCAAGAGCTGCTCACAGTCTTTAATTAAGAAAAATTGGTTAATTTTGGCACTGTGCAAAGGCAGCTTCAGGGACTTCTGCATGAGTTGATTTTTTTTTTTTTTCCCCTCAGAGTAGATTCTCTGCCTGGTCAAAGCAAGACTTACTTGCATTGGACTATACTACTAAAATACCATCCTGATACCATTCTTGCAAATATGTAATTACTATCAGGTATATTTTCCATAATGCTATTAAAGTTCTTTCAAATACCCAGACAGTTAATTAAAGATAACAAAATCAGGTGCTGTTTTCTTGTATATTCCTTTGATTAATATGATCTCAATGATCTCACATAATCAAAACAGTGAATATTCCTTTGAACAAACTTTTTATATGAAATCTGCATCTACTCATAAATCAAAATAGTTTTCTGAAGTGGTTTGATATATGAAAATTAGTATAATATTGAGCTGCTTCTCCCCTTTACTTAAAATAGTAGGGGGCTTTGGCATCAAAAATATTCTTGCATATAACTTAAAATTGAATATAAAATCAGAAACTACAAAACCATGAATAGTTTTAATCATATTAAATGATCATTCATGTCAGTGAAACATATTCAAATAATAGTCTACTATTTTAGCATCTTTCCCTCTTGTTTATGAAAAGATAACAATTTCCTCCTAGTCAGTCATTTTCAAGTATTCTAACAACTAAAAAGAATACATTTTTTATTATGACAATTTTTGTGGACAATGTTGGTATTCATACTTTATTAAGATGAGATTGGCCAGAGAAGTCATATGGTCTTGTTTCTGTTCTGTGGATGGATACATACAAAAGCATTGTTACTGTCACTACTTGATTTCTGCAATTACTCACGGACAGGGATCTGGAAGCTGCCTTTCAGAAGCATTACAGCCAGTAAAATTCAAATTAAAAAGAAAATGAAAGTCCAAAAGGTGAGAGTATCACTAAGAAAACTATGTAAAAACCTCTTTTGAATAGTAGAAACTATATAAAAATAATGAATAGTGTAGGCCATGTAGGTGCTTGTAGCCTTTAGTGTTAATGGAGCAGAGCATGAGAGAGTAAAAATTTAACACATCTCTCCTAATAGTAGAAGACATGTAGGAAATGTCTCAGAAAGCAGTGACTAGTGACTTACACTATATACTTTTGCAGGAAATCAGATTTCTACCCCGAAAACAATCTTCTAGGAACAGAAGGAAATATTGATATATTCCAGAATAGTGACAACAGAATCACTCATGATGTGATTTAGGTCCAAATTTCTCCCCTTATTAATATACAGAGAAATCTCAAGAGAGATAAAAAGAGATCCTCTCCTGTAGAACATTAAAAATCCATCTCTGGTACAGGGGACTAAGATTAAGTCCTTGCTGAGTCAGACAAAGCAAAGATTTCAAAAAGGTTATTCCCTTCCAGGTTACTGACTAAACTGCCTAATCTGGGCTGGATTATGTTTTTCTGTTAACTTTAGAGAAAAAAACCCCAACATATCTTTCAGAATAGTCATGGCATTTCCTGCAAAGAAAGGTGTCTTTGAGGAATCACCACTTTCTGACAGCAAAATATGTTGTCCCAAACAACTTCAGCTGTTAGTTGATCTCACTTAATAATTATTTACTTCAGTCACTTTACAATGGAGATTTGTTTGGTTTTTGTTCTTTTTTTTCCATAGTACATAATAAAGTAGTGCTCCACTAAAATAGGATAATATACCTTTTAAGTTTTGGGTATTAAAGTTAAAAGACTAGATGGACCATTAGACTTTTCTGGTATGCTAGCACCTTTTGTAGTGATAAAGCTTTGAGCTGATCATGACAGAAACAATATGTAATAAAAAGATGAGACTTGCAAGGTAATCAACTTTGATTACTTTGTTCTAATCAGGTTTGCTATATGGAGCATTACACTGCTCCCTTATCTGCTCTGAGAAGAGGACTCCACAAAAAAAGAAAACTGATGAACAAAAAACAATACACATCTTGCATTCAAAAAAGCGGTTCCCAGAAACATATCTCAATTAAGCCAAATGGAGACAGTCAAAAGACTTGTAAGCAAGAAAGTAAATAGCAATAAAGAGAAAACTGTGATGAAAATGAAAAAAATGGGAAAAGTCAATGTATTTTTCTGTAGTTTTTATGGAAACTGCATTTATCTCAATGGTTCTGGACACAGCTCTGCTCCAGGGAAGGTCTCACTGCACACTATTCCTCAGTCTCTTCACTCATCATTAAATACAGTTTTTCAAAGGAAAAGAAATAACAGATTGCTTCCTTGAGGGCCCTGAAATGAAGGAGATGAATCTCTATGTTTTTCCTCCTGTGTAGTGGTTTGTGTGCTGATTGAAGCAGACATGAGGAAATTGGACCAAATGGTGGTGTTAAATCCATTAGCAAAATGACATGCCCTTGTGAAGAAAAAAAAAATCACAAACCCAGAACTTTAACAGTTTGCACAAGGAAAAAATGTACAACCAGGACACTTGACTCCTTTGTGAGTTATTATCCTACTAAGTATTTGTTTAAAGTTTCACCATATGTGGAGACTTGGCACATGCTACAACTTGTGTTCTGAAGTTATATAGCAGGTGTACTCTTAAAACATCTTATAATTGGAACATTACCTATTTGATAAATAGAGCTGATTTAAAAGAAAACAAAAGGCTATATTCTTTGACATGGATTTCTTTGTGAACCACAGTATCTTAAATGTATATCATGTGGTCATTTTTAACAGAAGAGGTTTTAACAGAAGAGAAACTACTTCAACAGACCTCATTACTGAAAGAAATTTAAAGAAAGAACTGAACCTCTCAGTGCATATGTTTCCAGAATTACATACAAAATTCTATAAATCTATTTCTAGAATTAAAAGATATAGTTGCTGAGGTGGGAAGAGACTCATAAATACTGTAGATTGCCTCACAGTGGCTTATCTTCTCCAAAGCAGGAGATGTTCAGTGCTTGAGAGTATCAGCCATAGGGAAACATTACCTTAAGTCTGACATTAGATTTGAAACTGCAACACTGAAGTTAGAGCAGGACAGATACTCTGTGGTGTGGTCCACGGTCTGCGACCTTTTGTAAGTCATTAGTGAAAACCTGTCTGCTTGCTAAACTGCGAGCTGGTACATACCCGTGTACTGCTGGTCTGTTGAGGAGGAGGCTCTACATATTGACACCAAGGGAGTCACTAACAGTGGGCTGTACAAAGGGACCCTGCAGTCTGGGCTGTAAGGGTGTGAAGTTGTTGTGAGTACTGTGCATACCAGCCCTGCAATATGAACGTAGTCAGAGAGAGCTATACAATAGAAGAATTTTGGAAAACAAAATGCTTAGGATCTAGGAGCAAGAGAGAATAAAAAGCTTTTTGGGTGGGGGCAAGGGGAGGTTAAAAAGTAAGAACATAGCATAAGCATGGTATCTCCAGCATTCTTGAAAAGGGGTTGTCTCATCCTGCAAGGAAAAGTAGGAATACCACTTCACAACTGGCAGACTGACTCATGGTCCCCAAAGGACTCTGGCTGTGGTCTTTCCCACTGTAACTGCATTAACCCATTCTCATTTCTGCTACAATGGAAAGAGGCCTTGGTGTTTGACCATAGCATCATCCACTCCTGTGATCAGTCTTGGTCACTACACTGTCAGCTGAAGAGCCCTGTGTAACCCACACCATTGCAAGACACCACAGCATGGCTGTGGTTCATGCATTGAGCAGCTGGTGTCGTGAGGAAAACTACAGCTGCTACAGTCACTCTTGCAACGTAAGCAGTAGAGATGTATTGCTGGAATGCTCCTCAGGCTTGCTGGAAGCCAAATTCAGCTTTGGTCAGAGGTAAGGACAGGAGATTTGCTATTCTTCTATCTGGTGCTCTAGCACCCTGCCAATGGTTTTTGTTAGAATTATGCTTGGGTGTTTTAGTTAACATTTTTGAGAGATTTGAGGTTATTTTAAACAGTTTCTCCAGAAAATGCACCTTGTTCAGTTGTGCTCTCTTTCTGCCTGTCTGTCCATCACTAAGAGTTTCATATCTTCCTGACACTTGACAGAGGCTTCACAAAGAAATTGAGTTCCTGAGAATTTAGTGAAAATAAGCAACCATGTAAAAGAAGAGACACTGCCTTTCTCACTGATGGAAAGGTTCCGCTAAATAATGTTATTGTAAGATACCAGAGAATCCATATGGGAGAAAGATATTATAAATGAAAGCCACAGAAAAGGATACTCCTTAAATTCAGCTACTCTTGGAGCTACCTGTTATGTGAGAAATTCTGGTTTGCTGTTAGGTCATGGTGGTGTAGAGAGAAGCAGAGGCATTAAGTTTTGCAGGATTTCTCTAGAACTTGACACTTGACCAAACTGCACTTTTTGGCAACTAACAGTGTAAATGATCTCCTAACATGAGCTTACCCCATGCTGTCTCAGTCTTATTACTAGCAATTGCCATTAAAGGGAATAAGATGATTGCTGAGGCTGAGTGCAATGTGGTGTAAAACATTCTTGTTATTATAATGTTGGTTTTGAGGTTGCAGCTTAAGTCTTTGGCAGAGCGCCCGATGTGGTGCATAAACAAAATGTAGTATTCCTAGAAAACACAGAATGTCTGCTGTCTGAATCAGCCTATCAATACATGAACAAAAATGAGGTCGACATAATTCAAAAGCAACCTGTCATCTATTGTACAGTAACACTGCAGTATCCCATGGAATCTATGAAATAGCATAGCTGACAAAAAGACGGGCTCCACACAATGAAAGAGGGGTATTTCATTGCATTTACTATTTTCTGGTAGAGAGTATTATGTAGTAGAGGTATGATTATGCACAGGGACTCTGGAGAAGGTGATCTACACATGCCAGACTGCCCTGCAGTAACTTGTTTATGCATTCACATCTAAAACATATAATAACTGATGCTGGAAAAAGAGCAATACTAGTTGCAAAGAGGTACTTTCTCAGAAAGTTTTACAGCATCCATCAAAGACTCTGCAAGACTGAATCTTCCAGGTCATTCTTTCAGTTCAGAAATGTTCTTTTGTGTTATATAGCCCTCATACCTGTAGCACCAAAGGGAGTAAGCATATTGCTTCTCTTTGCAGAGAGAGTGTATGATGATGATTTTGTTTTCCTACACAAGCACAGTTAATTTTACTACAGCAATTTATTGTTGCCTTGCTTGTTATGTGCATTCTGTCTTGGAGGCTTGGCATGCTCCACAGATCATCTGTACTGAGAAGCTTTTGTATACAGGAGATTAAGCTGGTGAGTCATGAATTATAGTCCCTCACTCACTGCCAGTGTGATATGATTTCCAATTTTATCCAGAAATTACAGTTTGAGTTGGAAGAAGAAATGCAAAAATGCATTCTTTATATCAAGTTAGACTGTGACTGCAGTTTCAGAAGAAAATAAAGAAATTACTACAGAAGGATTCAAAACCCTGTGGCAATACCCATGTGTATAGTGCCATACAATTGCAAGCTGAGCCATTAGTACCAGCTGAGGCAGATTTGAAGCACAGTGTAAGCATTTCATGCATGCTGTTTTCAGTTAAGCATAAGAGGCCCATTAATATAAAAAAAAATAAAATAGGTTTTTCCTTAGCTATCATAAACCCTCCTGACATAATCATATCAATGAAACTTATGGTAGTCCAGTGAATTTCACGCAGGTGAAGCAAATAATACAGTACTCAACCTTCACTAAGGAGATGCTTTATTGATACTTGGCAGTGTAGGTAGCATGCAGGCAGCAACATCAGTCTGAATTTTCCTCAAGTCAAGTGAATGTCCAGTAGAACTATGAGAATTTTACCTTTGCAACACACATGAACCTCCCACCCCAAGACAGAAGTATGCAGATGGCTACAATTTTCTTATTGTCTGAAATTTTAATATAGCATCAGGCAGCTATATTACAATACTTTTCCAGGTCTGGAGATAATTTATCAACGGAACTTCAAAGTCATCTTCAGACTTTCAATTCTGCTTGCTGTTAAGTAGATAAATATGTAATAGTTTAACAATTTTCCCTTTAAATAAAGATCAAGCTGCCTTGAATCAATGCAGTTTCTGAAATTAGCCTTCATTTCTACTTTCTTGTTTTTTAATTCCCTCAAACATGCACATACTCAGTAAAGTTCCTTAAGTTTGCACATATTTAATTATTAGAGAGAGATGAGTTATAGAGAGGTCAGCTGAAGCTGATTAATGGAATGATTTAAGGCTAGTTTGCACCATTATAGTCACCTTATTGAGAAGCAGTGTGCTTGCCATCCCAAAGAGGGGTCAAAGGCTCCCAGCAGAAAGAAACCTCTCTCCAAGTTGGTATTTTTTTTATTCTTCATTGAGCCAGTTCATAACAACACATGCAGCAATCCTGCACCTTTCCAGTACCAGCTGGGCTTGAGAACAGTAAGATAATATATGTCTCTTACCAAAAATGGACCTTGTTTTAGATTTCCTGTTCTCAAAGTTTTATCTGAAGCCAAAATATTTAGAAATCCAATTAATTACTTCAGTGAGAAAGATTAGGCCTTCCCGTGAACATTCGCAATGCTGTTTGAAATGCTGGTATTTTACACCTGGTGGTCTCCTGTAATCTACTACTTTTAAGGGTTGCCACCTCACTCTGCATTGTGTGTGTGCATGTGTTCAAAAAAAACCATTTAATGCAGCTGCACAAATGATGTATTCAAAGGGAAGAAGGCTAAGGGAGTAGCAAGAAAATGAGTTTGCAAGCTAAATGATGGGATCTCCAGTCCCCTTGCTTTAGGTCACAAACAGGATATGTTTGCTATCTTGCTTTTTAGATATACATGCCTGTTTTTGAAAAGCTCAGCCCTGTGACATTCCATTTATAGCTGACAATCATTAATGATTGACTGGTTAATTCTCCATCCAGACCTTAGAAAGGTTATTTAAGCTTTCAGGATATTTTATGTGTTTGAGTATATTTATATGAACAAATGTTCTCACGGAAAAGAGTAGTTTTGTCTCAAAAAATCTGTGGTTGTATATTTAGAAAGTCAAATGAGTGTTATTAGGGTTTCATGACTTCATGGTAAATGGGATTGAATTAATATGTCCAAACATACCCCAAATCTACTGGATCAAAGTATGCTTTGTAGCAACAGACAATTGAAACAGTCTATGCACGTTTATATGTTTCAGGCTTGCCCCATGCAGTTTTTAGTCTAATCCCTGGAGCATTCTTCATTTTGTAGCTGCTGTTAATAGTGATCATATAAGTATACATGTCTTGGAGATAGATAGTCAGATTAGCTGACCTAGCCAGGTGGAAGCCAGGGATGAAGTTCATAGCTGCCTACTCCTACTGACAATTGAATAGATTCTCTATCAGATTCATTTTTGTTCCCAGTATAAATGTAAAAACATAAGGTGTTGATATCAAAGTGATATTGCATGTAACTTTTTAATACGTAGTAGCACAGAGGCTTGGTAATTATCATATCTAAAGGAATGAGTATTTAATACAATTTTCAGTACAAACTAACCACCCAAGAAATATGTTCCAGCAGAATTTTCATATAACAGCAACATGGAGAGAAAAAAATCCATGCAGATTCTGAAGAACAACTGTTACTTAATTTAGCTAAAATCTATCTGTTTCTGGATTTTTTTCCAGGTGCAATGAGAAGCAACAAGACCTAGTCCAGAAATCAAAAAACACGGACTGGCTTGTAATTACTTTTTTTAATTAAGTCACAGCACCATTGTGTGTGGCCAGGAAAAGACCCTTTCCATAGCAGAAAAGATCGATATGCTTGTATGTTAAGATCGTGTGTATTTGTGAATGGAAAGAATACTAATAAAATATTTGTACCAGTTATTCTAGATACAGCTGGTCCTAAAATACTAAAATTCTCTGTGAACCAAAGAGAATTCATTTGAAAAACATTCCTCAGTCATAACTCTCATAAGGAAATAAAAATGCATGCAAAGATATCAAATGAGCTCTTTTTCTTTGTGTCTTTCCATAAAATTTACCAATTTAAGTCATGGCTGTATCTTTTGCCCACACTTGTCCCCCTGGTCACCAATGACTCCCATTTAAAACTGGAGAGAGTAATTTTCAAAAATATTTAGAAAAAGACAATATATCCTTCAACCTTAGTAAATGACAGGCAATTTTATTACCTCATAAAAATCACTGGTTAATATGTGAATCTAATTAGACCTCTGTTACTTTTAACTCTCACTTTAAGTAGAAAAGTATGTTGAATTTCAACAATGAACAATGGAGAGTGCTTGAGCCATTTATGAAATTGGTCAACATTAACTGCTTTTTATTACCACAGTGGCATCGCAGTCAAAATTTACATAATCTGGGTCACAACACCTCACCACTGTCTGCTGATCTGCAACTTGCAGATCAGTAATTGTGACTGCAGCAAAATGATGCACACTTTTTTTTTTTAACTTCTGGATTTTTCCTTGTCCTAGTGCTAGTAAAAGTGATGGGCAGCAGTATGCACCAAAATTTGGTGCTACCTAATAATTTCTGAGCTGATTCTCCCTTGTCCGTTCTCCCTTAAGCAATGCTAATTAGCATCAAAAAACTGAAACTAGCTAAATGTGGCAAATTGGAATGGATGAAGAGAAATAGTCAGTTGTTTACCTTTGTTTCCCTTCTCAAATGACCACAGAACAAAAAGTTACTGATTTCTGATCTACATACTGGATAGTGACTCCCTGAAAACTCAGTGCTTAGTTGGTAAACTGGCAATGCTGGCTAAGCTAAGAAATCTATTTACCAAGCTACAGGACCTGCATTTGGCATGTTAGCCCCATGTATTCAGACAGAACTCCTGGCTTCTTCTCTGAACCCTTCCTTCTTGCTATCATCCCCATCTGACTCTGTGACACTGCTGCTCCATTAGGAAACAGGTTTTGATTCAGAGGGAGATACCTTATCCTCCAGATTCCAGTGCTGGGCTGACAAAACACCCTGAGCCATCTGTAAAACAGATGCAGTGTATCTCACCTAGCCAATGGGAAGCCTGGAGGGAACCTATACATTTCTGCTGAAACTACCATACGGGGGTACATATTCATTACATATATGTCACAGATACCAACCTTGCTGTTCCTTTGATGGGACTTTCTATATGCCAGGGGACTTTTATTGCTGCCTGAATATACATTCTTTTATCCTTTACCACAAAGGTGCATAAGAAAGATTAAATCAGGCTCACAGAATATAAATGTCAACAGTTACAGTGACAGGCTTGAGCTGGGGCTCAAGCAACAAAGTTAGTAATATTTGCAGTAGGTCAAGCTGTCTTGTGCTGAGAATGAAATAGCACCATTTTCCCAAAGAAGAGAAAACATTCTGACAAAGCAATAATGTCTGAGAGGCTTTTAAAACTAAAGCAAACTACAGATATATACAATTATATACAAACACTTGATAATGTCCCATTAAAAAGTACTTTAATATATATGTTTGGTTAATAATGAAATCTGTGCTAATACAACAGAACTGGCTAACTGATAACTGCAGTTCTCTGTTTTTGCAGCCATTCTGCACTGAGATGTGTTTGCATTCACTATTCTATTTCTCAGTATGGAAGAATATCACATGTGCATCCAGCCCAAGAAATACATTTGCTTGTCATGTATAACTAACCTACTGATTAAAAATGTAAAATAAACAAATGAATCATATCTGGTTAGGTCTGATAAGTCACCACTCTTACATGGTTTTGGACTAATTTTCTGCTTTTGAGATTTTTTGAAAGAAACAGGTTCAGATCTGAGTTACAGAAATGAGGACTATTTTAGAAAGTGTTGTTAACTAATTGCAATAGGCTACCAATTTGAGAGCAATTTCCTATTTGTTATAAACAGAAAAGGAAGGCCATTCCAAAGCATTTGCAATGTCAAAACAGTGTTCACATATCTCCAGTTACCATATGCTATGAAAAAACTTGTAGACACTGAATGTACTGAAACCTGGCATAGATTCTCTGGATCAATAGTTCTCAACCTTTTTATCACTACTACGGTCCATGCAGCATTTTCATGTGCTTCATGTGGGATTGACTTTACTGAGTCTAATCCCGCTACGGAGTTGGGATACAGCAGGTGCAGAGAAACACTGCCACTTTTTATAATCAGCATGTATTCTGTGTGGATCTAGTCTTTTATGTCTACAGAAGAGATAATAATTCAGCACTCTGTTGGCCACGCAAAGCATAGTGATAAGGGTTGGGTTTTTTGCACTGACAACAAAGTAATTTATTTTTTTTTCATTTGACAGTGTCTGCTCTACCCATGTATGCATTTCTGTGTATGCATAAGAGAGCACACAGATGTCTAAGAGAATAATGAATTCTAATGTACTGTATCATTAAAACTGCATCTCTCAGACGTTATGTCTGTTTCATATGCTTCAAAGCAGAACATAGTATAAACTTCTGTATCCCCTTTCACTCAGTTATAGAGAATAAATTAACCAGTGCATAAATGAAATTCATTCCATGGTGCTGTGGCCATGGACAATAGTTTTATAGCAATGATTCATTCGACTTTCAAGAAAAACCCCAAACAAACCACAAAAGAGAGGTGGATTACTCTTTGAATTAAAATTTTTCAACCTCATTTAAAATAAGTAACCCTAGAGATGTTTTCTCAAAAGAGGCCTTTGTATATTCCATGCTACAGTCTCAACATAAAGGATTTCAGACTTTTTTTCCATCTGGAGTAGACAATGCCTCATGACCCCTGAGCTCACCAGAGTCACCAGAAACAATTTGAAAATCTAAAAGATCCAAGAGGGCGCCCCTCTCTTGATTTCCATTTATTAGTAAAACACTTGAAGAAAAAAATTCAAAAGTGTTTATATGTGATATCAAAATGTCTGATATACAGATCTTCAGTTCTGCTGCCTGCTTTCCCAAGCGTACTGCTACATTTCAGTTTTCATGCCTTGCCACTCATTGCCAGGCTCTCTTAAACCAACTAGAAGGGTTTTTGAGAGTGACAGTAGGCTGACAATAACACTCTCATTGCACATCTCCTACAGCTATTTAAGAAGCTGATAAAGCTACCATTGTAACAACCTTACTACTCCTATGGTCATCAAATATGCAAAATCATGAAGGTTATTAAACCTACCCTAACTCTTCCAGGAAGTGTCGATTAAAAAATATTGTACTTGCTTTCTTCTTTCCCTTAGTAAAAAATCCTCAAAGAATTATCAGCTGATATTTTGCTTGGCTGAAGGCATACAGAACCTTTTTTAGGTAAGGACTGATTCAATTTCTTTTCTAGACAGAGTGGGGAATGTTTATACTGAATATTCAGTAGATGCATGTCTTTTCTATGCTTTTACCAAAGTCCAAAATTCCTTAAAGGAAACAAAGTTATAATTCCATAACAGAGTCAGTTAGTAGGCGTAAACACACTGAAGAAACATAATCAAAAAGCCCAGACCTGACAAGAATCTGAGATTTTGATCTCTTTTAAAGTTGTTTATACCAATATAAATTAAGAATAATTCTACAGATTTTGGTGGACTTTAGGTGATATAAAATAAGCATTACATTAAAGAGTGTCTTAATATTTTGTTTAAAGTAACCAACTCCTGAGCTGGAGCTAAATGTGGGTGACCACTGAAAAGATCATTCATTCATTCAGCTTCACTGTTCATTAAATAAAAGAATGTTTGGTTCCCACAAATATTTACGGCATGACTGGTCTTGAAATATTCTTGTTATTCTCTGTTCAGGAAAGGATTTGGTGGATTTTTCAGATTGTGCCCAGCTGAGTCCCCAGGTCAGTAGTGATGCCACCCACAAAGTCCTTTCATCTTTGTGGAATCCAGTCAGATGATCTCAGGTTCTTTCCTGACCTAAAGAGCTGAAACCATGGGTATTTCCTCACTCTTGCTTGCACAAAGAGAAAGGTTGTGTATTGCAATGGAAAGGTGTCTAGTAGCAGTCACAGCTTCACAGGAATCATCTTATTTGGTGGCCCTTTTTGTAGGTAGAAGGACAACCCTGGTGAGCAGTGGCAATCCTTAATATGAAACTTTTCTCTCCAGTCATTCATGCCTTCAAAGAGAAGTTGATGATATGCTGTCCCCAAGATTAATTTAGCATAGTTTACACAATTTGCATATTAAAAAGGACCGTTGTACTTTTATTAGATATGAGTTCAAATCCTTATTCCAAGTAAAAATGTATAAACATTTATATTTCAGATTTATGTACACATTTTTATTTTTCGTACTTTATATTGTATATTTCTTGTAAGTATAATGACCTTCAGAGCTGGAGTGGGAACCTATTTAGCCTTATGCTTAATCCAGTCTTTCCCACAGGTGAGCATACGGTATTTCTGGAACTGCTCCTCCTGGCTTATTCGTATACAATACTCTACTATATTTCCTATCCTCTCAAATGATTTTCCAGATTTTCTGGCCCTCCACAGTGCTGTTTTAATGCTCTGTTGGCAAAGCCTTCTCAGATGGCTCCTTATGTTTCTAATTCTTTAAAATAAAGAATTCCTTTTCTTGTAAAAATGATCCTGTATTTACAGTGATGTTATTTATAAAGATGATTCTTACTCTTCAATTTTAACAGTAACATTAAGTTCATTATCCCAGACTACCATGAACAAAACTGAAAGATACTTTATGCCTACTGATAATGTCTAGAGAATTTCTGATGGCATATATAGTACTTGAAGCCTATTTCTAGTTAACTCACGCTAAAGTCAGTGATAACTATATAGAAGACCAAAACAGTACACATAATCCTAGTGCTATTATATTGAACTACAGCAGAAAAGGCATTTAAATAAAATATTTTTTTTTGGGGGGGGGAATATTATGTAATGCATTTAAAATACATAGCCCTTTATAATTACATTGTTTTCTGATTGGTTTTGATTCTAAATTCAGTTTAGCTGGGTTTGTAAACAAAATGCACATTGACGGCAATAGAAACAATTTGAAGTACCCATGTGCATGTCTTTGAAGACATATGACCCTAGATACATCTTGGATGGATCAGCAAATTGTCAGTAGAACAGAAGCAGTAATATGGAGCCACTATCTTATCAGTTACTAGTTCAAATTTGGCTAAGTCATGTCTAATGGCTAAAATTTCATGATTATCTGATCTGATCTGATCTGTTCAAAGCCTTCCATGTAATTTTTTGCTGATTGCAGTCCAGGTCCCAGTAGAGCTGTGTCCAAGTCACAACACACATCACTCTAATTGACGCTAAGTGTCACTTTCCTTGGCAGATGTGGATGGAAGGTCAAGGATTAACTACAGCATGGAAATTGAATTCCCTTCACAAGAAGCAGTCCTGACAGAGGATACTTTGAATGTTGCAGGGCAAGTCTTGTCTTTTGGCTTTTGTGAATGAATAGAGCATTTACATCAACAACATGTTGTAAATGAGTTTTCACATTCTTCATAAGTTCATATGTTTTGCAATTTACTGAATGATTAGCCAAGCTGTTACTATTTTCTCAAAAAGTAACATAAACTACAGCATTAAGAAATCGGAAGCCAGGAATCATTAGATAATATTAAAATTTTGATATTTTGAAATAAAAGACACAACTTCTTTTTATTATTATTCTTTTTATTTGGGTCTTGGTGTCTGTACCTTTCTGAGATACAGGGTCATCTTTCCAATTTTTTTTTCCTCTCTGAATATCAGACATGAATCCATTATTTTAAATGTATTATTTTTGCAGTTTTTTCCTGTGCCTAAAGAACACAGATGACTAGGAAATCGGTGATCACCAACCAAAATCATAAAAATTGACACCTATTGCTCCCAAAGTTATAGTAAGGATACTATAGAAGCATTTTTTAACTGTGTTTTTTTTTTTTTAATTGGTTACTTTTTCTTGATTGCCATGGGTCACTTAAGTTCCCAGAATACTGTTTCTGCCTCCTGATAAGATAATTTAAGCAAAACACATCCTTGAATAAAACTACTTAAATATTTGGATGTGATAAATTATTCCTTCAGAAACTAAACTATAACATTTTTATAGTAGTCCTGCTCAGAGAATCACACCAGTGTATATATATTTATTGATTCTTTTGTTTTCTGCCCAGCCCTCAGCCCTCTCTTGTCTTCCTGCTTGTGACTTTCAGATCAGGGTAGCAGCATGATAGATTTCCCAGTTCTTTGTCTCTTGCTTGAAAGCCTGCCACTTCTTTACAATATACAAGTTGTCATGGGGTGTATGTCTCAGTAAAATGAACCGGAGACTTTTTTTCATGTGGATAATCACAAATAAATTGTCATGTACATGCTTCACTGGAAACTGAGACAGCTGCGGGTAAAATATGGACTCATTCTTCCTGATTTCTGTAATCATAGGACTTCATGAAAATGTGTGTTGAGAGGGTAAAGAGGAAGAAGGGGAATTCAGGGAAGCTGCAAGAAGAAAAGTTTCCTCTTTCAAAGTCTGGAGCAGGAGCGTAGGCCATTTTCTAACCTTTCCCTTCACAGTTCGATAGAAATTTTTGCCTGTGTGCCCACCACAATATGTGTTTTGGAAATACTCCTATGTGCCAGCTTGCTAGTGCTTATAAGAGAGAGAGAGAGAGAGAGTGATATGTATGACTCATGCTTCTGAAGTCCACACCTCAGAAGAACTGATAAGGTTAAAAACTTCAGACTCTTGAAGTCAATGCAATGCTTCAGCGTACCTGTCAGATAGCGTAAATGTGGTATGTATTTGGCCAGCTAGTGCTCTGATGTTGGACATAAATCGTCAATGCACTGTGAAAGGACTTCTGCACACAATGATCCTTAACATGAGCTGCAATTAATGCTCCTCTTGGCTTTCAGAGGTTAAAGATGTTCCAGAGGTTTTAAGAGATACCCGAACTTTTTCTGCTACCCAAAATGTCCAGTTTTTATTTTCAGAGAGAGAAAATCAACTTTCCGCCTTCTTATCCCTTGCCACATTAGTATTAGGTGAATTAAGCTTTTGATTGTCTTAAGTTTCTCAGTGTGTAAGCTATGAGAACGAAACCTTAAATTCTTTTATGTTAGAAACTGCTAACAAACCATTTTACACTAGATCCCAGAATAAGGTGACTCTTACCTGAATAATAAAACTGTTGGCAATCTTTGTCAAACAGTTGTTGGACTTCTTTCAGCTTTCAGCTATTGCTTACAATTTTGCTATAATGTTTTATGCAATATTGTTCACAATTTAATTTATTGAAGAGATCTTGGTTCTTTTCAACAAAAACAGATCAATGTTTTGAAATATCTTGAGATAAGAGGTAACATTGGCCTAAAGTAGAGGAAAGTTGAATTCTATTAGTAACTGTAGGTAAGTTACTTCTTGCCTTGTCTCCCGTTCCCCCTTCTATCATTTGTATAACTTTGTCTAATTTATAAAGTCACTTAGGCAGATAGTCTCTTTTATTGTAAGTCTGTGCAGTGTAGGGCAAAAAGGGGTCCTCATGTTGCCTGGATAATGCAATAATAGTAGGAAAAATAACAACACTAAAAATGGAGAAAATAGCCAACACAAAACCTTTCAAAGTGACAGTGTAAAGTAGAAAAACACACTACTTTCTCAGGGATCCCTGTAGCTATGGGAGTGTTTGATTTGTCTGTGAATTTACAAAAATTTAGTCTGGGGACTGTAAATCCCTTTTCTGGGTGTTTTGCACCTACTTATTTCTAACACCTCTGTAGCTTTAACTTCTGTCTGCTGCTCTGAGTACACTGGGTCAAATAAATTCCTGATGTAACGCCACTAAAATAAAAGAAATCATATCCAAGTTGAACTTGCCCCATTTTGTTTGTTTATCATATAATATTCCCTCCTATTTCATTTGGAGCTCAACACTTTCTGATTATTTTTAAAATATACTTACCTGTATACATAGGTGTCAGACAAATAAAGCACATTTTTGTATGACTATATTAAACAACTGTTATTTTATTTTTTCTTCACATTCATATTAAGATCAAATTAAGTTTAGGAATTCTTCAGATGAAACAAAAGACAGAATGGATAAAGTATGAAAGACCACTGAAATGGAGTCTATAAAACTTTTTTCAAAGATATTGAAGAATGTCCATTTAATGTAGATAACCAAGCTAATAAAAAAAGTTCAGGTGCTTCTTGTGTTGCACTATGCTGTGCCACTTGCTAGGCAGGATCCAGCCTCTTTGAGAAAGATTGCTGGTTCCCTGTGAATTTTAGCTAGAGCCCTCAGGACATCTAGTTTCCACAATAAGTAGTAAAAGACAGCATTTCTAGAGATGACTCAGGAAGCCCCATAATTTTTTTTTTTTTTTAAATGGCAAAATGAAATGAGTTCCTACTGTTTCTAAACAAAATTTTACAAGGGGAAGGTTTGAAATGCTAAGGATTAATTACAGTCCAGAGAACTTTATGCTTACTTGAAGATTTTCTGTCCTACAGAGTGCCAGAAGATTAACATCCTTAAGCCATCCCCAGAGACTTTCAAATGTGTAATTCCAAATGTTTATATTTTTATAACATACTTTATTATAGTCCTTTTTCATAGTACTGTCCAGAAGGAATAGCACTAATTTCATATTACATGCGGTTTGAAGTACAGTACCATGTAATTTCAATGGACAAAAATCTACTTTTCCAAGTATTTTTGTTTCTCATCACTGTAGTATCTTGCTGTATAAGGTAGAGAAAGGGAGGAAACTTAAACAGACTGCTCTATTTTTCATCTTTTTTTTTTTCCCCTTTCAACACCAGTGCCACAATTCACTCTTTTCCTTTCATGTTTGCACTATTGCCATGTAAATTCTTGCAGTAAAAACTTTAATTCTGGGAAGGCACCTGGACACTTTCCTGTAAAGAATTTGTCTTTCTTGCTTTGTTTGTTTGATACCAGCAAATCTATGCTATTTCAAACACCCTATAGTCCATTACTCTTGGGATGTGCATGAATTCCACTCCCTCTTTCTGGCTGGTTGAAATGAGATTCTATGTGAGGAAATCTTCTAATTCCCACACTTAGGCAGAATGTGAAATGGGAGCTTGAGTTCTTCCTGGCCCACCCTGCTCATGCTGTTCTTCATAAATTCTGTTGTTATTTCTAGGCCAATTGTTGTAATTATGTTTTCATTGGCCTTCTTCATTTATGTTTCGTCTCCAAATAGTCCTCAATTTGTCCTGTTAGCTCAGCTTCTCATGTAGAAAGAGAATATTACACTGTTTTTTCCCCCCAATCAAATCTCCATAGGCTTCTTTATCAACAGATAGACCCTAAGAATCTACTCTTGGGATATTTCATATCTCAGCTAATTCATTATGTGAGAACCCTTTCAGAGATCTAATTTTTCACTTCTACCCTAACAATTCATTGTTAGGTGCTGTGATATATTGACTTGGAATATAACAACAGTGCTTTGTCAACCTTTAATAAATTTAAATATAGCTACCTCTCAATGTTGTACTCATGAACTCTCCTCAGTGTGCCAACTTTCAATATGATGCTAAGGCTGCTTTGTATTACAGTGGGACAACAATATATCCTATGGAAGGATAAGAAGGATAGCCTTTGCAGAGCGTAAGTTTTCATGTGACAGTATCCTGAGAAGCATTAATGCTGCTCACTTGAAAGAAACCATTCCTGTAATTGACATCTGTGTCATTTCAAGGTTTTGTATGATTTTTTCAGCTGTTAGCAAAAAAGGAAGGGTTTGAGTTACAAGGTTTCCTTCAGCAGTTACTACAAGCCTGAAAATCCATGATACAGGAAGAAGTAATTTTCATGTACTGATAGTATTTTAACACTCTAATCTAAAATGACCTTTTCTGTTTGGTTTGGTTTTTTTTTTAGCCATGGGCCTTAACCACAAGGTATTTTTTACTCTCTAACTAGATTACTTCTCACAAATTCTACTTATTGAATATTCTACTTTTTTTCAACTTACAGTTACAAAATTTTTTCCAATGTAAGTCCTCAGACCACACCCATGACATTTCTCTTGAATTCTTGTTCTAAATTGCTAAATTGCTGTGTAGCTTTTCTGCCTGCTGTTAAAATAGCTGACAAATTTGACTCCAGAGTTGCACTTCAGTGATACAGGAAGGAATGTTCCCATGAACTGGATTATGTTGAGTCAGTCTACTATAAACTTGGCTCAAGAACCTGAATGCAAATCAAAACCTTTCCTGCAGCATAACAACTTCATGCAAGAAATATCAAAAATAGGTAAAATAAGACAAATTTTTAATGATGTAAAAGAATTGTTTCAGGGGATTTTTTACAAAACATAAGTCATTAGGTCTGGCTGATATGTAAGTCAGTAGTCATTTGGGCATAGGTCTGCCATATGTAAACTGCATCTTCATCAGAAAGGGTTCATCATAGCCAGCTATTGCAATTGTAAGATTTTTTTTTTTTTTAATATCACATTTTTCTTAATCACACATAGTGAACATATTTGAAATATTTTTGGTCTTTCTATTTATTCATTATGTGCTCTTGAAACACAGGCCGCACCTCAAACACTGTGTTCAGGTTTGGTCCCCTCACTACAAGAGGGACATCAAGGTACTAGAGCATGTCCAAAGAAGGGCAACAAGGTTGGTGAAGGGTCTAGAGCACAAGTCTTATGAGGAGCAGCTAAGGGAACTAGGGTTGTTTAGTCTGGAGAAGAGGAGGCTGAGGGGAGACCTTATTGCCCTCTACAATTATCTGAAAGGAGGCTGTAGTGAGGTGGGGGTCAGTCTCTTCTCCCAAGTAACAAGCAATAGGACAAGAGGAAGTGGCCCTCAAGTTGCACCAGGGCAGGTTTAGGCTGGATATTAGGAAAAACTTCTTCACCGAAGGGGTAATCAGGCACTGGAACAGACTGCCCAGGGAAGTGTTTGAGTCCCCATCCCTGGAGGTATTTAAAAGACGGGTAGATGTGGTGCTTGAGGACATGGTTTAGCGGTGGACTTGGCAGTGGTAGGTTAATGGTTGGACTTGATGATCTTAAGGGTCTTTTCCAACCTTAACAATTCTATGATTCTATGAAATTTACAGATTCTTGTCCTTTAAACATATAATTGGATTAGATGATATTTATAAGAAAATAGAGCAAAATATCTCATTTTGAAAATTGGGAAAAAAGAAAGCTCAAAAATACTACCTGCCTGTAGTTGTGGATCATATTGACTGAAAAATGCAAGTGTTACTTGCAATGTAGAAAAGTGCAGCCACAGGCAATGTATTATACACACACACAGTAATCCTGACTGTGGAAAGAACTGAGGTGATTTCTGAACATAACTAAATTCTGCCTGATGTCTGAATTGCCCTGCAGTTCCATGGCTTTAAAAACACAAATAGTATTGTGAGGAAAGAAACTATCCTAAAGCCAACTCTGCAGTGTCCAAGGCCTTGCTTCCACTTGCTTATATGTATACTCTTATGGTGAATTGGAGAATGAAACACCATGGGAGGACTGGTGGTCAGAAAACAGGAGAATTTGGGTCCAGACTCAACAGATGTCAAGGCTACCATTGACTCCAGTGAACATTAGTTAAGATTTTTTGTGCGTTTCTTATCCACCTAGGGACATTAGTATGTGACTGTTTTATTACTTAACATTTTGTCTCCAGTATTCTTTCTTGCAGTTGAGGGATAATTACTGAAAATCAAATAAATTCAGTTATGCGCAGACATTAGCTGGTGGAATGAGAAATGCCCCAATCAAATTGGTTCTGTCAGTAAAACTCTATTGGTCTGAAATCTGAATTAACCGGTAGAGGAAATAACTGCAGTGAAACATAGCTAGTTGGAAAAATAATTTCAGAAGATTAATATTAAAGCATCCAAGGTTTTATGAAAGTAACATTATTTAACCTTATTGATTGATTGATGTACCACAGCATATCAAGTGGACACAGAAATAGCATACAGAACAAACAGCTTTTGTTACATGGATACATAAAGCATTTGCAATGGTACCCTCAAATACTGCACCATGAAGAGTTAAATGAAGAAAAGTTGGTCAAAGTAGCGTATTAAAGTATAGCCTTCTCTGATAGGGAAAGCAATAGATCCATTAACATGACAGATTAATGTTCAAGTTAACATATCATTCCCACATATTCTGCCCTGTTTCTGTCTATGCATAAAGAGCAGACGTAGATTTATTGCTTCACTGTTCTTTGTCTAGGAGAAGTGAATTTAACTAATCAGTAAAGTGAATGGACAGATAGCTGTGTCTTACTGTTTTGCACAGATGAGTCCAGAGGCCAGACGACAGTTCTCTGACTATTCTTTTCCCCTGTGAATCTCATAAATGTTTCCTAGTTTCTAATTGTAATTGTTCATTAATTATCTTCAGAAAAAGAATTAAAGTGAGTTGAATCCTACTACACTTTTTCCATCAAAATTTCAAAAGTAAGAAAAAGCTATACATTTGGCCCAAAGTTTTCTATTTGGCTTATTTCTATGAGACTTTTGGCTGAGTTTGGGAAATGGTTATGGAGTACAAAGTAATTACTGTTGCTGCATAGTAGAGCTAATATTTTAATCAGACAAGATTGATAGAAAGCATTTGGAAAATACTGCTATTCCCATTTTTCAGGTAGAAAGCTGAGGTAAAAAAAGATTAAATTACTTGCCCAGGAGGAATTCTGTAGCACAGTCAAGAACAGATATATTTGGAAAAATACATTGTGTATGTTTGTTTTCCTGCAGAACTGTATTCCTTCTCATTGTAAACTGAAAAAGTTTTACTCTGCAACATTGTACTACAAAGCACCACACTGAAGCAATTTTAATTGCAACCAATAATTATATTCCAGGGGACTGGAAGAAGGAAGAAATTGTTATGAAGTGTGATTTCAGTAAGACAGATCCAGACCAGATTTTTGGATAATATAAATGAGTACAGCTCTACTGAAATGAACAGATCTATGATGATATTTCCAAGTTGAGAGTAGGCTGAAATGTGACTATTGAGCAATATTGCAGTGAACAATACACTAGAAGAGTTGTGTGTTTTGACAATAAGGCCTGTTTGGTTGGTTGGTTGTATCTTCCTCAAGAATTTTGGACTCTTAACAATGTTTCCCAGGGTATTTGTAGGAATTTAATCAGTTTCTATCCATGGATGATAAAATGTAAAATAGCAGATGCTGACATAAACAGAATATTAAAAACAAGAAAAACCTAAGAAGGGTGACTGGGAATTTCACAATAAGTGATGCCATGCTTTCAAATAAAACAAACTATTTGTAATGGTGAAAAGTACCAAACAAAATCCTCAAAAGTGAATGACAGCTCATTTGGGTACACTGTGACAGGTCAGTGTTCATGTCTTACAGCTTTTACAGTGTCCCATTAAAAATGGCTTCACTGTGACTTCCCTGTCAATTGATCATGAGGTCATTTTTAGGGTCAGGAAGGGATTTTTCTGTCATCAAGTGTATGTCTGTGCTCTTTAATTGCATGCCTAGTTGCAACCTAGAGAGAAGTACATTAAAGACAACATTTATTAACTTAAAGATTGATCTGTTATGTTAATGGCTTCACTTCTGGCCACGTGAAAGAGGATTATAAATTAATAATAATTTATAGCTCCTATTAAAAGAATAGTCATTCCAGGCCAGCCATAACTGGATAGCATTTCTGGTATGACAGTCAGCCAACTAATGTAAACTAAATGAGTCTGTTATTTGTACAAATTAAGTTTAAAAATGTTTAGTTTGCTGAGATTTTAGAATAAAAATATTTTATTAAAAATGTAGAATAAATAAATGATTTCTAATGTTTCACTGCTTTAGAGATTCTTGTTCAGACAGTAAAGGGTGGGCCTGAAAAAGAACCAGAGAGCAAGGCTGTCTTCATAAATCACATAGTTAGTTTTGGATTCAGTTTTGGCAGTCAAAAAGTAAAAACTGCAGCTAGCAATTCTCTTTCATTAAAGAATGATAAGTTTTTTTTTCTTCAAACCAGAAATATTGTCAGTTAACTTAATTTAGCCAAAAAACATCATAGACCTGAAAAACAATGTGAAAAGGAACCACATTCAACAAAAATATTGGTTCAGGTCCTTCACAGTGGAACTGACACAGAAAACCTTTGGACACAAATTATTCCTAGATTATGAGACTACACCATATGTATGGACATTGGCAGACTGACCATTTTCAATAGAGCAGCTAGAGAGTCAAGCATTTTAGAACACCTAGTAAGTACAGCTTGTGACTTGATGGGATAACGTTTGTGATTTGTTCACTTGAATGTGCATATTTGCCTTTAGCTTTGAGATATTAGTGACGAAAATATGTGAAAGATGGTCCTTTCAAAATCTGAGGTTCATATGCATAGGTGATTGACCTGTAATTTTCATGCAGCTAGAGAGGAACAAATGGAAATACTCTAAAACTTACTATGGCTACTGAGTCTTTCTGTAATGTTTCCCACTTATTCCCTTTCCCAAAAAGACTATATGACCCAGAATAGGAGGTGGCCTCCAAAGATCTTGAATGGCTCTTCAACAAGGTACCCGTACGACACTACTCCATAAAAGTCTACCACATCCTGAAAGAAAACCCCAAATCAAAATCCTAAGGTACACAACACTCCTAGTATTTGTTGTAAACATCATGTAATACAGAAATATTTCAATATTGAAATTAGAAGCATTGCTGAGCCAAGCTGTTGAATTCTCTGAGTGTTTAAAATTTTAGTGTAGCTCACTCCCTGACCCTGGTCACTGGCCTGGGTCCAGGCCAAAGCTCCAAACCATGTACCTTGGAAAGCTGACAATCCTGTTACAGTTCTGCACTTCACATGTTGGAATTTTCTTTAATGAAAAGCAGCTAATTTAGGATTAATTTAAGGCTAAATTAGATACACCTACACAATCTACAACTAGAATATAGAAATGACTGAAGAGCAAATATGTCTCCAGAGAACACAGTTACGTTACAAGCTGGAGTTTGTTAGCAAGTTTTGATGCTATATTTTTTTTCCCTTTGGAAAATATTGGTGACCTGAAGTTTGTATATTTCTCCAAGAAATACTTCTTTTTCCTTCTATAATTTCACAAGAAAAGGTTTGAGACTTTGTTTGTTGTGGGGGAAGGTTCTGGCCTAAAATGAGAAACAGAGCATCATTGATAATGGCTGGAGTGCAGAGGTTAAAATAATAAATTTTGTTTTATACCTTGGTTCTTCATTTATGCCTACCTTTGTGAAAGAGAATAAAAATAGTGCCATGACTATCATTTTAATCATGTTGGAACCTGCTGAATGCTTGGCCACTGCAAGAAATAAAAATGCCATTTTTTCCTCTCTTACTTTGCAAGAAAGCATAGAACAGATAAGATTATTCCCTATGTATTTGTATAAACTATTTCAGCAGTATGTTTAGATTGAAAAGTCTCATTTTAAAAGGGATGCATCTATTAGCTCTCTCTTCTCTTTTACTGGTTTAAGTTAGTAATTTAATATGACTAGTAATTAAACACTAATAGATCTATCTGCTGCACTATTTCTAAAAGAGTGTTTTGGAAGTATTTGTACAGAAGTAATGATGTTGAAAGTGTCTCATATGTATATGCAGTTATGAATATCACCTCATTGTCATTATTTAACATTTTCTGTTAATGTGCACAACAAACATATCATATTGTTGCTAACCTGGCCTATATAACACTCCTGAATGCTGAACTGGTAGGCTTCTAGTGATTTAGTTCACCTCTGATTTATTCCTTTAGTAAGGATGATTACAACTCTAAACAAAACGGTAACAATATACAGAAAGATGATTCAATTTCTACACATCCACTTTCTTTCAGAAAGTTAATTCCTTGTTTGCTAAATGTATTTCCTGCTGATTACCATGAGTGATTTTCTAATGCAAAGAACCCAGCAAACATGGTGACATAACATGCTGGAAGAACTGGGCTACAGGGTAAAACAATAATGAAAATCTGGATGACTGATATGGAACTGGCTAGTTGCTTCTGAAACTGACTGAAAGCAAATGTTATCATTGTCCCTTGAAAACAATCTTGTCAGGAATTATGGATATACACATGTACAAACCTGTATATGTCCACCCAAACAGAATGGTTGCTAAGCTGAGATTGTATGTATTAAGATATTTGTCATCTTGATTCTTAAGTCTACTCTTTAGCCCTGCTAACACCTGAAAAAAAAAAATTGGCTACTGTTTCCAGGGAGAGGGGTGGGTGTTAGGCAATAAAACAGGACTGCTTTGTTTTAATCTGTATGTTATTTTTTTCCACAACAGAGCTTATTCTGCAGAGCTACATTCACACTAAATTTTATATTGCAATTTTATTCATTTTTGCTTCCTGGTCAAAGCTGTTGTGTATTACTTGTGGGTATTGTCCAATAACAATTCATTTCCATCTCAGAAATGTCCACATTTCAAAATGTCTTATAGATGAATCCTGAACAAATAGTGCTAAAAAGGATAATTTAGATTATGAAGGGAAACTTTTCTGTCTGAAAAATCATTAATTCAAATTTTATAATCCTAAACAATCATAAAAAGTTGAAGACTCTTTCCTAAGATAAACCTTGAAGTTACTCTACAAGAGAATGCATAGTATGGACATGTTTATTAGCTTATACTCAAGCTAGAATTAATAAAGTGATCTATGTAAGCAATCAGAACTCTTCACTGAAGTTTGAATTATAACTATCAAATACTTTATAAATTAATATCAGAATGTAGAGCCTGAATTCCAATATTATTCTTATTTTGAATAATAATGACTATGCTTATAAATAAAATATTTTATAAGCATCCTGTGACCTGAAAAATAGGCTTACAAGTTTTAGTACAATCTTATTTAAAATATCATAGAATCATAGAATACCAGGTTGGAAGGGACCTCAAGGATCATCTGGTCCAACCTTTCTAGCACAATCTAGATGAGATGGCCCAGCACCATGTCCAGCTGAGTCTTAAACATGTTCAGTGTAGCAGAGTCAACCACCTGGGGAGATTATTCCAGTGATTGACTGTTCTCATTGTGAAAAATTTACCTCTCGTGTCCAATCGGAATCTCCCTGGGAGTAACTTGCACCCGTTAACCCCTTGTCCTCACCATGTGACTCCTTGTAAAAAGGGTGTCTCCATCTTCTTTGTAGCTCCCCTTTAAGTACTGGAACATGGTGATGAGATCACCTCTAAGCCTCCTTTTCTCAAGGCTGAACAAACCAGCTCTCTCAGCCTATCCTCATATGGCAGGCTTCCCAGACCCTCGATCATCTTGGTGGCCCTTCTCTGGACCCCGTCCAGCCTGTCCACATCTTTTTTGTGAAACGGGGACCAGAACTGTACATAGTATTCCAGGTGTGATCTGACAAGCTCTGAGTAGAGTGGAATAATGACTTCTTTATCTCTGATGATGATGATGCCCTTTTTGATGCAACCCAGCATCCTGTTGGCCTTCTTGGCCACAGCAGCACACTGTTCACTCATGTTGAGCTCATGTACATCACAAATATGATGTATGCATTTTAATAGATTTATTCAGCTCTTTGCAAATATGGTATAATATGTGAAAACTAAATATACGGTTTTCTCTTATTATACTTTCATTGTGACTAATGATTGCTCAGAAACAGAAATAGAACAAAAGCTGAGAGTTGCATTCCTCTATAATTGGTACAACTGCATCTACAAATGCAGCTAATGAAGTATCTTAACCACTGAAACTAGATTTGATATCTCCATACTTCTTACCATATTAAACATATTACAAAAACTCGTGAAAAGGAGGAGGAACTGGCAAGACATACAATGAATGCAATCTCTAGAAAATGCCTACAAATAAATCACATGCAACATGAGAAATGCAGATCTCTCCTATAGTTTACCTCCAAAATCACATATAGGTAAATATAAATTTCTTCTACAGATCCTGATTTAAGAACTGGCCAAATACTTAGTGGAGATTTAGATCAATGAAAACATTGTTTGATGTATTATACTGGAAGCTTTTTGATAACTCTCTTATTAATCTAAGAAAAGCTTTTTTGAATTGGTAGAGACAATTTATAATATTCAGAAGAGATTTGAAAAATAGTTGTTTAAGAATAAGTATTTTAAATGTTGAAAACAGTTTTAAATAAAAATTTGCTTATATATATTTTTTTAAATTTGCACATAGTTAAGATATTAAAAAGAATTACTAATGGTGAAAAATATCTTCATTGCTCTGCAACAAAAGTGATCTTTTAAAAAAATAGCTCATTCTGTCAAGAAGAAAGTTTTAGATAAAATAATTTCTATCATGTTTAAGCAGACAAATAGAAGTCGGGGGCGGGGGGGGGGGGGATCTTATCAATGTCTGTAAACATCTGATGGGAGATTGTAAAGAAGACTGAGCCAGGCTCTTCTCATTGATGTCCAGTGGCAGGACAAGAGGCAACAGGCATAAATTGAAATACAGGAAATTCAAATTAAACATAAGAAAAATAATTTCTTCTTTTAAGAGTTGCCCAGAGGGATATTCAAAACCCAGCTGGATATAGTCCTGAGCGTCCTGCTTTGAGCAGAAGGATGGGACTGGGCACTCTCCAGAGGTCCCTTCCCATCTCAAATCTTCTCTGATTCCATAAACCCCCCCAGAAAAACTACAACCATTTTCCTTCTAGCTGAATATGTTTAAAAAGAAAATAATTATAAAAATTATTTATACACACAATCCTCACAGAAGCCAAGAAGGCCCCCCTGCAGGTCCCCTGCTACCGAAACCTTGCCACATAAACCTAATACTACTACGTACTAGCTATCAAAGACAACTTAGTATCTCTTTAAAACTCTATGTACCATATATAGGTAATTAGTATTTGTTTACTTTTGTTGTTGTGGCAATATTTTAAAAAGTTCATAACACATATATTCATGCCCCAGAATGCTTATGATCTACGTAGAAAAGACAGAAAGTAGAAATATTGTTGCCATCCCTAACAGTATGAAGAGCTGAATGCTGGAGCCATGAGAAGCTTGTTGTGGAGACCCTCTAAGTTTCCACAATATCAGTGAGCTCCAAAAGGCATTTCTGAAATTTTCACAAAGTATTTAGTGCCTAAATTCTCATGAGAATCACCCAGAACACATGGGAAGTCTTTTTCAGGGCAAGAACCAAGTTTTTCTGGATCCCATTCTGTCTTCATAAAAGCTTATTTCAGTCAGGCTTGATCCAGCAAAGATACCTTTACAGCAGCTTAGGCTCACTGAGGTCCCCATACAGAGACAGAATCTTTCCTAGAAGCCAGGTCAGCGTAGGAGTTAATTTGGTGTGACCAGACCCTAAGTCATCAAAAACTTTGTATGAATCTACTCCCCACATTTTATTTTATTTTTTTTAAGTGTAGACACTAGTAGGTATCAAAAGTCTCCAGTTTAATAAGGTGTATATTTTGGAAGTCACAAGCATATATATTGGAACAGGAAAGCAACACTTTAAACAGCACAAACCCACTGCCATTCAATGAGCCAAATTAAATAAAGATCTGAAGATAAATCTTCCCTTCCTTGTCCCCACAAGATGGGTTCTCTTATTTCACCCACTTTGCAGTTGATTATGTTTAATTCTGTCTTATGTAAGCCTCACATTATTATCTAGGTCACTAAAAAAGCATTTTGCTTTTCATCACCTTTGAGAGCTGGTGCTATAAGTGAGACCCCTGCTACTGTCAGACTGGGGCTGATCTACCCAGATCTGAACACCCACACCTACTCTAGTCCCCCTTCAGCTGTCTTTCTTGTAGTGGAGACACATAAGTGCTTTTACAGCGTGATTCATGTCCTTATAGATGCAATTCATCTATATGTGGCTAGATGAATACACCATCCTTAAACAGTGTCTGTTTTTCCCTGTTTATTATAAAGAGAGATAAGGGTACACAGTTCAGAAGAAGCTATATGCACAGCAGATGTCTAAAACCAGAAGTAATGAATATAACTCTTTCAGCCTGCATCTATGATGCAAGCTTACTGCTTTTCTCATACTTACATGAATTCAAATGGTAGTCCCGTCTTCATGGTCTTAGTACCAGAAAAGACACAAACTTCTCCTCCCCCCAGAAGGTTTCCCATGACCTGTATGAAGCAGAGAGAACAAGACAAGCCACCATTTCATTTCCTGCTGCCACTCTATCCTCCTAAAGCTGGGAAGCCAACACCACAGCATACTATCCACAGGTTAAATGATGAGAAACTCATCAGACCTATCAGCTGTCAAACCTGTATTTTATTATCCTCTCTTGAGTCTGCCATCACATGATAGGCTTTACTTAATTAGAGACAAGTTTGTGTTAATTATACATTTGCAGTTACCTAGCATTTAATTACTATCTCCAATCCTTTGGCTATTGCTGAGTTCATTAACAAAATAGGCAGAATGATTAGTGTGTCTCTTGACAGAAGCTGACTTGTTACAGGTTTCTTTCTTGTCTATTAGGTCATATAGAAATGAGTTTTCAGATTCTTGCATTGATTTTGGAATGTTTATTGACAGAAACATTGATTAATATACATTTTAGTGGTAATTATACTCATATATCTTGACACTCTATTTTTTTCTTTTCCAGTTTATTTTTACAAAAGAATATTTCCATGAAAATGGTTTCTTTTTTTCATAAAATAGGTTTGAACTTGCTACTTCTGTTTCCCACTAAATTTTCCATTCCCAATAAACTATTCCAGTGTCAGAGAGAGTCTGAGATCCAGCAGAACCAACAGCTTCAAAATTCTTATAATGCCAGACTCTAATAGAAGTGGTTGGTAATTTTCCAGTGAAAATGTTTGAGGATATATATTAGGGAACATATTAGTTTCTCTAAGTCTCCATCCGCTCCAAAAGTTTTATTGTAATTTTCCCTCAAAGATACCTTACCAACATTTTTCCTGTTATCTCTTTGGCTTTCAGCAGCCTTCTCTGTTGGTTTTTTTTTTTTTTTTTTGCATTAATGAAAACATATGGCCACACAATAAAATAAATATGCATCTTGCTTTTGCATTTTAAGCCCTGGAAAACTCCCCAATCCACATACTTCAAGTCTTTCTCTGGCCTTGTCACACTGGCCTGTCATTTGAGTAATAGTTTCTGTTGTATCAGTCATTACATTAAAATTCATATAGATTTTTCTTTATTTAGTAAAAAAGAAGACTGTTACATTCACCAGCTTAATTTTCTTCTTTCTTTTTTAAATGGATATGTTTCTACAATGTCATCCAAATTAAAGTTTGTTAGGAACATGTGCCCTCAGAACATTTTCCTTTTTACACATTTATCTTTTTTTTCCCCCTACTCTTTTCTCATTCCCTCTCTAAAATAGGTTTCTCTTATTTTTTGTCAGCTAACACAACAATCAAAGCTGCTGACATTTAGTTCTAACTTTTAGCCAAACTTTCCTTTATCCTCCTGGGAAGAAAAATTTAACGTCGCATGTCTTTCACAAAGGTTGAGATGTTACCCTGACTCCAGGTAAATGACTCAAATCTGCCCAGACAGCCCAACTCATTCTGCTTTTCCCTTCAGGAAACTTTTTGAATATGCATCCTGTAGAATTCCTTGATAACAGGCATACAGCCAACACAATATCCTCTGGAAAATGCCTGCTCTACTTCAAAGCATGTTCTCCCTTAGATTCATGAAACTGTAACTTCCTGAAAAATCCTCTGCCTTCTGCACAGGTCTGATGTGAAGGGCTTTCAACATCTAAACTTCCTTTTCTGCAGTGAGTACCCAAATAGGGAAAAGGTTAGCTTCTGAAATCAGAGATATCATTGTTACTGGTATAAAGCTGCGTGTCTGAGTGAGGGTGCAGGCAGAGGGGCAAATTTCACTTTGCAATTTGTTAGTGCATTAGAGTCAGCACATATTAGCAGCCTACCAGAATTATCCCAGATGTAGTGCATTTGTGTGATTTGTAAGGTTAAAAATAAAGAATTAAATTCTAGACACGTTTAATAAGGATGTGCTTGTTTCCAGTTGATAGAAACAAACCAACTTATACTGAGGCCCAAATTAATTACATCGCAAAAGTGTAAGTATTATGTGTTAAAATACAAGATTATCCTGCAAGCTTTTATGTTGAGTATTGATAGCTGAAATCTCATGGTAGAAAATGACACATTTAATACAAACTTTTGTCTTGCTTTGGGAAAAGTACAAATCAGAGAACCCATTGAAAAAATACCATCGATTATACAAGGACCATGTTTTAATGTGACCTGAGAGTCCATGTTTAGCACATGCTGAAATATCAGTCTGGGCTGAGGGTCCAGATGGAGCATTTTGTAGCTCCTGTCTGTACCCCTACCTGGCTTTCATTTCTGCAGAAACCAGGGCACATAGGATAGGGCAAGTAGCACAAGTCCAATACTCACCTTGATGTGAGAGTCAGGATGCAGGATGACTGGGAGCCCAGAAGCTCTCCTAGGCTGCACAGTTTGTATATAGCCTAAGTGAAACAATGCATAAATGCAAAAAGTGAACTCCAGCACAAGGAATATGCCACCTTCTTGCCCCACAGATAGAATTAAAAAAATAGACAATACAATACACTTTTAGTGACTGTCAGTGATAGTAAGAAACTGCAATATTACATTTTTTTGTTATTATATAGGACACCTCCAGCCACAGCACACAACAGTGTTTTGTGACATGTTTTTCCCATTTGGTTCTTTACTGAGGTGTGAATATTTTCATTGATGTTGTGCAGTCATTTGCATTAGTATTTATGGGTCCTTTTTGTTCTGAAAGGTGAATCTTTGGACATTTCTGACATAGCTGACAAAAATAGATGTATACTCCTCTAACGCAGAAAGGGAAATGTCAGAATCAGGTTACACCCTTTACAAGCTGCCAGTATGAGTTCATAGGGACACCGAGCCAGATTCTACTATCTTTACACCAGACTAATCATAAAGCTTTGGCTAAAACATGTGAGAGATGAAAATAAAGTGAGTATTCACACTAAGGGGAGTATTAACTTTAGGTATCGAATTTTAGGTTCCTCCAGAGGGTGGTTCAGAGATCCTGTGTTAACCTGTTACGTATGGTAAATCACAACAGGAGCCACTCTTTCTCCCTTGCCTGTAGCAGAAGCTCAGTGAAAACTAACCTAATTTAAGCTGTGGTTATATGGTCACTTGAAGTCTGCATCAATCTCCATAGCCATGAAGATGGACAGTCTGTGCCTCTTCCCACACATATTTCACAAACCCACATCTGCGATGGCTAGAAACTAAACTGACCAAAGAGGTGAGGGGGGGAAGGGGTGGGGGTGGGGAGGGAAGTAAAGATTCAAAGATTAGTTTTCAGCTGTGCTAGTTCCTCGATCCTATTCTGGGACCAAGTATCTGCATGAAAGCTCTTGCTGACAGAAGAGGTGAGAAGTACCCAAGGATAAGAGGGAGGAGAGGACTGCCTCTTTGGACAGCACTGTGGTTTTATGTTCTGGTACTGTGAATGTGTAAGAGGGTCTTAATTTACTTATAGACAGTATTTAGCATTAAGACATGCTAATAATGTATACCTCGGTGGAACTGATTGTGGAATAAACTTCCAAAGGATACAGAAGAAAGCTGGTGTTTCATTACATTTAGGGAGCAGTGCCAAATCTTTGTCCTTGATAAAAGACTTCCACCTGAAACACAAGCATATTCATGATATAAACCAACCTTGCTCCTGCCTGCAAAACACTTCATGCAAAGAAGTGTTTCTGTAACTCAAAAGAGAAGTGCCAAAAGGTTTATAAATTGCTGCAGCCTTTGTGACCCAGTTTAAGTGGAAGGTATTCAGATGTTACAGAGCTGGGAAGCAGTTCAACCACTTAGATATAGTATTTGCTTTATAAGTATTCCTCCTACTTTTGGTGGAGCTACTCACAAAACATGCCTCTATGTAAAAAAGCATCTCTCAAGCTGTACTTAGTATTCAGCACTGTGTTACACATGTCACCAGGCTTGCCTCTGTTGTGCTCAGTTTGGGATTTTTGTGGTTGAAAGCAACTTCAGAGTTTTTTTTTTTTGTTACATGTTGATGTTAAACCAGGAGTTCAGGACACTAGTCTACCATGTTCACAATGCTTAGAAGGTCCTCAGACTACTACTTTAAATTCAGAAGATAAATATCAGAAACCTGCAGGCCAGAATCATGTCTTGAATTTGGAGTATCCCTGTTTAGTTCAAGTATCCATACTACCCATCCTGCCAGAAGGAACTATAGTTAATACCCATCCCTACAAAGATAAAGAATAGATATTTTGGAGAAATTTTTCAGGGTGAGAAAAAAAATAGAATAATAAATGAAGGTCAATACAAGCAGTTTATGTAAACTGTTTTGCTGAGGGCTGAATATGAGAAATCATATTTACATGTTATAAGGAAAATATGGAGTATAGTTCCTGTTCGTCTGTCTTCCAGTCCCCGAGTTCAACACCAGAATATAGATCTTTAATACATCTAGAGATATTATTGTTTATTTTGCACTGTTTTTTACTGTTTCAAGCAAAATCTGGGCCTTTCAGTCCTTAACAATAATGAACTCATGGTTAAAAATGGCTCCAGTCTCAAACATAGCTGAAGAATTTTAATACATAGCTGAAGAATTTTTTATTATCCTCAGCATTATGCTTTCACCATTTAGAACCAAATCTTTATGTTCTTACCTTTTCCCCTTATTCCATTTTACTCCCATTACAGAAAGAGTGATTTTTTTTTCTTCCTGAGGTATTAAGTTTTAAAATCAAGTGCTCAAGTTGGCCTATTAATAATAATGTAAATGTTCACCCAGTAATGGAAGAATAAAACATTAGCCCCTTCTCCTTCCCCTCAGAGAGCTCAGCAGTCCTAATTTTGTATTTGTACCCTGAATTCTTGAGCTGTTTTGAATTTTAGCATCCAGTGATTTTACTATATTCAGCCTCTTCTGCTTCACCTAGCGCAGAATTCCGTTTATTTCATTTAGGGTAACATCTAAATCAAGTTTTAAATTGATGTAGCACTCTAAGCTAATGGATATTTTCAGTATTTCTTTATTCTGTGTTTATATAAACTTAAACCAAACACAGTCTAAATTTATATAAGTGGAAGAAGCATAAAATAGCTACATGACAGATAAAGAGAGTATGAAACCAAACAAACTTTTAGAATAATTAAGTGTTCCTGTTGAAATATGCTGTTATTGTAGAAAGTGGAATGTTAAATCACTTTAGAAATCCTTAGAGGTGAATTCAGTCAGAGCTATTACAAAGCCAGAGTAAAATACACACATGCGTGTGCACACACACATGCGCACGCACACACACACTGCTTTACAGCATCTGTTAATAACCCAAGAATTACCCACAGAGAAGACACAGTAAAATAAAACACTATCACCAAGGAACAGTGATTACCATATAATAAGAAGGCAGGTGTCCACAATAAAAATACACCTGCTAAATATATAATTATTTAGAAAATTCAGATAAACAAATAGGACTATCCAAATTCTGTCAAGACCAAAACCTGAAACTGTTTGAAGCCTTAAACTTCCAAGCTGTCTATTGCTATGTACACAGTCTCCTCCGCTCCTTTTGAAATCCTTAAGGTAAGTGGCTGCTCATGGTTTTCCTTTTTTTCAGGTCTCACACTGAAAACCTGAGGGTTAGGTATCTGGCTAATTCAGAGGTTTACGGAGGATGGAACGACAGAAGGGTGTGAATGAGGAAGGGAGGGAGAAAAGAAGAAAGAACAGGAGGAAGGGAAAAAGGAAGGAGAGGGGAGACAGGAAGAAGAGAGAAACTTGAACAGCCTTATAATTGTAGGACTCTGGTTAAAATATGGAGACTCCCTGAATGTGCCACATGCTGCAGCATGCCAAGGTCACCACCTTACACTTCCTAGTAGGGGGTTATTTATACATTTATTTTTGCTTCTGCTTCCTTGCTCCAGTCTTTGTAGACCAAAATGCAGATTACTCATAAATAATCCAAAAGGAGATGATGCACACCATTAGATTGTCCTGCCACTAGTCTATGCCTCTGTGTGCCATTAACAAACAACTATAAGCAGCATCTCTGTGGGCACCTGAACTGTGTGCTTATGTTTCTAAGTATAACATATAAAAAATAAGAACTTCTTGTGACAGGTAAAAGATTTAACAAATAATAAGCAGTGCATTATAGAGCATATTTTCAAAGGGTACAATTATGTCTGCTAAATGTTCAGGAAATTTTAAGCTTTCATATTTATATTGATTTCCAAAAGCTACCTAATCAACTGAGAATAAAACAGATACAACTGCAAAATCCAAACCAATTGCTAGTCAGTCATTTAGTTGTGTCAAGGAAAGAAGCCATTTTATCCAGCAGTCTTTGTGATTCTAAAATAGCAACATGTCTACATGTTGCCTATGAGAAGAATTAGGCACCTAAAAATGGAGTTCTATCACTGCCTAACTTCATGAAAGTGGTGTACAAGCAAGGAATTCTACCACTCCACTGAAACAGAGTTAAGTGCCTCCCCCAGCTCTGCATTCACAGGTGTGAGACAGGTACCTGTATCAGCCCTTCCCTCGGGGACATACAAACTGGTACTCCAACCATTAGTTACAAAGTCAGTGGAGGTCTGGACTGAAGTCCTGCCTGTGCTTGTTTGAGCTTTTACTGGCATGAACTATGAGCATCCTATATCAGGCTACAACAAAAAACAGACTCCCTGTATACTTCTTGTTGAAGATGACTTGTAGGACAGCGTGATTAATAATTGCTCTGTGGTCCAGTGTCAGGAAAGCTCATCAAAGATACAGAGGACAGTTTTAATTACTTTTCCTTATGAATATTTAATAACGAATATCTATTTATATTTCACGGAACAACTCCAATGAGTACGATGCCAATCCAGAATAACTAAGGAGTTAGAGCACTTTGGAGCACAGGACACAGATTCCTGTCCAGGTTCTGTGTTTATTTAGGCAGTAAAGAGACTGAATCTTAATCTTTCACATGCTCTGTGAGAGCAGAAGCCACTGAACTGTAAGCTATTCTGTGGTCCATAAGATACAATCATCTTGTTTTGACCAAAAATGCCATATTTGCTGAAATTTAGTAAGTTAATGTGTTCTGACAAAATAAAGTTTTTCTAGAAAATAACTGACTAGCCCATTTCATCTATGATAGCAGAATGATCTCTTTTCTTGTACTTCCATCATGTTTGCTCTGTATTGTCTGTTAAGAGCTCTTTGGTTGAACACTGATATTTCCTGCCCAAACATGCATTCCAGTTTGTGTTTTCCTTAGAGAACAGGAGGAGTCTGCATTTGGTCATTGAAATAAACAGATGCATTACAATGCTTATAAATTGCCATTGGATTCAATAGACACTAGTTTATGTTACATTTAAACACTTTATACCATACTTGCTGTAAGAGGGAAATGAGCTTATGACCCTTGAAACATGTCTAATTTCCTACGATTTATGTTTAACGGATGGAGAATAATGGAAGCTACTCCAAGAGGAGACATTAAGAGAAGTTTTTCCTGTCAAGGTGGATATGCAATTGTTCAGGGCAGGAGCTTCAAAATTAAAATAGGTTTCTGTTTTTTCCCCCAGTGTTTTAAGCCAATTTTCTGCCATTTGACATGGTATTTAACCCTTTTATTAACCAGAGTGAGCTTTGCTTTCCATTTGACTCCAGTCTCCTTCCCATAAAAAACCAAAGTGCCACAGTCAAAATATTAATTACTCCTTAGGGGGTTTTGACAGTACAATTGTACTTAGGATCTTGTCAGGAAGGTTAGGACCCTACCTGATGCTGACTTCAACATTTTATGATCTTACAACCTGACTTCTTGATGAAAGTCTGTCGGAGTGGGAGAATTCGGACCCGGAGTAACGATGTAACCTCGATGCGAGTATGATCGTTCTCCTTTATTTCAGACAATTACAAGGCTTATATAGACAATCAGCAGAGCACGTGGAAGCAATATCTATATGATTGGTTCATTACATGTGTTCACGTGCTTAAGACAGTTATATGATTGGTACAGGGTTGCTGTTCACGCGAAGAGGTTTGTTAGCACATTCCGGACTTAGTTGTTGTCTCTTATGTTGTTTGCCAAGTAGTCCGTTGCTGTTCAAGGTCAGTTTATAGTATCCTCTGTGCTTCTTGATACACTGAAAGCAGGATTGCTCACACTGAAAAGATCATGTCCCTTCTCACTTAACCATTCTTCCACAAAAGTCAAAGCAAAGTATTCCTGAAGTAGGCTTTATACAAAAGCATTCCTACATTCAATATTCAGGGTTCATATCATTGAAAATTATTATCATGTTTGAGGTGATTGCTTCAGCTACTTCATGGCACTTTGTACGGAATGATGTCTCTGATATAGATATAGAAAGAATACATATCTATTACCTCGTGAAAACATTGAGTGAAACATCCATTTAGTCTAGAAAGGGTGTCTGACAACCTTTGTAGGTGTATATGTGAAGGAACTGGTATTTTCTTAGTAAGCACATCCTACATTACCATTCTTGCAGAATGGTAAGCGTAGTGATTTTTGTATATGACAGACTATTTCTATTTTTAGGCTTATTGGTTGCTAATTCTTAGTCATGCAGCAGGTCTCTGATAGTCATTCCTAGAACGTATTATCTATCAAAGATACAAAACCCTGTTTTCCTGATGGGTTTCTATTTAACTGTGTCAATCCCTGAACTTCCATGCTTCCCTAGCATTATTCGGGGCTGCATCATTCTCACAGGGCAGGCTTTGGCAATGTGTACAGGGAGCATACATATGACCAGGTGTGGTTAGTTATTCTATTACCAAAACCCCATCCTGCTTCCTGTCCATGAGCTGAGTGCCTTGTACATCATTATCAAAGACAAGGAGGCAAAGAGGCATCTGAAATGCGAACAAGAAAAAGGCATAAATGTCTTTCTATTACAACCTAGCTTGATTGTTATTAATGATATGTAGTCAACAGCAACAACATGGTCATTCTTATATCAAGTAAAAATGCTAGGAAAAGTTCAAACATGGGTGGGTATGTAATGAAAAGTGCCTGGTTTGTTTGTTTGTTTTAAACCATCTGTGCAGCTCTCACATACTTAGCAAAATCATATCTGATGATGCTTGATTGAGGGCTTAAACCTGGTGATATAGCCCTGCCCCTTCTGTTTGATGCAAGTGCCTGATTTGTTTTGCTGGTCACAAATCTCTCGTGCCCTTCTTGGAAGGGCCTTGTGATCACAGAATTATAAAGTAAGCCTCAGGAGGTCTCTAGTCCAAACAGGGTCAGCTATGAGATCAAACCAAGTAACTCAGGGCTTTATTTAATAATGTCTTGAAAAGCTCCAGGGATGGAGACTACACAACCTCTCTGGGCAACTTTTTAACTACATGTTATTGATATGAGAATCGGTAGGTGTCTACCTCAGTTTGCACTGCAGGCCTTTCAGCAATCCCCAGTTATTATCTAAGAACTACACTTGCACATTACTCTGCAACCAAGGCACATAAGGTGAGGCTAGAGTCTCACCTCCATGTTTGAAATGCAATATAACCACTTGCATAGGTCTGTAGTGGAACAGAAAACCTAGTGAAGACAGACATGCCTTGGAAAAATGTCTTCCCTCCTTTGTATAATCATTAATGGGAGTTCAGACAGTGGCTTGAATGCCGACTAAACTGAACTAAGTGAGAATGCATAAAGATTAAAGAGGTTTTAAACTGAGATTCATCTGTGATTTGAATCTACTCTCCAGTAACTGTGACAAGAGGTTTTTACTGTGAGATAGTTATTTGATCATAAATATAGACAGAGTCCAGGATTATTCTATTTGTGCCACAAACTTTATTTATTTTAAAGCCAATTTCAGTGGTTGGTAAGAGATGTTAAAAAAACCCCAGCAAATATAGTGTTAAATTCACATGGGACCCTTCTAAGAAAAAAACATGTGCTTTTCCCCAGACTTTTAGACCCCAATTTATGAACACATTGTTTAATTTTTTGATATTTTTTGGTTGGGTTTATTTGTTGGAAGAGAGGAGAGCTTTTTAATAGATAATTCAACTAGACAATTGATAAACAGTTTAAAAGCTAAAGAATCATCCTTAAACATTTAATCTGTTTTAAATTTCTGTCAAGAATCTATTTATTTTTATGAGCTCTTTCCAGAGACTGGTTTGAGATTGTTGCAACTTTTGTGGTTGACTTACATCAGTTAAGTCAACCACATTCCATTAGCAGCACATGACAGCAGCGCAAGAGCACGATGAATAATAATTACTATTAGGTAATTTAATACTTCTGCATACTCATGCAGTTAGTGATTTCTACATTCTCATGCTACCTGTATAATCTGCCTATTTTGAGCCACCAGAAAGGTGTGTGGAATTTCCTTAACTTTGAAATCTTGATCAGTATATCTCTTCTAGATGTAAACCTATATAAAGATATGGGAAAGTGTAAAAATATCAGCTTGATTGTCCTGAAATTTTAAATTGAAAGTTATTATAGCTTTCATAGAGCTATATAATATAACAGATGTCTCAATCTAAATATTCACACATATATCTGAGTAAAGAAGATAAAGATGGGGCTACTCATTGTAATAGTATATTTGTTTTGGATACACTGTAAAGACAATGGATAGCATTGCAACATATGACAGAGCATGTGTGAGCTGAGATCAGTCTGCACTTACACATGTGCAGAAAGGCTTCATTTTATTCCTTAATGAAGAGATGTAAGGATAGGTCCAAAACTAGTATAAACTGTCAAACTACCCATTCAAGCTCTGACTATGTTCATCAGCTAAGCAGCTGCCCTCTACATGTTATTTTTGCGTGTGTCAACAAATGTTGTATAATCTTACCCAAAGTGATAGACCTGCCAATTCCTTAAGGTCAATCTGCAAATGATTCAATTCCAGCTCATGGGAATCTCCTGTTACAGAAAATGCCTTAAGAACCTGGCTAATAAAATGCTACATAAGTAGCACCACTCTTCAACCACTTTTTTCATTCCCAGTCATGGACAATGATGTAACATTTGAAGAATTCATTCAGTCAGAGTTAAAATGAAGGATGGAGACCACACTGGGGGAGAAAGAAATGTTGCCACTCCTTTCTGTCTCAAGCAGCCAGTTACAGACATGCAAAGGGACCACAAAGTGACAGAAAAATAATGTTAAATTGCCACATTTTCCATCGACTTAATGTAAGAGATTATAAGAGGTTTAAGGCAGGAAAGAGTCAAACCCTCTGTCTTTTCACATCCTTTTTCATTCTTTCCTCCCCCATATTTGCAGGTACCTGCTCCAGGCAGGACTCTTCTAACCCATCTCTAATTAATACTTCACCTAATCGTCTTGTAATACTACTAATTGTTCACAAACAGGCGATTTAATCAACACTCTGCTAACAGGCGAAACTTTATTCTCTCCACTATTTTGTGCTTTGACACAGGGAGAACTTAGGCAACTATGTGCCAATTGCTTTGTTTCCATGTAATTTAACAGCAACACATTATTTTCTCATAAGAGGTGCTTTGAATTTTTACTGCTAATGAATAAATTAACTAAAAAGGTTAATCTGCCTACATGTTTATGAAACATTATGCAAATTGCTCTCAAAAAGGTTTAATGGTAATTGAAAGCAATTGAAAACCATGGAACATTTCACTCAATTTTAACTTTTTTTTTTAAAAAAAGTATACAAATTGCACTCATCTTAAATTTTACAGATGTGTAGGGCAAGAGATCATTTTTATAAATTTAAAGTAAAAGGAGCTTTCTTATAAATTTTCAGCTTTCCTGATTCCCAAGGTCATGGGGATTCAACTGAAAGTAGACCAATGAATTGTGAAGGATGAGTGTAATTTAATATTTTAGTTACTAAACCAATAGTATTTTTTAACACACATTAAAGAAATTGACAAAATATTTGACATACCAGGGTTTTTTTACTGAGATGTTTTAAGATCTACTATCCACTTCAGAGTAGTGTGGGTTCATAAGAGCTCAGTCTTGGAGCTGTGATGCATACACTAAACTCAAGGTTCATGTCTTGAATGAGATAGCAACTCTTTAACACTTAAGTAAGTTGCTCAGTTTCCATGGTTCTATTCCAAATTCAACACGGGAATACATTAGGTCTGGTCTCAGGGAGATGAGACGTGTTTAGAAGTACAAAATCAGCTCTAAATTCTGCCTTTATTAACAACCAGTCCTGTGCCTTTGATTGAAAAAGAATGGAAGGATAGGGAGAGAGGGAAGGGACAGAAAGAAATGCAGCAGAATTTATAAAAGACATTCAAGGAAAAAAACACAATAGATCTATACATAAAGATTTGCATTCCAAAAAACAGGCAAAAAAGAGTTACTTCTCTAATTGTGAAATGCAATAGCCCCACAGCTTAGGAACTATTTATGTGCAGGCAAGTCACTTGCTTTTATTTCATCGCTGCGTTCCTTCTTTTGTTTGGATTTCAAAACAATCTGGTTATTTGTTATACGAGGGAATGAGATGCATTTCCAAAAGACAATAAAAACCTTACCATGGAAGTTAATGCTTGATTTGCCTAACTGCTAAAATGTTTTAGGCACTTATATAGGCATTTATATTTTAGCAACAAGATGGACATTTTTTCTGCTTGTTTTTTGGTTTAGACTTTCCTAAAAACTTATAAAAACCCCCAGATTATAACAAAGAAATTTTTTTAAATGTTGTCAATGTTCTCTCATTAATTTTTTGTGAATATTTGTCTTAATCTGCTGTGACTTTGAAAACATTTCCTTTTTTGATTTGATAGTTTTGCTTTATTTTAACTTTATTTTTGTTGGTAATTCTTTCTTTTCTCTGCATTTTCTTTTGTGGGCAGGAATTGGTGAATAGAAGAAGGAAACAAAAGAAGAAAAAGAGGAAAACCAGTAGTTTGTTATGAATATATTCAGTGTTATGTAAAGTATATTAATCTACGTAAAAATGCATTTGAAAATTTTCAAGCAGCTCTGTTTGCAACTGTCTACTTCAAACATCCCTGCTGGGTGTTCAAGATTAGTTAGCTGCACTGAATGCTGCCTTATATCTCTTTCAGAAAGTAAAAATAGTGCAAAATCTGTGTGTGCAGTACATGCAATCTGCACTGACCACCACCAGATTGAAAAGTAAGAGATCGTCCTTGATTTAAGAGTTCTCTACTTTGCACGGTTGCAGTGGAAATCAGCAGAGCCCTTGCAGGTAGCGTGATGCTGACATGAAGAGGAAATGGCTGCTCATCCTGCACCAGTGGCCTTGTCTGGGCAGCTCACTTCATTGCCTCTAGTAGGCCAAAGCTGCTCACTCCTGCTTATCAAAGCTTACTGCAACTATGTTGTCCTCATAACTTCCACTGAAGGGCAGTCTTGCTTAGGAACTTGAAGGATTTTTTGTCATTTCACTTATCCTAGCAGTTCCTACTACTTGTTACCATGTGAAGTGGAGATCAGTTCTCACTTTCTACTAATATCTCAAAAGGTTCCTTAAATTCTTTTATATTCTAGTATGTTTTTATAAAAAAAAACAAAAACAAAAACAAAAAACCCAGAAACATAGGAGTTTTTTTGCTGCTGTTTGGAAAAACCATAACCTGTAATCCCATTCAAATCTTAAAAACCCTTGACATTCTTGCTCTCACTTCTCCTGTGACGTGACTCTCATAGCCACATCTCTTTGACAGTGTTTTTCTGATTTCTCCCATAAATGTTTTTGTTAATATTTTATATCTTTTTCTTCATGTACTTTAATAGGCTTTGTAAATCATTGTTGTTTCTCTGATTCCCCCCATGTGTAGCTATAAACATGAATCTCCCACCCTTTAGCCTCCGCTGGGTGCTTTTGTTCTGCTTTTATAAATTTCACTATCCTTTTCCCTGGTAATTCCAAAATAAGTTTGTTTGAGCACAGGGAATCAGAAATCTGATTAGAAAAAAATGTTTCAAAGGAGATCGTAGCAATGCATTGAATATTAGTAATACTTCCTACGTGAAGTTCCTCACCTGGTGCATAAAATTTGCACAGACACAAGTGAACTGTCAACAATTCAGAGATTCAGGGAACTGATCCTCTTTTTCAGCCTGGGTAAAAGTAGGTTTCTCCTTTTCCCACACTGTAAAGTGCTGATTTGCCTGTGAATATAAATTAGAGAAGACAGAGCTGCTCAGAGTCACAACACCTTGTTGTGGCAGGTGGTGAGGATTGCTGGCATACTTCCCACTTTGGCAACTGCCTCACACCCTATCCAAGAGGATAGATGCAAAATCAGGGTGGCTGGCAATCAAGCCCCAGCTTCTCATACAGTGGATAAGTACCTAAAGGCTCTCTTCAATACGCAGGCCTTCACGTTTGTGGTAAGAATCACCACAGAATAATTTTTCTTATAAAATTTACAGCATTTTCTACTTCTGCCCATGTCAAAGAAATACCATATCAGAAAGCTTTCTTTCAGCAATTTTTTTCCCACATCTGGTTTGGAGCCAAATGTTCACAGTTCCACACTAGTGGCAAAAAGCAGCTAAGTATTTTCCAGTTTCAAGGTGGGGGGGGGAAAGAAGTCTACTCTTTTTTCTGCTTGCAATCCAGATGAGTCTTGACTGAGCACAGAGGAACTTGTCACCTGGTCACTCCTTCCTCCTTTACAACTCTCTGTGAATTTGGCATAAAAAATATTCACCTGCTTCCCAATCACGAGCATGATTTGTGGTTTGTGGTTTATACTTCATCTTGTTGCAGTAGGTGCAATATACTGCCCTCTGTGCTTTCCCAATAGTCAATTGTGTAGCAATGGTCATTTCTGTAGCAATGTAGTCCAAGAAGCAGTTAAAGGTTTTAAAAGAAGTACCACTGAGACCATGAGGATTGTTTTCCACCCCATAGAAGTGTTTGGCACACTTCAGAGACAAGAGGGGCCATGGCCACTTTCCACCTGAAGACTTGGGCAGAGGACCAGACCAACCCATTGATTCCAGCTGGAGAGCAAGGAGAGGTCACAGCAGAGAAGTGACCTCATGGCTGCTAGATCACTCTTCTTCCTGAAACTCCCAGTAACAAGAGACCCAGACAGCAAGCAAAAAACCATTGGAGAGGCTAGTTATACAGTCATAAACAGATAGCATGTACCCTCAAATATTTAATAAGTCTGAACTGAAATTTCAGACTTTCATCATCACTTCTGATCTAACTTCTTACCTCAAGGCCTCAAGAAGAGCAAAACTTCAGTTGGCTAGGATCATTTACCACCAAAATGTTATTTTTAATAAATAAATCTCTTGTTTTAAATTTGCAGAAGCAGAGAAAAAAGTAACTTATTTTCTGTATATTCTTGTGATTCAAAAAATGTTGAGCATTTAGATGTTTTACTTTCCCTCAGACCTGAGAACTCTTATGCCAAGTAATGCCCATGGGAGAATTTTTACCTGGTGTTATAATGGGAAGCTTGGCAGATTTAACACATTAATCTAGCGTTTGCCTCAATTAGATCTCATTTCTGTGGTTATTGGCCACATTTCATATAGTCTTGACCATCGGACCCTTTTAAACTCACATTGCTCACAAAGTTACCCAGGACAATATTATTGCAGAATGATTTAACAGTCTCCAGATAGAGCACATTAGCAAGGCAGACAAAACTCTAGATACTTAAAACGTATGATTTATATTTTTATAGGGATTAGCAAAGTGATTTGAATAAAATAAGAACCAGCTAAGGTTCAAGCTTTGTTTCCAGACTTGAAATTGGTCAGATAAATTTCCAGTAATTTTATTGGCTCTTTCTCATTGCCATTTTATTTTCACTCATACCTCTCACAAGCCTCCTTCCACTTCAGTGGAATATTGCTTGAAAAAAGACTGGGTACAAACTGAGTTGAAGTAAAAACACTTCCCAAAGAGAACATCCATAAATATGCTGGGCACATAAATTAAATCCTTCTATACATTTTACTCCTATTTGTAAATAATGGTCTCAGTTCAAACACAAGTAGCGATATCGAGAGAAATTCGGATACATAAAATGGAAATCAAATTGCAATACATATAAATTGCTGTTAAAAAGAATACAGAATACAAAACCTGTACAATACCCACTTCCCAATTTTGTTTAATTCCTGGAGGTCTGAGTGGTTTCACCCTAACCAGACAATTCTTTCCTCTAGGCCTGACTGGAGTCTAGACGGAGGGTGGAGTCACACCTAAATTTCTTAATTGTACGAGGAAAACCAACTCATATTTCTGTTACTGAACTTGGAGCCTCACAGCTATTGCCACTGAATGCTGATGACATCGTCTGACTCTCATACAGTAGTTCTATAACCAGAGCCCTATCAGGGAAATTTTCTTCCCTGGGTCCACTAAGAATGGATATCTCCCACCTCCCTGAAGAAGGCAGGGATGGAGAATGAGTTCTAGCTTAGGTTAAGATCTAAGGGATCTGACTGAGTTTTCATTTCTGCTCTAAGATCTAAGCACATCAATATAGGTTAGCTATTGAAGTGTTAGACATAGTGACAAACCTTTTCTTAACTCAGACCTGAGACACAAACTGCTTTGACTGTGTAGTGTTCAAAGTCTGGACCTGGATCTCACATTCTTAATAAAAAGCTTTTGACCTTGTCTTCAGCATTTGAGCCCTGAAAATGGAGCTAGCTTCTCTTCTTCATCCCTCCAACTGCAGTTCTAGACTCAGCTTTCATAGAGCTAATGATATGGCCCATAATATTACAAAAAACAGGCAAGGCATAGAGGTGTAACTCCCTAGAACATAGTTTACAGATAGTCAATGTATAGAATTCAACACTAGTGTAAAATATGCAATTAGACACTTTTAAAAATCTGATGTATAATTAGTAAGCATTTCACAGTAACAATCAATACAAGTAAATGAAGCAAATAGTTCAGTGTAATCATGTATCAGCAAACCAAATGCAGACTGACATGCTATACCAGAGTAATTTATTTCTGCTGTTGATTTCAATGGAAGTTTTGCCTGTTGACCTACATATGCCTTGTTGAATTTAGTCCATAGAGAGTAATAGCCATATAGGTTAACATTGAATCAAGTGATCATATTCCAAACGAGCATCAAAGAGTAAACTTTTATTTCTGAATACTTAGGTATTCAGGAACCCATTAGCAGTCTATTAATAATGTGGGGGTCAATGAAAATAAATTTGGAACTTTGAATTTCTGTTTTCCACGAAGTTAGAACCCCAGAACAGTCCTCCCCTGCTGCACTGCACATGTCAACACAGAGAAGCATGGGTTTTTTCAGCTTAATGTTTGGTTTTAATATGAAGGTAGAGAAAGGAAAAACAGAAGAATCGATCACCTTGCAGCGGAAAATTTTCAGAGCAAGTTACATATTTGGTTCTGATTTCTTGTGCATGCTGCAGTAAAGTTGACAAGCATGACTCACTCTCCAGTCACACTAAATGCAACAGTGTGAAACTGGCCTAAACAAAATAACACTTGAAAGGAACTTCTTTGCTATGTTACTCTGCACCCTTTCTCTCACCCTTTAGGGACAGACTTTTTACTAGGGCCTGTTGTGATAGGAGAAGGGGTGGTTTTAAGCTAAAAGAGGGTAGATTCAGACTAGATACAAGGAAGAAATTTTTTACAATGAGGGTGGTGAAACAATGGAACAGGTTGCCCAAAGAGGTGGTAGATGCCCCATTCCTGGAAACCTTCAAGGTCAGGTTGGATGGGGCTCTGAGCAACCTGATCTAGTTGAAAATATCCCTGGTCATTACAGGAGGGTTGGCCTAGATGATCTTTAAATGTTCCTTCCAACTCAACCTATTCTATGATTCTATGATTCTCTCTTCAGTACCTCCCTATTGTCTTTCATCTTATATATAGGATATTATCCTTTTAGAGCAGAAGTCATCACACATAGATCTGACAGAAAGCTGTCACAATGCAAAAAGTAAATAGCAGCAATCTTAAATGTATGCTTCAAAATACATTTGTTTCCTTTGATACATTTTACAGTGCTGTGCCTGTAATCACGGCATTTCAAAATAATTGCTGCAAGAGGAAATCTTAAATTATATTTGGAACATCCCTTCCAAAAACCCAGTCAACTGAGTGTTATTTGCATTCTAAGGAAGATTGCCCAAGTATTAGTCTTGAATGAAAGTTAATTGTCCTTCATTTTGACTATGTTTCTTCTATGTAGCCCACTTGCAGGAGTAGATTAACATTTAAATGAAGCTATAGAATATATAGGAAAGCAAGAAGAAACAGAAGGAAGGACAACACTAAGAATACACAGCAATGCAATAGTACCATATTCTAGTCTGCTTTACATTATAAGAGTACTGTGCTGAACTGTCAATAGTTTTCTATCTGGGTCTAGAGCCTAAATGGCTTGTGGCTTTGGTGTTTCCAGGATGAACTTAAATCATTTTTAATAAAATATGTAAAAGAAATGATGAGATTTTCACAGCCACATAACAGTAAGTTGATTTCCCTGAAATTCCAGACGCAGAGCAATTCCATTCTCATTGTAGGATGTTGCCCTGAAGCATGTATCAGAGCTGTCGCTCTGCTGTTTCACTTCTAGTGCATTACATATGTGTACAATATAGTTCTGCTCCCTGAGGTTAAATTTTGCTCCTTGTACAACCAAGACCTTGAGGGCTAACACACACAGTTGAGGAAGTATTATTTTGTCAATTTTGCTATAGACCTTTATCCAGTTATGTGATGAAATTCTTGGTTTACTGTCCTACTTGTGCATGTGTTCTCTCTCTGAAACAGATTATTTTAATATTGTTCAATTTAAAAGGCCATTCCAAAGAAAAGAAATGGAAACTTCATCTCTGAATAGCATTTTCATGCTGAAAAAAAAAAAGAATAAAAAAGGAAGATGGAAACAAAGATCAATAACTTTTTCTAATCTACAGTAGACATTGTCTGTGTGACTGAGTGCTGCAGCCAGTACTAGCAACACTGATAACCAGACTCATCATTCATATGAGTTTAGTTCAGATATGTAGATTCATCAGTTCTGATGAATTTGACATAGCCAAAACCTCTAAGAGTAAGATTATGGACTCCTGTGCACTGTATTAACCTAAACGGCTAATTGGTATTAACAGTAGCCCTCAGCTAGGTCCTTTTACAACTGTTTAACATATATAGTACCTTCTATGCTTTATGTCTTATGCTCCAGTGATAAACAGAAAGCATGAGGTATACCAAAATGATGTGAAAGGTTAGCTTGTGCTATGTCAACAAGAGTAAGTCATAAATAAAATAAAAGGGACATGATGGAAGGCATCCATCTATAAGATGAAGGTGCAGCAGACATGATATGTTCAACTGTAGTACCGGATAGGGGAAATGGTGCACATCCAACACATAGTGCTGTGAGATTTTCAACGTTTATGTAGAGTATCTGCAATTCTATTAGTGACTGTACATGAAAGTTTTCCTATCAACCAAAAGTTTATTAAGGAATGTGTATACATTAGAAGGAAGAAGGGCTGAATTAAATTTTAATTTATTTCAGTCTTTAGTCTATAGTCCAAGTGTCCTAACCTGAGGCTTTGAAAGTTGGGTTTTTTTCCCCCTCCTTTTTCCTTTTATCGAAGTGAGCTAACCTTTTTGTAAAGAATCCGGAAAGTTGTGTTGTATTGTATATTGTGTTAGATGTTACTATAAGAATGCTCTTTTGAAAACCAGTTAAGTATGAAATAAGATAGTTCAGATATATCAGTCATTTTGGTCAGTGTTATTTCCTTGAGCTTCCAAAAGGTTTATCTAAAAATAATGCATTTACTGCTATAGAAAGAATCAATTGTGTTGTCATTTGAAAGCATTTTACTTAGTCAATGATCTCAAGAAATAAATTTTAATGTCTCCTAGATAACTATTGCTTGTGTAATATTGTTGATTAAAGGGAGCATACATTCTGCATCAACTGTGACAACAGTCTTGTGATGAGGCAAAGAAATTGTTTTGACTATCTTATAACTGTCCTGGTTTCAGCTGGGATAGAGTTAATTTTCTTCCTGGTAGCCAGTATGGGGCTGTGTTTTGGGTTTAGGTTGAGAACAATGTCGATGATACACTGATGTTTTGGTTCTTGCTAAGTAGTGCTAAGTACTTGCTAAGTGGCGTTCACACTGGTCAAGGACTTTTCAGCTTCCCATGCTCTGCCAGGGGCACAAGAAGCTGGGAGGGGGCACAGCCAGGACAGCTGACTCAGACTGGCCAAAGGGCTATTCCATACCATATGACGTCATGCTCAGTATATAAGCAGGGGAGTTGGCCAGGGAGGGGTTCGATCGCTGCTTGGGGGATGTGCTGGGCATCGGTCGGCGGGTGGTGAGCAATTGCACAGTGTACCGCTTGCTTTGTATTACTATCGTGCTATTATTATTTGTTATTATTATTATTGTTATTATTACTATTACTACTGTTCTATTTTTATTTTACTTTAGTTATTAAACTGTTCTTATCTCAACCCACAAGTTTTCCCCTTTTGCCCTTCCGGTCCTCTCCCCCATCCCACCGGTGGGGGGGTGAGCGAGCGGCTGCGTGGTGCTTAGTTGCTGGCTGGGGTTAAACCACGACAATAACCTCAACAACTCTTTGCAATATTTAAAATTAACATATTTGAAGGACTGAAAGAAAAAAATTATGAGCAGACTGGGGATAGAGTGTAGTATATAAGAAGATAGTGTCATCTATACTCCTTAATTTTATTTTACAGTAATGTAACTTCATAGAATTGCTTTATTTATTATAAATAATTTATAACTTTTGCTTTCAGGAAGCATGCAAGGTATTCTAGTGGAGTCAAAACAACCATTTTTTTTCTCTGTAATGTGTTTGATGTTTCAACAGGAATTCGTCACCAAATATGTAACATTATATTGAAGGGACAGCTTTTCATCACCTCAACCTTTACCTTCTGTGTTAAAATAACACTCATGATATCAGAAAATAATATCATACCAAATCCTGAATAGGTTTCCAACACCTAAATACATGTCAAAAGGTCTTCTCTGTGGTGTATCTGATGGAGGCTACACCATCTCCTAATGTCTTATACCTACAGAATGCAAAAAATGTCTGTTACCCTTCCCTAGAGTTCATTTGAGCAATCACAAGATTAGCTTCCATGAGGAGTTCCTTGATCCTCAAGCTTTAGGTAGCAATGTTGTAATTAATAAATTACTGGCAATCTTAACAAGCCATCACTCTAGTCATTCTTATCAATCCTTCCACTAGTGGACAGAATGCTGCTTGTCTGAAGCTTGTGCCTAGAGAAATAACTGTGGTGGATTAACACTTCCACAGGCTGGAAGAATAAACTACCTCGATTTTTTTCATTAGCATGCATGAATGAAAAATTCAGAACATATCAATGAAACATTCAAAACATATCTGTGATTCAAAAGACATTCATGTTTTGTTTGGACACAGAGTCAGCTGAGCTGTTTTTTATTCATCAGCTGACTACCAGTATTTACTGGCTGTCAAAAATTATTTTGCAAAACACTAGAAAGATAGTTAAGGTTATATTGTCACAGAAGGATACTAAAATTTCATCCTTTTAGGTCTACAGAAAATTTTTTTGCTATTTTTTGAAACTGACTATCAAGTTCATATAGATCTGAAGCTCCAGAATTTTGCAGTAAAGATCCAGCATGACAAAGGTATTTGAAGAGATGCCTTGAACAGCCTGACATTTCACAGTACTAGGTGGATTAAAAACAGGATTAATGTAAATGATCAATGAACATGGACTAAATCATTAAAAGCGTCTAACTTTCTTGAAAGGCAGACACAAAATTAATCTGTTAAAATATGTGTATAAAATCCTATTAAGGAAAGTTAGCTTAAGGTTTGTCTAATGACAATGCTAGCTGCTTCCAGAAAGTGATAGTTACTAGATGGAATAAGAGGACTGAATTCCAGAATCTTGTAATTGAAACTAAAATCTCTATGGAAAAGCACTTGCATGAAACAACTGTTAAACAAACCAAAAGGGCGTTGTGAATCCCAACATTTTTAACTATTAAATATTGGAAAGGTCAGATGTTAATCTATTAGATTCTCAATAGAAACAATATAATTTCACCAACCAATTCATTTGGTCAATGGCATTATGTTTCCTCAGTGAAATGCCATGTGAGATATTTATTTTCAAAAGAATTGGCAGCACTTAGGCAAAAGTTTCTTGGAAAAATAACAGTGAAATCAACAGACCAATGAAACCATTGGCCAGGAAAAGTTAATAAAGGCCTGAGGAGATCACAAATAATAGTGGAAGTGTGTTTGAATAGTGGGAAAGGTTAGCCAGAAATATATGGATGAGGAAGAGGAGGGGGGAAAAAAGGAAATACTTGATTCATTGCTAAAGAAAAATGTGTTGTTTCCCCCCAAATGCTGATATAACCTTACAAAGTAAGAAAAAACCTACAAATCCTAGTAACTAATGTGGTCTGTGTTTACCTGTTACTTCAAGTAGGAATTCAGACTCTCAAATTAGTTTGACACAGAGAAATAACTTCTTGTCAAGGGGGTGTTTACTGGAATAAATCAAAGCCTGGATTTTCAATAGAAAATACTGATCTTTACACTTCTTATGATTTCTATGAAGAAATATGATTCTATGATTTTTCAACTGTCTGACACTCATTGAACAAAAAATAAGACAATCTAGATTGGGTTTAAGTTCCAGTTCAATAGTCCATTAGGGGCATCTCTTTTGGCACACATGTCAAAATCAGGACACCTTTTTTTTTCCCCTGATATGACCTTATCTTTCCCAGAAAGGAGAAATTCACATGGAGCAAGCACTAGTGTCAAATACACATGAAGTCTCTTGGAATTCAGGATTTCAATAAAATCCTTAACACTCTAGATTTTTGTTACTAGCATTGTTCGTATCAGTCTGTTTCACATGGGTTTAACATATTTCAAGGTATGTTATATAAGGTTAATCATGTAACTTGGTTTTAGGATGTAAAGTCAATGTAATCTCATTATAACATGGCTGTGGATTTCACCTAGTGTATATAAATCAGACCATAATGTAAATTAGGTCATAACTATAAAGCTTTAAATAAGAGACAATATCTTCCCCCCCCCCCGAAAAAAAAAAAGCTTCTGTAGCCTTATTATTAGCCCATTATTTTTTCTCTCATTAAAGCATGTAAGTGCCTTTGAATGACTAAGACAATTTTTCTGCTGGCCACCATTCACTGCTGAGTTCCATCAGACTGGCACCTTATTCTGTAAACTGAGAATGTGGTAGGATCTCACTTTCTTTTCTTTTCTGTTACAGTTCTCAGAAAAAAAAAAAAATTAAAAGGTTCAAGCACTATCAAAGAGGTTTAAAATTATCACCTTTCCTACAAAACAAAGTACAGATGTTTTGAAAGTTTCCAGCAGTGGCTTGGAGAAAGCTAGAAAGAAATTGTGACAAGCACTCAGGTTTCCTTATTGCTTTTCCATATGCTGTGTCAATGTTTCTGTGCATAATTTCATACATGTACTGTTTCCTTGTTTCCTGTTGAATTGAGTGATATGAAACAAACCCTGGGTATAGCAACATTCTCTTTTCCAATTCTTACTGTCAGTCTTCATTGTACAGAACTTCCATTGGTCCATAACTCCCACTGATGTGCAGAATATACAACTCAGGTTTGATCTGTGCATACACTTTTTTCCTGGATCACAGATAAGACATAAACACAAGGTCTTGTATTTGAGATAAGTGGGCCAGGTGGTAAAAACTGGTAAAATATTTTGCCCCATATACTATTTTGAGAATATTTGCTGAAGGCATATGTACAGTAAGTTATGTTCAGGAGTATGTGAAAGTCTCTGTCACACAAGCTATTTAGAAGTTACTATTGTTCTGTACAAAAAGCACATCTTGCCTTTTGTTTTGAATTACTCTTGATTTACGTTGAAGACAGCAATACAAGAAAATACTGAAGCAAAATCTCCATGACAGAGTACAACGCAGGTATGCTGCTTCAATTCACAAAATGTCAGGTGCCTCAGGAGACCTCAGTTTACCAAAGAGTTCATTAAAGTGAAATCAAGAATCAACTTGTCCCCAGATCTCTAGCCAGAATGCCTGTAAAATCTGTGAGTAAAAATCAAACCTTTCAGTACTCAATTTTTGTGTAGTTTTCCCAGTGCAATAACAAAGACAAAGAAGAAAGATTGACCATGATGAACCAGAGCACGTTCAGTGGAGACCACTAGATGGCTGGGAGATGGGGCACTTGACCTGTGATGATAGGCTGAGGGACCAGGGTTTGTTCTGCCAGGAGGAGAGACAGCTGTGGTGGGACAACCTAGCAGCTCCCCAATACTGACAAGGATTGACAAGGACTGACAGGATTACAAAGAAGACAGAGTTAGTTTTCACAAAAATGCAGGGTTGGAGAATGAGAGACAATATAAGCTGAGACAACAGAGCTTCAGACTAGATGTAAGGAGAAGCTTTGCCACCGTGAGGACAGTCAGGCAGTGGGACAGCCTGCCCAGCAGCTGTGCAGTCTCCAGCCTTGGCAGTTTTCAAGACCCAACTGGATAAAACCTTGAGCCCTGGTCTGGCCTCATAGCTGAACTTGCTTTGAGCAAGGGATTGGACTAGGGACCTTGTGAGGTCCTTTCCAGCCTGAATTATCCTATGAACCTGTCATATTCCTTTCCTGTGAAACTCAGGTGGACAGCTGTTTTAGGAAATCCCCTTCTGAACACCATATGAGAGACATGGCGAGCCACTGTTTCAGTTTGGTGAGACAAATGCTGCATATGTAAATTAGCAATTCTGGAAGAAACTCCAGGAAAACTAAATTCCAAAATACAGATTAATTAAAAAAAAAAGTCTTGGTACACAGCAATAAGCATAGTCTCAAGGTTCATTAGATAACTTGAAATTCCTAAATGGCACAGATGCATTATACCTAATTTAGCTTCCTTTACATTTGACTGCAAATGTATTGGCTTTTGCCTGTGTTAAAACATATTCAAATCCCAAAGAGCTGACAATCTCAAATGTCAAGAAGGATGAAGTGTGAGCGAAAGGAAAGGTTATTATATCTATTGGTACATGACTGAGGCACTGAGAGATTACATGAAATGAGATTGGCCCCTTTTTATGACACTGGGGACTGATATCAACTTGTCTAAAGCCCAGACAAGTATCTTAATTATAATCACATTCATGTTTTCTTTGCAGTGTTACCTATGCCTGTATAAAACAAACTACCTCTGCACTGGTAAACACACCCTATTAAACTGAAATGATTGTCAGTGCATGTGTGCATACTCCCTATATAATTTCCACTGAAATTTTTATGACACACAATTCTTCCCTTTTGATGAACTTAGGATTTACACACATAGCTCCCATTAATGTTAATAAGGAGTTACACATGTAAATCCCCTCCCCTTCCTCATGTATTGATGGTAGAACTGATGCAAAAGTGCTCTCTGTTTTTTTTCTCATGGATCTTTTTCAGATACAACATAAAACAAATCTCTGGGACCGGAAGAAGTCAAAAGAAAATGAAAAAAACTCTCTTTCCAACTAATGACTGCTCTGTTTGGCTTTTTTCTATGTTCACAAAAACTTTTTTGTTTTCCCCAGAGTGGCAAAAGCATAAACAAAAAATAAGACATTTCTTACCCCACCCAAAAATCCCACTTGAAGCATGGCTTTACAATTCTTTCATATTTGTAGAGTTTATAATGAAACATTTCCTTGCACAAACTATTTCCTCTGAACCATTCAAGTCGAAGTTCATGCTATGCTCCACCAGGTTTCTTTTTAACTTGCATTTGTTAAATATGACAGTTCTCCTAAAACTCATCGATTAAAATCCTATGCTCTGCAAGCTCAGTCACCACCTTCTTCAGTTTCTCAAGGAAAGTTTCAGCCTATTGTGGGCCTTAGTTTAACAACTGATTTTATGATTTTTCTATATGAGACAACAGCAGAGGATGAATTTTGCAGCATAGCTACTGGAACTGGATACCCTCCTTTCCTCTTGCCTCACACACTTGAACACTGCCTACATATATCTTTATGAGAGATTTGGGATCTCACAATGCCTATAAAACAAGGGATACTCCTGAGATTCACATTTATAAATATCCACTGCCATGTAGGTAGTCCAAACCCAGTCAGAATTTAAGCTCCAGTTAACCTTATTTGTCTCTGTTTCTGGTAATGCCAGAAATCTCTGTCGATCAAATGGCATTTCCAAAGGGAAGAAGAAGTAGGTGGAGATGATCAAGTCATATAAAAAAACCCTGGTGTGAATGAAGGTCTGGAGTATTCTTTAAGTGCAACAGCACCTGAAAAAAACCTCCGTGTAGATCTACCATGTAGATCTTTCTGCAGTGACCAGAGCCATGCTTCATTATGTGTGTAATGTGGATAGACCTCCAGCCCTGTCTGAAAGACTGGTTTTGTATGGCAGTGTAGATGTATCCATTTATTTTGTAAGAGGAGCACTTTTCTAGTCTATTTTGGAAACGGATTAAACTAAGCCATGAAGAAGTTTGGAAAAGAAAAAAGTCACCAGAGGACATAATGTAGAGGAATTGAAACTTGTATTGTAGCTAGTTCCCTCTAGTTCCCAGCACAGTTAAGGTCATAATGTGATAGAACCTTTTCTTGGAAATGTCTTATTCTGCTACTGGCCAGATAGCTAAGTAGCTTCTGAAGTTGTGCAGCCTATCTGCAGGCTGATCACAGATTGTCTACTTTAAACATTCTAGAGGCAAATGTTTTCTGCAAACTATATCTCAGCTCCAAGTTTAATCCTTTGTTATTCTCTCAGGATCTCCAGGTTTATACTGATATTGAATCATTTGTTATAAACTGACGCTAAAAAAAAAAAAAAAAAAAAAAGAAAAAAGGAAAAAAGCCTCTAGAAGGTCATTGGGCTGATAAACTCCACTTTATTGAGAAAGGTGAACTTTAGCTGGTTTGCAAAGTATCACTATATGGAAGGCAATAGAGTAAGTGAATTCATCTGTCACTTGTGAACAGGAGTTTTGGTATCACTGCTTGAAGGCTGAACATGGAAATACTCAATGCTGGTTAAATGACCATAATTCCTCAAGGCTGTGACATGTCTGAGAGGGATGGAAAGCTGTGATCAGAAAATCTAAGCAATAGAATTTACAATGCAATGGCATGCTCAGGAGGATTTTTTACTCTCAATCAGCTCACAAAAAGTATAAATAAAACAGAACAGGCTAGGCAGATCTCTAGGCATTTAAAATGTCTAATTTCTGATTATGTTTTGAGATAAAGTCAGTTCATTTAAAAAATTTTGATTTTGTTGTTCTAGCTGAAAAAGAGGTAATTTCCACCAATTGCTCATTACATTCATTAGCATTCTTAGAAACTAACTGCATGTGGTGGGAATTTGGAGCTGGCATCACATTATATCAGGTGATGCTTGCTATTGCTGCTGGCCTCCAAGCCTTCCAGGAATTCTGGATTTCCACCCAAAAACTCCAGCCAGAAATTAATGCAGCTCAAATTAAACAATACTGAATAGTCACACTGGCAGCTATGCTTAAGAGAAGCTATGCTGCCAGTAAGGAACACAGCCAGCGGAGAATCACAGAGACAAATGCTAGCTTTAAATCTTTCCCCTAAGGATTGGATGAGTCCTTTTACTTTGGGAAGATTATGTATATTTTTTACACAAATGCCTTTCTACCAAAACCAAGAGAATCCAAATAGCTGTTCTACTCTACATAGCCCAAAGATCTAAGCATTTAACCATTTTCTATGATTAATTTTGAACCACTCATGAATTTCCTATTCATAAGGAATGTGGATTCCAGTCTTATTTGCCCTCAGTTAACACTACTGCTCTGATTTAGAGCATAAGCAAAATCAGAATTATTCATTTTTTGCATGTGTGTGGGTCACACACACATAATAGTCAACTTTAAAAAAGAAATCATAAACTCAGGAAAAGAAGATAGTAGCTGGGTCTAAATTTACAGATACCTTGTTGATCCTGAGCAGGTCAGAGTAAGCACCTGCAGCTTGTTTGTACTTTGCAATCACAAAACCTTGGGGGTGGTGGTTTAGGGGAATACCTCAGAGAATAGAAAAAAAAAAAAACAAAATAATGTAATAGCTTACTGAAACACAGGACTGAATCATTTTCCTTGTCTTTCAAGGATTGAAAGTGTCTGTGTTAAGGAAATGCTTTCCCTTTAGAGGTTACTGCTCTCTAGATACCTACAGCTAAGCTCTAGAAACTTTTACCAAGTTCTTTGAGACATAGTTTAGGAGATTCTTCTAAACTGTTGATTGAGAAGATTCACATGTTATACATGGATATGGATATTTCTACTTAAAAGTGGTGGTGGTTTTCAAGTCAGTGTCTTGCATTGCTCTTGGATGGAAGATCCATTATTCTTGTTAGTTTGAAGAAATAAGACTTATTTTTCAGGAAAATACAATTAATGTTAGCTTGTAGGAAATCTTTCTTCTCTGCAATCCTCTTTCTTCTTTAAGACTTTGTTAGTTTAGAAATGTGGAATGATAAGAAGAAAGGAAAAAAGGCAACATGATTTTGTCACTTGGAGTTGTATGTATGCAAATATCTGTTCTCTAGAAAATGCTTGTAGGTTCTTCTGGATCTCAGACCTTTCTAGAGCTTTCTCATCCAGAAACTCTACCCAGGCTCTGGTGAAGGCTGGTATCAACACCTTTCTGTCTTCTTTCTGCTTTTTATTGGATTGTATGATCTTTGTAGGCTTTCTGCACTGCCATTTTGAGGCATCTAAATCCTACTCAGTGAGGCACTGTCCTGGTTTCAGCTGGGATAGAGTTAATTTTCTTCTTAGTAGCTAGTAGAGTGCTGTGTTTTGGATTTAGGATGAGAATAATGTTGATAACACAGTGATGTTTTGGTTCTTGCTGAGTAGAGTTTACACTGGTCAAGGACTTTTCAGCTTCCCATGCTCTGCCAGGTGCACAAGAAGCTGGGAGGGAGCAGAGCCAGGACAGCTGACCCAGGCTGGCCAAAGGGCTATTCCATACCATATGACATCATGCTCAGTATATAAGCTGGGGGAAGAAGAAGGAAGTGGGGGACATTCGGCATGATGGTGTTTGTCTTCCCAAGTAACCGTTACGCGTGATGGAGCCCTGCTTTCCTGGAGACAGCTGAACACCTGCCTGCCGATGGGAAGTAGTGAATGAATTCCTTGCTTTGCTTGTGCGCGCGACTTTTGCTTTCCCTATTAAACTGTCTTTATCTCAACCCATGAGTTCTCTCCCTTTTACCCTTCTGATTCTCTCCCCCATCCCACCAGGGGGGGAGTGAGCGAGCGGCTGCGTGGTGCTTAGTTGCCGACTGGGGTTAAACCACGACAGGCACCAAATGGGGATTACAGATATCTGATTTGGGCGTTTGGATTCTACACTGTAATCTGAAATCCAAGTGGCATGCACTTATATTTTAAGGATTCTTATTCTTTTCTGGATCTAAGTTAATGTATGTAGTAAGTACAAAATGGTCATAGCTTTAGAAAACCTTAGCATGACATAAAGCTACACTGTCACCATCATTGGGTCAATCAGTGTCTAGCTTTAAAAAATCCATCTGTTTCACTTCATGATATATAGCGTGACAGGTTAGAAGAATGGTCCCGACCGCATTTTCAGAATCAATGTCTCTTAAATGCTAAAATGGCTGGTTAAATGTGATGAAGTAGTGTGAGAATATTCACAAACTGTCAGAATTCAGAGCTGCTTCTTTGGGATTTTCTTTATGGTTGACACAAGCCTTGCACGTAAGCTTTCTCCTCAGCCAGCTTTATCCCTTAAACTTTCCCTACTAGTTTCTTCCAACTTCGGGAGCTGCATTACAGGGGCATGGTTAATGCAAGTGTACTCAGACTTATGATGAGAGCGGTCCTCTCATTCCTACCTATTCCCCAGGTGCAATACAATGCACTTTCATGTAATTTATTTAGGAGTTTTATGTCTCTCCAAAGTCCTTCTTGTGCATAGCGATGCTGTGACCATTATATTCCTACCTCTCAGAAAGGGATGTTATTCCTTTGCTTTTGCAGTGTTTGTGGGACCATCTCCTCTCTGTGCATTAAGTCATGAGCTGGCACGTCTTCCAGCATGAATTCATGAGTCAGCAAAAGCACTCAACTTATGATGGCATGATCAAATGTGACATCCTGTCACAGACACAAGGTTTAGGCTAATGATAGCTAATACTGCCACTGCTGTAGCTGATCTTACTAGTCTAAAAGCAAAGAAATAAAGAATTGTTTATTAGAAGGGATAAATCTATGTAGTTTTGAAGTTTTTTGGCCTGAGAAAAATGCAAAAAAAGACTGCTCCAAATGTTTGACAGTCATGGGAAGACAGGTCTCTGACAGAGAAGCAAAATGAACCAAGAGCATAAACTGCCCTCAGGAACTGGGAGCATTAAGAAATGAATGTCCTGATCTTACTGCAATGGAAGAAGTTTCATGACTGGAAAACATAAACGCTCTGTGTTCCTCCCAGCTATGTTGGAAGGATTTATTCTGGGTAGCATCTGAGGGAGATGTGCAATTACAGTCCATCAATAAAATGGGAAATGCATCACACCAGCAAACAAATAATGCTAAAGATAGCAATACTCCATATTTCTCTAGCCTCTTTAATTTTCTGTTTTTTAAAAGTGCTTAGCATGACATTCTTTAATTAAAGCTCAGAAAACCCTCCTAAACTAAGAAGTAAACTGAGCCCAATTTTAGAAAGGGATAACTAGGATCAAAATGTTTACGTGATTTACCCAAGGTCATGCAGTTTATCAAAGCAGGAAGAGAACCAAAGTCATTGAATCCCAAAGCTTTGCTTTTACCGTTGGTGCCTGCTTCCTGTATTCTTTGTTATCTGTTTCATAAACTATATTGGAAATGGTTTGAGGAACCACTGGAACCATCATTACACACTCTACAGAAATGTAGTCAAAATGTAATTTAGTAAAGGAAGTCAGCTGGAATGAGTCAGACCACAGTTCTAACTCAACTTAATTATCTGGGTTGTTTTCCTCTGTTAACAGAGAGCAATGATAGGTTTCACAGAAGTCAGATGGAAACAGTGCAAAAATAGACCTTGGGAGCTGGAGTCAAAGAATTCACAGTGGTTGCCACTAGATGGCAATGCAATTAAATGCTAAATGCTTTAGTGGGTCTGGTTCAAGAGCCCAACTACAGATGTAGTAATTGTAATCCCACTTAAACTGCAGTGGGATCCTGTGGTGCTAGTTGTCCAAACACAAAATGAAAAATAATTCACAAAAGCTTGTAATCAAAGCATCTGAAACTACAGCACAACATATTATGTTGATCTAAAATAATTACTTATTTGATATGTGTAGCCTAGACACACACAAAGCTTGTACAACTAAAGCACAGCTGAGAATTTTATCCATGTTTTTTTCTTAGGTGACTGGCTGAGGGTTTATACTCTATCTCAGGTTTCCTTTGTAATCTTTGTCACATTATTTACATGTGGTCAGGTGCTTTTATGTAAAATTCACAGCTTTATTTAATGGTAGTCAAACCCTTCATTTTGAAAGTGGCCTGTTTCCAAACCCCAACTGTGGTGAAGAAAAGCTTGCAAACAGGTATTCTAAAAGCAATGACATTAAAAAGCTGATCAATAAAAATAAATGAATAAATTAATTTAAAAAAATAAGAAAGAAAAATAAAATCAAGATAACATTCTACTTTTTTTAAATTAAAGATAAGATTTTGAGGGCTTAACTAATAATTTTGTTATCTCAGAGAGGGAGTAGAAAATACAGAAAGACTCACAAGCTCCTAAGGTGAGAATGTGGTAATTCCTTCAAACTGTTTATGTTTATATTTATAACGACTGCTGCTTTCTTTACAAAATGCAGCTGTGCTACTAAAATTGTATGAAAAAGTAGACCTTTTCCCATTCTTTACCCCCTACAAGTGGTAGCAGCGTTCTGAATAATAGTAGAAAAAATCTCTGTGTTCCAGCTCAAAATTTCTATCCTTCCCTCTCCCAGTGAATTTGAAGCTTGAAGATCTTCCACAAGTTTAATTTATGGACTAATAAAATGCATTTCTGAGCCAGAAGTAAAATATACAGAGTGGGAGTCCTTTGGCAACTGGTACCTACCCAAAATGAATAGAGAGTTCTGGCCCTAAATCAAATGCAAACATTAACTTTTAGCATCAAAGGACATGACAATGTCTTCTCCTGGCCAGGAGTGGTGGGCTGAACATATTTACAATACTTCATACCTGTCTTCTTGCTGGATTGGCCTCTTCCTTCACACATTTTTGTCATTTTTCTTTCTAGCTCTTAGGCTTGACCCTCAACAGCACAATTTTTTCCATCCCTCCTTGTCACCTTTGTATTTTTAGCGGAGTTGATGTCATGCAGAGCAATGGAGTGCCTGCTGAAGGATCTCCACAGGAATATTTGGAAATACAAGGACAGTAAGTTTTAAGGAATGTGCTAAACGCAAAGGATGAATCATAACTATTGTATAATTTTCAGTCAATTTGTTTAATCTATGTCCCTTAAGCTTGAGGTAGCTCATTGATTCACCGTTCATGCAATGAGGGGTGGACTGAGGAAATAAGATGGCTGAGCTGCCAGTGTCTGTGACAGCACACGACAGCAATGCTGCACCTGCTGATGCTAACGGGAGGCAAGGGCTAAACCCTGTCGTTGCCATGGTAAACCCACGTCTGCAAAGATGTCATTTCCACATGTATGAACAGTTTGTGGATGTAACTTATATGCCTGCTTTGGGCAATGATAATGCACCACCTTCCTTACCAACACTGAGAAAACATAAATCAAGGAAACCACAGTAAGCAGAAAATAGACTAAGCATTTCTCCCAATCCTTCTTTTGGCTGCAAAAGAAATGGTGAGATTTTCTACTACTTTGTTCAGTGGTCTGTTTCCATGTCTGTCTGTCTGTCCTGTCTTTTTTTTTTCCCCTTTAAGATGAAAAGCAATAAATTATTGTTTTCTGATTAAATGTTTTTCCACAGTGATGTGGCAGTTTAAATAAAAAGAGTATGGTCTCCTGGATAGCTTCTGAGACCAACTGTCTGGATTGTTTGCTAATATCCAAAATGTTTTCTCTGGCTTGTAGTGTTACCGTGGCTAGGTCACTTTCTGCCTCTGCTTTATCTGTACAATGGAGACAGCAATATTGCCTGGATGCATAGGGGAACAATAATGCTTAGATCATTTGTTAGGAAAGTGCTTTGAGATCCTCAACAAAATGTAAAATATTATTCTTCAAAATGACCTTGTAATTTCTTCCATCATTACTGATGTCTCTGGAGAAATTATAAATCAATAGCTGAAAGGGAAAGGGTATGAGAAAAAGTTCTAGGTAAATAAACATTAAAAAAAAAAAGAAAAAAGAAAGAAAGAACAACAGAATTCTTAAATGAATAAAGAAGGCTTACTTGAATTGTTAAAGAGAACGATCTGGACTTCTGTGGGTGTTTCACCAAGGGGTCAAGAATAATATGAAAGGAGCAAAGACAAATTGGAGTTGTAGAATACAAGGGCAATAAAACCAAATAAATCAGTTTTAAATGACCAGATTTGTGATCCTCCAGAGAGCAGGGCTGCAAGAAATCCTAGTCTCATCTCTTCCTGCCCACACACATTCTTTCTAATAAGATCAAGAAGACACAGGCATGTCCATGGCCCTATTCAGCTACCCTAAGGAACGAGCCCATTTTTCACTTGTAGCAACCCTTCCCCTGCCCTCCCTCCACTCCCCGCCAAAAACCCCAACAATATAGTGATGGCAGCATCTGTCATGCAGTGATGTAGCATGAGATCTGAAGATCTTCACTTTCCAGGTGCATAACTCTGGAGCATAGGGCGAGTTCTGGGATTCCAGATGCTGGGGATCATCATCATCATCAAAGTAATGTAAGATCTATCATATGCTCCCAGTCCTAGAGAACTTCATAGACATGCAGGGATCAACTGTATCTTACACTGAAAAGAGCCAAGATGCTGTTCACCTCTAAGTTACTTTTTCACAGATGTTAAGTATCTTGTATACAGGAATCAATAAAAGTAGGTAATATTAAAGACAAAATCTTTGGGAATAACCAGGCTATCTAAGGTGGTTCATTTCTGTGAAGTGCCATCAGTTTATGCAAGGCGTGTTACTAAGCTTCTTTGACACAAAATATTTTGAAAAGCCTCATTTGACTAGAAATTATTCACCACTGTATTGATTGCCAGCAGATATGACTGCTAATTTGCGTACTATCAGCTGATGGATCAAACAAAGACTGAGCGCGTACAGATACAACTGACTTAAGCCAAATTGCTCAGAGCGTTATCAAAAAAACCCCCCAAAATAGCCCTGCTTCTAATTGAATGAAAGACAAGAAACTGAGAACAGTTTCAAACTGAGACCTGAAACTTTCTAAATTAATGTGTCTTTCTGAGTACCAGTTTGAAAAGTAACTTTTGCTTTATGTCTGGTCTTTTTCAGTGTTTTCTCTCCCTTGAAAAATAGTGTTATAGAAAATAAAGAAGAAATCTCCATTGCTAAATTCCAGAACTGACTGATGCTCTCTATTAAAAATGAGAGATTTCTTCTAGTCATAGCTCAAACATGACCTAGCCCACATTCCTCATATGGCTTTAGAAATGATTATTCCCTCTAGTTGTTTCTTTTTCCTCATCCTCCTGATATGTTGTTTTCCTTATTCATACACAGTATCTAGTTTGGCTTGGAACTGCAAGCACTGAAGAAATCCTGCTCTTATTGTATTATTACATGACTTTAAATCAGGTCTTTTTAGTTCCTTGTGTCTCATTTGATTTCAAATAAATTTTTATAAAAGACAAAATTGTTTGGCAGAACCTTACCCCATCCACTAAAAGTCTGGATATTCCAGGGACAGTTCTGGTAATAGTATGATCTGGTAAATTGTATTATTCTCTGTGATTGTCTATGAGATTTATGTATCACTTAATCTAAAACTTTAGTTTATGGAAATGACAGCTAAACAAATAGGAACAAAAAATAGTGAGGGTAATTAGATCAGGCTGCATCCAAGGGCAAAATCTGTGGAAAAGACTTCAAGTTCAAACTCAAGTTTTGCAAAACAATTGTGACATAGGAGAGATTAATTCAATGTCAAGAATTAAAGGTGATTTATTCACCAGGCCAGAGAGAAACTGAAAAATGTAGCAGCTGTATGCTGTACTTTCAGTGATTGTGAGAGAGTTGGAAGAGAAAGCTAGCTTCAGAAAAAGGATTGTAGAAATCTTATCTGGAGTGAAAATACAAATTTGCAAACCAAAGTTTCTATGTAATTAGAGAGCAAAGAAAGACACGGATGTGGCCTACTCATCAGAAGAAAAAAACAGATCTCTTGCCAATGTGGGATTGCTATAACCCACATTGTTAGGTCAGATAGGAGTGAAATATGATGCTCAGGCATGTTTTGCTGAGTTCTCCTCTCTGTATCAATATATATTGCAAACACAGTATGTCGAGGTCTCAGCACTGTTGTCTCCTTCATACCATTTCCAGATCTCCTTTCTGTTCTCAACTACATATGTTTTTCCCACTTTGTGCTTCTATTGCATTGCAAAAAGTCCATGTAACTTAGCCTTCACTTGAAATACAGAATTTAGATGTTTTCAAAGCCACCAGTCCATGCAGAGATTTCCTTCCACCACCACTGTAGAAGCTCTTTCTACCTCTTTGCTTATCAGTTGCATTCTAAAGCACCTAACAATGAAAAATGTGTAATTACAATCAGGGCTAAAATTAATGACAATAACAAAGAACTGTGGTACAGTCAAAAGAGAGAATTCATGTATACATCAGAAATAACTTAAAAGTTACATGCACACAGAACTGGAACTAATCTCTGCTCACTGAGCTTCAAAGTTTTACTCTTTTAATCTTTGGTCTATGGGGTGTCCTTCTCAAAAGAAAGTAACAGGTACTTTATCTGCTTGGTGAGGCAGACATTTAGGAGAATCTCTTTTTCTCTCTCTTGCTATCATGTAAACACACACATCCTCCATTGCAACAGGTTAATCTCTGAAGGTTCAGATGTTCAGTGCAGATGCTTACCAAAACAAACCCAAGCTTCTGGTTTAAAGTTCCTAGCAATCCTGTGGGTAAAAGTTGCCTTGAATGATTTACAGTATTTCATATTTTCATTCTGTTCAGAAATACACTGAAGATAGCAGCATTTACTTTCAGCTAAAACCAAAGCCAGAAAAAAATGGATAAATCTCTCTGTGAAAACCATAAAAGTCACAGAATTCAGTCATGTGAAGTATTGGCTCTGATGGCTTCCTGTGAGATATAACATTCCCTTGGTGTAGTCAGTGGGAACCAAAGAACTTGAAGTCAGTTCATCTGATTTTGAATTGCAACCATTGCAAATTAAAGAAGGTAAAAGTTGATTACAACCAGGCAAAGTCTTCTTTGGGTCAAGTTACTGAAAGCCATAGTTTTGAATGGAAGCTGAAGCAGTATAATTTCTCTGATAAAACCAACACATTCTGGGAACAAAATTGTCTTTTCTCACATGAGCCCCACTTTTCAGCCTGCGTGAAAGTGGTACTTTTTGTATATGAAAATCGCATAGAAGTACTTTTCACAGCAGTGGAATGTACAGCACAATTTCTAAAGCACCCCCTGACCTGTGGATGTTTAACTCAATAATTTTAGTCTGCAAATACTAATGGGAACCTTTTTCTCTAGCTTCATTTCTATAGTGCACATTGAGCTGTTGACTGACATTTAACAACCATGTTTGGGCTTCTTCAGTATAGTTTTACACAATCACAAGGGATCCTGATTCCATTCTTGGAACCAAAGTAAAAGAGAGACAAAGCAATATTCACATATCTCTTTAGAAAGTTAATCTGTATTAAGACTTAAAGCTGCAGGAACCAGCTACTATTTCCTAGTGATCTCAAGATAAAGCAGATTTCTACAATAAAAATTGAATAAATAACACAATTATTCTAAAAATATGACAAGAAAGCCCCTGAAATTGCAGGTAAAATAAGAAGTGCAGATATCCATCAATTTTCTCCTTTTTTTTTTTTTTTTTTTTTCCAAAGTGAAACAAAAAAATACTATTCATCACTGCAAATTACTCCATTTGGTTGTCAAGTTCAAGTTTGCACTTGAGTAATGCTGGAAGAAAAAGCCAGATCTTTGCCTGTGATGGTGAATTGAGGATTTGAGCAAAGTATGAACATAGACATAGGGAAACCATTTCATTTATTTAGAGGTGATTTTCTGGACAGTATTTCTAGTGCCCAGCAGGAGTTTAATTTAATGCCCCAAAGCTCTGTTTGTAGTCTGTATTCAGCTCAATGCATTTCAAAGTAATCTATGGCTTTCAACACCTAAATTAAGTAAAGTGTTTAACTAAAATCTGTAAAGACATTGGAACTCAGATATGCTAGACTGCTTAACTCACGACATACTTGTGAATGATGTTTTCCCCATATTTAACACAGTATGCTCAATCAGTAGTTGTTACTGGGAGGACACTGGTCCTAGTTGTGAATGTGTGCATTTTTTTTGATATTTGTGATCCCTGATTACTGATAGACAAGTGTGGTCTTTGATTGAGTAGTAGAAATTTGAGTTCAGGCTATTTGCATTGTCTTACAGTTAAAACCCCATGAAGTAAAAGAGAGAAGAGCTCAGAATATTCATCACAAGCTGATTGGTTTTCTTTTCATCCTGGCACCATGGTTTTAAGCATCCGTTTTATTATTCTTACCTAACCTTTATTTTCCAAGTGTATCATTTCCCATCAGAGCATCAGGTTGTTTGACCTCTTGCTATTTTTATTCTTTCTATGGAAGTTGAACCAACCACCTTTCAGGCACAGCAGTATATGATTTTTGCCAACAAATCCACCGAGGCTGAGGTAATAACCTCAAAGATTCTTCAATTAGTCTTAAAATATTTAGTTTATAACTGAGTAAGCTTAATAGACGCTGAGTCTCAACTATAAATAAGAAGGCAACATTGCCTGCAAGGTATCATACACTGATCTTATTCATCATGTTTGACAGAGATTTCTGATGTCAAATTTTTCATGAGTTTTTTCCTAATTCTCTGTAAAAATGGTGTTTGCTTACTAACCCATATGAGATTTCTTAAGAAACATGAACAACTTTTCAGATTTATCAAATTACACCTGAGTATGACTTGCAGCTGAATTTAGGAATAGATAACCACTTAAGAAATCTTTAAGATTCTTGCTATAAGTTACAATTTACTCAGACATATTGTTAACGCTTAAAATTAGATAAGGTAAAATTTAGTTTCCAAGCCTGTTTAGACAGTTAGTGGAGCTGTAGATGTTTAGAATATGAATCAAATGTAAAGAAGAGAATATCAATAATGTCATTTTTATTATTGCCTATCAGTGGGTTTTTTTGTGTGTTTGTTTGTTTTGCTATAGTTTGGTCCTCTCCTGCCAAAGTTATCCCAGGTAGTTTCAAGTGCAACCTTAAGTAAAGTGCATGTTAACAGTTTTGCAGATCTGTTTAAATAATTTAACATCATCTTTAAAATTTCATTTCAACAAATGTTTGTCCAGAAAGACTTGAAATCACTTTGCATGAGCATTTAAACCAGTCTTACAGTCTGAGCATGCATGTGTCACAGCAGATCTATCACAGAAGGTGCACAGGTTCAAGGAAAAGTGAATTAATGTGGTTTTTTTTCTCTCTCTCTCTCTCTTTTTTTTTTTTTTGTGGGCTCTTCCTGAAAGCTCCTTTTTAGTACTTTATCTTTTCTAGCACTTGTCTTTCTCAGCTCAAATGCTTTTACGATCTATGTAATGCTCCTGATGTTTATCCCAAATAGAATTGCCTGTGCAGTGCCAAGACTGAGAGTCTCAGAAAAATATATGGTTACTTGTTTCCTCCACACCCTCTTCAACCTGAAACTGAACCCTGTGTCATCTTTTAGTGGAAAGTTTTTGGTTTGGGTTTGTTTTTTTCTTGCTCAATTGACCACAGTGCACTCACCAGGTAATAAAACACCTTTTAAAAGAAACATATGAGGCTATATCCACTGAACTCCAGTACCATTAAATATTTATCAATACAATAGTGCATGTTTCAGTGTGAAATAAACATCAGGCTCTGCAAATTTAATAGTTTCCAGTGGAGGGAATAGAAATGAACAAAAAAAGAAAAGAAAAGAAATAACCTACCAGAGTTTTTGCAGTCTCAAGAACTGGACTTAACAAATAAATAGTTCATGATGTGCCAAAACTGAATTGCCAAATGATTGACCACATCCTATATTGCACAAGGAAAAGGCTGCTGTTGTTTTTACAAGTGTGTTTCATTCAGCCTTTGACTGCATTGTGTAAATATTATGGAGCTGGCTTTTCAAAATTAACCCTTATTATAGATTAGCTGCAGACAGTGTTGGAGAGGGAAGGAAGCATAGAAATTAGGGGACAGGGAACCCCAGAAAGTCTTAATGCCATATTTCCTGAACCTAAACTGCTGAAATCTGAAAAAAAAGTTCTAGGGGACTCAGAACAAAGAAATATGTTTTAAAAGCTGCTTGCTCTTACATCTGAAAAGCAATGAAAAAAAAATATTTTCAGGCACTAGATGGAATTTCTAGGGTAATAGGCAGATGAATAGTATGTTACTAAAATTCTACACCTGTGGAAAATTTGTAGATTCATTTTTCCAATCTGAACTTTCAAAGGATATTTAACAGTTTTGAAAGGATTTTCAAAAAAACTTAAATGGCTTAGGAACCACTGTGTGCTTCAGTGGAATTTTGGTTTCTAAGGCTCTTCAGTGTATTGGAAAATTCCTTGTGAAAATATGAACAGCAGAGTGGCAAAGCTGGACAAAGTAATCCAGCTTCCATTCTGCATTTTGGTGATACTTTCATCTTGAACCCCTTGCGCTGATGATTAAACATTAAAAGTTTCTCAGAGTCATAGCCTTTCATGAATCTATGATTAGTTTTAAGAAAAGTGGAAATAAAAAAAAATAAAAACAAGCAAAAAATTATTCTGGGAGTTGTCATTAAACTTGAGCCAGAAATATCTAAACAGCATATAATGTTCCTAAAATTCAAGAGCTTTTCAAATTCTTTGTGTGTTCCAGGTTCTGCCTGCTTTGGAAAGTGAAGGGTATTGAATAGCAATAAATTCCTGTAAATAGCTCCCTTCCAGCCTTTTGGTCTCACAGTCTGCTCCAGCCAGGCTGGATTTACAAGGTATGAGGAAGTTGTGGAGTGATTTCTTTTCCTCCTCTGCTTCACTAATAGTAAATGTGGCCTTTTTTTTCGGTCGCAGATTATAGTCACAGCTCACAGCCATTCCCTTCTTTCCCTTTCCCTGATTCCAACAGGTCAGGGCTGTAACCCGGGCCATTGTATTTCTTTTCTTTCTTAAGAAAACGTGAACGTAGAACTTAGCAAATGATGTAGAATGGGTTGGTTGCTTATTATAAAGTCAAAATAGAAAGGAAATGGTGTGGTCAGTTCAGGTAATTCCTTGTTTTAATGTATTAGTCACTAATAAAATTACTTTCCTTGTACTTTCCTTATCTTTCCTTTTCCTTCAGTGTCAGGTCCTTGGTATAAAGAAGAACTAATAACACTGTCTAATCTCATAGACTATGTATGAGTCTTAATTAAGTAACACATGAAAACTGCTTAGAGAACTTAGTTAATAGAAGCAAGAGAACCAGAGGTTATTGTTGGTCACTTCTTGTATATGCTTTTCAAAATATGTGTACTCATTTACCTGGCGACTGGGAAATCCTTTAAGCAATATAAAGAAAATGAAATCATGTTTTATGCATGTTCATATCTTATTCAGGTGAACACATTTTAAGGTCACTGACAGTATTCAGAATAAACCTAAAGGAGTGAAGTACTTTGTTGGCAATAATAATAATAATTCCTTCATTCTGAAAGCAATCACACTGTGCTGATTAACAAAACATACTGCTAATGTTATGTTCCACATAGGGTAACTACATGCAATAGTTCAGATCTCTTCTGAACTGTAAAGACTTTTCCTATATGAGGGTTGGGGTTTTGGTTGTTTTTTGGTTGTTTTGGGGTTGTTTTGGTTTTTTTAGTCATTACTTTGCAGGGCAGAACTTCCATTTGGGCAATGTTGTTCTTTGAAAATGCAGAGCTAGTATCTATTTCAGTAGCATATAACAACTTCCTCCCCTGGGTTCAGCTGTGATCCTGTGATAAAAATTTGATGATAAAGGTAGAGAACTGCTGGAAACTGTAAGTCATGTCTGGTAAATAGTGAATGGGTGTGAGTTCTGAAAACAACTGAGGAGATGATAGGAAAACTAACATACTGGAAATGACTTAAAATGGTAGCTGACTTACTGTATAAATTACAGAAACAGAAGATGAGGCTGCAGGCTAGGAATGTATTAATAAGAAGTGGAGTTTAGTCTAGTGGTTTCTAGGATTGTAAGCTGTGGAGAGAGCTTCAAATTCCAAAATGAAATCCAATCCAATTTCAGATTTTGAGATGACCTGTTTTAAACTCAACCCCATATTCAAAGTGGAAAACTTACATCTGACAATATATTGGATTAAGACTTCTGAGGCACCTGGTCACACCTGACCTTTTTGTTTTTTTCTAGAAAATACTCCTATTTTGCTTCTTGGCATTACAAGCAAGTATGAGAAAAAAGATAGACAGTAACAGATATCCTCCTACCACTTTCACAGTGAACTGACAGGGTTCTATGTTGGAGAAAAAAATTGCATCACACGTGATTGGAAAATATCTGTTGATCCCTTTCCCCACACCACTACTCTACTAAAATGAAAGCATTTTACAATGTTATTCAAGATGGATACTTTTTCCTCTCACTTCCAATCCTTTTCAATTGTTTTTCCCCAAACTATGAGTCTAAAGATGTCATGACCAAACTATATCCCTACTTTAAACTGATTCATTATTGAATGGTACAATCTCAGTTGCTTTCTTTAAAACTTCAAAACAGACTTAACCCACAGTGTCAGAATGGTTAATTTAGAAATGTGGGTTCTGCCATAGCCTCTCTATAAGACATTGACCAGTTTTGCAGTTTGTCTGTGTTTCATTTGCTTTCTAGTTAAGTGGTAATAGTGCTGGTTAACGATCTTTTGTATATCTTTTCCAGTTCAACTGAAAAATCTTTGAAGAGGTGCAACTCTTACTATTTACATAATTTAGAACTTTTTTTTTTTTTAATTTAAATATAATACTATTGGACTCCTGCTTCAGTAGATTTGGTCTTTCTTTCTCCTTCATTTTCCCCCTTGCTCAGCATTTTATACCACTTTAGCCTAAACTTCCTCAACCCTAGTATGAAGATATAGGTTGTCTGAGTACAAGGGAAAAAAATCTTCATAATGAGAGTGGTCATTGGGAAAGGTTTCTAAGAGGAGTCATAGAATCTCCATGTAGAAACCCAACTGGATAAAAGACCCAACCAGCCTAATGTAAATTTGAAGTTGGTTCTGCTTTGAGTGGGGGTTTGGAATAGATGACCTTCAGGGGTCACTTCCAATCTAAATTATTTTATGATTTTGCTGTACTTGAATTCTTTGGCCAATACACTCAGTTGTTCCACCAGTCCATTCCCATAAGATCATTAATTTAGAAATGGTTGGCCTGGGGAGCCACTTACCAATCATTGGAGTGACTGTTGCTCTTTTTAACACAATTTATGCTTCTCCAAACAGTGCTCACATTCCTCTTCATTCAGTGTTTGTCAAGTATGGGAGGAAATGTTTGTGGCCAAACTGACAGAGGAAGAGGGGTATTAATGTTCTTTTTGTGCACAAGGAGAAAGTATGTTTGGTCTAATATAATTGTAAATTCCATGAAAAGAAAACAAAATTTCAAGAAGGAACAAAAATAAAATATTGCTGAGAGAATGCAGGCAATGTGTGACTGTTTTCAATAAAGAGTTAAAATCCTAAGGCTAAATGAGTTATTCTCAGAAGATATTAGATTCTGAAAAGCTTTGCAGAACATTTTGCATTGTCTTATCACTGAGTTTTGAACAATTAAGCGGCTCAAGTGGTTCTTCAAATCTAGGGCAACTTCTATTAAAGAAAAAGGATGAAAAGAAAAAAGATATTGTAGGTTCAAAAAAGGTTTTCCATACTTGGGGCGAAAAAAGGTTATAATGAAACAGCTAAATTAAGAGGAATAAGACAGGAAAAAATAAAGAAAGAAAGACAAGATAGAAGAAAGTTCAGATTTTCTCCCATCTCTCATATGCCTGTTTATATTCTAAGAGTTTTGAACTGTTGTGAGTGCTGACAATGGAGAATTATGTTTTGAATGAAAGAAACCTCTAAGTCCTTCAAAAAAATGAAAAGTTTTTTCAGGCATTTGCTCTACCCTTTCTCTTTCTTACACTAGGAAACCAAAAGACTGTATCACTGGAAGAGTAGCATCTCAGGTATCTTCTAGTCTAAATAAAAGTAGGAAGAACCAGAACACAGTTTACATCCCAAAATATTGTTAATAATATTTTCAGGTTCTGCTAGTCAAGGAAAAAAAGCAAGTTTATGTGTTGAGGCACTCTCATTATGAAATGCTGTATGTTACATGTAACACATTTTATATTCCATTTTCTTTACAAAGAAACAGATTGCATCTGGTTTGGGATTTTTGTTCTCTTTTTTTCCTACCATGTTTTAGTTTTAGTTATTTCACCTATAGTCTATTAATGATGCACATTCTTTGGAAGACCTGCATGAGAACAGCCTGGAGGAAGAGCATAAATACCATGATGTGTTTTTTATTCACTTGACTCTCTGCCACAGAATAACGTCGTAGGAAAATTTGTTTATAATGTACTCTAGTTACCTTTGTTTCTGTGTGACATAGTTATCTAGAATCTCTTAATAATACCCTGAAGGCAGTATCGAAGATCCAGATTTCATCTGCCTTTGTAAGCACCAGATGTAGTAAAATCTATATAGTCCCTCTTTTGCAGCTCTGAGAGTAGAAAACAGTCCAGCCAGCTACTGCTGTGTGACCCACAGTTAATAATGACCATTAGAATATTCAGAAGTAATATTTAGTCAGAAACAAGACTGTCTGAGATTGTCACCTTTTAAAATTTTTTTTTCAGGGAGATAAACTGTTCTTTGAAGGTGATGGAGATCCATTTATATTACATGTACATCGTCATAGTTTAATCTAGCTGACTAAATGAAATTGTTTGCACAGGGTGAAACCTGGACTTTTCTCTACATTCACAAATGATGAAACCTTGTTCATTTTGACAGGCTGGAAGAAGCTCAGCCCAGTGTTTCCACTTTAGTCTAAAACAGGTAAGTTTTAATAATTTTTAGCAGTTGTGTATATAGTCCTCAAACATGCTAAGGAGATGCTAATGGGAGAAACATCAGGGCCTGTTATTTTAGAAAGTTTAATTATACTATTTAAAGAAGTGCATAAAACCAGTGTTACTGAGTGCTATATGACCTTTTTACCTAAGTAATAAAACTCTAAGCTCCACTAGCTTATTCACAGCCCTGGTGGGAACAAATTGTCTTAGAAATTTGTGTTCTGCCTTTTCAGTTTTTCATTCTTTTTTTCTGGAATGTGCAACAGAGATCTTGCAAAAGACACATTTTTACCTCTTCAAGAATTTAAACATCTTGAAAGGGATAGAGTGAATAGTCTGGCACATCTAAGTCCTATCTTCAACTCTGCATCAGATACGGAATAAAGAGAATCAGTGCAAGTTTCCTTCTTTGTTGTAACTGGGAAGTTAGACAATTTACTTCTAGAGAATATACAATGGGTTTTTTATTAGTTTTTTCTGAGATATGAAGTTGTTACATGGACATGGAATGAGAGACTGTGACCAGGTCACAGTTGATCAACAGCCTCAAAATACAAACATGGAACTAATTTTTTAAAATACATATACCTCATTAATCTCAGTGAAAAGTGCACATTAAGATATCTATAATAACACTCGATAATTTGATTTAAACTCTCTGTCCTAACAGTTCATAATCTCCTAACCCATCCCAACGTCCTTGTCTTTGATGTGTTGCTTTAGCAATGTCAGTTGTAAAAAGTAATGAAGGTTATTCTAGCTGAGCTACAGAAATGTTCACTTCCAATTAAGAAAGACATATAGAGCTCGAAATCAGAGTCCACAAACCATCATATATATGGTCATATATACTGTGTCAAATATAACCTGGATCAATGCCTGGTACAGGGACAAAGATATAAGAACTGCAGTGGAATAGTTCAATTTCAAGGAGTTACAAATATAGAACTTGGCAAAAAGGATCATAACAGCACTGCTAGTCCACAGGAAACCTTGTAAGAACAGCAAATGATTTTGCAGTGGAAGATGAAGAAATTAGTAGCCATGAACAAAAGGAATGCTAATTTTAAGATCAAGATAGTTGTGCAAGACAATGTAATGATGAAAATAGTGATGGTAGCCACATGTGAAAAGCCAAAGGCAGAAGTATACAATATTCAGATAGTAGAGGAGAAGGTTATTCCTAATATAAGGGTTACATGAAGTAAATTTAAGGGGGGAAATTAATTAGGAAATACACAGTTTATTACTCTACCACTAGAAAAACTATTCCCAGTTCTGTTTAGATACTGGTATGAAGATCTTGGTTTCCTCAAGCAGATTTATTCACTTTGGGCCCCCTGATCCTTTAGCAGTTAAAAAAAAAAAAAAAAGGTGAATTATCAAAAGAAAGGCACTTAAATAGAGAAGACAGCTACCCCATTTCCAGTCAGAAGACCTCCATTTTGCTCTACATTTGAGGGAAGAGAATCTGGATGGATTCACTGTTTGGTGATGATGGAATGTGTAATAAATTACTAAAATAGACACATTCATTGATTGTGGGACCAGAAAGCAAAGGATTTTATTTTACATATACAACCAGAAGAACTAAAATTTTTAAAGAGCGTGATGTTGTCCACTACTAAAAGGAAAGAGATTTGGCAAGATATGGCAGGTGTTGAACATTTTCCTGCAACTGACGTACCAGAAGGATTCTGGCAGGTGTTATGAGGGGAGAAAAACAGAGCATTAAAGACTGTCCACCCAATTGCTAAAACCTTTCTAATTTTCACAAGATCCAATGATTATTAAGTATTATGTATTTGATTTGAGGTGAGGGGGGAGGAGGGAAGCTATTTCCTTTTGGTTTGATTTTAGGCTGCTATCTCGTAATTTTTCTGGGACTACACTAATTTCTTTCTTATTGTGAAATGAAGAATAAACTTTGCAACTCCACAGCACTTGTGCTTTTATAGACCTATATCATGTTTTTTTCAATTATCTGTTAAGTTTTTTTGTATGGGCCACTTCCGAACTCTGAGCACTGAACTGTTCTGAGACCCTATTGCTAATATTCCATTATAAAAAATTGTTATTTAATGCTACACTTTGCTTCCTTTCAACCAATAATTAATTCACAAAGATCTTTCCTATTATCTCCTGGTACCGTTCTTTACTAAGGACCTCTAAGGAAAGACCTCATATTCAGGGAAGCTTTTTGAAAATCTGAGTGTATTACACACTGTGAGAGTAGAGATTAATTGCATATTGATAATGGATTGATCCTTTGTGTTAGCATTCTGTACGACTGTTTGTTCTGTTTGTTGTTGTTTGGCTGGGAATAGTACCTTTAAGACTTTTTAAGGATACTAGAACTCTTACTGATTCTTTAGGAATTTTGTTGCACCTAATATCCAGTGATCATGAACTACGTCAGGCGTTATAAGAAGAAAGTTTTTGTCAAACTGATATTGAGAGACACCTAATCAGCATCATAATGGCTCTCTAACTCTTTGAATGATTGAAGATATTTTAATTTTAGACTTTAGGAACAAAGTGGTTTATATGTTCTTGTTGTCATCTGTAATGCCTACATGACATACTGTGACCATAATTGCTTGCAAAACAAGCTGCACTGAAAATAGGTCTGGTCAAAAACTTTCTGACAAAGTGCATAAATCAAGAGAAGGCTATATTTTTATGACATTAATACAGAGGGAGTGGCTGTTGTTGATGGTGTTTTATCAAGGATTGTGAAAATCACAAAAAATATCCAGTTTTCAGAGATATTTTCACAAGAAAATAAAATCTGAAAAATTTTTTTAATTCAAAATTGAGTTTTTATAAGTTGGTTTTTAATCAATATTTTTTCAAACTATGGAAAGTTTTCTTTTTAAGTCAAAACATATTCATGAGTCCATGTGTCCCTTACTTAGCTCTCAAATAATTCTAAAATGCCATTGTGTGAAATTTAGGGGAGAAAAGATTTATATTATAGTAGTGATTTTAGATAAGCATAGATATAGGCCTCTTCTCCACTATTGTCTGGTTTTAATATCAAAGAGATCTTAGCAAAATTCTAAAAAAATACTATCTCAATTCTTAGAGCTGAAACTTCAGAATTTAAATTAGATGATCTAGTGTCTCATGTAACTGTAATTATCTACTCACAAGCACCAAATTAAATAAGACTTCCACAAAAAGCACTTCATTGTGGAATGTAAAAAGGTGAAGGAAGGAAGAAAGGGGAAATGCAATAACTGACAATAGTTCACTACAGACAAACTATCACTCCGCAGGATATATAAGTAAGAATCTAAGCCCATATCTTCCTAGAGGGTTGTTGATGGGATACTTAACTACTAACCTGGACCCAGACACAATACACTTGAAGTTAATTAGCCTGAAAGAATCTTGAATTTCGCAGGCTCTAACACTGATCTTAGAATAGGCTGTTAGGTAGGGAAGTCTTTCCTAAGTAAAAGATGATTTAGAAGACCCTAGCAGTAGCTGGGTTTTGCAGACGTCTGTTCCATCCTCCCACCCCGTGGTGACTTCAGATCTTCAGAGTTGTTGCAGTATCTTTTCCACAAAAAAAAACCCAGGAATGCTTCCTTAAATTAAACTACTCTCTAATTTAACAAAATGCTTCACCATGCAAATTTGATCCAAAATCTGTATCCCAAGATTTAAGTTGCAGAATTAGCTTAGAGTGACCAAAACTTGGGACGCAGCTTTGCTGCACAGGATTTTCCAAACATGATCATCTCTTAGTTATGGTATGGGTTTCACAGAAGTAACCCAAATCTTAGCAAACACTGAATATAAATAAAACCTGCTTGATGTGTGCCTCACTCCTTTCTGTTCAGATTCCCTTGTCCTCACCCAATGACAATAGTGTGTTGGCACTGTTCTGGACCTCCATTTCCCTGCAACCCCCACAGAATAGCTGTTCTGCTCTGACTTAAGCCAACATAGGAAATGATTGAGTTCAAAACAATAACAAATGTCTCTAACACATCTGCTCATAATAACATTACTCACAGAAAAAGCAGTAATTTGTCGTAGCAATACGAGTGTACAGCACGGTAGTCTTAAAGAGGCACCTTTAAGTATTAAAATAAAGTTAGAAAAAATATATATTCCTTCATGTCATTTCTTCTTCTACAATGTCCCCATTTTCAGGACAGAATGCACTGTTTACACAGTCAAAGCTCCTTGGAGCATTTCCTTTTAAAAAGGTTACAGTCAATGTGACATGTTTTGGTAGCTGTCAAAGGAGCTTTTTAACTACAACACCCCACTACCAGAAGAAAGTATAAACTATCAAAGTACCTAGAGACTGTAGTCTGAAAAAAAAGAAAGTTGTGGGAGGGTAGGGGCAATAAGGGAAAGCTTCAGTAATATAAAGCCATGAACACTCATGTTTTCATTTGAAAGTACATGAACAAGAGTGTTTATTTTAGCCACTTAAAACAACAATAACTAAGTCAGGAAAGATCATTATACTGGAATTAAGGAAACTATGCATTTATAAAAACAGTCTCCAATAACAAAGTCCCTTCTGGAGAAATGCTGCCTTCTCTGCTAAATGGTAAGCGATCATTTTGTGCTGAGCTAATTATTAGTAGCTTGAAATGGACAGTTAATAAAGTGCAATCCTATAAAGTTTTCACTGTTCGTGATAGCGTTACTCTGTCCCTAAATGTATGGAGATTTTCTTTCTTTCCCCTGCTGTTTCTTTCCAGTGCATTTTTAGAAATCAGTACATTTTGGCCACTGTCAATTTTGTATAGAAAGAAAAAACAAGCGAACAATGAAAGCAACAGCCAATGTAGAACTGCAGCAAATCCCATAAATGAGTGATAATTTTACAAAACTAAATCCTGTTTACTTACCAAAAAAAACCCCCAACCTTAACAAAGTAAGGACAACATTGGCAAATAGTGGATAAAGCTTTGGAGTAACAGTTTTGCAAAAATCACCAAAATTGATGAATGATGTTCCATATAAGTGAACATCATCAACAAGCAAACATTGGCCCTACTGAAATCTGTGCAGAACCAAATGGTTTACAAAATTACATAAGGTGTTGGTTTTGAAATTCTTTCCCTACTTTTAGGAAGCAATCTGCATGCTTTAGGAGGGAATATTTCTATAGAAACTTGCTCCTTCATGTAACTTGAACAAGATTTTTCCATCACAATCTTAGCTTAAGCACTTTGGTCATCAGTCAGTAACATAACATACAAAATATATCACTTTGAAAATAAGAAGTGTGTAAGTTTATGTTTTTCTGAATAAGGATTTAGTCAAGTATATGCTTGAACTTAAAGGCATGTGTTATTTGGCTGAATCATACCTGAATACTAAAGTTAGTGATTTAGATATGGCCTTACATGTTCGAAGGGAATCAGTACATACCAATCCAGATGTCAATGGTTGCTATTTTTATTTTTATGTAATGTATGCTTGCTGGAGAAATTTTATCTCAGTGTAATTTCTGATATAATTGCCCTGCAGATATTCAGTACTATTGAAAACATGCTTGTTCTGGTTTGGTGCCTAAATAGGAATTAAGGCTGTTATCCAGAGGCACATATGTGTGAAAACAGCAGCCTATGTCATTTCCACATTGTAAATGTACTTGTTTTCTCTGGGTTTGTAATAAATTCCGTAGTTCACATTAAAAAGTGTTTTTCCAACTTTTCAAGCTATTTTAAATCTGTCACTTGAAAACATTTTTTTGAACTGCTAATAATAAAATCACTCAGAAAAAGGCCTCCAAATTTTTTAATGATTTGACCCACAAAGCCACAATTGCATATTGTTTTCTTGGAGATAATTTAGTAACAGGTAGAAGGTATTTGAAAAGCACACACAGAGTATGTATACATCTAAATTAATGTGGTGCTTCCTGGGACTGTAACTCGTGCTGCAGCGGAGTTCTGTCCTTGCTTACATATTCAAGGAAGGTGATATATAACTATGTTATAAGAAACTTCCCTCCCCCCCCCCCGACAAAAAAAAAAAATAGGTGAGTGTAAAAGGAAAAAGTCCCTTCTTTTAAAACTTTTTACAAGTCTGTTGTAGAACTGTATTAATTTCACCTTGATACCAACCTTACCTTGAAGTCTAGCCCCCTTCTCCAGAGAGAAAGTGAATCGTGTCCATCCGCTTAAAATATAGTTCACTCTTTGAAAGAGTCTCTCTCTGCACATTGAATGGAGGAGTCTAGCAACTTGCTGCTCAAAATATATGCACACATTAGACATTTCAATGTCATAATATTGCGCAATTATGTGCCTAAAGTTGAATGGAATTAATGTGAACCTTTATATCTGTCTTCATATATAAGAACATCTTTCAATGAGTTGACAAGACAAACATGAAGCAATGCTCCTGCTGAAGAAGAATGTGGAAGATGGCTTTACAGGTCAAAGGTGGCTTTCTCTGTTTTGCAAAGGCAGGCTCAAGTTCAGAAAGTAAGCTCCTGGATAACAGTAGGAACTATTTAATTTTTTTTTTTAGTGCTCACATCCATACGTTAGAATTATGTATTGCTCTCTGTGCCTTCTGTATATCAACTTTAGATTTTTGTGTATGTGGGCAAGGGGAAGGAGTGTACAATGCCATATTTTATAACTTGAATCTAAACTCGCTGGTATCAAAGAAGAACTTTTCACTTTCTTCAGTTTAGGATCAGTTCCTTGCAGTTCTTTTCCTTCAGCCAGAAAATGTGGTCATATCTTTAACCTCAGAAGTTGGTACATGTCTTGAGCAGGGACAAAGGGCTTTGTGTGGCTGCTAGGTTTGATTTGTATCACATAATAACTACAGAGATGGTGCTTAAAAATGTCATCACTCTTAATGAAGTCTGGTAGTGGCAAGTTCGAGTAAACACAGCCCTAGTGTACTCTGCTGCTTGGAGGCAGCACTCTCAATGTTTGTTGACATGTTTGTCCAGTGTAAGGACTTGCCAACACTGGACTTCTTTTTAAGAATGATGAGGGTTTTAGAGATCTGTCTGGCAGAGGTTTGCAAATTTATTGCCAGTACAAGGAGAAGAATAAAGAGTAGGGAAATGACCCCATGAGGGAAAGTTTTGAATTCTAATGTCTGGTTTCTAAGTTGTGGTAGAAAGCTTGCTCCTAAAAACAGAAGCACAAAAGGAGAACCGAGCTTCTTTAACAAACATTTCACTTTTATTACTTCCTTCTCATCAATTCATTCCTAGCTCCTCTGAAAAAGATGGCAGAAATCCACAAGTTTACAACAAATTCTGCCTTTATTTGCAAGGGACAGAGAATTCTCAAGAGCAGCTCAGAGCTTGCTACCGCTTAGCGGATGGAAATACTATGGGTTATCTGAGGCTTTGAACTATGAATATTTGGCATTTTTTCTGAGCCACAAGAGAAGACTGAATATTAAAATGGACTCCCAAATGGATGGTTGGGGCAGTCTTGGTGAGAAAATAACATCCGATGGTGCATTTGTATTCCAAACACATTTACTTTAATTATCTGGATATAACTTTTTATGTGTTCAGTTTAGAAAACTATACTGGCAAGCACGTTCTACCAGGAAGAATACTCTTGAATAATACATTCCACCACAAATGCTTGAAAGTTACTCAACTAATCAACAAAAATACAGATTCTGCATTTATGGTTTACTTTGTCTTGTGAATATGCAAATCACAGCACATTCTCTCTGACTGTTTAAGAATATAAGCAAGCAATTCAGGGAGCAGAAAGAATAGTATATAATTGGAGTTGATAATATTCAAACTTAATTGATCAATAAAAAAATTAATTATATCCCACAGTGACTAACTATTCTATTTTCTCTTCCAGACACACTGATTGTAATATCTGGCCCATTTCAGCTTCATCACCTCCAACCTCACTTCCAGCCGTCTATTCTTTTCCAGCTAATATTGATTTTTCCATCCTCTTACCTCTTCTAAAACCTGTCACAAAACTATAGGACTGGATCTCTTCTCCAAGCCCACCTATCACTGGTGATCAGTAAACCTCTCCTCTTCTTGCTGCCCTTGTATAGCAGGGATATCTATGTCTCTTAAGATCTGCAACACAGTCACAGCTGTCCCTCTGACTTCTTTATTAAAATAATGGATAAGCTTTAGATTTTCTCCAAACATCACTGTTACCTCTTCACAAAATTCCATGGCTATTTTCAAAAGACAAAAATTTTAATTTTTGGTTGTGAATTTGTCTTCTTTTGCTCCCAGTCCCCTCACCTGCAGTGCTGCCTAATGCAATCTTAGTAAAAATCCATAATATTTACACAGAATGGTTTACAAACAATGCTCAGACCAAGAATTATTTATTTCAATACAATTTTTGAATACTTCCTAATTAATGAATTAGGACTTCCAAGAAAGCTTGTGGATAATTTCAGCTCTGTCTCTAATTTGTCTGATAGCTGCCTAACATGTTCTGATATATTGTCCAGCTTTTCAATCAGCCAAATCTGCATATCAGTTTTACTAAGATAATTACTCTTCTACAACAGAATAACAAAAAGGAACATTTTTAAAGATTAGTAATTATTATTATTATATGCATGGCTGAGACAAAGACCGGAGCTGCACTGTGATAGATAAATGGCCCCAACTTGCAGTTCATGAACATGTTGTAGACAGGGGCCTTGGCATTGTTCATGACCATAGGTAATTAAAAATTTAAAACCGGGGCTGCCATTGTTACAACTGAGACCAATGGAGGCAGTAAGTTTTTTCCATAGTTTGGTAGTTGTTCAACATTGTTGACCACAGACTACCAAAGCCCCGGTCCACTGGGTTAAATGGTGCATAAGAACTGAACAAAAAAACAATCTCTGTCTTGAGAGTCTATGTTCTAAGATATAATGAAGGGGAAATGATATATTTGCAGATACAAACAGGAAAGAATTTTCATTAGAAACATATATGGTTTAGTTTACGGTATCTTCTTTTTGTAAGCAGCTGCCTGTTCCTTGTTGCCATCATTGTCACTGTGCATCAGGCACCGTATCATCCATTGTTAATCACTCTCTGGCTAAAGGGCCGCTTACGTGCACTACGATCCTGCCTTTCCTACTTGCTGGAAAATGATAAAAAACAATGATCAAGTCTTTCTTTTTGTTTTACAGCATGAGAGAGATGTTTCAAGACACTTATGGAGTGATTTTCTCCATGGTTAAGGATTACAACAGTCTGCCCAGGAGAAAAAAGAAGTTTTGCTTGCATACAAAACCTGCAATACTTTCCCAGACTTTTTATCCTGTCAAATTGTTTATCTTTTTTTTTTTTTTTTTAATCAGGACGTACATATAAAGGTAGAGGGGATTACACCCTCAGCTGCACTACATGACCGTGAAAAAACAGGACACAATCAGGCTCACAGTTAAGCTCATAAAGGTACACTGTTGATAGGAAGTGTCAAGGACTAATGTTTGAATTCATATTCATAGGTCTTATACTAGGCTCATTTATATGCATCACAATATTCAGTTTTAGAATTTCAGATTTTTTTCTGCAGACTCATGAAAGGAAAATATTTCTCATTTCCTTACTCTCATAATTATTTAACATTTTAAATGAAATTAAACCTTTATGCATGCTCAAATCATTTTTAAAAGTGAGAATTTTGCTTAGAATGAAATCAGAGTCAAAAGGAAAGAGGGAGGACAAAACACAAAAACAGAAAACCCCAACAGTTTTCTTGACCTTTCAGTTTTTGATCACTTCCAAACCTAGAAATAATAATTCTCAGTAATGAGACTCACAGAATTTGAAATTAGAGACAAAGACACATACCTTTAAAGCTACTCATTTGCCAATACCTGTTTGATTCCAGATTGCATCTATATTCAGTCTTACTCTAAATGTTCTAGCTGATGTTACTTTATTTACCTTGGGTCAACTAGCCCACACTTTCTCTTGGGTGTCAAATATTTTTTGGAATCTGGTGTAGCTGACCCTTTCTATTATTTTAATCTAATATCTACTTTTATTCTCTCATGTTGCAACTACTGTTATCCTTGCTTTTACTTGTTAGGTAATTCTAGACAATTATCATATCCTCATCACTCCTTCCTCATTACTGAGCCAAGTTGCACATATTCAGCTTACTTAAAGTATTCTCGTAAATCATTCCTTCCAACCCCTTAATATTCTTTGTTGCTCTTCTCTGAGTTGCTTCCAGTTTGTTGACTTGATTTGAATGAGACGTCTCAAGTTTAAAGCAGTTGTATCAGGGACATCTCAGCAGTACATATCTTGCTTGGCAGCTCATATTGTAAGCCAGGTATTCAGCTATATTAGATTCTCATATTTCTTGTATACATTTGTATAACTTATGATAACAAAAGAAAGGGAAAAAAAACAGTTCACAGGTGAGCAAAAGAATTATTTTCACTAGTTCTGGTGATCACCTGGGGGAGTAGCTGAGACAAAATTGAGCCGTGCTACTTATGAGACATACACTGTGATGTGCTGTGTGTTCTGATGAATTTTGCAGTGAATTGCACTCATCTACCTTGTTTATCTAATGTAGCTGGCTGGCTGCAAAAGCTCTTCTGTGTGTCAAACTACATTAGCATGGTTGTCAATGTAAAATTAATTGACAAGCCTGGCAACTGGCAGACCTATCCCTTCAGGGCTTGGAGGTTAAACATCTGTCTGAAGTGATGTTTCCTAAAAAGCTTTACATAACTGCAGCAATATTTCAGGCAAGCACTTAATGTTTCAGCTGATGGAAGTCAGCAATGAAGAAAAGACAAGACACAGACACTTGAGGGGATGTGTTGGGTTATAGCTTGCTGACAGCCTCTCCACTGTACCAAAAGGTTATGATACTCAGGACATATAAGCTTTTAAGCTCTATCTCCTTGTCTGTATATGATTGCATTTGGTACAAGGTGTTAGTGACCCAGCCAATTTGTGGTATTTTCTACTGGATGAGTGTTTATCTTGAAATACTCATTTCTTACCCATGGGTAAAAAAGGTTAGGTCAAACTATTAATTGGAAGTTTTTATCAGAGAAGAATGGTAAGACAGAGAAACCAAGAGTCTTGATTCTTTTGAAACTTTATTATCAACCTACTATAGGTGTGGCCCAAACATCTTAGCCAGAAAGCAGTGATGGTTTCTGCAACTGGATTAATAACCCTAAGATTTTTTTCCTTTCTTTCACTAAAAATAGGCTTTTCATGACATGACCCATTTTATTTTAAGGTAGATTGTATAACATACATATACATATGTAAGACATAAATAACATGTTTAGATTGATAATGCCTTGGAAGCTCTTGTTTCTTTCACTCGCTTCTATTTCAATTTAGAACTAAGTGAGATCATAAGGCAGCTTATCATCTTCAGTTTCGTCTGATGCTGTTGTATAGCCAGTTCAGCCCATATCTGCTTTGAGTTAATAAAAAAAAATGTATACTCTCTTCTGAAAGTTCATCAGTTCAGAAGCCTAGGTAGAGATTAGGAACCACACCTACCCTCAGAGTTTTACCTTTGAGTCCTGTTGAAGGCCCCTTCCTGAACAACAAGGGAAGCAGGACTTTACATGTTCTGCCCCTCTACCAAATCCTGAAGACATCCAGATAATACTCTGGTGTTTATTTCTGAAGTCATGCAATATGTTAGTGCAACAAGGTATGTGAAGCAGCAGGTCCAGTGTACTTTCTCACCTTGGCTGAAGTCAGAGTAAACATACAGCAAAATAATGCTTGAGTTACAAATAATAAACTAAATAACTTCTTTTTATTTCAATACTATTTCAAATGTCAGAAATACAGTAAGAGTTTTAAGTTGTGTTCACAAGGAGTCAGAATTTTTAAAGCATATATTTGAGTAAAGTAGTGAAGATGATTCAGGGATTTTTAAGGATAAACAACTAAACGAGTATAACAGGTTTTGTATTTCTTACTCATACTTACTTACTTGCTTACATTTATTAAGTCTGTGATGGCTTCTCCCTAAAGGAAGACTCTAAATGTCCAAAGTCTCATACTTCTTTTTTTGAGTAAGTCTCATTCTGCTCTTTCCAAGTCTAGCTGTAGTCTTAAAGGATTGGCATGCCTTCCTCATCTTTTGCAGTTCATCCATTGCAGCTTGCAGATCATTCAGCATCCCATCTTCCCTGGAGGAAGTCTTATAATAAGAATTCATGTGGGATAGGAAATCTTTCCATCATTAGAATACATATTTTTATAAAGGAAAAACAGATCATCGATTTATGTCCAAGCCCTAAAGTCTTAAGTGAATTGCCTATGGGAATGCACAGTCGGATGTAGTTAGCCAAAAAACAGTCTGGTCATCAAGACTGTTTTATTTATTTATTTAATTAAATTCTCAGTGCAAGGACAACCTCAATTAAAGTCAAGTCAAGTAATTAAACCCACAAAAAGTGGCAGTCACAGGTGTGAGACTATGATACTGTTCTTTCTTTTTAAGCCATTGTTACCTTGGGGCTTAGCATTTCTGCTGGTTTCTGTGTTTACAAAGACCTTTTGATTTTAAAGCCGTGAGCATATTGGCAGTAGCTATGTGAAGAGTTGTTAGTTTGAAGCATGAAGTAGTGACTACACTGGGGAATACAACAAGAAATGTTAGCTTTGTGCATATGGTGGTTTCATTTATTTATATAAATACATCATATATATTTGGTAATCCTGAAGACACTGTTATAGATTTCATTACCAAAGCAACAAAGTACTTCTGCTTACAATCTTCTTTTTTTTTTTATTAAATATAAAATAGGGCTACAGAGGGAAAAAAGACAAAATCTAAAAATTCACTTCCAATGCTCAGTGCAATGCTTGATTTCTAGGTGCCTGTACCTAGTATGAAATTCATAGTTTTAACTTATGCCACATGGGAGATCTGAGCACCAAGAGTAGAAATTCACAATAGCTAGCAATTCAGCCTCCTTACATGTGGTGCCATCTGAGTTGGCTAGCAGCTGCCTCTAAAAAAAAAAACATTGAAAGGAATGAATGTACACTGGATGCTGGTGAGAAGTTGAGATACCCCACTCAAAGTTCAAAGAAAAAAACTTACCAGCATCTAGAATTTATAGCCTTGAGTTGTTCTTTCTAATCTACACCCTTTCTAGCAAAAATTGCAGAAGGATCACCCCTACTGTTTGGGTGGAGATTACTGAAACAGCCACTGAAAGATAGGAGGCAGACAGTTCAAAGCATCTAATTATTCTTTTTCGGTGATTAACATCACCTCCTGTAGAGCAAAAATGGTTTGGAATGGCCTTGTTTTTGTTGGAATTGAAGAGGAAAGTAGAGTATTTTCATCTTCCTTTTTCAAAACACATAGATTTATTGAAATTTTTGGCAACAGATGTTAAGCTGTCAAGTCACCAGCAAAATGCAGAACTGAGAATAGAGGCCAATCTGTTAAATGAAGCCTTGCCTTTGGAAACTCAGGAATCTCAGTATCTAAATACTTATTTTTTTAAAGAAACTTTTTGCCTCTGCAATATAAGGCTTGTTTTCCACAATGGCCTTTGATGGTGAAATCTAGCCACAGAATGCATTGGACAGCCTAGGAAATAATTTGAACTGTGAAAACAGATCAACATTTGAATCCTGTCTATTTTGGAAACATGATTTGATGAGTGATAGGGGAACTTTTCAATGTTCAGAGGCTTGGAGTAGATAAACATAAAGATTGAAAGAGTGAAATTCTGGCTGTAACAGAGTAATTTGAATTTTCTGTAGCCCATCTAAACAAACCAGTCTCTTGGAACCAATCTCAGACTTTGTGTTTGCGGAACTAATTCCATTGTGTTCATTTGGCTGCTGCTCATCTATACTGGAGTTGAGTTTAACCCTATCAGGTTGCAAAGTTGGTAGGTATCATACTTCCTTACTCCCTTTTGCTCCTTACTTCTGATTCTTCATTGAGGACAGAAGGGGCAAAATTTACAATAAAGAGCAATGAATTAATTTAGTGTGTTAGGATTTTTTTCCACATAAAATATGGAAAAAAATCGTACTATCTTAGGATGCACTTCCTCACTTTCCTAGGCCATTTGCCATGATTTTGTTTGCTTGTTTGAGAATATTCTCTGCATGTAGAAATGGAAAGTCTTTCTAACTTGTCATCCCTCTGATTGCACATGTAGAAATTCAGAACAATCTCCATTATTAGGCAGGAAAAACAAAAGAAAGTTGCCCCTACAGAAAAGCTAGGAGAATTCCCACCTAGGGCTGGCTCCGCTCCTCTTCCAGTCCTCCATGTTATCATGGCAGAAGAACAGTTAATATGGCAGCAAGGGAAGTTAGGGCAACCCTGCTATAATCCTGTCATTATAGTCATCATCTGGGTAGTTACCCAGAGTAGCCCAACACCTTCTGGAAGGCAACAGAGCTATAAAATTCCCTTCTTTTCCCTTTCAAATGTGTCAGCATGGACTGATGATGGATATTCTGCACATAAAAATCAATGTATAAAGCATGTGTAAAAATCTCATTATAGATGGTGAGAAAAAAAAAAAAACACAACAATTTGTATTCAGTATCAATTCCTGATTTCATGACCAATTATAACTGCAGGTTTTGTGTATGGTTTTGGCAGGGCTGAACTGGAGTTTATCATCTGAACATTTTGCATGGATATGCTCACACCTTTCAGTAAAGCCTTATAGCTTATGTTCATTTCTAGTTTATTTTCACTTTATTAACACAGTGTAATTAAAAAGCCTTTATGTGTGTGTATAAATGTATAGGAGTCACAAGAGAGAAGTATTTCTCTCACAAGTCCTGGAAATGAAAGTGAAATTCCTGAGGACAGAGAGTAGTATAGTAGAAAAATGTCTGTGAGCTTTGTCATTATGCCTGCTAGAGCATGGTGCTATGTGCAGCAGAAGAATATTTCTTCCAATAATTGAACACAAGAAGGTTTGTTATGATTTCTTCTGACGATGCAACAAAAGGAAAGCAGAAAGATAAAAAGCAGAAAAGAAGATCTGAAAAAAGTTAATTATCTTAAAGTAACATCTCAATAATTGAGATCACATCTATATGGTCACTCAGTTATTGTGCTAGGTCTGCATTAATGATCTGACACGTGATAGGGGATACTAAATCCCCTGTCCTTAAGATATGAAAAACTTTCAGAACATGGCACAGCTGAAGATTAAAAAAGGAAAGAAGTACTTTCTGGACTCTCTTACCTGTTCTTAATTCTATGTGAGTACCATCATCCTAAATGAAAAGTAGTCAAAGTATTCCCAAAATGTATCCCTCTCAATTGCATGTGGTAGCAGATTTTGGTTCCCCTCAGTCTTGCCCTATCTTCTCCTTCTGTTTCCATGAGTGCTTTTCACTTGCTTTTGAGGGGCACACAGCCTTGGTTTTATGATCACCTTTACCTCAGTGTAATTGTTTCAATGTGCTCACTATAGCTTTAATACTTCAAGCCATAAAGTTTAAGGACTTCAGAGAATTCACCTGAATGGAAAGAGCTGGTGATGGTTGAAAATGATATACACTACTGTTAATTTAAATAAATACAAATCAACCTGCAGAAGTGTTGTCCAGATGGTTTGTTTCTTTAGCAGAAATAATGGGGTGGGTCGCAAATCCAGAGTTCATTAAGATTTAAAAAAATCCATTTGCTAAAGAGAAAATGCAAAAGCTGCCAATAAAAGCTTTTGCACAGCCACAAGAATACTGCTTTCAAACTTCTTGAATTTTTAATACATTTGGGAAGAAGGGAGAGGGGAGGAAGAGAATTAATACATATGTTTTCAGGGTGAAATATTTTGACATTTTTAATGGACTCCAAAATGCAAGCTCTGAAGCTTCTGTACCTATTACAGAAGTAATGCAGTTATGTCATTTAAGTTCAAACAGAGAGAGTTTTTTCATTGCCAAAGAAAAATATCTCACCACACAACTTAAGGAACATTTTACCTGGCTAAAATTTCCATCCAATGCCAAAGAATACTTGAATCTCCTTTTTAAATATTTTTTTTCTTCTTTCCCTTGTCATCAATTTTTAATGTTCAAGGAGAACTCTTTCTGTGTGCATTCAATATCCTCTAACATGAAGACCATCCACAAACTTACATTTGTCAAATGCATTTTCTTAAATACCAGCACACCTTTTTTATTGTACCTCAGAAGGATATATTCTGCAACAGTGCATGTAAGACTGGATGGCAGTAATCCTGATGCTATAGTCAAATACCAAAAGTTATATTTACCTTGGTGTTGCTTCATTTTCATCAAGATTTACTAGTAAGAGGATTTCTCCCTTTTTCCTTGTGCACTCACTTCACTTAACGGTCCTCATCCTCTGTTGAATGAAGTATCCTTATTGCACTGGTTGTTTTCACTGCAACTATATCTCATTATAAACTTGTGTTCAATTTGCTTTACATTTACATTATTTACATTATTATAACAATATTACTGTTTCCTGGGTAGTTATAGCATTAGGTATTATCTGTTATTCAGATCATCGTACTGAGCTGAATTTTTTCTAGGGTCATTTTATAATGCTTTAGCTAATGAATCTCATCTGTTCTCGTTTATTTGATGTATTGCTGCATTTTCACTGGTATTCACAAATTCTTCCAAGTTATTCTAATTTGTAAATGTAACTGTTAACTTTTAATTTCTCTTTCTAAACTATTTTTATGTGTGCTAAATAAGACAGACACTATTACTGATTACTGCAGATTGAAAACATTAAAAAATTGCAAGTAACTAAATTGTTTACAGATTTGGTCAGATGTATTTAATTTTGGTTCTTCCTACTGTTATGAAAGCAGTGCTTTAAAAGACTGACATACATAACATATTTTTATAGCTTCCTAAAATATTCTGTCATTGCACACACACACACATATATGTATATATGCACATATGTATGTATTTATGACACAGTTACCTCAGGAAAATGCACTTGTGACAGGGAAGATGGCAAAATAAAGAGGTTTGAAGTTTTAAGGAGTTGACTGTTGGCTGGTCAGTTACACCTGAAAAATAAATAATATGTGCTTTATTAGACTGATGTGAAGTGATTTACCATACATGCTCCCCAAAAAACATGGTCATGAAATTATTTCTGTCATGCAAATCTGTGGTTTTGCATATAAAAATAGATGCTTGTACACATTTGCCTTACTAATTTAAGGAGGATCAGAGAAAATCTGACCTACCTATTGATTAATCTGTCCTTCTAATATAATGGCAAACATTTTTTCATCTTTAATAGAAAAATATAAAGACAGGTTTTCTAGACATTGGGTAGCTCAGCAGGGCTGGTGTCATTATTACACTCTTCTATTCCTTCTTCTCCTTTGTGTGAGTCTCTATAAGAACTTTTTTTTCTGTTGTGATTTCAGTCTCGTTTACCCTTTTGGTCGAGGTGTTCATGCTACGAGGCAAAAATCCCAAACTTACAAAATATTAGGAAGATTCAGCAAGAGAGGGAAACTCTTAAATGCCTGACTGTTGTAAGCATACTCACACCTTATTTTGTTATGAACTTTGTTTTATATCGAGTATAGCATTACTCTTTCTCAGATAAATACAGAAACTTATTTTTTCATAACAAGCTGATATTCTAATAATTGGTTCATTGAGGAATACATGCAGTTGCCCTTTTAAAGTGTTATACAATAAACGTAAATGTAAATGTAAAAGGTGTTACACAATAAATAGGCTTTAAGCCTGGCACTTTTTTTTTAATTACTTTTCAGTTCCTTCTCATAATCTTCTGCTATTATTTAGACTAAAATAATATTATACCAATGTCAATCATAGGGTGATAGGCTTTATTCTGACACTGTGTAGAGTCAGTAAACACATCTATTTAAAAGGAGAACTGGATCTTTAATGTCATACTTTTATTCATCATACCAAATAGGCATAATTGTCATGTCCACATATTTGGTAACACATATTTGGTTTCATTACAGCATTTTCATAATGGCTGTATTTGTCTGTGTGAAATATAAATATATTCTCCTTTTGATGGAGTTAAAATGATCTAATCTCCTGTACTTAATTAATGAATTGACCTATAGGATAAAAATTAACATGCATTGATTTAATTCCAGACTGCACTGTTTCCAGCTCAGGTTATTCTAATGAGCTAAATGCTTTCTATGTGTATATATACATAAATATATATAGGGAATAAACTTAATAAAAATTCAATATTTGTTTTAGGTGAGCCTTCCAAAGCAGCTATTATCTTAACCACAAACATATTCCAGCCAAACCTTGTGAAAAGCAGTGTTTGCATCTTTCTTTCTTTTACAAGAACAAGACCTTCAGTATATATTTTGAGAGAAAAGTATACTTGTAAAAAATTATTTTCTAAGCTAGAATGAGAGGGTGTCTTGCAAACAGGAATTCCTGGCTGTCTACTGCTATTCATAAGTAATCAGACATATCTCTATTCTTCCACCACTTCTCCTCTTTGCCAGTAATGCTAACCCCTGAAAGTCATTCTATGGGGTATCTATTTTCCTGACCATCAGAGAAGCCATGTGTTAAAGAAGGGTCCCTTTGATTAAACTTGTGAAGGATCCTTCTTATGAACTTTGACATTACTGAAGCTGTAATGTTTTACGCCATCAGACAATCTGAAGCACAGTCTGCCCAGCCAAGGATATGGTAGAAGCAGTAAAATAAGAGACTTCTCCTTGGTCTTGCGGAATGTTCATGCCATTCTGAGCACACTAACTAAAAGTATTCTTTATACAGAATTACTTTTGTGTATCTGTTTTAAAAACACACATATTCAACATTGGTTTGGCAGCCTGAAGAGCTTCACCAGAGCATGTTATAGAACACCAAAGTATTAATCCTGCTCCATTAATATTACCTAAATCCTCCTGGGAAAAAGACATCCCTGGTGGTGAAACATTTGAACAGCCTTCAACATGTACATAAATAATATCATTGACAGCTCTTTATCACACACAGGTTAATTTGAGGATTTATATTCCTGGGCCATCTAAGACAATGTTTTAGCATTAAAATGTGCATAGCACAGTGTTCTAAGATAAAATAAAGCCTAACTACAAAAACAACCTTTGTGGTGTTTCATTTTTCCTCCACCTAAGACTACAACAGTTCCTTTGACCTTCTTTTATTCCATCATTTCATAACTTTTCATTTTTACTCTCACTTCTGCTACTTGCCGGGATATTTGTATAGACCTTTATATAGAGATATGCGGCCTCTTTCTTCTTCTTCTTTCTTCATTTTCTTTATTAATGTACAATTTAAGGTGCATAAAAAAAAAATTGGGGGAAGGTATGCAGAGGATTTCAAACAATGAGATGATATAACATTTCTCGAATAAGCAACCCAAAATTAAGGTAAAATCACTTACAAAAGGGTCACAACAAGTGTTATGAATGTAATTATTTTCCTAGCAGAGGAAGAAATTATATGTAAATGCCAGTAAATAGTTCACAGGGGAAATACATAATACTCTGTGTGTGTGCGCCTTTAACAAGAGTTTTGTCTGTTCTCCAAGTTTATGAAGTAACACAACCATCCTTTCTTTAAGAGAGAAGATTGATAGACAACCCAAACATTTTCTCTTACACTGTCACTTAAAAGTTGGTAATTCATCGTATTTAGAGTATTGTAGCGAAACATATTGCTACCTGATTTGAAGTATTCAAGAGTATCAAGTCAGTGAATATTAATGTTAATAATGAGTAGAGTTACAGGTAAAAGATGGAGTGTTTCTGCAAGAACTTTTGTGAAGAAAGATGCTTTGGGAATCAAAGCACCAAAGGAAAAAATGGATCACTAGGTTTCATTTATTCTGTATCCTATAGGTATCTCAGTTTTGAACATTGCTCAGTTACTGACTTTGTCAGCTCAATGTATCCAGTTGGAAAAATTCAAACGTCTCTTGACCTTGCTAACTTTTGTCAGGAATATTCTCTTTTTATGTGTAAACACACACACAACATCTACAGCATCAATATCTGATCTTTATAGTTTCTATCTATGACTGTAAACAGAATAATAATAATAATAATTTTTATTACTGTTTAGCCAATGAAATGGGAAGTATACATTGGAGATATACCCATTGATATATGTTGACATCTTTTGCTGAATATTGACAAAGGCTGATTTTTTTAAAAATTAGAAAATAAAGTGTCTGTTACAGGAGAATCTACAGAAATAAAAACAAAAAGAAAACACAAAACAAACAAGTGGAAAACAAAACAAAACAAACCCAAAATTAAGATGGTTAATATAAAGATATAAATTTTAAAAAACATTGATCTTCTTTGAAAGGAAAGATAAAATAATTAATTTTACATTATTTTCTTTTGTTCCGATTGGGGTTTTCTTTTATTTTTAATCTGTTGTTAAAACAGTTATTTCAGTGGAGCTGGACTAACCTATTACTACAGTAACAGGGTTCTGAGTTAAGCTTTCATCTATGTCTGATTCTGAACAAACATTAATAAAATGCTTCTACTCAGCACTGAAGTTGTGCAGACTTCAAAGTGTCAAAGAAATTAACATGACATTTCACAAATATTATATGTATATGCACATGCAGTGAATTCATTTGGGTTGAATTTTAATAATGGAACATGAAGTAACTATGGGAACTAGCTTTTTACAGACTATTTGAGGAGAGTAATTTTCGGATAACAAGTACAACTGAGAAATTTTAACTGAATTGTCAATTTATGGTGTGCTTAATTGTACCTGATCTTGGTCTCACTATTATAGACAAATTTTCTCATCTTACCTTCTAATCAAGACAGTGATTACATCTCCATGGGTTATTTAGGATGCAGGAGAGGGCACAAGCAGGAGAAAGGGTTAATCATAGTGTGAGAGCACTGTCCCAGAAGTCCTCAAAAAGAATGAAGCCTGAAAAATAGACACAAATGTATCCTACCTTTAAAGATCCATAGAGTTGCACTATCCTTGCAGGAAGCATCTCCCCGTACTAAAAAAGCAGCTGTTCTCTGTACGTTAAATTTTTGGTGATCTTAAGATATGACTAGTACTTTAAAGAGTAGCCTTGAGAATGTAATGCCCAAGAATGAGAGGACATACAAAGAAAGATTCTTACACTCTGTCTCCCACTTACTCTCCAGTGATTCCTGACAATTAATCCTATCATATAGGGAAGATTTCAACATTTTTGTCTCAAATTGGGAAAAAAAAAAGGAAATACTAAAACTTCTTTTTTATCAAATAAATATCATATTTAACTGTGAAGTTTGTTGTTCGGATAATTCACCTTTACAATTTCCCTTTAAGTGAATTGCTGCTGGACTATTTCTCTGGTATTGTACTTCATTTAGTTGCCATAGTGTATTAGCAAAAAATGTTTAAAAAATTATGATAATTTTTTAAAAAAATGCTGATTGACAGGAAATCACCCATTGTTTCTATTCCTCAGCCATTTCAATACAATCTGTCCAGTACAGGGCAACTAACACATACAAAAAGGAAAAAAAAATATGTAGACTAGATGTTATTACAGATAAAACCTGAAAATTGAGAGATTAGGCAAAACCATATAGTCCAGATCAGCACCTCCAGTTATCAATAGCTGCAGAAATGTCAAAGACTTGCAAGAGTATTAGGCTGGACAAATAGGGAACTAAGAAGTCCCATATGCAGGAAAATGACGGTTCTTGAGAGTGCTTTCAAAACCTGACAAAGCATTTGGCACAATAAGAGTAAGAGGCACTAGAGAAACTCTGGAAATGTGCATGGAATTGTCATGTTTCTTGGCATTTCTTCAAAATGATTTTGGAGCTTAGAATTTTTTTTTTCTTTCTAGAGGCTTACCTAGAGTCCTTTCTCCTAATTTTATGTAGTATTTCACATTATTGCAAGTGTTCTATGGCTCCAATATAACACCATACCACTACCAGGCAGTGAAGCTTAGCCCTTAGATACATCCAATATTCTCTCTGTAACAGCTTTTTGGAAACTCACATGAAGTCATCACTTAACAGGTTATACCTATGCTGATGTACTTTATTTTTGCTCAGCTATAGAGTGCCTGAGTCACAGAAGCTGTTTAATAGAGTTGGCATCCAGCAAGCAATAAGCTGCAATTAGTCGATTTAGCATTTTTTCTCATCAAGTGCGATTTCTGTTTTAGAGGTTAACATGACAGTCTCTCCATGAATTAACTTTAGCTGAGAAGAAGGCAGCTGCTGTTTGAGAAGTGCATTTGTAGTCACTTTTTAACATTGACAATTTACACTTCCCAGTGGCACGGAAGAGAATTGCTAGTTCGAGAGACTGCTGAAAGATATATTGATAGATACATGGAAAACTGTTGAAAATTGCAATTTTCCAATCTGTTTTGGGGAAAAAAATAATTCAAGTTCTATACAGGTAGAATACAAAATTGGTCAGTACAGGCCATTTTATAATTAAAGGATGACAGAAAATTAAACCCTCAGTCTTTACTGGTGCAATGTCTGAGATTACTGGTTTTCAAGGCATGTAGGACTCAAACATTTAAATACCACATGTTCAGTTTTACCTGGAAATTAAAAGACAACAGGTGCAGCAACATATAGTAAGGTTTTTCTGGCAAGAAGTGTTCAAATAACAAATGAGTGTATATATTCTGGACTAGCTGCTATATTTAAATAGTGTTGAAATACAGAAATGAAAGATGCATGAAAACTTACAGTATTTTGATTTTGAGATGACAAAGACAGCAGTTGCGAGATCTGTATCTAATGAAGAATACCTTGGACCAGATTTCTAAAGATAATTAAATGACTAAAAGTATAGAAGTTCTGTTGAATGAGATTAATAAAAGTACTTCAGTAGCTAGAGTGCCAGACTGTCATTGAAGCTAGGGTTGTCAGTCCTACTGCAAATTCTACTGAACATACATTCTAGACACATAAAAAGCTTCAGGAAATCTCGACCTTTACTTTTGCCGATAACACAAAAAAAAAAAAAAAACCACCCCAAACCTCTAGAATCTGCTACTATGCAAGAATCTCTTCATTTCTAGTATTTCAACAGCACACTAAAGCTCTGGTTTTTTTGTTTCTAAAGATTTTTGGCTGTTTCTGGGTGCTTATTGTCCTGCACATGAAAGAGTAACTGATATATCCAAAGCAGTGTATTTTTCTAAGGAGTCTGCTTGTCCAAAACAGTGCAATTTCATAAGAGTTCTGATGAAAAAAATTGTTTTCTTTCATGTTTCGTATAGTCTTGGTGAATACTCAATTAGCTAGTTTTATAGGCCTGTCCTCCAGAGCCTTCTCTAAAGATGAAAATTTTGTTGGCTTACAAGACAGAGGTAATGGTAAGGTTGTTAGTGGGCCTGCTATGGACCTGCTACTCCAAAAGCAGGAATCTGAAAGGAATTTCCATCTCTTTTATGTCATTTGTTTATATTATTCTACCATTTTAAAATATGAATTTCATGCTTTATCCTGAAACACTATTTGTAGAAATCCTTTTGCTGGAATCAGGAGACCGATATTCAACTTCCTATTTTCAAACACATATTAAAAGCAGTAAAAAAAAAAAAAAGAGAGAGAGAGAAAGAAGGTTCTGGATTTATCATGTGTTAGATAATTAAAAAAGAGGACTGAAGTTATAAATGGAAAAGTAACCAAAAGAAACCTATTAATAATGACTTCCACAAACTCTATATGGCAACTGTATTTCCTTTTAGATATTTATTCAATTTGAAGTACAAAAAACACTAAGAGCAACAGAATTTAAGAGGGATTAAAGCTATCTAGTCAGTTGTCAGCCTGACATGAGGCTATTCTTCCTACAGTTTTGAAACACAGTCAAATTCAGTACAATTATGTCACTTTTACACTCCTTGACTGATCAACTGCCTTCAGCGCTATTAACCAAGATCTTCCTGAAAACTTGTATGATTTTGTTTTCTTGACTCTGTCCTTTCCTGGTCACCCTTTGCCTATGTAATACAGTTAGTCTTTCAAAGAACAGGAAACGTCCTTCTCTTTCTTCTGACCCTCCATTTCCAATTGCTTACTCCTGCTCTTGCAGGGCCTTTTCCTACAGAAAATGTAATGCACAGGCAGAATTCACAGTCAAATAAGCCTTTCATTTCTTATTGTTTCAGTACAATTTTCTTATCTGACAAATGGAAATTGTTCCCATTACATCATCTCATGGTAACAGTACCGGCAGAGGCTCTAAAGCAGAAATGCTAATATAATGTCCTTTTTCCATGACAGTGGCCTGCTTTAAGTGCCATTTTTTGTCTTTGATATCACTCTGGCTCTTCAGAGCCTAATTTTCTTTGCACTTGTTTAAGGTGTAGTTTCTTTCAAATTACACAGCTAAAACTCTTGTCTAGCTACTCATCTGCTAGCTTTTCAATTAATGCAATGTTTTCTCTCTGATTTGACATCCACTGGTAAGTGCTGACCCACTTATATTCATCCACTATACTTTCTTCATTGCTTTTTCCCTCCCTTTTTAAATTCTTCCATCAGCTACTTCATCATCTCTTTACAATCAAGCATAATCCACTTTCCTTCATTTTCAAGGACCTTCACAACCTTGAAACACCCAGCTATCATATCTTATTTATGATAAAATGTCAGCTCACACCTTGGATGGATGCACTATTATTTGTTATATTTTCAAATAAGCTTCATGCTGCTTCTCAAACATGGAAGGAGTTTCTCAGAAATATTTTCAGAGCAGCTAACTGTTACTATATTTCACCTCTCCCCTTAAAATTCTGCATCATGACATTTATGAAAAATGCCGGTATCAGTTTGGCTGCTGATGTACCCTTTCCTACTGCATATTGATTTAGCCAGTATTGTCTCATGGTTTTTGTATTTATCCACCTCCTACCACTGGTTTTATGCATAAAACAAAAGTTAATTGGGGCAGGGATTGTCTTTTATCCCTGTGTTTGAAATGTTTTGCAGCTTGGATTATGGGTGCATGAATGCAAAAGCCAGCTGTGCTTTTAGTATGACATAAGAGAGTATTATGCTTTCAGTGATTGCATTAGATCTTTGATATTTTTGGCCATATAAAAGTAGAAACAATGAATTTAGGAAGAGCTGAATCTCAGCTTTGTTCACATATGTTTTCACAGCCATTGCTAGTGTTTTTTTTAGTCATGCCCTTTCTTCATAGATGTAGCTGAACACTTTCACTGTCTTAAGACTGAAAATATTTGTTTCTTCCAGATTTTTGCTTCATTTAGTGTCGTGGTTTAACCCTAGCTGGCAACTAACCACACAGACGCTTGCTCATGCCCCCCCAGCAGGGTGGGGGAGAGAATTGGAAGAATAAAAGTGACAAAACTCATGGGTTGAGATAAAGACAGTTTAATAGCTAAAGCAAAAGCCACGCATGCAAGCAAAGCAAAACAAGGAGTTCATTCACTACTTCCCATCAGCAGGCAGGTGTTCAGCCATCTCCAGGAAAGCAGGGCTCCTTCACGCGTAACAGTTACTTGGGAAGACAAACGCCATCACTCCAAACATCCCCCACTTCTTTCTTCTTCCCCCAGCTTATATACTGAGCATGATGTCATATGGTATGGAATATCCCTTGGGTCAGTTGGGGTCAGCTGTCCCAGCTGTGTCCCCTCCCACCTTCTTGTGCCCCCCCAGCCTGCTTGCTGGTGGGGTGGGGTGAGGAGCAGAAAAGGCCTTGACTCTGTGTAAGCACTGCTTACCAGTAACTAAACCATCCCTGCATTATCAACACTGTTTTCAGCACAAATCCAAAACGTAGCCCCATACTAGCTATTATGAAGAAAATTAACTCTATCGCAGACAAAACCAGCACATTTAGGAAAAAAAAACCAATTATGCCTACTTCTTAATTATGGGTGTATATAATAAACAGAGATGACAGAGGTAACGAAAGCATGACAAATATAAGCAGTCTGACCACTGCACTCAGAGACATAAAAGCTACAGAGAACAATATATTCAAGATACTGATGAACCACTGATTTGTATAATGTGTTTATAGTATTGTTATCATATCCTTTATCTTCTAAAAATACAGCCTTGCACCACTTGATTTCTTGTAACTGCTGCTACAAGTTGGATAAATGTTTCCATTGAGCTATATGCTGTAAAAGAATGCATTAGAAAAAGGAAAAGTGAGAAACAATAAATAATGAGTACATAACTTTAAAAAGCTGTGCTGGACTTACATGGCACTCATCAACCATGACAGGCATTGTCAGGTCACTTTGCTGTGCCTAGCAAAGTACAAGGTCTAAGAGGCTGTAGTGATACATTTGACAAACAGGCAAAGCTTCAAGCATATACAAGAATGTATTGGCTGTCATCCAAGTGATCAAACAGCATCCAGTGGGCCAGAACACCACACTTAGATGAGTCAGATCAAAATGGAAATGGAAACAATTTAAAGATCTTCAGTATAAATCTTTTTTCTCTACTCTTTTGATTGATGGATCTTTCTTTCTATTTACTACTGTCCAACTGGCCAGCAGACATACTTGGCTTTGGCAGTACCTCACCAAATGTGGGAGCATCATGTTCTAAGCAACAACCACAAAAAAGCAACAAAGGCTTTTATCGCAGTAGCATCTGTGTTGGGGATCACTTAAACCGGATGTTTTGCAAACAACAGCACTGAATCACTCCTGCATTTTTTGAAACTGTCTGTATAGACAGCAAAAGATAGCAGAGGGCACAATGACTTGCTTGGACCTACCTAGTGGATCAGTGAATGAACAGGGAAGATAGATGGAAATTATACTCAAGATTCCTAATTTCATTTCCTAAAATGGGATTTTGGTGGAATTTAATTGCTTAATACTAAGAAATTCATCTGCAGTAGCTGTATTTAAAAGGTATACTAGTCTTGGGGACTGAGTACCAGGAACACATACTATCTGGGAATAAAGTTTCTGCTTTATTGTCATTGGCAGATTAACCTCAACCTGCTTAATATCCTTATAAGTGTTCTGAAGACCTATAATCTGAATCCAATACAGTGCATCACAACTATAGTCTTGCATCTTTTGCATAACAACATATTGAAAAGAATATTCACTCTGTAAGCAGGAGCCTTGTTTTTCATTTTTTCCTTAGCCTGAAAGGTTTCAAACCCCTATTGCTCACTTCCTGAGAATGTAATTTAACTGCTTGGCTATAGACTAGTCTGAATGAGGATATTTCGCATCTCTTGTATCTGAGTCAATGCGGATCCAAGAATGCTGGAGTCAAGGGCCATAAGGAGTGATGTAGCACTGAGCATGGCATGTCGGGCCTGCTAGTTAGAGCAATCAGCTGGGTGGCAGTGGCTCTCAGTTTCTGCCTTACTCCTAGGATTATTACTATTATAAAAGACAGATAAACCTAGGAAATTTTCTTTCAGGCCAGCAGTAAACAGAAGAAAGGAACAACAAATGTAATACAACAATTTGTATGAGAATAAATAAGAGCACAATATAACCTGTGCAAGGTCTGCTATTACTTTCCTCAGAGCCTTGCCTCCTAACAAGCACATATTTAAATCCTGAAGATGCAGAGAACAGAAGCATGTATATTCATAAATGTAGCTATTGCTGGCACCACCAACCCACAGACACTATGAAGCTGGCATGCCAAATGTACCTCAGTGGTTGTAGGGAAGAAACAGTATTGAAGACAAAGGTGTGTGCATATGTGTTTGCATGTTTATTAGCTCAGAAAATGAAGAACATAACTTTCTAATTAAATGAGAGATTTTAGGATAAACAGAATAACTGGAATCAGACTAGGTAAGAAATGTAAGTGACAATGTAGTCACCTGAGAGGCTTCTTCTATCTTTATTGTTTGTTATTTAATACATAACTTCTATGTGTGTATGCATGTACCTGGGAAAACAGACATTTGCTGGATATTTATTAAATCCTAGAAAGAAATAAAAACTGGTTCTAGAATCTAATCTGACATCTTTATTAACCATGTAATAGCTGCTTGCCTATTTTATCCAAATTTTCTTCCCTGCAATGAGAATTGTAAACCTTTCACAGTAGGAAACCCTTTATTTCAAGCTCTCCTCAACTCCCTGGTCTTTGATTTTTATCATAGTTTCCTGTTGAACACTGAGACACGTAACAGGAATATTCTGCCAGAATAGCAAGGCTACTGTGGCTTTCTATCCAGAATTCAGATCATGTTTACGGCAGTTGGAAATGATATGACGTCTTTTCTGCCAACATATGATCATGTTTTGATTTATTTGTTTTGTTAGAGCAGAGATAAGATACTCATTACAGCACTTTTATTTCACTTTGCTTTTTTCTGAGAAGAAAGTATGTTCTTCTTCAAGCATTTTCCACATTTTCAAGAACATTGGTAGTTCTCCACCTGGACCATATGTTTTTAAGTTATCCAAATACTAAAAATTAAAAAAAAAAACCAACATCTAAACATTACATCTGGTTTCAAATGCCCACCCATATATTTAAGAAGCACAGATGTGTATGCAGTAAAATAAAGGGTATTTCTGAATCTTCTATTGTTGTAATCCTTTCATTTCCTCCATAACAACAGTTTTTCTTTATTAATCCAGATTGCCAGCTACTGGGTTTACTGGCAATACTCTGTTCATGCCAGGGAAGCTGTGCTGATTTATACTGGCTGAGAAATTAAACCTCTGTTTTCCAGTAACTGTATTCTGTGGGTAGATTTTTTTTCCTTTTCTTCTTTTTCCCCCCCTTTAGTTTACATTTCTGCATTCATTTTTTTCTTTCCCTCAGCAAACGTTTTTTGTACTGTAAATGCTGGCCATTGTAGTTTTATTAATTGCACTGTTAATGTCACCTTACATTGTTTCATGACAAAGGATAGCTGTGTGCTTTGTAGGAAGAGAAAACTTCCAAGTGAGCTGTGAGGACTCATGTGTGTGCCCGTGTGTGTCTTGCGGTATTATACTAAACTTATTTCTTCAGAAGTTTAGACCTTTTGCTTAGTGACACAAGTTTAATAGGCTTTATAATTCTTCAGGCCTGAATCACCATGACTTTACTCCGATATAATATAGGTGTAATTCTGTTGACATCTTTAGTATTACTCCAGAACAAATCTCTAGCTATTATGTAGTGGATTAAGTCTTTTATTTTTAGAGACCTTTGGAAAGCTAGAATACTGTGAACTTGCTGAGTTTGTGTCATTTAATTGAATATGCATTAAGAGAATTTAAAGTATCAACATTCAGTGCTAATCTGTAGAGTTTTCATTTAAAGTTATCTACTTATTTTTAAACATATGTTCCCCATTTAATGAAATATAAATTGAATTGGTATGTCTAAAATAATATGAGTAAAAATCCATCACTTTAAGTCCAGTCCACTGTCCACTGAAATAAATGTGCATCATGTAAGCTACATTATTATGTTTTCATAAAAATAAGTTATGATCTTTGTTAATAACTGTTAAATCTAAATAATCAAGTTAACATTAAAATTAAGAATCTTGGGCATAAAATTAAGAATCTTGTTGACTTGGAGTCAACAGAACTGAAAAGCGAAAAGAATTATTTCGTAAATTAAAATTTCTGACAAAGATCAAGTCGTGCTTCTCTATGTATTTGATGGCAAATGCTCTAGATCTCAGGCAATGGATTAAAAAAATTGGTAAAATGGTAGAAAAAAGGATAGCTGACTGGATAGGAGACTATTTTATTCCTTAAACATTGCTGGTGATGCTATCCCACAGTTAAAAATGTCACCTTAGAAGCTGCATAAATATATTGTTTTGTGCACCTTGTGTGACCATAACACGCTAGTACACAGTGAGGTGTGTCATCTTTTCTGTGAAACAGTTACCGCAAGAGTAACAACTCCGAATGTTAATACTATTGCCATTTTTTAGATTATATCTGACACGTCCATATGGGCAACTAAAAATGTGTAGGAGGATAGGGGTGCTAGTAAACATGCTCAATCAAGATTCTGGTCTTATAACAAAATATAAAGGAAAAAGTAGAACAATAAAAAGGGAAGATTTTTATTTTCATTCTGATATGGCTGTAACGTATAAAAGAAAATCATACCCTCAGCTTCTTCATATGGGCCAGCATCCAAACACAAAGTAAAGTTTGTATCAAAGCATAGATTCACATTTTTAATGCTACATTATTTATCCAGTGGTGCCCTTTAGGCATTACATTCACTGTCTCTCCCTGTGAGAAAGTTATCCATTTATGAGGGTTTATACTACCATCTAGTGTAATCTTTCTTTTTAAGAAAATATTGTCCTACACATTAAAAAAAGAAACAAACAAAAAACAGTTGCTGATACTACTGAATAAACACTGCTGAAAATACATTTGTCCATGTATTAGAAATAATGACCTTTCCTTAAGGTCAAATATTACTTAAGATTCTGATTTTAACTGGTCAGCATCAGAGGCATGTTTTATTAATTACAGAAGCAAATTTGGATTATAGTGAAATGGCTGCCCTCCACAATCCTTAATTCAATTTGTGAAGAAATTGCCTGCCTTTACTGAGATAACAGATGCTTAATTGGTGCCCCTTCCTTCCTTCAGTATTTTATATTATAGAGTGGAAGATTAATGTCTACCAGGAAAGGATGCAGAAATCAAAAGTAAGATGAACCAACAAGTCATGTTTTAAATGCAGAGCCCTGCTATTTGAGGCTTGAATTCAGAAGCTTTCAAGCATACATTGATCGTTTAATTTTCAGAAGGCAAAGAAAAGGAGTCTTGTTCACCCAGGATACTTAAGCAAGTTCCAGTGGGACTATTAGGAGTTTAGACTTTGCCCGTGAGCCTAGGTAATATGCTTGAGCTGTGACTGAATGAAGAAGAAGGAAAGATTATGTAGTGAGTATATAATTTACATAAGGAGGGTTCTGGGAATCAGGATTTTAACTTCCTAATTGATGCACATTCAGACTAGACTACTATAGTCCAATGAGAAATTCAAGCTAAATCAATGGGATGTCTTCTGAAGTAAGATGTAAATAGAGGGATGGGCTGAGTTTACTTGCTGGTTGAGTCATTACCAAAAGCTCATCCAAATCTAATAAAGGTAATAGGAAATGAAATGTGGGGCCCGATCCAAGGTCTAGTTAAACTTTTATTTGGCTTGAAAAGAATTTGTGTCCATTACCACACACCAATTAGATTAATTTAGATATGTTGTACCTAGAATTTGGAGTTGAACAAAAAGAAGAGAAAGAAGAAAAAGAAAGAAAGAAAGAAAAAAAACCAACCAGAGCATCCCCTCTCCCCCCAGCAAATTACCCCAAATCATTATTCCTCTTCAAAATAGAGGGATAATATCCTCCATCCTAAATTTCCAATATCTGCCCCTTGCCATCTTTTCAGGGCTAGTATGTCATCAAATGTATCGTATCTAGTAATTTGGTCATTTTAGAATTCGATAATGATAATTTTTTTCTAGAAGAAACTTCTATCTCCCAGCTGTGAGGGGTGCTTGATCATCCTCAGCAATACCTAGCTTCCCAATGCTAATTTGGTTTTTCCTTCTAGGCTTTCGACAAAGCTTAGTTTGCTGCTGCATGTGTTTGCTTGCTCTCTCCTTGCTATGTTACTGATTTGTGGAAATCTGGAAGGAAAATACAAAACCTGTATCCAGCAATAAAGCTGCTCATCATCCTTCTAATTCCTTTCAAGGCATATTCTGACATTTTACTGCTCAAGTGAACTTATTTAAATTCTTATTTTTCACCAGAGAGCACACACGCTTGTAACAGTTGTATTTCCAAATTTTTATATCTTTTCTCTAAATTTAGCAGCTGACTTAGGAGTTAATGTATGTGGTAGCTTCTGAAAGTGAACTGGAAGACTGCAGTGCAATGGTGAAACTATACAAGATGAAATCATTTGTAAGTGTGTATCTGGTAAATTCACAGGTTTCCACATAAGTTCTGTTTTATTTCATGCATCGCACACCGAAGTAAATTCACAGTATTGAGAGCATGGCACTTGAAAACTGAAGAAGAAAAGGCTTACTGAAAAACTTTATTAATCTGCTGTGGTATTGGTCTAAAATGCAGATTGTATTTCCTATATGAAATTCTATTTACTGACACTACAGAATTGACATTTCTAAGTGCCAACACAACAGCACAGTAATTTTACAATAGCCATGAGTATAAATACAGCTTGATTTCACTGCATGTTATGATAAATAATATTAAAGATAATCTGATAAAATGTATTTCAAATCATTGCAAATAAAATTAAAATTGGAAATTCCTTCATCTGACAATTTTCAATACAACGAGTCCCTGTTAAATAATTTCTTTCCTTTGAAGGGTGTTCAAGAGTAATTTAATGTCAGCAAGGTGGATGTTCTGTCTTTAAAAAGGATTAATTCTAACCTTTTAATTACTGGAGATTATCTTTCTTTTAGAAGAACTAATTAATGTCAAGGATTTTCTTCCTGGTAAAACTTTAATTGGAAATGCTTTGAAATAAATGGAAATTGCTCCTTAAAACATTTGGTATAATATTGACTCTGGTTTTTATGCTCCCAATGTAGTTTTGTAATCTTTTTCCTTACGCTTTTGTTTTACTTATTTCTCCTCTTTGCATCTTAATAACACCTTTTATACTTTAAAATATATATATTTGCTTATAGATTTATTCACTTTATTTTAATTCAGTGTTCAGTATACAAACTCTATATTTGTCATTGTACCAGAGTGCTCATCAGTAAACCAGACCCCTTAGAAGTGGTTCTGAACTTGCAGGACAATGATTGCTATTAAAAATTCACATATGATATGACCTGCTAACATTTTGGCTCAGTTTAGCATCATAGCTAAAAGCATAGAACTTGAGTTAGTCCAGATGAATTAGGTTTGATTCTCTGAATCACAGTTTTCTAGTTTTTTAGTATCATATGGGTTTAGTCTCCTAGGGCCTTACACCAAGCCGTTCAAAGGAAAAATGGTGTTTCTTTGTGACATGAAGTGATATGTATCAACACAGACTTTTAGAGAATAATCATTATCACTACTTTCAAAATGGAATAGACCATTTCTTAAAAAAATAAGAAGACATGCAATCTGCTGTAGTATTTTTTACTATAATTTCAAGTAATTCCCATGGTTATTATAAGTACTTAGGAATAAAGAATTACAAAAATTGTACCATATACTTCTTTCATATTTGGTATTGTCAACAGTTTAATTGATATATAACCCTATTTCCAGAAAAATGGATATCGGAAATTTAAGTAATGAAGAAGTTAGCAAAAGAAAGAGACATATGGTTTAGAGAGCTTTTTCAGGTCCTACTGAATTCCCTAGCTTGCAATACAAAACCAACAGGGCATACTAAAATTAAAAGGAGTAAAATTCAAAGCCTGTAAAAGAAACATTTTTCACTCGAAATGAGAGTATGCTTTGTTACCTCTTCCCAGGAAACTACAGAAGTCATTAATGTTATTAGAGTGGATCGGTTGCTTATACAGATATTAATGATATTCAGTTATCAGACTTAACTTTAATAGTACACTGTATTGTTACGGTTAGACATAATCATAACTAATAGCTATCCTTTGTGGTGTTCTGCTGAAGGATGTGATCTTGGCCCTTGCTAGATATATGATAAGGGACAAGATGGATCTCTGGTAATTCTTAGGTCCTTGTGAAATTCAGAGAAACATTTATATCTGCAAATGACACCACATAATTAAAACAAAGATAAATCTCAAAGCTTTGGAATGAACAGAAGACAGGTTCTGCATATCTGTTTAAGGCTAGAAAACAGAATTCTTTTTGTGCTAAAACCATCTTTTTTTATAAAACCCAAACTGGTCTGGTGAAAAGTAACATCAGTTTTATGAACTTCTCTGAAACATGGCCTTGGTAAGCTGCATGGCTTCATGACATTCCACCAGGTGGGACAGTTGGAAGAGCAACATCATGGAGTGCATGACTTCAGGAGAGCTCTGCTACGCATGCTGTCCACAGCTTGGGGAACCTCAGGCTTCCTAACTTTCAAGTCTAGATTCTTAACTAGCCTGTTTTGTCACTTGATGTATTTTAGCTGCCCTCTTCTGGTATGCATAGGAGGGAGGGGTTTATGAAAAGTGTAAGATTACTATATTATTCTACCACTCTTTTTTCTTCTGATTAAATATTTGAGACAAATTTTCTCTAAACCCTTCTATTTTGTATTTTTTATCCTCTTCTGTCTTTTGTTTCAGTAACTGCATGTACTAGTATTTCTTAGTCCTGTATCACTCCAAATAACAGAAATATCTTTCCTTACTCTGTTAATAGACAAGAGCTGCATACAAGAGGTGCATTTGTAAGTATTCAATACTCTTAACTCCAGGGAAAACACAGCTAGGTTGACACAACGGACGTGTCCTTAATTTTCACGTTCAATAAGCAGCCAGCAAAACCCAGCTAAAGAATAGGAAGCTCTCTATATGTTGGCTGCTATGATATGGAACTGCACTATGCATGGTGCTACCAAGTATTGGATGGAATTTCTCAGTCAAATCAGATTTGCTTAGTAGTGTGCTCAGTAGGTCTTTTGATCCTTTGTTTCCATTTCTAGTTCATCTGAAGAAGGGTGTTGCTGAAGCATGCAGGATCTAATCTGTAATAAAGAAATAAAAAAAGAAGATACAGTATTTATTGCAAAGACATTGTCAACTTTATATACCAAGACAGTGGAAAAGAGACAAAAAAAGGACAAAAGTGTATGCTTCACATAAATCAGCCAAATGGTTAGTCCAGGATCTGTGTGTGCTATAATAGAACAATGATTAACCTGCTTTGTGGGTCTGCTGAGACTGCATGCTTGGATTTTAGAAAACTGGAAATTGAATACAGACACTAAGAGAAGGGACGAAGGGGGAAACTTGTAGGTGTTCACTGCTGAGATTCTGTAGAATATGCATTAAGCCGCATATTGTAATAATTAAGGCATCTCTTTGAATCACTTTCAAAATTTAAGCAGATCCAGAGGACCTAGTGAGAGAATTAAGAACTAATTACGTTAAAGCAGTGAAGATCAATTCCATGTATGTTGGTAGCTTCACTTTATTGTTGTCTTAACTTGATGATAAGGAAGGATAAAAGGTAGTTAACCTAATTCTGGTTACAGAATCCCTGTTTTCAGTATCACATAAAGGTTTGCCAGCATTTCCACAATAACCTTTATCTTAAGAACTTTACATTTGTGCAGTATGAATTGCCTGATACTGGAATCAAGCATCCAGGGTTTTTGTATGTAGAATGGATATCTTTGACCTATTTAAACAAAGGCAAAAAAAAATTACTTGGGAGATCTCTAAACTACAGATTCCAAAATGGTAATAGCAGCATCTGGACAGGCACCAAAATATAAATAAAAGCTATATACATATAAGTGAAATATAATTAAGTTAACCTTACGGCCATTTTAATTATTCATTTTTTTGACGTAATACTAAATCTGACTTTTAATCAGAATAATCCTGTATAGATGGAGTTTTCAGTTTATGCTAAAAATGTCTTTGATTTGTATTTTACTTCCTCTGCAGTACATGATTTTACCATGTTAATATTAAACAAGTCAGTCAGACATCAGCTGGAGTAGTTGAAATCATTCCAGTGCTAATATGTTTAGCTTTGTATATGCCTATGTGTTAGTATACATCTGCTACGTGCCATGGTCTACGTTCTATCACCTATGTCCAAAGGAAATAGAAAACAGGAGCTGAGTTCTGCTCTAGCACAGCTGTGGAACCCATTCATAGGTCCAAAAAATCACATATGCTTTGTCTGCCCATTTAAAAGTACAATAATAAGATAAAATTAAAAACAAAACAAAACAAAACAACAAACCAAACAAAAAAAACAGGTCAGCAGCCACACTGCTAAGGTGGATTGGCCTTATAGCTAGTGAAGCTGGTGTTTGTACTACTTGTGAAATAGTATATCAACATATAAGCCTGTTTATGGCTGGTCTCTGGTGAAAAATAATGATGTCTTTCAAATATTTTTAGTACTTAGAACTTTAAAGAACTAATTATTTTAAAGAATTTCAGACCTGTACGTTGTATTATATAATCAAATATTTATACACAAAATTTTTGATTGGGTGGAAGGGAAACTGGACAAAAAATTTGACAAGAATCAGTGGGATATTGGCTACTGGTTCATGTGAGCCAACAGTTTATTCTTCCTTCCATGCAGAAGTAGCCAGAATGTTTTCACCTATTTTTATTTCACTGCTACACACTGAAAATGAAATCTGTATTCTGTACAAAAGGATAGTTAATCTACTTTAATTGAGCAGAAAAAAAATCAAAAAAAGAATCGAACAGAAGTTTAGAAATTGAAGAAACATTTCATTTTTATATATTTAAGTGGAAATAAAAGTCATTTTCTGATTTGCTTCAGGTGTTAAACAATTCTTTTCTTTGAAATGCAAGGTAGTTTTTTTTTTTAATGAAAATGATAATATTCCAAATTTGATGAAAAAAATCAACAGAAAAGCATTCAAAACTTTTTAAAATCACAGTTTGTAAATATTGTCAATATCAATTTCTTATCTGGGTTGGAAAAGTGAAAATGTTTATATATCTATCTCAAATATTGCCATAATATACAAATACCATTCTTTCCACACTATCATGCTCTGCTCATGTGTTCTGTATTTGTACCCTGCTTAGATTTATTTTCTCTTAAATGAGATCTCTTGTACAAATATGCTTATGCTTTTCCTACTTGTTCATGATTACAATTTCTCTGATTAGTTTCCAAATATACTAACTTCTTTCCAAGACTGGCTTCTTTTCCACTGGCTAATTCATTGTGGACAAGGTGAAGATCAAATACAAAAATGGAATTTATACAACAATGAACATTTTGTTTCAAAATGTAAATGAACATTTCTGGGATTGTTCAGCACTTTGTCTTCCTGAAGAAGGCAACACTGATAGGAGCTAAGATTCTTTGCAAGAACACCTAGCAACACTCAGCTGCTATCCCTGCAAACCAAAAAGGAATGGACCAAGTGATGTGTCCCATCATCTTTCATTTAATGGTTCTTGAAGATCATGAAGAATAAATGGAAAAGTAAGGTATACAGCTTCCAGCTTATTTTTCTTTTTATATTTCATTATTTTTCTAGTGTGGCCTCATCTTGAGTACTGTGTGCACTTTTGGGCACCACAGTACAAAAAGGATATGAAGCTACTAGAGAGTGTCCAAAGGAGAGCGACGAAGATGGCGAAGGGTTTAGAGGGGAAGCTGTATGAGGAACAGCTGAAGTCACTTGGTCTGTTCAGCCTGGAGAAGAGGAGACTGAGGGGAGACCTCATTGCGGTCTACAGCTTCCTCATGAGGGAAGGAGGAGGGGCAGGAGCTGATCTCTTCTCCCTGGCGACCAATGATAAAACTCGAGGGAACTGCAGGAAGATATGCCAGGGGAGGTTTAGGTTGGACATTAGGAAAAGGTTCTTCACCTAGAGAGTGGTGGAGCACTGGAACAGGCTCCCCCTGGGAGGTGGTCACGGCACCAAGCCTGACAATATTCAAGAAGCATTTGGACAACGCCCTCAGACATATGGTGTGAATTTTGGGGTTGTCCTATGCAGGGACAGGAGTTGGACTAGATGATCCTTGTGGGTCCCTTCCAACTCCAATTCTATGATTCTATGATTCTATGATTTTCATTTAAAAATAATTTTATGAAAGAAAAGGAAGGTGTATTGCTATTTTTATCTTGTTAATAGTTTCTAATACACACATATATTGAAACAATATTTCAATGTTTTAACATTTAAAGTTATTACAACGTGTGTTCTTTCTGATTTTAATAAATAAAAGAGGAATTTTAGTTTCTGACACCCATCATGCAATACCAGCACACCAGGAGTAAACATCTGAAAATCTTAAATAGAAGTTCTAACAGTTACAGACTTTTCAGAGCTGCCACTTTCAGTCTTACAGATAGGTGAAGTGTTTCTTATCAAGCACACATTAATGTCTGTTTAAAAATATAATTGATGAGTAGACTTTTTTCTCGATGTAAAAAAAGTAAATTTTTGCTCATAGTGAATAAATACTGTGGCATTTATACTGTTTTTTTTCTTTTGTTCTGAATGATCCCAGCCATGTATACTGTGATTATACAGACTGTATGTGTCTATATAGAGGAATCACTTTATTCACGTGAAATGAAGCCATGTTCAGGGTGAAAAGATTCAGGTTTTTTAACAACAGTCTACTCAAAAATTTAAGAGAAACACTGAATCTTATTGAAGTTGTATAGGAAAATCTATAAGGATACAACTGCTATTTCAATTAAAAAAAAGGTTTAAAGTTCGCTTTCAGAATAAGGTAGCTATAACTTGATACCAGTGTGGCTAAGAGCAGCATGAATTTCAAAAGAAAAAGAAAACAAACCTGACTAATCACATCACCCTTTCTCTGCTGGCTGAATAGGATAGCTACAGAAAGCACAGCTGATCTCTGATGAGCATTTACTGAAAACTTTGTGCAACTGCCAAAATTCCTATTTTTTTGGCCAATATGCCAGAAAAAAAGGCAAGCAGTGCCATAATGGACATCAATAAACCCCTCAAACCACACACTCTTTAGGTTTCCAGTGGCACAAGTAGGAAGACACCAAGATAGGTCTCGCTTTCCATCTTCAGCTTATGCTGCTGTGCCTGGGTTCACCTTCCCATCCCCACCCTTGCCTTTCTCCACTGTGTGATTTAGGATCAGAGTGCCAGCCTTAATTCTGAATTTCCTGACTTTTACGGTTTAAGTCAGTCCCTTAATGTTATCTAAACATACTTGCTTGGTATTTAATATAAAGAAGCTTTGGTTCTGAAATAGAAATACTTTGATCTTCTGGGGCTAGAGGGGGGCTGCTGGGGGAATGGGGTGTGATTTCTATTATTTCCTAGCTCTTTCCCACTGTCGTACTAGTGATATTATTTTCCTTTTTGTTTTTTTTTTTTCTAATCAGCTACCAAAGATTTACTGCGAGGACCACAAAGTACCCTGTCACATGAAGGCTAAAACTGGCTTTACCAGACTGGCCTCGATGATTTTTTTTTTTTGTTTCTTTCTAAGTAAGTGAAAAGAATGTATCTTCATGATTAGTGTGAAAACATTACATTTAAACATCTTTTACTCTCCCTTTTTCAATGCAGAGTTAAGTATGATGATCTCTGCTTCAATTTACTCAAGTTTTGGTTTAAACATACTCTCACTGACAGTACAATGATGTACGTGTTGACATGGATGCCTAGACTAGCAGATATCAGGTCTGGCATGTCCATATGGTACCCCTAAATGATGCAAAGTTCCGGTTTGGAAATTACAGGGCAACATCTAGAAGGCTGGCAGGCAAGTACCTGCTTGGAAGAGATTATTAGTGTGGGTGCACCACTGAGCAAACGGAGACACAATTCTGCCTGAATTGGGGTGTTTCTGCTGGGATTACAGGTCATTTATGGTGCCTCTGCCCCTATGAGGCCAAAAGGCCTGAAGTGTTACTACTTCAAGTCCGGAAATATGCAACAAAATGACCCCAGTGAGAGAAAATGAAGCAGGGAGGGTTCCATACAGAATAGCTTCTAAACCCACAAAATTCATTTTAAGGAAAGGCCTATATGCTGTTTTTTCAACTTTCTTTGCTGAAAAGAGATTTCTGATCTCCATGGCAACATTGAAAAAGATAATTATCACCCTTAGTGATTGAGTGACATAAGAGGGATTAAAAAATATCACTTATTTACATGTCAAAACATCCATCACAGCCAGTTGGTATGGGAACATACTGGCTTTCTTTAGGAAATGAGAAAGCGCTAAGACAAAATATCTGTTCACTGAACACTGGATGAATATATGTTTTCAGAGAAGTTACTCTGAATTTACAGCAATGAGAAAACAGAATCCAGTCTAGTGCATACCTCTCTTGTTCTGTTGCCATGGATGGAAGAAGGACACCACAAAGGACTCAGAAAAAGTTTGACACACATTCATAACCATCAGAAAACAGGCCACAACTACCAGCCACAAAATGAGCAGAGACTGGCCAAACTAGGGGAAAAGGAAATAGGAAAGATAAGACTAAAAAGCAACAAAAATACCTGTTTAGGGCCACCAAAAGAATGAGAAGCTTCTTCTGTAAAAGGTCAGCAATGATGCAAAGCTCATAACAGAAAGAAATTATACTAAGTAGCATGCAAAAGTGTCAGAGTGGGAAGACGGACCCGGAGTAACGATGTAACCTCGATGCGAGTATGATCGTTCTACTTTATTTCAGACAATTACCAGGTTTATATAGACAATCAGCAAAGCATGCGGTAGCAATATCTATATGATTGGTTCATTACATGTGTTCACGCGCTTAAGATAGCTATATGATTGGTACAGGGTTGTTGCCCACGCGAAGAGGTTCGTTAGCACATTCCGGACTTAGTTCCGCTTCTTATGTTGTTTGCCAAGCAGTCCTTTGCTGTTCAAGGTCAGTTTATAGTATCCTCTGTGCTTCTTGATACACTAAAAGCAGGATTGCTCACACTGAAAAGATCATGTCCCTTCTCACTTAGCCATTCTTCCACAATTCCCCCTTCTTGTTTTTGAGCAATCCAGGCGTGATTTACCACTTTTAACAAAGCTTGTTTAACACAGCTAAATGCTACACAAAAACATAATCCTAAAATAGAAAGGGTGATTAAAATTCAAATTTTCATTGATCCTAATAAGCTTAACTCTTGAGGATCCCATGGCAGTGTAACATTCAGGCTATTAATAAGCGTGGCACTATAATTACTAACAGAAATAGACAAACTACAATTTTGCGTGGCAAAGCTATGAAATTCCCCTACGTTGAAGCCAGGTATCCCTATTAAACATGTTCAAAAAGGCTCTGTCGCAGAAGCAAGCGATAGACAAAAAGCTTGTTGTCCTGTCTTGTTTGCCCATGTAACCCACATATTTTCTCTTTTTTTTCTCTTTTTTCTCTTTTTCCTTTTTTCCCTCTTTTTTCTTTTTTCCTTTTTTTTTCTCTTTTTTCTTTTTTCTTTTTTCCTCTTTTTTCTTTTTTCTCCTTTTTTTCCTTTTTTTCTCTTTTTTCTTTCTTTTTTCTTTTCTTTTTTTTTCTTTTTTTTTCTTTTTTTTTCTTCTTTTTTTTTTTTCCCCCCAACAGGTTTCCGTTGTCCTTCTAAAATCGCATCCTTAATAATGCCACTCCAGCGTGTGATTCTAGGATGTGTCGAGGGTTTCATTAAACATGGAGGCACGCTTTCTTCCTTCGTAGTTGTTCATGTTTCCAATTTCTCAAGTCGTTTTAGAACCGTTTGTAACATCTCTGTAGTAACATCTGGGGGCTGCTGCAGTTTCTTCTTGGAAGTTGTAGTCCCCGATGATTCCCCAGAGGAAGGCAGCGGTGGCTAAGAGAAACTTCCGCTTTTTCGGGTGTTTGCACCGGGGTCAGCGGCACACCTTTTATTTTGCCCGGTGAGTTAAGACTTTCCTTTTCCCGCAGTTCACTTACGTTTTTACAAATAGTCCCAGACATGCCTTTTACGGCAGGCAGTCCGAAGAAGCGCGCGATAGGTCCTGGTTTACTTTGGGGTTTATCAATAGCTTTTCCTGGACCCAGCATTTGAGCAGCAGCGCATGCCACTTCTCTTTCTGCTTTCATTGCTTTTAAAGTCTCTAACACGGTGTTCCAAAGTGCACGAACCACCTTTATCTCCTTTTCATCTTTTTCATCTCCCTCAGTCGTTTTTTGCCACATTGTCCCTCCAAAGTCCCGCCATTCCGATACGGAAAATAACAGGTGAGTGTCAGAAAAATGACCCCAACGCTGTCCCAGTGTAATTAATTTACACAATTGCTTCGCTGGTGCCTCTATCCCTCACTTAGAGAGAATTCCAGCTAGCAGTGTGGCTGCAGCCTCTGTTTCCATTACTGCGCCTCACGCCAGCGTCTGCTCTGCCCTTTTGACCCAAGCAGTGCCTATGCCTGAGAGGTGAGGAGCAACCTCACACCGGCGTCTACTCTGCCTTCTTGACCCGAGCAGCGCTTCTCTCAGCCGAAACTTCCCACTCCCCTCCTCTAGCTGCTTACCGCAGTCACGGAGAATGCGAGCGATGTTACCCTCCTCTGCTGCTCACCGCAGTCTCGGAGATCGCGAGCGACGTCACCCTCCTCTGCTGCTCACCGCAGTCTCGGAGATCGCAGGCAAAGTAACCATCTTCTGCTACCAGATGTCGGAGTGGGAAGACGGACCCGGAGTAACGATGTAACCTCGATGCGAGTATGATCGTTCTCCTTTATTTCAGACAATTACCAGGTTTATATAGACAATCAGCAAAGCATGCGGTAGCAATATCTATATGATTGGTTCATTACATGTGTTCACATGCTTAAGATGATAGCTATATGATTGGTACAGGGTTGTTGCCCACGCGAAGAGGTTCGTTAGCACATTCCGGACTTAGTTCCGCTTCTTATGTTGTTTGCCAAGCAGTCCTTTGCTGTTCAAGGTCAGTTTATAGTATCCTCTGTGCTTCTTGATACACTAAAAGCAGGATTGCTCACACTGAAAAGATCATGTCCCTTCTCACTTAGCCATTCTTCCACACAAAAGAAAAAGTAACCACTGTATTTGGTTTGCCAGACAGGGATGAAACATAGGATTATAGATGGCAATGTGCCTAATTATAAGGGCTCATCCATGAATAGTTGCCTTTGATAAAGGTAGAATTTTATACTGATTTTCACGGCTGACACCAGGATCAGATACAAACAGAAAAGGTCCTTTTATGCTGTGAAAACTAAAACTGTTCTTGCAAACTCTTAATAAGTGAGTCCTGAAGCAATATCTGGGTTGACTAGACAATGAAGAACAGTTATCACTCAGTTGATTACCAATAGCTCAGAAAATGAACTATTAGAATTATAAATGTTTGATAGCTGTGAACAAACAGTGGGTCTTGATAAAACACAGTAACAGGGAGACGGGGACAAATCTTTAGTGTTCGCTGAAAATATTTTTTTAAGTACTTAATGCCCCAAACTACTTACAGAAATCTAGATGTCTCTTGGAAGTACCTGCAGAGATGATGTTAAGCACTGCTGTAAATCTAGCCCATGGGGCCAATATAAGAATACTTGTTTCTCACTTTAGTCAGCAATGTTTGTCCTGAGCACAGGGAACAAAACACTTGAATTAAGTCACACAGTCACAGCACTGAAAGTTTCAGAGTGAAACAATCACATTCTGAAAATAAAAAGTCTCTAAAACAAATGTTTCAGGAAATGAAAAAAGTGGTTTGCCACTCTCAAAGATGAATTGTAGGCTTTAATGAAAAGACTAGTCACAGATGTTCCCTCTTCTTCTCCTTAAATATTCACTAAATTTTGTGAGATGACTTTTGAACTGAAAATAGTTGTACTCTGATATCTAGCATAGTCATACTTTCACTGTTTTAAATCACAGTTGGATCAAAATACAAAGGTTAATGTGCCATGTACAAAGAAACACAAAACCATTGTTAGATTTTTGCAATGTACATGCTTCTGCATATTTGCATCGTTAAACTTCTACGATGAATTCCTGGCCTGACTTTGTACTGTGTAAGAGTTCCCTCTACTGACTGAGTTACTGGAGCTGATTTTAATTTCACCAGGCAGCTTGCTGCCTGATTCAAAAGATTTCAGGGTCCCAGTCTAACAATTTTTCTTGCAGTTTCTCTGAAACTCTACAACAATTACATTGTACTCCTCTGGAACTGAGAGGCCTTCATAAAAACAAGCTTATCCATCCCACCAATATAGGGCTTAAAAAAGCTTAGAGCCAGTACGGTGGTGACAGTTCCTAGCCAAAGCTGATTGACCGAAATACAATTCAATAAGTAATTGAATATACAGGTAATTGAAATAACAGGAACAATTTCAGCAGCAGGATTCAGTGTATTAACTTAATTTTCCAGACTTTAAAAGGATCAAGTTACAAGACTTACATCATATAATACATTGCAGAGATAGGGTTGTCTTCAGGCTGCTCCAAAAGATATTCTCATCAGTCTCTTTTTATCCTACCATCCTACAGATGTGCAATAGGTGAAAGGATCTCAAATGAAGATATTCGTTTATAAAGACTGATTCTTCTCTATTCTTCTTTCAAGGTCCACTGATGAAATCCCAGGATTCCCTTACTTACTAGAATTGGTTATTTGATCTTTTTTCACAAGGGGCGCAATACTCTTATAGATGACTAATGACAGTTCCTGAATCCTCTCCAAGAAATATATACCCTTGCTTCACTTACACTTTGAGGAAGCTGAGCAAATCCGTCATGCCTATGCCATTTTTACCTGAGAGAGAAGAAATCTTTCTTGATTCCTAAACAAAGGCAATTGGACTGACTCCTAAGCTCTTCAAAATCTGGACTACATCAATGAAAGAGAGAGAAAGCAGTGGCTTTACTGAGGAAAAAAATGGGAGAAAAACAGTTTAAATGTCAGAGAGAAAAGCAACAGAGCAGACTATCACTAGTCAATTGAAGACAGAAATTCTTCTAAAAAGAAAGGTTATCCCTCCTCTTTTTCAAGCTGTCATGATCAGTAAAATGCTTAAATATTCCCATCATGAAATTAAATCAAGATATGGCCATTGGTGCAAGACAATGTAACCCATTTAGAGTGGAATATATATAGCATTCCTTTTTAGGGGAAAAAGATATTACTATATTACTGTTTTAATTAATTACAGAGCACAGCTGACACAAAACACTGGGCTTTTTTGCACAGTTTAGAAAAAATAATTGAGCCAACATGGGAGCTGGAGTCAGATTTCTCAGGACATAGTCCATTAACCCTATTTCTTTCTTAAAAATAAACTTTCGCAGTCAAACGCTTTTAGCTATGTACCCAGACACTTGTTCTGTTTGAAGATCCCAAGCTATAAATGTCAGTAAGCTTTGGCTATAGCTGAAGTATTTTAAAAGAGAATACTATGAAGCCTGGTGCTTATCTCCTAACCCACTGTCCACTAGCCAAACCCTACTAGACTCTCTGAGGGCCGCCTAATCCATCATTGCTGGAAATGTGCCCAAAGGTATGGTGTGCACTGTGGTCTGGAGAAGCTGTTCCTGGTGCACCTGAGGCAGGAATGGAGGTGGGTCTAGTTTGAAGGAGTTTCGAGGTTCTAACAGACATTTGGACATACTAAAGAAAGGCCTGGAAGCTGTAATATAAAAACCTGCTGTGATCTGGGAAACTTTTTTGTATTTTTTTTTGTGGTTATGTGGTTCATATTCAACAGGAATAAGTAAGTGTGGACTGGGTGATGCGTGAAATGGGATGTCAAATAAGGTGAGGTGAGATGAGAGAGTCAGCTATGATTAATGGTTAAACAGGAAAAAATATTGCAGATCATTTCTTTGCTTAATATTACTCAACCATCTGCAATGTAGTCAAATAATGAATACATTTCATTTGTGAACAAATGTATTCATCAATTAGTGAGGGAAAAGCAGGAATCAAATAAACAATTCACAAATATTACTTAGCCAGCTCAAGAGTAGAAAAGGATTCTTATGTTGAGGAAACCTACTGTCACTGAATAAATTTTTATAAAACAAATAGAGCACATGGTGCAGATAATTAGAGGAATGTCCTCTGGAAATAGCCTTCACTCAACAAATACAAATCTTTGACATCTTTATTGTCTCAGTAAACTTAGGCAAATACTCACAACAAAATTAAATAAAAGATATTTATGAGAAATTAAAGGGAGGACAGGGCAAGAAACCTAAACCAGATGTTACTTTGTACAAATGCATTTTATGAGACTCTTCCCACTAGATTAATTAATCTGAGAGAATCAGTGATGGTGTGCTGCTGGTATTAACCATAGAAAACAGATATGAAACTGAAGATCATTTTTATCTCTTTTTGACAGCAGCATCTGGCTCCTTGGCAGGCTTTGTCAACTCTTGTATTGACATCCCCAGCAATGCCTCTGTATCCATCAGTGTCACAGGAAGCCACTGCAGACTGATCAATTACAGTCATTATCCCTGCTACTCACTTTTTTAATTTGATTAATTTGAACTTTTTTTTAATTAGTTTTTTTTAAAAAGTTATATCCCAGGGAGATTTCTATTAAAAATATAAAGGAAGGAAACTGCTATACAAACCTTCTACATGCATTTACATATAGTTTCCAGACTGCTCATCAGCAGAGCTCTCAAGCAGATGTGTAAATGTACAAACATTTGTGTGTTAGTCTCTTAAGCTCACCTTTTAAAACAAGTTTTTGTTCTTGAGTGAATATGGATGGATTTAAACATATATTTGTGCACTTTTTGGAATAAAGGCCATTAACTGGTACTCCATTAATGATCATAATTAGAGGAAAGAACTGAAAATTGTAAGTCATCAATGAATTTTCAAACTATTTGTAATGTAAATGCAGTTTTCTCCTTCTCCAGACAGTAAATAAATATCTTTTGCAAGCCACCTATCTTTGAATGAAAGATTGCCCACTTTTGAATGAAAATATTTTTCTCAATCATACTTTTTACTTTTTTTAACAATAAATAAAGCTATATATTTGAAGGTGTAAACTCACAGGAGAATAGTTATGTTTCTCTTTAAACTGAACTTCAGGGCTGAAAGTGAGCCTGAAAATATTATCTAGAACATAATCTGAGAGAGGACCTGCTACATCTAGTCCTTGAATCTACCATTAAAAAGAATTATCTAAGCTCTGATGAAAAACAACATGTCAAAAAAAGCCTAGAAACAAAACTGTTTATTCACAAAGATTCTCAAAATTCCATGGGATGTTTGTTCCAGTTTTTGGTACCATTTTCCAACTATATACATTTCTAGTCTAAATTTCTCTTGATTCTGATACCTCGTTTCTTACATAGGACATAGATATTACAAGACTACTCTAATATCCCTGTTTAGTCTTCTCCTTTATATACTAAACCAGTACAATTCTTTCAGCTCCCCCCTAACTTTATGCTTATCCAGTTTATAAATATAACTTACAGCAGGGTAGCCAGTACTAGGCTTAAGCTGCACTAATGTTAAATAGAAAACCATAACTGGTTTCTGTGTTTCAATGAGATCCATATTAATAATTTGAAAAATGATTTGTTTCACAGCTAACTATACCCCAATCATTTTTCCTGCAGGGCTGCTGCCCAGCCAGTTATTTGCCAGTTTGAAGTTGTGCACTTGGGTTTTGGCCCTAAGAGCACCCTGGGGTCCACACTTTATTCCCTGGAAAGTCTGTGGTATAGGCAAAACGTACAGTCTTTTTGAAACATTCACCTGTACAGTTATGACAGTAAAATAGTGCCTCCTCAGGCAAAGGACTCGTAGCAGTTTGGGAATGACTAGGCATCCAAACTTAGGCAAAATCAAAGCCTGCCTCATGCCCTCAATGGCAGGGAAAGAGCTGCTCAGCTGGCCCAGGTCAGCCCCCAGACTGCCATCTGGCCCATCTACAGGAGGCCCTGCACCAGTACACCTAGCTAAATGCCACACGGAGCATCAGGTAGAACAAATCTGCCATGTAGGACTGCATTTCGTGTAGGTGTTGGCAACAAGGAGGCTGTAGGGAGAAGGTTCCAGGGGCTGCCCTGTAGCGGACAATGCCAGTTCCAGCCAGCTCCAGCAGACCCACCATAGGACACTGAGTCTGTCAGCCAAACTGGTGGTACCTCTTGGAAAATGTCTTTTAAAAAGGGCAGAAATTCTGGACAGGCAGAGGAGGAGGGGGAAAAAAAAGAGTGAGAAAAAGTAGAGGGAACACCAAGGTCAGAGGAGGAGGTGGAGGTACTCCATAGCGGAGCAAATATTCCCAAAGGAACTGCAGCCCATGGAGGACCTGTGCTGGAGCAGAAAAGAGTGAGAAGGAAGGAGAGGCAGAGAAAAACCGCTGTGTCCTGACCCCAGCCCCTGCGCTGCTTGTTGCCGCACTGAAGGGACTGAGATCTGCAGTGAGAAAAAGGCAGGGGGAGCTGTGTCTGGGGTGAAGGACTGAAGTAGAGAATAGAAAAGTATTTGAAGTGAAATGAGGTTGGGAGTGAAGTTGAGCCTGGCAAAGAAGGGGAAAGGTATTTTTTCCCTAAGAAGTGTTTTAATATTTGTCTTGTTTGTTTGTTTGTTTGTTTGTTCCCAATACCCAAATCACTAATTACACAGTTATGTTACTTGGTAATAAATTCAGCTAAATTCCCCAAATCAAGCCTGTTTTGCCCATGACAGTACTTCATGTGTGATTACCCTATCTTTATTTTGACTCATGAGATTCCATGCACCTGATCCTCCTATTTTCTCCCCCATTACACCAGAGAGAAAGGAGTGAGCAAGCAGTTGGGTAGGTGCTGGGCTGCCAGCCAGGGCCAATCTACCACAAGTGCTCCATGTCTGAACATGGTATGATATCAGCTGATCATTATATGCCTACATGGCACACGCAGAGCACATACATATGTGTTTAATGCTATTTTATTCCGTGGTAGCTACAGAGAGGTACATCATCACTCTCACCCCCTGCCCATGGACCTGTACCATGCAAATTACATTAATGCACTGAAACATAACTACTCCATGACGCCTTGCTTCTGACACCTCTGGTGGCTACAGTGCAGCCACTTTGTTGTGTTTGTCATGCCTTAACAGAATCCTGGGAAATCCAGTATGGAGAAAACTATCTGTCTGATTACGCTGATCATGGTATCAGCAATGATCTTGTGAGGCAAGACATCCATGTTGCCCTGGCAGATAACCCAGTTGGTGTGGCCATCACATCTGGACATCAAAACACTTCTCCGTTTCAAAGCACTATGGTAAGCTGAGGGAAACAGCTTAAACCTTCTTTTTTATCTTATAAAAGCAGAAGGGCTAGGAAAGATATCTTCATAACAGATAGGCTGTCTGTGATAATAAATTCCTTAGGAATAAAAGTGCATATTTATTCTGATCTCTGAAGTGCCTGATGTACTTTGTGTGGTATATAAATATCACTGAGTAAGATCATTCTGTCCTAGTGCATTCTATCCGAAAACTAAGTACTGAACCTTAAATTGAATGGCTTGTTGATGAGGTCTAAATGTAGTCTAATGCCAGTCTGCCAATGAGCTGAGATGTTTCTGAATGGGCTGGCATGGAATCTAAATGTATATTGAATTTGCATTGATAATCACAATGTAAGCATACTGGCTTTCCGTCATTTGCTTTCAAACTGAGAGTTGCTTCCTCCAAACTTAATGGCAGCATTAAAGTATTTAAAGCCAAATATGTTGGACAGTTTTTCAGACCTTGTGTGAGTGATTTGAAGATTACAAATAGAGACAGAAAAATACTGTTTCATCACCAACTCACCAATAACAAAACAGCATAAGAATGGAGCACAGAAAATCTACCCTGAAGCAATTTAAGCTGGCTGATGGGAAGCCTCAGGCTGTAGCTGATAATGTGTGCATATATGTATTTGTGTGTTCACATGTTTTCCCCCAAGGGGAAACAAAGAATTTCACCCTGCAGTTCTGCCTAGACATTACTTCAAGCAACTGTGATATATTTTTGGCAGGAAAATGTGAAATGGAAAAGGACAGATTGTTTACTGAAAGAAAGCAAAGAAAACAAGATACAATTATACAGGGCTGAAAATGACATAGACCTGCTGATATACAAGGCCTTTGCTTTGTAAAAGTTCAAGGTAGCTCATAGTATTATATCTTAATGAAGTGAGCTGTGCAAATAAACAGCCAATTGAGTGGTAACCACAGGGCACGATCTGGAAAGGTTAGACTTCACTGGAGGATACTGACTGATTAATGGGAATATAGAAATCTTTCTCTACAGAAGGTCTAAATAACTTTTCCCCAAAAATAGATTATTTTTCCCACATGCACAAATGCAGTTTGTGGGTTTTTTTAATAAAAGTAAGCCTTGCAACTGCTTTATGGGTGCTCTTCTGGACCCTGTGCAATCGGATAAGGGCTGGGAATCAAGGTGGTAGTAACGATCCACTGGTGTGGTTCATCATAGCGGAAAGCAAAACCTGCCGGATGCTGGGTTTCTCAAATTCTTTTAATTTCTATAATAGATTCATAATCCCTACAAGTCCTACCCAATATGACCTAAGTAATTTTCTTCCTTTGATAAATGTCAGTTCTATGTTGCACATTTAAATGTAGGCAAAATGCTGTATCAACCAAATTCTGTGCTAACCTAGTTTAAATCAACAACATGATCTTAACTGTTTTACACAATACCTTTTGTTCTCCACTGTCCATCTGCATTAACAGTCAGACCCACATGTTACTTTACATTACCTATTCATTCTTTAATGCCATAGTCGCACTCCCTTGGGAGAAGTGCCATATGAGCCAAAGCCTAAATGGCTCCAGTTCCACAAACAGGCCCTTAGAATTAGTTTAGCATAAGAATATAGGCTGCCTCTGCATATGTGTTTGTACAGTTCAAAGCACAAGAAGATCTTTATCCTATTAATGGGAATACTAACATTAAATACATAAGAAGTCTTTTTACCCTTTTTAATGCATGAAAATGTATCTAATTGAAAGGAATGAATGGTGGGGATATTGATAAGTTATCACAGAAATATTTGTTCCTGATTCAAAAGTTTCAAGGAAGCTTTGGCAAGACAGCAACAGTCAGTAGAATCTGTTACTATCTGAAAATTACAGAATAATTTAGGTTGGAAGGAGGGTCTGGAGAGCATCGGGGCCAAGCTCCAGCTCAAAGCAGGTATAATCTTAATTTTATATTTTACTGCTTTCTCACACTTAAAAAAGTTGTGTGTACATACATGTGCATGTGTATGTGTAAAGAAGATTCTGACTAAAGAACCACAAACAGAAATAATACTAATTTGAACTTTTCTGGCAGTGTAGTGCACCAAGTAGAACAGACTGCTTAGACTGAACTTAATCCTTTGGTGTGATCATTCTGGACACTGGCTAAGGTACAATAATGAGGTCAGCTGGAAGTTTCCTTTGTGTCTTTACTGGAGGCAATTAAACGATTCAATGTCTGTAATTGCTAAATAGAGCATTTTTACACATGCATAAAGCAACAACAAACGTAACATTTAAAAATACAATATGAAAAAAATACTGAGAAAGAGACAAGAATCACAAATAAATATTGTGCTTGTGTTACAAAAGCTTGGGCAATGTGTTGCAGCAAATAACTCAGGTTTCTGTATTTACTGAGAAAATTATGGGGAACTGAAAAATAAAAGGCATGCATAATCTAGTTACACCTGACTTAGTCTGCAATGTCAATGGTAAAAAGTGTGAAAACTGTAGCAGACCAGCAAGAAATTAGAGACATTCATGAATGAAGCTGACTGCTGATACCCACTGCTGTCTTTGAAAGAAACATTACTATTCTAGTAGTAGGAAAACTATTTTTCAGTCATGTATAAGGAAGAAGTTGTTGGATTCAGGAAGAATGCAACAAAGGTCACTCTGCAAATGTGGAAACCAAATTCATTTGTTTCCCCTCAGGCAAATCACAGTTTGAGCTGACCAGCTAATTACCCTAACCTTGATCTGGGAGAGGGGGGGAGTCTGACTTCTCAATAACTTACAGGTGATTCACTCTTTTCTGCTAGTTGAGCTGTGTGTTTCCCCTCCTGAAACTAAAGCAATCCATTTGGATCAAATTATGCATGACAATTTTGGGATGTAAGTAAAGAAATGAATAGGAGCCAAGCTAAACCTATTTCTTTCTCGCAGCCCAGACTGAGGTTTCACAGGTGAAAGGGTTTATTTCCCCTCTTTATTATTTTTTCCCTCCAAGATTATCCTTTGCATTTTTGTTTACACAGTTGCTAAGAATTAAGAGAAGTTGGGATCACAGATGTTTATTAGCGTGGAGTGATGACATACAACATCCGCACAAATGGTGAGATATGAGATGTGATTCTGAATTCCAAGCAGGTAGTAACTGGGGGGCTGGGTAAGTCAGTAGGTATAAAAAAAACAGATCTGAGTATTCATCCAGAATGCAAACTGACCCTGAAATGGTAAATGTTCACTTAAGTATTTTTAAAATAGTTACACCTGGGTAGCCTGCGTAGTAATCTGCCTACAGCATTAATGAGGGTTCCAAAATGAAGGAATCTCACCTGAGAAAAGAATATTAGTGAGAAACTAAATTAGTCTAGTTAGAACATGTAGGAAAGTTGGAAGACCTCCATCCAAACAAGTAGACTATAGATATTCCAGTTTTCTAAAGGACTCAGTAAAACTTTTAGTTTAATGAATATATTCTATCTATATGTGGTGAATTTTAGCAAAACCAATAACATATCAAGAGTGCTTTGTCCAATAAATATTTAGAAATAATTTATTTTCTTGAATTCCCACTTAATTTGCAAAAGTTTGATGAAATTTATCTAAATGTAGACATTCCAAATTCATGTTGCAGAAAATCAGAAAATATTTGTCTGTATTTTTACAACAGAAGGTAATTAATCCTAATCTTAACATCTATCATCTTATGATTAGATGTTGGCTAATACTGAGCTAAGTGCACAATCAATCCAACCCTTTAGGCAAATTCTGGTTTCCTACTATTTCTTGATAGGTGGGTTTTTTTGCATCTAAGAAATTATTAAACTGGTTTCATTTTCATTATACATCTGTGATGGTTATTTTATAATTATACATTACATAAGTGAAAACATGATTAAAAAAAATATTACTATGATGTCCAGAGATTTGTATATGGATATTTTAGACTGTAAAGTAAATATGATAACAAGACCTTTTCATTCTGGGAATAAAACATTCCAAGAATGAGAATACCTTTTAAAGGAGGAGTAAAAACACAATAACTATTTAGTGTTGTTTTGGTCTACTATCTGATTTTTGCAGTGGCTTATAGCAGTAAGTCTACAAATAGGCTATATCTAAACTCATCTACACACATTTGTTGAAAGACATGGCAGCAACTCTGTTTCATAGTTGGTTTCTATGCGAAACCACTGAAACATTCTTATTCCTTCATTATGTTTCAGGAATTTAGACCTATAGTCAGGTTTACTGAAGAACAGGGAGATCTCTTGAATCAATTCACTGTAGAACTATGTTTAAGGCACAAATTCACATTTTTCAAAGGGCAATTCAGAATAGCAGCGCAGCTGGGATTTCAGCGGAGAGGCTGATTCCAAATCCCTGTCTCTCACAATTGAGTAAAAGTCAATAAGAACCTCCACAATTAGCTTCATAAAATAGGATGGTGATCACACCATTCTTGGTTTCCAATTAGATCGCAATGCATCAACATAAGCATAATCAGAATTTTTATTTTATTACATTGTCTTTGTGCATTATGCTATGTATCTTATTTAACTTATTACATAGAAAAAAATACACAATTTGATGAAATCTTTGCTAATAAACAAGTCCAAACTGCTAAAACAGGCTGTTGATCTTTACTTTCTTCTTTTACAGTGAAATAGGTCAGGTAAAGGAGCTTTGCACTGTCCTCTTGAAATATCTAAGATCTTATACTTTTTATTTTTGGAAAATCTCCCTCCAGCTTCTATTTAGCAAACTTGAGTCTCTTTTGCATTTTCATTAACTTCCTTAAGCCACTTAAATGATTAAACTGAGTAAATGTTCCTTGAATGTTAACCTACTGTAGACACTGCAACATTTAAGCATTTAATCTTGTAGATTTAAGATGCAAGGAGGCATGGGGGTAAATTACAAATCTTTTGTTTTGCTGTCTATAGTACTTCCTAATGATTAGGCAGCACTAGAAGCACTGAATGTCAGTTGTTTTGCATAACTAGAAATCTAGACAAAGTATAATTAAGCCTTTTTAGATTAAAAATTAAAAAAAAAAAAGATTCTAGGTCGTAAAATGAACAAGCTCAGGTTTGGGCCAGATCCTCAGTTTGTGCAGATCAGCATAATGCTAAAGTCGATTGAACAACATTGATTTACCTAAGCTGAGAAGCAATCCCTTCATGAAAAGCTGTATCTTCCTCTCAGAATGGGCAAATTCAATATGGACAAACTAAAATCAGATCTACCTGCAAGTCAAGCCAAATGCAAGTTTAAGCTACTTGAGACTTAAAAAAAACCCCAAACCAACAACAACAGTTTACCCTCTTTGAAAATACTTTTGATTTTTGAGGATTCTAGATGGAAGTCAGTATGCCAAAATAACATCAGAAAGGGTTCTTTTGCAACTTTGATTCTGACCAAAAAGCAGAACTTCTGGAAATATCACAAGAAAGCTTCAGATAATGCATAAAATACAAATACTGGTTATGTATCATCACAGAAATGAGTGATTCCTTGTAGAAAAAGACAAGGTATTATCTCTTTAAAAAAGATGTGGGTTTTTTTAAGTTCAAGAGCTTCCATTACTCCTTTGTGAAAAAATAAATATAGAAATTTAAAAAATATGTAACAGTCTGTCGTGGTTTAACCCCAGCTAGCAACTAAGCACCATGCAGCCGCTCGCTCACTCCCCCCCAGTGGGATGGGGGAGAGAATTGGAAGGGTAAAAGGGAGAGAACTCGTGGGTTGAGATAAGAACAGTTTAATAGCTGAAGTAAAATAAAAGAGAACGGTTAAATAGGTAAAGCAAAAGCTGCGCACGCAAACAAGGCAAAACAAGGAATTAATTTGCTACTTCCCATGGGCAGGCGGGTGTTCGGCCATCCCCAGGAAAGCAGGGCTCCATCACGCGTAACGGTTACTTGGGAAGACAAACGCCATCACGCCAGATGTCCCCCCCTTCCTTCTTCTTCCCCCAGCTTATATACTGAGCATGACGTCATATGGTATGGAATAGCCCTTTGGCCAGTCTGGGTCAGTGCCCCTGGCTGTGCTCCCTCCCAGCCCCGCCGTACTTAGCATCAACATTGTTCTCAATCTAAACCCAAAACACAGCCCCATATCGGCTACCAGGAAGAAAATTAACTCTATCCCAGCTGAAACCAAGACAGAGTCACAGCCTCAGGTACCAAAAGGGATAGAAGCCTCTAATTCTCGTAATAGAATCAACAGTCTCTGACCAAATTACTTGGAGTCCCTGATCAGCCTGGAGAAAGTTAGGCAGCTCAGAATAGGGTCCAAAAATATAGAACAGTTTACTCAGTGGGGAACTTCCTAAACCAGCTAACAGAGAAACCTGAAGAAGCTGTGGTTGTGCTAAATGATGAACTCCGTGTTACTGAGAAGCATTTCTGTTCACCAGGCCTTCTTGCTGTACCAGGTATCTTTCACCTCTCTTTCTAAATGGAACATGAGTCACCACTTTCCATAAGAGAGAGCTGGAGGAGGTTCTGTTACTGTGATCCTTTCACTTCATGCTGGAGCATCAGAGACCTCGTATATGATGTGGGAGTCTAGGGCACCAAAACCTGCATCTCACCTCCCACGGGAGTGTCCTAATTAGCAGGCTGAAGAAAAGATGTGGGGAGGAGCACTCTTACTGCCACTTCCTTCTCAGGAAGCTGTTCTGCTTCACATAAAAAAAAAAAAATTCAAGATTCACAGTGCCCAGAAATGAGAGCCTACGTCTCTGGCTTGCGTTTTAGTACCATTCCTCCAACTGCCTCACACAAACACCTCATTTCCTCTGAGAGGAGTGTGAATATATTTTATAGGGAACCTTTTCTGTAATTATTTCACCTCTGCAACAACTGCAATCAGCACTCAAGCCAGTGACTTTGATCCAGTGACTCCAGAGCCTTTTACAAGGATGGTGGATGACCCACTTCAATAGCTTAATACCTCATGGTTATGGTGATCAGAAGATCTCAAAAAAATTCAGACTTGAACCCAGCTCTCTCAAATTGACATCTAACCTTTGAAATGCCAGATCCATGGGGAGAAGAGAGAAATAGGTTTTTCTCTTCTATTCCTCTTCTATGTAACAAATTTGCATACAGATCCTTAGTACAAATACATGTCAACACCAAGTTGGGTGGGAGTGTTGATCTGCATGAGGGTAGGAAGGCTCTACAGAGGGATCTGGACAGGCTGGATCGATAGGAAGAGGCCAACTGTATGAGGTTCAACAAGGCTCAGTGTCGGGTCCTGCACTTGGGTCACAACAACCCCATGCAACCCTACAGGCCTGGGGAGGAGTGGCTGGAAAGCTGCCCAGCGAAAAAGGACCTGGGGGTGTTGGTCGACAGCTGGCTGAGTATGAGCCAGCAGTGTGCCCAGATGGCCAAGAAGGCCAATGGCATTCTGTCTTGTATGAGGAATAGTGTGGCCAGCAGGACCAGGGGAGTGATCGTCCCCCTGTACTTGGCACTGGTGAAGCCACACCTCGAATACTGTGTTCAGTTTTGGGCCCCTCACTACAAGGACATTGAAGTGCTGGAGTGTGTCCAAAGGGCCACGAAGCTGGTGAAGGGTCTAGAGCACAAGTCTTATGAGGAGCGGCTGAGGGAGCTGGGATTGTTTAGCCTGGAGAAGAGGAGGCTGAGGGGAGACCTCATTGTGCTCTGCATCTACCTGAAAGGAGGTTGTAGTGAGGTGAGGATCAGTCTCTTCTCCCAAGTAGCAAGTGCTAGGACAAGAGGAAATGGCCTCAAGTTGTGCCAGGGAAGGTTTAGGCTGGATATTAGGAAAAACTTCTTCACTGGAAGGGTAGCCAAGCATTGGACCAAGCCTCCCAGGGAAGTGGTTGAGTCTCCATCCCTGGAGGTATTTAAAAGATGTGTAGATGTGGTGCTTAGGGACATGGTTTAGTGGTGGACTTGGCAGTGTTAGGTTAACGGTTGGACTTGATGATCTTAAAGGTCTTTTCCAACCTTAACGATTCTATGATTCTATGATTCTATGATTTCTGCCTGTCTTACAAATCCCAGTATGGTTTAAGCACAAGGTAAGAACCATGTTATTCAGTATTGTCAGTCTTCCCTTGTCACATCTTGAAGAAAACATTAAACTTCCCCTGGTGTTTGAATAAAAGTTGACTACAGTTACCTGAATCTGTGCACTTGAAGAGCTGTGTGGAAGCTTAGCAGTAGTTTTGAGAATTGCAGCTTTGGAGTCCAACCTCTAAGCCCTGCCAATGACCCACTATAAGTGCCGCCAGCCACCCTCCAAAGTCTCTGTTCCTCCCATATGACAGAAGCAACAAGAAATTTGGCTTGGAGTAAAGTGAAAAGGATATCTTGGACCTGTGTGCAAATGAAAGTCTGCAGGTGTTTTTCTGGAGTTTCTAATTCCAATAAACTAAGGAAAATGAGATTGGCCTTTTCTTTTGGCTGTCATGTTTTTAAGCAATGCTGCAATGATTCCTTGTCTTTCCCTTAATTCAGTTATTTTCATTCAAATAATTGCTGATGCCAACTGTATCTAGCTGGAGTAAAGCCAATTCAGAATCATTGCCAAAATTTCCCCACCAGCATTTTTCTGATCAGAGTACTGTAAAGAGCTTCTTCATACACAAAAGAACAAACAACATGTAAAAGTAATATGCTATAGCTACATGTTTCTTGCACTCACTATTCCCATCAAAGAATTTCTCATGAAAAACAGTTTGTTAGAAATTGTTAAAACACAGCCAGGACTGATCATTTCAAATAAGTACACAGCTTGTTTACTGAAGAATCTGTGACTGAGACCTGCTAACAGCAGTTTATGGAGACATGCAAACAGACCTGACTTTAATTTCACTCTGGAGGCACAGGCAAGTCTTCAAACCTCTGCAAACAACAAGCTGTGAAGTATCTTCTGATCAGATCAATACTGAAAATGTGATAAAAATCAGTGTGAGCTATATAATTTCAGGAATAGATACTGCCCTGATCTCAAGTGCATATTGATTTTGTATAATGGGTATTATGTCCTTTATTACTTTGCAGTATGCAAGCTTATAATGTTATCTACTTAAAACAGCACTTTCCTATTTATTTAGCCTTAAAGTAGGAAAAAAAAAAAAAAAGGAAAAGGCAGAATATTTCTGATACATAGAAATCTTATGAACACTTTTACTTTAAAAATGCTCTAAATCTTCCAGGCAGAAGTATAAATATAAATAATATAAATATAAATATAAATATAAATAATATAAGCAATAATCATCATCATCATCATCAAGGCGTCCCCTCTAGGCAAAAGAAACACCAAATATGAGTGCTAGATTAGAAAGGCATTTTTATGAAAGTGGATTTTTCTCACTTTTATCTAATATAATATTTTGACCATCAATAATGATTAAAAAACTGTTTCTTTTAATAGACAATGACTAATTTTCCAACAATGTCAGGTATTTTGATCAAAGTAAAGGGTGAAATTAGCATTACCAATAAGGCAAATCATTTTATTCCTGAAGCTTTGGTCATATTAACTAGAGGATCAATTTGAATGGTGACTGAATTATCTATGATAAGTATGATAGTTTATATCATCTTGAAAAAATTAAAATCTTTTATATTCTTTGTAATGGGTACTTCTCTTACAACTAAAATGTGTCAAGTGCAGAAAACTGAAAAACTTATAAACATCATACAGAATGGGACTGAGTTATAATGGCTGAGTGAAAAATTACTTTTTTCTATAAAATGCAAAGAACTCAGATACAGTCTACCCTTCTCCCCAATCCTATACCAAAATATCTAGCATCTGTCTAAACATCTAAATATAGCTTGCAAGTATATGAGTGTATACAAATGTGTTACGTTCAAAATCCCGTTTATGTGTAAAAAGGGAGCAGGGAGCACACCTTATGTATAAGTAAAGCCATAAATTTATTGTTAGTATAATGGAAATCTTAAGTCTAATTAAAGAATGATCATTGTACAAAGAATAATAATGCAGTTAGAATACTTCAGAAACCTTTAGCTGCATTTCTCAAGGCCCCTGCTGTTGTACCACATCTGTATTTCTCTACACTACATTGTGTTAGCTGTAAATATCTCATTCTACCTGGAACTACTTGTTACTGCTATCTATGTAAAACTGTAGTTGTATCATACAAAGATAAACAGAATTGAGACAAATTAGATATAGACAACTGGTCAATTAGAGAAATTATTATTTCAGCTAAACCAAATAAAAAAAAGCTACAAGCATTAGACCTATTACTAGCAATGGCGACACCATATTACAGGGCTACATGGTTGCTCATGCAGTCCAGTAATGTGCTTGTCAAAGCGGCCAACACTGGTGGCTCCAGCAGAAGGTGTAAAAAACCTGAACTAGGAAGATGTGAGATAACTATATTGCCTCTCCTGCAAAGGTATTATCATTTCCTTAAGTGACATTCGTGTTACTTCTAAGACATAGCAACCTTTCATGTTAATATTAGGACCTGTCACATTTCACCAGTACCTCCTTTCCTGAAGTCTTATGTGACTGCAACTCTTGATGGTGTCTAACATTTAAATGTAGTTATGCTGTGATCACTCACACTCAGTCACTTGATTGTAATTAACTCTCGTATTAATTAGTTCCCTGTGCGCTTCTTGTGTGCTCTGAAATTCTGTTTTAAAAGCGCACCAAAATAAGCAAAGCAAAGCTACATACCTTATATATATCTAGATGCTATATATATATTTTTATATATATGCTTATATGCTATATAACCAGCTCTACCTCGTTTCTGATGTGATAGAAATTATAAAAGATAACGCCAATAGAAAATAATTCAGCTGATGCCGGTTTTTTCTTATGCCTACTTAAAGGCTACAAGGACATTTATATACATAAAAACAAACTTACCTTACTTGCTAAAATACACCCAAAAGAAGAAAGTCAAGCTTAATCACTGAAATTGATGAAAGAAACAATTCTGATATTAATGTATCAGATTCCTGGAGAAAAATACTTCAGTATTTATTGTAGCTAAGTTATAGAAGGTTTTTTTTAATATAACCTTTAGTTCCCTTTTCCCAGAAAACTTAAGCAGCTCTTAATCTTTGGTTTCTCTCTTGAGATTTTTCTGGTATTTCTATGTTGATCTTAATACTGAATCTATAATATATGTATAATTTTGTGTTAAGATGCTTGGTAAGGTGAAAATGTTGCCATTTTTCTTCTTTAAGTAAAAATTATACAATATATATGTGCATATAAATATATTGATAAAATATGATAAAAATAGAAAGGTATGACATAACCTAGACTTTTGTGCAGCTCATGAGTAAACAATGTAGTTTTAATTCCAGGTAAATGGGTAGAAAACAGTAAATAGAATTTATGTTCACAGCTGATTAGAAATATTCAGACTTCACATTATTAACAATTATAATAAAAATGATTATATACAGTTATGGGATTAAAGGAAATCTGTTTTCTAGTTACATTTATTGCCTTCCCTTCCTACAATTTGTATGAAAACAGGATAAGAAATGAAGTCAACTTTTAGAGAAAATCATAAGTTTTTATTTTATATTAAGATGTACCAGCAGGCGAAGCTCATTTAGGGCTTACTCAAATGCAATTATTTTTAAGATTCAGCAAGTTTTGTGTTAGGCATGCAATGTGTATCCTTCTAGCCTAAAAAAGGATTACCTAGGCTTTCCTAATGAAGACACTAAATATCTGTCTTAGTGTATGTAAATCATGGCTGAAATTGTATCCATTTTTTCTTTTCACTGCTTAAATTTGAACCAATAGTCAAGCAGGAGCACAAGGAAGCTACATTTGATTTGGCAAGCACTTCCTGGTCAGGTTTTTAATTCAGCAAAACATATCTACACTAGGTTTTGATTTATGACACAAATCTAAGCTCCATAACATGGTGACTTGGGACAGGTGTTATACTGTTTCTAATTTGGCTATATATGTGATTTGAAGTGCGTTTAAATTAGTATTTTAGTCTAGAGAAACTTGAGTTTTGTTTACCATGCCCATGAAAGAGTAACCAAAATGTATACGAGTGCAATAGTTATTTCATTGAAATTAACTCAGCTCTGTTCTCAAAATGAAGTTTAAAACAGAATCCTGTGAACACACAACAACTGCTCAAAATAATTGCAGTCACAGTATGCAAAACTGATGGACGGTTGCTTCGTGAGTGTTCTATTCATCAAGCTATTGAATTTGGCTTTGAGTCATGCTGATTATTTCTGCATGTTAAAACAGTTAAGTGAGAAGCAAATCTCTTAAACATATGGCAGGTCTGATTATCATATGAAAGCCAGGCATGCCAAAGATTTGGAGAACACATTGCTCTAAATAGACTTGAAAAATGAAAATTAAATACCAGTTTTAAAATCCTGACTGGAAGGAGATACACCTTCTTTGAGGACATATGCCAAAATTTAGGAATCAGGTAAACATTTTTTATTTTACATATATTAAAAACAACAGTCAAATCTCTATAATAGATGGCTTATTTGTTAAGTTCTGACAGCCACATGTGCTGAAACAAGGGAAGGGAAGGGAAGGGAAGGGAAGGGAAGGGAAGGGAAGGGAAGGGAAGGGAAGGGAAGGGAAGGGAAGGGAAGGGAAGGGAAGGGAAGGGAAGGGAAGGGAAGGGAAGGGAAGGGAAGGGAAGGGAAGGGAAGGGAAGGGAAGGGAAGGGGAGGGGAGGGGAGGGGAGGGAAGGGGAGGGGAGGGAAGGGGAGGGGAGGGGAGGGGAGGGGAGGGGAAATATGCTGTTCAAGTTCTCCATCCTTAAAACCAAAACACCACTAATCACTACTCTCTATAAAAGGACTCTGGCCAATTGCCTGGAGAACAGCCTGCTTATTTATTTCTCCATATTTATTTTGTAATATCCCATAGGCCAGGATTTGTTCCATTTAGAGTTAGCAAGGGATTCTTCATCAACATGTCTATACTCTAAATCTTAGTAATAAAGTATAACTTCTTTCATTATTAGAATTTGAATTGTGGGATAATAAGAATAGCTGAAATCCCAATAGCTGGAAAATGCTGGAATGGCACAAAAGTCCTGTGTCTTCCAGAACAGGTGTTTAAGCCTACCAGAGAAGATACTTGGGCATACATGCATTGGATGTTTTGCCTGGAAGATGAAGATGGAAACCAGTCCAACAAAATTTCTAGTGATAGAGAAATGTGTACAGAGAACCTGGCTGGACATAAAACTGTAGAAATGAAATAGCTCTTTGAGACAGCGCTATAGGGAACTATTAAAAAAGGAGAATTACAAACTTCAATTAAAGGTAATATATGTAAAAGTTTCCTGCTATACCTTTGAATTTTACTGGTAGCCAGTACAAATACTGATCAGGAGTAGGTGGGAGAACTAGCCAGTGCAGGCAGTGGATTTTTATTTGTTTACATAATTACATAGTAACATTGATCTTTCAAATGCTTGAGACCTCAGAAAAGAAAGTTTACACAAGAATTAAATCCTCTTTGTGGTAGGTAAATGTACAATTTAATCTTTGATCATAATCTTTACACTAGTTGCATCAGTTAAGAAGAATTCTCTAGATTTCATTTCTGCTGTTGGCTGATCTTGAGGTTATCCAAAACCAGAGTTTTATGGCATGACAGGTTCTGTGGATTTTTTTTTCCCCAAAGTTTATTTCATACTACTGAAGGCTCAAAAAGAGACAGGTTGATCTGTTGTTATAGAATTAGTCATTTTTGGGTGTCAGAGATTATCTGTTACTGTTTGTTGTTTAAAGCATGCATTCTATAGAAAGTGTATTTTTGAATGTTTTAAAAAAAAAAGAAAAAATAGTGTTTTGAAGACAACATCATTAACAATATTTTGGAACAGGATGTAACAAAGAATACATCTTACAAGAAAAACAGCAGGAGAATATCAGGTAAGCAGAATCTAATTATCCATTTTGGAAGATGGCCAGCACACCAAATTTAGAGGATGTGTCATCCAAATGACAATAACCTGTTCCTTTCATTCATTTCTAAGACAGGTCTGAACTGGTTTTGCATTTCCTGAGTCATATGAAATATTTTTTGTTGCTTTTTTTTCAAAAAGAACAAAGTATAGCTTTCTGTAGAAATGTTTCACAATGTGAAATCATGATTGTTTAGGGTTGGGTCTTTCATTATTTTCAGCCTACTCAAATATTTTATTTTGACATTTTTTCATGTTTTATTACATCAAAGGAATATCTGCATTAAAAGGAAAGTGTTATAATCACAAGCTGTTGCAACGTTTCTTTTCTTAGATCTTTAAAAATATTGCCAGAAGTGTTCAGCGTGTGACATCTTCCTGTGATTACTTTTTCTATTAAAAAAAAAATGTTCCTTTGGAAAACTTCTGATTAACTCCTATTCATATAAACTCTATTTACACCATTTTATGTTGCCCAACACCATCAGTTAACATAATTTCAAGCGATTGCAGACATCCACCTTGAGTGTCTCTGCCCCTAAAATACTGAATCACTTTGATATAAAGGAAACAATGTTTTCTATTGTAACACTAATACTTCTTTTTTATTGAAGGTTCCTCTTCTAATCCCAAACTAGCTAAATTATGAAATTCCACATGAAAAGGTGGTTGCAAGCCACCTGTTATATTTTAGTCAAAGAAGTGGACACTGCTGCTGTTCACCTATACAAAAATATCTTTCCCATGACTGAAAATTCATTGATGAGCTCAGTTGCTGTTTTTTTTCCAGCAATGTCTAACTTCTCATTAAACTACTGAAATCCATGACAACATTGGGGTGGTCTGAGTCATTAAAAGATTTATTTGTCCCACTCCCACTTTGTCAGTGGTGAAGTCTATATGGACATCAGTCTGTGGTAACAAAGGCATCTCATTTACCTACCAAATATATTTGATATGGAAAGAAAATGTTACGGTCTCTTGAGTAGGATATCCACTGAACCTGAACCATACCCTTTAAAGTGATTTCAAAGGCAACTGGGAGTACTGAGATAGGCTGATAATTATTTGGGTCAATCGTATCACCTCTTTTGAAACCATAGATTAGCTTCAGCATGCAACTAAATGTCAAGACACGAGGGGAGAGCGGACTGAACATAATTCTGGGTTTGCAAAGCTGCTTTAGCATAGTAAAACCTGGGTTTTGGAAACAGACAAATCTAGCGGCAAGAGCTGTGATGTGCTTGTATCCTTTGCTGTGGCTGAGGTTGTTATTGGTAACTGCTTGTTCTGCTGATAGCTTTACTCTCCATTTCCTTCTGCTAGCTAGTCATCCAACTCCCCTTTGAAGAAGAAAACAAGCAAACAAACAAACAAATAAGAAAGATGTCACCTGGATGCACATCTTCTTAGTTGTTATTTTACATAGACATCCTGCTGGAAAGCACTGGATTTGATGAACTGTAATGTTGTTCAATTGCCCCTGAGCATGCAGGGACAATAATGTATATGCTGTCTTTATTTCCTGTCCTTTCTAGGCTTCATTTGCTTGTAGTCCATTTTGTGAACTGCAGAATATTTTGCAAAAATGTGTACCTTTCTGATTCTGGAAAGATCAAAGACAGAAATGATCATCAATTTTTCTTGTCTTTTTGTTCAATATACAAACCATCCTACTTATGCATGGTTTAAGTACTAGTTTGCAACTTCTGTGTCATAAGTTTAAGTCTTATAAAGTGTTTCCTGCTGAAATGTCACGCTGGCTAGAATTCAGCAGCAAATAAATATTGCTGTCCTCACTAATTTGAAACAGTGTGAGTTTTAAACCTTTAGCTGCAGGAGATTTATTAAGATTGCAGCTTTCATCACCCTGCCTTCAGTCTATCAAGATAGGTCAAAATGGCAGAAACCATATTTTTCAGAATTATTTCAGTGCTGCAACTTCTATTAATTTAATTCCTGGTTTATAACACAGCATAAGACCAAGGACCCTAAGCTATAAATAAATGCAGCAGTTATCCATTAGAAGGTTTTAAGCTTAAAGTTAGCTAACTGATTTGATCAAAAATGTCTTTGAGTTTTTGACTTTGTAAAAAGCTGACAGATTCTGATGCACAGCTTTGCACACTGAATTTTGAGTTACCATTGCATTAGTATGATCAATTTCTTTTAAATTGTTGAACATTCTTTGGGGCATATTTAAGAAGGATGTATGCTTTTGCCGTGTACATGAAGATTTTCTGCACAGAAAACGTACTGTTTTGTTACTTCACAAATTTTTACTGAATTCCTGTCAACCCCTTCTTTCTTGCATGTATTTACAGCATCTCTAACATGTTCTAGGGCAGTAAAACATTACTCCATGATGGAAGGCACAAATTAATGAAATTATTACTTTTGTTCTAGTAATTTTCAATATTCATTGTTAAACAAATTTATCACTACAACCTTATCATACATGCTTTTTTCCTGTTGAAGAAGTACCTTTAAAGTGCTTATGTGCCATCCATTTATTCAGGCTGTCTATAGATAGCTTGGTCCTAGGCAACCAAAATACTTTTAGATAGTACTGTAAGCATTACAAAAGAGAAGGTCAGTGAAAGAGTTCACTTGGAGCCTTTTATCACAGATGGAAGAACATTACGCAGATGTTCTAAGACTTTGAAAAGTCATCATCCAATTTTAAAGGCTTTTTTAAAAGAACATGAAGTTTACTCTAAAAGAAGGTAAAAATTTTAAAAGACAAAATATCTGTACAACATTCATTCATTGCTTCCCATTGCCAGTATCTGGAGAGGCCCTGAATAAAGGTGGCTTAGACTGGGTAACTGCAACAAGTGCATCGGGTAATGTTTAACTATAGAAGGATCTTTCTTCAATGACGTATCAATGAAAGAAGAAGGATGAGGAGTGTGAATGACTGTATGTGAGTTTGCATTAGCAAACAGGGCCATTCTATTACTCTCCAAATTTAGCTCTCAAAGAGAAAGAAATTAATTCACAGGGCAAGTTATGAAGTTCTGTAAAGCAAACACGGGTCTGTTTCCTTAGGTCATTTATTTTGTGTCACTAATAATTCCAGCTTATTTTCTACAGCATTACAAGTCCAAGACTTTTTGCAATCATCTCATAAATGCAGTGGTCGAGGTCTCCTGCTACTTGTCTATTTGTGTATAATATTTCCTTAAGTTGTTATTTGACATTTTATACCATAGGATACAATTACTGAAAATTCTTAATTTTGCATGATGTTATGGTAAAGAAATAAGTCAGGTCTAGTAAAACTAAGAGTCAAATACTTTTCAATATAGATGCAGGTAACAAAGTCTTCACAATTCTTAGCTTGATCAAGTGTCACGTAGAGTCATAATTTATCCTTCAGGTGTCTGTTCTGTGGTTTGTCTTCAGGATGTAAGAAAAATCATGGAAACCTTCAGTGGAGTAACAGCTAAATCACACTTTTGTCCTATTCATCATGATATGTTGCCTTCTCAGAACCAATTTCAGAGGCAGCTTTCCCCTGGCAGATTTCCTTTTAAAGACCCACTGTATGCAAATTAGGATTCAAGGGACATTCATTTGTAACATTTCCAACACAATTTTGCATATGTTTTTCCTTTAAACCATGCACTGGTTTGTAATCTAAAACATGCATACTGTTTCCCAGGTCTTTATTATATTGCCAATACTCATTTTTTATGCATCCAAAAATACAAACTTCTGTAGCGCAATATAAACCCATTGTATCCAGTTAAAATTAATTATATCAGCAGAATATTTTAAAAGGTATGCAGGCCATATAAGGTTTCAGCTCCAATTATAAGACGTATAGTGAAATTACATGTTATGAAAATGGTCACTAACATCTAGAAGTCATGTTTTTTTTCTTGAAATCTTCCTCTGAAATATTATATTTCAAGAAGATTTGAATATTATTCTTTAAATGAGAAATCTGTTTAAAACCATTTATATCATTCTGCTTACTTATACATATTTATATGCATGCACAGATATATATATATGTTTATTCTATTCCAGTAACAAGAATGTTGTTCATATAAGATATATCCATTGTTAAAAGTGAGTAATTAGATGCCTTACGTCATATCTAGCTTTTACTGTCAGTATAGATATCTGACTACAGCAGGGAAATGATAACAAAAATTGGAAGGATAATGACAGAAGATCATAGAAGTATACATCCATTAATTTGGGGAAAATGCTGGTTTTGTGGCTCTTGATAGAATATTTTATATAAAAATAATATTTTTTTTAATTAAAAGAAGCAATTACTCTTTCTTAAATTCAAATGAAATAGTCATCAATATTATCCAAAGTTTAAACTCTTGCCTAAAGTCTATTTTAATCAATTAAAAGGCTTGGAAACTTCAGTGGTTTTAGGCTTGATCTCTTCAAAGAAAATCTTACAAATTGTGAATTACAGAATTTCTACTTTTTTGTTGGAATATTAAGGAAGAAAACTTACTAGAAACCTTCTTTAAGAGGCCTACTCGGACATGTGAAAAGAAGGATAATATTACTAGGCCTAAGTGAAAGATTTTCACCAAAAGTTACATTGAAAAGCCATGCTTTGGCTCTACAAAGACAAAGTCCTTGCCTGAGAATTACTTGTTTCAAATTTTCCTTAAAAAAGGTTACTCTATGTGAACGGAGAATTTCATGGATGTACCAGCTGGTCTGCAATGTGAAGAAACCCACATTCAAGTTTTTCTATAGAGACTGGTATGAGTGAAAACACTCTTCTCATTCAAGACCTAAAAGTAGAGGTGGGATTCCTCCCATTGACATTTAATGTCTACGGGGTTAGCCATCTACTTCTGACAGAATCGTGGATGCCCGTTTTAGTAAATGGAAGTCAATACAGACAGTGGAGTCTAAAGTATATAGCCATCTGCTTTAGGATAAGACGAATTCCTCTCTTAACTCCATTGACTGTATTGACCTGATCTCTTCAGAGTAAAATGTGAATTTAGGCAGCTACACAAAGGTAACCAGTGGTCCGTAACCAACCAGAAGCTCGGTTCAGCCCAGTCTACCTTGGAGTGAACTGAATAGTGTTCTGCACATCCCTGACTGCATTGACTTGCACCCCATGAACCGTAGTGCAAGCTTACATACATGGTTCACATGCAAACACCTAAATTTAAGTCTCTTAACTTCAAAATTAATCCCTCTTTATGGATTTGATTAATTTCCCCCACATATGTGCATAACATGAGTACTTGGGGTGCCCCAGAGCATGCAGATCCAAAAATCTGCACACACTTGGCAGAAGTGACAAAAGATTGAGAGGAGTTCTGTATCATTCTGGAACAATAGCTGGAGTTCAGCAGCAGGAATTTCAAATGGCACTACACATCCATGTGTAGGCATGAAGCCCACATGTCTTAATTTGGAGATGAAACACATCCTTGAACTTAGACAAAATGAATCCCACAGTACATTTCATATTTCCTAGATTAGTATCCTTTAGTAATGAAACTGGAGAGAACTACATGAACTGCCACCTCACACACTTCTTTTTTTTACAAGCAAATGATAGACATGACATTTGTTTGAATGAAAAATAAAAGCAAATTTTGAAATATCAAAAGTTGTCCTGAAATAGATTTTTCTTTCTCTGTTCTGTTCTGGCTAGAAGGAGGATTCAGGCACAGCAAGCACAGAAGGTTGCTTTGTGTGAAGGAGAATAAAAACAAGGTCTTTGAGGCCAGCATTCGGCTGCTGCTATGATTTATTTTACTGCTGAAAGTTGCTAAACAATGAAGCTGCCAACTTTTTCTGCAAGCATTTATTTTACACTATCAGAAAAAATGTCCTTGTTATTTATTCTGAATTGCAGGTGAAGAATTTGGATATGGAAACAGTGGGCAAAAAATATACAAAAATATTCCTGATTCGTGTTCCTTAACAAACTCCCCAGTCCAGTAACTCTTTCAGTCTTTCCTAAAAGTAGTATTTCTTCCAGACCTCTGGTGTCAGGACTTATTCCTTTGGATTTTTAGACAACGTTGTGTTGCAAACAGTGATTTTCTTCACATTTGCTGAGAAGTTTAAACTTTGCAATCATATCGTAGTGAATCGAAGTATTTGATTTTCTGCAGCTAAAAATAGGGATATCAATACCAAAACTGAAATCCTATCAAGGACTTTAGGTTTATTTTTCACTAACTGAATGATTTAAAAGCTAATTAACTATATCTCTACATATCCTGTAGCTGTTTCTTAAAGGACAACCTTTGGCAAAAAAGAACCTGTTTTTGTTGGACAACTGCAATTGTTTTTTTTTTTATAATTGCAGGCTTCAGGTGATATTAATTAGAAACCTTGATAAGTATTTTCCTTTCATATTTCTGTTTCCAAACTTGGCTGGTTTAAGAAAGTGTAGAATAGGAATATTCACAAACATAGAAAGATTTCTCTAATGTTTACCAGTTTGGTGACGATCACAGGAAAGAGAACTCCGAGCTTTGGGGATTTTTTAAATCTTTTTTTTTTTTTTTTCTTTTATTGGATCTACCTCGGGGCGGGGGGGGGGGGGGGGAGATGTGAACAACATTAACACCAGGCCTGATTTTGATCTAATTTAGAGCAACATTTACCCAAAATAAAATGTCTTCGACAATGTGAATGAAAACAGAGTATTCTACTATATCTGAAGGTAGGTCAGAGCATATGGATTTCCATCTGTGATGTCTGATTACTGCAGCGTGAATTAAACTTAAATTCCTTTGAAATACTACATGCTGCTGACCTTTGGAAAGTTAAGATTGAAAGTAAATATGAAAATAAACTCCTCATTCAAGTTTATCATTTAGATACAACAATCTTAAAACAACAAAACAACAGCAGAGCAACAACCAATTCAGTTTGTATTTGAGGTGAAGGTCTGTATTCGGCCTGTAGATAGTTTCAATCAGCTGTTAAAATGCAGTGTACTTCTTTATATGTCTCCACATTTCACATCTGTGTCTGCTAGACAGCAAAGCAGAGCTTGAAAATCACACTTCAACTGCTGCTTTTGTTTTTGAATGGTAGAATTACTTAACCAGGTTTGTCAGCTGATTTCCAGCAGAGTGATTTGGGACTGTTGTTTTATTCCCTAACTGGCCACTCAGCCATTTCCATCTCTCTGCAGCTCCCTCTGTTATCTTCAAGTGCCTGTGCTTTGCTTCATTTTCTTTCTTGGTGGGGATTTCTACACACCTTCACTATCCCCATTCTCGGGACAAGCCACAGTAGCCATCACTGGCAACAGATCTTCTATCTTCATTTGCTGTCTAGACAGGCTCTTACTTGCACAGTGCTTTAGCTTTTTCATGGTCTCAAGAATGCCTAAAAGCTGAATATGATACAAGGAATTCTATACTCTTCAAGTATTTAGTGTTAGGCTTTCACAACTTGAAAAAAGATGGCCCTTTCCTCTCTGAAGGATATATGTTTTCACCTGCCAACTTGGAGAAATCTCTCTGTGCATCATTTAGCAGCACAGAAAGTGTGACACAAGAGCAGAATACCCTGACAGCATTTAATATAGTATCCTGTTGCCAGAGTAAAAAATGCCATATGAGAAAGGGATAAACCCCTATAATGAGCCTAAATGTGCCATCTGATATTGTTAGACAAGTATCTTCTGTATCCCAGGTGGTGATCCACTTGGTTTTAGAAAGTTTAAAACTGATAACCCCTGTCATTTTAGTTATAGCAATGGCCATTGCTGCACATGAACTCAGAGCTTCCTCAACTTCTCTTGTAAAGAAAACTTTAATTACTGTCTCAAATTGTATTCTGCAGTAATGAATATCAGGACTTGACACTGCTTAGATATAGGCCTGGTGCTTAATAATTTCCACAGTTGGAAAGTTTATCTTAATAGGAATTCATACTGCTACAACTAAAGGGTTTTGTCCCATTATTTAGGGAGATATAAAACACATTATTTATTTCTTCTTTGCAGTAGGCTTATACTTGTCTGAAGAGCATTACAACATAGCCCTCACTCTCTTCATTGCCCTTTATACAAACCAAACTCTTAACCTTTTCCCATATATTCTGTTTTCTTGATTCCTGACCAGTGTCACTGCTTTCTTATAGAGCCTCTCCAAATGTCTGACAATATTCTTGCAAAGCTGTTTATTCCCCATCCTATATTTCTTCAGCTGGTTATGCCTATTAAATGGAAATCCTTCCACACCTCCTTACTGAATGGTGCTCTTTTTTTATTCTTTTTTTTTACATCCATTTGTCAGGATCATTTACATTTGAGTTCTGTCTCCAGTGTGCTTGAACACATTCATGCTGATCTTCAGACAGTGAGTTGTCCCCCAGGAATCTCCTTGGATGACTTATCCTTTATGTCTTATAAAAGTAATGAAGCTGGGCTAAAAGAACATAGCACTGACATCCCCCATATAGCAAGATGCACAAGCTCATTAATAGCTGTTTCACAATGGTGGAACAGTCTCAATAGCAATGGTGGAACATGGCATTAAACAGCTCTCTTATAAAACACACATTTTTGCCGTTTCAGGTTTGGTGAATTGTGTTAGGGGTTTTTCAATAGAATGTTATCTTTTCTGTCCAATCTGAGTATTGTATGGGAACAATTTCAATTTTGTTGAACAACTTTTCTACCAAAAGAAGAAATTGAATGAAATTCAAATTGGCCTCAGAAGGATCAAAACACTTAATTTTCCTAATTGATATAATATGGTTGGGGATTTTTACATCTATTGGTTTGGGGTTTGTTTTTTATGGTACACTCATCAATGACTATAAATACATTTTTTGTGAAATCACTTGTTTTGAAGCAGGATATACCAGTTATTAACAATAAAATAACAAAATGTGAATTAAAGCATCTGACACAGCTGAATGTATGTTTGTCTTCTAAAGAGTGACTCCCTTCACCTGTGTGGGGGTTCAGAAAATATGTTGCAGATGCATTTCATTAGTCTTTTCATCCTTTATTGTTCTGTGTAAACAGACTGTTCAGCCTGATATACTGAACTCCCAAAGTAAATAGTCTTAGGTATTCAGGCAAGCCAGAGAGTTACAGTTTCAGACTTCAGAACTATGAACTATACAGTCACAAACAATCAACTGCCTGACAAAATAACATAAAGGTGCTTTTTTGTCTTAAATGCCTCTTCACTATACTGGTCAATAAAAGCAATTTGTGCCGACCATGATGACCTTTATGTGGTATTACACGGTTTGCAGAGGAAGTGTGTCTGATCAATAGTTAGTTCTTAGGGATGAGAACACCTGAACTCTTGGATTCTTTTCCTGCTGGAATACAATTATAAGAATAGTAGATGTGCTAAGGCTGTGCTCTGTGCTATGGGAACACAGTTTATTGCACATTAAATGGTAATTTGTTTAGAAACCTGTCCTTATTGCTCTGAATATATTGTTAATCAGAACAATTTCTAAATAAACAAATTTTAGCCTATGTTTTGGGTGTTTTTTAACTAATGGTATTTATGATTAATTACAAAAGCCATGTAACCACTTTGAGAGAATTATTGACTGAGAAAAACAAATGAAAGATGCAGCTGTGTTCACAAATGTTTCTTCACTCTCACATACATTTCTGTCAAGTTTCAAGATTGTATATTGTAGAAATGTTGCTGTTTGTAATAAATTGGTCATTTTAATCTAATGGTTCTGATGAGGTAAGGACTTATATGGAATACTGTAATGTCAGTGATATAAAGCCTGTTTTGAATTCAACTCTTTTAGCCTCATAGAGACTTTATATAGAGAGAGATTTTCTCTCTCACTTTCCCCAAAATTAGTAGAACTTTTTCACATCATGAGTTTACTAATGGCAGATCCTAAAAATTGGATCTTAACACTGACTTTGAGAAAAGTTCTCTTCTGCAACACAATAAACATAATCCTGGTCTCTACTTAGCTCATTGAAGAAGAAATCCATAATCACTTAAAGCCATGTTAACTTTCCTTTACTATGGTATTTGGGTTTATTCACTGGAATGATTTAAGAGGTAAAACAGAGATATAATTTAATGTAATAGGAAATATTTCAAGTTAAAACAAAAGTAAAAACATTGTTGTCAGTAGTATTCATATAATAATCCCTCCAGTTCCACTATTTGGAAACTTATGGATTTCCTCAACATGTGAGGATTTAGATCAATTTACCTATGCATTCACTGCTACCCTACTGAATGCTTTATGTTTTCACTCTCTGGGCTAACAAGAAAATGTTCCAGTTTGTTTCAAATGAGGAATGTTTTTGGAAGGGGAAGCACAACCCTGCTGTATAGTTCAATTTTTGCTGCCTTCCTGTTTGCTTCTAATACCAGCTAGATTTGAGCCACATCTTCATCTAACCATGCATTAGAAATCTAGTCATCTGATCAGTCTCTAGCTATGTTCCTATAATGTTCGTCAATAAAAGTAACTAACTCTTTAATCTGATGCAGTTAACAAAATCTAAAATGCATAAAAGCAGGCAATAAATGGTTGGCATTTGATGGATTCAGATGTGGAATTATTATAGATTATGTTAATTTAAAATTAAATCGACTTTAGTCTCTCTTACAAAACTTTGAGAAAGTTTCTTTTAATACTGTAAAAATTGTTCATTTACATCTGGCTATAAGAAGAAATCTTTTGGAATATCTTTGTGAAGAAATTCCTTTATAGAAGTAAAAAGAAGGCAGATCTTTTCATTTAAAAAAAAAAAACCAAACCAAACAAAAAAAACCCCACACCATCACCAACAAAAAACCCCAACATAAAGAATGAAAGAATTAAACTAAAAAAATAAACTTTGTAAGTAATTGTACTGTAAGCTTAATGGTGGCATTTCTAGGAGGATGGAGAGGGAAAAGGATAGGAAAAAAAAGAACTATCAAATAAATACCTGAAAAAGAATTATCAAACAAATATTTGATCATTTCAGCGAGAATAAAGGTCACTACTATCATGGCTAAACAGCAAATATTTGATCTTGGACACTTCAAAAATACAATTTTATTAGAATTATATCTTTTTCTATATTGTATTATTCCTTTGGGCAAACTTTCAATGATAATAGAAAAGAATGCATGGGGCCAAGAGAAAGGTAAAACCTATGATGTCCTTATTGTTTTCAGCCTTTTTATTTTCTCCCTTGTTTAAATTTTAAAGGAAGAGCATATTTCAAAATGCACTTACTGTAGCAGCAAATCGGGTAGCAGTGCATCTACTGTCCATAGCATCTTTTCCACTTGCTGATTCTGTTGGCTAAGCGGATCAGAATCAGCCATTAAAAATATACCTGCAGATTTTATGTACAGAATTTTTCAAGCATTTAAGCAATTTTAACCAACATTCTACAAGCATTTAAGATAACCGTCATATTTCAGAAGTCCTCACTGAAGCAAAGCAGAATGTGTGATCTTGTTTGATGATATGGTAACACGACAATTATTCTGATAAGACTTGAACCCCAGGGCCTGATTCAAATTTACTCAGCCTTCATCTTCCAGGTTTCTCATCAATTCTTATCCTATTTCATGTTTTCAGCTTAATGTCAAATACCAGAGCAATTCATTTCTATATTTTGTTTTTCCTTTCAAACACAATTCAGATGAGAGCAAAATTCGGAGAGTAAGCAGGAAGTATAAACTACTATTTACCAAAGAACTTCACAAAATATCCACCTGTGTTTTAAATCCAGAAAGGAAATGGGAGTTAGGTCTCACTGTGTCTGAAGTTGCACATGTATCTTTATTGATTAGTATGTGCATAAAATGTTGAGGTGAAATCTTGACTCTTCACATTCAGCAAGGTATTTGACCTTCCATTTCTCCACTTTCCCATACGAAAAAGAAGAAAATGATGCTGCCTCTTTTTTTGTGTACTGCTTTGAAATCTGCTGAAGAAAACTATCATTCTAAACCCTGCAGAGTAACTTATGTTATATAACAAAATGCACAGTAAAAAGCAGAAGATTGGCTGAAGTGTCTTCTTGCTGATACTTAAGACATGTATCTGTGCTAAACAATTTCTAGTACTTGAGCACAGTAGCATGCCTTAGGGAACCCTGCTTCTTCACTTCTTAATGTTGCTGTTCCTGTTACGGTAAAGATGCTGCCAAATATACTCATATTCTCCAAAAACTCTTCTATTTTCTTTTATATATGTCCTAATCTTCAATTAAGCTGTACATGTAATACATATAGTTACTGCACGTCTGAAATTTTGAAATACTTCAGCTAATGAAATATATTGGTAGCTACATTATTTACATTATCACATTATTAGTGACCTCTCACTTGTTTGGCTTTTCAGAACTTTACATTTACAAACTTTTTAACTGTCCTAGAATCTATAACAGGTTTGTAATGGGAAAGGCCCTTGAGAGGAGAAGAACAGAATCTCAGCCCTCTCAAAATTCAGCAATATTAAATTTCACTGCTGTCTTTTAAGAAAGTGCTTGTTTCCAGACATAAACATTTGATATATATAGATGGTAATGTATTTGCTTTTCAATGAACCACAAAACACAGAATTCCTGGTAGGGACATTTTCTTTGTTTTCAGTAACTGATAAAAAATATGGTTTTGTTTGTTTGCTGGTTCTTTAAGGGGAGGTTGAAATTTTTTGACTCAGCCATGTGCAGGGGCCAATGCCAAGAGGTTCTCAAGGGCTATGAATTTACTGTAGCTGCAGAAAGGACAGAGTTTATTTCCCTTCTACAGACTCTTGGTGACAATTCAAGCACATTAATGGAAGATGGCCAAAAAATTGACTCCTTTCTGTCCTTCCCCTCATTCCCATACAAATGCTTTGTGATGAAAAGGGGAGGAAGAGAAGGAGGAATCGTAGAATCATAGAATTGTTTAGGTTGGAAAAGACCTTTAAGGTCATTGAGTCCAACCGTTAACCTAGCCCTGCCAAGTCCACCACTAAACCATGTCCCTAAGCACCACATCTACCCATCTTTTAAATACCTCCAGGGATGAAGACTCAACCACTTGAGTTGCCCACAACCTGGGCAGCCTGTTCTAATGCTTGACAACCCTTTTGGTGAAGAAGTTTTTCCTAATATCCCATCTAAATCTCCCCTGGTGCAACTTGAGGCCATCTTCAGCCAGAAGAGGAGGAACAGGAGGGCAGTCAGTGCTGTCTCTCTTCATGCCTCTGAACTCAATAGCAAACAGCTTTTGAGATAACAATATAAGTATAGAGTTGTATTTCCACACCACAGCCATATAAGGGACATTTCAGGGGCTGCCTGAGTAGATTTGAAAGTGTTGCAAACTGCCAATTTTCACACCTAGCAATACATACTCTGTACCAGGCAATGCTAATGGGGAAGGAAGCACTCTTATTACTGCCCGATTCTTCATGTCCAAGCCTGTTGCTTTCATGCTTAAGAACAAAACTCCAGTGGCAGAGGTTATGACAAAATCTCCTTCACAGATACGTAATTAGAATATTCCCACGTCTTCACAGCATTACGTCTTTATCAGAAATACTGTATTTAAAGGTCTGTTAGCAGAGGCCACAACAGTGGGCTGATTTAGATAATTTAAAGCTGAAGCTTGGGTGACAGTTTTCTAAGTCAGATGCAATTTATTTTACATTCTTTTAACTGTGTATACATATAATTTAAACAAATTTATTTTGACTGAGAGGAGCTACCTGACAGTGTTGGTGGTGGAAATCCCCCCAGCCTACACTGCTGGCTTTTCTTGCTGTGCTCCTGCCAATGTGTCTCAGCAATTTCTGAGCTGGAAAGATATTCTGATGTCTATATTAGTCTGCTCACATCCTCATCAATGAAAAAAGAGGGTGAGAACGTCCATTGAATGCTTGTCTGAACTCAGCAACTGATTCCACATGTGGTTCAGAATTAATTATTTTTAGAAGAAGAATGTTCATCTCTGCCTACAGTCATCATAAATATCAGACTTTCCTGTTACAGCCCATCATTAGCCACTCATTGAAGTGATTCTATGATTCTACCATTCTATGATTCTAAGTGCGTCTATATCACAGAGGCTTATGTTGGGCTCCCAGATAAAGCTGAAGGCCATTATAGAGAAACATAGTAAGATACCCGTTTTCCAGTAATATCTTCCATTATAAGTAAAAAAATAACAAATGATAGGATAAAAGAAAAAAAAGTGTTTTGTATTACAGATGTGGAACTGAGGCAAAAAATGACAACTATGATCTGACCCCACAATTACTTGACTCTTGTTATGATGATCTGTCACAAAACTACTAAGATTTCAGCTGCATCATCTAGTTGGAGCTTTGAAAATACAGATTCAAAAGACAGCCAAACATTAAGCATCCCTCATAATAAAAGTAAATGGATGAACAGAAGTAGTTAGCCCAGTGGACTTAAGACTGAATTTTAATATGTGCATATTTGAATCTGCTTTCCAGATGGGAAAAAAAAAATCCCCAAACAAATAAAGATGCACAGAACTATATATGAAATTAACAGGATCCTCCCTCCTCTATTTAAAAGGAAAGCTAGAATGTCATGCCTAAAATAGATTAATTCAGACTGGATTTTAGTCAAATGTCTGAAATGAAATGATACTAGACTTTGGATATGGAATTATTTATAAAACATCAACGTAGTCTTCCATATTGCTTGTTTTCCTCTTTTTTAGGATAAAAAAACCCTTGATCTTTTATGATCTGATGTATATTTTGTAAAGGTTTTGGGGGAGAAAATACTTATGCTGGAGTAACTGTTACTTGTATATTTGACTATTCATGCTTATTACTTTCAAATTTAACATCACGAAACTGACACTGGGATTACTCTTACGTTATGCTTTTATTTGCAGTATGGGATTTCAAGAAGATCCTTTAACTATTCTCCTGGATTAGAACACATTTTTTGTTTGGATGCGTTGTTTGTACGTCTGTGACAGCTCTTTTATGGGCCTCATCTACACTTCTGCATTGCAATTTTGGCCTTGCCTTGAAAGAAGCCATATAGTATTCTCTATCTTTTGTGTACATACTTAACTAGAGAAGATAATCTGTGAAAGAGACAAAGAGCCAGTCGTGACAAAAGATAAATTTTAACAAGTTCCAGTAAACTCGGTGCTAACCATTATCCTTCTTAAGAGGCTCCAATGTGCCTATAATACCTGAACAAGGAGAGAATTTTGTCACTGCAGAGGGCTTAGGTACCCTGTAGTGTAATTCCCTGATCTCTGTAAGTCACTTTGTGTTCTCAGAGTGAAATGAAATGTGCCATTACATTGTATTCTAAGCAAGATGTTGTAAATCTGCTAATTTTTATATCAATTGTGGAAGCAAACCAGGTTTCTTCTACTGGGGCAGACAATCAATTACAGATTCCACAGATTCACCCTTCTTTAGGTTTTTGGTTTTTTTGAAAGAAGATGTCATCACCACAGATGAAATATCAGCAAGGTACAGCTCTACCCACAAGAAGGCAGTGGCATTAAGCAACCTTCTGAATACTAAATAGCAGTTTCTGAAAACAGAACTCTGAGGCATTTCTCCAAAATTGTTAAGCCTGATCAGAACGGAATAAAATGAAAGTCCTACAAGTAAATGTGATTACAGTATAGCACTTGACATTTTTTTACTCTCTTTTCTTTGCAGTAACAAAGGCTACATCCATGGTTAAGAACAATTTTATTAGTATCAGCCAGCACATATTCCCCAGCAGAACTCATAGCGTGCCTGTGTCTTCCACACAGAGGGAACCTCACATACCTAGACTTTATAAAAAAATGCCAGCATTGTTTCCTGAACCAAAAAAATGGACATGCATTTATTCTGCTTCGATTGCAGTTGCAACCATAGGATGCAACCGCTCAAAATGGATTCTACCAGTGTGTTACGTCATATGGACTTTGCATAGCCAGTCGCGTAAACAAAGCCAACAGCCTCAATCACCCTAATTTGATAGGAAAGTCAAACTTATTCCAGTCTGCAAAATGCTTAGGGCACTTAATATTACAAGTACTGAAATCATACTAACAGAGATCCGGTGATGAATAAGATTTGCTTCAGAAGTTAACAAAAGCAGGACAACTCTTCTTGACAAATAACCTTCTTTTTCTATCGGAATTACTTTTTTCAATTTTTTTCCACTTTTTTTTTTCCAGATTAAATTTTACTGTAGATATTCACTTGACTTTTAATTCTCGTATTTCTCTAAAACACTGTCATTATAGTATTTCTATAATCATTTTGCTATGGCTGCGGTAAAAGATTTAATTTGAAAAGCCAATGAAAAATCCAACATATTTATATTAAACACCTCAATTGAAAACAAAACTTTCTTTTCTCATTAAACTATTTTCAACAGCTGGAGACAGTGCATTTATTCCTTAGTTAAATAGGAAATCTTATGAGCTGTTTAAGGTTTTACAAAAGCTTCTGAAAAAATTAAGGTTTAAATTTTTGTCCCACAGAAAACATTCATTGATAAAATTCTACTGTCACATTTGGTCATCCAGTCAGTGGGCTGTGATTCAAAGTGCCAGAGAGCAACAGATAGTGGATGGATAAGTTTCAGTGAACAGCTTCCCAATGTGTGGATGCAGCAAAAAGAAGAAATAGTTAGGAGTGATGTGCAAATTTAAAAAATAATATTTTTATGTTTCAATACATGCATAGTATTCTGCACTGCTGCTATTTCATTTTTGCTCTTGTTTGGTTTTATTTCCTTTCTGTCTATTTGTAAACCATGTCCATTATGACAAGTTACAAAACATCCACTAGATTTTAACTATGGTTATTATAGGTCTGGGTTGGGAATAAACCAGTAGCTGGAGTAGAAAGGTTCTGTGTTCTACTACTAAATGCTTAAGCATGTCACTCATCCATTTTGCATGTATAATTCAGTTCATTTCATAATATTTCTGCTATTGACAGAATTTTCAATTGAACTAAACATTTAAATCAAAGGCAGGTTGGGATTAGTTTCAGTTGTTTGGCTTTAATGAATGATGGACAGGATGTTTGGATCATCCAGCCTAGCTTCAGCTTTTTTAAGAAAATGAAAACAAAAAGAATGAGGAAAGAAAATATAATTTGTAGAAACAGATCTTATAAACTTGCAAGCATAAATGCACATGCCAGTGGACAGTAAAAACATATTGACTCAAACTTCATAATATGTCAAAATATCAGTTGCTTTGGCCTGGGAAAATAGGCATAAAAATCTGAGAAAGTTGACTTCAGCAATTTAACTGAATGTCTGTTGGAACTAATCATGAAAGGGTATTAGAAGCCATAAAGAAGCAGCAAGAAGGGCAGTTAGACCTCATCAAAGGTTCAAATACGTAACAATATATTTTGATTTATTATGATAGTAGAATGGGAAAAGTTATTTAGAAAAACTGTAATATTAGATCCACATATCTCATCCTTCTGATTTCAATAAAGTGGCTACTTAAATCATTTTTACTTTGTTTGCTTTATGGAAAGAATATGAAAGAAAAATATCTGCCACAAATGTTCTGAAATTAAGGCACAGTCTTTCCAAATGGCAGTTGCAGAGCTATGATGTTACTTGAGACACTTAGGTTAATCCAGTAAGATTGTACTAAGATCAGACATCTGTAAGATCAGACTGTATGTATAACAGCCTGGAAGCTCACGTGAAATTTTGTCTAGCCAAACCATTGGCTGTAGCTCCAAAAGACTCAATGAAAATTCTTCAAGGACAAATGATTCCACAGATGTTTGTGAACTGATTGAACCTTCAGAAAAGCTGAAAAGGAAGATTTTTTTGAAAGCAATTATCTATGTTTGTTCCTTCCCACTACCAATAGAGAGCAAAAGAGCTTGAAATTTAGATGTCATCAGCTTCCAGTAAAGTATGAATTTTTCTGCAATGACAAAAGAATAGAAGCAGTAGATGTAAAAGATGGATAGGAAGATATAAGATAAATGTTATGAAAGAAAAATGAGACAGAAGAAAACATAAAGAAACAAATGTTGAAGAAACAGGAAGAAGTTCATAAATGTATTCTGCAAATATATACTAATATCAATATATTTCAGTAATAGAATGTTGAATGAGAATACAAAATACAAATATTGCTTTGTTACAGCATGGATGAATCTGATCTTCACCTGCCTTTATGTTCTTTCAACCCACAGAGAATTTATTGCTTTTCTGGACAGAATAGTAAATTTTTCCTGCTAGAGTAAAACGTTATTCTCTGGCTGTTAAAGTTACTCATGAAGAGCTGTTTACTTTTCAGAAGAGAAACCTACCAGATTCAGAACATTATCCTATGTGAAAGGAGTTATATACTCTCAATGCATCCTTCTGCCAAGGACTGTGTACTTCCTTTCCAAACAAATCTTTTGTAGGATTGTCAAAAGATATTTTCCAGGCAAAACTGCATTTGACACTGTAACCTACTGAACTATCCATCCAGATTCCAGCCACACACAGAAGAATCAGGAACCTGTACTGAAAGAACAGGAAAGAGATTTTTTTTCCCCCCCCGATTCTTCTATATCTTTTTGGTACAAATAAGAATGAGGCAACAAATACTGAATTAAAGTTGCAAGAGGCTGTGGACTTAACTTCTTTTTTTAAATTTTTTTTTCTCAGAAAGATCAAACTGTAATCTTCCACTGACACATGGAAATCATTGAAATCTATCTCTAACTTTAGTTGTTTTCATGTGTAGTACAGAGCAGAAATTAGACCTTTCCAGAACATTATAACAGAAATTAAGTGTTAGCACTGGTGAGCTATTTAAAAGCGTTCCAAAACAACATTTTGTTCTTACACACTTAGATGGCTTATTAATCAGTAAGAGGACCACATCCTGGAAAAAAAGAGGTTACTTGGATACATTATATTTCTTACAGGTCCACAAGCTTTGTTTTGCATCATTATACTCTGGCTTGTGATCATCCTAGGAGGTGCAAAGCAAATGGGAGATGGAATTTCATTTGAAAGTGAATTTTCTAAATGTGACTCTACTGTAGAAGCAGCTGCAGCTAAATAACCTTAGTAACAACCTGCTGTGCAAACACTCTTCAGGAGGCCTGATTCTCATTTACACTAAGCCCCTTTTCTCTGGCAGTGGTACTGATTAGGAGCCTTTAAGACATGGTAAATGTAATTTTAAAGCCACTTTACACAGCCAGAGCAAATGAAGGGGGCTAAGGATAAGTGAAAATTAAGGTCCAAGTATTCCATGACTCTCCTCATTTCTCACAGCATCACTGATAGGGTAAGCAATTGCTTCTTAAATAAAAATATGTCAAATATATGTGGTTTATAAAGCTTAGTTCAGCAATGAAAATCTAGAAAGGAAAATGAAAGCAAAGTCTGTAGAAAAGTTACAGCAATTTTCTTTAGACCAGCTGACCCAACTATAAAATAAGGGGAGGCTTTTTGGAACAGGAGCTTCATCACACCCTTCTCTGATCCAATGATTAGGCCTCTAATCTCAATTTATAACCATTTAGCATCTAATAGAAAATACCTTCCTTCACCTTGGTAAAAAGCCTGTAAAAAATGCATTCAGGAGGGCAAAAATAGGAGTAGTACAACATGACCCTTTCTTACTCTCTATTTCTTTCTTTTCATCATTCTTTCTTGGTCATGCATCTTCTTATGCATCCTGTATCTTCTTTCACACCATTAGAGAATTTACATTATCTGTGAGCAAGTAGTGTACTTTCTTCCCCATTAGAATTTTTAAATTTCCCACTTCTTTCCAATCTTTCTTTTTCTTGTTTTTGTTTTGGGGGTTTTTTTTGGGGGGGTGGGGGTGGGTTTATTAATCTCCATTGAAGAACGTTAACCAGTTCTTTTAACTAAGCATGGACAACTGATTAGACGACAGTCACAAAGAGCACATCTGTTCTATTTCAACAGCTATTGAATTACAAGTAAGTACATCTCCTGTTACTTTTTCATGACAAAATAAGACTGTTTACATTCAAGAATGAAAAAAAAAAACTTTACACATTTCTGACACCAGAGAAGTGTAGAAGTATATATTTCAAGATTTTAGGGGAAAATTTTCCCAAGAAATCTGAGAAAATGAGGACAGTTTGAGAGAATTAAAAGTCTTTGAGTTTATCATGAAATTAAACAAAACAGAGCAAAACAGAAAAGACCAGAACAGTGGAAAGCAGAATGAGCTAGAAGATAAGATTGTATTGGTTCGTGAAAGAAATTATTTTCCTTTGTTTCCTTTCAAAAGAAAGATCACAGGATGAGTAATCAGTGTAAATCCAATGCCAGCTGTTTAACTAACTATATGAAAAACACTAAGGCCTTTACAGTACAGTCATTTATTCATATCATAACAGTTTTGTTTAGGTCAATTTGCATGAAACTATATTATTGTCTTGTACAGTGTTTTCTGAGAGACAAAACTGCAGCAAGAGGAAGTAACTGAAGAAGACCCTGTTGCATATATCCAAAATTATTTATAAGTCAAAATGAGGAGAAACCAAAAAGTTTGCTCCCTTTTAGCGGTGAAGGTCACTATTGACTAAGACAGATCTGAACAGAAAATGAACGAAATATGTTAATATTTTTGAAAAGATTGATCCTGATGCAAATATCATAGCTCAGACCTCTCTGTGCAACTGAGCAGCCTAAATATATAAAGTTTAAATAAATTTGGAAAAAAAAAAAAATTTCAACTATAGACTGTCATAATGAGACAAATAAAACAGATTTATCAGGAATATTAAAAGAGATAACAAAGAATTATTATCATAAAAAGTATTATTTATGCCTTCCCTTGATCCAACTCATGCAAATATGTTATGATGTTAATACATCTTTGAAAATTAAATAGGACAGGCATACAGAGCCAAATTCACATCACTGATTTCTTGTATATTCTTTACAAACAATACATTATAGGCAACATCGTATAATAATGCAATAACAATATCATATACAATAACATATGTAATGTATATACTTTACATACAATATAGAGACATATCTAGTTTTTGTAATAAACAGATTAGGAATAATTTTGCTTAAAAGAAATTTGTTTATGAGCATGAGAAAAACTGTAGATTGTGAAAAAAAGTTACTCCAAATGAAAATGAAGATAATGGATCACCCTAGAGACAAGCATTTTAAAAAAAAATAATTAAATTGCTATTCTCAGTGACAGCAGCCCAAACTACCTGTCTTGGAATAGTTCCATCTTGGCTTTCTTGGCCATTAATTTACCATATAAATGATTTGGATTATCTCATTGTTAACTATCCCAACTTCACAAGTCTTTATAACCAACATGAGGAGGCACAAGGAATTATAAGGATTATGTAATTTCCACTAACATTCTTGAAATGTTTTCAGACCTCTTTAGCTTCTAAAATAATTATTCTCCTTTATTGTCAAATCGCTTAAAGTGAGTTTTATGCAAACATGTTTTTTGTTCAATAACTGTCACCTCAGAGAGGAACATAATGAAAAATATTAATCATCTTAAATCCTGATGTAATTTTTCTTTCATTTTGACAGGGAATATTTTCTCCACTCAATATTTGAACCTAACAGTCATGTGTACATCCCAGCAGTTTATCAATTCATGGTTACCTCAGTTAAAATTCAAAAGTTTGGAAACTTATCTGAACTGGCCTCAGCATTTGTTTGGCCTGCAGACTTCAGCTAATAGAAGTTGACACAGCCCCAGGCTGAAGGTGTTGTGCAAATTGGAGCAGCTCCAGGCATGGTAACTCTGAAAACCTGCTGTTTTATCATGTTTTTTTTCTTGGTCCCAGAAGATAGCCACTTACTATCAGTCTGTGAGAGAAATTGGAAGCTGCTAATAACAGCTTATGTTCACTATATGTTTTGTAATTCATTGAGACACTTATTGTATCAGTATATATTGGGTTATTTTAAATGGATGCTGTATGATTAAAAACCTAAGGAGGGAAAGAATAGCTCAGAAGAAGCAGTTGCTCAGCTAATGCAGATAGACCAAAGAATAGCTTGTTAGAGCTCTAAAATAATTGAACCCAACCTGAGGAAAACAGATAGGTTCATTAACATACGATTCAAAAAGTTCAGACTGCTCACATTACCATGAGATAGACATTCTCGTAGACTTTCCCATTTTATTTCCTTGCTTTCTCCTATCTATTTCAAATAAACATTATTTTTGCTTAAAAAATGTCTTGTTTATACTTTGTGATCTCAAATTCTATAAGAGAAAGACAACAGATGCCTGTGTTCAGTCAGTATTTAATGCAGAAGTTGCAGTAACCGATGGCCACGAGAACTGTGAAATTCTACCCTGGATTATTTAGAGACAAAAGACATAGGACCATAAAAGTAATGTTAAGGGAGAAAGGGCGGGGCAGAGGTGAGGGGAAGTGCAGCAATTCTTATAAATGTGGCAATTTGAAATACAGAGAATTACTCTTCTTTTTTGCCTTCTTGTGCAAAGCAGTTTCTGTAATCAGTGGATTTTCAATCCAACAGAGGATTGTGAGATGCTTAGGTGGTAACATTGATGAAAACCATCTATGAAAATATATAAACAAGATACCTAATGCCTTCCTCTTCAGAGCAGGGTTATTAAGTATTTCCTATTTATCCTCTCTAATCAAGCAGGAGATCATAGCTAAAATTCTAGTGTTGGAATTATTTGGGGTGATTGTGGAAATGCAGGATAAAGTTGCTAATATCAGTTAAAACAAAGATATTCTGAAATCCAGGTTTGAAAGGCACTCTGTATTTATCCCAAGTTTTTGTGAGCTCATTTTTTTAAGGAAAACCAAGGCAATTCTGGATCATGTTGACCATTACAAGGGCCAAAAAAAAAACCTCCAAAAGAGTCTTCTGAAATTAAATTTTAAACTCTTGAACACAGAATCAAAGAAAAATTTAGATTGGAAGAGACCACTGGAAGTCATCTGCTCCAAACTTTTTCTCAGAGCAAGGTTAACTTCAAAGTTAGACCAGACACCATAAAGTCTTTCCCAACTGAATGCTGAAAGTCTTTAAGAATGGTGATCCTGCAGCTGCTCTAGGCAACCTGTTCCAATGCTTAACCACTGACAAGGGGAAGAATTTTTTCCTTATGCCCAGTTGTGTTTCTTGTGCTGCCACTTGTGACCACTGTACTCTGTTCTCTTATTATGCACCCAAAATGAGTCTGGGTCCACGTTCTCTACAACTCCCCTTTTAAGCAGCTGAAGACTGCTATTAGCATTATAGAAGTATAGCTACTACCTATACTCTTCAGTCTTTTCTCATCCAAGCCAAACAAATTGGGTCAAATTTTTCTCTTCTCAGGTCACGTGTTGCAGCTCCCTAACCATCTCAGTGGCCCAGCACTAAAGTCTCTCCCGTTTGTTGATGTTTCTCTTGTACAGAGGGCCTAAAACTGGACAAACTATTCAGGATGCAAGATCAGAAGTGGGGACTAGAGGAGGGTAAGCACAATCTTCAACTTGTGGGTTATCCTTGTCGTGGTTTAACCCCAGTCGGCAACTAACCACAACACAGCTGCTTGCTTACCATCTCTCTCCCCTGGTGGGATGGGGGAGCGAATTGACCAAAAAATAGTAAAACCTGTGGGTCGAGATAAAGAGAGTTTAATAGGACAGCAGAGAAAAAAAAATAATAATAATGATAAAAGAATATACAAAACAAGTGATGCACAATACAATTGCTCACCACCATGCTGACTGATGCCCAGCCCATCCCCGAGCAGAGATCACTGCCCCCAGCCAACTTCCCCCAGCTTATATACTGAGCATGGTGTCATATTGTATGGAATATCCCTTTGGCCAGTTTGGGTCAGCTGTCCTGGCTGTGCTCCCTCCCAGGTTCTCGTGCATGGGAGCATGGGAAGTTGAAAAGTCCTTGACTAGTATAAACGTCACTTAGCAACAACTAAAACATCAGTGTGTTATCAACATTATTCTGATACTAAATCCAAAGCACAGCACTCTACCAGCTACTACGAAGAAAATTAACTTTACCCCAGCCGAAACCAGGACACCCGCTGGCTAATACAGCCCAGGGGGTGTGGTTAGTCTTTATCACTGCAAGAATGCACTGGTGAGCCACATTAACTTATTCACCAAGGCTCCTGGGACCTTGTCTGCAACACTGCTCCCTGCCTGTACAGACACGTGGAGTTGTTCTGTCTGCACTTCTTCTTGTCGAACTTCATGGGGATCCTCTTGTCCTGTTCCCCTAATGCCTAACACTGTTCACGTCACACAGCTCATCCAGTAATGACTGGGACAGCATGCTAATCGGTCCTTATGTGAAACTAAAGGACTCTGTACTAGTGTTATAACTTTATCCTTAAAAAAAAAATCTGCACTTTGAAGTGAGCTGTGCTGACTAGGAGAGGCAGCATTTTTCATTTAACGTTCAAATGTTAACTACATGACTAAAAGTACCTTCGTTTTTTTTTTTTAAATGACCTCTTCTTGTCTAGAGGTCTGTGGAAAATGAAGCGTTACCTGGCTTAATAGATTTCAATCTCCTGCATTGCCTGCTTGAGTGATATTTTGGAGTCTATTAAAAGGGATTTGAGATTGCACAGCGGGAAGACAGAAAAACAGAGCACTAAATGTTTCCTTTCAGCTCTGATTTCTAGATTATACAATGAGAGATGTGTTACTTATTTCCTTTTCTGTGATGTGCTGATAGAGTGTGTCCCATCCCTGACATGCAAATTATGTAGATTGGTGTGCATTTTCACGTAAACAGTAAAAACAAACAAATGAGGAAAACAAACAAGACAGAAATGAGAAACAAAGCATGAAAACAAAGTGGCAAAGAAAACTACTGTGCAGTTTGGGACAGGTGTCTCATACTGCTAGGTACTGTCTTCACTGAGAGCTAAATCTCTTTGTTCTCAAAGACCTCCTGCTATCTAGACAATGAAGGCAGAAGATATTCTGTTCCTTTTTTTCTTTCTTTTTCCTCTTATTTTGGTATTTAAATGCTTTAAAAATAAACAAAAGTCAATAACCGCTTTAGAAAAAGATTAGCGTAATTTTAGATGTTAATAGATAGTAAGTAGGAATGAAAGGTTACATTTGACTGTTATTCTTTTTATGTAGGTGGAATGTACATGTACTTGCTTCATTACAGTTGGTATAAACATTTGATGATATAATGCACAATTTATATAGTTTCTTCTTTTTTGTTAGAACATGAATGATCTATTAGGAGAAGCAGGCTTTTTTTCTCGTTGGTTTTTCAGAAATACAATTAAAAATATGATGAAAAATGACTACCAATAGAAAAAGTAAATGTTTTTACATTTTCCAAATGTTGTTTGGAATGTTAATAAGTTTTATGTGTCTCTAATAGCATTGCCATTGTCCAAAAAAACCAATTAAAGAAATCTTTGTTTCTGTATCTCTATTCTTTTTTCATGGCATACGGGGCATACACATATTCCCAGGCTGAGCCTGTTATACTGTACTGGGAGATACATTACACAGAGGCAATATCCTGCCATGCATACAGACTTAAATATTTGGGGGAGGATGTGAAAACATTTCCATTTACATGATGAAGTAAAAAAGATTTCCAGCAGAGAAAAGGGAACTTACTTAAGCTATAGATATTCTGCACTTGGATGTAAACAAATTAATATGGAAAATAAAGATGCATATTAAAGCACAGTTGGCAGCTTGATGTTATTACTTCTGCAAGCAACTATATAATAGCAAGAATATTTTCTCCTTATTTATTCCCCTTCTTCTGATAACATTTGTGAACATTAATTAGAACATCACAAAAAGCAATACATAGTATATCGCTGGAAAAAAATACATTGAAACAAGTATTTTCATGAACAACAGGGTCAATAAAGCTTGAATTTCAAAGCCAGTGCTCCCTAGATACTCTGGGGGTGTGTATACACTGAAAAGCTTTGATTTTGAATACTGGTCTCCAGATCGTCTAGCTCCTGGGCTTTCTTTTGGAACCAAGAAAATAGTTTCTGTTAAGTCAAAATCTGGGGAACATTTCTGGGACAGGTGCAGAGGCTGTTCCCTGTAAATAATAAGGAATGACAAAGTGCCAATTTTGGCTTCCCCCACCTTACAACACCTTTCAAAACTATTCAGACAGTCCCGGTGCCTTCAAACATCAGGATACAGTTTCAGCATCATTCTGTAAGAACTCCACTGTAGTCAGAGGCAGAATAGCCCTCCAAGTACTTGAGGTATTTTGACCTGAAGCCCTCATGTGTACATATACAAATACATATGAATATATGTGTTTATACATATGTACACATATAGATAATATATGTATATATAGTATGGGTATATATAGTATATATGTGTGTGTGTTTTTATATATATATACACATTTTTATATATATACATTTTTATATATTCATACTAAATTATAATTGTCGTGGGAAGATTACTTGGGTCCCAGAGGACACTGAACACAAGAGACATACATTAGACAAAGAAAAACAACTCTCATGGAATGTCTTGTTTCTGTCTGAACATCAGGAAACACTTTTTCACTGTGAGGGTGATAGAGCACTAGCACAGATTGCCCTGAGAGGTTGTGGTATCTCCATCCTCAGAGATATTCACAAGCCATCTGGACATAGTCCTGTGCAGCCTGCTCTGGATGACCCTGCTTGGACAGGCATTTGGACAAGACAACCTCCAGAGGTTTCTTCCAGCCTCAACCATTTTATGATTCTGCAAATGAATGGAAATAAAGTTACAAACCTGATGTTGACAGATACCTATCTGACAGTGTAGGTGAGAGCTCTGTTGCAAGCCTGGGGGGGAACTTAAGAGATTTTTCCTTAGTGGGGTCAAACTTATAGGATCTGCTCCATGTGGCATTGCAAAACAGACAAACATCAAACATCTAGTATCTGTGATAGGTCTGTTTCATTTGTCCGATTGGTTCATGTTGGCTACTGGATTTACAAGTTTCACTGTGAGGAAAGCCAAACAGATGCACAAACAGTACTGTCACATCAGCCTTATCACTCTTGAAAAGCAGACTTACTGAAACAAAGGATAACTTACTACTATTCCCACCACAGTGTGAGGATGGGAGGACAAATACTTCCCTGCCCTTGAGGTACATTCCTTCTGTTCTCAGAAACAGGATTTCTCTCCTCCTTCATGGGTTCTTCTTTTATCATGCTGAAGTCATCTGAACATTTTACAGTGGACTATGCTTATGTAGTCTACGCAGTTTTATATTAGCATAAAGAGTTACACACCTAAAAGTTGCTATATTTTTGACAGCAGAATTATACTGATGCAGTCTCCACTGAACAAAATTAGCCCAGTGCAAAACTGTTTAATATAGGTGTAGGCATAAATCAGGAAACCCATACCCTTACACTTGCTGAGCTGATTCTGTGGAAAAGATTTGATTTAATTGGAAGGGTGAAAGATACATTCTGTTTTAATGAAGAGAAGCTTCCAGTTGCTCAAAGAAAAGTAACAAAACACAGCCATCAAAAGTATCAGTGTAAAAGATACTATTTTCACAGATCAAGAAAGATTTGTAAAGAATCTTGGAGGGTTTTTTTGTTTGGGTTTTGTTTTCCTTAGGAATAAAATGTTAGAGGTGGGAATTAAACCAAATGTTTTAAATTATTTTCTCCAAGGTAAGTAATATATACAACACAAGAAGAAAAACAAACAAACAAAAAAAAAAAAAAGCAAAACCATCCCCAATGCATGCTTCTCAGGTGAGAGGCATAAACAATATTTCTAGCACCTGTCAGTTCATACGCAGAAATCTCCATTGGAGAAGGAATAGGGCAAAATAATTTACACAAAGAACAACTGCTTTTCAGGCAAAACCAAAGGCAATATATAAAAATCTTCAGTGGTATACCTGTAAGCAAGATTTTTAAAAGCTAAGAAAAAGGACACAATATTTATTTTCTGCTATAGAAACATACTTGGAGTTTACAAGCTTGTCTAAAATAGTTTATAATGATTGATTTCATCTTGTTGTATATACAGAAAATAAAATGTATAAATCTAAATTTCATCAATGTTACTTACCAGTTTGTTATCAGTTTGTCACCAGTTTGTCATGTTAACACAAACATTCCTCATGCCTCAGATCCAAAATATTTATCCAATGCATAACATCACAAAGTATTTATTCAATATTTGACATAGGTTGTGGGGTTTTTTCCACAATCATGATGATATAAAAGATGTTTGTGAAAACTTGGTTTCCCAAAATATTTTCAAATTTTCTTGACATCTGAAACTTTGGAGGGTGTAACAGTTTTTGAACATAGTTAAAATCTAGCAGTACATGGTCAGTATGGGCCTTGGCTGCTTAAGCCAGCATTTCGCCTAACTCTACACATCTCAGGGTTGGTCGTCTTATTTCTGCTACATTGTAGGCTCTCTTTATAGTCAGTATAAACCGAGATTTCTCCAGAAATCAGTTCTTCCCACTTTTCTTAGGGTGTGCTCATCTTTCGGTATCATCCATAAAAGTAACTTATACTGCATACCTTAACCCTTTAATCTTATTTTTCCACTAAAGAGAAGTTCATGGAGACTGTTAACACAAATAAATGGTACCTAATGGAAGACTCACAAAACTTGATTCTATGTGCCATATAGCTAAAATACAATTTGGTCGAGTTTACATTAGTTTTCCCCACCTTGCAATGGAGGTTCTCTTCTGAACCACAACAGTCCCTACTCCACCATCACAGTCTGTCTCCACTCTGTTCCTTCTTCTGTCTCATCATATCATCTGTATCAGATTATAAATCAAAATGATTCCCATAGATACAGGAATGAAGTATCAAGTAGATACAGATGGATCTCTTACTTTGTTTTGTTTTCTGTATTAATGAGTCCTTTGAATGAAAGTTCAGAATACAGTTTCTACTACATTTGAAAAACAAAGTTTACATATGTTATTACATCTGTTAAATGGTAAGTGGTGATGGAAGCCATTTGATCAGCCATTTGAAGCTACACTGAACACAGTTCTGTAGTGTCCATTATAAAGAGTAATCCAGTTCTAGAAAGGGAAAAGGATAAAATAACATGGAAAGTGTTTTCTCCCACCATGAATCTATGAAAACTTTGAAAGCTGGCATGAGTAGATCAGGAACCACAATACTTGCTATTGTAAAGCAAGAAATGCAGTTTCCTGGAAATGGAACTGAAAGCCTGAAGTCAGAACTACTATAATTATGTGACTAAACTGAGCTAAAATTAAATTCTGGAAGGCTTTTCAATTATTTTTCATTCTATGTTAACGGAGGATTAAACATTGACTCTGGCATTTGTCCTATAACATACAAAGTTTGCTCCATGAACAAGTGCTAGATTTTTCTTTATTGCACTTGTTCAACATTTATGAGAGGAGAGAATGGCACTAACTCACCAGCAACTTCAGAGAACTTCAGAGTGCTATCACAAAGGGATATGACATCATTGCTCAAGGTGGGTGATATGGTTTAAATTAAACCTCAGCATGCAGGAAAGAAACCAAAACTTGAAATTTCCAAATGACAACTTAGATGCACAGGGCCAAATACTTCTTGCTTTCGTGCTGTGCCTAACAGAGCCAAGAAAAACTAAGATACAACAAAGGCACTTTTCATGCTATCTTTACCAACTTTGTTTAAGCAAGATTCAGGCTAAGAGACATTCAGAAATACTGTAGGTAGCATGTTAAAACTGTACAATAAATGTAATGGAAGTGGAAATAGACTATTACTACATTCACACATGAGGTGACATAATTTTTTCTAATTACTTTCTTGTGCTTTTGTTATGTTTTTATAGGCTGAATTAATTCGTTAAATTTATTAGGTTCATAAAATTCAGAACATGTTTATGTTGAAGTATAAGGCATACATTAAAAACATCTGAAATATATTGAAAAGTATAGTACAAGGCCATATGTGACAGCTGTGATTAACTCTACAGTGGGACCTGGTACAGCTCCACTAATTGGGAAGTACCCCAATGTGGTTTTGCACAAGAAAACAAACAAGCAAAAAACCTCAGCAATCTGATGTCAGAGGGTCTGAGGTTTGACGGGGAGGAAGAGGGATGTAGAAGCCGGAACATAACATAATGTTTCAGCCTCTCTTTTAGTGTTATCATTTCCCTAAATTAATAGCATTCCAGATGAAAATGAACTCTCTGTTCAAATACGATAGCACGCAGCTGACTGAAAATGTAAACGTTTTGAGTAATAGCTGTTTGAAGTTTGACTGTACTGTATAACCAACTGCTCATTTTTCCTCATCCCCTTCTTTCATTTCATATTCCTTCCACACGCATTTATGGTGAGCTGCTGTGTTGTCCTCTGATGTAGAGTTCTGGCAAAGTGGTAACATATTTTTGCCCTTTAAAGTTTTAAATGTTCCCACTGACTTAAAGATATATTTTAAGTACACTCAACTGTTACAATATGTATTTTAAACATACTTGAATGTATTGTCCTTTATACAGTATTATTTTAATCTTTTGGGTACACTAAATGAGTCACATTTTCATAATAGGTCAATGAGGTATGCAGCCAGTATTTAAATAAAAAATAGTTGTGCATTTTTCAAACCCATTCTTTTTATAACTTACATATATGTATTCACTCAAGATGAAGTTTATCACCATGAAGTATGAATATTATACTGATGCATGAACAGAGGGTAAGAATATTAAAACCCTTTGCCTTTCAGATGGTAGCCAAAAACCATTGATGTCACAGTATAAAACTGCACTGCGGAATGCTTTTTATCAAAACTCCACTTTCTGTATACCCATGTTATATTTCTCCTTACATATGTTATAACTCTAATTCTAGATACATTTTTTTTTTTTACTTCCCTCTTTGCTACTCAGTTTAATTAGCTACTATGTACTTATGGTCCAATATTATAAATTCAAAACTAGTAATTTTATCATCCATAAAATAATAGGGCATGTTTTCAGAATAATAAAATTAATTTATGTAACATGAATGTATTTGTATATAAGCATGTAGGAGTAAACCTAAGAAACCATCAGCTGGCTTTACCCCTTGGGTTTTGTTCCGCTTCTTTTCCCCCCACAACAATGTTTCTTGACAAATGGGCTTATTTTCCTTATGGAAAGTGGTACCTCTGAAAAATAACTTATGCTTCTGCCTGAAGAAAGACTTAATTTACTTTCTAGGTAGATCATAGTTAGACACAAACAAAACCAATGCAAACACAATTTTTATGAAAGCGAATGATATAAAGTAAATTGAATATATTCAAGATATAATCAATCTACTTGGTGACATTTTTCTAAATTATTGTTTTCTCAGCATAACATTTCATTGCTTTTTAAAATTTTTAGACAGGTAAAAGGCATTATTACCAATTGCAATTTCTCTCCAGGTGGATAATTACTCTCATTTTCAGAGTGTGTTTATACCTAGACAACTTACATTTCTATAGGCATTATGAGAAGCAAGGTATCAATGACTCTCTAAATATTTCTCTTTAAAAAAATTTCCTCATAGGCGTATATTAATATTATTATAACAAATGGAGGATAACTGCTGTTAATGAGCAAGATCTTAAGGTGGGGTAAATCAACAGAGTTCTGTTGGAAAGAATGGAACCATGCCAACTTATATTAACTATGCACACATTAAAGTTAGAAATAATGTACAAAATTGCATATATTAAATATAGTCAAACTTTCAGTAATTCAGTTTAAATTGATTTACATATGTTAGTGATAACAAGAGCTACAGTGTCATCTTTTAGAGTAATACACTCTCCATGTGAGCTTGTTTAGCCTTTGCCTCCACTACTAATGACCCATCATTTAATAAATCAATGTCTCTTTGAACCTTATTAATGTATGTGAACAAACATTTATTTCCATGGGGCTGTGCTCTGAGGGTAACCTATTCTTGAATGTTTTCTCTGTTGTTGTAAAGGTTACAAAATACATTAGAGAAGTTGCTTTCTAGCCTCCTAATTAAAGACTCTCCTCTTCTTTTTTTTTCCTGAAACTGAATTAGCAGTTTTGATAAGACATAAGACACAAGACACACTTCACACTAAGCATTTCTTCCACTGTCAGTTGCCAAATAATAGAAGATATTTTCTACCTGAGAATGAAAACACTGATGATCCAATTGCCTCTCTCTGACAGTTCCCATTTGTTTTCAGGACTTTAATATAGGTGTGAATATTACTTTATGTGCAGGTCATGAGTCCATTACCTAAAGTCTTGAAAGATTTGAAAGCAGAAGGAATATGGTCTAATGCAAACACAAAACCTTGAGCAGGACTGTTGGTCACTCATTTCTGAGCTTTGGGTAAAGACGATCATGACTGAGAAGTGTGAGCCGCACCGCTAATGATAATGCAGTCAAAGATACACTGACAGGAAAAAAAATCACAGGAAAACACTTACATGAAAACAAACTAAAAAAAAATCAAGCCAGGTTTAGTGGGGAGCTAAAAAAGATAAGTAAAATGAAAATATGTATATTTAAAGAAATATACATTTTTATTTTTTTTCCCTTTTCCCATAACTGATGAAAAGAGGACATGTGATTAATTGAAGGATGGCAAAAACTAAAATGAACATAGCTTTTCTCTGTGTAATGCATAAATGGTAGACTTCACTATGTCATCATGCAGTCTGAGCTTCAAATTTAGAAAAATTTAAAGAATGTTTGTCTATTTTCTACATAAAATGACAGCCTGAATTAATGAAAAGAGATAAAGATCAAATTTTAAATCTGTGTGAGAGAGAGGGAAGGAAAGGGGAAGAAGAAGATGAGATTTACATCAGCTTCATTCCTGTGACATAATTTTTTTCTATAGGATGACACAATTTTTGTATGCTGGGCTGTTTCTCCAGCCATCATGAGATATCACTGAAGTTCATCTCAGGATTCTTACTCAACACAGTTCGATTGATTTGATTTTTCTTTTAATGCAAGGAGAAGGAACCTATCAGTGAAATTAAGAAGCAAGACATTAAAATGTATTTTTGAAATAGTATATTTCCAAAGGAACCAGTGCTATAGTACTCAGTAATGGCAATATTCACTAGGAGAGGTGCAGAGGACACATGCAGAGAAGACAAATCTTCCCGAATTTTGATTGACGTCAAGTGTTAAGTAACATGATATTTTTGTTGTTGTTGAGAATATATATGTGCCTGTCATTTAAATAAAAAAGTTTCTACATTTTGTTTGCACATTGCTTCTTACCAGGACCCTTGTTTCTTAATCCAACAGAAATAATAGTAGGAGTTAGACAGTCTGTTGATTTCTGCCAGATGTGATCCAGCTTCAGAGAAAGGTGAGTAAAATTTTAACAGTGAGGTATATTTTAAAAATACCAGTCTCATGCCTTAATATGTAAAGTAATCACTAACAGACAAGTTCAGGGAGGACCTTCTGATAGATAAATTGGTTCATGATTCTTATCTAGGGAAGCAGTTCCCAAACTGGGTAATACAGGTAGGGTACATACTTGCTCAGAGCTGACCGTCAATGAAAGAATAAATATCACCCCTTCCTACTGAATCTGTCCAAACAACCTTTCTTTAGTTAACATACTTTATAAATTAAGTTCAAAAATCGGATGTAATGCCAAATGTCATCTTTTTGCAATTTCTGGAAGATGTCCAGTATTTAAGCTAATTTTTGCTTATATGTTGCAAATCTGCTCATAGGGGTCAGACTCTCAGTTTACCAAAGTCAACTCTGTTAAATGAAACTAAACCTATTTACACTAATGCCCTAGCCCAGTGAAACTCTGAAGATTTAGTTTTCCAGCTTTCTATTCTTATACAGTTTTTATTTTGTTGAAAAGTGACAGGATTTATTTCTGGGCATTATTAAGAACAACTGCACTCAGAGAAGGCTAACAACAATTACCCTATTTTATCCTGCTACTTTCTGGGGAAGCCATCAGGGACATAGGCACCTTGACATTTGCATGAAACATTTTAATCTTCTGCCAGACCTTTCAGCAATGGATCAAGGACAGTATATGGTCTGTATTAGGCTGCATGGCATTAATGACTAAAGGAGATTCTTTTATTACACTCAGGAAAGGACATATATGCAGTAAATCAGAAAGTTAACTTTCTACATGAGTCTCTGTAATGCATTGGATACCTGAATGTTGGCAAGAGGTATTTTTGTCTCCTTACGATTATATATTCTGAAGGTTTATAGTCCATTTCTATATACTTCTGTTAAATTGTGTCTTTCATGCTTTGTTCAGTTTTAGCTGTCCTAAACAGTTAGAAAAAAATCAGAAGGAACCAGGAGCAGAGCAAGAGGAATGAGTAAGATGATGGAAAATCAGGCTTATGACAAAAAAAAGAACTAAAAAAGAACTAAAGCTGGGCTTGTGTAATCTAAACAAATAACTACTGGTATGTGATTACCTTAGATAAATAACAACCATGTGTATATGATTACCTTGTGTAAGCATTTGAAGGGTAGAAACACAAAAGGCAAAGAACAATTGCTTATCCTGTTAAGCCTGATTGTGATGAAAAATATTCCATTTTATCTGGAAAAGTCACCAGAGTTCTTGGAATTTATATTTTAAATACCATAAGAATTCTATTTAATTTAAAATATACTGAATTTAGTGTATTCATTCATAATGCCTGACGATCATGGATGGACTTTTTTAAGACAGGATATCAACATTTATTCTGATAAAACATAGTCTACCATGTAAATGGCATATTCTTTTTACAGCTTCCCTGTCACCTCCAATTCATCTTTATATAAAGAAAAAGAACATTGCAAAGAAAATCTCTTTAGCAAAAGGATGTAAAAAAAAATGATAGTGTTGTGTGAAATGTCTTTGATTCATAATTCAAAGATTAATTTTTCAGCCATATGGGTAAAGAACTTTCATGTTTTGAAATGAAAATGTAGGTTCTGGAGTGTTAACGTTTTGTGCAGCATGGAGTATAAACATGTGTTTGGTTTACCTCAGTAAATTCAAATGTGTAACAGCAAAAACTTATTTAGCAGTGATGTCATTTAGACTGGCAACAGTCATCTATGAAAAGACATTTCTTGATAACAGCCAGAATTCTTACATAAAGAGCAACCATCCAAGATTTCAATCCTTTTTCAATCCTCTAAACAATCTTCTGCATTCATATTACAGAGTCTGTTTGGGTGTGACATGACAGTTGTCCAAGCAACACAAAAGTTCTGCAGTAACTAGAGACTACTGTGGAAAACACAGTAGAAACACATAGAATAACAGATGAATACACACCCACAAAAATTAATATGCAGAAAAGGATTCCTAGTCTTACTGTATATGATGATCGTGGGAATCAGCAAGTTAGAAATGCAGATTTTTTAGGTTCAAAGACATCAAGTCGTACTGGTATGTTATAAATACAAATAATAACCCATTGTATTTGCAGCTGTTCAGAATAACATTGGTGCTGTAACAGTCTCAGCTGTGATGAAGGCCCACTTGTGAAATCTGTATATTGGGAGTCCTTACAAGGAGAATTTACAATCTGAAATCTACATCTTTTTCATACTTATACTCTGTCAAGTCCCATTGATTTTTCAGAAGGTAGAAGACCCTACAGTCAGCAAAAATAGGATTGGATCCCCACAATCTGAGATGTATTCTCTGTTAAGTCTTCTCCTTCTTTGTCTTCTAGGAAGGCAGGGAAGGAAAGGAAAAAGCATTTATGTTCTACTTCTTTTCAACACTTTGAGTTATCATTGTTAGCCAATTTTCACTGTCTGTCTCATCCCATTTTGCAACTAGATAGGCTTTAAGAATTGCCGGGGCTCCTCTAATCATTGGTTTGAATGTGAAATCTACCGTAGCAGATGGTGGGACATCATGGAGTCCTCGTTTGTGCATGGCTTGTATGCAAGCAGCTTTTGTGATGGCTGTAGAGAGCTCACTTAGAGATTTAATGGGGACTATGGAGGGTTCACCTCACTCCATGGTATCTATTCCTCCAGCCCAATAAGCTACTCGGCTGGTGATAGAATGGGGTGTATTTGTCGGGTTGGGTCCTAAATTTAAGAAAACTCCTGGACCGTTTGCTTCATTCTCACTCAACATTATTCGGTCACCACCACTTAGGCATGCTCACCACAAGTATTCAGTTTCTGTTTCACCCAGATTTCTGCTATATGTCTCTTGCAAATTTGTCAGTTGCAACAGATCCCAGGGGATGGTTCTCTTAGTATGTTGCGGATGACCACCCTGAGGTCCCACAGTTCTTTCTGTTTTAACAACAGGTCTGGCTTCATATTCAGGAGGATCTGTGGGGAACAAAGGGTCATCTTCTGGTTCTCTATCAGTGGGATTGCCCAAGATATCTCTGTCCCAGTCTTCAGGAGGTACTATTAGTTTCCTAATCTGTAGGATGTCAGCAGGGCGGGGAGCCTGTATAAGCATCATCTCGACCTTTTCTCCCAACTTTTGTCTTTTCTCTTTTTCTTCCTGCTACTGTTTCTGCAGTTGTTCAATTTTTAAGGACAGTAACAGCTCAGTTGCCTTTTTACCTTCTATTTCTTTCTCTAGGTCCTGCACCTTTCTGTTTCTGTTCTTTCTTTCTTGATATGCAGCTTCTGAACAGGTACCCAGCATTTTGCAGATAACTCCTTTCTTTTTGCCATCCTTTTTGCAGCCTCTAGTTATTTTTAGGTGCTCTTCAATGGCTTCCCAATTGTGCCAATTTTCACGAGCCCGTTCTTCTGAGAATTTGGGACTTGGATTCACTCCATGCCTCCATAAATAATTGGTGATAAAACTTGCCATCCTGCCAGCTACACCAATTTGTTGCAGATGGAGTGATGCACTTCAATCATAAAAGAGAAGCAAAAATATGTTTATTGATAACAAAGTTTGACAGTAAATGCGACAGTGGTTTAACAAGATTCGATGCCAAGGTACACTGGATTATTTACTGCATAGGGGACAGGGTCAGACAAGACTGTCAGGGAGACTATCCTGTTGCGTCACGAGGTTCAGAAAGGATTCCCTTGCTTCCTTGGAGATGAGTCTAGGTATGGCTGGATCCAGACTTCGCCTCAGACTTGTTCAACAGTTTATGTCTAAAGGATTATATATGCACAATCAATCCTTTATATTACTTAGCTAAGATTACAAGTTTCTGTGCACTTGTTCCCGATTCACTTACTGAGTATATGATGCAATAAGGATTCTCTCAACTTCAAGGAGTAACCTTGAGAGGCATCCCTACTCAAGGGGAGATCCAGGCGTGCAGCCTACTACTGTGCAGAAGAGCTCAATGGGCTCTTAGGCTGCTCACTATTTATGGGGGTAAGATGATTGACTTATAGTCATATTTGCATACTGACCACAGATGCCAGTTTCTTCCAAATCTGGCTTGAGTCGGGCATGGACCAGAACTGTGGTCAGGTGGGCACATTACCATAAATTAGCCCTTGGCTATCATGTTGTTATCTGTCTCCCCTAAATCCCTGTCTCCCCCAAATCCACCCTCAGTCTTGAGCCAGATGCAGACATCAAGACCAGATGCACCCATCATGGGCACCACTGGTGGTTATCACTTGACCAGAATTACGGGAAAAGGTCACTTCGGGGGGGCAGGGGGAACACACCACCACACTGTCAGGAGAAAATATAATACATAGTCATCTCCCAAATGTGTCTAATAGAATTAAAGTATGCTATAAGTACTCTCTTTGTTGTAAATACGCACTTTAATGAAGGTGTTATTTTGCATGGGATGTTGCTGGGGAGCCTGATGCAGGAACATGGTTTGTTTCACAGTTGATGACACGAAAATCAATATAATCAATCAATAAATAAAGCTGCAACACCATTAGATAAATTGCTCTTTGTTTTCCAATCTCAAACACTTTTAAATCTATTTTGTTTATGCATTTCCATGAATGAAATCTTTGGATGTGAGATTATGTGAGACCTCAACCTTATTTCTCTGCTTATAAGACATTTCTGTCTCAATCATTCTTTTTTAAAGATCTGCGCAGATTCAAAATCTAATTGAAAACTTGTGAGACACAAAAAGGTCACATTGTATAGTAACCTCTGAAAAAGTTGTCCTTCCTATGTGAAAACAAGAAATTAGTTTTAAGAATATATGCAATTCTTACTGTTTCTTTTCAGTGACACGAATAACATACATTTCTATGTCACTTGTACAAATCTTTCTTCCAAAGCTATGCAGAAGGAAAACCATTAAACAAGAGAGAAAATGAATCACTGACACTCACACTAAAAATGAAATTCTGTTCTTGCAAAGATAGCTATGAATATAAATCCACCATTGTTCTCTGTCCCTGACTTGGCTTCTGTTTCATAATCTGGTTTGAAGAGATGAAACTACTTGAAATATTTCATAAATTTGATGATGGATTGAAAGATTTTAGTCCTAAGAATAAACTCTAAGGATCCATCATCCCATTTCAATTAAGAGAAGTACTTTTATCCAATACTAACAATGGAAAAGAATGTGTAGAGGATGCTCACCTGAGCTACCCAGAACTAAAGCTACAATATAATTAAAGGGAAAATCTTGCTACTATTCTGTTGGGTTTTCCCCTTTTGTGAGACCATACTCGTATTGAAGTAAAAGACGTGCTGCAGCTGAATTTGCATTCTTAAACTCAATAAACATTGTCCCTTCAGACAAACTAAGAATGAATCAGTCTGGTAGTGGAATAGATGTTTAGATGACTTATTTCTCTCCTTTCTTATCATTATGTAACTTGCAGCAGAGGACCTCTCGAGGAGCCAAATGCAATGATTTTTTTCTTTTTTCTTTAATGATCCGTAATCTCTTCATATTTAATCAAACTCAGACTGAAGGATGATATCCATTCTAAACTCTCAGTCATCAGTGAGTGTTAAGGATCCATGTGGAAGAAACAGAGTCACAAATTGATAAACACGTGAGCTTTGATTACATAGAGACTAACCAAATATGCAGTCCTGTGACTTTCATAGAGGGTTTAGAGAAGTCATTGCTGGGTAGTGTCACATAGGATTCATAGTCCACTTGCCTGTACAGGGTGAAGTTCTGAGCTGCTAAAAGCTTGCTCATTTACAGATCTAACCAAAGTCCTCTAGGATTTGAATCAGCATTACAGCCCTATTGCTTATTACTATAATGAATCCTGAGAGCACAACTACACACAACAGCCATAAATCAGTCCTCTACTAGTCCTTCTTTGCCAGGTAGTGCTACAAAAACAGGATACTGGGAAGTGATGGAAATTTGGCCAGTAGATTTATCTAAAGTTCAAACTACTCTACGAGGCTCTTCCAGTTTTTCTTCTTTCACCTTCAAGCACCAACATTCTTTTACTTTCAGCTTGTCTTAGTATTGCTACAACTTCAATATTGCCTGTTACATAAACATCTCAGTATACTTTACCACCAGGTTTTGGAAACCACCATGTTCTGCAGCTTGCAATTAAGAAGCCTCATTTTCTTAGGAGTGCTTATATACTTAATGATATAGAAGATTTTGCATAATAACTTAGCAATACTTGAAAATGTTTAGGAAGCTATGAAGCACTGTATATTTTTTTAATTGGAAAACCATCATTTAGTCTGTTTTGCAGACAGAGGGGAGAATTCAAAATTACCTCATGACATTAAATGTTCAGTGGGGTCTTTATTTTGTTTCCAATAGGAAGTAGTGTGTAAGCATTCTCCTGGAGCCGTCTTATATTTGTTTATTGCATTCATGTTGCCAGGAAGAAAACATAATTATGTTCAGAAGTAATCAAGTGAATCTGATCCCTTTCATATCTTCAGAATACAGAAGAAAGTCACCATTTCAAACAAGTAAATAATCTAAACAAGCACGACAATTTTATTCTATTCTAGCCAGAGCTCAGCTCTGCAACAAAATCTGATATCCTAAGATGAACTAATTAATTTTTTATTAAATTAAGTATTGATAGGAGATAACAGTTATCAAAAAAATATAATTTACAGCACTTTCTAGATACACTAAAACTGTATAAGAATTATATTAAATACTTTTAATTCCTTTTCACTAGTGGGCCTCAACCCTAAATGGGACATATACCTTTCAAAACCAATGGCATTACATATGCTATGAGGGCCCACAAAAGTGAATGTAAAGAAAATGCCTCCTGAATAGAAATGAAATAAGTGTGTAATAAAAATGCAACTGTCAAAAAAAGAAGGAAAATTATTTCACCTGATTTTTATGGAAGTTGACAATAAGAAAATGTCTAAACAATCTGTTCAAGCAACTCTCTTCTAAGCTTTCAGGAATTTCATCTTTTTTGTTCTAGTGATCTATTTTTTGAAGGCCATCTTAGATTCCCAACTTTCTAGGGGGGTTGTTTCTATGTGTTACAAATAAGTCATCAAAATAAACAGAAAAGACAAATTAATCTTCATGACAAAGCAATAAGAGCACATGCTTAACTGAACAGACCAACAGCAAAACCAGTTCTAACAACTGAAATGTTTTGTGAATATTTATACAAAAGCAGGGGGTAGAGGATTAGTCTTAGGAGTAGTCAAACACAGGAAATTCTAGATGAACTTTTTATAGAAGGAATACTTTTCTTTTAAATATGTCAGCTGTTTCTTTATAAAGTGATTATTTTGCAATGTGGTTAACATGGGAAGTCATAAATAGTTCCTCTTTTATACTACCATGAAAGTCTGCTACTGTTAAACACAGTAGGTGGGACAATCCAACAGGGATTTAAAAAGATGCCATCTATTTGTGAGGTGAAACAAATATTTTTCTAAAGCTATATTTCTAACTCTCTCTTCATCAGAGTGTCTTTCTTTGGAATCAAATGACACTCATAACAGAGGATGTTTATAATTACCTTTGGTATTTTTGGGAGCTCACCTAAGAAGTCTGCAAGTAGGATAATAACAAAGTATGGTGTAATTCTCTTCAAGATTAATACATTAAACTTCTTTTCTTTCTGAGGAAGTTATTCATAATATTCTGTATAGCTCTTGCTTCTGACAAGCTTGGGATTCTCACCCTCTTCTATGTTAATACATTTATCATAATACATACATAATACATTATTCTTTAACCACCTTCCTCCTTTAAGAATGTTTCCTTATCTTCATCTACTGTATTAAGAAGATAGGATCTCCCACCCTAATTAACACCGTTGGACATGCCTACACCAGTGTGCTGACATGATCTCACTCAGCTCTTCATCTCCAAACTCCTCTTGTCCTGGAAGTCATGCAATTACTGTAATTATAATGGTATTGAAGTGAGGTAGCAGCGCTGGAGATGAGCTAACACAAATATTAGCCTGGTCTTAGAGACGAGCTATCCCTGTTGTATGATATCAAGCTAACTGCAAGTAGGGGCAGACAACTCCCATCAGCTGGCAAAATATCATGTAGATATGCTGTAAATGCTATCTTACCACAGTTATCATCAGAGAAGACTACCTAAAAATACAGCAAAGTCTGGCTTGTGAATAAGAAAGTACTCCATTTGAGATTAACAAAACAAATTTTAAATTTAAAGCATTTTTACAAGCGTTACTATACCTTAGTGGGTATATGATCCAGCCCTTCTATATTACAGCCAAGCTCCATGGTTAATTTCAAGTCTTTCTGCAGTCCAAATCCTATTGATTTTTAGGAGAAATTTTGATTTAACAAAGTTGGTAATATTTAGACCTCAGAAGACAGACTCCTGATGAAAGGAATTGTGTGTGTCTTTCATAAGAAAGAGGATAGCCTCTGAAACAAACTATTATTAATTAACAAAATTCTCTCAAATAATTTGAAAATCACCAATATTATGGTTTATCATGCAATATACCCCTTCACCTGCATGGTGAAAAGGGCATAACTAGAGAAAAAAAAGGATGTATTAGGTCTCATTTCATTCCTAGCTACTTCTCAGGAAAGATTCTTATGGTGTGCTTTTTTTCCCCCCCTTTCTTTGCTAAAAAATGAGACTGCTTATCTAAACGAAGTGCAACACAGAACCTACAGTGCAAAAAACAGGGCAGGCAACCACGTTTGTATGCCATTCTTCCCTGATACTTGGTTGATCTCCACAGCTCACATTTAACTGATAAGCCTTACACATGTTAATGTCTGGGCTGTGAATGATAGGATGCAACACTGTATGAAAGGTCACTATTATCCATATAACATAGTGCCAGAGGAAATTTTTTTAAGCCATTTTCTGTGCATTGCCCATAACTTACCTGAAGTCATCAACCTCACAGAAGTGCAATAAGTAGATCCTACACAGAAACTGTTGATAAAGGAATTATCAGAAGAAGGAATGTATCCCTCCTGTATGAAAGCCATGGAAGAAGGCCTGATTCTGCTTCAAACAAAGTTGTGGCAAAGAATTTAGGAATAGGCTTGGAAAAGAGCTGCAAAATGTTAGATCAAGATCAAGTCACTTGAAATCCTTACAAAGAACATGCAGAGATTCAGCAGCTATTACTCCAGCCTATAAGGTTAAATGAAAGCCACAACCCCCTGAAGTTTGGCCACATCACATCACGGCCTTCTGTTGAGACTGGATTTCATCTTTCCCAATCCTCTCATAAGTGCAGCTGCATAAAGTGTGAATAAGCAGTCTTTATGTGTTGCTCATTAATTTCACCCCCAAGGAACATATATATAAAGTTGAACACAGTATCAGAAATGATTGCAGAACAAAATTTGCTTTTATTGCTATGCTAGCCAGTTCTAAGAAGTAATTTCAATCACTGAGAGCCAGGAAATCATGAGTTCATCTCAGTTCTGACAATGACTCCTTGTGTGAATTCTAGTATGTCATTCAAAAGCTGGTTTTCCAAAGGGGCCTCTTAGTTTGGGCACTTTTCATCTTGGGTACCTACTTTCTGAGATTTAGCATGAAATCCTCGTTTCGTTGAAATCTCTTGAAGTTTTATGTTCACAGGGGTCAAAATTTCACCCCTATGATTTTTGTTAGAGAGTGCTGAATTCCTAGTGTAAGAGACTGAAGTGTTAAGAACAATTGTCTCAAAGCTTGCTTGTGTGTGTTTATCTGATAAGACCAGACAGCAGACCACTCTTTTGTCTGGGAAGACCCGAGGGCAGCCACCAGCTTGCAAGGGAATGTGCGAACTTGCTGAAGCAGCAGGCCATTCTTTGGCTTATCAGGCACCACCAAAAACAGGACACCAACTGGTATCCGGACCAGGCCACTTGTCCACCAGCAATGCATATTGTGTGGTTGGGTGTGCATGCTGGCATACGTGATGTTGCCCTGGGAAACCAAGCCGAACCGAGGGGGCAAACTCCCTCTCCAACATGGGATAAAAGACGGCACAATGAAGCCTGAGTGTGGCCACCCACCACCGAAGAACTGAAGACTGAGGACCAACGGGACACCACTGGATCCATGCTGGTGACTATCCTTTGCTTATCTCTCTGAATGCTTGCTTAATTCCCTCCTAATATTTCCTGCCTTTCCTATCGCTTTACTCTGTTATATTTACCCAATAAAACGTCTGATTGGCGGCATATGACCTCGTTTGTGTCTTAATTTCGCCCTTGGGATCATTAAGAACCTTCCCCGAGCCTGACAATCAGACCGGGACTTAACACCTAGTCCCTATTGACTTCATCTGGTCAGCAGTTCAGCATTTCTACAACCAGGCCCTTTCTCCAGGTTAACATTTCTACCAAGGTATAAACAGTTAAAAATAAAAACAACTTTTGTTTTCAGTTACAGTGCTGAAGACTAACAAACATTAAACTCAGTAGCTGGGAAAGCACCACAAAGTTGTGAGCCAAAATGATGCTCAAGGCAGGGAGGGTTTTGACTCTTTCCTCATGAGGATTCCATCCTTCTAACCAAATATTATAAACGTCTCATAGACAGTTTTTGCAATTAGCAATAGCTGAGCTACCATCATGGACCACAACAGAACTATGGCATATTCTTTTTAGCTTCTACCCACAACTAAGGCCCAAGTTCACAAATCCAGATTTTTTTAATGCACCCATTCATGTGTTTAACTATCAGGCACTAACTATGGTTATATCATGCTATGACAAGTTTTAATGCGATGGTACAGGAAAAGGGATGTGTAATATCATTTCTTAAACTTGTATACAGAGCTGCAGCTTCAGATCTCTGTGCTTCTGACTTCATAGACCATCCAGAAAATTCATGGAGACACCACTAGAAATGACAATGCAGACTGTTTGTCCCAGGTGATTTGCTAAATGATTTTGACCCCTGCACACCAAAACCACTCAGTTCAAACTTTTATCTGTTTTTTTGTCAAAGCAAAAGCTGAACATTAAATTTTGAACCTGAAGTGTATTTGTTCTGGTATATGCTTGTCAACTTTTCACCTGTTATAACTTAAGAAAGGGTCTTAAATATGAAGTGATCTGATGTACTGACTTTTCAGTTTCTCAGTGTGGTATATGGAACTGTATTTGGATTGCATGGCAAGGTTTTGGTAGTGGGGAGACTACAGGGGTGGCTTCTGTGAGAACATGCCAGAAGCTTCCCCCATGTCTGATAGAGCCAATGCCAGCCGGCTCCAAGATGGACCCACCATGGGCAAAGCAGAGCCAATCAGCGACAGTGTAGTGCCTCTGTGATAACATATTTAAGAAGGGGAAAAACACCCTACGGAACTGCAGCCGTTTTGAGGAGTAAGAATATGTGAGAGGAACAACTCTGCAGACACCAAGGTCAGTGAAGAAGGAAGGGGAGGAGGTGCCCCAGATGCTGGAGCAGAGATTCCCCTGCAGCCCCTGGTGAAGACCATGGTGAGGTAGACTGTCCCCCTGCAGCCCATGGAGGTTAACGGTGAAGCAGATATCCACCTGCAGCCTGTGGAGGACCCCACGCTGGAGCAGGTGGATGTGCCTGAAGGATGCTGTGACCCCATGGGAAGCCCATGCTGGAGCAGGCTCCTGGCAGGACCTGTGGACCCGTGGAGACAAAGGAGCCCACGCTGGAGCAGCGTTGCTGGCAGGACTTGTGACCCCGTGGGGGACCCATGCTGGAGCAGTCTGTTCCTGGAGGACTGCACCCCGTGGAAAGGACCCATGTTGGAGCAGTTTGTGAAGAACTGCAGCCCGTGGGAAGGACCCACATTGGAGAAGTTCCTGGAGGACTGTCTGCCATGGGATGGACCCCATGCTGGAGCAGGGGAAGAGTGTGAGGAGTCCTCCTTCTGAGGAAGAAGGAGCAGCAGAGATAATGTGTGATGAACTGACCGCAATCCCCATTCCCCATCCCCCTGTGCCACTTGGAGGGGAGGAGGTAGAGAATTCGTGAGTGAAGTTGAGCTCAGGAAGAAGAGAGGCGTAGGGGGGAAGGTGTTTTAAGATTTGGTTTTATTTCTCATTATCCTACTCTGATTTGACTGGTAATAAATTAAATTAATTTCCCAGAGTCGAGTCTGTTTTGCCCATGATGGTAATTGGTGAGTGATCTCCCTGTCCTTATCTTGACCCATGAACCTTTCGTCTTATTTTTCTCCCCTGTCCAATTGAGGGAGGAGGAGTGACAGACAGCTTGGTGGGCACCTGGCATCCAGCCAAGGTCAATCCACCACAGAAACAGAGGTGAAAATTCATCTGGTGCTTCCAGCCAATAATGACCATGCCTCTCTGCCAGCTGCCAATCATTCTAACACAATTCAGAGTTTTTGTTTTGCAGCCTTCTTAAAGAACATATCCTTGGAATAGGTGCAAGGTAGATTAAGAGGTTTTGTTGGTGTTGTGTGGTCTTGTGTAATACTATTATGCATTATGTCTGGTTTCATTGCTGACACCAGACCCTTACTAGGCAAGGAAATGTTAGAATCAAAAAACAAATCAGGCACCTAAATGCCATAGCTGAGGTTCTTGGACCCTCTGCTCTAAGCACCTTGAATGTCTATTTACGCCCCTAAAGTTCTCAGACTGTCCATCAATCGAAGTGCTTCTGCACATTCTCAAAAGTGTTATAGTTTTCACAGGATTGAACATTTAACTCATGTTTAAACCTGTTCAAAATCCAGATACCTAGAGAGGTGCCATGGTTAATGTCCACACTGTGAACTGCACCAAGCATCGGATAGAAGCTGGGACAAAATCCATCAATCCAAAATGCATGTAGTGCCAGAATGTTGTTGTCTGGGCCTTATTGTGCAGACAAATCCACTGCTTTATTTTTAAAATAGGCTGGGTGGATTGCCTGCTATTGTAGTGGTGCACAGCTAGTCTCTAAAATGGTCATCAAACAGCAGAGGAAATGAAGTAGTAGGTTAAAACTGATATGTCAATTTCCACATAAAAATAGATAAAGCCCATTTAAGAGGCATCAAAGAAAGATCGCTACCTTTTAAACAGATTTGATAAGCAGTCATGAAATTAAATTTATCTTGTAGATGGAGGAAGCAGAATGAGGGACCATTAGCAGACAGAAATCCTTGAAAAGAGTTTAAATAAGCTTCAAAAAAACCCCAATAACTATCTCCAAACTCAAAACACAATTGATGCCTCTACTTAACTAGTCCTCTCCATAGCCCTACATTGTTGTCAACATTGTTTTACAGGTAGCTGATCAATGAACTTAGAAGTTACTTATCCTGTATAGCATTACATAATAAATCAAAGCTGAAATAGTATATTAAGCAGCATGCAAATTTCAGCCTCGTCACCTCCCTTCATGCTCTGTAGGTCTAACACCATAGGCCGCACTGAGCTGAATGCAGCAGATGAGCCACTGGACAGGAGTGAGCAGAGGACACAGGAAGCTTCAGTGCTGCTTGCTATGCTGACATTTATGATTAGGTAACTGCCTGCACTATATGTTGAGTCACAGAAAGTTGGTAGTTATATCTGTAATATTCGAAGAACCACTTTGTATTATTTTTCCTAACAGAACACTCAGGACAAATTGTTTCTGTGAAAGACATTTACCTTATGTAATTCATGCACATCATACAGGAGAAAAAAATTTTCCATGGCTGTAGGCTACTTCACTGACAATGAATGAGTGTTGACAGCTTGTGCTTTCATACAAACAATATAACAGACACAAGAGTAACTTGTAGGATAAATTCATGGATGGTGATAGATTGACTGATCTATGTTCCATAAGCTTCAGAAAACTGGACAAATAAGCTTCTTATTTCAAACTAACTTGTACTTGCCCTTCTTTAGAGAAGACAGAATGATAAATGATACTCGTACGGAAAAAGTTTTGAAAGTGGTGTACTGAGCTAGAGAAGGACTGTGACACACTTGAATCACTGACTATTCATAGACTCACAGATAACTGACATGTTTGATAGGTAGCAGATTGGTTTCTACAGTGAACTGACAATTGATTTACCCAGGTTTACTACGATGCCCCGACTAAGGGGGTTTTCCATTGCAATTAATAAAAATGTATGGCTACAATTTTCAAAAGTAGTCACTGTAAAGCTCTGTAAGAAAAGGAAAACTGGGTTAGATTTAAGACTAGAGGCATGATTTCTATGGTACTATTTCCTGTTCAGGATGATGACAACCCACGAATTCTTGGAACATTTTGAATGTGATGATGCTGAGTAACCACACATCAGCTAGTCTATGACTGATCCCTTACCCCAAAGACACAGTTATTTATTATTAAACTTAACTAATTTATTATTAAAATGGATATAAAGGCCCTAAAACACCAACAGCTATAAGCCCTTTCAATAACTTTTGTAGAGCACCTTTTCCACTAGAAATTCATTACCAGCTGAGAGTTCATCCTGTTATATGTTGCTTAAGAGTCCCTGAACTAGTTTCATATTGCATTGTTAAGCCTGAATTTCCTTTCCTATAGAAATCCCAGTCACTACAGAGATAACACTCCATAGTGTCTCTGCCTTTTTATTGCTGAGCCAGTGAAGAGAAACCTGATTTAACAAGTTAACATGTTCAAACTTCAAAGCGTGCTGAAAGATCTCCCCAGTTTTTCCATATTCTGAGTGTCCTTGGACATGTTTGAGTGATAAAGATGCCAGTATGTTTGGAATAAGAATCACTCAAGATAAACATAAGAGTTTAGGTATTTCATTCAATAAAATTGTCACAATTGCTTCACAATTCAACCCATAAAGATACAACACAAATAAATTAAGCAGTGCAACTAAGTTACTTATACAGTGTCTTTGCATTGAGCTTAAATATCAGGGCAATTACTTGATTATTCTGGTTCTATTGATTGTTCTTCAGATGTCCTGATACAGTAATTAGAACACGCCAGCGATCATCAAGTATTGAAATGGCTTTATTCAAATTCACTAGCTTCATTCTTATCTGCTTTCTTTATGCTTAATTTTGCATTCTGCATTTTCTTCAGATTTCAGTATGTACATATAATGCAACTTTGAATTTCTTATCTCTCCTTTAGCAAATTGTGCTTTGGATCCAAATTAAGCAATCAAGCAAAGAAAACAAGTCAGCCTCACATAATATTGGTTTGATTTATGTTGGTCATAAAATATCAATCATAATTTTAAAGCAATTTCTTAAAAATATCATTATAATCACCTTTTAAGAGAGATTACTTCACAATGATAGAATAATGCATGAAAAGAAAACAAAGCTGTTGCCTATTTGCTTGAAAAATGATAGAAAACTGTGAGGCTCCCTCTGTAACTCTTCTAGTTATGATTATTTCATTTAAAGAACAGCAGAGTAAAAAAAAAGCATAAATAGGAAGACGATAATGGGAACTTAAAAAAACCTGAGGAACTAACGGGACAAGATCATTCCCTCCTTTCCCCTCACTACTTTCTACACAAATGAAACACCCTGGAAGACCTGTCTAACAGGTACCCAACAGAAATGGATTTGCTTCCCAAAATTCCCATGTTGCTGTAGTCCTGTTCCAGTAAAATATATGGTAAACAAGCAATTAACAGGCTAGAAATTTGCTCCTTTTACTCTATGTATAAGATACACAAGCTCCATGAAAAAGACATACAGTGAGCCCCACTTGCATCACCTTACCCAAAATAAGATTTAAAATGAGTCTTTAAAAACCCGCCTTGTAGCTGCATTTCTCAGTGGTTGTGCTCTCTGTACTGATCCAGTTTTATGGAAAAAGATTCAGAAATGATCTCATTTCTGAGCTACAGTCCAGTTAAGGGATAAGGAATTAAACATCTGCTCCTTGTCGCCTTATATTTCTTTTCTATATCCCTATTTTTCATGTTCTTTTTAACTACTTTTTGATTTTTGTTAGAATAATAATATCTTCTGTAGCAAGAAAAAGGAGTCAGAAATAAAAAAAAAAAAATCTTTCTGAAATCTATTAGGCATTGTATTTCTTCACTGTTTAGCCTAGTCTCCTGTGTGGCAATAATTAGGTACTAAAAAGTAACCAGATTATTACTGACTTTTTTTTTAATACCATTTAACTAGGTGTTAAATCCATAAATTAAGTAATTCTCAATAGGGTTCAGAACCCGATATATTTTAACACTTCAAAATTTTTCATTTACTTCATAATAATTCTGTCCTATTCAGCTGCATCCCAAACTCAAATTTGCTGAAAGAATCATATAAGACAGATTCAAAATTCATAGGAAATAAATGATCCCCTAATGATGAGTTGAGTGTACAAGGAAATCTGCCAAAACATGTATGCTTAGGAGACTTTATTTTATAAGTATAATAACTAATGTATGAATGTTTGTTGCCTTTGGCTCTCGTGGAAGTAGCAATAATAAGAACAGTGTGAAAGAAAAATAAGAAAAAAAGGCCATAGCAGAATAAAAAAAAGCTGTAAGAAAAAAGAAAGACCCAAAGCATATTTATTCATTCTATATATCCACCAAGTGAAACAGTAAATCTGTTTCAAGCTAGATTTTCTGACGAAGCTATTTTTATCAGAAAAGAGACAAGTACCTGACAGAAGTTTCTCTATTCTCTTTCAGGCACTTCCAGTTCAATTAAGCTATTTGTGTTTTCTCTTTCTTCGAGTGTCATAAGCTCAGGCTTGGACTAAAATATTTCTTGATTTGTTCTGTGTCTTAGGTCACAGTCAATCCTAAATGTTCTGCAAGTGACATTTACTCTTTATTTTGATTTTAAAAAAAATAGAATAAATAGTGCTTTTTTTTTGTCAAAACAACGTATATGTATTATCTAATTAATGATATATGGAACAGATTATACCCTAGTTGGTATTTCTATGCCTATACTGTGGCTGCCAGAATAAAAGCAAAAAAACTTTTTTCTGTTAGTGCATTGAGAGTAAACACACAAATATATGATGGTAACAAAACCACGATGGTAACATTTTGGCTGGAACAATTGTTAGCACATGATGCTAGAACATAAAAATTCTTATAAGCAAGAAAGCAAGTAACGTACATGCAATAATGTTTTTATAGCCATTCTCTTTAGACATCAATGAAATATTGACTTTGCATTAATGGTAGTATTCATATTACTGCTATTTTTCTGTGAAAGGACTGACTTCCACAGATGCCTGAGGAGGCAAGCAAAATGATAGAAGCAAAACAAGGTTTTTCAGTTTTGCCTGCAGTGTTACAAAATATAATAGGTTTTCTTGTGGAAAATATTCAGAATTAATCAAAGGAATAATGCCTGAATCTTTTTTTGAATAAGTGGGAAGAAGTACTCTTTAGTTTACAAGATACGAGAAATATGCAGATTTCATATGTATAATAATCTCCCTTATGACATTTTGGATTGCTTGGTTTTTACGCACCTCCTTGTATGCCCCTAGAGAGACCAGAATTGTGACTCCAAAAAAATTTGAAAATTCAGTGGCAAGAATTTTGTTCTTGTGTGAGACCTACTGGGGCCCCTAACTGGCTGTTGCACGGGCAAAAAGCAGACAGTATAGGTTTAAATTCTGTCTCTTCATTCTCTTGAGTCCAAAGACAGTGCATTTTTTTTTGAAAAGTGGAGAAGAAGAATAAGTCATAGAAATATCTACATTTAAAACAACCAGCATAACTGACCTAACATGATCACAGAACAATATTTTGGAAAGAACAAGACTTTCTAAATTATGTATATTTTACACATATGTTGCTTATACCTGAATTTATTTAGCTCACAAAAAAATGGCAATGACAGCTGGGGATACTGGTGGCAATAATCACTCCCAGTCCTGGTTTACGTGATAGCTCAACTGAGATGTGAAGTAGGATATGTGGTGTTCATCCTCTTTTTTCCTGTTGGGATTATGCTGCCTCACGATTTCAAGCTACTACCTAACATAGTTTCCTCTGTCAACCTCCCTTGTTCCTACAAACCAGGACTCCAGTCTGTCTGCATTTTTATTGAATCCTACCCACTTCAGACAATTGGTGGAAATTATTTGTGATGTTGCTTACTTATGGGTTAAGTGACTCCACAAAGGAAAGCAGGAGATCATGGCAGGCACGAAGCCCAAAGTTGTGCGCATACTGCCAAAGTTTTTATGCTAGTTTGAGATCTTCTCCCACGTGGAAGAATGGAAGGAATTGCAGGCATTTTGTATTGCAAGTTCACAATGACTTGTACTCAAGGCTCTGTCTCTAAAGGTCTGAACATGCTTTGTGGTTGTAGGTTTGAATGTTGCCCAAAGAAAATGTAACAATCTTCTGTTCCCTCATCACTGCAAACGATAGCACGTTCACAATAGTAATATTTGCTTTCATATTGGTGTTCAGCAGACTTGTACATAAGGTTTAGTTATTGCATTCAAGCAAAAATATCATCAGATACTCAAACCAGCATGTTACAGTTCTTCAGTTTTTATACTCTGTGTAGACAGACAAATATTTCAAACAGGACACACATAAGATCATCCGTGAGGTTCTCTTCTCCAAGCTGAACAATCTCAGCTTTCTCAGCCTGTCATAGAATCATAGAATCATAGAATGGCTTGGGCTGGAAGGGACCTTAAAGATCATCTAACTCCAACCCCCCTGCCATAGGCAGGGACGCCACCCACTAGACCAGGTTGCTCAGGGCCCCGTCCAACCTGGCCTTGAACACTGCCAGGGACGGGGTGTCCACAACCTCTCTGGGCAACCTGTTCCAGTGCCTCACCACCCTCTGAGTAAAGAATTTTTTCCTAACATCTAACCAAAATCTCCCCTCTTTCAGTCTGAAACCATTCCCCCTTGTCCTATTGCTATCTGCCCTTATAAAGAGTCTCTCCCCGTCTTTTATGTAAGCCCCCTTTAAGTCTTGGAAGGCCACTATAAGGTCTTCCTGGAGCCTTCTCTTCTCCAGGTTGAACAACCCCAACTCTCTCAGCCTGTCTTCATAGCAGAGGTGCTCCAGCCCTCTGATCATCTTTGTGGCCCTCCTCTGGATCCGTTCTAAAAGGTCCACATCTTTCTTGTGCTGAGGGCTCCAGAGCTGGATGCAGTACTCTTGGTGGGGTCTCATGAGGGCAGAGTAGAGGGGAAGAATCACCTCCCTCGACCTGCTGGCCACACCTCTTCTGATGCAGCCCAGGATGCAGTTAGCTTTCTGGGCTGCTAGTGCACATTGCTGGATCGTATCCAGCTTTTTGTCCACCAGGACCCCCAAGTCCTTCTCTGCATGGCTGCTCTCAATGAATTCTTCTCCCAGTCTGTATTCATGTCTGGGATTGCCTCGACCCAGGTGCAGGACCTTACACTTGGACTTGTTGAACCTCATTCGGTTGATATGGGCCCACTTCTCAAGCTTGTCCTTGTATGACAGATGCTCCAATCCCTTAGTAATCCTTGCAGCCCTTTGGTGAACCAGCTCCGGTATATCCATGTCTCTTCTGTTCTGGGGAACAGCACCCCACATGGGGTCTCAACACTGCTGAGTAAAAAGGAAGGATGACCTCCCTCAACTTGCTGGCAATGCTTTTCCTAAAGCAGCCCAGGATGCTGTTGAACTTCTTTGCCACAAGGGCACATTGCTGGCTCATAGTCAGCTTGTTGTCCACCAGGACTCCTGAGTCACTCTCTGTCAAGCTGCTTTCCAGCCAGTTGGCCCCAGTCTGTCCTGGGGCATGGGATTATTCCTCCCCAGGTGCAGGACTTTGCATTTGCTTTTGCTGAATTTCATGAGGTTCAGCTCCAGATGGGCTTTCCTAATCCCATCCCTGCACACTTGGACAGCATCTCTATATTCCTCCTTGGCCACATGTCCCTGCTTCCATCTCTCACACTTTTTTTTTTTTTTTTTATGTATGAGCTTAGTCAGGAACTCCTTGCTCATCCATGCATTCACCCTGCTGCCTTTGCTTGACTTCTGGCATCTTGGAATGGGCAGTTCTTGAGCTTGGAGGAGGTAATCCTTGAAAGTCAACCAAGATTTATGATTTTCTTTCAGGTATTCAGTAAAACATTAATCTTGGCTACATTGCTACTTCAAGAGAGAGGAACACAGACTGCTCTGTTAGTGACACCTCATAAAATGGTCCATAAAATACATGTTCTTTCCTTCCCATCTGTTAACAGAATGACAACAGAACTTACCACTTTCATAACTGTAAAATAGTTCAGTATCTACATTTTAGCTGCCAAACCCAAAGAAAATTACCAATTAGAAATTACCAATTAGACTTCCAATGTTATGGCCTAGATGTGTTCTTACAGTTTGTAGGTCAGATTATCTTTCTGTACCTGCTTCAGGTGAAAAATAAGCCTGAGTGAAATGAGAAAAGAGGCCCACACTGGTTATGTGGTTTGCTGAACAGGCTTGAGTGTGAGCTTCCAGTATATTTAGTGATATTCTGCTGACAGGCTCACTGAGAGTTATGTACCAGTATCTTCCTAGTAAGGTCACTCTCAACAAGTGCACAGAATTAAATGATCTTGTTACCATTTCAAAGTGCTAATCAGTATATTTTGTGTGTGAAAGAAAACCTATATTCTTCCATGCAATAAAAGCATTTACCTATAGTTGCTAAATAACGGTTGCTATAGCCTTGGATAAACTCTGGATGGTAAGAGCTGAACAGTACCTATGATCTACATTTTTCCAGCTAAATTTTTGCTTCCTCTATACAGCATGGTAGTAGTAGGCACTAATGAACACTGATTATGCAAAATTCTATATGAAGTTTTTTATGAAGGTTCCAAGATCTAAAACTTACTAAATTGGTTTGACAATCTTATTCTAAAAAATGTTTTATTAGACATACTACTACCCTCAGGCAGGGTAGGAATTTGACAACAATCATCTTCCCTGATATGTTAACAATTTTGCTGCAAGAGAGAACACTTGATGGGATTTATTTCACTTCATTGTCTACAAGAGTAGGAAACTAGATTCAGTAGTTCAAGAGATCTTTTCCAATCCAATGTTTCTTTCAGTTGGAACTTGGAAGTACAGGATTTGCTTTAAAAAAGCTATCAAATGGCAGTGAAGCTTAAAAAGATTTAATAGGTCACCTGCTACATTTATCTATTAGTATAGTATTACTCTTTTCAATACTCTCCTTAACATTTTGTTCAGTGCAGTTTTAAATATCTCAAGTGTCAGAGATTCCATCACCTCTCTTAAAATATCAACTTGCAGGAAAATAGCTCGTATGATAGGAAGTTTCTCTGGCTACATCCATGCCTTTTATCAGTACAGTAGTCACTGATAACCCCTGTCTAGGTTGAGGAACTATTCAGAATAAAAGCAACCCTTTGCTGAAAATTAGTAGTAGAGAGGCACAAAAAACTAGTCATACAACAGTGAGGGTCTCAAGCAAGGTGTCTGATCTTCAGAAAACTTAAAAGTTCTCTAGACTTACCTGAACTAAACATTTTTACTTATTGTGGGGGACTGAGCCCAGTGACCTAACTGATCTCTTCCACTCTTAACACCTTAAGCAATGTCAGAATGTCTAACTCCAACATTTATGATGGTTTGTGTTCTTGATTGATGCCAACATCTAATGTCTCTGTGTCTGACCAATCCTGCATTTCTGAGCAGTCCTGGATTGTCACCTCTCCTGCTGGTTGATCCGTCTCAAACACATCCCAGTCTGAAACCATATGGTTATTCACTCACAGGTGTCACTTCTTCATAGTCTGTTCCCTGTACTCCTATATGGTTTTCCAATCTGCTTTGGCGTTTTTCATAGTGTATATTAACAAGGCCCCAAAGACATAGCTCAGTTGTAAGTTCTAAGTGGGTCTTTTCACTTTCTGTGAAAAAGCTATCCTGAAATGTTATGTCAATGATGCTCTTTCCATTCTCTTTCAAAACTCACTAAAACAGCCTCTTCCCATGAGTGTGAATTCATTTCACTATGGTAATGCTGTGACTTCCATGTAGAAGATGCTGAATTACGATACATTGTAATTACTACAAATGTTCAAACTACTGTAAAACTAGACACAGCAAATCTAAAGAGAAGGAAACATCCAAATGGAGTTGCCTTAAACTTTATAACTGCCTGCAACCATTTCTAATTGAGGTAGAAGTGAGAGCTCCCTGACTACCAAAACATGGATGCTCTCAAATTATTTATTAAAAAATCTCTTCTAATAATATCAAAGCAACTTCCTTATTCATCCCTATCTTTGTTTCCCTCACTGTCCTCATACCCTATAATTTTTAATCCATTTTCCTTGGAATTACTAGATAATAATATAGCAGCCTTAGCTACAGTTCTTAAAGTGTTTTACACTTCAGTGATTTAGGTCTCCCAATCGCTTTTGAGTCGTATATAAATATCATGATCACAGTTTAAACAGATGGAGAAACTGAGATGCTGAAAAATCACTTAAACATCTTATTCAGACTCAGTTCAGAATAATATTCACAGAGGTGTCCTGGGATACCTGTGTCTCTCAAGTAAATGAGGTCCACAAATGGAAATAATACAGTCATATCTATTATGCTTCTGGGACTTATTTCTATATGGCTTTGCACTGTGTTATGTCCACATCTTTGTTAGGTGTCTGTAATACTGCTTTACACTGTAGCAGCGTAGCTGGGCCCTTGGATAGGCCCTTAAGCATATTTCTTTTTCTAAGTTCTACTGATGGCACCAGGGACTGAATGCTGTTGTGAAAAGAGGTTCTTATCTGGGTACCTACTACTTCTCTTTCACAATAAGCCAATATGACATATATTTCTTCAGTTATCTTGTATTCCAGTGGATTTGGATATAACATCCTGTATTGGCACTTTTACTATATCAAATTTTACATAATTTTTTTCTTCTTTTTCATTTTCTTCTGCCATATTTTTCTTACAGAAAATGATATTTGTAATATCTTTGGTATAGAATAAAGTTATTAAGAACTAATTGAGGACATGCCAAAGGCACCCTGCTGAAAGCAAAATTCATTTGCAGAAATATAGACACATAGTCTATCAGTAAAGGGAGAAATATGCTTCATACTGCACATTTTTCTAAGCACAGCCTTCTTTATAATACCATACAATTATATATGACTGTGTAGGTATTGCAGGTGTTATATTCAAGTCAGTATAGAATTTTTTTAGTGCTGCTGCCCTTGTTTTGTAATATTATATTCTTACTTCATTTCATAGCAAGAGAATAATAAATTTCAGAAATGTTTTTGTATGAACTTGAAAAATCAATATAATAAAGATGAAAGCATACACATACACAAAGCAGTAAAGTTACTAGTAGACTTTATAGAAAATATATAGCTCAAATAACACTTAAATTAATTAGAAGGCTGAAGGTTAGCACAAACAAAGGGTGAGATTCAGCTCCAGGTTAAGACACACATATAATCTAAAATTTCTCTTTGTACCTATGTGTAAACTAGATTTTGAGGCTTATTCTACAGTCATTGGAAGTTTAGGGCTTGAATCATAGCTGCCTGATGCCATTTTAGACCTCTGGGCTTCCAGCAACTGTATAAAAGTGGGTGACTGGAGGTTCAGCTGGTGTAGAAAATTCAGTGTATTCTACAATATATAGGTTTGCCTGGACCCATCATAATATCTTCCTATGATACAGTAGGGCCTTAAATAAGTGATCTGGCTTTTATAATGGGAAGAAAAAGTATTTTCAACTTTGGAGGACTTATTCCATTCTGGAATTGTGAAACGTGTGCAAAAGAAAAAAAAAAAGAAAATCTCCTACAGTCAAGCTAGATGGTTCTCCATATTCGTGTCCATTTACAAAAAAGGGAATTAATTATTAATTATACCAAACATTTCAACCAGAAGGTAAAAGTCAAGGTGCTACCTATTAACATCAAGCAAATAAGCATCTATAACATGTAAATATAAGGCAATATTTATGCCCTTAGCTGATGTTTCTTTTATTGAAGGTGACCTCACATTGCTGTACCTTCCTTAACAAGGCTAGAGAACACTTTTAACAATTTTATATTCTGATTCATTTTTTATGGAATGCAAATGAAAATAAGTTGTGTAATGATACTGTCCTCCTTATCACTTGAGAAATAACTGTTTAATATTTTTCTTTATATCAGAGAGGCTCACTTAGGATGTTGTCTTCATCATGTTTACTTCCTCTCTTTATTTAAGTCTCTCCTTTATTTTTCTTTTAATAGGACTTGCCACTCCTAGTCAAAAATGTTATTTCTGTAATATGCTGATAAGTCTTCCACAGTTGAAAATACTAGATGCTTCATAGGAAAGTACAAAAGACCTTGCAAAGGGCAGAAGATCATCTTCCCCAGTGAAATCTTTGCCAAATCTCTAAGAGTTAAGACATGTCCTGCTCATGAGATTTTTATTTCTGTTGCAAATCTTTTTCTTCAGCACTTTCTAATTATAACTTTTCTTATCCATATCTATATATATGCATATTGACTTGTTGAATATAGCACAGATCTTGGCTTTGACATTAGATAGTAATGCATGTCATTGCCTAATTCTGCAGCATGTGAAAAAATATACTTTATTTCAGCAGGTTGGGACAGTCCTCCTTTACATACTATTTGAGGTATTTCATTCTTTCATTTAAGAGAGGAACACTAGAAGCTGCTAATCTACCATACATTATTTTGTGTCTGTCTCATATAAAAGAAGTAAGCAGACCTTTCTCTGAAGCCTTACTGTATATTGAGTTGCTGACTGAAGTGGGGACTTTATCACCTATGATTTTATCAACTATGTTGAGGTACCTACATTAGACTTCAGGAGCTATCAGCCCATATAACAAGATTTTTCAAAAATTACTTGAAACTAGATGGCTTCTACTAGCATTGAGTGACAGGGCCACAGGACTTCCCAAATCCCGAACTTCATAAACCAGTATCAACTGTCAGAGACAAAACTGGAATAAGAGTACTGGGAGTTGTCACAGGGAGAAACTGCTCCATCATGTGAGCAAAAATCAAATTAGAATCAAAGTGGTTTGTTAATGTATTAGCAATGCATAACAAATTGGCAATCAGTGAACTATAAATTTTGGATGAGTATCAGTAACATTGCAGATGAACGACTATACTGGATGCTCACAAAATGTTAATAAAATATTAAAAATACCTAAACAACCTTCTGTTGCTAACCCCCAAAGCTCTAACCACACACACACACAGATGCATGCACACAGTCACATATACATCCCTACCTCTCACAGGACACACGGGTCACAAGCATATACAACTTTTTCTGGTAGTGTTGGTTCCCTTACTCACTCATACTGTTCCCATTCCTACCTTAACAAATGTTGTTATCAAGGTATGTCCCAAGGGTAGGGCCACGCGATCACTCCCATAGGAATGATTCCTTGTGTATATCACGAATAAACTTGTACATATCCAAAGGGATAAATAAATAAAAACAAACAAAACACAAACAAACAAACAAAACACAAACAAACAAAAAAGACAGAAAACTGTGAATCCAGGCATGTCATGTGGCTCCCATTGTTTAAACTTAATAGTTTTGTGATAATGCCTTTTTCTCTGGCTCATCTTGACACAGATCTAAAAAAAAAAAATTAGACTCAATAAGGATTGTCCTATAAAACCTCCAACACTTGCAGAGGATAACAAACAGCTCAGGAATACCAAGCTTATAAAAAGAGATGCAAAGACAAGAGTAGGTGGTAAAGGGGTGAGTTATTTTAGCTGAAATGTCCACCCCCATAAAGATTAATATCCAGATGCCACCAGCCATTCAGAGAGGAAAGGAGGGGGAGAGGAGAAGGAGACAGAGAGAATAAATGCTATGTAGCTGTAGGTGATGAGTTCTCACTGTGCTAGGGGATTCAGCCAGGCAGTGATTAGTTGTGATGACATAAACCACAAAATGGAAATCTGAGTTCCAACTCTCCCTTAAATGGAATTAGATGAGAAGATGTTGTGTTTTACTGTAAATAAATGGAACCATTGAGTGGCATTCTGTTTTCTCAAGGTTTACATTGACCGTTCTTCCAAGCCTGCCTCACAGTTGCTCTATCTCCTGATCTAAAGTGACAACTGACAGTATATCTGGCTTAAAAATTCCCTGAGCCACAAATGCCTGAAGAGAAGAATACTCTGGGGCAGTAGGACTATGCACTTGCTCTGTTCTTGTGTGTCTCTTTAAGATTTGGTATTAGCAACTGTCAGAAGCAGCATGCCAGTACAGAGGGACCTTTGATCTAACTGTGTACCTTTGGCCTTTCTCTTTTTATGTTCCTATCTGATGGTCTCTTTTTTTTCTCCTCTTTTCACAGCCATCTCATTATAATCATAGTAGCCTACACTTTTCTGCCCAGGAACTTTTAACTCTGACTTATGATTTTGGTGACTTTTTCCTCATTAGTGCAGCAACTTCTATTCCTCGTCTTTCCAGCTACTGCTTTTATTCTTGAAACGTAATGCCTAAACTTCCTTTCCACAACATGGACTTTTCCAGAGGTGAGGCATGTGACAGGACCCCATACTACTGTCACAGAAGTCGATTAAGTGTCACAAAAAAATATTAACATCTTGTGAGTGAAAGGAGAATTAACCTTACATCACTGAGATCTACATAAGCCACTAAGGTGTAGACCTGGAGAAAATGAGGGTGTTCTGAACCGTAATGGGCTAAGATTTGTAGTTGAGATTCATCACCAGAAAGATAAGTGGTTCGAAAATTTCGGAGGCATCAGATTCCAGCATCTGAACTGGAATCCGATTTGTTCAGAACTTGAGATAAGGGTTGCAGCAGGAAGCACTTCGAAGCACGCAATGAGGAAGAGGTTTATATATCCTACAGAAGCCACGGTCTCTGCTAAGTAGCCTTGAGCACCATCTACTGGCACTTTCTGTGTTAACTCCTTACAATCATCCCTATTCCTGAAAGAGGTTTAGCCCTGGTCACTAGATGTCTTACGAACTGACTGAGCAATTCATTTCACCACTAGCTGACAAAGCATCAAAGGGGCAGATAAGCTTCTGTCTAGGAGCCCAAGGAGCAGTCAAAACAGTAGACATGGTACTGGGATCACAAAAAAATTTCTGGAAATTTTCTAGGTATGCTGTGATTCTGCATCACCTTGCTCAGCACTGTAACTAAAATGTCCAGCACTCTGTTCTGGGGAACCCAGAAGGAATTCACATTATCCCCTCTAGAGCTTTGTCTGGTGCCCTCATACCTGTCATCACCATTAACATATGAGCCTGGAGAAAAAAAAAATATACATATAGGGCAACTTCCACAAGAATATATGAACACCTCTGAGGAGGAGAATTTTAAAGTAGAAACTCTTGAGATCAGGATTTTAAGGAACATGAGAATCATACTCAAAAATATCTTATTGGTTTTCACAGGAAACAGAGCAGAAAAGTATAATTGTACATGGATCAAGGCTGAGTATATGATAAGGTCTTGGTTTTAAATGGTATCTTATGGAAAATAAGTATTTGGAAATTGGAAGTTATAGATTATTTTAAACATTTACACAGATTAAAGTAATAATAACTGTACAACTATTCATGTAATAAGGTACTCTTCCTTGCTCTGGGTGTTTTGGTTTTTTTGGGGGGGTTGTTTTATTTTTTAAGTTCTAGCTATACAAACAAAGATAAAAATGTGTTTCTGAAAATGGGAAAATTTTAAGACTATTGAACTCTCAATGTTCTCAGTGCATTAGAATTGTGTTATTTAGAACAGAGATTCCTGTAATTGCCATACATTAAGAAAATAATGCAATGTTCAATGAGGTACTAACAATTGAATTCATTGCAAAATATTAGTGGATTTCTCTCACATTACTGGGAATTTAATTTAAGTAAGGTGCAAGTAAGTAGGGAAAATGCAGCGCTTCTGACTGAAACTGTGTTTGAAGTCCATCTTAAGACAAACTAAATTGTCAAAGTATCTGTCCCAATGGTCTTGTCTTTATTTTGAATGGACCATTCCTTTTATCAGGAAAGGAATATAAAGGGTATAAGATATTCTGTGGGCTTTGTAGTACCAATAAGTTGAGGACATGTGATTTATATGTCTTTTTTGCTAGCAGTATTGTCACAAAAAGTGGAACTGCATGTGAGAAACCAGACACGTACCAAAAGCAGATGGCTAGGTTTCCACAAATTTAAGGCTGTTTTTTAGACAAAAAGTCACACTGAGCAAGCTGGTCCCATTCTTCCCTAAAAGCTCTTTCCTTTATTTGTCAAGGTGGTGCACAGTTGTATGTCCCATTAGGCTTCTCGCTGGTGGATACAAGAATAACAGTGATTAAAATTTATTTTATGTTTGTATTCATTTGTGTGTGTGTGTGTCTGTGTTTCCTTTTTTTCTGTGGTGAAGACCTACACTTAGTAGCCACTGTACTAGGTCATTGTAATATAATCTACACAGGCCATGGTAGTTGTTTTGAAATTTCTATAACCTCACCAAATGAACAGTTTTATTAGGTGGATAAATACACATGCCATAGACTGTAATCCTCCTCTTCTTGATTGTACTGATTTAATGCAGGTTCATTATTAAAAGTGGCTGTAATCCAATATGCATCACCAATCTAAGGAGTTAATCAAGGCAAATACAAACTTTTTGGACTGTACTTTATGGGGATTTCAGACTTCCAGTCTCTTTGTCTGCACTTATCCTTTAAGAGAAGATGACTAATATGATTTTCTAATCAAATTTGTAACTCAAAGAATGTAAATTGCACGTCATATTGCCAGAGCAGTGAACATCAGGAGGAGTTACTGCAAGGATAGAAATAAAACATTTAAAAAGAAAGAAAACAAAACCCCATCCAATATGCTAAAAGGTTTGATTAATTAGTGTGACCTGTTCTGTATTTCATATGTCAAAGAAGAAAAATGAATGTGTACACTAGAGCCATTTACTGTGCCTTTGTTCACCAAAGTATCTTAAATGAAAAAAAAAAAAATCATCCGTTAGAGTATTCAGGCAAGGAATTTGAAGTGTAACAGATGACAAGTTATTGGGCTACTGCTCTGTGTTTCAAAACTTTGTGAGAAACTTTGGAAACTTGAATTTCCTCCTAATGAACTTTATAATAATTGTAATAGCTTAAAACTCGTCCAATACAAAGTTGTTAATAATAATAATATCTAACTCATAAGTCATAAACTGCTTTATTGAAAATAAAATGGAATTTATTTCTGAGTACAACCTACTGAAAGGTTAAGTTCAAAGGTTAATGAGTTAGAATGATCTCCCGGCATTTCTTAAGGTACACTAATCCATGTAAATTTGGGGTTTACACAGAAACAGTGCAAGCAGGAGAGCCCCGCCATTCACATGAGAAAGCATCTTTAAAGGAGGAAACAAATATAAGTAAAACACTTCACAGCTGGGAAAGGAAGCTGTTAGATTACAACTTAGATAGTTACCACCAATATTAATATTTATGTATTTGTATGTGTTTGATGGTATTCATACCGTATATCAGTAAGCACTGGATTCCAAAGTAAAACTTCAGTTTTGGTTTAAAACCTGTGATAGGTGCATATTGACAGTCGTCTTGGAAATGAAAGCATTTAAAGTATATGAAAGTGAATCTCTTGAGTAAATCTCTTAATTTCTTTATTTAAACAAAAACTAATCAAAGGCAATTTTCAATTTTACCACCTCTGGCTGTGTGACTGCTACTTCTCATATTCTAATAGAAATTGTAACTGAAGGAAAAAAATGATCTGGGGATTTCCAAACAGAATACAGTATTTGTCAGAGGTTATAAACTCAAAGGACATAAATATATTTAGACATTAGGACCAATAGAGTCTTTCCATACACTGCTAAATAGAAGGCATTAACTAGTAAAATACTTACATCAGTTAATAAAGGTGACTGCTCTGCTAGTTAAATATATAAAAGATGAGAAACCTCAAATTCTGAATGGAGATGTTAAGTATAGAAAAATTTTGAGGTGGTGCATTTAAAGGGGAAGAGTCTTACCTAAAGGGAGATGAGGTGCTCTGTACTCTACTACACTGAATGTTATGCCTGTGCATTTTTATATCCTAGATGGAGGACTGTTTTGATTGTTTTTTAATACACTACAGGAATTCATCAGTATATCTGTAGCAACACAATGGTTAAAAAGGAACATGTCTTTTTATTTTAGTGCAGTTATGTAAAGAAAAAAGAAAGATAATTTGGGAAGTTATTCAAAAGCATCTTTATATAGTAAAAAATACACATTGTTTTCAGTTCTTTTACTTCTAATTCTCTGAACCTGACTTTGTACAGACTACAACAGACTGGAAGGGATTGTGTGCTGCTCACTCATCTTCTGAATTGAAGATCAAGTCCCTTATGTTAGAGAAATAGAAGAATGTCCCTCCAGTGGATGTCAACAATTAGGCAATTACCATTATCTTTCCAAGAATCAGATTATTAGGCTACTGGGAATTTACAGACCTCCCGGTTCTACAGTGGGTCTGAGCAGCTGCTCTGTAATCTCAAGATGCCCTAAATCCTCACTGAAGTTTTGCTTCTGTTGCCTTAATTTTATTGTGGAACTTTTTGCTCTAGATATCAAATGTTAAACAAAGAATAAAACTTTTTTTTTTTATTAAACAGCTCTAAAAAGAACAGGAAGGTATTTTATAGTTTATTCTTTAGCAAAATAAACCTATGAAGGAATCCCCAATTATATTTTAGAAAGCTGAAGAAGAAGATGTCTTTTAAAAAAGCTATGTTTATAGTATGCTTCAGAAACATGTGCGAGTGTACCTAATATAATCCCTAAAGAGAAGAAACTCACTGAATAGTATTTAACTGTGAAACCTATTACAATTTACTAAATTCGAGAATTAGTTTAACAACAGAAATGCAAGAGAAGATAATACATCACAAAATATATTTTCTTCGTTTACTCTGACAAGTGAAGCCTAGTTTTAGTAATTCGTGATAACTTATAATGAGTTAGTAAATAATGTGAAACATATATTATAATAACAATTATAAAGTAGGAAAGTTTTATAACTTTTGTTCCAGTGGTTATTCTGCAGCTAGGTTATGCCCTTAGCCCTGGAGCAGTTTGCTTCATAACATAAAGGAATCTATAAACAATATTTGATATTGCACCTTCTAGTATTTTTTTCCAAAGATACTTACTAACTCTTTGAATATCATAGAAGATAGAACATTTCTGCTGTGTTCATTCATGGGAATATTTTTTTTTCTTATCTCAAATAGTTAAGGCATCTGTACTGAGATCTAGAGCTGATAAAAAATAAACTTATTTTTTTCCTTTGGATTCAAATTTTTACTAGGCTTGTGGTAGGATTTTTTAAATATTTTAATGATGCCATTTTTAGAGATATGAGAAGCTATATTTTTCTTGCTGTAAGGTAAAGGCACTGCTCAGATGAAGTTATACACAAGCTGTGGTAGAATAGGGAACTAAATTATGGTTTTATTTTCTCCTTGCAGCCTGGAATTTGTTTAATAAGATTTTCCATAAAAGCATTTACTGTGTACATACTGATAAAAACTTTAAAATCCTTACAGTGTTGTTTTTCTTTGCATAGAAAAATAGGGACATAAAGAGATGTAGCTTTGTTCCAAGTAATGTTGTTAGATGTATTCTTATTCAGCTCATCTGTGCTATTATGTCAACAAGCATTATGTCTACAGTGCTCTGCCCTGGAATAATCATAATTAGTGAGACTAAATTGGAAACAAATTTTTGTTAGTAGTAATTTTAGAACTTGTAAAAGGTCAGGAGAAACGCTGGGAGAATTTTACTCTCCACCAGTGTGCAATATAGGCTGGATCATTACAGGGGAAGAAATTAAAACTTTTATCAAAAGAAATATGTTTGCATGTTAAATCTGTAAAAAGGCTATATTTAATTTATGTGCCATTACGGAACGCGGGTTTTTATTAAACTATTATACTCTTCAAGAAAACTGTAATACCATCTGCCACTTACAGTACCTGTGAAAGACAAAGTAAAATTCTGTTTTAATTGCCTAACGCTTTCTCATGCTTTCCTGCTTTTTCAGTACTACCTGGAAAAATGCTGTAATGATAGAATGATATTTTTACATAATTTAATCTTACGCTTTATAAAAAACATTTTTTCTTCCATTTTCTTGTAAATAATGCAGATTCTTCATAATTCTGAACTAACCAACTGTAGTAAATTCAGGACATGCAGATGCTTATAGGGAAGATATGTTTTGTTTTGTTGGCTTTGGTTGTTTTTTTTTTTCCCCAAAAAAAATTAAGAGTATAAAATTCTTTGGTCAGTTATACAATTACTTCACTGGGGCAGTGATCATGATTGCATACACAAATTACCAGTTCCACATTCAATTGGTAAATGGCATTTGAAAATCAGTTACAAGAGTGTACTGTAACTTTTCAATATTGTTTTCTCATTAGTACTATTTATTGGCACGTTTGCAGCCACTGGCCACAAAAAAATGGTGCTTTTATTCTCCAATCTACAGATCACCAAACTGACACAGAATGGTCTATCTGAGCTCCCAGAGCAGGCCCACAATTTTCCCTGAGCTGCCTTCAGTAAAAAACATCTTAAAATTGTAACCTGTTGGTGGCTAGCATCCCTAAGCACAAAATTCATGAGAGGATTACAGTTCAATAAACAGTCAGAAGTCATCTAAGTAAAGTTCACATCTCTGATCAAAGTAGATGTGAAGCTATTCACAAATAAAATACCAGGATAAATGAACCTCATACTAAAAAGAAAGTCCTACTTCAGGAACAAAATATCCTAAAGTGAAAAAACCAAAAAAAGTCATTCCCTGAGTGTCATTTACCTGGACCAAAATACACAGATTATAGCAAATAACATTTTCTCTACAATTGAAGGGGACCCAAAAAAAAAAATTAGGAATCCTATCTAAAATAAATGTCTGTTTTCAGTCAGCCTCCTGATATATTGGTATCCAGACCACCGAAACCAACATGTTAGTTGGTACACTCCTTTCAGACAGAGCACAGATCCATCATCTGTGGATGAATCCATCATGGTGATGGAACTACATTTGGAGTCCTAATCTCAATAGTAACATGCCATAAATAGGGATTTTCAGTAGGAATTGATCTCAAGAAGGTTTGCTATGAAACTTTAAAATGCTGCTTACATTTATACCGGTCTAAGCCATCAGAGTTACATTTTCTCAGAATAGGACTGAAGAAAAAAAAATCTGGTTAGTACAAACAATATTGCACTATCAAAGTTCTGACCATTCCACAAACTAAAAACAACTCCACAAAATTACTCTGATTCTTTAATGCTGTCATACAACAAGCTGTGAATTCATGCAAACCTCCCTTTAGAAAGCTATCAAATACAAGCCTCTCTGATCAGTTCACTACCTGAAGGGAAAGTGAAAAAGCAGAAACCTTTAAAAATTTGACCCATTTTATAACTGAGTTCACAGTAAGGGTCAGCTAGAGAGGAAATGAGTTGTAACATGATTCCAGCTTTATGTGAAAAGATAGAGAAGTCGCTGATTGCATCGGTAGTTGTATTTGTCATTTAATCAAATGAGAAATTAGAAACCAAACTTAACAATTCAGCTGATACTGAATATATTATCTCTCCTTGATATAATCACAGAGAAATTCACTTAAAATTAGCTGTTGCAAGTCAATTAATTCCTTTTATGAATCTGAACAAATATTTTCTTCTCAAAGAAAATAGGCACATTTCTCTCCCATTTTTCATTTGGACAATCTTTGCATGGAAAGAGATGCCTCATGTTTTAGAGGTCACCTGCTCCTGCTGTTTCTTCTGCCCCTGAAGTCATAATCTTCCACCTGTGACATCACAATTAGTTTCTGCAGAGATGATTATAGCTACAAACAAAGGATTATGACTTCAGGTGAGGGATAACCAGCAGGAACAGATGAGCTCCTGAGGAAAATGTTTCCTGTTCATGACTGTATCCTTAGAAACAAAGTGCAGAAAGTAAAAGTTGTGCTTGATTCAAAACAAAACACTTTATATGAGATGGCACTATCTGTTAGCAATTGCCTATTGGTCACACGGATATAATTATTTTCTTTCTTGATAAAAGCAACACATGGAAAATATTCAATGTATAATACCAAGGTGACCAGAACTACATTTAGTTTAGATTTATAAGACCCACACCATACAATAGGTAAACAATGCACTTCACAATATCAATAAAGATACATTTCCTGCACCAAAGCATTTACAGTCTAGGTTTAAGTGAGAATAAGCAGAATTGCAAACAGGACTAAAATACAAGATGTCAGGGCAGAAAAGAACAAATTAAATGATAATAATTCTGTGGGAGGCTAATGCAGTCTTGAAACTAACAAATGTAGATTTTAGCGTGAATTATTATCTGCTCATTGTTTAAGAAAAGGGTTTTTTTATTGCTTGTCAACTTTAACCCTTTGAGAGAAGCAGTGTTTTCTGTCTAATAGTGACAGCAAGAAGCTTTGGGACACCACCATTTGTTTGCTGAATGACTTTAACTAAGTCACTCAATGCATCCAGATGTCATTAACTACGCTGGGAAATGCAGCACTGCAGCCATTACAATAATAGGGACTTTAGTCCTTCAGATGGATGCATGTTCTGAATTTCAGAAATATCTCTATATATAAATATATATTCATTCTCTCTATATAAATATATTCATGAAAGCTTTTGGCCAGATTCTCAGCTACTGTAAGGTATAGCCCTGAGCCAGTGCTCCTACTAAAGTCAAGGATAGAATGAATTTCCCAAACTTCACACATAAAGAAATGATAAAGTTATATTGTAATAGAAGTACAGTATGAAAAACATTTTCCCTTCTGGTTTTGGGCCAAGAAACACATTTCAAAGATATCAGAAATGATACTTCTTAGTAATAAATTAATTATTTATTTTTAAAAAATTGTTGTTCAGGGAATGAGTGAGATTAGTGAGATTGAAAATAAAAAGCTTTTTAAAGCTGAAAAAGTTCAGCATGTTGATATTGTACTTTAAAACCTGAAGAAGTCTTCATTTTGACTCTACAGAAATATATCTTCACTCAAAAGCTTTCCAGGTACTAATATTTCATAAATTATAATTAATATTTTTAAATCTTACCTTGATGAAAGAAGCCAAGCAGCTAAGATTAAGCCCTTAGTCTTTAAAATTTCCACTTGCCCAGAGGATATTCCACTGGGCTCAGTACTCAACCCACTATTGATTTTAGTTTATATAAATTATTATCTGTTGCCTCTCTCACACTAGTGTAGGGGTACCGTGCATACAGGCAAATTAGAGGCAGGTTGGTGGTAATGCCTTACTAGGCAGACAGGCTGCTGCTAACACTGATTTCATTATTTCTCCAAGTTAAAATTCAGGTTTAACTTCAAGTATTGTCCAGGCTGTGGCCAGATGGCTAAGGGAAGTAATATCTATTAGGGTTTGATCTGACTATGAATCATATATTTAAAGTCAGTAGGAAGAAGAAAATAAGTAGAATAGTAAAATTAATAATAATGAAGTACCTAATCTAAGTGTAACTAGCTCAGAAGACATAAAAAAGGCCTGAGGTCAGTGGTAAGGTACAATAGGCTGAAGCAAATAGAAACTAAATGCATTTTTTGGGCTGCTTCTGACATTCAGAAATATAACATCTTCATTTCTCCCTGACTTATTTCTGGGCAGAAGGCCTATGGATTTATATATTTCCATATTCCATAAAAACATAAGTAGTATGTAATTTTTATGCAAGTTCTCCTCAGAAGAATGAAATTTAATTTGGGCAGGTTATTTTACTTCTCAGTGGATCTAGTGGCTAGATCTGCAAGAGCTCTGTGTGAGGTTGATTGAGGACTGGTTTATAAATGGGGCTAACCACTGTTCCGAAGGGCTTAAAAATACACTTTTACACTCTCATGCCCTACTCATGCACACGATAGTTGTAGTTTCATTTTTAACTGCTATGAAGTCTGTTATGGAGTGTTTTGAAGTGCATGAAAGCCTATGATTTTGGGTGGCACTTAAAGGAGATGACTTCTGAATTATTGCATATTGGCCTATGATCCTCTCCAGCTGTGTGCCCCCATAGACCACCAAAAGGAGATATATTTAATTGTGCAAATATCTATTGTACTGTCTGAACTATTTGGGGCTTGGCTAGAGGTCAGCATACCTGGGATTAAACAACACTTCAATCAGGTAGCCCAGCTGAAAATCCATCAAGCAGTTGGTGTAGAAGCCCGTGAGGAGTTGGAGAAGGAGCTGGTAAGAAACTCTTCTTAAGATGCATAGGGAAAGTTTCTTTGCAAACTCCACTGACTGTCTTGGTAGGTATAAGGAGACTGTTGAGAAGGCTGAAAGATGGTTAAAAATTGCTAAATGAAAACCTTTACAGAGACAGAGCAGGGACTCTTTCCAAAGGATTATGAACTAGGAAGCCCTGGCTGAGATAGATACTTAATAAACATATCCAGACTTCAGGTTAGGAAAGACTATTTTGAAGTTCTAACACTTCCACATTTGGAAGATGCTGGAAGGTAAAGTACATAGAGTACCTTGAAGGCAAGGTCCTGGGGTGTCTGTCTACTTTCATTAGTGTCTCCTGCATACAAATACTTACTGACAGACACAAATGGCAGCTATCGCAGGGAAAAACTGCTCAACTCAGTCTAAGAAAAAAACAGAGGTGTTTCCCTATATGTATCCCTCTTGTTGGAGATGCAGGTGCTCCAAATTTACACGTAACCATGCCAACACCTACTACCTGATAATGCTCACAGTGCTTGAGTATTGCCAGGCATTCTCTTCTGATCTTGCAGTACAACTCCCATTGTGTCCCATGGTGGTATTTGCCCCTTACACCATAAAACCTTACAATCTATGCTATAGGTTTATTTGATGCTACAAGCCAGAAAACCTATCCTCTATAGAGAGTTTTGGGTTTTTCCTCCTGGCTTGAGCTAGAACCTCATTAGTATTGGCCCCATGCTATTTTTAATTTGTTTGGAGAAACCAGAAATTTGAAAGTTTAGTACTTCAAAATAATCAGTAAAACTGTGCAGTGAAATAAAATGCTGCCTTTCCTGAGTCAGAAATGAATAAAAATCAGGAATGGTATTATATGCTGTGGCAGTGCCAAAGGATTTATGTTCCAAAGATTTCTTTTCACTACTGTCAGGTAGGTCTTGAACTGACATTGCACACCAATCATCACTCACAGAGACAGAGACGCCACAGTACATCAACGTCTTTAATGACAGCAGTGACATATCTTGGATGAAGAGTCTCCCATGTTTATCCTTAAGGATGTCACTTTTATTTCTCCATTTATAAGTATTCAGGCTTGTTTGTGTGTTACAAGAGCAATATCTTCAATTGCATGAAAATACCTTCAAACCCAGGGACATAGGATTACAAGAGGGATCCTGGATCATTAATCCTGTCTCCCAATGTTGGAGATATGCACACAATTTAGCTGATTTTGTACATCCGTCAGGGTTCGTCTTAAAGTTAGCTAGGTTTTTCCCTCCCCACATTAACTAAGAGGTGGTTTTGCTTTCCAGATTCTTATTTCCCTAATTTTAATTACTATTTTAGTTTGCAGCCTGAATGTTTGTACGGATCATCAGTTTATATCAATTTCTTCTTATACCAGCATTATCTTTCAGCTAGATTAAATTATTTTTTTCCTTTCTGGCACGTACCCATTTGTTGTATTTTTAAAGTGCAAACACTTTTTCCACATAATCTTTCAGTTTTCACTAAGACAGATTTTCCAGCCTCTTGGTTATCAATGTAGGCCTTATAAATCTGTCTATTAAATGAAAGCAGTAGCTCTGTTTTCATTTAGTTCTTCAGTATAGCAGACTCATTATACATGAGGTTCTGTGTGAAGTCTCATTGGTGCATTGTGCCAGTGTCTCCTGGAAATACATTCTCTGGTGCAAGAGTCATACTGGATTTTTCCACAGCCACAGCATTTCAGTGTCTTATACTCATATTGTGATTAACTAAATATTGTCTTTTCATCAGATATGATTTCTGGCTGATGAATTGCTAGCTTTAATAGAAATATATCTTTGAAACAAATATTATATATTTCTTTGTGTCAGGTAGCTTCTGGAAGACAGATACTTCCAAAGCATGATACTTTGTGATACCATGCCTACTAAAAGGGTTTTTTTTTTAATTTTCTGTTTTATGACAACAGCCTGTTGAATGTTTTTGAAAAAAAAAATCCTAATCATAGAATTCTGCTTTTTTGATGTTGGTGTAAAACTGTCTTTCCTCCTCTCTGCCATCCTTCTTTCTAATGATTGTCCTGTTTTCTCTTTTCCTTTATGATCTCCTGAATGTCATTTTCATTTTTCTTTGAACTCCAGACTTATATCTTAGTAACAATTTGCCTCCTCTTTCTTCTTCTGCATCATGACCTCAGACTCTTGTATGCACACCATCGCTTCCAGTTCTCACACCTTCCCTGCTGCAAACTTTCACAGGTGAATGCTTGTGCTTAAATGAGCTGAGAGGGCAACTCCTTCACTGCACTCTGCCGATTCTGCTGCCAGGTAATTTCACCACCTCCTATGGTCTTCAGCCCACCTGGCTCAGTAGGTATCCTTGTTTAAACAACATAAAGGAAGAAAAAAGTCCTCTGCTTGTTGTCCCGTACTTTCTCACCAGGTTGATGCCTAGTGGATTTTCTATCTTTTCCTGGATCAGTCATGCCTTCATTTTGGTTTATCATTAACTGTTCTTCATCTGTCACTTAAGGCAGAGCCCTGTCCTCCAACCAGTGCTGTAGATTAGCATTCCCCAGACTTCTAGCTGTATGAATGACACACATTGTCATAACCATACAAGCTGAGAAGAGGAAGTTCAAAAACCAGCATACACATCAAAACCTGAAATTTGATTCTAACATCTCATGCACCAAGAGATTAATTTCATGCTTTTGAAGGTCAGTCTCTAATTTTGATTCAACAAGTATTGTTTTTTCTTGGCAAGCTGCTGTTGTAGAAGTAAAATGCTTTATAATAAATCATAATGAATGCAGATATCCCCATCTGAGAAGATTTGCACAGAACTGCAGAGACTTGCAAAAAACTTATTTTACATTTTATAACTAAAGATGCAGCATGGTGGCATTTTTGAGAATGTTTCTAAGCACTGTCAGAATATTGCTTACTAAGCTGGATTATTAAATACAGTATTGACTGCAGTCTTTCCTTCATATTCCATGAGTCGTGTAAAATGTAGCTGTACTTGCTCTGAATAAAAAGCTTCCCAGCTTCTAGATACTTTGAAATGTTAGAGTTCAGTTAATTTGGATAGTATCTGTTCTGGACATGGGATAAGACATCTTTAAAGTTTCACTTTTCTTGTTCTTTATCTCAAACTGAGCTAGGCAAGTGAGGTTGGTCTCAGAAATCTAAAGTATAGAGCGAGTAAGCCTAGTCACAAAGAGGATTTACACAGAGCTTTGAAATACTTTACTTCTTAGATTTCACCAGAAGTTTACTTTAAGTTCAGGAAATAGGTAGTTTTCACTGTCCATGCTGTAGAGAGGCATTTGAATCCATATTTTACATTTCTTAGAGCACAGCTATGTTGTGAATCTTTCTGTCTAGATTTGTTTACATACCTTGTGCTTTATGTTTATGAGGAAGAGCCTAAGAACCACGTGTCAAACACCCAGTAAGTTTAAGATAAAGAACCCAAACTAAAACCAAAAAACACCTTCAGCTGAATTTCAATTTAGCATGACACAATAAATAACTGTGGCCAAAATTAATATATCAGGAATGCAATTACAAACATCATGAACAGGTATATTGATTTTATAAAATGGATGCATTCTGCCAGATCATCCACTGCTGAAGAGGTCATAAAACGAGAGGCTGATTTGTGGTGCTTCCTCCCATTATTCTACAACTGCAATGTTTCTTATCTTTGAGCTCTTTTGTTTCTCAGTGTTTGTTGAAACATTCTTCTCAGACCCTTGTGCACCTATCAGTCCTGCCAAATACTGCTGGGGTGCCCTCACTGCCACATCATGATTCTTGTCTGGCTGAGGCATTTCAGGGTAAGAGCTTTAGGAGGATACCATGTCAAAAGATGCAGAAGGAGGTGAGACACGCAGGACACAGGATTCTTAAGCAAACATACAGTTTTCTATTCATTTCAGCAACAATAGCTGAGAAGAAAAAAAAAAAGTAGTTTTGTCTTTCCATGGATTAAAAAACATGATCTTTAAAACTAATTTAATTTATCTTATAAAATATTTCTCAGCATAGCTTTAGAATGAATGCATACTACTATCTGTATTTGCTGCACTCACTGAGCATATGTCATTCATTTGTTCCAGTGATTGAAATGTCAGATTACCCACATATCCCATGTGCATGATAAAACAACTACTTTAATTGTATTATTTTTTCTAAGAAATTGGTGGTATGTTACTTTTGAGCACATCTTTCTTCTGAAATCTCAGTAAGAGATCACCCAGCCTTTTTTAGGTTTATTCAAAGATCAGCCTTTGGCTTTTAGATTTTCACATCCAATACCTATTTTTAGATTATGTAAACTATTGAAAGTGAGGAAAATATTAGCTAAATTACCTTCAGAACTTCCAGAATTTCAGTGTCTTAAACATCTTTTCTTCTTCCAAAATGTATTTAAAGATAGATACCCAGAATTTTGAGGTGCTTAGTTACTACAGGGAAAAGAATTAGATGTGCAGCCAAGTATAGGAAGACAGAAGGCACACAACAGAGACAAAAAACATGAGACGAAAAGGATATTCCAATATTCTGAAAAGTAAAATATTTTTTAAAGAAATTATCCAATACCAAACAGAAATAGTTAAAATACCAGCAAATTTGGAAATATTGTTTCATGTGTTTGAACAACTCTTAAATTTCTCTTAATAAATATTCAGGAAAATATATTATCATTTGAATATGTGAACAAAGCAAAATTTCTCATTTTTTTATGATTTAAAATATTTTTGTGACTAAGCAATTGTGCCTTCAGAGTAAAATTAACTCATCCAATATCAGACAAAAAAACCCCAAACACCTTAGTTAATCAATCAAATCTCTCAAATAATTAGTTTACTGTAATGGACAGAAGAATACTAGCAAGAAGTATTAACTCTAAAATTCAAAAACATTATTTGGAAAAAAAATTACTCCTGAAGAGAATTTAAAATTTACATCGGCTTTCATGAATATGAAAGATGGTCTAATTTCAGCCAATAAATCATTCTTTGCAAGTTATCTGTCCCTCTTTCATTGTGAGGGATATATCTACTGGCAGATGAAGAATGATTCCAACTCAAGTTTCTCTATCTGGACTAGAAAGAAGTTTAGACAGAGAGCTATAGCGGGTCTTCACGATTCTTACATGTAGCGTAGGAATCATAAATCACTCAGCAGGGAAAGGAAACTGTGTCTATTCTATCAACTGAACCAGACATTATAAAGATGGAATTTCTAAATAAAATCAAGGACAGCTATCCCAGCAGCAACACTAAGGAGCCACAATCCTTGTTTTGGTCATGAATTTATCAACATATATTTCTGACAGATCTTATTATTTCTAATTAATATGCTTGAGTTCTATATCACTGCCCTCTCCTTAAAATGTGAGTAGTTACTATCCACCTGTTTCACTACCTAGTCAGCATTTACATAAATGCCCTACCCATATCCTTTGTAAGTGTATTTTTGTCAAATGGGCAATGCTGAAGAAAATTACATTTTTTCCTAGTTGGTCAAGGAAGTAATCAGAGGAATCAAAGCAAAGTGTATTTTTACATTTCCTCTTCTTCATGTTTTCTGTTTATTTTTTCTCCATTGAAAAGCTTACGAGTGGATATATCTGTAACCTCACTACTCTACCAGTCCTATAATTAGTCCCAAGAAAGCAAAGTTGAGGGCATGGTAGGTAGCATAGGAAAGCTTACAGTATATTCTTTTAGCAACATAGAGGAATTTAACCATCACAGCTGACAGAAAGCTTCTTTCATCATCATGCTTGTCATTCCAAAGGACAAAAATATGCAAATACACCAATGAATGTCTCATATTTCATGTAGTTGTTTTATCTTGCTTAGCTACACTCAGTAAAGATGTCTGTCATTACTATTGTGTATTGTATAGTTAAGCCTCAAAGTCTATCTGTTCTGATGGGTTACTCTGTCTGATCCTGTTGCCTCATGTATTATGTTTGCATCCACAAAGGAATATGATGTATTCAATTGGAAATGAGCTGACTTTTGGTTAACAAGTTTGGATGCAAATGAAAAAACTTGCACTAAGGAAATTGAGATATGTGGCAAACCCAGGAAATGAAAAATTGCACAAAATGCTTACTGTAATGAAACTCTGTTCTGCTCCAGAATTAAATAACCTACCCTGTAGCTGAAAAATACAAGATTAAGTATCTGGATTACTCCAGAGGAGTCTGCACTCAATTTGATTTAGAGATGTTTAAGGAAATTCAAAACTTTAGCAAGAACCATCATGCTGCCCCACCATTTGACTTAAAATTAATAGGCATAATTTCAGTTGAGATAAAAGATCTACAATTAAACACAGTACCTAAAATACTACTGATTACAGTCCATAACTTCATAATAACTTACAGATATTAATTGAAAATCACAATAGAGCAGGTAAAATTAATTCTATTTCTTCCCCTCAGACTTTGAGATATAGTAAAGTGACCTGTGTACACATAAAGGCTGTTTTGGGAGGTTTATCTTTTTTATTTCAAAATTTATTGGCCTGGCAAGTAACCTGTCAAATCAAGAAAAGAATAAAAATGTCTCTCTGTATCTTGACAGTTTCATTCTAACTGGCATGAAGATATATAAATATGTACTTAAAAACAGATTTTCAGTTTTACTGGAGTAGCAGAGAGGAGCCTCCATAATAGACACTTGTAGATGCTAGACACTATATAAAGTTTCTTGCCTCAGCAGACTACAATCTAAATAAAAATGAAAGGTTAATCTGATTGGAAATTCCAATTTAAATTAGAAAAAAATGAAATGTTTTGTTTAGATTACTTTTTGTATTGATGAATGTATTTCTCCTTTTGTTTACAACGATTTAATAAGTGAAATCCCAAACTAATGAACTTAGTTATTCATACTCAGACAAAAAGAATGAATCTCAGTCCTCTGTTGATTTAAAGATTTCTTTTCAGAGGAGTAGTAGAATTATTGCAGACCTTTCTCTTGTAGTAGCAGCCGCATTAAACTACCAGTGCCCCAGTGAATGCCAGCACTTTCCTGTCACATTATATACAGAAGCTATACTGAATATAAACAACCCAAATTGCTTGACAAAGAAACACTGAGGAGAAATGTTAAGAAAAAAAGACTGCTATCTTAATTGCCTCCTCTTTAATATTAAGCTTCCTCAGTTTTAGTTATACAGAAGGTATTTGGAATAAGTCAGGTCTAATTATGTTCCATTTTCTTAACAGCCATTTTATCCTGACAGCATTTACATGGTTCAAGAGGATCAGAAAGACAAATGTTTTCACTTATTTATACAACTTGATGGAACATTCCATGTCTCGCATCACATTTCATAGCATTTCTTAAGCAAAGGGAAGATAAAACCTTGAAATATGCTTTTCATACTTTCACCAGTCAAGGTTTCCACAAACTTGAGGTTTTGCAGATTAAAATGCAAGTACATCTGCACACCAAATGGAACAGCTGTGATCAAATGAAGATATTTAAGTACTGTGTAAATATATACATATTTATATATCCATATATACGATTGCAGTGCTTTAAAACTTTGTTATACTGTGCTTAAAGCTGTTGATTTGATCACAGATGTTCTATGAAAGATAGCGTGTTCCTCTTCTGAAATATATAGATATAGTACTCCATATACACAAGATTTATATTCACAAATGCACATATCACACATCTTATTACTTAACTGGAGGTTAGAACAATGATCTATGCTACCAACAGCATATAGGTGAACCAGTGAACTGTGTGTGATGCCAATGCAAAACAGTGAAGACATCAATTCTCTTCATAATGCTTTGGAAACTGCTTTATTTTATGTCCAGTGTTTCTGTCCATGGCAATACTACATTATTGCTCTGATATTTCAGTATGGATAACGATTCTACCATTCCCTGCTAAGTTTGCTAAAGTAGAAACTCATGGCAATGTTTCAACAACATTCTGGGAGAAAAAAGAATCAAAATGTCATTGTTCCACAGCGCTTATCATTAGATACTTTTCAAGTCCTTATCTTAGAAAAGAATACAGAATGACTAAGCTTTATCAGGATTTTTTTTTATAAAGGTTTTGAGAAACTCAGCAAAAGTAGGATTCATCGCATCTCAATTTAGCTATCAAAAGATAGTCTTGATTATGTTACATCTGTAATGTGCTTTCATAGTCAGTGAAGATCAAATTACTTCCAGTCAGGATGCCTTTATTAAGGATAATGAATTACTCTCTCATGGAACGTACCATGGCAAAGTGTGTGCAGGGTTAAGATCAAGATCACATGACAGTTTATGTTCCCCAAAAATGGCAAAGCCAAATTGTTATATGACTTGAAGATCCTCATCTACCAGGAGATCCCCTTTGGTTTTACCATCGGGAGACACTGGAAACAACATTATGTTCAAGATTTTCAAAAATCACAGTAGTTCATTTTAAGAATTTGAATAATTTTTTTCTTTTCTTCTGTAATGACCTGGGTTACCATTAATATAATGGCATGTCTACATAATCTTTTGCAAGTAGATGTATGTCACTTCATGTTTGATTGAAGCCACATAGACACGAATCAGTACCAAGTAGGTGTCATTGTTAAAGCAGTGCTAGAGCTTATAAACCTTTCTCATGGTGCCTGAACACCAGGGTGAATATAAAAGAGAAATCTTCTGTAGAAGATGCTAATTAATGCTATATTAGTCAAGTAGGAAATCACGAGGATACTGACCCTATAAGGAAGAAAAAGAGAATAAAAGATAGTTAAGAACAAATGATGACTAAAGCATAGCCTTTTTCAAACTGTGACTATTGCCACATCCCTTTAGCAGTCAGAATATTTCATAAGAACAGCTGATTTCACACATTTCAATTTTATAGAATCACAGAATCATAGAATGCTTTGGGATGGAAGGGACCTTTAAAGGTCATCTAGGCCAACTCCTCTGCAATAAGCAGGGACGTCTTCAACTAGATCAGGTTGCTCAGAGCCCCATGCAACCTAACCTTGAATGTTTCCAGGGATGGGGCACCTACCACCTCTCTGGGCAACTTATTCCAGTGTTTCACCACCCTCATCATAAAGAATTTCTTCCTTGTATCTACTCTGAATCCACCCTCTTTTAGTTTAACACCATTATCCCTTGTCCTATTGCTACAGACCCTGCTAACAATTCTGTCCCCATCTTCCTTATAAGCCTCCTTTAAATATTGAAAGGGTGCAACAAGGTCTCCCCGCAGCCTTCTCTTCTCCAGGTTGAACAACCCCAGCTCTCTCAGCCTTTCCTCATAGGAGAGATGTTCCATCCCTCTGATCATTTTTGTGGCCCTCCTCTGGACCTGCTCCAACAGGTCCATGTCTTTCCTGTACTGAGGACTCCAGAGCTGGACGCAGGACTCCAGGTGGGGGGCAGAGTAGAGGGGCAGAATCACCTCCCTCAACCTGCTGGCCATGCCTCTTCTGATGCAGCCCAGGATGCGGTTGGCTTTCTGGGCTGCTAGTGCACATTGCTGGATCATATCCAGCTTTTCGTCCACCAGGACCCCCAAGTCCTTCTCTGCGTGGCTGCACTCAATTTCCTCATAGGAGATCAAACTTCATTCCAGTAAAACCTCTAGTACTCTCTTTAGAACTGAGATCACAATTAGATTCATCCTATGGGACATTATGTGCCCTCAACACTAACTTGAACAGGAGTTGTAGTACATTGCAGGAAGTTCTGAGCTTTTCATAAGGTATTTTTCTGCTTGTTATCTTTTGTTCTTATATTTCCCCTTCATTGATGTTCTATTATTTCATATATAGACTAGCAGGAAATATTGATATTATTGTATTATCCATATATTAATGAAGATTTTGACGGCATCTTCTAATGCTTGTTATTCATTCTAGCTGCACTTTCTATTGTGTTGGGTGTAGAGTGATTCTGGTTATTTGAATATATTACAGTTATGTTACAATTATGTGCAAGGTATCCCAAGACAAAATCAAGTCACATGTTTTGGCTACCTATAAGTGTTGTGACAAAATAGGATGGAAAATGTGTTTTTAATAACACAGTAGTAGATGCTAGCTGACTCAAATACTTTGTTGAACATGTTAGTAGGGAGATGCAGTAAAGATATCTGCTAATGGAAAAAATGCAGAGAGAGACGCATAAATGGATCTAGCATATGATGCTACAGCCAGAATAAACATCATGAGAGACGGTAGAGACATAGCAACAAAGGATTTAGTATTGTTTTAAGTTTAGGGTGTACTAAACACTTGTACAGGACACTGAAGCCTGGGACCCTTTCTCTGAAAGTGCTTCCTTAGCATCAGACCTTTCATACACTCAAAACCTATGATTATTTTCTAGTACCGAGGGTAGGTCCTCATCTACAGTAGTCTTTGTATCAACTATACTTCATCCAGTAAAATGCATTTGAACATCAGTTTACCGGCTGTCATCATTGGACTAATCTACATTAGCAACTGGTATGATGCAAAGACAGAAAGATCAGGGTTTCATGTGTTGTAGACCAGTATGATTCTAGCACCATTGCTTGTTTACTAGCGACGAAGCTTGCAGCAGTTGCTGGTCATACAGAGGCAATGTATGTCTATGCTTAATAGACAATATGAAATAAATTTCTGTATCTCAGATTGTCTTGCCATTACTAACAGAAACTTCTGCAAACACAGAGAACAAATTGCTAGAGGACCTGAGAGAAAGTGTGCTTTCCTCCCAAGGATGGTATCTTCTGCCCATAATGTACATGTGGTGCTCTCAATAGCATCCCAGAGGAGCTCCACTTTGGTTCCTGGTAAATACTACAAGAACACATTTAACCCAAAAATTTGCAAATTTCCATCTTTTAGATGCATCTGATGCAGTCAATTGGCAAAGCAGAGGTACTCAATGTTACAGCAATACTGGGCTTTAAATTAGTTTTCTCAAACTAAAATATTATTTAATCCTAATAGTAGGAAGAAGGAATAACAAGATAAAAATAATCATCTACACTCAGATAAGCTTTATTAATTTATATCTCAAGCAGAGGGGAGCAGAGCTGTTTGCATCTATCTATTTTAAACACCCAGAAGATTTTGCTGTGGTATAAGAAAATCCTTTTATGTTTTTAGCCTGTTCTTTCTGAACATTGTTCTTCCAATTTATAGCCATAGAAGTATAATGTCCTAATTAAAATAGCTCAAACCACATTTTTAATAAGCCCAGAAGTTATACCAAAATGCTTGTCTCCAGTCATGTCTTCCTGTCTGTTTGTCAAACAATCTGCTGTTAATCAATGTTGAGAAACATTCCAATAATCTGTTCACATATTGTGTTAATAAACTATAGACAACTGTTTTGCATCATTCATGGAGTTTTCAGGTGGTGTGAGCAGACGTGAAGTGAAGTTTAACTAGAGTTTCATACGAATCTCTACAAATCAAAAATGCCACTTTTCAAAATGATCAATATACACTTAGTACACCATGCCAAATTGTCATACAACTCTGGTAACAACTTTTCATAGACCCAATATCAGGTTCCAAAAGTTTTCAGTTTCACAGCACAATTTTTTCCCCACGTAGTAATGTCTGAGATGGTAGTAGTACTTAACATTTCTGAATTTTATCATTTGAAAACTCAGCAAAATTATTATTACTATAAAAAGCCCCCTAGATTTTAGCAAATGGGTCCAATCTCAATTTTCCAATCTTCATACTTAGCCAGTCATGATGATTATCATTCCCCTTATTTACTTCATCACATCATATGGCAGTATAAAAGTCATTTAAATGAACTTGGATGATATGCAGGGTACAAAAAAGGTGATGAATATGTTAAGTCTAAAAGTGAGGCACAGTTACAAAATTTCATTCAGTTTTGGCTTTTCGATGGTTAACAACATTTCATTTGATATTAATAACATGTCTCCTTCCTAATGCAGATTTTCCAGGAAAGAGCATAATTGCACAGAAATGCCCCAGAAAATCTTTTGCACTTGCTATGCAAGAATGAAGGCTATGAGTGAGTGACTTGTTTAATAAAAATGAAGATTTGTTCCAGCTTTTAAGTAGATGCACATGGTAGATAAATGCTTTTCTCTTTGGCCATTATCCAGAGAATATCAGGGCTGATAAAATACACAGTGGATTTATTATTAGCTGCCAGAATAAAGTACTCAAAGACATTGGTCTGCCTACAAGCATCCACTGCACTGTTGCCAACACTTGAAGGGGCCCCAAGACTAGGTGAATCACTCTGTGGTCCAAAGCACCTTTATTGCCACCCTTGCGTATTACTATCCCCTTGGATTCTCACCGAATTTGACATTTGGCTTACAACTGCAAAATTCCTCTAGATAATTTCATCTAGAATCACAGCTGGACTCCTTCTCAAGTTTGCATTTGTAATGAGCATATTATACTTGGGCCTGCAAGCGTGAATAACACCGATTCCTTTCGGGGAAATATCTCAATATATATGATTAACTGACTAGGGAGTCTGCCTCTGTCCTTCCTCCTATGTCAAATGATAGACTAATATAGCAAAGCAATACAAGGAATTGGCTATAAGGAGGGTACATTCCAGAGCTGCAAGCCTGAGTTTTGCCCTTCAGTTTTTCAGAAATATGTATTCTACCATGATTAAAAATTATGATAATGATAGTAGTCAATGACAAAACCACAACTAAATCATTCAAAATACCAATTAAAAATGCAGTCCTTTAAGACTCATTTTTACAAATAAATGTATAAGCCCTTAAATGTCCTTCTGAATAAATGATTACAGGCTCAGAGACCAAACAATCTAGTCTGTAAGATGTAAGCACTGGAAGGCTTTGGAAGGCCTATCCCACAAAATGCTACCTGTTCTCTGAATAATAGTCAGAGATAAAAGAATAGCAGGGATGAGTGCCTGTGGTTGTCCTACAGCCAATTTAAAGCATAGTATGAGACACTGTGTCCAGTGAAATCCATATGTCTCACTTTGTAGAAATATTGTGCAAAAAAATAACAGACATAAAAATAAATTATTATGGAGGAAATAGTATTATTTTGCTTCAAAACATGTGGCAGCCATTATACAAAAGTTCAGACCAAATGATTATAATGGCCCCTTCTGACTCTAAAATAAATTCATCTAAAGTTGGGGAGGGGAGTTTTTAACATATAAAAAATGGAAGTAGAAAAAGACATCAGAAATAAACCTTAGGTTGTGAAATTTTTATAGCACATCAGAACTCCACTCTTAGTATAAAAAAGCTCAGGGTTAATTCAATGAGCATATCTCACTTGTACTCAAGCCTTATCAGTTGACCAGTGTAATCTTTCTAATTGCCTTTTTTTCCTCTTCCTGTTTTATCTCTGATTTATGCTGAGAGTAGCCCTTTTGTCCCCACTGAAGTAAAAATCACACTCATACCAAGCTCGTGCTGGAAAGCCTGTATTTATGAACTACCTTACTCAATTTCAAGATGAAAGATTTTTAAATTAGCTTTAGATAAACATTCCAGTACAGATTCTGAGCTGGAGCAACTCTGTATAGCCCCATTGATTTCCATGAAATAGTGTCTCTTTAAGCTTACTAAGTATCTGGACTGCAGGTTTCTGTAAATTTGGGTGATATTCATTGTTGAGTCTTTGAACTTTATCTCAGACTATTAATTGTATAAACTGTACACAGCATCTCTGGGGTTGTTCAGCCTGGAGAAGAGAAGGCTGTGGGGAGACCTTGTTGCACCCTTTCAATATTTAAAGGAGGCTTATAAGGAAGATGGGGACAGAATTGTTAGCAGGGTCTGTAGCAATAGGACAAGGGATAATGGTGTTAAACTAAAAGAGGGTGGATTCAGACTAGATACAAGGAAGAAATTTTTTACAATGAGGGTGGTGAAACACTGGAACCGGCTTCCCAGAGAGGTGGTAGATGCCCCATACTTGGAAACACTCAAGGACAGGCTGGATGGGGCTCTGAGCAACCCGATGTAGTTGTAGATGTCCCTGTCCATTGCAGGGGGGATGGACTAGATGACCTTTAAAGGTCCCTTCCATCCCAAAGCATTCTATGATTCTATGATCTCTTAAAAAAAGGAATATTTTATTGAGGGTTTACAGTAAATGATGACATATCTTCAACATCTTATTTAAAGTCACTGATATAAAATAAGTTTTAAACTATACCAATGCTTTGTACAATGCTAAAAACCACGGTGGTCAGTCCTTGCTCTGAGTAAACTTCAAGAAAATTCGTGGCTTTTAACAAATAAGTTGAAGATAGAAACTACCTACTTCACAGGGGATTACAACACACAAGACTATGGGAAGTTTTGAGACGAAAGGCACAGGAGTAAACTTTCAGTGTTACAAAAATGTGTCATAAGCTTGTCATTGTCATCACAAAGCATCATCACAGCTGTCACCAGCATTTGCTCAAGTTCCCATTCAGCATAAAAGAACATGGTATTTCCATAAATAAGGTGATTCATATGAATTTTTATCACAGAAGTGAATCTGCACATTTTTGGAAGCCCTGTGGTTTTGCAGTACAAAAAGAGGGTTTTTTCCCCCTAAATTCCCTGTGGTTGTAAACATATTCTGCCACATCCCATCTCTTGCTAATGAAGTGCCTCAAAAATACTTTTTCCAGTGTCAGTTTGTCATTTCCCATCTTGATCCAGTGTAAAGGTACCAAAATGCTCATAAACACTCAAACACCAGCCCCCAACAACAAATCCCCACCCCCCAAATACTGAATGAATAGTTTTAAATGTTAAAAAAAACCATTGCTTATAAGGGCAGGTTTTAAACACAACATTTGGTTAGGGATTTTTGCCTAGGTCTGCCAATTAGAGACTCAGAAACATTGTAAGTTTTTTTCAGGAGGAGGAATATTGGAAGCAGTGGTGTTGCATTTTTTACAATCCAAGGTGTTAGTGGTCTGCAGGGGGTGTATGATTAGCAAAAGCTTACAGCTATATTCTGCCCTTGATCTGCATGAAGAACCAGCATCCACATCAAGAGCATACACAGACCTCAGGCAGATTATGCCTGTAGTTAGGAATGACATGCTAAACTTTTCCTGCATGTAATGTCAAACACACTGCAGTGGTATTGATTAACCTAATTTTTCTGTGCTTTTCGCTCTTGCTGTGGTGATAAACTGCACTATTACAAGCTGACACAAAGCCTGAAACTGCATTTAGAGTAATGAATGCCTTTTCATGACACAAAAGGGGTGAACCAAAGAAGTATTTAGCCTGAATTAGTAGCGAGTACAGGAAATAGGCAGGTAACGTGTTTCTCCTAAACTGCTACTCCTGTGTTGAAGAACGGTCCTTTTTTACTTCTTTTCGCAGTTCTTTTTTGCTTGTCTTTACTGAATAGAATTTTTACCAGAACTACCAAAACAGGTCACAGTGGTTCAACAGTGGTTCACACCACTCAGGATCAAATACCACACAGTGACTGCTGTCAGCTGCTGCCAAGAAACGTCCAACACAAGTCATTCCCCTCTGCTTCTCTCCTTCTGTCATCAGATAAGATTAAGAACAGCAAATAATGTTTCAATGTATGTTTAGCATAATAAACCCAAACATATTGTAAAATACAATCAGCATGTGAAGAGAAACAACAGTTCCAAAGGGAAATGGTGCTAGTCTCTCTCAGGACGAAGTTATCCTGCTCTGAGAAGTGGAACCTACAAAGGAGATCTTTCCCCTAGCATCTTCTTCCTTCATTTAAATGACAAAGTATATTTACAGTTTACTAAACCACAAGAGTTAATGAGAATTCTCAGAAATGTTGGATTTGTGTGACCTGGAGTATGATGAGGTGAATACTGCTTACTGATTTATTATTTAATGATAGTTTGGATGCTGGTCAGCTACTCAGACTAAGAGACACTACAGAAATACAGGACGAGAAAAGACAGGAGAAGGCATTCATAAATAATTGATTACTTAGACAATCCTTATATTGGACATTGTAAAAAAAATATTTTCAGGATTTCCAAGAGAACATAAAATTTTATAAATTTAAAAATTATTACAATTTAAGAAAGTCTGATTTTCAATTAGTTTGTCAGTTCAACTACATGTATTTCAGATGGATTTTTATCAGTTTGCACTAAGAACAGGGACTGAAATATTGAAAATAATTATTGAAAATAAATATTAAAACCTGCTCACTTAAAACAAAAAGACTAGAAAGGTGCCTTTTTATAAAAGTGAAAACCAATCATCAGTAAGGCAAGCAGGTATCTTCTTATTCAATAATTCTCAGTAATGACGATGATGATGTAAAGCTGCAAATATATAGTAGCAAATTGAATGATCAGTGTAATAGGATGATCCAGAATATAAAATACATAATTTTAAATTCATATAATGCCTTTTCTTGGCTTCAAGGGAATAAAAGATCAATATTTTGTCCAGATCAGTAGTCAAATATTTACACAAACTTTGTCCAGGCTGCTTCTCTAATGGTAATGGAAAAGCTTTCACATGAAATTTCAGTAATTTTAATTGTGTTGTGGACTTCTGTTGCTGCCTTCCATTCCCTGCATGAACTGCACGTAGAAGATGGAAAATGTACACAAAGGATATAAGGAGATTTTCCAAAGATTTTAACTTAGAAAAGTTAGTCCATTTCCCATTTTGAGGGAAGAAGTGCATCAACAGTAGTTTGATATAAATTAGTTCACTCAAAACTGCATTGCTCTAAAATGTCCTCTAACTGTGGTCCAGGGGAGTTACCAGAATTGTACTGAAGCTTAGGAGGGTACAGCTTGCAGAATGTAGCTGACCAGTTCTCTTGAGGCAGGGGGAGCATACAGACAGTAAGATGAGGAGTGGATGTTTTTTATCATCGTCTTTTGGTCCATTAACCAGCTCTGAGTAAATGAGACCTGCTTAGTGTATATTAATTAAATCGGTCAATTTTCTTAGTAGGAAAGTTTAGGATTAAAAAGGATTAGCATATGTCATTCAATAATTTCAAAAGCCATCATTAGACTTCATTTCTTCAGTTTATGTTTTTAATGGAGTATGGTGTGTATTAGAGAATAACATCTGTTGAATGTATTTAATCTCCAATTCGTACTTGAATTTATTAAGTCCCTATTAAGTTTATTTTATAATTTGTCATCTAAATGATAATTTATATCTTTCCTTTATGCCTCTTTAGTTTTAAATAATGAACATTAAATGAGCAGCCTGTTATAAAGAAAGGCAGCAGAATTTTCAGGTTAACCTCATCACACGAGCAGCTTAACACCATTCTGAAGGGGCTGTAGGACCACATTCAACCTTTGTTTAACCTTTTTAAATTTTTCTCACCAAATCCAAAGAATTAAAAGACCCAAAGCCTATTTTTTGTCATTCAATTCCCAAAGTTCTGACAAAGTGAGCCCATTACCTTCAGGATATTTCCTCTGTGTTTTTGACAACTGAGTTTTATTTAAAGCCCCTGTGACTTCATAAGATACTTGACACTATACAAAAGGTGCTGCACTTCATATAAATGAAGTCATTTAATCAAACTACATTTAAAGTTCCCTGTAAATCTGTAGGCACATTAGCAAGCCTACACTTATTTTTTAAGTGAACATGAATTTTGATGGAATGTCCCCTAAACCAAACGTTAAAGAGCAGAAATAAACATATGGAACCAAGTGTAAGACTAATTTTGGAACATTTCTTCACAGTCTTACTCTCTGAACTAAACCAAGCCACCATGCCTTCTTAGGATTCCTTTACGTCTAATTTACAACTTGTTAACTTATCCTTTCTACAAGCAGTCATATCATATTCTTATGCACTGCTTTGATATTGTCACAGCTGCAGGATCTAGCCCATTGTTTTCAGGAGGATCTTTTTTAATGCCTAAAGAGTAATTGTGAATTCACTCCCACCTCCCAGAAAAGCCTGCTATTCTTTGGAATTTATCTTCCTAATAGAAATTGACAATCAAATTAAAAAAATAAATTGTTTTAACTATTAAAATAATTTTGAGAAAGACATTCTTAATCTAAGGTCTTCTATTGGGGACAGGATTGCTTAAGCCTCAGAGTTGAGCATTCATGCTCAGTGGAGCTGGAGTTTCCAGTCTCAGCTACTTCAAATAAGCCTTTTGTATTTCTAAAGCAAACAAAACCAAGCTCTACTGGAGAACTGCAAAGCAAAAGCTAGATAAGCCAAATACCTTCAAACCTTAGGAAAGATTTTTATTCAAATGGGAATCTCAAGGTCTGGCCTCTTTTCCATGTCCTTGCAGTGTTTTGTCTGTGGATCTCTAAGCTGCAACTGCAAAAGTCTGTTGGCATTGCCTGCCTGCTAAGATGTTATGACATTGAAGTAAGATTGCTTTTTGCCTCGCACATTCAGCCAAAACGTTCCCTTTAAATTAGCAGAAAGTATACCATTCTCAATGCTTCTAAACCTAAGGAATTTATCAAACCTTTCTGTGTATGTATGTCTGTGTGTATGTCAGTGTGTGGGACCGAAGTGTGAAAATCAAGTCTAAGCCAGTGGGCTGTATTCTGTCCTAGAGAATTAAGCCAGAATGAAAAACTGTGTCTTTCAAAAGCATTCAGATAGAAAGCTTCAAGGCAAGGTCAGACCTGCAAATCTCAAAAGTGTTACTTTTATAAAAGTATTTATTTCTAAAATAAAAATAAACTTTAATCTGAGTAGGGAGGAAAGTATCACTTCCATAGGCTGCCATTATCTTGACACAGTGAAATGAATGTGATTTTATTTACTATTCAGATTTATGCAAAATCTTTAAAATTAGTTTCAAACACCTGACTTCAGAATTCACCTTACGTATTGATTTGATGATGAGGCCTGCACACTTGTGTCAAGGACTACTAACATAAATGAATAACATGTCTACATCATAAACAAAGAACGATGTCTATGAAGAGCGTATCTGTAATACCTGGCTAGATCGGACAACTTCTGGAACAATGTTAACCAACCTGTGTTTCCAGATGAAGAAGAAAACTTCTCTGCAATATAAGAAAGAACAACAACAACAACAAAAGATATTTTGTCCTCAAATGCGAGAACAAAATAATTCCGTTTTACTGAGTTAAGAAAACAGGACTTTCTTCTATGAGATCTCTAGTCTCAGTAGTTAGTCATATGCAGCCTGCCTTAAGCAACTGTTTATTTTGCTTATGCTTTATTCTAGACCTCCCCAAGCATATTGCTTCAGTACAGCAAAAGAATGGATATAACCATTAGTAGTCCCATGTTCCGAGTTACACCAGTAGAATAAATCTAATCTATTAAAAAAAGGAAATAATTGCTCTCATGAGGTTTATGATTAGAATTTGTCCATTTTTTAAATGGATTCTAAGTAGAAAAATTCTGAATTATGTTGACAATTAAAAATATGAGGTACAGTTTTGAATACTCATGTCACTGGGGGTTTGGTCAATTTCTTCAAAGAAGAGAGAACAAATTTAAAATTCAAACCCTCTTATAATGGTCCTGTGTGTTAAGCTTAGATTGCATACATTTACAAGACTAAAAATAGTAAATGCAACATTTTCTCTTCTTAGCAATTGCATTCCTATTGCATCTTTAAATTATTATATTTTAAAATTACCACCATTTATTCATTGGGATGGCACTTCTTTTCCAGTATAATACTAAAGTGTCCTGTGCAGTGAATAAATAAAAAAAAGGTATGCGTCATTAAGTATAATGTGCTACTCACAGAGCAAAAGCAAGAGGAACAAAAAATATATGCAGTAAGAGCAATAACAGTAACTGAAGATGAGCAAATTAGTTTAGATAGGATAAAAAATGACTTGCAACTACTCTGAAAATCATAGTGAACAGGATCTGAACATTTTTGCACTTTAAATGTTTCTGTACTAACTTCATTCCTTTCAGCCACTGTTTTCAATTTTTGCCCACCATGAATTCTTTATTCTGGCCGGGATCTGAAATTAAATGATAAAAGACTGTGTTCTTATATAGCACTTTGAATTCAAAGGCCTAAGAAGCGCTTCAACAAGACAGCCACTGTCATTATCCTTTCCTTACCAGTTAGGAAATAGAGACTTTTAGCTTTAGAAAACATCCACATTTCCTGAGGATTCCACCTGATCATTATTTGCTAAAGGGACATATAGGCTGAATAAAGTTTTGCATGTTCTAGTGCCTGTGGAAACAACCTTTTGCCAACTCTGAGGTTCACCTATAACAGATAAGAAATCCTACAGAAGAAAATGTTGAAAATGTATTTTTAAAACATCAGCTCACCAAATAAATTGCTCAGATCATTCTCGTAATTTATTGTGAGTTCAGAGGTTCAGAAAGAAAACTAATTTTCTATCAAATAAAACAATATTTTCAAGTGTTTCTTGAAGACGCATTGATGTAAACTAATAACAGATAACCTTTCTGGTATACAACATGAATAAATGAAAGTAATTCTACATGCATAATTTTATCTCACCAGGGACTTATGATGTGCTTTGTTTCTTTTGAATTTTTCTGTCACAGCCTTAAATTTACCATAATTTTGTCTGGAGTAGAAGAGGCTGTTCTTTTTAAGACCTGAAATTACTGGTAAGGAAGTTTCCTCTTCTTTTCATTCATATAGTTAAAATTCAGAGTAAAGAGCACAGGTAGTTTCACATAACTTGCCAGATCACATAAATTTCATTACCACTTTTAGTAGGTTAACAATGTTCCTTTAAACTAAAATGTAGTAGAGAGGCCAAACAACTTTGCAAATATATAAAAATAGCAGATATGGTCATGACTATTAAGATGTATATAAGACAAACTTTGTCACATAATGTCTGAATGACAAAAAATTACCAAGATGATCTTGTATGCGCTTTCAATATCATACAGTAATATTTGCTGTCTTTTTCAGGTAGATACCATGCTGTGAATATTTTATCTTTCTGCTAATTATAAACACACACAATGGTATGATGAGAAAAAGGACCACAATGCATAGTAAAATAACGTGATGCAGGTGTGCAATATACTTGGTACCTTCAAAGATAAAAACAGCTTTTAACTTGAGTAGCCTTAAATTATCTTTCAAAGTGTCATATTTTGCAAACTAAAGAGCTTAGCTCTATCAACAAAGCATGTTGGTTGTTTTTTACTTAACTAGCATTACAAAATGTATGAAAGGTTCACTTTGTGACAGAGCAGTATTTTGAGTCTGTGCTCTTAAAATAAAAAAAATTTGCAGTTGCATTTACATAGTATTAACACATTTACAGCATCAAATCATCATTAGTGCTAAATTACAGAACAATTTGCTTTCAGGTGTTAAGAACCTGGACACAATAAAGGCCTTAAATTAACACGTCGATCATTCGTGTTTAAATCTGACAGTTTTCTTTACATGGATGGTGACAGTTTAGGACCTTTGTCATTTAAATGAATTTCTGTAGTTTTCAATGATTTATAGACTTTTTTGAAACTGCTTTCCTTTTTTTTCCCCAAAATAATGTGAACCATTAGAGCCAATGTATGCCATTAGCGATGGACCCTGCAAATAACTCTGCATCTGAGTCTGTCTCAACAACAGCTGTGCAATTCTGCCCCAGCTACTCCTCTCCTCCATTTACCTTGACAACCTTGATTATAGGTGTCAGAGGAAGATCCAAAAATTGACACCTTTCAGAAAAAAAATATTACTATTGAATTGTTCACCAGTGAAACAAGTGTTGAGCAACAATGATGAAAACTTAGAAGACCAAAAGTAGCTTATTTCTACAGAAATATTAAGTATAATATTAATTACATATTAACTGCATTGAGTATAGCAAGATTTTATTTTCTAACTTTGCTATTCTATACTATACTCGTCAGATTCCTAAAACTACTGTGATTTCTGTCTCTGTGAGAATACCTCCTGATAGTCAAAAAGGAGTTTTCATTAGCTTACAGGTTTGAAATAGATCTGCTTACAGCTGAAATCAAATAGCAGAACTCTTAACAATCCAAGTAACCCAGGCAATTCAGCAGTGATCTTGGAAACTTGTCTTGGACTAAAGACCATCAGCATTATTACTAACCCTTTCTAGAAAGAGCAGTAAAAAGATCAAAGATCAGTCAAAGAGTAATATCATGAACAACACCCATCTCCTAATTTTATCAAATTCAAGATTTGGTAAATCACAAAAATGAATTAATTCAAAGTTTGACATACAGACAGTTAAAAAATATGTTATCTCCTCTACAGATGTAAATTTGTTATCATAGAGGTGAGAAGGGCTGATCATTCAGACTAGTTTTGTTTCTGAAACTAAATGTTGGAATCTATGTTTATCAAAATGAGCACATGTATATGGAATTTCCTCAACATATTTCTTTCAGCTGTGTTTTTCAGTACCATAAAACTCAGGAGAACAAGTCCTTTGGATTTTCACACAAGCAAAAAAACTTTCTTTCATAAAAGTACAATTGACTTATACTTTATTAAAATTTTGGAATAATTAAGTTGGAAAGAGGAAGAATGTAACTTGTGCAATCCAGCCAGTGATTTGTGATTACTGTCATATTAGCTGCAGCTCATCTGCTAGGTAGCTATGACGTCACATATTCACTGGAAGTTAAAAAAAAATATGGCTCTGTCTTCAGGAGGCCAGGGTTAAACAATTGCATTGCCATTGACTTGGGGAAGTGGGGAAAAGAGCGCAAGACACAAAATTTCTACTGTTGGAAATATCATCTGAGAAATAAATCTGAGATGTCTGAGATTTAATTCAAGTATGCACATCACAAACTTTAGCAGGGTCAATTTTCCTATGTAAACAAACAACTGGAAATTCTGCCATGCACAGTGCCTAAACAACAGAAATGCTCTTCATTGATGAAAAGCTGAAGACCATGCCCAGATCCCTTGCTCTAAATTACCAATGTCCTTACTGGTTTTTGTACAAATGTAGAGGATTTACCTGCTGATGTGTCCAAGGAGACTCTTAACTTCTGTGACACTCATAAAATTGTATGGTGAATGCAATGGGTTCCTTCTGCTTCTTAGTGCTGTTTTTAAGATCACAAAGGCTGCAGTTGGAAACCTTTTTCTTTCATATTGATTTAAACTCTTTCTATTGGTGTTTATGACTGCCTGCTGGTTTACAGCCATGTTACACTCAAAGTATTAAAGCAAGAGAAATAAAAAGTCTCCTTGTCTCACAGCTGTACTCTCAGTACCTGGTTTACCTGTATTTGGTTTTATTGTTACTGAGGAAGATTATTTATTTATTCATTCACTCATTTGCGTTTCAGTTCATTTTTAAGAATTTTTTTGGGGGTGCTGTGTTCAGGAAGACAGTTCACTTCAGATGAGCTTGAACTAGAATGAGCTTTTAAGATATAAGTTCCAGCCTGTCTGCATTTCTCTAGCACTGAAAAAAGAGGCAGAAGTTTCCTATAATATTCCTTACACTGTTTCTCCTGTTCACATCAATTAGGAACAAGGAAAGTAAGAAAGTTTCAGAACCTTCAGGAGAGGAGTGTACATGGAAGAAGTGAGTTGTGTCCTTGGAAAAAGTGAAAACCTTGGGACTTTCCCCATTTCACAGTTACTATTGAACTTCTGATTTCCTGGTGTCCAAGCAAATATGTCCTTTTCACATGACCACAGATGACGATCTCCTCAGATATCTTTTGCTGTCTCTGGATTGGAACAACAATATCTCACTTCTGTCCCATTTAAGACCAATTGTGGGATCACTAGCCAGGCATTTTATTTTATTTTTATTTTTACTTATCTGTGAAATGGAACTTTGGAGTGGAATTAATTAGAATCATAGAATCATAGAATGTCCTGAGCTGGAAGGGACCCACAAGGATCATTGAGTCCAACTCCTGTTCCTGCATAGGACAACCCCAAAATTCACACCATATGTCTGAGGGTGTTGTCCAAATGCTTCTTGAATGTTGTCAGGCTTGGCGCGGTGACTGCCTCTGGGGGAGCCTGTTCCAGTGCTCCACCACCCTTTGGGTGAAAAACCTTTTCCTAATGTCCAGCCTAAATCTCCCCTAGCATATCTTCCTGCCGTTCCCTTGGGTTCTATCATTGGTCATCAGGGAGAAGAGATCAGTGCCTGCCCCTCCTCCTCCCCTTGTGAGGAAGCTATAGACCACAATGAGGTCTTCCCTCAGTCTCCTCTTCTCCAGACTGAACAGACCAAGTGACTTCAGCTGCTCCTCATACAGCTTCCCCTCTAAACCCTTCACCACCTTTGCAGCTCTAATTAAGGTGTGTTAGTGTGTTTTCAGATATGCAGATGCAAAATACTTCTGTATCCATTAAAATATTATTATGTTCTCACTTAATTAGATAAAAAAAGCAGTAAGAGATTTTTGTGAACTGTGTATGTATGCCTTCAGTTTGTTTTAAAAAGCACTCTTTCATGTAACCCAGTGGGAATGATCAGAGGGATCACTGTGTGCACAATAACTTTTTCAGTCTCTTTGGTCAAAAATTGTAAAGAAGCTTCAGAAGACAAAATAGTATCTTGAGGCTCCATATTCTTCCAGCAGTCAAGCCTGTTTTCACTTGAAAGCACTCTCTGAGCTGCAAGAAACATAGACATTGCTGTCCTTACAGAAGCGATTTGAAATGTTTACATGCTTTCCCTAAAAATATTTGGTTTCTATTGATTGTTGTGAAACATGCAACAATTTAACAAAGGCATTAATTTGAAATTTAATTCAATTCCCCATTTTTCTGAAAACTCTCAAAAATTTAGTTAACCATTTTATATTTCTGGGGATTTGCTTTAGGCGGAAACAGCATAGTAGAGTCTACTTCTCTGTCCAAGAACTGGAATAGGATGCCTTATGGTCCTTCTAAATAAAAAAACCTGTTCTCAAGGAGATTTGCAATTCAAAATATTGTTGATTCAAAAAATGTGATGATCCAGGTATGAAGTGGCACATGAAATCTGAACCTTTTCAGCTCTGCCCATCATTAACGTATAATAGAAAATTTAGTCAGGTGGTGATGACAAAATATTATAGCTATGGATAAAAGGTAAGCTATTCATCACCACTGGACTTATTTATATTATTTAAATAGATTCCTGGGCATGCAGTGATGAGAAGATGCTTTGCCCTGAAGCATGAATAAAATGGTGCTTCTGGAAATTGAAGGCAATGCATTCAGATTTCTGAAGCATGATTGCCCCCTAATTATTGATTCAGCTGAGGTAAAGTTGTTTTCTCTCAACTTCCCCCTTAATTGTACAGAACGCAAGACACTCACCACAAGCTGATGTAGATAACGTGTACAGTGATAACAGGATGGGCAACAGGCACAATTTCCAACATGACAATTCTGATTATATGTTAGTAGAAAATGTTTCACCTTGTGTGGTAAGACATTGTAACAGGTTGACCAGAGAGGCTGTGAATTCTCCACTCCTAGAGATACTCAAAACTAGAGAAAGCCCTAAATAATATCATCTGCTTCGTCCTGCTCTGACTAAGGTAATTCGACTAGACGACCTCCAGACATCTTTTTCTAAACTAAATTATTCTATGATTATACAACTATTACAGTTCATTCCCAATAATGATGGAGTTAAAACTGATATACACAAACTTTCTACTATCTACATCTTTCTCTGGCATTATCTCCACCCTTTTGCTGCCCCTTGGGTCCTAAAATCGGGGTACCAATCTTCTTTGAAGACAAGCATAAGCATGGGGTTACGATAAATTTGTAACACCTCAAGTTCTGCGGGAGAAGCATTGAAGCTGATGCTTCCTCCTCACACTGGGTCTGCCTAGGGCATTTTTATACATTTGCTAACACTGTGCTTATTTGCTCTTTTCTCACTGGTTCACAGTTTGATGGTATATTCAAATTTACTATGTAATGTAAGCTTCCTATACGTGTAATACTTGTTCTTTGTTCTCTTTTTTATCTTTGAAACAAGTTCCACTCAGCTCTCAAGGTTTCATTTCATTAATGACCAGGAAATGACCATTTGTGATCAGTGTTAATAGACACGGCGCCTCTAGTATTGTTCCTTGCTTGCACTTTCCAGGCCTCTGCAATTATCCTATATTTGAACTTTTGGGGAGTCTCTGTTACAATCCTCTGTTTTTCTTCAACAGCCTTCAAGCTGTGGTTTCCTAATAACATAACTAATGTTTTATTAGCACAACCTCATCACACATACATCCTTGTTCCAAGGTCACTGAATCATTCACTTTACAAAAATAATGAACCATTCAAAGGCATATGTATCTACAGACACAGGTAGATATAATGCTTTGGTAACTTCTTGCAATAAATATGCACTAGTTACTGCAGTATGTGCATTATCAAAATTATTTTACAACAAAGGATAGAGTCACAGTAACTTATAGCACTTTTGTCCCCCAGGAAAGAACAAAGACTCAGTTTCCCTCTTTGCAGGAATAGCAGCTTTCTCCACTCTTCCATGTGCTATGAACCTGCACCCACACAAAATGACCATTCACAGCATTAGCTCCACCATCAATTTTTTGTGTCTTAGCAGTCGTTTCCCTTAACACCCATTCTCAGGTTGCTACCTCTAAGCATCCATTTTGCTGCTGTCAAGTCACAAATTTATGAAGTGTTTATACTTAGAAAAGTTTTACATATTACAAAAACAATCAATCTGTGAATGTTTGTTTAAATTTTTAATGAATTTTCATGAACTGTGTTCACTCCTTTTTGGGTTGATTGTCTGTGGATTATTGGCAGGAAGGTTTACTTCTGAATCCAAGAATTTTAAGCAGATTCTTAAAAGTACAGACATATCCAGTTATTCACAATATTTACCTAATTATAACTATGGCTGAGAAGAACATCAAGCACTGTCTAAAATTTCAGATCTCATGAAAGTCAAGCAAATATGGCAGACTGAATCTATTCAAGATATTTATATCCACAATTATTATCTCAGAAAAATTTTAAGCTGAGATAAAAACAGTTAGATGGTACTTGCAGCAATTAAAAAATATGCAAACTTTGTAAAATTATTTACCCTTAGTTATTTGCTCAGCTATATATTGTCCATATTTTCCCAGGACCAGGTACATAAATAGGAAATAGGCTGTATGTGAAGATATACACAATGCAGAGCTAGACAGACCTAAGCCTGCCATGGCCAGTTCAGCATGGGTACACTAAATGATTCCTACTCCTCTACCTGTATATGTGGTAGTCCAATATCTTGGAGTAAAAACAGTGATGAGAAAGCCTAGAAGATATTATTAGCACAAGAAGAATGAAAGATTTTAAAACACGTTTGGAACAAACCACTAGTAGTATTGAGAGTGACCAACAACATTGCATTTGAGAGGCAGCCTGTTCAGTTATCAGTAACATCACATGATATGATTACAGAGACTGTCAGATGACTATTTATTGATTGAACAGGAACATACAATTAGATATGAATTAATGCAATGGACTGGGATATATACCATAGAATCAGACCAATACAATACTGGCACTTTTCACAGAAGGGAAAAGATATTTAACAGATTTCAGGACTCCTGAATCTTCATGTCACTACTTCTAAATGTTTACACTCCTGATTCTTACCTTAGGGTCTAACTGAATTATTTACAGTAATTCTTATGATACAGACATCTGAAAGCTTTGATTTTTAGTCAAAGCATAAACTTCTGTTATTAAAAAATGTGCATCCTATTTAGCATTTGGGGAAGATAGCATAATCAGCAGTATACTTTTTTTTTTTATTATTCTGCTGTAGAGTCCATGAATACAAAATTCTTGACTCTCAGACTCATTTTCTGATCAGTATGTATTGTGAGTTATTCTTACAGCTTCTCCCTAATTCAAAGTTATGAATGTTTTTTTTTAATTTTTTGTTTTAAATTTAAATAGCATGTGTCATAGATGTCCAGAGTCAGCACAGCTAAAGAAAAATTAAAGTATACTAGTTTGTAACTAGCTGTCTTTTTGCCAGGTGACCCAAGCCTAGGGTCATCTGACCCATCTCTGTTTCTGTACTTTTAGAAATTTCAGAGCGTGTCCAGAATTCTGTTTTACTGTTCATAGATAATACTATGTATTATAATACTGAAGTAAAGAGTTTTAATGACCTTCAAAGCTACCAATCTCTGGTGTACAATATTCTGAAAGTTTAACATAAAATAACTGGAGAACTTTACTTGTGACTCTAGCTCCTAACTTCTGATCATGAAAGGATCCCACTTATGTTAGAATAGCTTAAGTGTCATGTTTATGGCAGAGATGATAAAAATCTTCTTGCCTTTTGGGCAAATGACTTATGATATGTCACTTGAAAAAATAAAGACACAGCTGTATGTACTCATTAAATTAGTGACCCGAACAGCTTCCTGAAAGTCATTGCAAGAACTTTAATAGAATGTGCAAATCAAAAGGTGCTTCTCACACATTCCTCAAAAAAGTGAGATAAGCTTATGAAATCTTTAGTGCCAGAGACAAAAGATTTTATTACTTTTGGTAACATTTATTCATTTAATCATTTTATGTAATGAAAAACTAACTGTGTGTTTAAATATAAGCATATCTTAGAAGCTTTAGATGTTTACCTGTTCAAATAGGTAGCCAAAGTTCATTGACTTAGATGCTGTCAGAAGTTATCTTCTGATACAGCTGATGATAGCTGAGCCTGACTTGGAGTAGAAGGCAAGAATCGTTCTTAGAGTCATAGAATCATTTAGGTTGGAAAGGATCTTTAAGATCATTGAGTCCAACCATTAACCTAACACTGCCAAGTCCACCACTAAACCATGTTCCTAAGCATTACGCCTACAGGTCTTTTAAATACCTCCAGGGATGGGGACTCAAACACTTCCCTGGGCAGCCTGTTCCAGTGCCTCACTACCCTTTCAGTGAAGAAGTTTTTCCTTATATCCAACCTAAATCTGCCCCAGCACAAATTGAAGACCATTTCCTCTTGTCCTATTGCTTATTACTTGGCAGAAGAGATTGACACCCGCCTCACTACAGCCTCCTTTCAGGTAGTTGTAGAGAGCAATAAGGTCTCCCCTCAGCCTCCTCTTCTCCAAACTAAACAACCCCAGCTCCCTCAGCTGCCCCTCGTAAGACTTGTTCTCTAGACCCTTCACCAGCTTCATTGCCCTTCTTTGGACACGCTGCAGCACCTCAATGTCTTTCTTGTAGTGAGGGGACCAAACCTGAACACAGTATTCGAGGTGCGGCCTCACCAGTGCTGAGTACAGGGGGATGATCACTTCCCTAGTCCGGCTTGCCACACTATTCCTGATACAAGACAGGATGTTATTGGCCCTCTTGGCCACCTGGGCACACTGCTGGTTCATATTCAGCCATCTGTCAACCAACACCCCCAGGTCCTTTTCCTCTGGGCAGCTCTCCAGCTGCTCTTCCCCAAGTTGTAGCATTGCCTGGGGTTGTTATGACCCAAGTGCAGGACCCAGCACGTAGCCTTCTTGAACCTCGTACAATTGGCCTTGGCCCATCGATCCAGCCTGTCCAAATCCCTCTGTAGAGCCTTCCTGCCCTCCAGCAGATCAACACTCCTAGCCAACTTGGTGTCATCTGCAAACTTCCTGAGGGTGCACTCGATCCCCTCATCCCGATCATCAATAAAGATATTAAACAGAACTGGCCCCAATACTGAGCCCTGGGGAACACCACTGGTGACTGGCTGCCAGCTGGATTGAACTCCATTCACAACTCTTTGGGCCCAGCCAGCCAGCCAGTTTTTTACCCAGGGAAGAGTACACCCACTCAAGCCATGAGCAGCCAGTTTCTCCAGGAGAATGCTGTGGGAAACTGTATCAAAGGCTTTACTAAAGTCCAGGTAGACAACATCCACAGCCTTTCCTTCATCCACTAAGTGGGTCACCTTGTCATAGCAGGAGAATGAGATCAGCTTAGTTAAGCAGGACCTGCCTTTCATAAACCCATGATGACTGGGCCCAATCCCCTGGTTGTCCTGTACGTGCCGTGTGATGGCACTCAGAATGATCTGCTCCACAACCTTCCCCAGCACCGAGGTCAGACTGACAGGCCTGTAGTTTCCCGGATCCCCCTTCCAGCCCTTCTTGTAGATGGGCATCACATTTGCTAACCTCCAGTCAACTGAGACCTCCCTGGTTAGCCAGGACTGCTGATAAAGGATTGAAAGTGGCTTGGTGAGCACTTCTGCCAGCTCCCTCAGTACCCTTGGGTGGATCCCACCCGGCCCCATTGACCTGTGTGTGTCTATGTGATGTAGCAGGGTGCTAACCATTTCCCCTTGGATTATGGGGGCTCCATTCTGCTCCCCATCCCTGTCTTCCAGCTCAGGGGGCTGGGTACCCAGAGAACAACTGGTTTTCTTATCTGAAGGTCTCTTCCAGTCCTTTTTTCTGCAGTTCTATGATCAGGAAAATATCTCAAATTATTACATAAACTATGAAACTGCTACTCAAAAATCTACTGCACTGTGAAATGTACAGGTATATCCATCTTTTCATATGTTGTAAGACTGCAGATAATAGAAATGTAAATATTGCATGATGTTCAGATACTGTTCTTTGAATCTTGGTGAACTAGTTTGCTTTTTTGTTTCTCTTGCCTGCCAGCAAGGAAGGTGGAACACAAGAAAATTAGCAAAGAGACAAAGACAGAAAGAAAGACAGGAACCTGATAATGGGTAGTAACATGCACACAAATGGGTCAAGCCCCAGAGAAATATATAGGAGTGGCAGAGAAGAATCTTTTTGACAGGAATAGGGAGATTCATGAGCAAACCAGCTTTTGAAAGCAACCTGAACTAGAAAGACTCATGAAACAACAAAAAGACATCATGACTTGCAGGAGGAGCTTGGATTATATGACAGTTCTAGTCTTCTAGGAAGCTGCATCTAAGAGCTGACTATAAAACGGTGATTTTGTTTAGAGCTGTAGATTAGATGATTTAGAATCCTGTATAAAATCTGTCATTATGATAGATGGGATGTACAGATACTCCGAACATCCTGCTTTTCCTAAAAGGTAAGCTACTTGCATGGTAGCATGTTACTAAGAAGTGCAGTGCTTGCAAGGTACTGATGAACTCTAAATTTATACCTTATCCTATCTCATCTTGTAGTATTTATGTAGCCGCATTCCTCATGCACACATAGATGTAAAATATAATCCTCAAAGTCTTTGTGGCTGGAAAAGTTGTATCGAAGCTTCTGGGACAAGCTGGGAGTCTACAGAGAGCTTGGAAACCTCCAGTAAAACAGGCTGAAGATTCAACTTCTCTGAACAAAAAAGAGATTATCACAAGCAGAGTTAAACACTTCAGCTCTCCAAGTCAAAAAGAAATAGACAGGTACTGAATGCTGAGGTTCACAAAAGACTAAATGCTAATTAGATGCCCTTACTAGCAGCTAACAGAAAGCATCTAAGAGACATGCATGGCTTAAATCCTTGTAAATGTGTAAATCTTATCTGGCAGATAGCACCAGCTTTGTTTAAGATTGATAATGCTGTATAATCTGCAGGAGACAAGCAACTAATCATTTCATTCAAATACAAAAATGAGCAATCAGTTCTTTCCAGAAGGGGGAAAGGAAGGAGAAACAAATAACTCACATGTAAGAGAAATCAGAGACGTAGGTTCAATTCTCACACCTACCTGAAAGGGCTCAAAATTTTATCAGTCTGTTCCTAATCTCACTCATTGCTACTGGAATCTAAAGAAGCGTTGACTCTCCTGATGGACTAGTGGATAGTTACTTTACATGGAAAATAGATCAGCTTCCATGGAAAATATAATTAATCCCTCCTTTAGAATGTTCTAAAATACACAATCTAACTTCAGATCTATTAACTGAAAAAAGAAATTATGCTTCTTATATTCTTTATATGAAGTTAAGCATGTCCTTAGCATGCTTTCCTCACAACTCCATGTGTGAGAGGAAATGCCTATTTTATGAGCATGCAGCTGGACAGGAGTGATCATGCACCAGCACAGAGACAAGTGTTTATAGGAAGAACTGTAAATTAACAATACATGGCCCTTAAACGCAAGGTTAGTGTGTGCTTGTGGAACTCCTTCCCCCAGGGGAGAAAGAGATCAGAGAGCAACAATGATGTGATCTACTGAGACACACTTAATTTAGGCATATAAACTAGGAGAGGTTAGTCACCAAAGGCTTCTTTATGTATAACAGAAAGAGACTGGCATGTCCATAAGGTCAATCCAATCTTAGTCTGTCTTTCTGCACTAAGAAATTGCATTTGTGGCCAAGAAGGCCAATGGCATCCTGGCTTGTATCAGGAATAGTGTGGCCAGCAGGACCAGGGAGGTGATAGTGCCCCTGTATTCGGCACTGGTGAGGCCGCACCTCGAATACTGTGTCCAGTTTTGAGCGTGTCCAAAGAAGGGCAACAAGGTTTGTGAAGGGTCTAGAGAATAAGTCTTATGAAGAGCGTCTGAGGGAGCTGGGGTTGTTTAGTTTGGAAAAGAGGATGCTGAGGGAAGACCTTATTGCTCTCTACAACTACCTGAAAGGAGGCTGTAGTGAGGTGGGTGTCAGTCTCTTCTCCCAGGTAACAAGCAATAGGGCAAGAGGAAATGGCCTCAAGCTGTGCCAGGGTAAGTTTAGGTTGGATATAAGGAAAAACTTCTATACTGAAAGAGTAGTCAGGCATTGGAACAGGCTGCCCAGGGAAGTGGTTGAGTCCCCATCCCTGGAGGTATTTAAAAGACGGGTAGATGTGGTGCTTGAGGACATGGTGTAGTGGTGGACTTGGCAGTGCTAGGTTAACAGTTGGACTTGATGATCTTAAGGGTCTTTTCCAACCTTAACAATTCTATGATTCTATGATTCAATGAAGAAGGTCTTTGATGGTTATGCTTCTAACTTGGGTACCTCAAATAAATGCAAAAGATTGTGTGGGGTGAATCTATGCTACAAGTTTTTTATTAAATTGCCAGTGTTCTGGAAAATTCAAATTATTATTTACATCAACATAACTGTGAGGCAAGCCACTTCCACAAGGTTGCCATTTATGTGATTTCAGAAGGTATAACATTATCCTGGTGATAAATGGGCATATCATTCACTGCCTTCCCCCTCCTGTATAGACTTACTGAAACACAAGAATACTTTTGGCAATGTGATAAAACACAATTTTTTGTGGGTGCCTGTCTGCAGCGGTTACTGAGTACAGCTAGACTGATTGTATGGAAGATGAGACCACAGGGCTCTAGTGCTTCGAACAGTGCTTTCTCTCATCTTCTAGAAAATGTTTTCATATCAGATAAAGTACATTGCAAAGTGTGAGTCCTGGTGGTAAATTAGGAGCCATTGTGTAGCTTGCCATGTCTCACAGAATTATAGAATCATAATTTAGATTGGAAAAGACCTCCAGATGTCATCTAATCCAGCCTCTTACTCAAAACAGGTCTAATTAGATAAGGTTTCTCGTGACCGTGTCAAGTCACATTCAACAATATCCTTGAAGATTAGCCAGCTTTCCTGGGTCCCTTTGCATTCCAGGGCAGTTTCCCCCAGGACCCTGCCAAGCATGTTCCTAAAGAAGAAAAAAATTTGGTCTTCTGAAACCCAGGGTGGTAATTCTGCTGTTTATCTTGCTCATTCTTCTCTGGATCTTAAACTCCATAGTCTCATTGTTATTGCAGATAAGGCTGCCCTTGACGAACATCAGCCATCATCCAGATGTTCTTTCTTGTTTGTGAGCAGACTGTCATCCCCTAGTTGGTTTATCCATCACCTGCAACATGAAATTGTCTTCAGTACATTCCAGAAATCTTCTTGCTTCTTCTGCCTCCTCTTCTTGATCAGGATGTATGCAGACACCTACTACAACATCATCTGTGCTGGTCTGTCCTCTAACCTATGCCCACAAGCTCCCCATGGCTTCATCTCCTGCCCTAGAGCAAAGCTCCATGCATTTAAACGATCCTTTTGCATAGACTATAGCCCCCACTCCTTGCCTTCCCACCCTATCTCTGCTGAAGAGCCTGGATATCCAGTGCAACATTCCAACCAGGAGAGCTATGTTTCCATAACAAAGAGCTATCTCTGTGACCATTCATGGACTTCTCATTCCTCTTGCTTGTTCCCCATGCTACACACATTTGTGTATAGACACTTGAGATGAGCCCCAAATCAAGCTGTTTTGACAAGGAAGGTGTGAGACACTCACTATAATGCTCTCCCCAGGACCTATCTTCTCTATCCCTTATGTCCTTACTTCTCTTCAAGATATGGTGATATTACTCCAGGATACCTAATTTAAAGCCTTCCTCACAAGGGTAACAATCCTTTTTGCACAGACACTGTTGCTCCACTTGATCACATGCATCACATCCCTGCTCAGCAGCTGTCACTCCTTGAAAAGGGTCCTATTATCATAGAAGCCCACAGCATCAGCCAGGTATTGACCTGTTGGACAAGTACACTTCTGCTTGAGCTTTGCTCCCCTGCTGGAAGGACTGAGGAGACACCACCTGGGCTCCCCTGCCTTCTACCCTCACCCCACAAGGTAGGGATTCACTCTTAACATGCTCTGGGTTACCCCTAGCAGTATTGCTTGTGTCCATGCAGAAGAGAAGGAAGGGGTAACAGTCTGACAGCCTGACAAACCTGGGCAGTCTCACTGCAATATCCTGGTTCCTGGACCCAAGTGAGCAAGAAACCTCCCGAGACACCAGGTCGGGTCAGCAGATCGCTGCCACAGTTTGCTGCAGAAATGAGTCTCCTAAAATTATCATTCACCTTTTCCACTTTGTGTGGATATTAAGTTCATCAGCTGGCCCTGACAGGTCTTGCTTGTTTTCCCCAGTGCCTGACACTGAGCCTATCCTACAGCAGTGGGTTTGAAGGTGAATCAGGAACCTTCCTCTGACTGCCAGGAGTCATCAGTTCCCAGCCTCCCCCACTGCAGCAGCCACCCTCCACTGCCCATGAGACCAGGGTCCCCCGTTTCCCTCCTCCCTTGCTTTGTGTGGCTTAGATTTTCCTGCAGACTTTCCTCAAAGACCCTCTCAATCTCCCCTTCATTTTCTCTGCTGTTGCACACCCTTCTTGCCTCTCCCTGCAACTCAGCGCCTTGACTGGAGCTGCTCCTGCAGGAAACACCCAGCCTGCTCCACAGCCCTGGGCTGGAGCAGCCCTGGTTGGGGCCACGTGGCTGTGAAAACCGCAGCCACACTATCTCCAAGCGGCCCTGCACAGCCCCACGCAGAGGAGCTGCCCCACTGCAGCACTGACTGCTGCAAGGCCCGCAGGGCCCCGGCTGCAGCCCTATCTGTCTGTCTCTCCCTGGTGAGGACAGCAGACACTGTCTCTGTGCTGGCAGCTGCCCAGAGTGGCAGCACACACCAAGAGCTGCAGCCCCAACAGTGCCCCATACCCTGCACTGCTCTCTCCAGAGGTGCCTCAAAGCAAATGGCTGCTGTGGCGTGGCCCCTCCTGGCTTTCCAGACCTCCTGCTGAGACGTGCCCTGAGGAAAGAGAGGAATCTGCAATGTATTTTCTTTGGACAGGAGTGGGCACAGACATCACCTATTACCATATCTGCTCAGTATTCCGCATTCACCCCCTGTTTATTTCTTCTAATGAAGTGCAGCTGGCATTGGCTTGAGGCTCATGAACCAGGGCCCTAGGAGAGCCAGGCTTGTTCCAGTGATGTGATATAACCTGCTGCTGCCTATGGCTTCCATGGCAGAGCTGAGAGAGGCCTGTTTCTGAGGAATGACAATATTCTGAGTTGGCCCCAAATAATCTGAATAGCGCTGAATTTACCTGCATACTTATACACTATGTGGAGAATTTTACTCATCCTTGTTCATTTTATCTGAGCAATTCACTGCAGAAACAAATGCCTGATGCCCTGTGGGAGGTGACATTATGTGCCACCCACTAAACTGAAGGAAAATGTATTGTGTGTGAGCGAATGTTTCCACCGTGAGGTTTAAAGCATTTCCTATTGCTAGGGAAACCATCACGCTTTGCACTGCATATTTAAAGTGGCTGGCTCGGCCAGATCTTGAACCTGGTGGAGATCATATTGTGCTAGGAAAAGAGGAAAGCTAATAATAAAGACACCTTAAAAAGATAAGGAAACAAATTAATGAGGGAGGGAAACAGACAAGAAGACTGTGTTAAAGAGAGATAAAATATCATAAAACTCATTTCAAATTGCGTGTATTTGTCTAGGAGTTTCCTGTTCTGTAACTCTATTGTCTGCAAACTGTTCATCTAAATAGAGTCTAAAGTCTCAACAGATGTGATTTAGCACAGCTGCAAATATTGTCATGGACATTATGATTCTTAGAATTATGGGACACCTGACCCACCTAGACCTTTCCTTTGAGCCACCATACTATGGATGGTGGGATGGAGTTCTCCTGTAGATGGGACTTTGGTTAGTATATGTGGTCCAGTAGCATTGGGATACAGAGATCTGGACTGGAGGTACTGGAGCTGCTCTTTTTCTCGTTGGCAGTTCATATATAGGTGGGAAATACAATCAACTCAAATAGTATTTGTTAAGGAAGGTCCTGCTTTCCTTTTAACACTGGAAGCCAAGAATAAGGTAAAAAGATTATTAAGATAACAAGATTTCTATTCACCAGCTTTCCTACAGGCAAATTAGATACATTTTCCCCAGTTATAAGAAACTTTTGAGTTTGGATTTACCTGATTACAAAAATTCTGCCTTTGTAAGGAGACAGCCTCTAAAGGCAGTCAGATGCTATATTCCCCTTTCCAGACTTCTTATCCTTGCTGATCGAAAACCCGCTTGAGCTATAAGAAATGCAGTATCAAGGCATCATAATGCCATTTTTCTTCCTCATTGTCACTGAAGTGTTTAGGTAAGTACTTCTCAGGATTCACCTCTCCTTCTTTTCACCTGGGAAGGTTGATATGATATATTCATATACATCCTTTCAGCAATCAATCAATCTGAAACTCTATTGCACACCAAGGTAGGTATTAATGGGAATGGAACATATTAGGTGGCTCTGATGCATTTTGGCTGAGAAGAAAGAGCAGCATTCTCTTCTGATTCAATACACACAGTACAGGAAATGGATAATGCCATAAGAACTATCCATTTCCATGCAGTAAACTGGAAAAAAATACAGCTTTACAGTTCCTACAAGATCATTCAAACATATGTACTTCAGATATGCTTTTTTTCTTCCTATGCATGCATGCATACACATACTCACAGTTGTAGTATGTAGGTACATAAGCACTTCATTAATAAATACTGCAGCATCATGTTACTGTTATCAGAAGTCTGCAGTAAGATGAGTGCTGGTTTCCAGGAATAATGCTCTCCTTGTCTGTGGAGAAGGTTCAGTACAACATTCAAGATAACAGCTCCTAAGAAATAAAGGCAAGATCCTGCAATGCCTTTAATATTCCACTTAATGAAACAACAGTTATCTATGTGTATATACTAAATTCAAGAAGTGTGAGCAAAATCAGAATTTGTACTCTGTTGAAATATAATTTTTTTTTTCTTTTGATGTCCTTCCCAACCCTACATCAATTCAGCCACTGGAAACTCTCCCTCATCTTATCTTGACACCTGAATAGAATTAGAAAGTAGAAAATTCCTGGGAGGACAAAAACCAACTATTGTGTTCCCAGCTGCTTCATTAGATAGCTAGTTATCAGTGTGAGCTTTGGTGCACAGGAAACCGCCTGCTGCTTTTCGGACCTGCTGCTGATAGCACTGTAACTGACTTTGTCCTCTTGATATGTCTCCCTAGGAACTTCCAACCTACAGTAGCCACAAATGCTGCTACTATTTACTCACATCTGCAAGTGTTTTTATAAGTACAAAAGGGACACTTCCCTTTCTCGTCTTCCATAAGGTAAGAAGCTGACCTTCACAGTTTTCTAGTAGTGAACAAAAGGATGTGAGGGACCAAGGCATCCATAGAAAAGAAGGAAAGTGGATTTGCTTAAAGCTTCTGAAGGATCTTTTACCCTGATTATCCAGAGCAATTTTTTTTGGTGTTCATATAAGCCCTAAGAATAAAGTGATAAAGCAGCAACCAACCCTTTTCTTGTTCATCTGTGATTAGATCATGCAAAAATAGTGTGACAATATCATCAATTATTATTTGTATTTCACTTAACTCTTGGTATGGGACCAGAGCCCTATTGTTCTAAAAACATAGAATAAAACAAGTCTTTCTGAAGGATATCATCTGTCTAAAGTGCTAACAGCCTAAAGCATGGGGAAGGAAAACAGACACAAAGGTATGTGAAATGTCTTTCGTAAGACTGCAGACATATTATAGCAGTCCAAAGGTGTGTTCATACCAATTCTAAAAATAGGGTGAGAAAACAGAAGACTTGGAGAGGGGCAGGAATCTATCTCTGAGTGGGAGAAAGTGAGGAAAGCAGTATAAGAATTCCAACCAGCCTTTGTCTCTCCATTCACCTTCTGGGCAACCACATGAAAAATGTAACGTTTATCATGAGCCAAAGAAAAGGAGTGGGGGACAGGAGGTGAATGGGGCCAAAGTTTGCCTGAAGTTCATAGTCCGCATATTGTGGCTGTCAGCTATGTAAGGTTCTCCTGCTGACTACCCCTTCTCTGTATATAGTAATAAGCCAAGTTAATTTATATGGAGTAAGTTGCTGTGGATGCAGTTGAAGAAGATCAGGTTTGCTGAACAGACCTCAGTGGTTTCAGTTAATATATGTGAAGATGTTGGAACAGCAAGGTAAAGGCACATGGACTGTAGGGGGCTTAGGGATCACTGACTATGGATACAGGGACCTGACTGAGAAAATGAACAGGAGACAATGAGGGTACAGTGTCTATCAGCAGCTACAGCTGGAGTGTAAGGATCTTGGGGTGTAAGGAATTGATGTGCAGGTGTTGGAAGAGAAGGGGACAAATCAGCCACAGATATTGTTATACTCAAGGTAGCTGGAATCTGAATGGCAGGGACTTGGGAATGCAAGGGAGTTGTGGTGTGTTTGTGCTTGGGGTGGAGGCAGAGATGGGAAGGAGCATGTATCGATAGGGAAACCAAATTATCATAATTGTCAGCTGTGTCCACAGAGGGTTTTTTAGGACTTGGATCTCTCACTTTTGCTTTTTATGATCAGGATTGAAAACACCCTTACTAGCTAGTTTAACATAAACTTAAGGGGTTACTAAATCAGGCCAGACTGACCAAGAAGAGACTCTGTAATTACCTATCTCCCAAAAGAGAATTTCAAATATGAATCTGTATAGTTAAGCCCCTATTAATTTTGAGAGATGATGACAGCTATGAGATATCTTATCATATACGTTTTTGCATCACCTGAATTTAAAAAGATATGTTTTAATAGTTGCTTACTGATACGGCACAAGTCGCAAATGTATGGATACTTCCATTCTCTACACTGAAATCCAAAGCACTAACCAGAAGCAAATCTTCCAAATGGCATGTGACTGAATGAAGAGATAAACAAAACCTCATACACAACCAGGTCAGCCCCTGTAGAATATTTAGCTAAGCATTGTTAACACCCAGGAGGAATCCATGACAGAATATCAAGGCATTTTCTGCAATAGTCACACACTTTCATGACAATCAGAAATGCTGCTCAGCTTGATTTCTCATAGATCCTATGAGATTTTTCATCTTGCCCTAAAATGACACTTAGGATAATTGCAATAAGGCTGTTGCTATATGCAGGACTGGCTGATTAATCCATTGGCACATTAGGAGAGACACCAGACAAGCAGCAGCAGGTATTGTTTTTGCATGTCTTTATACGGCCTTATAAACATATTGATGATAGGTTTATACATCTCGTTGACATATAGATCAATCAATACATACTCAAAACAAGCGTTACTAATAACCAACTCCTGTTATGACATACTGTGATAAACAGAGAGGCATGTAACCTATATATTGTTCTACTTTGACCTTGCATCATCTCTCCATGGTTTATACATGTTTTAAGCCAACAGTAAATGTTTTAGTCCATAGACTGTGAAGCTGTCACATACATCATATATAAATACTGGGGACTGGGTTTTGCTTTTACTTGATCAGCTGTAAAAAAACTAGAGCACATGCTAGCTAACATAGTGGTATGTGTTATTCTCTAATAAGATAAAAAGTTCCATACCAGTGTGAATGTCCTTTGAGCACGACATAATGTAGTTATATTCATTTTCTTTCGTTGTACCCACAAGCCTAATCATACAGTGATATGCTTGTTCTTTATTTATATTAGAGCTATTTGCTATGAACTTGTGTGCTTGCTTACAAGTCTCATGTTCATAAGTGAGCAATATTCTCTCTCTTTTTTAACACGGATTCCTAATTTAAAGGGTGAAATTGCAAATGTGCCCTGGTGAATAGAACAACATTAATGAGGTATGTAGGGAAACATGTACAAATGACAGTGACTCCAGGGCTACATGCACACAGACAGCATGGCCCAGATTCATTCTACTTAGCTGCTTTAATGTACATGACTAAATTAAGAGCATGATTGCTGTAGGCTGTCTGCATTGTTAATGGAGAGAAATCAGCAGTTTCAGATGGCAGTTTACTGGGTATGTGATCTCAATCATGCTCTGAATGTGCCTCTCCCCATCGAACAGAAACTGGGGCAACTAGGTGTCCAATTTAGGACTAGGTATTTAATCTTGCGATAGTAGGTATGTTATGTATCTTATGTTGGGAAGATCTTGGGCCAAGGTTACTACGTGTTATTTACATCGGACATAAGAATCAGCCTTCCAACAGAAACACACAGTCACACCTCTGGAACTTGACAGCAAGCGTCTAAGTTGGAAGAGAAAATAAGCCAGGTGGGAATGAATAGACATACATAATTTAAAAATATATGGCTGATGTCCCCTGGAGGAAATATAAAACTGTATTATATCATATCTTCTATGTGTTAGGAAAAAAACAGAGATATGACAAGTAACATAATTTGGAATTTCAAATATATACATAGCTTTGTGTATCCTACTCTGAAGATAAGATTTTTCTGGATAGCTTCACTGTGATACACATCTTACTATATAAAAGCCATCCTCTGAACAATTCTGCTTTTATGTTATTGCAAGGATCCTAAAGCAGGCATTTGAATATTGTAGGAATTTGAAGAATTAGCTTTGTATCTATGGCACATGGCACAGCATTTTTTTCTGTACCAGTTGGTGGGTGTTCTTAACCTGGTTGCCCATGTATGAGCTGCCCATCTTCAGTGATCTTATTTAACACATAACTAGAAATAAGAAAATTTAATGCAAATATGCCAGGGAAGAAGTTACAGTGAAAGAAAACAAAGTATGACCCATTGCTACAAAATGGTAATCCAAACTGCACGTGATGGTAAACTTGGACCCAGATCAGTTTCCCATTTGACAGAATGGTGCCATAATAATTTTGACAGAAAGTGATATTGAGATAATTCTTTAAAGACATGGACAATTAGATTCACCTCTGTGATTACATTATTAGTTGTACAAAGGAATTTCTGCTTCACTCCATATTACATTAGGAGGCCTCCTATCCATTGTTTCCTTTTTCTGGCTGTATGATATAAAATATGTCTGGAATTTTTTTCCAACAAATTCTATTAATTTACTTTATCTGAATGTCATTGGTATTTTTATGAATCTTGAGTTCACCTTCAGATGTTTGTTAACTTGCCAATGGCTTTATTGGCAGTTACATGAAGAAAAGGAATGCTATGATTCAGTTGGTGCCAACTTTTCATGATTTCCTGGATGCTTAGTGGGTGATGGGTCCTGCTTCTCTGGGAAAAATGCCCAAATGGTAAAACTTAAGTTTTATGCATGTGAGAGAAAGAGAATGGGAGTAGCCCATGCACAAACAAACATAGGCATATAAATATAAATATACATATACATATTCTTTGGCAGAACAGACACACAAAGAGAATTTTTCCACAGCAAACCTTTTCATGCAATGTGTTTTATAACTGTAAAAATTTCTGTTCATGAATGCATGTACACTCTCACTGATATGAGCTCTGCTTATAAAGCAGCCTGAGATGCATATAGATTCTTCGTGTACTCCTAAGGCTTCCTTGCAATTAGGACCTCTCTTAAATATCTTTTCTTTTTTAAAATTTTGAGAACTATCCTGTGGCATGCTTCCAATATCCTTGATTTGGCACCTGTCGCTGAAGGGCTTATGTCACGACATAATAATCCCCTGTCCAGATAGGACTAATCTCTTCACATCTCTCAAGAATATCTTGTGCTTTGGCCAGAAGGTGGCAACAACACAGTTTCTTTTAGGGAGAGGACACAAGTAAAGGGGAAGGTGGTGATTCTTGACTGTCTATGTTAGACACGGACAGAAGCAGAAGGTATACCTTCTGGTTCTGCCCAGATCACAAATTCTTAGATCAGTAACCCTAGTCTGTACGCTGTTGCCCCAGGAAATACTACTGGATGTGATCTCAGTTGGTAACTTAAATGTCTACACTGCATGATACCCTATGTATAGAACTCCACTCTACATTTACAGTATTCCCCAAAGTCCCAATAGACTCCCAAGAAGTATTGAATTCTATTCCAAAAAGCAGTGCTATAGACATCATCCTGCTGAGCTTTTGGAATCCCTTTATTCTGTTTGAGTGAGTTCCTCACACTTTTTGCATCCAGTTGAATCTCACCAAAAATCAATTAATTACTCTGATTTTACCTGTCACCACTACCTATTTCACACTGCTGAATTGTCCTGTGGTTTTTTTCATCAAGGATTGAACAAGTGGTACAAAGCTTTTTGGAAACAGCAGGAGAAGCTATGGCCCTTGCTTCTTTAAAACTGAGGAGTGTCTTAGAGATGGTTAGAAAGGTCCTAAATGATTATGGGACTGGTCTTTATTGCCCCAGGCTGCCAGAGCTAGCAATGCTACAATGGGATCTGGGTTGGAGCTGAAGTAAGATACCTGATGATAGAAATCTTAAATCTAGGTGGTAGTTACTATCACCTGCTCGCACATGAAGACCAAGAGAATCCTCTGAAGACATCATTTTTGCAAATGCAAGAAGATACATAATCCTCATGGGCCCCTAACCATGAGCATGTATTCTTTGCCAAAAATACTTAGAAGGCTTCAACAGGCACAGATGAGTATTTCAATTCTGGTTCAAAAATATATATATGTACAAAACATATATGTATATATATATATAATATTTTTATAACTATAGTACTCAGAATAGTAATGATAGAAAACATTTCATTTCTCTCCTCATCCTAAGGAGCTGTGCATATGGGCTCTATGTTAACTCCTACTGAGGAAAACGGAGTAGCTTTTCTTTATTAAAAAAGAAACAACCCTCACTGAAAAATGACACATTTTTGAAAAGCACCAGAAAGCATTTTTAAAGCCTCTCCCTGAAGGATGATACCTCTCATAAGTTTTTCTAGGGCAGAAGAATTTGCTTTCAAAAGGATTCTATGCAGCTTGATTATTTTTGTAAGACAAATAAGCATGATATGGAGCAAAATGACAAAATGTAAATTATACCTGACAGTTTAGTATCTGTTCTGCAAAATATCTGAGTGCTACTCACAGCAAAATATCTGAAGTCAGAGATGTGCAAAAATCTTCAATGTGGTTTCATCAGGGACTGAATTACAAGCTATTCATGGGTAAATTGTAGTGCAGCATGCTTTGGGTAAATCTTGAAGTTCTTAATCAATAGTCCTTCAAGTTCTTAGTGCCAGTCATGAAAAAAACACCATTGATGTCCACAATGTTGATGCCAACAAAACATTTCGCATTCTTAAATTAAATGACAGATGAGGTTATGCTCATGTCTTGTCTTCATGTTTTATAATGATGGTTCCAGGGCACATATACAGCCTTGGGGGCTAGAAAACATTCCCAAACCCTACAAGATACACAAAGTCTTGTGTCCTGGTTTCGGCTGGGATGGAGTTGGTTTTCTTCCTGGTAGCCGGTATGGGGCTGTGTTTTGGGTTTAGGTTGAGAACAATGTTGATGATACACTGACGTTTTGGTTCTTGTTAAGTAGTGCTAAGTACTTGCTAAGTGGTGCTCACACTGGTCAAGGACTTTTCAGCTTCCCATGCTCTGCCAGGGGCACAGGAGGCTGGGAGGGGGCACAGCCGGGGCAGCTGACTCAGACTGGGTGGGGGGCTATTCCATACCACGTGACGTCATGCTCAGTATATAAGCAGGGGAGTTGGCCGGGGAGGGGTTCGATCGCTGCTTGGGGGACGTGCTGGGCATCGGTTGGCGGGTGGTGAGCAATTGTACAGTGTACTGCTTGCTTTGTATTACTACTGTTCTATTTTTTATTTTACTTTAGTTATTAAACTGTCTTTATCTCAACCCACGAGTTTTCCCCTTTTGCCCTTCCGATCCTCTTCCCCATCCCGCCGGTGGGGGGGGTGAGCGAGTGGCTGCGTGGTGCTTAGTTGCTGGATGGGGTTAAACCACGACATCTTGAAAAGCAGATAGTATACAGTACTACAACAGGACTGTAAGGATGGTCAGGGGCCTGAAGCTCATGACATACAAGGGAAGGCCAAGGGAATATTCTTTGTTCAAACTTAAGAGGAGAAGGTTCAGGGGGGATCTTACTGCTGTCTACAACTATACAATGGAAGAGTGTGGAGAAGGCAAAGCCGAACTTTCCTCAGAGGTAAACAGTGATAACACGAGAAGCAACAGACAGAAGTTGCAAGAAGGGAAATTCTGAGTAGATATGAGGATTCCCCTCCTCTCCCCAAAAGGTAGTCAACCTTTAGAAGAAATCAAATCTCCATCTTTGGATATATTCAGAACTTAACTGGACAAGACCATGAGCAACCTCTTTTAACTGATCCTGCTTTGAGTAGGAGGTTGGACTGGATGGTCTCTGGAGGTTCCTTCCATATTGCACAATTCTGTAAGTCCTGGAGTGAATTATGCATGCTAAGTGCACAGACATTACATTAGAGAATAGTGTATGTGTGGGAAGGAGCATCGTAACAATCATGTACTGTTTTCTGTCCCCTTACTGAATATTCCTGTACCTTTCATCACATATTCTGCAAAAGTCTGATTTTAATACAGGCAACCTAGACCCTGAAGCCAGTAGCTGTATTTCACACCAAAATCGTAATGTCAATTTCATTTATTCAGATAATACAGCAAACAGGAAAGTGCAAAGTACACCGTTGTTAAGACATCAGTATAGTGAAGTCTAGTCACCCAGCAGCTTTAATTTAAAGCAAACTTAGCTGTAATTCTCTCCTGTGCAATATATATTCCAGTACATTTTATTATACATTTGGTAATTCATTACATAGTTCCATTTCCTTTTCCCATGCTAAATATTAATTTTTGTTTTTCCATAAATGTATGCATGCATGCATACATACATTTATACACATATATATGAATTTCCATCTTCAGCTGCGAGCTATTCTTCAGAATAGGTAGACTATCTGGCTAATATCCACGATATTACTATTTTTGGTTAAAGTACAAGCATTCTGGATTTTATAATTCATAGCCATACCCATTCAAGAATGTCATTAGCATCAATAAAATTTATCTCATGTATGGGGCTTGTACTGCCAGCTGCACAACTTTTTGAGTTAAAAGATGTCACTAGCTGACACATGCATTTAACGTGCACTTAATCAGTTCTGAGCTTATATTGCATATATGTCACTTTTTCCTCCAGCATGATCAAGGGAAAGATTGTCTGATGGTGCCAGAGCTAGTTCTGCCAAGGTTTATGCCAGAATAAAATTTCTGTACCACCAGACTAATTCTGACAGAGTTTATGGACAGAATATCATCAAAATGGTAGAAGAAGCCTAGGTTAGACTGGTAGATTTAGCTTCAAAATTCAAAGATAAGCTGATACTTATTTCCCAGACAGAGTCAAACAATACATTGCCACAGTTGTTTAGAGAATCAGCAGTATAGCTCACACTTTTTCTTGTACGCCTATGCAGTCCTTTCTTTGACTCAAATATACTTGTGGAGCAGCAGTAAGAGACAAAATGAGATCTAGACTGGGATTTTTCATGAGTTTTTTAGAGTTCAAATTCTATCCTATGCTTTTAAATCACTTAGCTCCTTCTCAAAACTCCAAAGTAGTTAAAAAAAAAAAAAACAAAAAACAAAAAAAAACAAACCAAAACACCCAAACCAAAAACTCAACCCCCAAGCTGGTTTCTATAACATAAAAGTAGAAGATTCTGCCAAAAATTACATACTCTCATTAGGGATTTCTCCTTATTTGGACCGTAACAAGAATTTCAGAAAGACTTTCTTCAAATATGGGAAAAGTTAAAATAGCTTATGAAATAAGACAGTGTTGAAGGCACAAAGGGAGAGTTCTTATTCATCTCTTGTCTGTCTGGCTATCTTTGCTTCATATTTTGGCTGGACAGAATCTTCCAAAGCAGTAAATCATTACAGGGTTTTTTATATCATATTAACCACATCAAATGCTAAGATAACACAACACAAACGGCAAGACTTTCATAAGATCCTAATGCAGGAGTAGCCCCAAAGGGCCATAAATAAATTTACTCAGTGCCAAAAATGGATACAAGTCTAGGGGAAAAAATGTCTTTCTCCTGGAATTTCATGTTTCCTTCCTGCTTGGAACATTGTTATTCTTGGCTGAGTATTTATGACTATTCTGCTGTACGTGGATGGATATATTGATGTACATGTAACTGAACTTTTCCTCAGACGATAAAATGCAGGCAAACACACAGACACTTTTCCTTTTGGCTTTACTTTTCCCATGTAGTTAATTATCTTCGTTATGCTATAAGGCAATATTACTGCAAATAGATGGAACAAATGCAGTCATATCTGGAAAATCCTCAAATTTCTGCAAACCAACAAGCCACAAGAAACTCACGAACATTGCTGTGCATGAATTTAAAAGGGTTGCCACTAAGTCCCGTGCCAATTTAATTTTTATTTTTGAGCAAATATATATTAATTGCAAATATAACATTTTGACAGGATATTAGAATCACTACTTCCTGATCTTTCTCTTCCTCCATAATAAAGCATTTTAGATTGCAGAAGGGACAAAGCTCTCTGATTTAAATGACTTCAGTCCAGCTATGGGAAAAGACTTGGGACAATTACAAATATCCATGGCTAGATAGGTGCCATGACAAACAGCCTAGTTACCGTAATAAGGTTATTCGAAACACGTGCCTTGATTTCAATAAATACAGTCTCTTAGTACCTGAGCAAACTATTCCAATTTCATAAATCAAATACCTAGAGTAGTTCGTTATTCTAAAGATTTTCTGTGATATAATGCATTTATAGGTATATATTGTATTGACTATGCAAAACAACTGAATGCTAAGGTCCTCTACACAGAAAGTTACATACACTCTTTGTGGAAATAAACTTGAAAAGATTTGCTTTAGAATAAGGCTCTTTTTTATCTAATTGAATGAGACTTATCTTTTATTTCCGCTATGGAATGTATTGTCAATTAATACCACTTAAAACAAGCCTGTAAAAGAAAATAAAGCATTGTAATTATCCCTATGCTAACAACATTTCATAAACTTCAGAGGTCTTCAGCATATACACATGCAGGCAACCAAAGCTGTTTATCACTAACCCGTACATAAATATTTCCCAGTCAGCTACAATAGACTGTATACACTGAGAGGACAACTGTCACTGTGGACATGCCTTCCTCCTAAGTTATTTCTCCTGTAGATCTGTAAAAGAAACCTAGGATAACTGTAGTACTATCAGAGAGATATTGCACCTCTTAAAGGCTAGTTAGATTTTCATATTAATATGACTGAATTTCAGTGAAATTAATCTAATATCAAGAAGGAAAAGAAACCCTTCAGTACTGTAGTTGAAGTGAGATGCTCGACTGTCTGGATATAGCTGCAATATGGATGTGGGAACTGCACAGGAAAGCAGATATTTGTTTTTCTCATGATCTTCTGGACAGTTGGAAACTACAGCTTCCTCTGTGTGTCCATATATCTACATTAACAATAGACTATGGCACATCTACTCATATATTTCTAAAGACAGATCATCTATGTATGATGCTAACAAATACTGTGTTGGTTTTCACTGTAAGTATGTGATGATATAGAATCACAGAATCGTTTAGGTTGGAAAAGACCTCTAAGATCATCAAGTCCAACCATTAACCTAGCACTACCAAGTCCACCACTAAACCACGTCCCTAAGCCCCACATCCACACATCTTTTAAATACCTCCAGGGATGGGGACTCAACCACTTCCCTGGGCAGCCTGTTCCAGTGCCTGACTACCCTTTCAGTGAAGAAGTTTTTCATAATATCCAGCCTAAGCCTCCCTTGGCTCAACTTGAGGCCATTTCCTCTTGTCCTACATATAAATGGAAAATAAGAATATAAATAGAAAATAAGATAAAAGGACAGTTATTCCAGGTCAGAATAAAAAGGTCCATCTAGCCAACTCTCCTGTTTCCAACAAGAGAATGGATGACAATAGATGCTCAGAAAAGAGTAGATAGGCTGTAGCAGTATTTTCTTCAATGCCTCCCACAGTAGTTGGTGAGTTGGGAATTCCATGAGATAGGTAGGGTGTCACAGCACTCAGAGTTAATAACTTGTGTTTAATAACCCTAGATGACTTTTTTTCTCAGAAATATGTTCAGATGATTTTGAAATTGTTATCAACCACAAATTCTTGTATCAGTCAAAGACTAACTACACACATCACACAATCTAACTTTCCCGCTTTCAGCCTGTCAATTTTTACTTTCATTACTCCCTAGGTCTTTTATTCAAGGAGGCATTAAAGTGTTGATCTGTGCTTGTTATGCTATTCATGACTGTATAGACATCTATCCCCTGTTTAACTGTCCTTTTCCAGGCTGAACAGTTCTCTTTTTAAACTAGGGAGGAGCAGAAATTCAGCCAGTGTTCAATATGAGGGCACACAAGTAGAGGCATAACCTTCCTAGGAGATAGAAAAACCTACTTTTTTTCTGTTTGTCTAGACATGAATGCAATGAAGTTTTACTCCATTACGAGTGATCCTAAGCACTATTATAAAGAATAATATATATAGAATATATTTTTCACTATTCACAAAGAATATATAAAGAATATATATATATCAAAAATATAAAGAATAAACTTTACATTGGCTATGGTCTTACTATAAAATTAGGTAGATTCAGGCAGGAATTTAGTGGCCGGAATTTAGGCAGGAACTGGGCAAGAGGTTAGTGAGTTTATTCAAACCTATAACTTCAAAAAAGCAAAATTTCTACCACAGCTAGTTCAAAACAAAATCCAGAACCATTCCTAATTTGTTTACAATGTTTCAGCTATTAGCATTCAATAAATGCAAACTTGCTGAAAGCAGGAAATTGAATTTGCTAGGTTGAAAATTAATCACTAAAAATCATCAAACCAACTTCCTGCCTTATCATGAAAATGTCAGCTTTACACATGTCTGGGAAGTCTAGGACTTCCTTCAAGCAAGCAAACAAAATTGCTTATAAGAAAAACCTGTTTTCAGAGCAAGGGAAAAAAATCGTGTTAGCCCTAACTAGCACTAAAGACAAGACCATATGCTGTCCTTTATTTTAAACAGAGAATCAGATGAGAAATAGCACAACTGAAATATGTTAACATATGATCTTATACAGACAATATACAATGATTAAAAAAAGTTTTCCATATGAACTGTGGATCAAAATAAAGTATTCATCAGTACATCCCTGGTCATTCTTTACAGAAACCTTTCAGAATTTATTTTAATTTCAAAGAACCTATGTTTTTTTAGAGCTTCTTACTCATGACATTGCCAAACATTGAGATTTAGCAAGTGGCCTGCAGTCTAATAGTTAGAGTTAGAATCATCTTTTATCAGTCTAGGCAACTTGATAAAGAAAGATTTTTTTTTTCCAGCTATTATCTGGCTATTATTAAAAAAATAAAAGCAATGATGGTCCCCAGTTGCTGTCGGTAGCAATTCCTCTCTTCCTAGGCAAAGTAGTGGGAAGCGAGTAACAATCTCTCTCCATCTGCCACTTAGGTTCTGTTCAGTCTTTGAATTGTCGGGTCTTAGTAGTCTGACGGAAAATCTCTGTTTATGGTCTTACGATCTCCCCAACACCCAGATTCATTCTGCTTGCAGAGTTTTAGCTGGTGTCATCATGGTTTAGAGACTTGAGGTTCTTTTCCCTCAACTAACTCATGAGTACCAATGCTGAAAACAGCATCATACTTTGCCCTCATGTCAGGCCAAACAGTAATGGCCAAAGTTATTACTGAATTTTTAATGTGCTGTGGCTGCAAATAATGTCAACAGGTCTCACAGTAGACAGCTTTCAGTATCTGCATTATGGTTCTGCAGATGGAAGGTACTTGGGAGGCATCTTTCTTACAGGTCCTGTTTAAGAGTGGTATAAATATAGATTTCAGCAGGACATAAGCAGCTGCTTATGATTAATTGGAGCTAGGTGAAAAAGCTCCCTAACTCATGGTATTTGGATTCTGGCTCTGATTTCAGGCTACAGAACAAACTTATGGCCACACATCTTTAAACCTTGCTTATATTTGAGACATTTGTAAACAGAATATTGGCAGAGACTTATTTTAAGCAATCCAAAACTGTCATACTTGATACCATCAAAGTGAGATTATGGAGATATATTCAGGAGGATATATTCTCCTCACCAAGCTTCTCAGTACACATAGGCATCCTAGCTCTGGAGGAGTTTGGAAGCCTTCTTATCTCCCCTGTGCTCATGAGTTGCCAGACTGTCAATGCTTGCTTTTATTCAAATATATAAACTCAGTGTGATACTGGTTTGAAGATAAACTTCTTACCCATAAGGTCATAATCTGGGCATTTAAATTTTTTTTAAACTATTTATTTGTAATATGGTTGCTTGGTTTTCAGGTCAATGGCCATTTAAAACACTTTTGGTTTTATTTTAAATATATTTTATTTTACTTTCAGCAACAGCATCTGACTGGGACATGAGCTGTGTGATAAAACCATGCGATACATTTTTCAACTCACCAGAATCACCAGACAAACAAAAGGTCTCCAACACTTTTTAAAGAAACCTATTAGCTAAAAATATTTCAAAAGTCAAAGAATTATGAGCCAGGTTTGAAAGGGTATTTATTTACATTCCTTTAATACTCTTGAAGACTTCAACTAGAAATTTCAAATGGTCCTTAGACCCTTGCCCTCTTTAATTTTAAGGAGTTAACTGCCCAGTTTCTTGTGGATATCTCATTGAAGCACACATGCACAAAAACACACACAAACACGCACACGTTAAAATCCTGGAATTTTACCTAAAACCAACTCTTTCATTTTGTGATCTTCTAGAGAAAGCTATGTAACTTTGCAGATCTCTCCAGTTGTTCCACAGTCAGTGGAAAAGAAGACATCATACCACCTATAGACAACTTTGAGTGGTACTCACGAAAGAAATCAATATGAGCCAGTAATGCGGTTTAGCTGTGTTTCCAATCAATGAAAGGACAATCGCTTCAGCCTCTTTCTTTTATTTAAGGAAGGTGCTTGTAGTTCCTGGCTCCCACAGATTGAAATTAGATCTTCATTTTTTTCCTCCTTTTTCTTTGAAAAACAATCTCTGTTTTTAACATTCTGCCATCCTATGCTGTAGCCTATGCAGTCCATTCTTTTACATTTTCCCCAGGTGCTGAAAGAATACATATGGATAAGAAATGACCCATGCAATCCTATGTAGCTGAGCATACAGTTTCTGCGTAACTGCATCTTACTTTTGTCTTTGACAAGACAGTGCCAGTTATACTCTATGAGCTGAGCAGATTTTTAACAGTGTGTGAGGGAACAGCAGCATCTGGGAGAAAACTAATTGAATCTTGCAGGGTTCTTTTTGTTTGTTTTGGCTTAGCTTTGACTCTGCTGATGCTACTGAAACTCTGAAACTACCACATTTAGAGCTAGGAATTTAAATACTAAATTAGGGGATGGCAAAGAACATCAACAACAATAATTAAATAGCTGCTATGTGGGTAGATGATGTAAATGCAGTTGATGTAACTGAGCTAGAAGGAAGCAGGATACTCATGCAAGTGTATGGGTAATGCACTTATAAAAGAGAACTGTCCTTTTCTGCAGGACTCATGTCTTTTCTCATGCTACCTGACAAGATGCTTTAAAACTATGACTTTAGAAATGTTAATTCTGCAAATAGCTGTGCTACATTAGGAAAACTAAAGGAAAACAAAGGACACTTTGGCAGACCTCAGAGCACTCCAAATAATGGTTTGTCATATTGCTGTCAAATTTGAAGTAATCCATTATTAGCATATGTATAACAATACCTTTTTAAAGATTGTTTGGATTGCAGAAACTTTTTGTCCGAAGGCAACTCAAGTGGCCCTGGAAACCTGATATTACATTTCAAACAGGCTTTCCCTGATGTAGAGATGTAAGCCAGGTGAACACAAGCCTTTTCATTTATGATAAGAAAAAACCTGAAGGGACTAAAGCATTTATTTTATTAAATTATATAGGCAAAAGTATTTTCTTTTTTCCAAACTTCTGCACAGTTAAGATTTGAAATTATTCTGCCATGCCCTGATGATCCTCACTGAGACACTTTCAAAGGGGAAAGAGAGGAAAAGGTTCATGATGAAAAAAGTGTTTTTATTTAAAACAAAACATACTACCTAACAAAAAAGAAAAATACCTTTCCCAAGCCCTCAAAGCTGAAATGATACATGTTGTTTTCCATGGAAACTTTGCTGAATACATTAGGATGAATTGCTGGGAGGTTATAGAGAAAGAAGTAAGAGAAAGAAAATGTTTTTTTTTTTATTCTCTCTTTGAAAAGCAGAAAGAATGTGGAAACAATCAGAAGTAGGACATCAAAATCTTCACCTATTACTGATTATTACTCAGCAATGTTTATAAAGGAATTTCTGTATGAAGAAACTGTAATTTACTGCACAGAATTTCTTTCTCTTGCTATTGAACTCAGCATTCTCAAAAAGGAAACACATTTCTTTCTTACAAAAATGTTATTACAAAAAGAATTCATATTGCTGCCTCAGTAAACAAGCTGAAAATGGAGTTTGAAATTGCTTATTCTTCTGCATTGTCTAAAGAATCATAAAAGTAACAAGAAAAGATATGCTCTTTTTAGTTGTGCTTAAATGCCACTAAACTGGTAGCATATACTTATTTCTATAGACCAAAGTCATCTTTGTTAATATGGCCATGAAAATCTTTATAACTCATTTAAAAAGAATTTTGACTGGAGAAATATTAATAGATAAAAAAGGTAGGACTTATCACCAAAAGAAAAGAAGGTGTTCATGGAAAATAAAACCAATATGAAATTTGATCTTTCTCATTATAAAGGAAAATATATGTCAGGAATCACTGCTTACTGACCAATCCCTCACTTCACATTGTATCAAACCATGCAAACTGGAGATGCAGCAAAGAGATAATGTATGTATGTATTCCCGGGTTCAAGATAAAGACATGTGTGACCCAAGGCAAAACAAATTCTAGCTAGAAACAAGTTAAAATAAGCAGGTATTAAATAATGTATGGAACTCCAAAATAGTAATAGCTCCTCTTTTAAAATGAAAAAATGATATGCATATTAAAAACTGTACATAAAAATATATATTAGAAATGCTCTAACCTTTGATCAATACAGAATTGAAAGGAGTGATTACAATGAAATACAATAGGCTACCTTTTAAATACTTACAAATTTCTGAATATGAAGGCCAAAATCCGATTTAAACACTGATGAACCTCCTATAGTTAGGTTAATTCCTGGCATCAAATCAGTGAAGTGGCCCCACTATATGCCAGAGGCTAAGTTTGGACCTGGCTCCTTAATCCTAAGCAAAATACCGAAAATCATAATGAAAACTGAAACACACTCATCTGAAAAGCAACATGTTAAACTGAGAGCTCTTCAGCTAAAATGGCTATGTAATTTCAAGACCCTTTTCATGTATTGTGGAATTTTAGACAGAATCTTGTTACACTATAAAGCATTATATTTCAAGTTATTGATTAATTGTATACTATTTTAATGAAATATGCAATATGATTGCTTAGAATCTGAAAATTAAGTTACTTAGGTCTCAGGATAAGTAGTGGTTTCTTTTGTAAATTAAGCTGTGATGAACTGTATTACAATTCAGAAACCTTTATCTGCAAAATAAGTTTATCTCCATTTTTTCAGCATTACCCAAACATAGATAAATAGATAGAGTATTTCAAACACTAGATGAAAGTTATTTGTGATGAAACTAGCATTTTTAGCTAGATGAAATTTGATAGTAAGATAACCATAAACATGAAGAAGCATGCTGAATTTGAATAACATACTGGGTCATTTCTGCAAACTAGAGACAAGTTTTGAGAGAAGCTTAGCATCAGAATTAAGCCTGTAAATGGCCTTAGGAAAAGTGAATTAATCTTAGCTAAGTAATATGAAGCCAGTATTGGCAGTAATTATGATTTTAAACCAAACCACCTTCCAAAGCCTCATTCTCTCAGTCAATTCCTTTTTCTTTAATTAGATATAAACAGATGAAGCCCAAAGGATTTTAGCAAGAAGATAAATGTAAACTAATCAAATCTGAAATAACATATGAGCTGTTCTTTGCCACTTGTTTATTTGAGCATCTGGTCTCAGCTACTGTTACATTGTTAGTGAACAGTGACAGAAGCAAATTCAAAGCACTGACATAAACCATAGCTAGTTTGGCAATTTTGTTTGTGTCTAACTATATTTAAAGAACAAGACAACCTTCATTGCATGAACTAACCAGGCTAGAGAGAGACTGGGCAATAGTCATTAGCATTTATAATACTTTTGCAATAACAAACTTAAAATCCTCCTGTGCTTTCTTCCTAGGAACACTGATACATATCTTTCAAAGCCTAAGAGCAGGAATCTATTTTTGGAAAATATTCACCTTTATGGGTTTTGGTTTTAAGCCTCAAATAAATATAAGCAGAAAGCAAGAGCTTCCTGGCAAAAAGGTGAAAGACCTTTCAGACAACAAAATATTTGTAAGCAATCCAGAGACTGTATAAAGGCCATTTGCTCCTAGATTTCATGATGTCTAAAACAGACGACCCTTTCAAATAAAGCATTTAGTCCAGTAATGGCGGCTATTAGAATAATATACATAGCAAAGCTTTCTTAGTGAGATATCTGTAACACTCAACTGTAGAGGAGAGAAAAATGAAATACCTAATTCAGCTTGAAGTCAGTTGTTTAAAAATTATGATAAAATTCTAAATTAATAAAGTTTAAACTAAAAAATGATAGCCTCTACCTGTAAGTCCATCTGGACTACTGAGCAAAATTCTTATCTAGGTGTACAAATTATGCACTGAAAAGACCTAGCACTTTTTACTTCTATAAATTTGCTTCAAAGAAAAGCAAAGAATATCCTTCTTTCCCCCCCCCTTCCTTACACAAGAGATGGCTGTCTAGATTCAGACTCCTCTGTTTAATATTAGAATATGCAAGTATATTGATGAAAACTCCCCTGCCTTCATTTCAAGCTGATTAGACATGACAACAGTTTCAATCTCAAAGCCATATAGCAACATTAATATACAGTGATGTCTAAACTGATGAGTCCTTCTGAAAAGAGGTGATCTCTTGCCTCCTGCTGGTTAGCATATGTTTATTGATCCAACAAATGAAAAAAAAGTCCTTAACCTCTGGAGCTTAGATTCATGATTTCTGTTTTAAAGAAAAACATGCTCTGCCTACCTGATTAAAAAGGAAAGTATGAAGGACTTCATAATTTCTCCATTTTAACCTGTGTAGTGTGGGAGGGACAGCAAGAAAATAAAGAATAAGGAACCTTACTACATCCTATAGCTCAGTGATACCTCTGAAAAGCAGGGAGTCTCTGACTCTGATCTTTTTCTTCCCATTGGACACTCTTCATATACTTGCCATTGCACACTCTTCATATACTTTCCATTACAATGTTACTGTACAAAATACTTCCTTTTAGGAACACAACTTGAGAGCCCTGCAAGCTTCTTTGACCAGTGGTCTAACCTGGATCTGGTCAGCTCCTACCATGACAGTTTAGGTACATTATGTTTTGGCACTTCTGAAGTCAATTATAATAACCGCACTCAGGGACATTCTCCTTACCTTATCCCTGCTCCAATACCATTAGAAAATTTCAGTGATCACTCCTTAATATCCACACAAGTCTTCAGGTCTACATGGGGTACATTTTCAGTCTTCCTGATTCCACACAACTGTGCAGTTTCTTGTTCTGGTCCCAGGCAGTATAATTAGATCCTGGCAGCTGCAAAGCATGAGCTGTCACTCCACTGTGACAGTATCCAGTCCAAGTGCTATCTGTCCTACGAAATACAAAAGTTCTTCCTTTTGATTTTTTTTCACTGAGAGTGCAAGCAAGATATCATAAGTATGAGATTATCCCAAAGTGGTCTGAACCTCAAAATTATACTTTTGCTCTGATTACACATTTTTATTTTAACTGGAATTGGGGTTTTGACCTGTAACCAAACCACCTTGCCAGGAATAGGGTCCCATTGATTAAAAAATGACATGACTGAATCAGTTAAGCTGGTTAGAGTTTATTTTAAAATTAGACTGGATGGTCTATTTTAGGTTAGAACTAGAAGGGAGGTGTTAAAATTAGTAAATTAGGAATAAATAGAAATTAGAAAAAATATATACTAACATCTTTTATGCATGAAGTGAAATGGATTTGCCAGAGAGGCAGTGGAATTGAACAGTGCACAGTTATTTCAGTAAAAATAATATAACCACGGTATATTTCATTAGGTAAGTTAAATATACACTAGTCAAGTTTTGGCTTGGAAACTGCTCTGTTGGAACTATGTACAGATTTTTTTTAGATTACTCCAAGACTTAATATGTTTTTGTGGTTTCTTCTATACCTTAAGGGTACTTTTTGCTCCATTTGACAGGGGGGAGAGAGGCAAGAAGTGTAAAAATAAAGCTTAAAAGTTAAAATATAGAGGACAGCACCAAAGAGCACAAGTTATTAAAAATGCACTGCTTGCTTCTGGTCTTCTAGAATGGTGCAACTCTGAGCCACTTAAACCAGCTTATCATTTGAATTTAGTACATGATAAAGCGTATTTTCTTCTATGCTCTTGTGGAGGGTTGACCCTGGATGGATGCCAGGTGCCCATCAAGTTGCTCTGTCTCTCTCCTCCTCAGCAGGACAGCAGGGAGACAAAATATAACGAAAGGCTCATGGATCAAGATAAGGACAGGGAGATCACTCACCAATTACCATCATGGGCAAAACAGACTCGACTCTGGGAAAATAATTTCATTTATTACCAGTCAAATCAGAATAGGGTAATGAGAAATAAAACCAAATCTTAAAACACCTTCCCCCCACCCCTCTCTTCCTGAGCTCAACTTCACTCACGAATTCTCCACCTCCTGCCATCTGAGCGGTGCAGGGGGACGAAGAATGGGGGTTGCGGTCAGTTCATCACACATTATCTCTGCTGCTCCTTCCTCCTCAGAAGGAGGACTCCTCACACTCTTCCCCTGCTCCAGCGTGGGGTCCCTCCTATGGGATACAGTCCTCCAGGAACTTCTCCAATGTGGGTCCTTCCCACGGGCTGCAATTCTTCACAAACTACTCCAACATGGGTCCTTTCCATGGGGTGCAGTCCTCCAGGAACAGACTGCTTCAGCATGGGTCTCCCACAGGGTCACAAGTCCTGCCAGCAACCCTGCTCCAGCGTGGGCTCCTTTGTCTCCACGGGTCCACAGGTCCTGCCAGGAGCCTACTCCAGCATGGGCTTCCCATGGGGTCAAGCCTTCTTTGGGCATACCCCTGCTACAGTGTGGGGTCCTCCACAGGCTGCAGGTGGATCTCTGCTCCACCATTAACCTCCATGGGCTTCAAGGGGACAGTCTACCTCACCATGGTCTTCACCAGGGGCTGCAGGGGAATCTCTGCTCTGGCGCCTGGGGCACCTCCTCCCCCTCCTTCTTCACTGACCTTGGTATCTGCAGAGTTGTTCCTCTCACATATTCTTACTCCTCAAAATGGCTGCAGTTGCACAGAAGGTTTTTTTTCCCTTCTTAAATATGCTGTCACACCTCGGCCAGTGGCAGGTCCATCTTGGAGCTGGCTGGCATTGGCCCTGTTGGACACAGGGGAAGCTTCTAGCAGCTTCTCACAGAAGCCACCCCTGTAGCCCCCCCACTACCAAACCCTTGCCATGCAACCCAATATATGTCTATACCCTCTTTTCTCACACTGAACACTCAAAATATCATATTTTTTTTACAAAGGAGGTGGAATGCTCTCAGAATTACAGTTTAAGTCTTCCTGTTTTCCAAATGGCAATATCAACCAAGTTTATTATGGTAAAATTAAAACTAACAAAGTTGTATTTAAAGCAGTCTGGATACATTAATTTATTCCTCAAGTAGATTCTTGAATAAAAATGAATATTTTTACAGAAAACATTCTCTCACTTTCTACTGGAACAGTCAGTCTGGAAGATTAAACCATTAATTTATTTGTGAAATATCTGCAACTTAAAACTTAATATCTCATTTTTCACAAAAGTTCCATACTTGTTATTGAATAAATGATTATTAGAATAAGTGATTTGACTGACTAATGGTAAATTACTTTGAAATATTTTTCAATTACCAGGTCAAACATTCACTGCAAATAATATAACTTCCTTTCCCATATAATCTGTTTATAGATTGTTTGATTATTGCTGATTTTGTGTTAACTACATATATTGCCATGCATAAGCTGCTCACTGCTAAAGGCAGTGCAATTTATTTCCCTAGATATTGAGATCAAAGCAAAGATTTAATTATCTTCTCTTCTAGTTATACACTACAGTCCATGTTGTACTGAGATGCCCTCTTTTACAACTGTCACTACTTCAACATCTTCACTTTCCAAAACAACTTGTCAGAAAGGTTGCCCCTTTCTCTGTCTTGTGATGCCAGTGGTGGCATAGCTAGGCACAGTGTATTACATAAGCATGTGAACAGTATGACCACAAAAGACACAAAGGTGGGTGTAGTCGCACATACAAGTCATGAAAGTGATAGAAAAACAAAGAACAAGATAAGCTCAGGGAAGAGCAATATGTTTGTCGTGGTTTAACCCCAGTCAGCAACTAAGCACCACGCAGCCGCTCGCTCACTCCCCCCACGGTGGGATGGGGGAGAGAATCGGAGGAGTAAAAGTGAGAAAACTCATGGGTTGAGATAAAGACAGTTTAATAGGGAAAGCAAAAGCCACGCGCACAAGCAAAGCAAAGCAAGGAATTCATTCACTACTTCCCATCGGCAGGCAGGTGTTCAGCCATCCCCAGGAAAGCAGGGCTCCATCACGCGTAACGGTTACTTGGGAAGCCAAACGCCATCATGCCAAATGTCCCCCACTTCCTTCTTCTTCCCCCGGCTTATATACTGAGCATGATGTCATATGGTATGGAATAGCCCTTTGGCCAGCCTGGGTCAGCTGTCCTGGCTCTGCTCCCTCCCAGCTTCTTGTGCACCTGGCAGAGCATGGGAAGCTGAAAAGTCCTTGACCAGTGTAAACTCTACTCAGCAAGAACCAAAACATCACTGTGTTATCGACATTATTCTCATCCTAAATCCAAAACACAGCACTCTACTAGCTACTAAGAAGAAAATTAACTTTATCCCAGCTGAAACCAGGACAATGTTGAAAGTTGATAATGTTGGTAGGGGAGAATTTTAAAATATGTTAAACCCCAAGGAAGTGGACTGATGATAAGGACGTGATGGGATAAAGCTGATTTGTAGTCCAGCTTGTTCTTTCCTTTGAATGTGAGATGTGAGGTATATCAAATTCCTGGCCAAAGTGTTTAGCTGAGCAGTGATGAGTCAGCTAAATAGGTGGAGATTTAGATTATATTATTTTGAGATTAGTAGACAAAGTGTGGTTTGCTTATATTTCTTTCACCAATATTTTTATAAACTTTTGTAACTGTTATTAGGAAATCTATTTGTGTAATTTAGTGAATGATTTTGTAAGAATTTTAATGCAACTTGCATTGAGGATACTTTGGCTGGGAAACATCAAAGCACACTATTCGAGAAAATGATGACAAGCTTAAAATAAGAGTAAAAGCACACTCTGATAGTGCCCAGCACCCCATTACATGTTAAGGGCTGTGCATAAAAAAGTTCATTAAACATAAGTAAATATTACATGCAAGTGATTGCACACGCTTCTTTAAGATAGAAAACAGTTAGTGTCCTTACTATCCCCATTGATGAAGAATTGCATGTATGCAAAGTACCATGGTTAAAAAATAATTAATCTGTAATGATAAAATTTATTACATTAATTTAGTTAATAATTGAGAAATCTCTTCTCTCCTTTTCCTACCTTTATTGCATTCCATATTCACCCTCACTAGCACCACTTCCCTTTCATTCTTGGAACAGATGCAGAGTTGAGTTGCAAAGAGTACTACAAAATGCATTAAACCCAATTCCTGTTAATTTATGAAGAAACATAGTCCTTCTTAACTATGATTATTTGCTATTTGAGAAGCTTTGATGTGACATTTTGTCACCTCTTAAATATCTCCAAACAGCAGTTTGATTATCTTGAAAATACTAAACTAAGGAAGTAAGTAACCTTTTATTCAGAAATTATGGCTGAATTTTGATCATTATAGTTCAAAATGTTGCTTTACATTATAAGTCAAGATAAATATCAGAGCAACTGTAACATTAGATGCGACATAAAATTTCAGCTTACTTTACAAAGATGCTTACCATATGACTGCATATTTGAATGGCATGTTTATACAAGATTTATTGTTGGTTTGTGGGTAGCTCAGGCAATATGGTAATTTTAAGCTATAGCTAGCCAGGATATGTATATGCTGACAATGTATGCACAGGCTGACAATATATGTACAGGCATGTACAGAGAGAAAGAGACAAACAGAGAGAGAAAGAAGGAGGGTGTGTATGCTAGGCTGAAACAATCTGGATGGGAAAAAGCATTGGAAAAACAGTAATGGAAAAAATATATCATCCCCCCAGCAGGTTGTCTATTTTTGCTAATGTGGTATTTTCATAATACTGTATTTAGTGAGTCCTTAATGAGGTCAATGAAGTTACCTTGACAAGGCACCACCATTAAATGAGATGAGAATTAGTCTTTTCCAAAATGTGGTAAGAAAGGCTCTATTTCTCATAGGTATTTGAAAACATAACATACTAATTAATTAAGAACTAGATTCCAGTTCTCTAATACTGGTACTAAGTATTTCGATATGTTTGGCAAAGTGCTCAGTGCAAGGATTCTTAAATGATAATAATATCGAAATATCACTAAACGTCCAGATTTAATTTACTAATCAGTAGCACCTCTTCTCTGTTAAAAGTCTTTAAGTCTTATGTCAGGGAAAAAGGAGAAGCAAGGTTAACATGATAATGAAGGACCCTGAAGGCACACAGTTTAGTGGTCCATCAAACTTGCAGTATACCTCAACTTAAATTTGCTAATGGTGTGAAAACAAAATAATTAAATGTTCTATTCTCCAGCTAATTTGCTTCTTTGTGTGATTGATAGCCTTTTAAAACAAGCAAATTGCATCATTTGCACTGGGAAAAAAAGTATTTCAAGAGTATTTAGGTACAGGTTGAAGTATCTTCCAGGTTCTCTCTTAGCAGAGGTCATCTGACTGTGGACTTGACAGGTCCATTTATGATCTGCTTCTACTGCCTGAATGAAAGTAGAAAACAGAAGGTCGGTTAGGGTCATGTCTGAGCTTGATGGATCAACTCCTCCCATCCTCACCTCCCCCTAAACTGACACAGTTGAATTCCTGATGAGGCGGCTCATTCTCTCTCCATGGTTGCTCAGGGAATCAGGTACTCAAGTTTAACTCATTGTGACAGGCTGTGTGCCATGTGTCCTTGTGATGTTTACATCTTCATAATTGTACTGCACTAATGTTGAGCAGCCAAGAGTGAAAAGCAAATTATTCAGAAAAGTTTCAAGGTTAAGAGTCTCCTGAATTATCACCTGCTCCCCCCAACACTTTAATTCGAGACCTCCTCTCCCTAAGAAAAAGAAAATAACAGGACTGTATTGTAATTTGACTGTCAGAGAATATCTTATTAGACCTTGTTCCTAATACACACAATATGCCAGAACTCTTATTTCTGTTCATTCTTTTTTAATTTATCCCATTATCCTGTGTAAGCAGAATGAAATCTATTAAAACAGGTTTCTTCCTTTCTTCTTTAACACAGGAATTTCTACCATGCAACAGTAAGCTGTATCTAGACAGCTGTGTTATGCTCTCCTAATTCTTTCACACAACATGTTTGTTATATCTTTTGCTTTCTTCATGTTGGTTCTTCTAGGCAATATTTCACATCCCCTTTCAAGACTTTCTTTTACCCAGTGATGGTTTAACAGAAAAAAATGCGTGAATGTCTAGGGAGTGCAGATACAAATTCTACACATACACACCATTCCCAGATAATGTCCTAATTCCTGGGGTAGAACGAAGTCTTCCTTTCTTCTGTGTGGTCTCATGACTCTTGAATATCTGACTTTACAGTGGCTGCATTTTTTTAAAGGGGTTCATCATATTGTCTTGATCTGTTAATGGTTAATACCCTAGCCCTAAAGATTTCTCTCAGACAGAGCTATGTCTAGAACCTGCGTTTTTAACTTCCTGGAGTTTCTAACTCCCAAACTTCATGCAAAAAATGTATGTCATCATCATGACATCATCAGATGAAGTTTCATCTAGGCCCAGCTTTTTATACCATACGGGGTTTCTTCACAGGATTTAAGGAGAATTTAGGTGACTATTCAGCTAGACAGGTTTACAGTCCACAGTAGGGGAAGACTTTCACTCATCTATTCAGAATAAGCATTTTTGTACATGGATGGGCAACTGAAGAACCCAAATTAAATAAAGACGCACCAGTTGAATAGAGACATCTATAGATATAGGCAGATAGATATAGATGGAGACATTGTCTTGGTCTTAAACTAACTTCAGATGTCTAAGTCCCAGTTTAGATGATTATATACTGATGATTATATACTGAAATAATCAATGGCATGGAAAGAAACTGGTAGTCAGTTCTAGTCAGAAAAGCAAAAGGTTGCCAGAATAATGAAGGTGTAGATGGCAGAAGAGGTGGGAACATGCAGACTATTCTAGTTGAGCAGATGAAACTGTGAGAAGTGTGGTAGAGGAAAACTTTCTTAGCAAGGACAGTATAGAGCTTGACACTGAAAAGACAAAATAGTGAGAACACATAACCCATATCTCCAGATTAAGGCTTTCAATAAACATGCTATGACTGCTGCAGCCTCCTCTAGAGCACTAATGTTTCCATTGCTGGTTATATAATATCCTAATGATTAGAACAGCTTCTTCTCCTCTGTTCCATTTGCTGACTGTAAGAGAGAGGAAATACAATTCCTTTCTTTGTTTGAAGATGTCACTAATTTCAGGGTGGCTGCTTTAGCCACTAAATTAGTAAATACCATATCTAGACTGGGTAGATTATACAGATCATTTGTGCAGGGCTCAGATGGATTGGTGTGAGAATGCTTACCATGCTGAGCTATCCCTGAGGCAATAGAAAAGCCCCTAATTTCTTGATACCAAGAGAAATAATTTTAAACAGTCACCATGCTGTAAAGCACTGTGAAAATTCAAGTGAGCATGCCACAAATAAACACTTGGTTTATGTACAGGAAAAACTTAGGTGTATCCAGAGTTTGCATCAGATTAAAAAGTTTTGGAAATCTTAAGTTTGGACTTAGGTATTTAAAGCAGCACTGAGGCTGTACTTTGGCATCCACATACTTCATTAGATTTAGCTTAAGGCAGCTATCATATTTACCAGAATTTGGATCCCTTTCATTTTCCAACATACTAATCATTGGTCAGCCCACAATAATAAAGGACTACTAATCCTACTTTCAGAATTAGGAGCCAGGAGATAATTAAAAATTATATCCAGAAAGAGGGGGAAGAGGCTAGTCTTATTTTTGTTGGAAAAAGGAAACTTTGTTGTGACTGAAAAGAACATTTCTGAACTCTCAGAGAAGACTGAAGAGATTAACCTCAATAAAACTAGGACTCAAATTTAGGACATGGTAGAGAACTTGTCTAAATAGTATGAAAATGAGTAGCTGAAATAGAAATGTGAGCAAAAGAAAACATTGAAAGGGAGTCTTTTGTGCATTAATCTATGTATTGATAGTGTAAGTTGAAACACCTGCTGTTAAGCAGTTTTGAACCATCACATACAGGCTTCTCCAGCAGAACAAAGGAACTCTGTGGAATGTTTGATGAGGAGAGGCTGGCCCTGACCACGTCTCAGACAGGAGAACTCAGAACTGATCTATCAGGAGGGATGTACAGCATGCCAGATTTTTTAGTAAGATGCATCATGTAGACAGTGATTTGCATTGGCTGCTTGCCATTAGTATAGAATTATACTTCTATCCACTGGTAGTAAAATTCCATGTGTAAAGCTTATGTGTGTATGTATTTATTTTTGTGTGTGTCTCTAAGAGGGAGAAAAACTGGGGGAGAAAGTGCATATGTGCATATGAACAAGTAGGTAAACTAAGCTATGATTAGCATTAGGCTTGGCAGGACTATGATTTGGCAAGTGTAAGCTAAAACACTGAAGATAATGTATTAATATCAGAAAAAAAAATTATCAGCTTTGGGGCAATATAGCTGCAGTGAGTTTAGTACACTTTAAAGGCATTCTGATTTACCACCTATAGATTGCTGCCATCAATACTTTCTAAGTCCTTACTCAGATTTAGACAAAATGCCCAGTAACATGTTATCATCCTAATGTCACTTTACATATGTAAAAGTGTAATAAATGAATAAATATATTCACATTTTCATTAATGGTCTGGTAGAGAAATGTAAGAGCTGCAGTAGTCAAATAATTAAATACTATATCCTACTGTAAAGGGTCAGATTCATCTTTCCACACTGAGGAATCTTACTGAAATGCTCACTGTGAGATAACAACAGTACGAGAACCTCATTTTTAATTATATTTTCTGGAATCTAAACATTTCTCTCATTGAAAAAGAGGTATCATTTATGAAAGAACCCAGTGGAGTATGACTTGCAATGCTAAGAATTTCCTTATGGGCTATTAAGACTTCAATTTGCAAGAACAATTGCAAGAACAAATGTTCAGCACTACAATGACAAACTTTTAGATTTCGTAATGGATAGTGGAATTCCTAACCCCAGGTTATCCACTTTGTATTTAGAAAGTCTTACATGGCTTTCAAACTCAAGAGCAACTCAGAATGGCTGCAATCCAGAGGTGCTAAACTGGTGTTGGACACAGTGGAAAGAGATAAATTGCACATAGTCATTGATCTGACTGCAGGGTCTGTGCTTTCTGTACATGCACAAACATGGTTAGGTATTGACTGACAACATGCCGAGCAGATCGAAACACGTTTTGTGAGAAATGCTGAGGAAATTGTAGGAAGTATTGTGGGATCATCCCCAAAGGGAATGATCACCTAGCAGCGGGTAAGAAATGCCTTTCACATTTAGGATTCACAGTGAGGAACATATCACAGAGTTAGCAACCTGTGTGAGGTTATTTCTTTCTCAAAATATCAAAGGGTCCTGGCAGCCTTTTACCAAGCATTTCAGTGGCCAGTACAGTCATCTGGAACACAGGAAATTAGTCTGTTTCCTCTTTGCAGATCTGCAGGACAGATTTGTGCTCTCCCATCACTCAGGAAAAAGTTTTCACAGCAGGACTATCAAAATACTCTCAGGCAGGTCTCTGTCAGTTGGTCCCACTGAAGCTGCTTTACTTTCTGTAGCTGACTGAATGATCACCAGAGAAAGGATTTGAGCCTGACTCTCACACGTGAATGCCTTTTCTGCCAAGCTATGCAGTTGGTCTTTCTTTTCTACTGCTGCCTATTGAATACTTAAAAAATTTGTGCAAAGCAGAATTGTTTCACCAGGGAAGAAACAGAGAAAGACACCTATGCCAGGATTCCAGCTGCTCAATTATTCAAGAACTTTCTTGAAAAAAATGGAAGAGCCCAGATGAAATCCTTCCTTCATATCGTATATGGAGAAGCTAGAATTTTGATCTCATATGAGGAAAACAAGCTGGGCAAAACAAACTGTTCTTCACCCATCATCAGGTGTTCTTTCAGTATGTCTACTAGCTTGGCTATAGCAGGGAAATACTTGCTTTGCAAATTCTGCTAGGACGTGATGTAATGCAGCTCTTAGGTGTTACACAGTTCAGCAGAAATGCAGGTTCTGAGGGAAGTAACCGCTTTCGAGATTTTGATGTATTGGGCATTTTGGCTTTTAAAAAGGTAGTTTGGTGCCTAAGTTCCCTTTGAGAGTCTAGCCCAAGCATTGTATTTTGCTCTATTTCAGCATAACCTTTTCCTATGCTTTCAATGATTGCTGTGAAGAAGTTTGTGCATTTTGTGAGTTTTCCTGAAGGGAAGTAGCTTTCTTTGAGGAATAAAGACGATAAATTTCATGCGACCCTGTTACCTGCAGTGTCCTGCCACTTCAGTTTCTGCTGAGCAATCTGGCACATTTGCAGTTTATACTAGCTAGTGCCACAATATTCACTGACAGGCTACGAACACTAATGGATTTCTCTCTCCCTTATGCAATGAAATTAAATAGCATCTCCAACTCCACCTGGAAAGCTGACAATACCATCTACATAAGAAAACAGGCCAGGCAACAACATCGAGGTGCCAAATGTTGGCAAAGTTTAGTCATACATTAATGATTTCTCTGTAGGATGCCTGGGGGCTGCCAGGAGAATTCTCTGAGCAGGGCATAGCAGTCATCTTCACTTGATTAATGCCCCATTGTGGACAAGGAATAAAAGATCTAATAGATAAAGTACCCCTAACTTCTCATGAGCAACATAAATTGGCTAAAACACAACACAGATTACCACTGCACAGCCTGAGGTATCACAGCCCCTATGTGAGCAAAGTGCTGTGCAGTGCTTAATGACACACCTTAGAGCTATACAGATAGCTGGCCCAGTTAGGCATTCCTCTGTCTGTGTAGTGGCCTGATAATCTTCACAATCACATCTGCTGAGCTGATTTTGTACATGCGTTAGTTTCTGTTCAACAAGGCCAACAGGCAAAAGTATTGATCTCCCAAATGCATTCTTTCTTAAGGGAATGCTGCAGAGACTTTTTAGAATCATAAGCTTGTCAAAGACAGGCTCATCACACTGCTAGAATGGCAGATGCTGTGCCAAAAGCATGATGGGTAGTTGTTAACTTCTAAGATTCTCTTAGAGTGTCTTTTCCACCTTAAACAAGGAAAAGAGAGTACTACAGGAAAAAAAGGTTGGCAAAAGCAACATGAACTTCTGGAAATAAATGATGAAAAACTTCATTGTCATTTGATAATGTTTTTTTCCTCGGCCAATGGCTATAGGAATAATCAGCTGACCTGAATTTAAAAACCAGCTACTGCCCAAAGAGGGAAGAAATTAACATTGCAAAAAAAGAATTATCCCTAAATATATACAAGTTTGGAAATTTCTCTCTTCTGTTTAAGGGCCTGCTTCTTAGACTTGTCAGACAGACATATTTTACTTGTGTCATATCTCCAGAAAGAGGACACACTTACAAATGTTCATATTATTCTGTAGGTAACTACAGAATATATTTGTTGTGTGTGCTGTGTATTTGAATGTCTAAATATGTCATGGTGAAGCAGAATCAGGCATCAGGCCTGATAGATACATTCTGGTGGCCACATCAGAATAAAGGGCTGCATAACGGAATATGTGGGTGTTAGCAAGAAATCTGCCAGCTGGTAGGAGAAGGTGGTGCTACTTCAACCTCCAACCTTTTAATATCACTCTGTTATTTCAAAGATGACTAAAAATATTACTTTTTGCCTTTTGGTAGGTTTTTTTGATAAATTGAGAATTGAGAAGTTTACTGTTGCTCTTATGTACTGAAGAAATATTGTATCTTATGCCTCCCTAATTTTGTTTTGTCTGTAAATAATCCAATATATGTCAGCTAAAATCTTTCTTTAACCTTTCTCACTTCTTGTCTATTTCTTTTTCTGCTGCCTTGAGCACTCTCTGTACCCCAGCAACAGGCCCTTGGTTTGTGATACAGAGAGTGAAATTCTGAAGTTGATGAAAAACTCCCATTGAGTTCCACAGTGTTATAGTGAGAACTTCACATATATCCTTTCAACAATTGTTTTATATAGAGTTTCAATTTGTTCCTCTTGAATTTAAAAACACTGACAGACTTTGTCCATATTGCTTTGCTGCTTCTTTATGCCTTCTCTCTTCACTTAATTTTCATGCTATCTGAAAGCTGCCTTCCTGTGTCTTTCTGCCTCATTGTCTTACCATTCCATTGTAATTCTCAACTGAAAATACATAGTTTCTCTGCTGCCTAGCAGGGCCTGATTCTAATCTGCAAGTAATGCTGTATCAGTGTAAAGCATATTAATTTCAGTAGTGTTAGTTTCAGTTTACACCATTGAAAGAGGGATGTGACTGTGGACATAATTTCTCTCTTTCCATTATTATTATTATTATTATTATTATTATTATTATTATTATTATTATCATCATCATCATCATCATCATCATCATCATCATCATCTTACTCTGGAAGAGTATTATCTACCTCCGTAAAGCCTTTGGAATGCAATTTGTATGAACCACACTATACATAATAAAGTTGAATTGTTATGTTTTGACTTGCTTTAAAGATAATGCACTAGATTTTCATCCCAGCCTTAACTAGATCTCTCGCTTTGTATTGATTTGTTTAGACAGTCAAGTGTGAAGGATGTGGGAGATGCCTGTAATAGTTTATTAATATTATATGGTCTATTTGTTTGCCTGATTATTATAGTTGTGTTTTTCCTGCAGATTACAAGGTGGTTAATTCAAGCAGAGAGTCCGTTCAGAGCATGGGCAGTAGAGTTTATTTCCAAACTTAAAGAGGCAGTGCAGGTACTACAAAGCAAGAGATTTAGCTGTAACTACTCCACATTTAGTAATCTGGTTTATAAATTGAACACCTGTTATAGACAGGAAACACAAACTAGGAAATCTCAAAAGAAGAGCAGCTGAAGGATAAAAGGTAGATAAGCAGACGCTTAAGGAACAAACTGAACAGTAATCTGTGTGGTCCTTGGAGAAGTCGGGGCTTTGTACATATTCATGTAGATTTTATACTAAATTATAAAGAACACCCCTTCCTTTTTATTTTTTACTGTTTTGCTAACAGTGAACTCAAACAATACCTTATTACAAAAATTCAGTTTAACACATTTACTAGCACTCTTTGTGAACACATAACTAAGGTACTAAGCAATGGCTACTATTGCCCCTGTTCATCCTTCCCTACATTCTTAGGTTCATCCATTCCTTTCAGCTACTAGAGAAAGGTTTGGGTTCTTTTTTCCACAGCGTTATTCTCTTTGTTCCTCTCCCTCTCTTGTAATGAAGTGTAATGCTTATTAGATCTTAGCTCCTGGAAAAAAAGTTCTGTATGACTATGAATCCCGTACAATTTATTAAATTCTCCTGTGTACCACTGTATCACTGGGACCAGGTGAAAGCAAGAGTCTTACTTCAGAGTGGAGGAAGTAGCAGACTACAATCAGAGAGCATGGGGGGTGACAGACTGAAAGCAGCTTTGATTTGTAGGTCTGCAAAAGGTAATTAGGAATGTTTGAAGCATTTATTATCAGTATTATCCATTATTAATGTCCGTTAATCCATTATTAGTGAATCATTCATGAGCTGATTTGGAAGGTTTTTTTCTATTATCTTTGACATTCAGAGGTACTCACTGACAGATATGAAAGAATAATTTTCGCTGGAGCTTATTTGTAAACTGCTGGCTTTGCGTATTCATTGTTTGGGATTTGCATGCAACAGATCACCTAAACATAATGGTGTTGTTTCTGCACCCTGACTAGATGTATACAAATTTATAAGCAGAAGACTAACCAAGGCTATATAATGAGATTTTCATACCAGGCTAAAGCAAGCTAAAATTCAAGAAACTTTCAATACATTATCCATGAATACAAGACAGATATCCAGTTACTCATAAAGGAATAAAAAGAAACCTACATAGGTCCACAGTCAGAATCACAGAATCATAGAATCATTTAGATTGGAAAATACCATTAAGATCATCAAGTCCAACCGTTAACCTAACACTGCCAAGTCCACCACTAAACCATGTTCCTAAGCATTACACCTACAGGTCTTTTAAATACCTCCAGGGATGGGGACTCAAACACTTCCTTGGGCAGCCTGTTCCAGTGCCTCACTACCCTTTCAGTGAAGAAGTTTTTCCTTATATCCAACCTAAATCTGCCCCAGCACAAATTGAAGACCATTTCCTCTTGTCCTATTGCTTGTTACTTGGCAGAAGAGACTGACACCCACCTCACTACAGCCTCCTTTCAGGTAGTTGTAGAGAGCAATAAGGTCTCCCCTCAGCCTCCTCTTCTCCAGGCTAAACAACCCCAGCTCCCTCAGCTGCTCCTCATCAGACTTGTTCTCTAGACCCTTCACCAGCTTCATTGCCCTTCTTTGGACACGCTGCAGCACCTCAATGTCTTTCTTGTAGTGAGGGGCCCAAAACTGAACACAGTATTCGAGGTGCGGCCTCACCAGTGCCGAGCACAGGGGCACTGTCACCTCCATAGTCCTGCTGGCCACACCATTCCTGATACAAGACAGGATGCTGTTGGCCTTCTTGGCCATCTGGGCACACTGCTGGCTCATATTCAGCCGGCTGTTGACCAACACCCCCAGATCCTTTTCTTCTGTGCAGCTCTCCAGCCACTCTTTCCCAAGCCTGTAGCATTGCATGGGGTTGTTATGACCCAAGTGCAGGACCTTGAACCTCATACAATTGGCCTTGGCCCATCGATCCAGCCTGTCCAAATCCCTCTGTAGAGCCTTCCTACCCTCCAGAAGATCAACACTTCCACCCAACTTGGTGTCAACTGCAAACTTACTGAGGGTGCACTCGATCCCCTCATCCCGATCATCAATAAAGATATTAAACAGAACTGGCCCCAATACTGAGCCCTGGGGAACACCACTGGTGACTGGCTGCCAGCTGGATTGAACTCCATTCACAACTCTTTGGGCCCGGCCAGCCAGCCAGTTTTTTACCCAGGGAAGAGTACACCCACTCAAGCCATGAGCAGCCAGTTTCTCCAGGAGAATGTTGTGGGAAACTGTATCAAAGGCTTTACTAAAGTCCAGGCAGACAACATCCACAGCCTTTCCTTCATCCACTAAGTGGGTCACCTTGTCATAGCAGGAGAATGAGATCAGCTTAGTTAAGCAGGACCTGCCTTTCATAAACCCATGATGACTGGGCCCAATCCCCTGGTTGTCCTGTACGTGCCGTGTGATGGCACTCAGAATGATCTGCTCCACGACCTTCCCCAGCACTGAGGTCAGACTGACAGGCCTGTAGTTTCCCGGATCCCCCTTCCAGCCCTTCTTGTAGATGGGCGTCACATTTGCTAACCTCCAGTCAACTGAGACCTCCCTGGTTAGCCAGGACTGCTGATAAAGGATTGAAAGTGGCTTGGTGAGCACTTCTGCCAGCTCCCTCAGTACCCTTGGGTGGATCCCACCTGGTCCCATTGACCTGTGTGCATCTATGTGATGTAGCAGGGTGCTAACCATTTCCCCTTGGATTATGGGGGCTCCATTCTGCTCCCCATCCCTGTCTTCCAGCTCAGGGGGCTGGGTACCCCAAGAAAACTGGTCTGACTATTAAAGACTGAGATAAAGAATGCATTAAGTACCTCAGCCTTTTCCTTATCCTCTGTCACCATGTTTCCCCCCGCATCCAATGAAGGATGGATATTTTCCTTAGCTCTCCTTTTGTTGCTTGTAGAAGTATAACTACAACCTCCCGAAATCACATCATGTTTTATTACTAAAATGGCTTTTAAGTAACTGAAATTGTTTCAGTTAATCAATCATCCCAGAATCATAGAATCAATACCAAGTTGGAAGGGACCTCAAGGATCATCTGGTCCAACCTTTCTAGCACAATCTAGACAAGGTGGCCCAGCACCATGTCCAGCTGAGTCTTAAACGTGTTCAGTGTAGTGGAGTCAACCACTCCCTGGGGAGATTATTCCAGTGACTGACTGTTCTCATTGTGAAAAATTTACCTCTCATGTCCAATCAGAATCTCCCTGGGAGTAACTTGCACCCGTTAACCCCTTGTCCTCACCATGTGACTCCTTGTAAAAAGGGTGTCTCCATCTTCTTTGTAGCTCCCCTTTAAGTACTGGAACATGGTGATGAAATCACCTCTAAGCCTCCTGTTCTCAAGGCTGAACAAACCCAGCTCTCTCAGCCTATCCTCATATGGCAGGCCTCCCAGTCCTTTGATCATCTTTGTGGCCCTTCTCTGGACCCTCTCCAGCCTGTTCACATCTTTTTTTATAGCAGGAATCAAAACTGAGCACAGTATTCCAAGTGTGGCCTGACAAGCACTGAGTAGAGTGGGATAATGACTTCTTTAGCTCTGCTAGTGATGGCCTTGCTGATGCAACCCAGCATCCTGCTGGCTTTCTTTGCCGCAGCAGCACACCATTCACTCATATTGAGCTTGTTGTCCACCAGGACCCCCAGATCCCTTTCCACAGAGCTGCTCCCCAGCTGGGTAGATCCCAGCCTGTGCTGCACTCCTGGATTATGTTTCCTCATGTGCAAGACCTTACACTTGTCCTTGTTGAACTCCATAAGGATCTTGTTAACCCACTCTTCCAGCCTATCCAGTTCTTCCTGCAGGGTGGCTCTCCCTTCCGAAGTGTCCACTTCCCCACTCAGTTTGGTATCATTGGCAAACTTCATCAGGATATGCTTGATTGCATCATCCAGATCACTTATGAATACATTAAACAGTGTTGGGCCCAATATCGATCCCTGGGGGACTCCACTTGTGATGGGTTGCCAGTTTGAAAAGGAGCTATTTACCACCACCTTCTGGGTGGCCTGTCAGCCAGTTCCCCACCCACCGCACAGACAATTTGTCTAGACTGTAACACATCAGTTTGTCTAGGAGGAGGCTGTGGGAAACTGTATCAAAAGCTTTGGAGAAATCCAGGTAGACAACATCCACCACTTGCCCTACATCAGCCAAGCAGGTTACTTTGTCATAGAAGGTGATCAGATTTGTCAAGCATGATTTGCCCTTCGTGAATCCAAGCTGGCTTTTCCCAATTATGTGTTTCATTTGACTTGTGATAGCCCCCAGGAGGATTTGTTCCATAACTTTCCCAGGGACTGAAGCAAGACTGATGGGCCTATAATTTCCTGAATCCTCCTTTAAGCCCTTCTTGTAGATGGGGGTGACATTAGCATTCTTCCAGTCTTCTGGGATGTCTCTCCATCTCCATGACTTCTCAAAGATTATGGAGAGCAGCCTTGCAATGACGCCAGCCAGCTCTCTTAACACCCTTGGGTGAATGTTGTCAGGGCTCATCAATTTGTAGAGGTCAAGCTCCTGTAATAGTTCACATCCCAATTCTTTCTTCACTGATGGTGGGTCTGTGTTTGCTTCAAACTGGATTTTTGTTCCCAAGCCCTGGGGCTCAACAGTGCTGGTAAAGACAGAGGTGAAGAAAAAGTTTAGAACCTCTGCCTTTTCAACATTGTTGGTGACTAATTCACCTCTCCTGTTTAACAGCAGGCTAATATCTGTTAATATCTGTCTGTTTCTGCTTGTTGTTTATATACCTGAAGAACCCTTTCTTGTATTTTTTGACATATCTGGCCAATTTCAATTTGAGCTGAGCTTTTGCTTTTCTTACTGCATCTCTGCACACCCTGGCAATGCCCCTGTAGTTCTCAATGGATATTCATTCTTTTTTCCATCTGTGGTATGCTTCTCTTTTGATTTTGAGCAGACTCAGAAGCTCGCAGTTAAGCCGATGGGGTCTCTTGCTCCACCTACTTCCCTTACCTTTAAAGAGGCGGAACTGTTTTTGTGCTTCCAAGAGAGTGTTCTGGAAAAACTCCCAGCACTCACTATCATCTCCTTTATCATCTCCTTTATCATCTCCTTTATCCTCCATGGATTCCTCCCCCGGAATCCCTCCCAGCTGAGCTCTGAGTGAACTGAAGTTTGCGCTTCTGAAATCGAAAACCTTTGTCTTAGTACTAACCTTCAGCATGCTCAGCAGGATCCCGAACTCCATGGTATTGTAATCACTGCAGCCAAGGCTATCACTAACTGAGATATTACAAAGCAGGTTTTCTTGGCTTGCGAGTAGCAAGTCCAGCAGTGTCTCATTCCTGGTTGGCACATCTAACGTTTGTATGAGGAAGCAGTCCTCTACACATTGCAGGAACACATTGCAGAATATAATTAATTTCAGTCCCTAAATACTGATATTAAAGGAACATGGTTTTAAAATCTGGTGAAGGCACTGGGAAGTGAAATTAGTAATATAATTTTCCTAGTGTATGGTACCTCTACTGATCAATGTTTAATATTTATTTTAATGTAGTTTTGTTTTTAAATAGATATGAAAGTCCAGGTTGAGCTAATATTAATTTTATTTCTTCAGTGTCTGTCCATTGATCTGTCCATTGTTTTTTCCTTACAATACAAGAATATCAGACTAAAATAGAAAAGCAGAAAATATAAAATGTAAAATCAGAAAATAAAATTAAAAATATAAAAGCAGAAAATTAAATCAATGTGCTATGCACAACGCTGTTAGAATTGGAAATTTTTAAACAATCATCTTAAAGGGAGGTTAATCCAATAAAGTCAGATTTCTAAATTCAAGAAGGTGGACATGCTCTAAAAGTAAGCAGAATTAAAATTGTAGTGGTATTCTCATTTCCACATCTCAAAAATTCCCATGGATCTCCTACAGTTTGACTCCATTTTTCCAGACTTAACCAAATGAAGAACCTCATAAATATGAAAAGTCCCTTCCTTTCTATATAAATTTATTCTAGTACATAAGGACTTTGAGCCCTCCTTCACTGAAGTATATGAAAAATTTTCTGTTGACTTCCATGGTCTCTGAAAGTAAGGCACTGGAACTTTAGCAACAGCCTTGAAAATGCATAAATTTAAGATTCTATATGCTAAAATTGTAGATGAATGAACTTTGTGAATGTTTTCTATTTATAGAGTAGATGGAAACAAATTCTGCTATTAATATTGCAGAGATAAGGAACAGCTGGAAAAAAGCTGGACTTTATGTACTCTCTGACGATTGTAATTTGAGTTACCAATAGAGACAACAAGGAAATAGTTAAGTTTGGGCTATGTAGTGTGTTTTCAATATTCTTTTTGGTGAAGGTAGAAAGCTAACCTTGATGACCTAGAGATACTGACATTTCCTGTTAATAACACTGATGTAGGGAAAAGCCCTACAGAATATAACATAGATTAAACCAACATAACATTACAAATGTTTATAGAGTATTACAGGAATAATTTATAGAATGCATTTACAGGAAAAAATAGACCATTTAAATTGAATTTTTGAACTATTCTTTATAATTTTGGAATAGGGCTGTTACTTTTACGTTATTTTTTTAAGTTTGCTAAAAATTTTGTATTCAGTACTATCCGTGTTTAAATTCTACAGAACTATTCAATGGTAAGACTTCACAGCAGAAAGTCTGTCATAAAACACTCATTTACTCCAAACTACTTTCAATAGAATGTGAGGATAGGTTATTTAGTAGCTAATAGGATATCTAATTTAAAAACAAATAAGCAATGAGCTAGTGCTGCTTTTAATCAATTTTTGGTGACAAGTACAGTATTATAAGGCATACTATGTCACAATTACCTGAAGCAGTATGGAGCAGCATCAGAGATTTATGCATTCCTTGTTCTTTCTAGGGTGTGTCCCTGCTGTCTACCTATACATGGTTTGACATTTTGATGGATATAGGTCAGGCAACCACTGCTGGTCAATAATTTCATTTATCCATAGGTGGTTTCAACCATGACTAATTTATTATTTTGCACATCTGTATAGATGCTATTGCCCTCTGTTCTCAGTCCCCTCACATGAAGAACTCTGGGTAAAATAAGCATTGTAAAAAAATAAGGACAAGCAAAAAAACCCCAACATTAAATGGACATATCTGGTGTGATTGCAATAATCAGCTTTATTGCTCAGTTCAGTCAAGGCTGTTCCTACATGTGAAATAATTTACGAGGTGCAAGGGGCTAATATCTCTCTTGCTTATAATACCCTTAACAACTGTAATGGGTGCTTTAATATATCTAAACTCCCTGCCTCTGTGAGCTGGAGAAATATTGTTGCCTTCACCTTGCAGATGAGAAACTCCATTTGTGCAAGATCAGATATGAAATCTGCTGCTTAACCAGGAGCCATAATTATGAAATAATTGATTATTCTGTGTTAACTCAAACATGGTTTCTCTGGAGAAAGGATTATGAACCACTTTTTCCAGAAACTCCACAGATCAATAAGGTTAATGCAATAGGTACAGGAGAAATTCTAGTAAGTACTAAGCAGAATGATGGAGAGCAATATAAACTCATAACTGGCATTGAGAAACTCTAGTGATGGGACAGATAGGTTTAACACTTTGATTGTGGACAATTTAGGCCAGAATCAGCAATGGTGAGAGAAGTGTTTTCTCCTATGCAGTGCTTAGAGCCTCTGGGACAATTCCAACCTTGTGTTTTTCAGAAAACTTATTCATCATTGCAAGATTTTTGAAGTACATGTGGAAAAAGTTAAAGAAACAGTTTGCACTTCTCAAGCATCACTGATTTTTAAGGTATAAGACATACATGTTTTCCAAACACATAAGTCACTCCCAAGTAGTAAAAAATCCAAAATCAACACTGAAATTTGCTTTCATTATAACTAAATATGAAGTACATCTGGACTAGAAGTTATTTAATGGTATAACTCTACAATAGAATAATGGTATTGACTTTGCAAAGATTGTAAGTCTTCTGGTTTTCAAGCCTCTACATAAGCTCTCTTCATTCCACCTCTGAAGCTTTGCTTTATCATAGTGTCTCCCAGAAACTATTAAAGTGGCTAAGATTTCTTAAGCATGACTGCGTGAAGTGAAAGAACATTGCTGACTTTTTAATAACTCATGAACAGCAGAACTGTGCTCTGGAGGACTAATATCTGGTAAGGTTCTTTCTCAGATAAGATAACTTGATGAGATAACTGATTCTCTAGACAAGTGAAATGCGGTAAATTTAATCTTTTTGGACTTCAGGAAGGCATTTGATATGATTCCTTCTTATTGTAGGCCAAAGACCTTTAGGTATAGGGGAACTGGACACTGAAATAGTAAAAAAGCTCCTTGGACTTAAAAATCCTATTTTTTCTTTAGCCATACCGCCTATCTGTCTGATATGAAAGAAAACATTTTTTTTCACTGACTTACACTTGTTCCTTTTTAAACTATTGAGCTGCCATTAATTACTTATGTAGACATCACCAAACTGAGATTCTTATAATAATAAGGTCTTAATTTGTGAAACTAAAGGTACCTACAATGGAGGGTTTGTTTTCACTGATGGAAATTCACTAAGTTCTAATGGATCTATACCTTCTTAATTAAATTGCTGTTTTGCAAACAAGACCTGAAGGTAGTGGACATTTTGCTCAATAAACTGATAACATTACCTTCAAAAATATATTTAAATATGTGTAGAAGTCACAGGAAAAAATCCTCATCCTAGTTCTGCTTTGGAAGATAGGACATATAGTTCTGCTCCACAAGGGAAGATGAGTGCGACAATAGTGCAGGTGGGAGCAGTGACCTCACTGACAAAAAGGCAAGATGTATAACAGCAAGTCTGGGTCAGGATCGAGTCCAGAGACTGATCAGCAAGTTTGTAGTGGTGAGGCAGGTCCAAGGCCAAGCCAAGAAGCCAAACCAGCAAGTCTGGATCACGTTCATGGAGGTATAGGACTGGGCACAGACATAGCTGCTACACAGCAGTGATGTAACACAGGCTGGGGCAGTGCTAAATTCTCAGTTTACAAGCAGCTCCCAAGGGAAAGGGGGGGCAGACCCACACTTCTAGCTTTCTTCACAAGAGCTCTTATCACCAAAGGAGCCGACCTTGGACTCAGCCAGCTGAAGTCTGTAACTTCTCCAGCTGAACTCCTAGAAGGGGGATGCACTCTGGGATGGAAGGCTTGGAAACAATCACAAGACAAGTATGAGCCTAATCTACTTCTGGGAACCAAGTAATTTCATCTAAAATGCTGAAATATGTAGCACTTCCTCCACAAAGTATACAGAATTTCCAAATACAACCTATGCCAATATTGTAACTGCTTCGTTAAAGAAATGTATTTATTCTATCATGGTGAAAGCTTATTGTAAAGGAAGAGAATAAGGGTAAAGGGTTAAATCCCGAGGAAAGGCTGTCAGTTTGCAATAGAAAGATGAAACAGAAACTGCAGGAATGCACAAGTGGAATGAGATGCACATGTGAGAGTAAGAACCACAGGCTGGGAGTGTTTGGTTAGCAACTGGCTACCATGTACAAGGAAAAAATAGGGGACATACAGATTTTCCTTTGGGCCGTTGTGATTGTTAAGTGGAATAGAATGGCTAATAGCATATGTTTTGTTTAATAGCACTTGAGAGAGCAGGAAAACTCTGGTTACTACTAAATTATGACAGAAAAAAACCCAACTTATGTCACTGATAATTGCTTATCTTTAAACTACAATTTAAGTTGATTGCTCCTCCTGAAAAAAATGCATACATTCCTCTAATACAGGCTGATGTGATCTTTTGCCAGCCCAAATTTAGCCCTTTTGTACAACGGTATTTTTCTTCTGACAACTAGTAACAGATTATTTATTCGACATGGGCTTGAATATCTGTTGCCTTCTGTCTAAATCTGCCTTTGGCCATGCAAATTGCTCTTTGTACTGGAACCTGAACAGCTCTCCAGCTACAACCCCCCCCTCCCCGAGTTCTTGGAAAGGCAAAGGAGCATGTTAGGAGTGTCTGCATGTGCTCCTGACTCTTGCCTCCAAACTGCTCTGTGTTAGAAGAAAGCAGTCAGTGCAGTTCCTCTTCAGCATTTCTTTTCTCTCCAGCTTCTACTTCTCTTCCTTAATAAGTGAGTCAGAGACAAGACAGAAAAGCCCTGCCACTATAAAGTTATCATGAGAAATGAAAGAAAACTCAAACAGGAGTTTTCATCCCCTCCTTTCATCCCTTCCAGTTTTTGTTTGCATGGTCTTCATTATGTTTTTTGAAAGATAGGTGGAAAACATAATTCTGTCTCATATCTAACATGAAAGGAAGCTTTCAAAAGGCTAATGAAACAGAGGAATTGCTTTAGATCAATCTGTTCATGCAAAAATAGGACCACCTGTAACAGTGCTAAAGCCAGTGAAACTAGGGACCTGCTGCAGAATTTAGCTGTGCTGCTCAAAAACTCTTCATGGTCTCATTTATTAGCTTTGTAGAAGTTAACATTAGAGATGCAGCTTGTGTTTGGAATTACAGGAACAGCCACATTAAAATGCCACAGACCAGACTGCTCTTCAGGACTGTACTGAAGAACTGAAGTAGTCTTCAAGTACTTTTGTGCCTGCCCAGAAGCATGTCTGCATCAACCTCTCATCCAGACGGCAGATCCTTAGCATGGCCTCCTTATTGTAGTTTAGAAAATCCATGAAAAAAAAAATTTCTTCACAATCAACATGCTCAGAGCCTGAGGACTGAGACAATTTCATTCCCATAGACACATTTTTTCTTTAGCCTTAGAAAAAGAGATTGCTCTGTTCATCACACGAGCAGTGTGATGCTATTTTGTGTTGTTCTGCATAGCCCCAGTCCAGATGCCTTACACAGCACCTGAGGGGAGGGTGCCAGGGCTCCCTGTGGGCCTCCACAGGGATCCCCATGAGGCAGCAGGGTAGGGCCTGGCAGCCCAGGCCTGTCCCACCACCCTAGCCCGGAGGAGGACAGCTGGGGGCACCGAGGGCAGCCCCAGCCCTGGGCATTGGGCATTTGCTGGGATCAGGGATGGGATGAGGCCAGGATGGGCTGAGGGCCTGGCTCAGCAAGGCCCAGGGCTGGGCAGGGCAGGGCTGTGGGGAGCTGGAGACCAGCCCTGCTGTGGCGTTAGTGGGGCAGGGGCTGACGGCTCTGGGTGCTGACATGGGGTCCTGGGCCATGGGCAGGGCCGGGGAGACTGGCAGTGGCAGTCAGACCCATCAGTGCCCTCAGGGCCCTGGCAGAGGGTATGCCAATTGTTCTTCGTTGTCTGCAATATCTCATCACTATATCCCTCCACTCTGACTGCTTTATAAAATCTTTGAATCCTATACTCAGTTAATGTTTGGGTTTTATGATTGATTACTTTATGACTGGCAAGCTTTTTTCCAGGAATACTTGTGGGGAACAAGCAGAAGTACAGTCAAATAAAACTTCTATGTAAAATTGAGTAAGTATCTGTAGAAAATGCTTTTCAGCATTCACCCTGTCCTAATAAAAACAAAACCATTTTTTTCCAGAGTTAATTTACTGCAGAAACAGAATTGCACAGACTCTACACAAAAGGATAGAAGAGAATGTGGAGATAAAAGATAATAAAGACAAAATATATATTGCAAGTTTTAAGGTAAAAAATGAAGAGAAGTTCAGACAAATGTGATACTTTCAAACACGGAATGTTCAAAAGACATTATATTGAGATATGACACAATTATGATACTTGGGATATTCAAATTTATCAAACCAAATTTATGAATATCATATGTATTTTTAGGGCTGACTAGAGACTATATTCCTGCTTTAATAGGTAAGTGCTTCTTACAGAAACCAGGGTGAGTGAAAGGTCATTAAGAAATATCCCTAGCACAACTAATATTTCTGTAAGCTACTAAGTAATATCTCTGTAAGTTACATACATAGGAATGCAAGCATGCTTAACCACACATATATTTTGCTGTCCTAACAAAATAGCATTTTTGGTTTTGACCTGTTTCAAGGAGACTGGTATGTAAGGGATTGCTGTAACATAAACCAAATAAACTGATTTATGATGAAAAGTCACAATACAATGATGCAAAGACCAAAAGATAGAGCCATATGTGAGGAATTTTAGCTGCATCAGACCAGTGGTTGCTGGGTAAGCAACTACAAATTCTTTCATATTTTAAGATAATAATATTTTTGACATTATTAGATAGCTCATAGGAAAAAGAATAATGGGGGAATGTACCTGATATATTAGATATCTATACACTAGTGCAAAGTGTATTAAGAGCAAACAATAACGACTAGAAGTCTTAGTGTACAAACAAAGCTTAATTGGCCTCTCAGAGACTTGGTGGCCTAAATCAGAGATACAGAAAGACAGGTAAGGAGAAAAGAAAGCTTTTTACTGTACAACGAAAGTATTTATGTTTTCTCTGAAGCTCAGAAGGAAGTGAGAAGCAGACCTGTTGAAAGCCTTCAAATAAATATAAAAAGAGAAATAGAACAAAGTAGAATCATAGTAAGAGAGAATAGGACTGATGCACCTTATTTCAGATGTCTAATACCTGAAGGACATGGCCTTCTGGTAAAAGGAAAATGCCTGCTGAATGAGCATTATAAACAGGCCCAGCCTACCAATAAATTATCGAGGACAGTGCTGAAAACATTTTTTTTAATAAACACTAAGAGAACTTAGGCTATGTTATGTGAAAGATGCATCTAAGTAAAGGGAAGAAAACATTTTTATGTAGGTATATGTTTGAAACTGTCAAAAAGTATCAAGTTAATAATTCTCTGCAAATTAATGTAAAAGTAGAACAGAATAATAGGAATAGATTACAAATGCAAACTTCAGCCAGGAAGATGGGCTTCCATAAAAAGAATTTCTGAAGAGAGGAAGGAGATATTATTGAGCACAGAATGAGACTGTAAATCAGGAATTCTGCAACTGGGATGTGGCTTTTTAAGAACAAGCAGATAAACTGGGAAAAGCACAGAGGAGAAAAGCAAGAGTGATGAATGGCTTACAAGTTAGACTTATGTAGAAATGCTGGAAGAAGTTTAATTGTTCTAGAAAAAATCTAGTAGAGAGTAGTTAAATCTTCAAGAACATGAGTTCCTCTTCATGTCTACAAAGGGTAGTCTAAAAAGTGAACTGCTTAGTATGTGATGGGAAGATTCAGATAGATGTTAGTTAATCAGGTAGGTATTACTTAGTAAGATATTAGAGAATCTTTTTAACATTTAAGTTTGGGGACAAGTTTTCTTTACTAGACTGTATAACCCTAATCACTTCAGGATTAGAGAATAAAATTGATAAATCACAGCCAGGGATAACCTCCAGTTTTTTCCTGCATCTGGAAGACAGGTCACTTTATATTGTGGTTTTGTTTTGGGTCTTTTCTTGCTCCATTAAGCTGGACAGTCCAAGATTAAAATTCTGATTTCTCTGCTAGAAGAGTATTATCGGGTTTGTATCAAAATCAGACATTCCAAGACAGTCTTAGTCAATTCTTGAATTCTGAAACGCAAATTTTTGGTCTCAGAAGAAAGCCAAATAGGAATCACATCTGTGGAAAGTGTGATAGTGTCGTGGTTTAACCCCAGCTAACAACTAAGCACCACACAGCTGCTCGCTCACTCCCTCCCTGGTGGGATGGGGGAGAGAATCGGAAGGGTAAAAGGGAGAAAAATTGTGGGTTGAGATAAGAACAGTTTAATAATTGAAGTAAAATAAAATAGAACAGTTAAATAGGTAAAGCAAAAGCTGCGCACGCAAACAAAGCAAAGCAAGGAATTCATTCACTACTTCCCATCGGCAGGCAGGTGTTCAGCCATCTCTAGGAAAGCAGGGCTCCATCGCATGTAACCGTTTCTTGGGAAGACAAACGCCATCATGCTGAATGTCCCCCCCTTCCTTCTTCTTCCCCCAGTTTATATACTGAGCGTGATGTCATATGATATGGAATAGCCCTTTGGCCAGTCTGGGTCAGCGCCCCTGGCTGTGCTCCTTCCCAGCCCCCTGTGCACCCCGCAGAGCATGGGAAGCTGAAAAGTCCTTGACCAGTTTGAGCACCACTTAGCAACTATTTAGCAACAGCTTAGCACTACTTCACAGGAACCAAAACATCGCTGTATCAACATTATGCTCATCCTGAACCCAAAACACAGCACTATACCAGCTACTAAGAAGAAAATTAACTCTGTCCCAGCTGAAACCAGGACAGATAGTAAAAGGCTTGAATACGAGTACAGTCATTTGAATGGAGATATGAGAATGATAGTGTAGTTGATGATATTCTCATTTACTGTAAACCAGTGTATTGCCACAGAAGAAAATTTACTTTGATCAAGAATCTGGTTCAGACATACATCCTTTTTTTTTGTCAAATTAAAAAATAATAATAATTCAGTAACACAAGTCTTTGCCACAATTCAGATAGAAGATATTCAGATTCTATTTGGATATGCTTCCATTAATATATATTTATGTACTATATAAATAAGCCCTCCGTGCCCCACTCCCTTGCATATCACACCTCTTTTTTCCTTGTCTTTCTACATTCCACTTTTTCTCTTTCCCTCTCTTTCACATGCTCATACACACTTATGCACTCTCTCTGGCTCACTCTCGCATGTGTATATTTCTAGTATCAAGATTATGTTTGAACGGAAGAGGAAACAACAAGGCAGTTGGAACCCCAGTGGCTGTACCCACACATCATCTCCCCAGAGAATAAGTTCATGAGTCATGACACTGACAAAGTTTGCACTTGAAAATATCAATAGAAACTGAAAATGTGCCATGGCTGTGTTTGGCACCATCTTTAAGCAGGAGAGTTACACGAGTGCTGCAATTCTACATGAAATCCTGTCTTTCAATCAGAAACGTCAGACAGTGGACGAAGACTTGAATGTTGTCACATTTAACTTTACTTCTGTAAAACTACTTAAGTGTGCAAGAGTTAGTTACATTATTTCTACTTTGTTTCTACATGTATAAGCACTGCCTCATTCTCAACACTTAGTTGTTCACAAATAGCTTTTAAGATGGATTTTAACATTATAACTGATTGCTTCTTGATTTCCATAGAAGATTGTATTTTTATTCCTCGTGATTCACAGATCAGAAAGTGATTCACGGATCAGAAAGTTATTTGTGATGAACCTTTCCCTTGATTCATAGTGAATTAAAATGAATAAAAAATTTTGGATCCCAGAAGGCTCTTCTGAAAATGAAATATTTCTAATTAGATTCATCTCAAGCTGCAGTCTGTATTTTAAATTGACATCTTTTGCATACTCATGTGAACAGTATATTTGAATACAATAGGGATTTGATAAGCATTCTCATGGTTTTCTTTCCTATCTAAAATTCTCTCACTGTTTAGTTTTTGTATTCCTAGAGAATAATCAATGTTAGCAGCCTCATTTAAGATTCAAAATACTTTGAGTTGCATTATGCTGTAAAAAAGTAATGAAACTTTGAAACAGAAAAGACTGCTAGCCATCCTTCTGGTCTAAACTTTAACATACATCTCAATTCAGTCCTAACTGTAGATCTACAAGCAGTATATCAATCATTATGTTCTAGGACTTCTGTTGTTTGTGTTGGTTTGTTTCATTTCTGAGAATAACAGAAATCATACTGGGGAAAAATAAAGACTGATTTGTAAGGTTATCACTTCATCTTCAAAGAGTTTTTGAAGAATATGAGATGTGAGTAAGTAGATATTCGTAGTGATCCTACATTCGGTTAATATGAATAACTAACTCAGGCAGAAACTATGTTCCAAAATCTCCCACCTGACACAAACACAATGAGATATAGACACCTGGCTTTGTCTAGTATTTATATAATTTTCCCAATGGCATCCAATAATATATCAACACAACTTTTGAAAACATTCAGCATGTACATAATTCTTGCTTCTCAAAATTTTACTCAGCTAGTTTAAAATAAGAGGAAATTAGTGTTTTGTCAATGGTTAGTGGTTCATCATCTTTTTGCTCAAATGAGGATATTGCTTTGACATCTTGATAAAGTTGTTCATTGTCTTCTACAGTATTTATCCAAGCCTTTTTTTTCCTATCAATTTTAAATTGGCTTTAACTTTTATTTGAGTCCTCAGACTAACCATGATTAAATAAGTATTTTGAAAATATATTGAAGATTTGATCACATTCTAAATAATCTTAGACAAGGGAGAGAACTTGTTTCTTGCTTTGTGGTAAACAACTAAACCCTGATTTTTTTCCTAAAATCCCTTTGTATGCCATTGCAGAATTGTGTGCATATATGGAGATATGCAGAGAGATACAGATAATCTTTTCTGAAAGAGAAGGTATTAAAAAAAATTAGATTATGACCCTGATTTGCACTAGAGTAATAAATAAATTTTGATTTGGTAGAATACACTTAGTGGGGTAATTCTGAAATAGGACTCAATGCTAGGTGAAAAGAAACTGTTGAAAAATGCTCCCTTCAAAAATATTTTGGAAAGGCAACTCACAAGATTTCTGTTTTTCAGCTAGATTAAAATATTTAAAAAACACCCACCTTTGAAAAAGCTTTTTCTTTTTTAGATTAAAACATGTTTTAGTTTGCAAAAATATCTAGTGTTCTAGATGCAAAACTGGATCTAAGGGCAGAACACCAATTATAGTGGTGATGCGGTTATAGTTCAACCTGCAATCTCAAATTCTCAAAGCTACCCACATAATCCAGAAGACAGTAGAAATGCTAAATGCAAAGTCACAATTCTTACTATTCATGACACTTGTATACATTTTCTTTCCAAATTGCTACGCAGGATGTAATTCCTTCAGGCAGACTTCCCCTTCTAGATATTTTGATTTGAGCTAGGTTAATGCCCTCCTATTTCTGTTGCTGACATTCTACATCACTTATCATGTATTCAGTGTCAGGTCCCTAATTCAGTCAACTACGTCCTTCAAGACTTGTCCGAAAGCCCTGTTGCATTCCAGATAGAGGAAAATAAGATAAAGGGAAGGTTCGAAGCAGCTTTCCTGAATTAGTTCTGAAGAAACAACTACTTAAGTAACTACAGGATGAGTCTTTGTTTGAATCATGGAACTGGAACAATTATTCCATTTGAACAAATGTTTTTTGAATGAAGTGGCGCATATCAAATAAACAATTTTCTTAATCTGTGGAAAAAATCATAGCTCCTTTTAGTGCTTAAATGATGAGCTATATAGTCTGACAAAAGAGTATATAATAAAATTAAAATGAAAACAAAAGTATGAAGAATCATATGTAGCAGAAAAGAAAGACAATGTTGGAAAAATCTTGCCCATGCTATCTATTGCTAAACTTAGAGCTTTAGGAACTAGCCATTCAGCCTTGTTCAGGACTGATTGAACTAAAATGATTTCATACCTATTTTCTGATTTTGTTGTGGCAAGACTAAATTAAATCAAATTTGAGCCAAAAAAATTATTTGAACCAAAAAATATTCTTGGCTTTGGAAAGATTTTTTTTAGTTATACTCTTATTTTATCTTTATTCTTATTCCTTTCTTTTAAATTATCCATAGGATTTTGAAGGTGATAAATACTTTGACAGGTATTAAATTACTAGCCAATACCACAGTGCCAGCAAACCTGTAAAAGTGCTTTTCAAAGTAGGCTTTCAGCCCAATTTTGACTGTCAAAGCAACAAGTGTGATTTGGGGTTTTTTTTTCTTTTTAAAATTCAACTTCAATCTATGTCTGGAAATAGTATGACTAATGAGTCTCTTGTTGTCCCCTGCTGTTCATCATCCAATGGTTTGCTTTTTAAAAAGTTCTCACTGCTTTTTCAATTTAGCTCACTTTTTTTGTCCCTGTGTAAGGATTCAGAGTTGAGAGGAAAGTTGGACATGCCCATCTGACTGTCCATAATAAAAATATCCAGAAAAGAAACCTTGACTGCTCAATGAAACATTACTGTTTTACCAAATAATTGAATTTGTTTGAATTCCAATGAGAAAGAAATGGTCTCCATCCAACCACAAAAGAGACATGGCTCTCACTTGTTGAGAGAACAAAGACTTTAACATTCACCGAGTCAGAGCAGAATTTGAATTTGAATTTCTGACATCACTGGTAGACATCATCATTCCTTGTCAATCAGCTACCCTGGGTTCTGTGGTTTTTTTGTTTTGTTTCTGCTTCCTTAATCTCACTTATGCTAATTTTCCACAGAAAATACTCCAGAGACTGAAAAATATTATCAGAAAAATGTTAGTGAAACTCATGCATTTTCATTATTTTTTTAAATTAAAAAATTCTTATGAATTTAACTATTTGATCAAGTGTAGGATTTTCTTTGGTTAGTGCTAGCATATGTGTTTAAACTATGAAAAGTCTAGTCATCTTCTATATACTGTCAAACTAGTAAAGATCTAGAGCAAAAAAACTCCAAATGAAATTGACTGTAGATGTCTAAGAAGGATACGGATCCAAGACTTTGGGGTATAATTATAAAGTGAATGACTGGATAATGTCCTCCATGTCTTTGGAAATCATCAGTTCAAATCCCTTGTCTTGGAAGTCTTGCTCCTATATTAAGCAAAAGAAATCCTCTAATCCTTTTGAGAGTTCCTTTTCACTGGTATTAGCTGATTACATGCAGGTTGATGTATGTAAATTAAAATACTTGTATTCAATATATACTGCTGTGTAGACATTTATTACATATACGTGCAATGCTGCATCTGTATGTCAAGAGAAAAAAAAAAAGAGAGAAAAGTGCTGTCAGCTTTGAGGGGTATTAGGTACCACAAAGCTATCTTAAATTTGGCAAAAGTAGTGTTGATAAACTCAGAAAGATTGGCTCTCAGACATGTAAAGAAGGAAACAGATAAGTATAGAAATTTATTTTGTTATTTTTTTTGTAACCTAAAGATCAACATCATTGGAATAATTTTTGCAAACTCAAAGTAAGATTAGCAACATTCTAGAGGTGTAACTCGCCTTTGGGTGAATTGTTGTAATGATCTTCCGTGGGTGGTACTCCTGCTGGAGTACCACAGTCAAACTAGTCACAGCACTCAGGAAGGACAGCAACTGCAGATGGATACAAATGAGTATGAGGACTTTTTGTAAAGGGATTTCAAAATTAAGTGCTCCTGAACTACTGCTAAGTGTCTGTTCAGAGAGCTGATGTTTATTCCAGTCGGTAATTTTATGTCCCAAAGGAGTGTACTAAGAGGACAATAGAAAAAAAGACTGCATTGTAGTTTAGTGGTGAAACAGGATAATTTATTGTTTAGATAACCTCTTATAAAAGTATTACATATTTTATTCTCAATACAAGTCATGAGGAGGAAATAGCAGACAGATTTCTTGTTCAGTAAACAAAATACGTATCGCAGACAGAAAAGAAAGTGCTTGTTTGCCTTGTTTTTAACGAGGTGCCATTATGAAACCTACACAGGTCCTTTACCGAGATCCCTGAACTGAAACTTTGCTGATGTTCAAAATAATTTTCATCCATTCTGATTAAAAAAAAAAGCCTGCTTAGTTCAGTTCATTCACTTCTGCACCTGCTGCTTTTTGTTAATTTTCAGAGAAACTATTTGTTGAAATATCAAGCAGTGTATCTTTCAGCCTTTTCCTAAGATTTCAGTGTATCAGGAGCTCTGGACTGATTTTATTTGAAAATGCTTTGCCCTCTGAAATTTAAAGGACGTTGTTTCAGACTTCCTTTTGCTTAAATTTCTTTATTAAAAGTACCTGTTATAAAGTAACAGGTATTCACCATTCTCTGCTCTATTCATATATTCAAATGAGTCATAATGGTTTTGTCCACATTATCTTTATAAGGCTAGAAAAAGGAGAAAGCTACTGTAGGAATAATTTGTGGTGTAACGCCTCCACGTTCCTGTTGCTTCCTAAAAGACATCCGTCATTCAGGCTGCTGGTGTACGTAGCCTGCCTTGGAGTCAGCTGGATGTTGGCTGTCAGCATTTCTATCAAAGCACGACTCAAGAAGAGTTGGTCTGAATGCCATACTTAGAATATGCTTCTTTTTTAATAAAATTGACTAGTAACAGGAATCACCTATTTTGGGGGAGAGTTTACAGAGGTCAGATTTTTATTTTGCAGAATGAAGAAAAAAGGAATTAAACTTTACTATATTGATCCTTTTTTCTTAATTAAAAATGAGGGTGGGGAAAAAGGAAAATATTTTCAGCTTTATACACTTTCATATGAAAATATTTTAATATTTTCTCACAGTTTTAGTATAAACTCCATTTTGACTGACAAAACAGACTTAAAAATAAAAAATTGAATTTTTTGTCCAAATTCCATCATTTATAATTAAAATCCACAATTTTAAAAAACATAAATGTTGAAGATACATGGTAAAAATAGCTTTAGTTTTATATTATTTTAGCAATAAAATTGAATTATTAGAGTTTTGAGGAGGGGGTTATTGATTGTTCTCTCTCTTTAAAAAAAAATGTGATCTGCATTAGTTACTCCTAGTTTGTGGGAGTTTATTAGGTATTGCTTATAGAAATATACTAATTAATTTTGCATTTTTAATAATACTTTTCTATTTAGTCTCGTTTTATTGTTTATTCAGCTCTGGAAGTTTTAGACAGTCTGTTACTCCTTGTTGCCTCGTATTTGTTAAAATCCTACTATTTGTTACCCCAAGGAAGTTTTAGGTCATGATTTTCTTGTGAACTGATAGATATGACAATGTGCTTTATGACCAGGACCCTCCTCAAATGGCATCAGAACAGATAATTCTAAAAAATAGTAAAGCAAACAACATTATTCATAGAAATATCATTACTTACTGGTTCTGTTAATGCAACCATAATTTTGCCTTTTCTTTTATCTTATCAAGTATTTATAATTATTTAAAATTTCATTATGTTTAGTTAATATATTCACATAGCTATAGTTTCATTTTGTTGGTGGGGGCTGACATTTATTTGTAAATTAATTGTTTATTCTAATTCTTAAAGTCACTGCTGGATGTTTCTGGAAAATATCTGTTCTTGATTTCTTTCAAGTAATGGAAGTATCACACAAGATAGCATAAAAAGATATTTATTAATTCAAAGTGTGTATATATTCAACTTGAAAAATAGCTTCCAAACTTCTCTTTTGATTTAGCATTCCATATTAATTATTTTTATTCCATGTGTTAAAATGTGCATATAAATATTAGTTATATTGATTTTTGTCTTTTATTTACTATCTTGTGGTAGTCCTTTACTGCAATTTGTAAGAGTACAAATTATATGCTGTATATGTAAGAACCATTTAACCAAAGGGTAGATAAACTACAAAAGAGTATTGTTAAAATAAATAAATCTCTTTATACAGGACTAATCTGGTAGTTTTACCTTTGCCAGCTATTTACAATTTAGAAAGGATCTCCTCAATTAAAGGAGTGTAAGAAAAGTGTTTTGAGGAAGTGATTTCACAGCTAGAATTTAAACTATATAATGAATATGACTTTAGTCCCTTCCAAAAAATAGTAAAAAAAAAGAAGGGAAAAAATCTTTGGTAAAAGCTCACAGAAATATTTCTAAAAATAATCTGATGTCATTATTCCTTAAACATTGATTTTCTATGGCTTGTGTTTTATAAGGACAGGGAATATTTTGCTTTTTAAGTGATTTTCCTCTTTGGGTGTAAATACTTTCTGTCTATGTGTTGAAGTACTGCAAAATTAATAGTTTGAAAATTTTTTATCTGCAAGTATAACAAGGTTATTTGATGCCTGGAACAGAGTGAACACATGCACCTAAGGAAATATAGGCAGGTGGCTCCAATTAATCCTCATTACTGGAAGAGGACTGTGGCATAAGAAATATCTAAGAACAGTGAAAACCAGATCCAGCTCTTCCTAGAGGAAGAAGGGGTGTTTTGCCAGGTGGAACTATTTTTTTAAATATGTGGGACTTTAAATTAAAATTTTGAGAGTAAGGTAATGTGCTTGAGGATAAAATGAGTATAGACTGTGGTTTTTCTAAAACACCTTGGAAATGGTGGAGGAGTCAAAAGAATATGAGTGTGGGTGTAAGTAAGTTTTTTCTTTTGGGAAGAGCTTGTTATTTTGTTAGTTTTATGTGATGTCCTGCCTGAAGAAGATTTTGAAGAAAGGGAGCTGTGAGCAAGTGATGATTTTTTGCTTCACCTTGATTTCTGATTGGTGTAAATTCTTAAGGCAATTTACTTTTACAAATTTCATTCTGGTGCTTTTTCCTAATTCCTGTGTGGGGATTGCCCATGTGATGTCTGATCACCTCTTCTGTGCAAATTAATAGCAAGATGTTTTGCTAAAGACATTCAAAACCTGTTTTACTCTTCCTTGGAAAAGGTGATCTTTGAGACAGAGGTGTCTTTTAGATCTGTAATTTGGCAGATGTTTTTGGTGTCAGCAGAGGAGCTTGTAGAGAAAAAGGGAAATAACATGAAGTCCTGGATTTATTTTTTTTCATTGACACTCCACTTCTCCCAAGGTGAAAAGCAAATAAAGTAAAAAGGAAGATATAATCCATGTACGAAATATATTGATGTAAAGTAACTGTATTTATATATGCAATATTTTAAAACTATGTTGTTTCCTGTTTTGGTCCAATCAGTGAGTGTCTAGCAAGTGGAATTTGAAACAAAGGTTTAAGCGTCTGATATTCTATGCAGAAATATAGTGTGTATATTTCTGAAGTGCCTAAGCTGACTTCTGTCAACTAGTTTTTGAGCTCTAAGGAGGCATGTATGCCTGCTTCTGTCCTTTTTTTTTCTCCTCTCCTGTTAATTGTAGCAAATTTGCTATGATAAAGTATAGGAAAGTTTGTAACAAGGAAAGTTTGGCCAAGATCAAATCCCTTAGTGAAAATCTCTTCTTCATAACACCACTGGAGAGATTTTAAAAAGAAAACCAAACCCAAAATCTACTAAGGAAGAAAGTAAGCAACTCCTATTCTTAATTTAATTTTAAATTTAGCTTGAGCTTTGTCATTGGACTCACATTGTCCAAATCATTAAAATGAATCCACCACTGAGGTCTGAGACAAATCTATTTGCAGTGTCCAAAGCAGTTATTTTTTTTCTTCCTAACCTATCAAATGTGCCAAACATTAGACCAACTCTTGTAGGCTTCACACATTTAAAAAGGTACAGAACTACTTTTGTTGGTGTGGATAAAATGGTAACCAGATGTGTTGTATGTATACTGTTTAGCTCACAGGCATCACCAAATATGAGCCAGGATGTCTTTGCTATCTTTCAGAAAAAAAAGAACGATTTTCCTTTTTGCTGTATTGCTGACTCCTCCAACAAAACCGGATCTTTCTGCTCTGCCAGCATGTTTGAAAGGTCAGAGTTCATAGTGGCAAGGCTACGAACATATATTTCTGTAACTGAACAGCAGAGCAGCATGCCAACCATATGATATGGAAGCAATGGTTGTTCAAATCCAAAGCATGGGAGGCATTCCTCTCATGAATCCCTGATTTAACTCAGTGATATAGCTCTACTATCTCCCTTGGGATTCTAGACAGCATTCCCATTACACACTCAGCTTATACAGCCTTGTTAACATGCTTCTGCTGTTGTTAGGTGTCACTGAATTGGTGATGTGTAAGTTGCAGAGATTTCACAGCAAATCCTGAATGTGAATGTTTAGGTAAACACTTTTTTTTTCCTTAACATGAACACAGATTCTCCCCATTGTGCAATCACCACAGGCTCTTTTCAGACTGCAGATTCTAAAGGCAGTGAAGGAATGATAGATTCCCACCAGATGTGCCTCTCAAGAAATTTTTGCCCCCCGCCCTTGTTTGCTTATGGATAGAAAATATATCATTGTGTGACTGCATTTAGAGCTTGATATAGCACATTTGTTTTGTGATCACTGGGTTGTTTTCATGCCATCATCTATTTAATGAGAAAGAATTGTGAAGACAAGAAGCAAGCTATCTGCAACTCAACATTAAACCATATTCTCGTGGGTTGTTTGATTTTTACCTATGATAGGTGTGTCATGATTAAAGATAGTCTCCTGAATATGTTAAAACCAACACAGCTACTTGAGAATCACAGTTAAAGGTGTGTGTCCTGTTCCTATTTCCCACTTCTGTATGCTTCAAGAAGAAAGAATAGGAAGATAACAAAATATGTCATTTTGATGTTATGTGTCCCAAGAATCCACTGAAGAGGAGCAATATTTAATTAGTTTTACTCTGTCCTTCTATTTCGTTTCTGTTTTGGTATGCTTCTCTAATTATTCATAACTGTTTCTTCAGGCTTACTCTCCAGAAAGAAAGCTAAATTAATTAAACACCAGGTACCTTTAGACTACTCTGTGGATTAATAGAGCAGAATGGATTTTAAACTAAACAGGCATCCCATGATTCCACTTGGTCAATCACTGAGAATTTATTTGTCTAGCAAGCTTTCTGATTACAAAGAAAGGTCTTTGTGACCATTTTTGGTGATTCTTCTCCTTGTGACATCAGAAAGAGATGTTCCTATCCTCATATCTCAGAAGTTGACTGTACAGTAATATTTGGTTTATGTGGCAAGGTTTTAGTAGCAGGGGAGCTACAGGGGTAGCTTCTGTGAGAAGCTGCTAGAAGCTGTGTCTGATAGAGCCAATTCCAGCCAGCTCCAAGACAGACCCACTGCTGGCCAAGGCTGAGCCAGTCAGTGATGGTGGTAGCGCCTCTATGATAACATGTTTAAGAAGGGGGGGGAAAACTGCACAAGAGAAACTGCAGCTGGAGAGAGGAGTGAGAATGTGTGAGAGGAACAACTCTGCAGACACCAAGGTCAGTGAAGAAGGAGGGGGAGGAGGTGCCCCAGGTGCCGGAGAAGAGATTCCCCTGCAGCCCGTGGTGAAGACTATGGTGAGGTAGGCTGTCCCCTTGCAGCCCATGGAGGTTAATGGTGGAGCAGAGATCCACCTGCAGCCCGTGGAGGACCCCACACCAGAGCAGGTGGATGCCCAAAGGAGGCTGTGACCCCATGGGAAGCCCATGCTGGAGTAGGCTCCTGGCAGGACCTGTGTACCTGTGGAGAGAGGAGCCCATGCTGAAGCAAGTTTGCTGGCAGGACTTGTGACCCTGTGGGGGGCCTATGCTGGAGCTGTCGTTCCTGGAGGACTGCACCCCATGGAAAAGACCCATGTTGGAGCAGTTCGTGAAGAATTGCAGCCTGTGGGAAGGATCCATGTTGGAGAAGTTCCTGGAGAACTGTCTTCCATGGAAAGGACCCCATGCTGGAACAGAGGAAGAGTGTGAAGAGTCCTCCCTCTGAGGAGGAAGGAGTAGTAGAAACAACATGTGATGAACTGACCGCATCCCCCTGCGCCACTCAGGAAGGGAGGAGGTAGAGAATTTGTGAGTGAAGTTGAGCTCAGGAAGAAGGGAGGGGTGAGAGGAAGGTGTTTTAAGATTTGGTTTTATTTCTCATTACCCTATTCTGATTTGATTGGTAATAAATTAAATTAATTTCCCCAAGTCGAGTCCGTTTTGCCTGTGATAGTAATCAGTGAATGATCTCTCCCTGTCCTTATCTTGACCCATGACCCTTTCATTATATTTTCTCCCCCTGCTGTCCTGCTGAGGAGGGGAGTGATAGAGCAACTTGGTGGGCACCTGGCATCCAGCTAAAGTGAATCCACCACAACAGTTTTGCCCCTGGTCTCAGCAAACTCCTTGTCTCTCACTCAAGAGAAAATAATATTAGCTTTGGAAGAAAATAATACTAGCTTTTGAAGAAATGCAGCCTCCATAAGCACCTGAAGATGTTCACTTAAAAAAAACTTAAATCCCCCTTAAATAAATAAATCATATATGAGATAAAGCTGCTTTAGATATTAGGGTATTTTACATCTAAGAAATGCTGTCTTTACATTTTATGGTATAAATAGCACCATTTATTTCATCCAGTGTTTTTCTTGTGGCACTGGCAAATCATAAGCATTTGATAATCATTCATCATTCTCAACCACTCATCAAGAATGAGTCCGTAAGATTAAGTTTCAAGTTTATTGTCCAGTCATTTGCAGATAGACATCACATGTCAGACTTGGAAAAACTGAACAATTTGGTAGCCTGTGTAAAGATGTCTCAGCCATGCATTACATGTTTTAATCTAATGCTTGTCCCCGAAGAAGTGAGCCTTCCAATTGTGGTTGGGGCATTTCATCAGAAGCAGGAGGCTGCTCTAGTGGCAGCAATTCAGAAAATTATTTTGATCTGCAGACCTGTTGTTCTGACATGTCCTACAAACAAGAAACTGACTTTTAAAAGCTTTTCTTAAATGTTTCAACATTTGTCTAACCTTTGAGTACTTAATATTTCACTTTTACATGCTGTCCAAAAAGAGGGGTGGAGAAAAGTACTGTCTGGGCAGACATTTGAAGCTCTCGCACTGTAACTCTTTCCATATTATTCAAAATAGTTGATGACTAGCGATCTTCAACAGGCCTCTCCACTACTAGCAACTTCAGCATGGGTGGGCTGTAGTTTTTCAAGTGGGTATGCAGCTTCTTCTGTATCTGAAGGCAACAACTCAGGGTGAGAAAGGGAGACCACAACTGATGTTGAATATTTTTTCCTGCCTGACCACCCACTACAATTCAGCTACAGGTTTTCCAAGGGTGATAAAAAAAGATTTGGAAACAGATTTAACTCCTGATGAAAAGACTATCTACACATGGGCCAGGGCATTAATTTTCTGTGATTAGTATGAGGGAGAAACATTGGTTTAAGAGACAGAGATACGCCTGAATGACATAGAAGCTGTTACCTTCCCTCATAAAAGGCAATTTATTGAGAGTTTGTGTCAGCTCCTTTATGCTTTAAGTACAGGCTTGAACTTCATCTGGAGAATGATTGGGGAGAATTTATTAATGGATTTTCGTTTTTTAACTCTTCCCACTATACATAATATAATTAAGTACCTTTTGGCTGAGGACCACTCCTGCTGTGTTGTTCTGTACAAAGTTTGGAAATTAGAAGAAAAAGTAATCTTTCATAAATGACTTTTTATAAAGATTTCCTTCATCAACTTACTGAAGGTAATCTAAACAGATTTTGATGCCTTGATTTACAAGATACATCTACCATTTGCTTGTGCTTCCAGGAGTTGTCAGTGCCCTGACTGTTGATTTGCAAAATTTGTCTTATAAAAACTGGTAAATGTTTAGCATAAGAATGGAAGGGGCCACTATGAGAGTAGAGAAGGTACTTTATTACAAAATAGATTACTGCAAGGACATTTAGGGTGCAATAATGCTTTCATTATCAAAATCAGTACTAATAAAGCTACAAGCCTGTAAACTACTGATTAACCCTTATAACTGTTGTGAAGTTCTGTTTCTTTCCCTAGCTCCTTACTTCTGCCTGTAAAACTTTTTCCCAGAAAGCTCACTCTCTAGAGACAGGGCTCTATTTTTACTGTCCCATGAATGAAATTTTAAAATTTGATTTCTTTTAGAAATTTCTAATATTTCAAGGCTTCCCTGCTGAACAGAGGAGAAAAAAGATTGGCATAGGATTTATTTTTAATAGAAGTAGAAAGTCATCATCCAAAAATCTTCACAATTTTAATGGGACTTATTGTTTTTCATTTTTGTGGTGAAAAGTGTAAAAAAATTCTTGCTTAATGAATTCTATGTTTTATTTTGGATTTCTTCTAAGATATTAATGCTGTTAATATTTTAGCTGACAGCTCCTTTAGATAGATACTGCATTTTCTTAAAGTATGGAAGACTTATGTTTTCTGTATGAGAGTATTTAAACCCACAGCTTCTACCTCTCAGGAACAGCCCAAAGTTATTGGGTGTGTTTGGTACAAGTGTCTGAGCTACAATAAACACATAATGAAGCTGGAACTAAAATATAGTCCTCCCAAGGGAGAATTCTAACCCTAAAGGGAGCAATACATTTTTATTCTTTGTCTACGAAATGACAATTTATACACTGTGGATTGTAGAGGGAAAAAAATCAATGGATTAGAATCATGTGAATAGCTAACTCTGATGAGAGGCTCCTTCAGGTTGGAAGCGACATCAGGAGGCCTCTAGTTCAGCCTCCTGGTCACAGCAGCATTGGCACTGAGCCAGACCAGGTTCAGTCAGATCAGGATGCTCAGGGCTATGTCCAGCTGTGTATTGAAAACCTCCAAGGATGGGGACTGTGCCAGCTTTCTGTGCAACCTGTTCCAATATTCATAGAAGTATTGATGGTGGTATTTTTTTTCTCCCTTAATCCTGTCCTGATTTCTATCCTTACCCATCTTCCTTCCATGTCTTATTAAATTTCCTATGGACTGCTGACTGTTATAGTCTTCTCTAAGATTAGACATTGGAGTTCAAGTTTTTTAAGGCAGAGGAAGTTTTCAGGTGATTTAGGCAAGAATTTAGGCAAATGTTTGACATATGGTATAGAAAGGAATTTCCTTCTCTTTTGTGAATCCAGCACTAGAAAAATTCTATGTGAAAATGTTCAGCAATTTGACCTGAATATCCAGATGATAAAAACTCACAGCTTTTCACTGAATTAATACAGATCTTCTGTTCTGTGACTGCAAAACAGATTTAAGTTTTTTTAGAAATATAACATTTTAAAACTTTTTTTCTCTTTTCTTTTTTGTTTCCCCTCCACAGTACATCAGGCTTAGCAAAATGACTTGTTATGCAAGTAGACACCTTGGACAGATTTCTGGGAGGAGCTAATGCAAGCCATAGGTGCTAATGAATGTGACATGCAGTGCCCTGTGTACCAGAAAAAATGCTGGAAGTATTCAGAGATTTGTTACCTTTATTTTGCTCAGGAGATGAAAATCATAGAAATCATATTCCCAGCGAATCTCAGTTTTTGGGCTAAATTTACAATAGGGAGTGGTGGAAACATCACATGCCACTGTCCTGCTCTCCCTAAGTTGCCTTGGAAATTATATCCACAAATGAAAGGTCATTTCCAGGCTAGACAAATACAACTTACCTCTACTAATTTCAGAATGTAGCTATTGCAGAAGTCTTTCATACAGTAGTCATTTTCCACATTATTTTAAGGCTATGATTTATGAACTTCCACAAGGAAATGTGAGAATAACTAGCTCTCTTCTGTCTTTAACCTCTTAATACTGTCTGTATAAAAGGATACGTCACAGGCTGTTAAGTTCACAGATGGCAAAAGGAGGTTGGAAAGACAGCAGAATGCATCACTTATGCCACTGCAAGTACGGCAAGCAATCCTGCTGTATTCCACTGCTGCGTTTCCCATACTTGACTATAACCATGTGAAACTGTTATGAAAATAACATTTAACTCGTGATGGGGATGTATGCATTTTCTTCATCCTTAATTAGAAGTTGCCTAGCAAACTGAAGAGAGGGTAGCTTTGGAAAATATATTTGGATAAATTTCTGCAGTGTTTTAATACAATGAATAGTACATAAACAAATTGTCCCATTGATTCAAATGGATTAATTGTGTGAGTATATTACTGGTATGACTGTGGTTGACTCACGGCTTTTAGTTTTCTTTTGGCCCCAAGTATGACTCTCTACCTTGATAGCAGAGAATTTGTTCTAAATAAATACTTACTCGCAACAGAAAATCTGCAGGGAATATTTTGTTATATTGGATTTGCAATAAAAGTAAATCCTTTATGCATACCAATTGCATTCTTATTTTCTCTCATTTCCAGTATTTATTATTAAAACAAAAATTGGGGGGAAAACATCAAGCCTAGTTCTTACAGTTTATTTGCTCCCATTTCTTGAACCTCCAGCTAAAATAATTAGGGAAATGATTAAATGCTTTGAGCAAAATGAAAATACTTTAAATATTTGCCTTAAAATGTTTTTTAATTGACATTCACAGAAGAGCAATTATTGTTTTCCTTTGGTACTTGTATTGTAGAACTGCTTGTGCATTTTTAGATTTCTCAACATAGAAGCATGAATATAGAGTACAATACACTAAGAGTGCTGGAGATTTGATTCAATGCAAAAAATAAATCAGACAAAGAAAGTGTGTTGTAGATAATGTGTAGAACTGTGTGTGACGTGACCCATGTTCCAGTCCCAGCTCCCGTTTTTCTGTACAACATTCAAGGCAGTCTCTAGACAATATCGTCATCCTGTAAAAAGTGTGATGAAATTGCCCAGAGTAATCTGTAAGAGGTCTGACACTTTTGCCACAGTCCATGTATGTTGTTATGGAAAGAGGAAGCATGGAAGCTGTCCACACTTCATTTTTAATAATGACCTCAAACGCAGTTTGAGGACAAAAATACCAATCAGCCTGGATGTTCATCGGTAGATAAGTGCTCAGGCTCAGAGTTCTGCAACAACGCAAATGTTTTCCAGGAATTTTAAGTCATTGATTTTTGTACCCAGAATAGCAAGGAACTGTCTCCATGCCACTATTCTAAAGGGCTTAATGAACTGCATGTTATTAAATAAGTTTTTGTCTTCTCTGTTTTCTGGATTGCAGAAGGTAATTGGTAGAGATAAACAATGGAGGGAAAATGATGGAAGGTGTGTTGTGGGTTTTAGAAGGTGCTACAGATAGAGCAGATATGAACATCTTTAAGAAGTCTGGCCAAATTAAAGGAACATTACATTGTAGTCTTTCATCTGGACAGATTTGCTGTCATGTAATGAATGATGCTTTTATAATCTTGTTTATTAGGTAGCTTATATATCGATTTTTAGAAGAAGGATGTTTATGAATAAGACGATGTTGAAAGAAGCAATGAATGGAGACAACTGGAATAATATACTGCTTAATTACTCAAATGATTAAAAGAACCTGATTTGGATGCTTTGTTTTGAAGAGACAATGTCTTGATTCAATAGCAGAAAAGAAATGCACATTTTGTAGGATCTATCCCAGGTTTAAATATAATTATATAAAATACTTCCTCACAGATACTGCTTCAGTTTTAAAGCTGGCTTCCTTGAAAAGCCTGAAATGTGTGATTAATCACCTTGCCTCCCATTCTGCTTTCTCTATGCACTTGATTTTCAGTTTGTTTGGTTTTTAATTATTATTATTTTCCTGAAATGAGAAAATTCAAAATACAGAGAAAGTAGCTCTTTCATAACCTGCACCCCATTTGTTTTCTCTAGGCTGACTCCATTAGACTAAATATATTTACAAGTGTTGCCAAACCAAGTTCAATTCTTTTGGAACAAACATTTGGGCTGTAGTAGTACATTTTCAGTATATTCCCTTGCTATTATGAGACAACAGTGTCTAAAAACATTTTAGCATCAGAAAACTTGAAAGACAATGTCTCTTTTCCTAATTCATAGATGACATGCCTGGCAGGCAGAATACTGAAGACTTGTTTTTTATTATGAAGGGCTTTATCAGTAGGGTCAAGTGACAATATTTGCACTGATTTCCAGACTTGTGACAATTGGACATTATCCTTGAATGTTCACAGTTTTGCACTATGCATAAACTTTTGAAGACAAATTCAGACACTGCTTTTAAAACACTGGAGAAGCAATATTTTGAAAACAAATCTTTTTTTAATTATAAAGGCTGAGCAGAAAAACTTTGAACCAATGCTGTATTTTGAGTATCCCAAGTATCTGTTGTTTTGACCCCATGTTTCTCTTTGAATTTGCATGTACCCTATTTTAAGTGAACATAGCAAAGCTGTTTCAAACAGTTCTTACTATTAGAAATAACAAAAGCTAAGTAAATAAAGGGGTTGGGTTTTTTTGCTTAGTCACAAAAGTAAAATGTAGAATATTTGGTAACATAAATACAGCTGGAAAATAAATGAAAGATGGACATTAAATGAACTAGTAAATGATCTAGTATAAAAGTGTCTAGCCAAAAGAATACCGTTCCTAATAACAGTAATAATGAGCTCTTAAATACCACTTGTTATCTATAGACTTCAAAACAGTATCCTGCTCTCTTTACTACAGGTGGGAAAAGTGCCTTTTCATTCTAACTGACAATGAAACTAAAACTGTCATCAAATCATAACTTTTTAAAAAATAGATATATATCCACAATATAGAGTTGAAATGGATAATAGCTGGGTACAAATGCAAAATAAAGGAAAAACACACATCCGTACAGGCATGTTTTATAGCACTTTCTGCCACCTGCTTACTAAAGCTCCATGAATTTCTTTTAATCAGTGACAGAACAATAAGGCAGCTGATTCTTTGCTCTCAAAGAAAAATACTAAAGAAACAATAGACAGAGTGAATAAATCCACACTTAGCAATGAGAATATAAGGAGCAAAAAACAAAAAGGAGCTGCCTGTCACAATGGAGCTACTGAGGTAAGCATTGTGTTGGGTGGTGTTTGTTGGGCTTCATTTTTACTTCATTTTTCCCTTTTGAGTTGCAGTGAAGTTAGATATGCTTTGAATCAAAGTGAAACACACAGTCCATTCTCAAACTCATTAGCAGCAAACTAGGTAGGATTTCAAAATTTGCCTTGAAGTCAGCTACTTTTGAATGAGGAGGTAAAATTAGAGAACTGCTACATCTCCAAAATATGGCTGGAGAAGATATCTTCAGCTTCACAGGCACAGCAGCACCAGAGGCTCACTTAGGCTGCTGAAACTCAATCGCTGACATTGTAGATGATGATAGTGATGGTCCTTGAGACTTTAAAATTGTTGAATATTCACTCTGTGTTTTAAAACTGACAGGAGAGGACCTGCTAGGGATGAGAAGGCGTTGAGTCTCAGTTTGTAACTTTTAGTTTAACCCTGTACTCAGTTTTCTTTATCATGCCACTCAGTAATATTCCTTATTAAGTTTAGAATAAACACTGTTTTCTTCTTACACCCCTTTTTTTCACTGTTTACATAAAATCTGCATGAAGACCCATTGTCAATAAGTCGACAGAAAAGGACAATTTAAATTTGTTCAGAATAGGGTTCCAAATGATTGCAAAATGAATAGAACAAATATTCCTGAAATATAATGTATAAAATGCAACATCAACAGGGCTTGAATTCTCTCCTTTTTAAGTACTAAATTTTATCCACAGGGATTCATTGAGAATAAAATAAGTATATAAAGAAATGTGGAAAAGCAAATTATTTTTGTCTTTGAATTAAGTGTAATAATAATGCATTTCCCATTATACTTTTTCTACTTAAACTAATAACTCATGAGCTGGTCTTTTGACTTCTAATGATCTCCTAATATTCTCCACTGTTTGTTCATTTTAAGACTTAGTACTGCTTTGCAGGTTTTAATGCCTCTGCTGTCTGTCATAATTCCTGCCAGAAATTAATCATCCATAGTGCCTCATAATACTTAACATTTATACGATTTACAAACAATACCAGTTTAAGACTGGAATGTCTCATCTTAGTGGAAGATGTCATACATAGCTAATGAGAAAATGAAGGACCAATTTGAAAAATTCTATGCTCTGCATACTTAAATTCTTATTTTTTATATCATAAGATTTATTTAAACAACAGCAGCACTATGTACATGTGGCCTGCATATTAACTGTTTTTAAGTGAATCCCTAAAGGAAGCAACAAAAAAGGATATTCAGTTTATAGCTATTTATAAAGAACATTTTTCAAGAAATTATATGAAAATATTCTTCCTAAAATAATTCTTGTCAGATTTCTGGGGTAAGATTATAGTCTAATTATTAAAAAAAAAAAGGCTATTGAGATATGACTGTACTGCGAAAATATAATCTTTCTCTATTCTATTTTATTTAATACCAAAATCAATCAATTGTGAAATCCTGATTTTAAAACTTGGACTATAGGCACATTTTGCAGAAGATTAAAATTAGCTATAGACAGATATTTAGTTAGTCCTTAATGATTATTTGGGATTGGTAATACAAGAACCTTCTGCAAAATCAGCTGCTGGGCAATACTATTCAATATTTTATCAGTCATATAAGTGTGAGTATAAGATCTTTTTTCGGGCTTGCAAGATAGACTGCATTGGGCATACATAAGTAGATTACACAAGGCGGACAGAACTTAAATGATGGAAAACTAAAAGATCACAGCTGAATGAACATCTTCCTAATATAGCCATAGTCAAAATAGGTCATCCTGGAATAAAAAAAATGCTTAACTGCACAGTTTGAGGCACTGTGTACTAGAAACCCACGGCTGAGAGAAGAGATTCAAGTGCACTTTTAAGCACATCTTCCTACCCCTAATGCCTGTTTTCCATCTCTACTATTGTTTGCGTGCTGACTGAAGACAGGCTGTATGTACACTCCCAGCAAAGGTAATCCAGCAGATTAGTCCCGCATGTTTCAGCCACACCTAAATTTGCACTCTGATTCTCCATTTACATGACAGGTTAATCTAACCACAAGTTAATCTTTCAGTACAGAACAGGAAAGCCTAGTCATATGGGGGCTGGGAGTAAACATTTAATCATAAGCTTTTAAGACAACAGATAAAATTAAGATCACAGAAGCAGATCACAGAACATATGAGAAAGGAACACATCAGGTGGCAACAGGAAACTCAGTTTTCTTCTGTGTGTAGCCTTTGATAAGACAGCAACTAGTCCAGTTTTATAAGAATACAAAAATACTAGAATTCAATAAAAGGTCATGAAAGTACCTGGAAAAAAATACAACTTTGGAGCATATGTATATGTGTGTGTATATATGTATATCCGTTGTCTGTACAACTTTGCACTTAAAATTAGATGCAAGTCTCAGAATAACAGTCTTAAATTTTGGAACGGCATTATGGAAGATGGGGTAGACATGTCAGGAACCTGTGGCAGCAGTAGATACTGAAGAGACATATTTTGTATTTTCTGTAAGAAATTCTATATTCTCTACATACAACAAATCAGACTAAAACAGAGTATTAATCAGTTCCTGGTACCTATGAAGGAACAGGGCAACTAATTCTTGCTTGATAAGATTATTTTGTAGCCAACAGAAAGTAATAGCTAGTATCCTATAAAGAATGGGAGGGGAGAAGAGGTGCTGATTTTGGATCCATATATCTCCTTGTAATTGCCTGAAAAGCTTTAATATTGTTAGCATCTTTTTAGTAAAAACAATATTCTTTCTTTTTCTTTCTCTTTCTTTCTTTCTTTTTTCTTTCACACCAGAAAAAATGCATTCATTTTTTTACAAGTTATTATAACTGTGGTGTGTCATTCTTGTGCAGCTTTGCTACTATACCTCATTAAACCCTTGAAAACATGCATAAATTAGTATTTCCTTAGTACATACATTGCTAAGTACTTTACATTAGTGTGTACGTTAGTCTTTGACTAAGCAGTCGTCTCTTTTGTAAAATATAAGTCTAAATGTGTTTATATCTGGCTGTAAAAAACATTAAAATGTCAGTTGTTAAAGACGTAGTAGTTGTGTTCCAGGAAATGCTACAATCATGCTAGTCAGTTTATTCATTCTTATGTTTTTATTATTAATTTATCAGCTCTTTTTTCAAGTATTTAACTTGCATTTTTTTAGTTGATAGCATAACATTCAAGTTGGTGAAAATTTTACCTATTTTATGGGTACTATGTAATTTGCAAACTGTATCAAGTATGTCCATAAATGAAAAATATAAAATTGCAGGAACGTATTAGTCTATAAAGCATTTTCAGTCAGATTCAATGTATTTCAGGATTAAAACTGATGAATAGCAAAGTTCCAAATGTGCAATATCAAGCAACACGTTTCTAGAGCATGTTTCTCTGAAAAAAGTACCTTTGCTGGTTTCTCTGAACAACAGAAGTATCTCTAGCATATTTGTGAACAGTCAAAAACAATCCATCATAAAATTAAAGCTTATAGCATCAACAATGAAAGGTCTGCAATTCTTTCACTGGAGGAGATCAGTCCACTTTCCATTAATGTAATGCTGCCATAAAACCCTTTAATGAACTGGTAACGTAAAAGAGAGAGATTTAAAATGTCTTATTTTACGTTGAAGGTTCATTTACAGTATTACCTGACAAACAAGTTTCTGCTAAGTAAATCGATGTGAATTTTAAGTGACTCATTTACTTATAGTGAATTCCCCAGAGAGTGATCATAGCTTGTGATAGTCTATTCTCAGTTCAGGGTTGCTGATATCACAGTGTAAGACTATACACACACAGTTGCTACTTTACCACATTAACTTTTTTATTTGCCCAAACCCAGATTACCTCATAATTGCATCTTAGTTCCTATATCCCTCAGCCAGTCAAAGCTCTTTCCCTTTTGTCCTTTAGCCTGTATTATTAAAATGGGCACTAATTTTGTATTATATCATTTTTAACTGATAGTAATTATTAAAGGAATACCAAAAACCTGAGTTTATGGAATATTCATTTTTTGTACTTGGTCTTGGAGAAGTAGAATCATTGTTAGTTCCAGACAAAAATAATTTTTATTTAATTACACATGATATCTGTACAAATAGAGCAAACAAAATTATAAAAGCAAATGTCTTGAGTTCCTCACATAAAAAGGACAGGGAGAATGGAAGACTTAAATTATATTAGGGTCAAGAAAAAGCTTACTTTATTAGAGGCTTTCTTTGGGCCACACAGGGTGTATCCAGAAATGTAAATAAATATGACACTGCATAATGAATAACTTACTTGCAAAGCTAGCTACAGAAATCTGTTTCTGTGGAACCATACTGCCAGCTTCATAGATCTCTTGCCAAGACAAGTACGATAGAGTCAGCATATATTTACTCAAAGATTGCTTTTTACTTAGAACTGTGTCCTGATATTAGATAGAAGAGCCAGAAAGGTTCTTCACTTTGAGAGTGGTCTCTGAAAAACTCTGTGCCAACTAGGGTTGCTGAATATCTCAGATAACTTGAGTTGTCTTTTTCTGTTGCTATCTTCACACTTCTAAAGCGTCTCCTCAAGGGAAAGACGATGTAATGTTATATGTTTGCTCTGTGACCTCGAATATGGTAGTAGGCTCACAGGGTCTTTTTACATGTCATGGCTTCCTAGAGTTGTCCTGAAGGTCTCTGTATGGTAGAGGGAATCACACTTCATGTGACCTTATCTATGCAGCCTCTTGGAGAAATATCTAAAGTTCATCACCCTGTGGATCATGGTTAGGCATCATCATGGAGGGACAATCTTAGACATGAGCTTTTAGATATGCAACCTGCAAATTAACACATCAGGGAATAAAGAGGAAAGTTATTTACCAGTGCAGACTTAACCTGTATGGTTGGTAACATATCCTGTGTGAAAGGCTGATAAGATACAGCTATGCCTCTGTATTCATGACAACTGCCTGTTTTAAAAATGCTCAGCAACCGGTAGGAAAAATGGCAACCATGCATGAAGAGATAAATATACTCTACACAGTTGACCTGCGTACGTAGGGAATAGATTCATGTAGCACATTAAGTGAGCTCAGTGCCTTGGATTTCCTGGGTATACAAAGAACTGAACACACATGATTTATTTGGCTATGACTATCATAGATATCAACACTTAAAATGAATGCTTAAAATTAATTGCCAATGTATGTAGCAGTCCATAATCACTGGTCATTCTCAAATAAGCGTGAAGGAATGTGAAGTCATTTTTACAGAATGCATTATGCCATGCACATGACAGATGACATAATCACTATGAAGGCAGAATTTATAAAGGAATAAATGCTAATTTCTTCAGGGACAGAGGAAATAATTCATTTTACTAAATGGCTTGTTAAACCTATTCTGCCAATGCTTTTATCTATTTGATTGGCTTGGCAGTAGAGAATGCTAAAAACACATCTAGACAGGACTTTAAATAAAGACTGTATTTTGCTACTTTAATACATTCAAAGGAATGGCTTCCACTTCAAATAATCGTATTGATTACACTGACCCTTTTCAAGGAGAGAGTTGCTAGACAGCCCTCGTAAGTAGATTACCATATGGCCTTCAAAGAACAATGTAGACTCCAGTAGGAGTGGGTGAAACTAAAATGTTTGGACTTGTATTAGTACCTAAATCCTTGTGGTGGTGAATGGAGCCAAATCCAGTTGGTGGCCGGTCACGAGTGGTGTTCTCCAGGGCTCAGTGTTGGGGCCGGTCCTGTTTAATATCTTTATCGATGATCTGGAGGAGGGGATTGAGTGCACCCTCAGTAAGTTTGCAGATGACACCAAGTTGGGTGGGAGTGTCGATCTGCTGGAGGGTAGGAAGGCCCTGCAGAGGGACCTGGACAGGCTGGATTGTTGGACCAGGGCCAACTGTATGAGGTTCAACAAGGCCAAGTGCCAGGTCCTGCACTTATGTCACAACAACCCCAGGCAATGCTACAGACCTTGGGAAGAGTGGCTGGAAAGCTGCCCAGAGGAAAAGGACCTGGGGGTGATGGTTGACAGCCAGCTGAATATGAACCAGCAGTGTGCCCAGGTGGCCAAGAGGGCCAATGGCATCCTGGCTTGTATCAGGAATAGTGTGGCCAGCAGGACCAGGGAGGTGATAGTGCCCCTGTATTCGGCACTGGTGAGGCCGCACCTCGAGTACTGTGTTCAGTTTTGGGCCCCTCACTACAAGAAGGACATTGAGGTGCTGGAGCATGTCCAAAGAAGGGCAACAAGGTTAGTGAAGGGTCTAGAGAATAAGTCTTATGAGGAGCGGCTGAGGGAGCTGGGGTTGTTTAGTTTGGAGAAGAGGAGGCTGAGGGGAGACCTTATTGCTCTCTACAACTACCTGAAAGGAGGTTGTAGTGAGGTGGGGGTTGGTCTCTTCTCCCCAGTAACAAGTGATAGGACGAGAGGAAATGGCCTCAAGCTGCGCTAGGGAAAGTTTACGTTGGATACTAGGAAAAACTTCTATATTGAAAGAGTAGTCAGGCATTGGCACAGGCTGCCCAGGGAAGTGTTTGAGTCCCCATCCCTGGAGGTATTTGAAAGACGAGTAGATGTGGTGCTTGAGGACATGATTTAGTGGTGGACTTGGTGGTGATAGGTTAACGGTTGGACCTGATGATCTTAAGGGTCTTTTCCAACCTTAACAATTTTATGATTCTATGATTCTATAGTGAGAAGCCAAAATCTATTCAAATATTTTCTGATTTAAATACTGGAAGAATAAGATTTCTCTGTTTCCTTCTTCTAGTATCAATAAGAGTAATATGTTTGTTTGTCTTTAAGCTGCATAACAAAGGAAAAACAGACAAGTAAGGTTTATCTTTCTCAGGAAAAATTCTGCATTTAAAGACATTACTATGCTGAAAAAATTATTATGCGTACATAGGACAATATGAATGCTAAAACGTTATGCTATCGAGATACCTGATTCATTCTTTTTCAACAATACATACATATTCTAGTGAATATGATCCACTATAAAATCAAGCTAGTGAAGAGTAAAGAATGTGTGAATGATCCCTAAGTATTTGTGAAAATGTTTACCAGCTTTACACTTTGGTGGCATTGTAGACTATTGACCTGATTTCAGATGGAGCTCTCCATTTAAAAACACAAAAAAGTCAACTTCTTTTTGAACCTGGACCTCCTATAAGAAGTAACTTTAAGGATCTTTGGGGAAAATGTTCTTATTTGTTCTTGGTGGTTTTTTTGTTGTTTTTTTTTTACTTTTGGAGCAGTAATCCTAAGGAGTATTGATCCACAAAGTGAGGTAATAAATTCAGTTGTGGATATAAGGGCTACAGCACTCAACTGATCAGATCTGAATCTCACCAATAGAATGCAGCAGTTTGCTCATCAACCTGACTGTATTAAGATATCTAGTTTGCTCATTCTGAAATTCTTCGATGCACGCTCATAAAATACTCATTAACCTCAGTAACATCCCACACTATATTCCTACTTCATGCTCATCTTGACTATGTAATTCATCACAAAATTATCCCTTGCCAGAGCAATATAATCAGATTACACACAATGACATCCCAGGAACCACTGCAAAGGTGAAGCTACAAATTGCCACTAGTATAGCCACGTTAGAGTTATCTATTTATAGATTTGGGGGTTTCTGAGAAATGCAATAAATTTTCATTGCAATAGCTAGTTTTAAGATTCTTATTTCTCATATCCAAAAGAGCAGAATGCCTAAAAAAACTTAGACAGTTTTAATGCACAATGAATGTCAGTCCTTGATAGAAAACTGTCCTTAGACAAGCTAATCAGTCTTCTAATAGGACACCAGTAACTACAGGATATTTCCTTGTATGTGTTAATAATGATATTCAGCTTATTTTTATGAACAAAAATTGAAGTTTAATATCTTTATCGAAGATCTGGATGAGGGGATTGAGTACACCCTCAGTAAGTTTGCAGATGACACCAAGTTGGCGAGGAGCTGGAGGGTAGGAAGGCTCTACAGAGGGATTTGGACAGGCTGGATCGATGGGCCAAGGCCAATTGTACGAGGTTCAAGAAGGCTACGTGCTGGGTCCTGCACTTGGGTCATAACAACCCCAGGCAATGCTACAGACCTTGGGAAGAGTGGCTGGAAAGCTGCCCAGAGGAAAAGGACCTGGGGGTGATGGTTGACAGCCGGCTGAATATGAACCAGCAGTGTGCCCAGGTGGCCAAGAGGGCCAATGGCATCCTGGCTTGTATCAGGAATAGTGTGGCCAGCAGGACCAGGGAGGTGATAGTGCCCCTGTATTCGGCACTGGTGAGGCCGCACCTCGAATACTGTGTTCAGTTTTGGGCCCCTCACTACAAGAAGGACATTGAGGTGCTGGAGCATGTCCAATGAAGGGCAACAAGGTTAGTGAAGGGTCTAGAGAATAAGTCTTATGAGGAGCGGCTGAGGGAGCTGGGGTTGTTTAGTTTGGAGAAGAGGAGGCTGAGGGGAGACCTTATTGCCCTCTACAACTACCTGAAAGGAGGTTGTAGTGAGGTGGGTGTCAATCTCTTCTGCCAAGTAACAAGCAATAGGACAAGAGGAAATGGTCTTCAAGTTGTGCCAGGAGAGGTTTAGATTGGATATTAGGAAAAATTTCTTCACTGAAAGGGTTGTCAAGCATTGGCACAGGTTGCCCAGGGAAGTGGTTGAGTCCCCATCCCTGGAGGTATTTAAAAGACCTGTAGGCGTAGTGCTTAGGAACACGGTTTAGTGGTGGCAGTGCTAGGTTAACGACTGGACTCCATGATCTTAAAGGTCTTTTCCAACCTAAACAATTCCTGATTCTATGATTCTATAACCTCTGAAGTGTGATAGTTTGGTTAAGTATCTTACTCACAAGAGGAAGAAAACAACTATTCTCCTGGTAAGATAAGTTATTATTCAGTGGGAAGCAATACCAACTGTTAAAAGGAATTTTTTAAATCTAAAACTTACTGAGCAACAGAAGCTCCAGGAAAAAAGAACACTCAGAAAGCTTTTGTGTGATTTTTGGCACAAAACCAAAACAAAATGTGGAGCAAATTATGGTTGATATAAACAGTAGAATCTGAAGTTTGTCTGATGTCATTTATGGAATTTTAATTAATACAGAGACTGGTAAAGCTGTCAGACTACAGAGACTGAAGCAGAAAATTAGGAGCTTGGAAATACGTTGTGTACAACTGCATTTTATGTAATCTATTGTGAATGCTATCTCTTTCCTTTATATGTTAAAATAAAACTATAAAATTAAGGTTTGGTTGCCTCTATTGATAGTTTTCCTTCTCACAGAGATGCTTTGGCTTCCTCAACATTTATTTAGAGTGTAAGGTGTATAACACACCAGGAAAACATTAATGATGATATTTTTAAAGTGTTGAATTATCTAATCTTTATAGATGAATTTTGATTATTATTCTAAACTGATATGGTGCCATTTGTTTTATCCTACAAAAAACTTTAAACTTATAGGTTAACAGTTGATTCCATGATTCTATGATTCTACAAGTTCTTTGCAAAACAGGCCAGTATCATTAATCCATTTTGTGGGTAGAGAAATGCCAGCCAACACACAGGAAAAGTGGCTTGTCATGCCCGCAAAACAGCTACAAAGACAGGACTGGAATTTAGTTGTATGGAGTCCTGGTCCCCACTGTAGAGAGCGCTGAACTCTGCTCATTTTTTTGTGTGTTTTCAGAGGTTTGTGTGACCTTTCAGCTAGGAGATGTCTGTTTATTACACCACTGATACTTCTAGAAGGTGAAATTAGTCCAGAAGGAGAAAACATTATCCCAAAGCAGAGTCAAGATGACAGCTGGAATGCATTCTTCTCATGCACATTTCCTGATGATAATCAGTTTAGCATGTGGGCACACTGTTTTTCAAAGAACTATTTATGAAGCTAGTTCTCTATGCAAGTGTTCCAAGACCAGTCCCATCAGCCAGTCCTGCCCTTCAGTGTTACTTCCAGAAATGCTGAGCCTGAACCATTGGGTTTGAAAATGGCTTATCTGGAAATTATTATTGTGAGGTGAATAGAACTAAATTAATACCATCATCGCAGCTTGGAAAGAATGTGGCAGTGCTTAATAACTGCACTAGTTCCTTCCAAATTCTCTCACAAATTGTTCCAACCAGTAGCTGTTGCTATTACTATAATTGCAAAATAGGTTCACTGTTCCATTAGTGGTATTTCAATGTCACTTTGGAATGACATGAAATGGCATAAGATAGAATGAGTCAGTAACATTATATTATTGATTTTAGCACAGCCTTTTTTTTCCTTACAGTAGCATAATGAAGAATTAGGAGACATTGAGTCAGATCCTCTGAATTATATTGAACAGGAAAAGGGTTAGAGATTACAAACATTCTTTAAATATAGCACTGTAGCTACTGAGTTTCATGCATATTTACTGACACCCTCGGAATGAGTTGAGTGTAGTTTTGACTTAAATCTATAGTATCCAACCCTGAAATAAAAAAGAAATAGTAGAAACAGCACTAGGGTACTGGGAAGGAACAGGTGTATATAAGAGCCACTGTCACAGTTCTAGATCTGTTAAGAGTCCTTTTCCTTGGAGCAGTCTGTGTCTTTGAAAGATGTTTGTTTTGGCTAAGTAGAATCAGATGGGTTAACTCAAGCCACGTACTGAACTAAGTAAACTTTTCAGATTTGGCTTGAAGCAGTAATGTTCGCACACATCTCTCCATCAACAATAGTATGGGAGAAAGAGAATTGTTATCAAGCTGAAGGTTGTTAACATCTTCAACCAGCATAGCGTTTTACAGAATGAACATCTGCCTATAGCCTCATCCTCCAAAATTTCCCAGTAATGAAGAAACAGTTAAATTACTTCTAGTGAGATTTGAGACACCAGCGGGAAAAGGAGAGCCAAGCGTCTTTTAAAATCAGGAGGATGCCATTTTTGTTCCAACTCAGGGAGAGGTTTTGGAAACAACACTGAAACCTTGCATTTACTTTTTTTAGCTGTGATGTTCACCTTTTTCACAATCTGACTGGTTTAGCAGGGAAATCTTGACTTGTTAGTTTTCTAATTTATTTGTAGATGAGGACTAATATAAATTATAAAATTACTTCCTATGTATTATCAAATTATGCTCACTTTCTTTTTTAATTGCATAATATGTCCTAATTTCAAAGTCTCCCAGAATAACACAGAGTGGGTTTTGAGGGAGCTTTATTTTTCTTTGTATTCCAGCCACAGGCACATCATGTAGTCTTGATATAGATATATAGACAAATACATCCTGCACCCTAAAATGTATTAGTAACTTGACTGAAGAAACAAGAATCTGGATGGAAATGATAAAACTACCTTAAGAAAATTGTCTATCTACAAAGTAACTGATATCTCATAGAAAGGTAGGATAAGTAAATGTCCATACTCAGAGGAAAAGAGCATCTCAGTATTTAATCAGTCAAACAGATCTCTGGTATTCCCCAGCCTACTGAAACTGAAATCGGAATAGATGAATGTTTGAATATGTCAACCTTTCTTCATACTGTTATTGTGAATCAGGGCATTACTGCTACCCTTCATTGTCCAAAATTTTCTGAGAAATGTATATGTTCAAAACAGATGGGACTCTGTATTATGCCAAATATTAACTACTGACTTTTAGTTTCCTTTTTTTTCTTTTTCTTCTTGGACGGGTGGGGGGGAGAATGGATATAATTATTTCTTTTTCCTTTAAGTAGGTACTTTATCTCAGTTCCTTCCATTCAGACCAATGAACTGATGTAATCATTTCACTATCATTATGGGTTCTGGTTTTACTAGTAGTTGTAAAAAATTGCTTACTGGCTGAATTCCATCCTACAAAATAATTCTCAGTTGCTTTGTTAACAAAAGTCTTTTAGGACAAGATTTTTTAAAAATTGCCTTTTTTTTAATAATTAATTGGTGGGTTAGCTTGATATACACTTTTAACTTGTAAAAATACAAACCGGGACTATCTTTAATTAACCTGCTTTTAGACTTTCTTTTTCCTTGATTCAATCATTTTACATTAATGACGTTATATTTGCACACCCTTCTTTGAAGAAGTCTCTGATGTTCTTAATTGAGAAGCTCACGGAGACTCAAATTGTTGTTATGAGGTCATTCTGGTGCAAATTGCTCTTCTGAGGTAGGCAGAATTGGTTTTGCCATTCTCCGTCTATGCCTTTTGTTTAATATTAATGTTAAGGATCAGTTTCTGCATTGCTTCTCTTTTTCTTCAATTTTGGCAAACAGAGCAAAGGTTTATGGTACACATATGAGATCATTTATTGAGTGTTAGAAGAAGTACGCTCTGCATGTAATTTGATACAGGGACTACTATGGTAGATACATTTTGATTTTAAGTGGTAAATAAGCATTGTAAAAACCCACATAACTTGTCAGTGTGTAAGTTAAGTTGCTTGGGAACTAGACAAGGACACACACTGGGCTATTCAGTTATTTTTTTTTATTGAACTGGTAAATTAGCATGTGAAAATCCACATAACCTGTCAGTGTGTAGGTTAAAATTATTTGTGAACTGGTCTATGATACACACTGGGCTATTTAAGTTATTTTTTAAAATTGTGCTGGTAATGGATAACTCTATTTTGTACACTAGAGCTGTTGACTCCTTATCCTGTTGACTTTGGCTCCTTTCCTCTCGCACCACCCAGCCCAGGCTGTGTGATGAAGGAGCTAGCACTCTCTCAAGGCAAATGAATCGTAGAAGGGGTACTCCTACATTTTTCAAGTTAAACATGTTATTCAAGGCCCCACATTTGAAGTTGAAGGTGACTTAAAAAAGGAACTACATCCAACTTCTTTCTGTGTAAGAAAGCTTGAGGCTTCCATGTTTCTTGTTGCTTTCCTTAACCTTCTTCAGAATTTGCTTTCTGCATTAAATAAATTGGTGAATGTGATGTCTTCATGGTTTTTATCCCCCATCTCATAAAAATAAAATTTCTGTCCTTATGATTACACGATTGGGCTCTGAATACAACATGACTGCAGTTTAATTAGAGTTTTAACTGCCTTTAACTGGGCTTTGAGTTTTTAACTCTACTGAATTTCATCTTCTTATTAAGCAGTTATTCCCCTTTATTTTCTTTTATTTTTTTACCTTTTCTGTTTTATATCAGATTTATGATTCAGCAAAAATCCAAGATTGATAAGCCTTTGGGGAAGAAGAATTAAGAGTATGTACAGCACAGAAGTAGTAACGCAAATTTCTCCAGCCGCTCTCCTACCAGAAAAGCTCCTGTGTGACCTGCTTGAGATCATCTTAGGGTTACTGTGATCTCTCTGCTGAGACAACCAAACCCTGCCTGTTTGACAGGCTCCTTTTTTTCAGTGTGATGGGGATACAGCTTCACATCTGTGAGCTGAGCCACTGTCTCATTCAACCCAGTCCACTGCACAGTCAGGTTGATAGAAATTATGTTTAAACATTAACAACCTAGGCTAGAATTGATAAATTATCAGTGGTAAAACTTTTTATCCCAGTCAGCTCTTTACTCCCTCATCCCAATTTTTCACCTCAAATCCTTATGGAACACCTGTCTTATTCAGTTCTTTTTCTTTCCTAATGTTTCTGTATTTTTTTTCCTAGCAATTCTGGACAAGAATATGGTGTGGATCTGCACAGAAAGAAAGGGTATTCTGGATACTCTGCAGACGATGAGTAGGTGGCTCTGGACTCTATATCACACATGTGGTAAGGTCAGCGATGTCCAAGATGCCCACAGAGAGTGGTATTTTCCCCATGACTTTCAGACATCTGTTGTTTTCATTGGAGCTGCTGGTACCATTTCTGCTGAACTGCTAGATACCAGAAAACCTGGCCAAATTCACTCTACCAGGCACACAAAATTGTCTGGTCAAAATGAGGAAATAATCAGGATGTGTGGCAGTGCAGTCTGAGGTGTTAAATGGGGGCACAGGTCTAGCTAGCACTTTGAAGGATTCACTCAGTGCTATGAGAAACTTGCGTGTTGTAAACCCAGATGTCTTCTTGCTGTTCTTTTCTTACTTCATCTGATAAAAACAATTTATCTTTTACTCGTCACACAAGGTTTTTTATTCCTCTTTTCCTAGCTTTGACACCACATTGATGATGAAGTGTCTTTGATTTCCTGCCCTCCTACCCCAACTTCTTTCAGCTTTTAAAGTCACAGTACATGAACTATTTCCACTTGATGTTTAGAGAAGGCTAGAAACAGTTTAAAGAACACCTCTGTTGCTGTATTTATAGAACTTGCACAAAATACACTTGCTGTTCATAAGTTATACCTATGAACCTTCATGTCAATTCAATGCATGGCCTCTTCTAACGTACTGGAGGTTCATGGTGTTTGAGAGAGAAAAGCTGAAGCCATGGGGGAGCATACAGGAACACATCTACCAATCCTGTTCTTCACAGGGAAAGTACTTCCTTCTTCTTTCCTTCTTATTTTTCAAATGCATTTCCAATACATTTGAAACAGCCATCTGCTGAATTTATTTACAGTTTGGCAAAAGCATATCATTTTATTACATTTGCACAACCAAAATGATTCTCAGCTTAAGTTTAGTGAATCCTCTTTGGCCTGCCAAATGTGGCAAGATTATTTATTAATTCATTTGTTCATTCATTCATTCATTTGTATGCATGTACTGCAGAGGGTCTTAGTCCAAAGTGCTTACTATTCAAGTAAATATAAAGTGCTCAATTACTGAGGTAGGTTGATTATTTTTATTGGATATTACAGTCAGAGTATCATCAGTTCATGTTTCTAATGTGAATGCTCTCATTTATTAATTTTTACTTTCTGTAAGTTTTCTTCAAAACCTATCAGTAGGAACATAGAGTTCTTCCCTTAATTTCAAAGAACTATCTTGATGAGACCCCAAATGCAACTTTTTTAAAGACAACTTCTGGTACCTTTCCAGAACTTTTTTTCAAAAGTCAACGTAAATATGAGCTCGATTTTTTAAGGATTTTTATTGCACAAAGCATTCAGAAGTACTTCCTTATTTTCAGAACATCATGTCTCAGAATAACTGACTTTTTTTCATTCTGTTGCAACTTTTGTGACCATTTTTCTTATGAACAATGTATATAAAATATTAACGTCAGAGACGAGACGTGAATGCTAATGTGCAAATTGCTACAAAGGGTACAAATTTCAGCTAGGGTAAATTAGCATTATATAAAGCAGTGGAATATTTGGCTCCTAAGATTTTTTTAAAAGAGCATTTGGAACAGGTATTCCAGAGGAGGGGAACATTGGCTTAACCTAAACATTTCTCTCAGTGATGTTGATGTAAACATGAATGGACTTCCAGAAAACATGATTGAGGCCCAGCCATCCTGACTGCTTAAGAGCACCATATGAGGAGAGGTGTTTCTCTTTCTTTTATTGCTGTGAAAGTACCCTGGGGATGCTCCTGTCTCCTTCTTGTGCATTTGTGAGCCCTAGTCATGCTAGTACATGGGACAAATTATTCCAATGGAGCTAATGACATCCTTTTCATTTTGGTCTTCTAGGTTCTATCTTCTGTCACTTCTGTCACCTTGTACCAATCACATTTGGCACTTTCATTTAGCCACCCCAGTGTGACCTCAGAATCCTTGTATGTGTGCACTGTTCTTTGTTTGTCTAGCAGAGTCTCAACATGCCTGTAAAAAGTCTCAAACTTTTAAAATGCGAGTCTTCTGGCTGATATCTAGGCCAGTGGAGTTTTTGTTGTTTTAGTTTTTTACTTCAGATAGTCTCAGCATTTCTTTTCAAATCTCCAAAAAGGACATAAAAGTGAATTTTTGGTCATATCAAATGCAAAGCTGACAGAATTGGGTAGAGAATTTTGAGCCCTTCACGTTCATATGAAATTACATCAATTCTGTCATATTTGTGCTTGTTTTGGCATTATTTATTTATAATATAATATAATTTTTATATGGAACAAAATAGCATGCAATCAATAGCTCATACAAATTCTTCCTTGCCCCTGGCCAATACTCTGGGGTAATCCATGATCTACCCTTCCAGCTGTTGTAAGAGGGAGGTCCAAAGAGAAATGAGTTACACACTAACTGGTAGATAGGACACTAGACCAGGAAGAAGTATTTGGGTACAGACTGTGTTACCAGCCTATAGGATAACCTTGGTCCTTTGTTTCAGTTCCTTACCTGTTAAGTACGGAATATGTCACTTATCACCTCTGCAAGTTGCAGAAATTTCTCTATAAAAAAATGTTTTATATTATTAGTGTGAATATAAAAATAAAAGGTTTCCATTTGCTTGGCCAAAGACAATCCAACATTTAAAACTGGTCAACTATATCCCTAAAAAAATTAAGCCTCTTTTTTCCTGTTTAGTAGAAGGGGAGGGGGAAAGTCAGGCAAGAAGGAGGGTCAAAAGAATGTGCTCTGCAGAACAAAAAGACCGTTATGTAGGTATTTGCAGTAAAAGCTCTCCTTTATTCTCCAAGCAAAACATCAAACTCCCCATAAATATCCCTGTAGCAGCAGCCAGCTCCATTTTTCCCTCTTCTCCCATTGAGCGCTGCTCTTCCAACTTCACTCATAAAAATATTATTATAGGAAAGTGTAAAATCAGTTCCAATTTCAAGGTCTCTAATTCCAAGGCTGAAAAAACTATCTGAATATTACATGTTTCTGTTTAATCCAAAAAGCAAAGCTTGCAAATCCACCTGGGTTTTTGTTTCTACTTTCTGGCTGAGATTGATGAAAGCATAACACAAGAGAAAGAAAAATCAAGGAGAAAATAATAAAACTGGAGTAATCTTATTATTAAATTCTCCTGTGGAATGCCATGACAGGGAATTATGTATGTCTGTATCATTTAGATGTCAGTAGTGCTTCTTAAAACAGTTTTTGGTATACATTTCAGTATTATCTATACTAAATTTAGACTGACAAATAAAATGTACCACCATGTGAGCTTCAAACTCTAATTTCAGTAGAGGGGAATGATACCATAAATTCTGAGCATAAACCTGCAGATAAAATTACAGCCATTATACCAATCCAGTGGGTTACGTGTGTGTGTGTGTGTGTGTGTGTATGTATATGTGTGTGCACATGAATGTGTGTGAATGTGTGTGAGTTTATAGGTGTGCATATAAACATATACGGGTATAAAAACATAGTAATCAACTGTTACACCCTGCTGTTTAACACACAACATTAAGAAAACAGTTCTTTATCTATATGTAGAACAAATATATGATCACAGTCAGGACATTTTAAAGTCATAAAGAGAAATTCTAACTAAAATGCTGCTAAATGGCCTTTTTGGAATTCTTAAAGCTAAAAATAGCCCACAAAATATCACAGTAGAGGAAAATATTAAAAATTAATTTTAGGGAATTCAGATTGATTTATTTCAAGAACGTTACCCAGCCAGATGGAAGAATTATGTCCTTTTTAGTAGAGAAATATATTCTTTATTAAAGAAAAGATATTTTTTCCAAAGGTCTTTTCAAAATAATCAATGAGAGATAAAGTTCAGTGGAATTTCATTCTGACAGACAAAATGGTAAGAAAACTCCAGTCTGAACAGTAAGCCAGAAATATTATACAGAAAAACATGTCTGGGGTAGGCCATAGTGTTTCTAATTTGCTAGCTTCATCTTGCAGTTGAAAGCTGACCACCTTGATCCAGAGGGGCAAAACAGTGTAAATCTCCCTCTTACAGAGTCCTGACCTTGCCCTGACACTAGCTTATCACCAGCTGACAGTTAAGGTCTTTAAGTGGTAGCTTAAGTTTATCCTTTTGTTTTTACTATAATGTTTGATTAAAGCAAACACAAGTGTGGGTTTGTTTTTTTTTCAAGACATCCAGCATTTTCTTTATAGGTAGAAATGAAATCATATATTAAATCTTCACAATGAAACAAAAAATAATCAATGAACCTTATCTAACGACTCCACAATGTAGACATCTGAGAGAAAATTATGCCAGCACCAGACAGATATTTGACTGCAAGATCAGGTCTTGCAGAAAACAATAAAGTTGTCTGGAACTAAATGTGATAGTTTCTAAACAAAAATTAAGAGATGTTTTAAACTTTCATCATTTTTTTCTGATCATATTCATTGCTTGTTCTACATGGCAAAGATATGAGAAAGTTCGCAGCACTGAAAGTTTCTCCTCTAAGTTGTACATACACACATGTAAATACTGATTTTCTTTTTTATTATAAAATTCATAGAAGCTGTTTGGGTTTTAAAAATACTAAAACGTTGGTTGGTCACAATTATTTGGGTATACTTATCATATTGACAATAGTAAAAATGAAGCAGGAATCCATAATATTTGCTGACAAAACTACCAAAGTTAAATTTTTGGTGAGTTTTCTCACTCATATTTTAAAAAAACATTGTTTGTCATCCAAACTGGAAAAACTTAAATACTCTCACGGTAACGGTGGAAATGGCAAGAAATCACTTCCCATTGCTTGTGGCAAACAGTCCACAGATTAAGAAAGAAGTCCTTGGACAAAGCCTGCAGCTCGAGTGAACACAAATTTTGAATTTGAATCTCAGCTCTAGCCTGATCGGAAACCATGAGCCACATTTCATCTGAGGATCAAACCAAGCTCTAAGGTGAAAGAGTCTAATCTCAGTGGCTTTAGAATGACACTCTTTTAAGAACAAGCTGCAGACTGATGACTGCTGATCAACTTAATGTGACTGTAATTTTTTGCTTAATCGCTCTCCTTTCTTTTGAAAACAGAGGTCATAAACAACCTCATTTATTAATCTGATGGTTAATCTATTTTACTGTAAATATAATAGCAAACTGGTTTCTAAAATTTCCTCTGAATTAGTCAAAGTGCCTAATTTGTTATATAAATTCATAACAGGATCAAGGCACCTAAGGGACATTTGACCACCAGTTGGTGGTCAAAAAATAGTCAGAACCACTATCACCATTATCATCAAGATATTGATGATACATCTGTTACTTAAGTTCCTACTCTGTCTGAATAAAGAATTTTTTTTTCGAAAAGAAATCTTACAGATGAAACAGAAGGCAAATATTTGCACCTGCTGAAATGCTGTTTTTCTAGAGGGAAAATTGCTGATTCTTTGTCCATTAAATTGTCTCATAAAACAAATGCACAACCACAAATATCCATACCATAACAACATTTGTGCCTCTAATTTATTTATTAAAGGGCTTTTAGTAAATACTGTCAAATGAATCCAGACTGTTGTTTACATCTCTGAAGAGTAATAAACAGGAGACAATTAACTGCTAATTATTTCCACCTGGTGAACTCTATTTTGAGAAGTTTTGATTAATTAACAGTGGGGATCTATCATCATCATTTGCTGGTGAGAAGGGAAAAAATAGCAATTTACATCAAATTAACATTAATCTGAAGTGAGGTCTTTGTCCATTTTCTGGGTCATTGCCACTAAACTCATTATAGAAATAATTTGAAAATGCAGCCACTGTTAATCAATATAACAATATGATTTCCTTTATGAAGCTGATGGCAATTATGAGGAAGTCTGAAAAGAAATTTTAAAGAGGTAGAGAAGTATTTTCTTTAACCATTAATATGGCCTTACTCTCAGCCAGTCATGGAGTAAAGAAAACTAGCTTTTATTTGCTTTCAAAGTAGAAAAACTCCTTTTCATTTGAAAGGAAAATTTGGAAATACTGGGGATGTTGTTTCAGTGCTGCTTATTTCCTCTTAAGCTGGTGCCTACTCATTTCACTGAAACAAATTCTGTAGAAAGATTTTAGGCTACGATATTTCTCTGGTCCTTCAGATGGCATCAAAGTTATCTCTGTTTCCCTGAACCAATGCCTAAAAGATTATCAGTTGTGCTTGGGTTTCATTTGGCAGTGTGCAATAATCCAAGCCAGTCAGCCCTCAGTAACACGTCTTACCCACCCTACATTTTCCTCAGAACCCATGTTACCCTTTCTCTTGAGATCAGTAGGAGATGCCTGTTGGCCAGCCCCAGAGGACATTGGTTTAGGATCCTCAAGGGGATTTTTTTCAGGGGGTTAATTAATTTGTTTGTTGTATTTACACTGCTGAGGAGTGAGTTGGTTTGAACACCGGGATAACTGACAGAAATGTTAGTTAGTATATATTTAATTATGCCCAGGGCATTGGATAAACATGCTTTTATAGCAGAGCAGTAAAAATCAATGTAAAAATATGGCATGATAAGTATAATATGTAAAAAAAAGAGGGGGAGAGCTAAACACTTCTTTTCCCCCATTCTTCTCAATGTACTCTTTTTTTTAGTCTTCTCAGTTGATTTTCACCTCTTGGCTTTCTGACCTTCAGCTGTATACATGTGAAATTTACCCCTGTATCTACTGACTTGATTATTTACTGCTACTATTTTAAAACATATTGGTTTTTGAGTATATGTGGGTGCCAGACAGTGCTTGTTTGCTGTTGAACCAATCAAGATTTGAGGTGAAAGTACTAGATAATTCGCTTATTATTTTTTGCCTTTTTTATGTAGTTAATAAATATAGCAGAGAGCTAATGGAGATACATGGAGAGTGGATTGTTCGTAGGACACTCTTTGTTCTGTTAAAAACAAAAATAATGAACTAACACCTGCAGAGTTTTGCAAGAAATGTCTCATCATTTCCATATGAAATTAAGAGAATCTTATATTCCTGCTTACTTCTATTGTGCAAAAAAGTCTGTCTGATTCAGCAAAATAGCAGCCAAAAGATGCTATATGTGATAAACTTTGCCTGAGAAGCAAATTCTACTGTCAACTGTCCTGTAGGATAGCTCATTCTTTTTCTTTTCTTTCCCCTAGTATCTTTAACTGTTTAAAATAATAAGTGATTTTTTAATTATACATTTTTACTACTAAATAAGTTAAACATTTTCTAAACTATTCAATTTTGTCTTTGGTAATAGAATATTTTTCAAGTATATGGCAAAGAACATAGAGGCGTAAGGGATAGAATTTTTTGTCAAAAATTAAGTATGAAACTTATTTTTAAAATAATGGGACAAAAATTTAAAAATCAGAACTGTCCAGTAACATTCTTCTAAACATTACTGGGGTTTTTTGTTGTTTGGCATTTCTTGCTTGTTCCCATAACTGTCTATTATGCTAATAAAAAGAGTGGACAACTTTCTAATTCAATTTTTACACTTTTTACACTGGAGAAAATGGTCCTTCCCAAGCTCCAAGGAACAGATTTTGGTATTCTTCTCAAAGAAAAAGAAAAAAAAAAAAGAGTAAAAACCTATAGTCCTTTCTAAGCTTGAAGCATTATAAGAAAAAAGGTGTTAACACTCAGGATTTGGAATTAAGAGTCTATATGAGTGAATTGCCACGGTAGAAAAATTAAGGAAACTTATGATATCTTGCTAATTGTTTGTTCTTCTTTTATTGTTATTCATAGAAGAGTAGTTTGGAACTGAGACATTCTAAACAGGATTCAGTCCTTTTCACTCTTGTCTCTGTAAGACAAGAGTGTGATAATCATATGAAAAAACTCATATTAGAACTTTTTGCCTATATTAAAAATGTTCAAAATAATTTCCTGCCTCTGCTGCTAAGAATGATTGATGTTAAGTTAATAGCTTTGTTTTGGAGAAGAAAAAGAGAAATGGAATGAGAAATTTTAATCCTTTTTCTTACCACTTTCTCTTTCTTTAAAAAACTAATTTTCTCTTTCCATCCATGATTTTCTTACACTCTTCACAAGTTTCGTAGCTAACAATGCAAATAATGCTGGTTAGATAGGTTATTTTGTACAGTGAAATTAAGAAGCCAAGAAAAAGTAGAACGGTTTGTGCATTAACAGGATAAGCAGCAGCCAGGTTTAATTCCCACCCAGAACTCATACTAGGAGAGCTAATTGTCTCTGCTGCTCTGTAAGATCTCTGAACCATTCTCAAATATTGAGCTAATGGATAAATTTCAAGTTTCAAACAAAATGACAGACTGGTTACAATAAATACATTGTCACCATTCATATGAATGCCTCAAATAACATCATTGTTATTTTTTTCTTTAACAGGTAATTGCAAATTCTAGTTCCCGATAGGATTGAGATCAAGGAGATACTGGTAAATTTTACTTATCTGATGTCTGGAATATATGGACCTACTTGCACAGAAATGTTTCTGTTTACTGTAAGTTTCAGATTTGTAGTGCATGAGTCTGACCCTTTTCTCACTCTCAGTGACCTTGAAATGCAACGGTCCAAATGTGACTATTCAACAAGTGTAGTTGTATTAATAATCAGCAGGGTTTGGTACTAGGGAAATTGTTAGATGTGGTCATGATCTGTAATGCAAAGGAAACACAGATACTGTACAGGTGTTTGATTATCTATGTATATTTCAAGTGTAAAAAAAAGGAAAAAAGAACTGAGAGCTAAATCTTTGTCCATATGGCTGTGTAACTGTGCCCCAATATTTTAAAAACAAAGCAAACCGTCTGACCTGGCATCTGAACCAGCTGTATTCCAGCCTCCTGAATCCAAATAAAACATTTTCAGTGTTCTTTTTGTAAGTTTGATAAGATGCAATGACGATTACATTACAGAAGTTGTCAAATAATGTTACTGTCTGTGGCCAGGTACAAGTTGGGATACACTTCTTATATCAGAATCTGAACATTGCCTTTATATTGCCTGATTTGCTGATGTTTTGATGAGTTACTAAAATAATTTGGGAATTTCAGCCTAGCCACAAACACAACTTTCTTATTTATCTTACCTACCATGTATTATGAAATACCTCAGATTTTGTTTTCCATCCATATTTTCTAATTTTAAAAAGAAATGTCAAAGTTTACTTGATGTACTTTGTTTTATTAAAATGGTTATTTACATATTAAAAGAATCCAGTGGAACATAAAATAGCATATCACTTCTAAATTCAGGATAGAGTGGTTTACGGGAGTAGATTGGATTTTTCAGGATTTTTTAATGCCTTAAAGACCTATAAATCCATCAACTATAATGCTCTAAGGATTACGTTTGGGAAAAAAGGATTTTTTCATTTAACATTCAGGATCAAGGTCAGGAACTGCTGGTTGAGCCCCTGAGTCAATCCTGTTACAAAGCACATCAAATTTTGGTGTGAATAATGATGTACAGTCCCGCTTTATTTCAACGTATCTTTAGCCTCAATCCTAATGATATCATACCACCCACAAAAAGTGCTGGTAGAGAAGGAAGAAACTGTACATGGAGAGGGGATTGCTACAACACACACACACAGCATAGCTAACACAGAAGAGTTGAAACAGGATTTTGCAGCTGGTTTTAGTGAGTTGGTAAATATATGCTCCATGTTAAGATCAAGTTCTTGTCGTACATTGATACAGGAAAAAAAAAAGTAGAGATGGAGAGATGTCAGACCTAAGTCAAGCTATATGACTGAGACGAAGAAATGAGAGAAATGTGACGACACTTTCCCTAACCACAATCAAGATTAACTCCTCTTTGCAAACAAGACAGAGAAAAAGCATCTCAAAGATAAAATTGAAGAAAATACATGTCAAAAATTTTGACTGACCTTGTGTTGTTCCTTCACTGCCACCACACACACATGCGCGCGCGCACACACACACACAGAGTTATTCTCTTCAGCTAAGTTATTCCAGGAAAAAGGGTTCAGGGCTGGATTCTCACTTTCACTTAAACCCTTTTACATGACTTTGGAAATGTAAAGCACCAAGGGAATCTATCCCTTCATCTTGCCTAAGACAGAAGGTTTCCCAGTGAAATAAAGCAAAATTCACACTGTGCAGCTACTGAAGAAGAAGGGATTAGATCAGCCACATGTTGGGTGCAGTGTAGCAGCTATTTACCAAAACACAGCAACTCTATACAACATGCTAGGAAAGGAAATTAAGAAAGCTGTCTCCATCTGAATCTACAGGGGGAATTTAGGGAAGCAGAATGTAATTAACCTAATTGAAATTTGTCAGAGTATAGGATTTTTCCAGAGCCTTACTGTTCAGAATGACTTTATCATGAAACAAATGAACCACTGTCACAGACATTCACTTTTAGCAAAGCAACAGCTTTGATCTTTTGATTATATCTACACTAAACTCCAAAGACTGTTCATGCACTGAGCATTCAGCCCTCTGTACTATTTGTTCTTGGCAAACAAACAATAAAATCCAGTTGGTGTAACAGGACATCTTGAACAAACAGTCTATAATTGTAAACATTTTCAGTAGTGACATAAATGAGAGAAACTGATTATTTTCAGGGTCTTGAGAAACTGAGATAGGTGACGGAGTTAGTGACTTCTAAAATTTATACAGCATTTCAGCAGCAGAGCTGAGAATGCTGAGGCCTGCTTTAATGACTCCCTTCACTAGTTCCCTAGATGTGCAGTACTGAACAATGCAGTTTGGATAAAAAACCGCAAGGCAACTATTTTATATTAATTTCAGTCCTGATTTCTCCAAACACACATGAAGCTCAAAGATTTATCTACAAAATCTTCCACATCCATTTTTTAAGGCATGGATAGAGCAATATTCTGGTTCTGTTGAACACATTCTCAGTTTCAATTCCTTGCCCTCAGGCTAATAGTTTTACCATTCCCTAACTCATACTGCCTTTTCTGCTTACTGTTCTAGCCACCTTACTAAAAAAATTAAACCTTACTGAATCTCGTTTCATTGTTCTTTTGTTCTTAATACATCTCTGGTCTTGGTATTATTGGAGACTATGATATCTTAGTGGAGGAGAAAAAAATGTCCACTGTTATTGTATACACAAATTCCTCTGACAGACTCATTCATGTTCTGTAAGTTTGCTATCTAATAAAGTACGGCCTGTAAGGCATACAGGCCTTACATCTTTCATGTCACACAATGAATAAGAATGGGTAGGAAATTAGAAGTAAAGCATTTTTTTAAAAAGGGTTTGGAACAGGAAGGCTTTTACCAGAAATTTTGCAATGGTAGGATCATCACAACTAAACATGTCATAATGTATAAGGTACAGATGTTAACAACATCTTCATAAAAGCAAGTTAATTCCTCCCAAGCAGGTAGGCTACTAAATGAGGGCAGGGGAGAGGAGCAACAGGTACTGCACTCCAGAAGGCAGCATGGAGGCAAAGGCCCCCTGCTGATCCTGTGGTGACTGGTAGGGATTGTCAGAGAGTTCATTATTGCATGCAAAACTTCCCAGAAAAGGAAAGGAAATCTTAGAGAGAACATTTCCATCCAGCAGTTTTCTCATAGTCCTGCCCATAGACATTTCTGCAGGAATTAGTCACTTGGAACTGGTATATAGAAATACATAAAAATATACTTGGTGAACCTTGGAACTGTTAACAAACTTGAGACTATAGCTTATATTCTATGAAGAAACAGAACCTTTACTGATTCACTGCACTAGTTTAGACTCCTTGATGCACTTATTATCTTATTTAGATGGGAAACTCTAGACATGAATATGTTCTGTGTGTAAGGGGGGAGCATCTAGTTGTCTACATAGCCACAGAAAATAATAATTCAGTTCCATGCTGCCTGCAAACTTTTTCTCTGCACTTGAGGAAGGGTTGGTAGGAATTGTAACTGAAATGACTAGAAATTGTCTGAATACTTTTGAAGATCTGAACCTTACCCCCCTGTACTTTAATTTCCAATATGTAAGAAAGGAAAAATAGAGCTTTTTTTAAAAGCACAACTCTTCTGAGTTCTGTAATGATAAATATTGCAATGTTCAATGCAATGTGAGAATTTTTAGGATCATCTCTTTTCTCTCTCAAGCTTTGATTGTTCTTTATTCCATTCTTTTTCTGACCCTGCTAGGTTAATTCTTTCACAACTGATCTCCCAACCAGGATCAATTCATGGCCAAATCTGTGGAAGATTAAAAATGCTGAAAATGGACTGTCTGGTCTGTAAACACTAACATATTCTGTATGAGTGAACCAGAATGACAATAGAAATAGGTAGTTCTATATACCATTTAGTTATTTTCAAACATATTTCTCCTATACAACCTAAATTGGTAAATGTCAACCTGTAAATTCACTAGTTTCTTGAAAAGTGTCTATCAAAATAGCACAGCTTGTAATGGCAACTATTTCATTTCAGAAGCCATCTCCAAGGTTTTTATGAAAGCATTTTGTAAATGCAGAACTCTAAAATAAGTCTCAAGTCATCTGCATAACAAGTTATTTGTATCCTGTTACGTTATCCGCCATAAGACCTGACTATATCCCTTGACTTCTTAATGGGAAGATCATACCAATATCAGCTGGAAAGGTGATGGGGGAGTTAATGCTTATGAATGTATTTTATGAATATATAGAAGGAATATGAATATATGTATATGCATGCTATCAAACCAAATTAGTAGTTTGGTTTAGCAAACCAAATCGATGGAGGTTAACATGTTGCAAACCTATCAAAATTAAGGAAAAAGCATGCTAAAGATTGTTCCATCAACAATAATTTTGCCCTTTATGAGTTCACTTGCCAGTTATGAAGTCTTCAATTACACAATTGTCTTGACCATTATATCCACTATAATGCTCTCATCAATAAAATTTGAAGTTTGGACCATTGATCTTGAGTGCACAAAAGTTCCCCAAATTTCTTATACTTCTTTTAGAGAACTAATTATTAGAGTTTGCTATAAGCTGTTATCCACAGTGTAGCAGCTGTTAGTCATAATACATGGAAATACATAGTGGATTGCATATGCATACATATTACAGGTCACGTAACCAATTGCATCAACTTTCAGAGATCCTTTCTTAGAAGCAGTGCAGTTAACAGAAGGCAACCTTTGCCCATCATGTCAGACATCTGGGTTCTAATCATAGATTATATGTGGTTTTTGCTAAGGTATAAATCTCTGATGCACAAAAATGTCACAAAGGGCACATTATTAATATTAATACAATATTGAATACATGATCTTCCTGTTTACTGCATTTTTCCTTGTCCAAAATGAGTTAGCAAACAGTTAGATGACAGTTGCTAAATATGAAGTTAGCTTGTCTGTGTCTTTTCTAGAAACTCAGTTACATGCCATACAGAAGTGAGTTCTCAAAAGCATGATCAGTTTTTATTGAGTAAAGAGTAATTTTAGCAGCATTTCTATCTAATCACACTAAACAAGGACTTTGAATGACAGATCTGATGATTGTAAAAATCTAGGTGGAATTTAATAAGATAAAGAATACACTATTTCTTCCCTGACCTCCTTGTCAAAATCTGAAGATACTCTGAAAATGATCAAAATATCAGGATGTTTCAAAAGTCATCAGGCAGAATGAGCAACCACAAAATAAACATTGAAAAGTAGAGAACAAGAGGCTTAGTTTCAAGGCCACTACTGTGATCCCTGTAGTACTGCAAAGTTATAAGAAAATTATATGTATAACAGAGATCTGCTTCAGTTTTGGAAACTACACTGTTTTGGAATTAAAAAAAAAATACTTGTTTTTAATAACACTTCAGTGATGCTAGTACCTTAGTGATGAGCTAATCTGTGGAAATACAACATCTGCTAGAGCTATAAAGTTAAAATTAATAAGGTACTTAAAGGTTTCTTTTTGAAACAGTAGGATTTGGTTGTTTAAATCCTCTTATCACTTAAACTGTCTATTATGTATTCAGTCTGTGAAAAGTTTGTTGCTGTAAGTTTGTCAGCCATTGTGTTCTCAGATCATTTCTTAGCTGAACTGGGAGATTTGAAAGTACTGGTACCAACTATTATTCTGTTTCACACACATCATCCATGAATAGACATGTAGGATCATTTCCATGCTGCGTAATAGGGCTTTCAAATTTTCCCACTTGCTTCAGGGTATTGCTACAATATATTGCATGCTTTTCTGTTTCACCTTCATTCATTTTATGCAGAGACTAGAACCCAGCATGTAGCTTCCTTAACAAAATACAGCAAAACAATAGTTTAATGCCAGATGAGGCAAATAAAGGATATCCAACTAAAAGGATATATGACAGCATGGTTTATACCTTTATATTGTTCTAATTACAGAAAACATTTTTCAGGCTTTAAAAGATATATACTTCACTGATTTTAGAGATAGCAAAAGCCCGGTCAACCGAAAATCTATTTAAAACATCAGGTACACAGTTGCTCTTGATCTGTGTTCTTCATGCTCTTCATTACTCCAGCCCTTACCTCCTCCTCTCAGCAAACTGCACCATATCTCAGGCTGCAGGGAAAGAATCCTCCTTGTAGCAGAAAGAATCATTAGGACTCCATGGGATCACTGCATCCCTCACCAAAGGGAAAATTTCATTACATTTTACAGCTCTCCCCTGGAAGTTAGAAAGAACCAGCTCTCCTCTCTGCATGCACGCTGCAGTAAGGCACTGTGCTGCTTGCAGGCATTCTTCTTGTGGTTGGTTTGTATTAGGAATATTGTTCTCACAGGGCTTCTCCATTATCTTAAGAAAATAAAAGAAACAGTGAAGTTTCATAGAACAAAAAAGACCTTTTGGAAGTATAGGCACTAGCAGAGGATGACCAGACAGGTAATTTTCCCTCGGTTGTGTTTTAAAGGGCTAGGAAAAAGTAGATAGAGTTTTGTGTTTTTTCACTAGTGCATCCAAGTGTCCTAAGCCCCAACATTTGTGTGAGACACTTGGAATCTCCTGATTTGGGAGGGGAAGACTGCTAACTTTCATTTTTATTTTATTTTTAGATTGATGGCTGATGTTGAAGTAGTTTCTAACCTGAAAAAGGCCTACTTTCATATGTTACTTGCTTGATGTCTAACATTCTTGATGAATAGAACTGAATTGGATGGAGAGGTATTGCTAGGGAGCAGAAGCACTCATTTGTAAATGCAGTGCTAAATCAGTAATGCTAAGAAAAGCTATCTACTCCTACAGATTTACAGATTATGAGATGTCATCTCTTCTGTTGTTTCTGTTTGTGCCTGATAAAGAACAGAGAACCTGGGAAACAGAGAATTAAGCTTAATTTCAAATGCTTACCCTACAGTGGGACACAACTAATTTGTTTTATGAAGGTGGAAGAAGTTATCAGAAGCTTGATGCATGTAGATTTTAGTTAAAGCTGATACACTGTAAAATTCCGAATGATTATTTTTAAAGATATAATTTCCATTATAGCTGTAACTTAGTTCTATTTAAAAATATAAGAAAACAATTTTGGGAATGGCTATTTAAATTCCTTTTTTTTTTTTTTTTGCTTTTAAGAGTGTCTTAAAATGTGTCTTTTTCTCCCTATTCCAGCCTTTGAACAAAGTTGGAAAAAATCCTGGGAGAGGAGAAAAAGGAAGCAAAGCCGATGCTTTCTGCATGCATTTACAATCAAAGCAGAAAAGCAGACCCCTGTTAAAGCACAGTTTTTATAACATAAGTTTAGTTCAGACTTCTAATCCCTTGGAATTTGTTTTCAAAATATACTTTTGATCATAAATGATCAACACTTGAGTCAAGAGGGATTTGCTTTTTTATTAGTCTGAATTTTTCTAGAATTTCATCCTTGCTTAAAGTATAAAGCCAGAAAAGACTACTAAAGACTCAGGTATGACTTTTTTTTATTACAACACCAGTTATATTTTAAGTCTTTCATTTAGCTAAATAGCTGGCATTGGCAAAAGCATTCCCATCCTCAGCAGTTATTTTTTTTAATGTATCTGGAGTCTGAGGTCCATCGAATGACACAAAGTGACTGATAGGTGATAAACTCATTGACTGCATGGGGAGCCATGTTTCAGAGAAGGTCAGAAGATTTCTGTCTGTGACAGGTATTTCATTTATTTCTGTAGTCATTACCAAGGCTCATTGGTTTGGTTCAGGCTGTGGGACTGGAGAAAGTTTGAGTAGGATCATCCATTACTTTGAAAGGCTCTTGTCAGATTTAATTATCTGTTCAGAACAAAAAAATGAGCAAAATATGTACCTGTTATTGGAATATACATGCCCTGATGTTTGTCTTTACGAATGCATAATGAGGTAGCCAAATATGGCCACCAAATATAAAATCATAGTTTTTTGAAAACTGGATAAAAGGATGACACTGCAAATAAATATATGGAAGAGCTGAGATGGACTTATCTGGGATTGTGATGTGGGGTGTTTCTTCCCCTTTCCCTAAGTACACCGTTAATCACCTGATAGGGAAGCAGCTGCCCGCTGCCTGGACAGCTGCGTCCAGCCTTGGGAAAGGTTAGCTCAGATAAAAGGAGGCTTATTGGTAGGTGAACAGAAGCTGCTTTACATCACCTTTTGTGCCTGTACATTTTATTTCCTTTGGAGTTTAGCACTGAGGTGCCATACTGAGAAAGAACTGGTCCCTCATACATCCACCATTGTGACTAAAGCTGGGGCAAAAATCACCTATAAAACTGCTGATTAAAAATTAGTTCCCTCATTCTCTTGGGGCTAGATTTTCAACTTCAAAAGACATTACTTCATTCATCTGAGGATTATATAGTTTAAGAGAAACACCCAAAAGGAGAATTAACTCATATTAAACTAATAAAGCAGGCAATAAAATCAAATCAGTTTAAAGATCACAGTTGCTTTGAAAACAATTAGCATTAACACAGATCCCATTAAATATTATATATTACTCACCTAGAGGGTCTAAATCAGGAAAGAGAAGAAGGGAAACAAAGGAAACTTCAATGAAAATTAAGTAAATTGATTAGTTTCATAAAGACTGGTGTATATTTTTCATTACTTTTATTTTAGCATTCATTTTTCCAGTTTATATAAACACTGATGTGATGTTCATACATCACGGACTGATTTTCTTTGTCTTGCGGCAATGTGTTTTTTGCTTCAGGCCAATATACTCCAACAGAGATGATCCATTTGTTTGGTTTGCTCTCCAGGCTTCCCCCTCTCTCTGTTATCCAAGAATGCTAACATAGTTTTGTGTTACTTCCCGCATTAAAAGGAATTCTGAAGAGCCTGATGTTTTCAGCTCTAAGCCAGACTGCAGTTTGACAGTGGTGATGACAAGTAATAGCCTATACTGCTTTAATTCATTCTTCTTTGTTTATTGCTTTTTAAATAAAGGAAGTTCTTCACTGAAGATTTCCTTTAGACACAGTATCATCATCATCTGCAATATTTTAAAATCTGAAAAGAATTGTGTTAGACTTCTTTTAGTCCTTCTAACCACCAGACATAGCCCAGGCAGACATGCTCTTCAGTCTTTCTGTCACCTTCTTACTTAGCTTTAAAAAACTCACTTGAATGCATTTGCCACGTTTTTGCCTTCCATTTGACAAGGAAGGTTATCACGCTCTCTCTGGATTTATATTTTTAGAGTGTCATCTTGCAGTGATCAGTATGACAGCATGTTTCATACAGTGGCCCATAAAACCTTTGGAGAAAACCCAAGAGATGATTAGAGCTTATGAAAGACAAAGTTGGGGGAGGGAAGGAATTGAAGGATTCTTTTTTTATTTCATATTTCATACAGAAAAAAAAGGACAAATCCTCCTCTTCCCCCTTGGAGTTTATTTGATGATTGGTGCCACTTGCAGTGTTTCCATAATCCCCTAGATAGCACAACTTTTCAATCAGAGTGAAACGTAATATCATTTTGTTGCATGTAAGCTTAAACCCTTTACACAGGCAGACACGGCTGCTTTGTATAGAGAAATCTGAAATGAATATGAATTGCTTGGATTAATGGGACAGAAGACATTGGTAAATAATTTTATTGGAGATTAAACAGTACCAAAGCCCTTTAGCTGGTAATGCATGCTATATAATGATACAGCAAGTATAATGCAGGCTGGATATTTGACACTGAGATGTATCGTATCATAAAACACAATATTTGGTTTACATAGACTACTTCAAACTCATTTGTGTACTATCTGCAGACATAGTACGCTACTTTATAAAAATACCTATATTAATATTGATTCTTTAATTATAGGAAAATTGGAAAAAGCAGCTTGAGTTGGAGTTAAATTAGTCATTGCTTTCTGACATACAGGCTTTACTGCATTTGAACTCTGTGGTCATTATTCTGTAAAGGTCACCATGGTCATTGCTGGGATTAAGTAGCAGGAGCAAGCTTACAGAAATTCAATATATATTTTCTAATACTCGAGCCTCAATTGCAGATTTTCAGTCATTCCTGATGTCTGGCATGTAAATGTCTCCAGGTCAAATTCTGTTCTATGTTACACCAAAGCCCATCCAGAGTCAACCAGAGTCAGTGGGAGCTGAGAGGCAGAGCTGGTTATTTTAGCCTAACAAAACAGAGAAGAGAATCCTTCCTGCTGCCATTACTGAAAAAGTTCATTTTACTCCCTTTGTCTGCTGGATGGAGAAGTTCATCACATTTTACAGCTGTTTTCTAGCAGGAAGTTGTAGTCCCCCATTTTGGAATGTCAGTTGAGTCGAAGGGAGAAAGGGAGTTCAAAGGGTGACAAATGATGCTATGAGGGACTGTTACTCACTCTGTCAACCTGGCTGAGTAATAACTGTTGTGAATGAACTGGCTTGGAGGATACATTTTGCTGACAAAATTCCAACACAAAGATACCAGAAAGAGGGAAAAAAAGACTCGAAATCATTGGCAGTAAAGTCAGTCTCTCAGGAATTTCTGTAAGAAACTAGAGCTGACTACTAAGTATCTCACATCCCGACTAACCTGAGAGGTAGGTCTCAAATATTACAGAATTGTTTTGGCACTTCTGTATTCTCCAGTACCATAAAACCATCTTTTTAAATCAGCTGGCTTAGTGGTAGGATAAAGTCTGCTCACTGTAAATTTAAAGGGCAAGTTCTGAAGTAATGGCTAATTTTCCAGGCATCTGAAGGAGGCAGCCTGCTGGGTCACTGGGTCTCACTGCTGAGAACAGCAACAGATGTGAAGAGAATAACAATCAATGCAGAGCTCTCCCAGCCAAAATATAGCTCAAATAGCTCTATCATTAAACTTAAACTGTTAGTCAGACTCACTCTGTTTTCTGTAGGTTACTCAGCAAACTGAAGCAAATGTTGACATCCCAGCTATGATCAGGGTTTCATAAGTAGGATTTTTACTCATTGTTTTTTGTAATATGATTCATAAAATAAAGTTTTCTTCATCTAACAGTGTTACTGTACTGAGCCCACTTGGGCTTTGTCAATCTAATGTCACAGCAGTTCACAAAGGCATTTGTCTTCATATGAGGGAAATAGTTATATTTTATTTTTAGTGAGAAGGAAATGAGGGATGGAGTAATTACAGGAGAAAACCAATGAAAGAAAATTCTGATCGTTTTGTCTCCATATGTATATTACAGAACATCAGAGATGTTCATATTGTACATCACTTTTCTGTTTAGTGTATTATAAAGGTGACATCTCTTTATAAAATCTATTTCTATTCCTAAATCAGATTTTACCAGAAAAAAAGGTAATCATTTATTTATTCTTATGGAATGATAATATAGTGGGAAGGTCAGGATACAGAAGAAAGCCCTGGTGTGTGACCATCTGTCTTGAGGAAGATTGGCCTCCTATACCTGCAAGTAATGGCTTCCCCTGGATGTCATCACAGATTTGTCTTACAAGATTTAAAACTTCCAGGCATTTTGAGAAAGGCTTAAAGCAAACTATCTCTGAATCAAGAAGCATTGTTCTGTAAGATGTGGAAACAGCAACCGTTTCCTGAAGGCTTAAGAGCTTTTCAATTTTGCATATGTTCAAAGTTTAGGTGTTTTACTTCCCAGCAAGTCATTTAAGTATTATGTTATCACACTATGATGTCTTCCTTTGGGATTATAAAAATGTACTTTTTATATATTTTAGCCTTTTAAGGGGTCTTCCACCATTTACCCACAACACAAAATTTAACCATCTTCTATTGAAATGGTCATAAACATATTTCAGTTTTATGTAGTGTAATTTGAACTAGAAAGAACTGAAAGAAATGATCAATGAGCTCCTGTGTCTCTTTGTGGTTGCAATAAAGCCACTTTAATATTGCAGACTTGCAGAATGCATCATATAATAGAAATGCAATCACCTAAAGATGAATGAACACACGAGCAACATTAACACTTCAGGCAAGGGCGGTGAAAATTATTAGATTCAAGGGATGTTATTCATGTGGGGAGTTTTCTCATGAGAACAGATTAAAGCCAAGGCATCCTCAAAAGGAAATAACTTTGCACACAAGGAAACATTGTGTGGTGCTTGAAATTAAAAGAGCTACTGTTATAGAAGAGGGCTCCCAGTTCCTCTTCATATGAAAGGGCTAAAGTGATGGTCTCCTCTGCTTTAAATGAAGGTACTTAGTTCTTTCACTGTTTTTAATTCACAGGATATTGTAACTGACATGAGTGCAAAGGATTTTTTTTCTCTGGCTACATAGAGATGATATAACTAAATTGTCTTTTTTCTGTCCTTGATGAATGAAGTTGCAAGTGATTTACTTTCTCTTCTTACTGTGAGTGTTGTCCAATCAATTTTCTCCAAGACTATAAGGCTTCTAGTAGGTGGCAATCTTGCTTTAGAGAAAACACTGCTTTGATAGTCTGTGTTATGTCACTATGTAATGTAAAACCTAGTTGACAGATCAAACAATAGTGTTGGAAATTAGATTCTTAAGAAGGAAATCTGCCACCATCTTCCTCCTAAAAAAGGGCCTGTGTAATGGAAAGACAACTGATGGCCATTCTGAAGAAAAGCCTACCTGAATACCAAGATAACACAAAATAAGCTTAGCTTTTTTGAATAAAGCTCCAGTGTAAATCAATCACTTCTGTTGCTAGATTTTAATTGTGAAATTAGCATTATTAGAATATGTTCCTTGACTGCGAAGTTATTTCCTTTTTGAGAAATTTGGTCTTGGTGAAATTTTTCCACAGAATTTCATTTCTTAGAGAATCACCTTCCATTGAATGATTTGGCTTAGGCATTCGTCTGATGTGAAGTTAAAAAATAATTCATGGGTATTACATATCCTGAGATAGAATACTAATAAGAGCTTTCCTGTGAAGCTTTCAATGATTGCCTGATGTGGAAGGAAATAGTCTGTTTAGTTTCTGATAGTATTTTTCTTTATTATGAACATTAACAGCTTAATTCTATCTGTGAAATGATAAATAGATTTTATATTTATGTACACAACAGTTTACATTTAAAATTCAACTCCTGCAGCAATCCTGCAGAGATTCTTGTCCCAGTATATAAACCTGATAATCTCAACAGCCCTATATTATCAAAGCTTTTATGTACGTAATACACTGAAGTGTTTCTGTGAGATATTGTGTTGATGTATTTTTATGAAAAGTTTTCTGTTGGAAATGTTCCTCCATTATAGCTCAGACATTTCATGCAAATATAACTGTTCCCACAATATTTTCCTCAGGAAAAGACTGTTGAATAGAAAATCTGGTCAAAGAAGAAGCCATGCAGCCTGTTCCTCTGCACTCTCCTTTTCCTCCAGGCAGACTGACAAATTCCACTTTGTACTTTTCTTCTTAAAAGTGAGATAATGTTCTTTCAGCTCTCTCAAACTACTTCCGTTGTCTCATTGCATAATTCCTACAATGAAAGTATCAAATATTTAAAAATAAAAATTACTAAGGACTGCAACCATAAGCGTCCTGAGTAACTCATGTTGCTGCTGCACCAGGTCCACATTTTTGTCTCTTTTGCAATTGTACTTCTATTCATGCATACAAACACATGCATGGGACTCGGTAAGTCACACATCACTCACTGTGTAAATCTTAAATAGCTACTCTTATTTCCTATGGAGCAGTTATGAATTTATACCTGCTAAGTCAAGACTACAATTAGGTCCAGTTCTGGGACAGACCTCCTGCAGCCAGACACTCGATCTGAAGATTAACAGAAACCTAACTAATAAAATAAGATTAATAATAAGGAAACTATTTTGTAGCATATTCTTTCAAGTCCCACTGAAAATTAAAATATTCTAGCTATAGGTTTCCTATTTCATCATTTCTGTTCTCAGCAGCACTGTAATCATTTCACTCAGTTTAATTTCATACTCTTTAAGGTAAAACATTCAGGTTCCTGTGAAGTTTTCCTTAGAGGAATCTCAAAATTAGTGGTTCAGTTGACAGCCCATAGAACAAACATGCCATCAACACATTGTGTCTACTTTACTGTGTCTTTCATACAAGCAGGCCATAGTGCAAGATGCAGTGGTGGTCACTACCATGGAAGGAAAAGTAGGATACCCATACAGCCTATGTCTAATGAGGTCGCCTCATTCATCTCCACTCTTAAACCTGCTCTGTTGATATCACTTTAGTCTAAGTCAGCAAAGGAGAAAACCAAGAAGGTCTCTTTGTACCTCCTTGTCCATCTGTTTTTGGTAGGTATTGGCATCAAAGCATTCTGTCCACTGCAACAGAAATGCTCCTGCTGCTTTCTGGCCTTGTGGCCATATGGATTTACCTCACTTTCAAAGGGAAATATGTGTTGCCAGATCCAAAGGCTGAAGCATTTCACCCTATGTCTATGTGGAAGAACTAGCACAAAGTTCCTGGACTGCTTCACTCCTGACCCCACTAGGTAGCTGTGGCTCAGAGGGGCAGTAAATCAGCAAGTACCTCTTCCCCCTACCATGAGACACCTCCACAGGCAGCTGAATGGGAATGTCCCCCATCCTTCCAATCAAAGTGGCAACTTGCCTTTGGATGACTTTTGTTTAAGACCTTCTTCGACAGTCTTTGAACAGTTTGAAGGAGAATGTTATACTCCATGAAAAGTAGCATATATGTTCTTACACATGCATGCCAGCTGCAAACCTGGGTTAATGTTTGGACTTTTATGCATGTCACTGGCATCCAATTTCAATTTCCTGTATGTGAGGTAGCCACTGTTTCTGCCTATCAAAGATCAAATCTCTTGCCAGTCTTCAGCATCTAAGCCTTTTGCACCCTAGAGCACCAACTGCCTAGGCTGCAGCTACTGTCATTTCCTCATAGCTGTCTCACTAACCAGGATGTCTGGTAGAGCTTTTGGGGAATGCTTCTCTCAACATATTCATCTATGATAAACAAAATATTCCAAACCACAAGTTTTTCTTTTGCTGTGGAAAGGTATGAGTCTTAACCAAGTAAGTAAGATATACGGTTCTTAGATGTAGGAAGGATTTTTTTCCTGATAGTATTAGAGATTTTCTAATAGTCAGTATTCTGGTGGTTAAAGCATGGTCCCAAGATGTGGGAACCCTCAGCCAGCTAGCAAAAGGACTGGAATCTCACCTCCGCGCAGCCAGGCAGGGTGCCCTGAACTGCTGCTACTGGCTTGCTTCATGCCAGCACCATCTAGTCAGAAAATGCGGTTGTTGTGAAATAACATTATTGGTTTTTGGCAAGTACTACAGGTACAATCCTCTTTCCCAGTTCATCTAATTAACTAAAGGTTTTCTTAGTCAGTTCAAACAAGCATTGACTGAATGTGTTACACTCTTCCCCACACCCTTGCTCTTGGAAGGGGAAAAATCAGTCACCTGCCTTGTGTGGATGGACTTCATAGAAATTGAGAAATAGAATAAAAAACTTCTGACAAATTTATAACGGAGGTAATCATGTTTTAATAGTCTCTGAACCTAGGGAAACTTTCCCAGTCATGAATGTAGTTTGTAAGTGTAGACAGGAACTCATTGGTTTCCAAATGCTCTATTTTTCAAGTCTTATGCTCCTTCCTTAGACAAAATATTCAGAGGTCTCTGTTATTTGATAAAATTAAAGCTATTTTGCTTTTAGGTCTTGAACTTGATTTTAACTGACTTTATTTCAAGAAAAAATAAAAGAGCTCTCCAGCTTTGTATCTTATATTAACTTCTTTAACCTGGAAAAATATCTTCATTGAAATAAATCCTCCTCTGGTTATTCTTTCTCTGTATTATCTGTCAGTGACTGACTCTCTTGTGTGGCTATCTAATGAAGTGAAGGTTGCTATTTTCTTCTTTTTTTCATAGAATTAATTGCTTTATCAAAGCTCCAAGAGATTGTTTGTCTTTGCTTGATTTGACCTGTTCCTTGCCCCCTTTTCAAGTTAATTTAACACATCATAGTGTCATTCCAACAGTGAAATAATAGTTCTCTTGGATTCTGCCAACTAGCTAACTAGCTTAACTATCTATCTAACTAACTAACTAACTAATTCATTGTCACATTTAAGAAGGTACAAAAGCACCTTGTGTAGATTTTTGCTATAATTTTATTCTACTTGTTCAATTACTTTCACGGATGGTAAGGAGTTATTTTAACAAAATTTCGTAGGAGGGATTTTTGATTGGATGTTTGCACTTAAAATAAGTAAGAATATGAATATGATAATAGATGTAGTCAAAATGAAAAGCTGATGATAGAGATTGAGACTAAACTATATTTGTGATAACATGATCTGTGCCAGTGACATTTTCAGAGAAAAAATAATAACATTATTCTTCTGTTTTATAATATTTTCTACCATATGCATACGATTATTATGCAATATACATAAATATACTATTTTATTGTAAATTTTAATGTTTCAATGTTATTTAAAAAATGATTTGTTTTTCAACACTTTTTGGCTTAACATAGTAATTTGATATCATCATACCAAAACATTTAGATGTTTTTTCATTTGCATCTAAAACAAATTAGACATGTCAACTATTTAAAACAGTACTAAAAGCTACATTTTGAGATGACAGATGAAATAGAGCTTTCCATTAAGCTGTGCCTGAAAAAATGATAGGAAGAGTCAGTATAACTTCTCTCATTTTTAGTACATTTTTTTTTGCTTAGGTGAAAAATAGACAAAGAAGCTCAGTTATTAGAGTTGGTCTAGTTCTTTGTCCATTACTTGACCTCAAACACACTTTCACTTAACTTTCTTCCTCATTACTAGATAAATATACATTTTTTTTCTCTCTCTTGTCTTGATCCCTACTGTGACAAAAAGTATATCTTTTGATACAAAGTAATAGTAAGCCATTATGATTATACTAATAAAATGCAAATAGAATCAGAAATCTATTTTGCTAAACTTAATTCTCATGAATTCTTAGTTCTTTATTCCAAACCAAGGAAATCCCAAAAGTATGTCCAAGATTTGACTAAATTTGTTTATCTGAAATACATCTGCCTTTTGTTATATAATTTTGTTCAGGTTTATCCCATGCCTTTTTGATACTAAAAATAATGAATTTTTGAAATCTGTCATGAAACCTGCTGAAGATGCTGTCTACCTTCTCTGACAGGTTAAGAAATGAGAAGGAAATGCCAAAAGGATTTTAGACTTCTTTCATCCTTAATTTTTATTCTGTTTTGATGTTCTTTTTAAGACTTTAATAAATCCATTCCTGAATCCAACTTATTTATGACAGTCCATAAAAAAATAACCAGTCTCTCAAACTTGTCACTGGAACTCTGATCTTCAGAGAAGTACTTTTCTTCCTGCTTTTTTACTGGAGTAGGCAGTGGAGTGATATGATAAGGACAGGAAAGCCATGATCCTCATAACCTAACAGGATTTGTTGTTACTTAACGATATACTGCTCAAAGTCTCCCCCCACTATATATCAGAACTTGTTTCATCTACAGACTTCTCAATATCTATATTAGGTGTTATAAGGTGAAAACGACATTTCCTGCATCCTATTTTACCTATTGCTCTTTAGCTCTGTCAGCTGAATAAAGTAAAGCTAGTGTAACCCTTTCATCTCAAAACAGGTTGTGAATGTCAAATGATTTACTTAAAAAAATTAAAAATTAATTAAAATGGAAAATCTACTGATATTAAGAATTGGATGAGACTTTACTAATATATTATAATCTGTATCTGACCTTGTCATTATTCTGGATTTTCCTTTTAAATAGCGAAGGATGATATGGCAATATTTCTGAATTCATGTTTTTTTAGTTTTAAGACTGCCACATAAAAGTTAATTGGTGTAATTTTATATTTTTTTATTCTATTTTATGGGTAATCAACACAATTTTAATAATTTTAACCTATATCTCTTACTTCAGCCTTTAACTGAGAGCAACTTTAGTCCTGACTTCTTAGAATTTTCTTCATTTGCACACATTCCTGGTTATCTAGGACTATTGCATTGTTTGTTCTTTAAAAGTGCTCTCTAACTCCCTAGGCTTGATGAAACTAGTGTCTGATCTCCACAGGCTTGTTTCTTTGCAGTCCTGAGCACTCCAGCTCCACTACAGACTGCAAATAAGGACTGATATCAGCTTGCAGGGACATAGAAGGTCCTGGCCCATATTATATATCATCCTTTCTACAGAAATTTTACTCCTGAGAAGAGAACTAGTGCCAGGAATTCTGCACTGTGTGAAAACTTAAGTGAAACTTAGCAAAGATTCATAGTATATAAAACAAGAATTGAGAAATAAATTGCTTTTGTTTAAAGCACAATTTGTCTTATTAAAAAGCAAATTGTGTTTAGAGGACAAAAGAAGAAAGACTTAGTTGCATTTGGTAATGTATTATAGCATTTACTGTCTGATCAACTAATGTTGCAGTTCCTTTGCAGCATTTCATTACAAGTAATTTTCTCTAGAATGTGATTAATTTTTTTATTTCTTCCTGCACCATCTGAAATTTTTCAGCATCCTTCTAAAACTTAAGAGGCAAAATTAGACATTTCAGTCTGGCTTTCACAAAATTCTGTATACAGAATTTAATCATTGTCTCACTCAGAACCTCCCTGATTTACGCAAGGTTTATATTAGCACCCTTTAGCTACTGTATTGACTGGGAATTATTGCTCTCTTGCCAAATAGAGCACAAAATCTGTTCAAGGTGACTTCTTCCTAGGATAGAGATGGCCATGAGAAAGGGATTAACTGGATTTTTACCTTTTAGTTATATGATCATGCTTCAGTTTTGTTAAAATACAGTTTGTCTGACTTAGATAACTGCATTATATAGACTATGTAGTACGACTTCCTTTCTGTCCTTGTTTTTCACCTTAGACAGCCTGTATTTATTCAGCTGACTATGTGTTCTAGTCCTAGTGTATCATAACTTTTTAATAAAAATGCTGTACTAAATCAAGTTTCAAAATTCTAGTACAACTAATTATTCTTATAATTTAAACTTGTAACCCCAGCACAGCATGAAATCAGAACTGTTTGAATACATTAATTCCTTAGAAAGCACGTGTTGATTATCATCAACTATGTTACTGTACTTTGCTATATTGCATTTTTTATTACTTTGCCTCAATTTTATTTCTGGCCAGCCCTGTAAGTGCTCAGTCTGTTCAGACTCTGCAAACAGGAGCTTAGATTTATTCTGAGGTTTTGACTATGATAGGTTGTCTTCTTCAGGGTGCTCCTGAGATCAACTTGAGGCAATCGCTTTGCATGATCTGGAAGGATTGCACAAAACAAATGGTAAATACAGCTGGTCTTGGAGGGACTCTGCTGTGTATCAATAACTAGTACAAATTGAGTTAAGCATGTGTATCGCTGGTAGGTATTTGAACCTGCCTCAGTTAATAGAGGACAGGAAAACATTTCTTCATCTTCACATTACTAAAAATACAAGAAAAAATATCTTTAGAATGTCTCTTTTTGTCCTGAAATATTAATACTTAACAATGTTAACATTTTAGCTTCTATCTATAGTAAAGGTCTACTCCATTGTTGAGTTTCCTGTTGTTCTTTTCTTCTTTGCAGTCCTCTGAATGGGCATGCACAGATTTTTTTTTTCATTGGATACTGTCACCTTCTCTTATTTATTTTCCGTAAGACCTCCATATTTTATGTTTAACATTTCTCTTGAATTGTTTTCTGGTTTTAATTGTTCAGTGATCTTCTATCACTTGTATCTGAATTGGTTTTACACCAAAAATCGTTCTTTTCCTGATGAAGAAATCGTGGCTTTGGTCATCTGATCAGTAATTCTCTCTCATTTTTATTTATTTTTCCTACACGATGAGTTTTGTTCATAATCCCATATAGCTCTGAGATTTTGAACCTTGAAGTAATCAATTTTTAATAACAGTATAAAAGTATTAAAACATTTGTGGACCTCTCTTTTTTATTTCTTTTAGAATTGGTTCTTTAGTTACCATTGATTCCTGTTTCTAGCCCCACACTGACTGATTTTTATTAATAATAAGAGCCAAGATAAAATTATACATTATTAGTTTATTTTTTAGTTGAAAAAGTATTAGAAGATCAAGCAACATTTAATTACTAGTTACATAGGCATCCTGCTTACATTTTTCATATTTCAAATAGCATCTTTCAATTTTTTTGTTTACTTACACTCTTTGTTTATAGATAGTCTTCTGCTTACTTGCTGTCCTGGTTTCAGCTGGGATAGAGTTATTTTTCTTCTTGGTAGCCGGTATGGGGCTGTGTTTTGGGTTTAGGATGAGAACAATGTATGTTTTGGTTCTTGCTAAGTAGTGCTAAGTATCGCTAAACAGTCGCTAAGTAGCGCTTGCTTACACTGGTCAAGGACTTTTCAGCTTCCCATGCTCTGCCCGGTGCAAGGGGGGCTGGGAGGGAGCACAGCCAGGGGCGCTGACCCAGACTGGCCAAAGGGCTATTCCATACCATATGATGTCATGTTCAGTATATAAGCTGGAAGAAGAAGAAAGAAGGGGGGGGTACATTCGGCGCAATGGCGTTTGTCTTCCCAAGTAATCATTACACGTGATGGAGGCTGGCTTTCCTGGGGATTGCCGAACACCTGCCTGCCCATGAGAAGCAGCGAATTAATTCCTTGGTTTGCTTTCTTTGCGTACGCAGCTTTTGCTTTACCTATTTAACTGTTCTATTTTATTTTACTTCAATTATTAAACTGCTCTTATCTCAACCCACGAGTTCTCTCCCTTTTACCCTTCCGATCCTCTCCCCCATTCCACCGGTGGGGGAGTGAGCGAGCGGCTGTGTGGTGCTTAGTTGCTAGTTGGGGTTAAACCACGACACTTGCTCTCCTGCCTATTAATGACCAAAATTCAACTGTTAAAATTCTTATGACTGATCACATTTCCACATATGTCAGTATAGAGGAGGAGTAATTCAACTACAGTAGTAAAATCAGCACAATAAAAACCATAAGAATTTGAATCAGATATTTTTACACTAACTAGGCAATAATGGAGCTAAGAACTATGCATAAATATGAATACTCTGTATTGCATATCTGTTGTAAAAAGACTATAAGTAGTAAGTGGGCTGTATCTACTTAAGAAAATAATTAAAGTTTGGGGTTTTTTTCAGAGTAACAATTGCTACTAAGAGAAATGTAAATCTACTTTTACAGCAATATACCATGAAACCAATAAAGAGGAGGATAAGCAGGTCACAGATGGTCATTAAGAACATTTGTAAATGCTTGGAAGAAAATAAAAATTAGATTCAGAAACAGACAACATGAAACATGAAAGAAGATGTTTTATGCAATTTAGGTCATATTTTTGTGTAGTGTGTAGATCCAGGAGAATAGGATCCTCCTGGCTCTGCATTCAGATAAAGGCTGGAGACTTGCACAGCTGAAGCACATGCACACAGTGTTAAAAACTAAAGGACTGCTGAAGAGCTGACATGTACCTGTTATCATTATCTAAGAGCAAGAGTCTTTAAATGGTCTGTATTGGTCTACAGCAGTTTGCCATACAGGTCTGCGCTGGACCACTGTCACAGAACTGCAGCTCTTGTTTTGTTGAAGTACCAATGGTAGTAGATGCCAAATGCAGCTCAGTAAAGATTAAGAAAAATAACTTGTCTGGATCAAGTAATAAGATAAGATGCTGCTAAAAAGAAAAGTGCTGAAGCATAATGATCCCAAAACAGATTTAAGAAATATTGCCCTCAAAATATCTCCAAAGAATTCAGCCAAAATTGAAGTTACTTTGATGAAAGCAAATAAGATAGAAGAAGGACACATTTCTGGAGCAGTGATCAACATTATAGATGTAAGCCAATGTATTAAAATACACAGCATGATTTGTTTTCCATCTAGAATACATAGTATTGCAAGACAGATGACGACATGTCAGACAGCATGCAATTAGAGACAATGGTTAAGAAAAGAGATCATCAGCTTCAAAGACAATGGTCTCGGGTGGGAAATAAAAAGCTCTGGTTCTCAATTTTTTATTTTTTTATTTTTTTTTAAATAGCATCTGATGGTGCAGCAGTTGGCAATCAGCAAGGTCACACGTGGAGGGAAATGTGTGCAATTATTCAGGGGTGGCTAAGATGAGCTGCAAAGACAAGTGCCAAGAGCAGGGCCTAGAGCCTGTCATCGAGCGGAAGGAACATAAAATAATATGGCACTGCTCACCACCATTTATCCACCATGAAGTGGATCACACAAGGAGTGTGTCTCACATGCACACACACACACACACACACAAAGTTACTGCTCTAGTGCATTGACACAGCCCAGCCTGGGAGCCATGTGACAGTCAGACCAGGTCTGTGCAGTAGCTTGGCATGCACCCGTCCTCTGCTTCTGCACCGTGGCAGATATATGCCTAATAGTGTTCCTCCCAGTTGCTATTACTGGATGGTTTATAGCCAGATTTCTTCACAGGCTGCCAATCGAACCCAATGTTTGCACCATTCTGTGGCTCGTTGTGGGCAGTTACTCAGCTCTCAATCAAGCCAAGGCCGTGGTGCTCCCACCACACAACCCAAGCTCACTTTCTCCCAAGGTCGAAGATTAGAATGACATTCTCTTTTTTCCCTTTTGGGTTTTGTTAATTTTGTGTGTGTTTCTGAACAGCTCAGGTAGGGAAGAGAAGACTCTCCCCTTCCTCCTTGCCTCCACCCTGTACACAAACACATAGACTATGGCTTCAATGGTATTTTGTGAGGATCATCATCTATCAATGAAGCATAGGCATGTGCATCAGACAGATGAAGAAAAAGAAGGTGCAGACAGATGAAGATATCTGCAGACAGATGAAGAAAAGGAATTTCCAAATGCAGGTTAGATTTAGGCATCCCAAGCTGCTAAAACTGTGCAAAAGTACACAGTGAGCTGTGCCAAAGGCTAAGCATGTGCAGAAGCAGTCAGGCAAGGTGTTTCCTAGGGAGTTTAGGAGCTTTGAGGGCTGAACAGAATGTAGATGTGTATTTCTAGATTGCATTTATGATTTAGATACCTAAACTCCTGCTTTGGCTGGCTAAATCCTTTGACTGAGACAGAAGTCATTAAGGCTACCGGTAACTCCAATTTGTACTTTTTTTTCTCTTGCAATTGGAGGACCTTCACACAGACATTTATTCCCACTTCAGCCCCAATGTAGCAAGATGCTCAAACACATGTTTATCTTTCAGAGTGGTCATTGACTTCATTAAGGACTACTCTCGTGATTAAAACTTATAACTTCAGAACAAGCCGGAGGCCATGTCCTTCCTAATATCTTTTTCCTTGTAACTTGTCTGTGGGGAACAAGTATCTTCCAGACTGCTGGTGAGGGTGTCCCTTCTGAAAACCCTGGGTCTCTGCACCTCCTCCCTTTCACTCCACACAGGGTGCAGGTTGCAGGGTGGTTTGAGTGTGAGGGCAGGAGTGTAAGTTACAGTGAGATAGAAAGAGCAACATGCTCCCCTTAATTCCTCCCCTCCATTCAGACGTCACCTTCTTTTCCCTCCACCTACATCCATGGATGCAAAAGTTTCAGAAAAAATATTGTGAGTAAAACTTATATTTTCCTCAAATTTCAAAATTCAGTTTTGTCTTCACTTTTGAGAAACCTTTAGTCAGCTCTACTTGTTTTTAAAATGGGTACCTTAAAATGTAGCAGTAACCTTATTTACATGAGTGTCTCACTGGTTTCGTATATGAATGCTCTCCTGCCACTGAAGGATACACAATCTGAACCTAAAAGTTTATTTATTCTGCAATACAGAAGTGAACGTTTTCTCAGTGGAAAGCATAAATTTATGATTTGTGTCTGCATATTTCTCTTGTTCAGGCATCCCTCGAGAAACTAGTTTTCCATGTTCAGGTAATTCCCTGTTTAGATAATTCGCTGGGACATGGAGAATTCAGATCACTCCAATTAATCTTCCTAAAGGCTGCAGGGGATGGAAGACCCCGAGTCTTTATAAACTGGAGCTAATCCCTTTGAGTTTGGCATTTTATGTCACTAAAAGGAGGTTTGTATCAGGAGAGAATGGAAGAAAACATATCTAAGGAAAAAGATAGTGAACTGAACCCAGAAGAGAGGGAAGGCATGCTTGAATGGTAAGAGAAATAATGGGGAAATGGCCTTTGAGTAACAGTCAATTCAATGTTGATCGTCTTCTTTTTAAGATCTACTTTCCTTATCTGAATTTATCCTTCCTTCCCAGCAGTATCTGACTTGTACTGGCTCACAGGGCTACCACTTCTAATATATCTAACATCCGTTTTACTAAACTTTCCATTAACAGATTTTCTGTTGAAAACCAAGTGGTCACTTACATGGAAAATTATAAATTCCCGAATCACTTTATTGATGGTAAACTGAGATATCAGACAGCTCCAAAGGCAAATAATGCTAAAGAAACCCAGGTAATAAAAACCATAGGACTTTCTAAAACAAAGACACACAATATCTCTCCTGAAATTCTCTGTTTAAAGTGACTGACACAATTTGGTCAGTACCTGAGAAATAATATTTACCTACCCAAATGGAAAATGATGATATTCCTGATATATTTCACTTTCTTCCCATGTTTTATACCCCTATCTTTAGAAGAGTTAACTGTTGTGAGTTTTCCCGGCTGGCAGCCAAGCACCCACACTGCTGCTCATTCCCTCCTTCCCCACACCCCTTCAGGATGGGGAGGAAAGAGGACGAGCAGGAGTGAGAGATAAAGACAGATAAAGTCAACATAAAGACAAAAAGATTGCTTACCAAATCTTGTCCCAGGCAAAATGGACTTGACTTAGGGACGTTAACTTAATTTATGACCTATTCCTATATATATACTGATTTGGGTATTAGGAAACAAAGCCAAAAAAGAAACACCTTTCTTCCCCCTTTTTGAGGCTCAACTTCACTCCAGCCACCTCTCCTCCTGCCCTGTTAGCACCAGAGCTCACACTCAGTCCCTTCAGTGCAGCAGCAAGTGGTGCTGGGGTTAGGGTCAGGATGCAGAGGTTTCTCTCCGATGCCTCCTTCCTTTTCACTCTTTTCTGCTCTGGCATGGGTCCTCTGTGGGCTGCAGTCCCTTTGGGAATACCTGTTCCACCACAGAGCACCTTCTCCTCTGACTTCGGTGTTCTCTCTGCTTTTTCTCACTCTTTTTCCCCCCTTCCTCCTCTGCCTGTCCAGCATTTCTCCCTTTCTTAAATATGTTTTCCCAGAGGCACCACCAGCTCTGCCACCCTGTAGCCATATCGCTGCCAATACCTTGACACCTACATTCCATACATGAACCTACTTCTTCCGCTTTTCAGTTTTAAATCTTCTACTGCCTATCTTGTGTGACAGGGCTTGGGTAACATCCTTTCTTTCACTTTCCAACAGCCTTCTCAAGCTGCTGAAGATTTCTATCATTCCCTTCTCAATCCTTTAATTTAGCAAGAAAGATTTTTTTACGGTTTTAGTCTCTCTTTATTTAGTCTTTCACCATGCTATCCAAAAGTGGACATAGTACTCCAGATGACGTATTAGGAGATCTAAAGTGTAGAATAATTGGGTTTTTTAATATATATATTATTTTCTGAATATGTCCTTCAAATCCATTGCAAAGGGCTGTGTTAAAAGGCTCTTCAAGAAATGGAGATGCCATGAAATAGAACACATGTCTTTTTTCCTACCTAAAAGATCTGAACAAATAGTAGATGCAAAGGTTTGGTTTTAACATGGGAAGGAGATCAACGTAGGCTGTAACAATCTGTTATTCAACTTTTAAACCATCTAAAACAAGGGACAGATAGTGAAATAACCAGGTTTGCTACTGATTAAAAATTTAAAATTATTCAGGATAGCTAAAACTGTAGTTGACTGACCAGTTCCAGAATGGTCTCTCAATTTTAAGTGAAACTCGTCTTATAATTTAACACAGTCAATGCTGATAAACACAAATAATTCACATGGAATAAAATATATTCTTACAGAAATCTAAATTAGTTATTCAGAAAAAATCTTAAAATTATTGTAGGCAGCTTTTTCATCAGTCAAAACAGAAAGGTAAATAAAAAAATGAGATTCATTAGTACTGAAATGAAAGCAAACTAGAGAGCAATAGGATGATTGAAGAATAAACAAAAAACAGGTAGGACTTTTCAGTCTCAAACAGATGGTTGAGAGGAATATAGCAAAGCCTTAAAATCATGAATTGTCTGAAAAGATCAGATTTATTCACTTTTTCCATAAAACAAAACCTTCAAATTATCAAACAGGACAATTCAGCAGAAAATAACTTTTTTTCCATGCCATACGTTTTTAACTTACAGCAATTGTTTCTCCAGTGTCTTTCAGCATATACCTCTGTTCAGAAAGGGATTGACTGAGCTTGCTATTTGACTTTCATATTTTCTTATTCCTGTCTTCAACTGTCCCACTACTGTAATAGTTTTGGTTGTAGGCCATGCTGTACTGCAACTTCATATCTGACTCTCATTCTAACTTTTCGTTTCCCTTATAATCATTTAACTCTACTTGACATGTTTCAAACAGTTGTTTCTATTGCCTCCATACCTATGGATTCTGTTTCTGATACAACCATATCTAATCCACAGTAATAATGTTACTCTCATGAATTTTCACTTAGCACCAAAGTGTAAGGTTTGTAATCCATAAAAAATGCATAACTTTAACAATATCTGTGTTTGTGGTAAAGACATACCTTTTAACTCCCTTCTTGACAGTGCTGTTAGCTCTGATCTATTTCCTAGATAAGTAGTAGTCTGATTACTTCACTACTGCTAAATTTCAACATTTTATGTTGTCCTTTTTGCTGGTATAGCAACTTCATTTTATCATGTATTTGTCAGTGCAAGTTAATCAAAAATTCTCTAGAAGAACTGTCATTGCAACTAAAATGTCAGTGATGTTGTTTTTATAAACTAGGTAATTAAACTCTTCCATCCTATTACATAGTTAATGAGCATTCAAATTTAAGCAAATAATTAAAAGATGGCAATTCCTTAATCCCTTTTCTTATATTTTGTTAGAGATAATATTTTTTCCACATATTCTTACAATACAGCATAATATTTCTGCAGCTATGTTATAAGTTACTTGTATGCTTTTTACTTCCTGTAAAACTCCCCTCCAAGTGTATCCAACCTCAATGGAAAAAAGAAATATTTTTAGAAAGTAATTTTCTTTTTCCCCACTGACTTTGGAAGCTGAGTATTTGATCAATGCCACTTCAGACTGATATGAAACGGTAATGTTACTCATTTAACAATACTTTTCATTGGTTTTTTGCCCTATACTGCCACAAAAGAATCGTTTTGTCTCATTTGGATTGCTACTGTCTTCATTCTCCAAGATGGGTATTACCATTGCTTTCAGTCATCTGATGTATCTTATATATACCTTCCTGAAATCTGAAAATTTCCTAGGTCTGCTAGTTTTTCACAATTTAGCCATTTTACTGCCAGTTTTTGCAACTATCCCATTTTTAGCTGTGCTGCTATTCTTTCTCTTTCTTCTTCTGTACTAGTGTTTTTGTTGAGTGTGCCCAATGCAACATGCCTGTAGTGCAGACTGGTGTTCAGCAGTCTGTCAAAGTGCTGTCTCCATACTGCCATCCCCCCTTAACATTTACAGAAAAAAAAAGGTAATTTTGCAGTTAATATAAGGGGAGAGTCTTTTTATCTTCCTGGGAGAAATGAAACATTTACAGCAGGAGTAGACAAACACATGACCTTATAATGGCCCCTGAACCGTATGGCAACCACATTAAAATGATGCAGAGAAGGAAGGGGTGCTTGAAAGAGACCTTTGAGGGCCACTTTTCCTTTGCATGTTGTGCTTAGCTGAGTTTAATGTGATCTCAGGCATGCGACCAATGTGGTACAAAGGAATAAGTGGCAGAGTTTAAGCAGTGAAAAAATTCACATAGACAGTCACTATGACCAGTTTTTGACAAGGCTTTCTTTTGAGGTCATAGTTGTGGGATGTAAGGGGTGGTTACAGTCTTGCATATCTAGCAATCTATACTTGTTGAAACCTTTCAGTGAACTTGGACTTGCCTCAGACTTTTTAACTCTTGGATCTGTAAGATACACAGAGATTTAAAGGAGTTATCCTTGCTTACTAAAATATATTGATATTCTTTTGCATAAAGAAGTGATTGTGGAAAAATGTACCATTTGCTAACAATTGTTTTAGAAACATATCCTCTTCCACACTTATTTTTTCCATTTTAAAGGGAAATTGATACACAGTTTTCACTTCACAGCTACAGATATTAAGAGTCCATCAAGTCAGTCACGGGTATGCCTGATACAATTCCCATAGACAGGTGAGTGTATGCTGCAAATTAGAGAGTTGATGAGTTATACATAGAGTGAAAACCTGGTGTACCTACTAAAGGTAAGTCTTTAGAGGTTGTCTTACAAGAAAGAGATTCAAGCTAAAAAGAATGTATTAGCTGAGCAATACAATTAGTATTGTACTCTCTGAAATTAAATTTGTGGCATTTGCGTGTTCCCCGTGAGAAAACTTGCAAAGAATAGAATTGGAGGCAGGAGAGAATCAATGGAAAATCACCATACCCATGTATGGCAAAAATCCAGAAACTGCATTTCTACTGAATAAATAAACTACAGAGGAACTTAAAATACTAGCATGGAGGAGGGCAATGTTTTATCAAAGCTGTGTACAGTAAAATATCCTGAAGTTAAATATAATGCTAAATATAGTTCTCTTGCTGTCCTCACTAAAATGAGAGAGATGAGAAATTGATGCAAGAAGGAGGAAACCATTGGGTAGAGGATATTTGTAACCAATTGATAAACCCCTTCTTTGCTATAAGATAACTTGGCCAAACATACAAGCTGCTAAGCTCTAAAGTAGACCTGTTCACATCTTCCTTTTCTTGCTTCCTTTCACCTTCCATAGGCGTTATCACTGCATGCATTTCACAAGACACGACACTAAAGCAGGTCATATTTTTAGAACAGGACAAAACTCATGTTGCTACAGATATGTAGGTTTGGCTATTGATCTACTCAAGAAAATAAGACAGATTTCAGGAGAAATGTAAATAGTCTATTAATGTCAAAATAATGAGTTACAGTTCAAAATGTACATTATCACTTATTCCTAATCCCCTGGACTGGAGAATAGAGAATTGTAGTTGAGACAAAGCGTGGCTTATTGACTTTGGCAGTCAGTTGAATGTCTTATAAAAATCCATTTATGGACAAGGACAGCGGAAAAGTAAAAAACGGATCAGGAAAAGGAAACATAATTGCAAATTGATCTCAAATGAAGACTTTTTTTTTTTTTCCCATCATCAAAGACGGCCTTCCTTTCATAGTTGTCCTAAAAGAATATATATTTATTGTTTTATATAACTTCTTTTACATTTAGCTTCATTAAATTACATGACTTGCAAAGAGTAAGATTTATTTAAACTTATACATTACAAAGTTTCACAAAAACAATTAATTTAGCAGAATAAAATGTACCTCTATTAATGGGGATCTATTTAATAAAACATTCTTACAAACATGTCTATTGTCTATTTTAACACTCCTGTCAATCAGTCTAGTTGGTTGCCTCCTGCATATGCATGCCCAAAGCTTTGAATATGTAAAATACATTGAAACTGCTGGATGAAATGAGTCAATAAATGGAAAGTAGTGTAGAAGTATAATAAGTGTTCACATTTTATTTTTTTATATGAAACTTAAGAAACAAATTAAATTTCCTTAGAGAAAAAGAATTAAGTCAACTAAATTTTCTCCTACCAATGAAAGCTGAAGCCCCTTTACACACATAAAGTTGCAACTCATTCAAGACATTGTAGAGAGTACCTGCAAAGAGAAACCTACTGACTTCTCAGGTTTATGTCTTCATCAAATTGAAGCTCTGGAGATTTCTCTCTTCAGAAATCCAGATTATTAGTTGGAATCCACTTTGGAAATGCTCTCCAGAAATAGCATACTTCAAAAAGTCATTAGACATTCTCTTATTTCATGACCTTTCTTAAGACATAAATACTATTACAGTGGTGCCTTGCAATCCTATTGATCCACCTACCACAGTGTCTACATACTTGTCTGCCCTCTGAGCCAAGCCTGGTTGTTGCCATCTTGTGCTATAACAGAAATCCACTGCATGCTTGGATCATCCTCTTCCATGCAATACAGATACAACTCTGCCAGGTCTGACTCCCACTGGCTTTTTCTCCTTTTTCTTTCCCTCCGAACATTCTGTCAGCCACAAATCAACACATGCACATTTCACTTCTCTCTTGTCTGTAAATAAAACTTCACATGAGAAAATACCAAATGTTTTTAGCACTTTGCTGTGCCACCCTGGCAGGAATTCAGAGGGGATTAATAAGGTACTTTTGAACATATCTGGGCTCATAGGTTTCCAAAAGGTTATAGCAGCAGTCAGTGCCAATTTAAACTTAGATTAAAAGCTGCCTATGTCTATGCCATTGAGAGAAACCAGGCTTCAAGTGTTGCTTGTTATACATATCACAATTATAAATATTATAATGTATAAAATATATAGAGTGAAAGCAATCACCCGGCTTTTCTGTTTTACTAGCTTTTATGGTCAGCACCAATATTCCAGATTTATCAGTCAGACCCAAATTTCAGTATCTTGGCCACTGAGACAGGAAAAGAGAAATTGGACTAGATCAAACTTCAAGGGATTGCAAAAAGCTGCATTCCAGGTGTTTTATGGACTAGATCAAACTTCAAGGGATTGCAAAAAGCTGCATTCCAGGTGTTTTATGCATGGTTGTGCTATGTACGCTGTCTAATACTGTGAACTGGTACAGGGATCCAGGAGACATCTTTGACTGTAGATGACATCATCAGATACAGACTTTGGGACAAGGAACAGGTTTCAAAAGCGGCACAGCCTATCCTCTGAATTAGGAGTTGCACACAGGAAAGATCCTGCGCTGTTGGGAAGCAACAATTGCCAGCAACACAAGCTGGCTTGCAGCTGTACTTTATATAAACCTGTAGACTCTGCGTGACCAACAAACACAGAAAAAACAGATTCAGTATTTGTACTTGAGGAGTGAAGGCCTTTCCAGGCATCCTATACCCAACGATGAACATAGCTGCTGCTTAACTAGACAAACTGCTGTGGTAGAAGTTTCAAAAGTGTCACATATACTGTAAAAGCAACACAATGGATCTTTTGGAAACAACTACTCTGCTGGAATTGTGGTTTGGTTTCCCAATATGGCCTTGGAGTTTAATGATACTTTTTCCATCAGAAGACTTGTTTAGACTGTCGTGGTTTAACCCCAGCCAGCAACTAAGCACCACGCAGCCACTCGCTCACCCCGCCACCAGCGGGATGGGAAAGAGGATCGGAAGGGCAAAAGGGGAAAACTCGTGGGTTGAGATAAAAACAGTTTAATAACTAAAGTAAAATAAAAAAAAAGAACAGTAGTAATACAAAGCAAGCGGTACACTGTACAATTGCTCACCACCCGCCGACCGATGCCCAGCACGTCCCCCAAGCAGCGACCGAACCCCTCCCCGGCCAACTCCCCTGCTTATATACTGAGCATGACGTCATATGGTATGGAATAGCCCCCGCCCAGTCTGAGTCAGCTGCCCCAGCTGTGCCCCTCCCAGCCTCCCATGCCCCTGGCAGAGCATGGGAAGCTGAAAAGTCCTTGACCAGTGTGAGCACCACTTAGCAAGTACTTAGCACTACTTAATAAGAACCAAAACATCAGTGTATCATCGACATTGTTCTCAACCTAGACCCAAAACACAGCCCCATACCGGCTACCAGGAAGAAAACCAACTCCATCCCAGCCAAAACCAGGACAAGAATACATAAGCAAGACAACGCACAAAATGGCTTTAGCAGTCCTGGTGTTTCCCATTTTTCTTCTGCATTGCTCCTTCTTTTTAAACACTTGAAAATCTATTCAAAATTTCAGCTGCATTCTAGGAAGTTTCCTTGTTTGGTATAATGCTCTCTTTAGAACTAATTTGGCACAGAGCAAGATAGTATTATTCAGTAGGTTGATCTTCCAGGGAAGGAAGAGAAAGGAAGGAAGCAAGATGAAACAGGACATGACTGCTGGATGCTTCACTGTGGGACAACATTACACCAACATCTTTCACAACTTCCCTGTCTGCCAAGATAAGTAGCGTTAAATCTGCTCAGGACAGGAGATAGGCAATCTCATTCAGTTCCAGATAGGAGGAGTCAGTGTTGATAGTCATCCTCATTATAGTATCTCTACTAGTTCATGGCATTTTCTATAGCTTTTTGGCAATATACTTTTAGCTTCTGATAGAGAGATGGCACCCGAGACCACAACTGGCAGTGGAAATGTAGTGTAGGACCATCTCTGAAAGGGAGACAGTTGGAGAAGGTAGGCAAGTGTCAGGGGAGAGACGCAATGGGTCATGCAAATGTGTCATGAAAATCCCTATTTTTTCACTTCTGGGGATGGTTCTGGGACATTTGATGACATGATGCTGATAGGTATCATTTTACTAGTGATATCCTGTTCCTTGTGAGAAGGAACAAGATATCACTCTTGTGTGAAGAGGGAGCTGAGCTACCCATTTGAAGAGGGCAGATGTGGGACTTAGGTAGCTAGTGGTAGTCAAAGGATGAGGAAGTATGTATTCTCCTTTCTGCTGACAGTTGCTGGCACGCTGGGAAGAGGGCCAGAAGAGGATGTAATGCTTATCTAGCTCAATACAGCTGGAGCAACCATTGTCAGGTCATGAAGCACACTTTCCCCCTCCTTTAGGGGTATAGCTGTCTGCACAAGAATGGCTGGTGGAAAGAGCCATTGTGATGAAAGAGCTGGAAGACAGAGCTCCTTCTCCTTTGCTTAGGAGCTTTCTTTAAGCTGAGGCCCTCTCTCAATCCCCACTTGACCCACCCTACAGCTGCATTAATGTCATGTCTATGTCTTGGCTTCTACCCCATTGATCCAGGCCCTAATCGAGAGCCGTGTGTTTATGAAACAAGGATAGAGACACTGAGGTCTGGACAAACAACACTACACAGGCTATGCTGGATGTACGACAGGTGTCATGCATGGCTGATGACCTGATGGTGATAAGATAAAAAGTGTTATGTTCTTCTCCTAGAGTGCAATGTGGCTGTGATGCAAAAGGCTTCCTGAGTTAAAGCTACAACCCTTTCTCAGGAGCTAGTTTCTTTCAGCACACTGTAGTGTAAATGTCAATGATTTTACAGATGTAACCACAAAAAAATGAACTGCAATAAAGTTATGATAGGGTATCTGTTTTCAGGGATGTCTTTTCCTTTATTCAGAGAAATAATATTTCACCAAATTATTCAGAAAAGAAAGATTTCTTAGTAATCTTATCAGTAAGGTGGCAAAATTGTGAGGAATTAGCTATATCCAGTTACAGAGACTGGAAAGCTCTCCAAAACATAGAGGAATTTTATCCCTTCTAATTCAGAATGATTAAGTCCATCATTGTGGTATCTCCATGTGTGTATTGCAATTGCTTCTTTTTGTAGGAGGTGAAGTATTACCAAATCTGCCCTGGATATTAAAACTCTCTCTGAATAAATCACGTGATCATTCTAGTTAGGAAGCAAGTTTTTCTGTAGACATTTCTTCCAATGATGTCTTGATATATGTCTTGGGGATAGGTACTACTTATTTTTTTTCAGATCCCAATAGAAACATGCAGACTCCCCACCATGTATTTTCAAAATTTAACGGCACTTTTTACTGCTGGTCAGATGAAGACCTCCCAGAAAGAGACTCGAGACAAATATCCATGGTGGATTACAGAATCATCATCAAAAGTAGTGCTTTGTACAGGGACAATTTAGAAGGACACAAAGCATGTAGTAATACCTTTGCCTAAGCCACTTTTCTCTCTGCAACTTCCTTGCTTATGTCTGAAGTTCAAAAGTATTGTTATGTCTTTTCTATGCCATTTGGTTTCAGTCCTTAAGGAGACCAACCCTCTGTTTCAGTTTCCTTCTTTCAGGGGGAAAGAGGGGTAGGCAGCAGGAGTAGGGAAAGGATGGGAGAACCAGTTAGTTTACTCTTGAAGGGAATCTTGGGGTGAACAAGGTTGTTGTAGACTAGCAACATATATAATGCAGACCAATAGAAATGGATCTATACAGCAAATAATTTGATGTTGAGAGCCTAATATTCACAGGTACTGTGCTTTGACCTATTTCTAGGCTGTTGCTATGGACTGACTGCACACTTATGGTGGAGTTCAGTAGGGATGCACCTGGATTGTGTCTTTCTCTTTACTCTCTTCTGAAAGGCATCCAGCCATGCTTTATGAGACCACCCCCAGTGCAAGCTAAACTATTATATATCTGGTCAATCAGGAGATTAATTTCAAAAATACATTCCCTGATCAGAACTATAATGCTAATGTAGATGTACCTGCAGTATTGTCAGCTGAATGCCCCAAAGTGGAGGGAGGAGTGAGACACATTAACAGACTTTATTTCTTGCCTAATTTTTTGCTTTACCTGATTCTCAGTAATTACAGTTCCTAATTATAGCCTTCCTTCTCCCACTTTTTTCTCTCCATTATTTCACTCCCCCTTCCAGATACTAAAAAAAAAAAAAAGGATATATCAGTCTTCCAACACTGGGAAACCCATTAGGCAGATCCAAAAAACTGAAATCAGCACATGTACCTTTGGGTGTTATGCCAGGACTCTGAACCATGTAAGATTTTTCCTTCAGTAATAATATTTACTTTTTAATCATAAAATATGTCAACATCTGTGCTATAAAAAATCAGGGTGGAAAGGAAGAGTAGTAAAGGGGAGGGCATTCTTTAGAAGAGTGTAAAAAGATAAACTGTGTAATCTGCTATGAGAAGATATTAGTCTGTGAGCTCTGAATTGGCCCCTCATCTTATAGAATATCCCCTGGGCCAAAACAATGATTCTTTTTAAGCATGAAAGTTTCAGAGCTGTCTAACAATATGAGGACTTGCTGCGAGTTCTGTTTTTAATAGCTTCAGAAGAACAGTGCCATTTAGATCGGCTTTTAACATGTTCTTAAATTGTTATTTTATTACTCTTGCTGACATTCCAGAGGCATGAAATTACCAAATCACATTAAGAAGATGGTAGGTGGAGGGAAGAAGCTAGTTAAATAACACCAGACAGGCCAAAAATTTGAGTTGTTGTCTGTAACTTTCAAGGACATGCTTATTTAAAAAGAAAATTCCTGTTAAAAATTTTAAACAGTGTAAATGCAAATAACTGCAGATTCCTTTATGATATAAGGTCATTTTTCTGTAGAGATTGGCCTTGATTAGAATTTTTTATTTACTTCTTTGTGGGTATACATACATATATAAATACATATATATATATGCATATATGAAAAATATGTAGGAAAGACTACTCATATAGTGATTTTACCAGTGACACCATTGCTAAAGACAGTGGTTCATTCAAATATACTCAACATCAGTATAAATCTTTGCTCTCTGAATTTCATAAGCATATTCTCAATAACTGAAATGAGAGTATTTCTGATAATTTATGGAAACCAGCTGCATAACAATAGCAGAGATGGATATTCCAATAAATTACATGAAGATAAATCATCAAGTCATGATGGCTCAAGTCCTTATTCTGTGAAATGTCTCTCATGTTTCTTGTTTCTAAGTAATTTCAAGAAAATCTATTACTGTGTCAAACCAGATAATGAGATAGAAAAAATAATTTTAAAAGCAAGTTGCAGAAAAGAATCATAAAATCATAGAATGGTCTGGGTCGGAAGGGAGCTTAAAGATCATCTAGTTCCAACCCCCCTGCCATGAGCAGGGACATCTTTCACTAGACGAGGTTGCTCAAAGCCTCATCCAGCCTGCCCTTGAACACTTGCAATGATGGGGCATCCTCAACTTCTCTGGGCAACCTGTTCCAGTGCCTCACCACCTTCGTATAATGAAAAATTTCTTTAGAGAATTCCTATGGTGGAATGATAATAGAATTTGTCTCCAAATGTCAGATTATTTTACAAGATATCAAATGCAATAATGATCAAAAACATTCATGTGCCTGGATGTGCAGTAAGTCGCCAGGTATTTGCTTAAATCCATATATTTTATAGACTCAGAAACTAGTATCAGGCAAGTTCAAGACGAGTCATGAGGACTATATGCTTGACAATGTGATATAGTCTCTAGTTGTCTTACTCCTGAATTTATGGGGTTCTCAAGTTCTAGTTCAATCAAAAGCATGTATCTCTCTTCTTTCTCTTTTTCACCTCCATCAATGCAAATGACAATCTTTATCATCCTAACCTGCTATAAGGGAGTTAAATGGTAGATTTTAAAATATAAATTATTTCCATAGAAGATCACATACAATACAATAACTTACGGCTCATCAGCTCTTACTACTGTAAAAGAATTACACTGGTCACCTCTTTTTAGCAGGCTTGTGTACCAGTCTTCCCAAATAAAATCAGTATCTCCTTTTAAAGGCACTTTCAGTATGTTTCAAATTTCCACAATATCCCTGGGTTAATCAATAGAAACGGCCAGTGTGTTACTAAATCTGTAGTTACAATACTATGAATTTTGAATGAGAAATGATTTCTTTTAAGTGTTGCTGAGTGTTACATCCACACTGTGCAAGGGTACATAAACACTCATCTCAATGTTCTGAACCTTGACTTGTCTCCTCAGATTTACTGGGTTTTGTTAATGTAAATTTATTACACCTTTATTGCACATTCTGTTCAAGAGAGACATCTTACAGGCCGCAATGTTATTGAGCAAAGAGCAATAAGGAGGGACTCAGAAGATGGTGAAGAAGAGATATAAACTGGATGAAATATATAAACTGATAACATGAGGCATAAAATTCTTTTTTTCCTCATATTTCTTTCTGCTTTTTTATGGTAGATTAAGTAAATTTTACATAGAAGTACATTAAAGATCATGCTGAATATTAAATAGCCTTGTTTCTGGAGAAGCATCCTCATTTTCTTGGGGAGGGTGGTAATTACAAAGGTAATGATATTTCACTTAGTGATAGAATAAGCCATAACAAAAGATGGAAGGACCTTGAACTGGGTCCTCTCTTTGGAGTGAAGAGGAGCATAGAAGACTTCTTTACAGGTTGCATGTACATTGTTAACGAGGAAAATTTCTGACTGTTCAGTACTTTATTGAACCGTATATTGAGTTTTACAATCTGTTTACAGAACTAAATTAGCAACAGAAGCTTATTCTCCAAGATTTTTCTAGCTTTTTGGGACCATAAGGATGGAATATCATGTAGTTTATATCCACCAAACCTTCCTGTTGCTCAGGGTCTCCATATCCCAAGCAACTAGCATTTATTCAGCCCAGCCTACTCTCTATATAACTTCCACTTTTCAAGCTAATTTATACCCGGATATAAAACACAACCACTCTTTATGTAAAACTTCATAAATTCAGAATAAATTATTTGTGAGGAATGGGTGTTTACATACAGACTTCAATTTTTCAGTCCTAATTCAGGAACATAGACAGCCATGTCTCCTCAACATAGACTGTTTGGATGCCAAGTGAAATCTCAACTTTCTATTAACAGCCTTTCTAGTTATATAGCTGTTCAAGAAAATATTTTTATAATAGAATAATATTTTTACAAAAAAAAAAAGATATATTTTTAATCCTCATCATGTGCAAAAAATAGCTGGACCATTTACATTCAGTCTTTCCAAATAAATTCAGATTTGGTCAAGAGCTCTGGGGGCAAAAGATACAACCAAGTAAAATAGAGAATGTTTACAATCTAAGTTATTATGAATTTTTAATTAAATGCAGCTGCTGCCTTTTCCTTCACCAATAATGACATTGTACAGATCTTCGTTTAGAGACTTACCCTGATGGGAAACATACTCAAACACTCATCAGCTAAACGTTAAAGTAAGCTGGCTGATGGTCATCCACAGATTCTTTTACTTATTCTCCACGGTATTTTTAAATGATGATGATGTGATGTATCAGTGTTAAAGAGGTGGCAATTAGCTGCATTCAGAAACACATGCAGTAATTTGATTACTTAAAGCAGTCACACCTTGAAGTTCAGTTCTAAGACAGAAGCCCCAGAGGGCTAGACACTGTATAGAGACACATTAAAATCCAACCCCCAGAAGCCTGCATGTGTGGAAGGGAAATATTCACTCCCTTGTATGTGTTCGGAAATTAAGAGGCAGAGCTAGGAATATCCCTTTACTCTTAGTTTAATGGTGCTTTTATACTACTATGGTGTCCTACATGTGGTGCACCTTAATGTACTTGGGAAAAAAAAAAACAACAAAATCTACTTAAAGGTTGGAAGATTACATCAGTGGGAGGAGATCCTAGTTAAGCAGTGACTATTTGACTATTCAGCAGCAATTTGATTTCATAGCTCTTCCCTGAGGCTGTAGCTGGTGGCGATGACAGCCTCATCAGTGATAGGTGTGTGCTCTGGTTGAATCACTGGGTTGCCAGGTGAGGGATGTGGTGAGCACACTGCATAGCATAAGGGGAATGAACAGGAGATGAAAAGGTCTTTTGCAAAGACTCAAGGTGGGGAAGGGAGAGGAGGAATCCAAGCTCCACTTCCCACAAGAACAGGGACTACCAGAAGCTACAGTCAAGACAGGTGGATTTCCTCAATGGTGGAATCTGAAAGATGGTAAGTTCTGGCCACCAGAAGACTCCTTCTCCACCTGCAGATGTGGAAAAGCTATAGAGCTCTGGCAACAGGAGTGAAAGAGCAAGTTCTGGCAGGGCAGGCATAAGGGAGAGCCACATCTGTCTGATGAATCAACTCCAGTGCCACAGGAGAAGAAACCACAAGTAATAGTAGTCAAGGACACTCTTCTGTTACAGGAGTTAGGGACAGTCATCTGCCAATGAGAGCTGCTGTCCTAAGAAGCTTGCAGCTTGCCTTCCATACTGGTATTTTTGCTTAGTCTTCTATTGAGCATGAAGTTCAGCAAAGATAAATGCAAAGGCCTACACCTGCATCAGTGCAGGCTGGAGAATGGTTGGACAGGGCACTGCTCTGCAGAAAATGACTGAGGAGTCTTGATGAACCACAAGCTGAGCAAAAGCCAGCAGTGTGCTCTTGCTAACTACACACAGACCTGTGTTTGCAGTATTCTAGTAGGTTGAGGGAAGTACCTCTTCCCTGCTATTCAGCATGCAAAAGGGCCTTCCCCAAGTACAACAATGATACTGTCAAACTAGAGACAATCAAGTGGAGGATCATTAAAATGCTTAGGAGCTAAGGGTACTGGGTTTGTTTAAGCAGGGGAAAAAGATAACGCTATAGAAAGGTTGTAGAGAAGAAGGAAAGAAAGGAGGAAACCTTTTCCTGGGAAGTGAAAAGACAAGAGGAAACTGTCACCAGTTACAATAATGGAAATTTACATGTAGCTGAATCTGTTGCACATGTGGAGGCAGAGTATTTCTCCTTCCCAGTCAGCTAAAGCCAGCTTTGGTGGGCTGTAAGACCCAGGGGTTATTCCCATTGTGTCATTGTTCCTCTGACCCTCACTGAATATTTCTGCTTAATTTGATTAGTCAGATAATCTCCTGTTGAACATAAGAATAAAAATCTTCACAATGAGGGTGGCTAAGCACTGGAAAGGGTAGTCCATATAAATTATGAAATCTTCCACCTTGAAGATCCTCAAAATCTGGCTGGAGAAAAATCTGAGCAAGCTGGTCTAAATTTAAAGTTAGCACTGCTTTGAGCCAGGGGTCTGACTACCTGACCTGTGAAGGCCTCTTCCAAACATTTATTTTTCTATCTTTGCAAAAAGTGGCTGTTTGTACCACTGACTGTGTGCTGAAAGGGAAGTACTTGAATTATATCATAGTTTTTCAATCCTATTGAATCACTTCTAGAATATAATAAACTACAGTTAAGTGCAGACCTGTAGTGCCTGAACTCTCTATTACCTGATTTCATAGTACTACAGTCACTCTCTCAAAAAAGTGGACTCATCAGTCAAACAATAATGTTTACCAGTGCACAGCATGCTGTCAAGCTCTAATGGTCTTTAAGTATCAAAAAAAACCATAAGGGATAGTATTCCTGTTATCATTGAGGCACAATATTGGGAGCGGCTGCATTATTGAGAGGTGAATGTAGGCTTCCTCTTTATCGCTTCCCTGCGTATAAACTGATGCAATCTATCACGATTTAAATGAATAATTTCAAAATGTAGTGGCCTCTAAAATGATTTAAAGTCAATGAGCTAATAGAGGAATCAACCTGGCTCTCACATTTGAGTGCAGAGTCTATGGTCTACTTGCTGCACACACAGCAGTGCTTATGTTGCTCTTCAGTCACTGGCATTCACTAAGAATGCTGAACCAGAAGCTCCCAACAATGAAGGTACGAAGAGCAAGTACCAAGCTCTTTTTTTTCTTGACTGCTGAACACTTGGAAATCCTAACAAAAACTAAGAGCTCCTTTTTTTTTTTTTTTTGACTGATTGTGGGACAATAAAGCCCCTTAACCACTCCTCAGCTGCATTGTGCTGAACCAACACACACCATTTTGAGATTTGCTTCTATCCAGGAGAAAGAAAAAATGAAACTTTCTTTTGGAGCAGCTAATTATAGTTCATCTGGTCAAAGCAAAGGGTTGCACAAGCTTTTATTTCTTTGTCTGTTTTGGGTTTTTTTTTTCCCTTCATTTGTGGGCAAATTGAGTTTTTATTTCATTCCTGACATCTCTTTCCCTTCTCTGTTGGAAATAGCCAAAATTAAAAAATTGCTTTTGTCCTCTTTTCCTCAAATCTTTTGTGTTTGTGTGTGTGTGTGTTTGGGCAAGGACAAATTTATTCTTAAATAGACAATCACTAGCTTTTCAGTTTTCCCAAACAATCAGTTTTCCCCATTTCTTCCCCTTACTCCCTTACCCCCCCTCATCACTTAGATGCTGCATTTTTATTCCCTTGTTATTGTTTCTCTCCTATGCTTCTTTGGAATTACGAAGGAATTGATGAATTGTTTAGGTCCTATCATGTGGTTTTGTTTTGCCTGAATGCTTGTTTCTTAGACACTAGGAAAATCAAGACCAAGTCTATATTTGCAGATTCTGGGAATGTTTTAGAACTGCATCACTTTTTTAAAAAGCAAAAGTTGGATGAGTTCAGTCAGTGGTTCTAACCAAATTTTAACACAAACAAAAACAGTGAATGAAATTATTTCAAAACAAAAAAAAAAGTGCAGATGGGGAGGCTCAGTAAATGTAATATTCAGTGTTGAAATGAAGACAGAAAAGGAGCGTAAGAAACATGAGTCAGGGTTATTTGTAAACAAACAGCAAGGGAAAATGTAACCTTCCTCCTGTTGTGGGAACATTTACATTTCTTTGTTTCTGTTTAGATTTTTTTCTAAGGTAGTAATAAACCTATCACTTTATTTCAGAGAGGCACAGTCAGTTGCCTACTGTCATTCCTGTCTGGCCCCCATTATTGGCAGTGCAGAACGGATTCTTTTTTTATTCTCTCAAGGTCTTTAATCTGGGCTTTCTGATTGCAGGCAAAGTGCAGGAGCTTCGGTCTCTTTCTGTAAGCTGCCACAGTATGGCTTCTCAACAGTCACAGTTCTCCTGCCAGATAGTAAATCTTCAGACCTCACTTACAGAAAGATCATAATGAATAATAACTAAATGGCAAGATTAGATAGCTATCCTTTCACCGCCTGTAGCACTGTATTTTTCCAGTACCTTAATTAATATTCAACATTTCTGGCAAAAAAAAATCTGCCAGAAGCTAATGCATTTTTCCATACTCAGCTGCCCTGAATTACGTGTACAACGAGTACAGAGATTCGTACTTCCCTGAACTCTGATACATATAGATATCACTATAGAAACTGTTTTCCTTGTTATTGAAAAAATCTGACACATTTTGTTGCATTACCAGATAGAAAAGTGTTCACTATGCTTACTTAATCTAATGTTAGCTCTGAATCCATCCCATTAAGCAACAAGTTTCAAGTACTTATCTAATACAGGTCTATTTAAATTTGAAAACTTTAAATGTTAGGTTGTCATTTCTTAATTGTTAATATGGTAATTGCTGTGAATTTCAAATTCTGAAGACCACTAGAGGAGTAATCATTGAAATGAAATAAATTATGGATGTTAGAGGGTTCATGAACAGTGACCATTCTTCGCTGTATTGATAAATATTAAGACTAGAATAAAATATCAACACTAGGAAATGCAAATGCAGATTTCACTGATTTGAAGTTACCATTTTATGTACAATTTCATCCACTGATAAAAGCAAGGCAATTCAAGTTAGCGTAGCCCTCAGCATTGGTTAGCTATCCCTGTTTCTTTGTCTACTGTTTCCAGAAAGAAAAACAGATTCTTACCACTGCTATTAAAAGACAGAAGTAGATCTTGGAAACTCTTTCCTTGTGCACTGTTTCCTAAGGATATTTAATGCTTTGCTGCCTGGCATTGTCTGTGGGAAATTCTCAAAACAACATTAATTTTAATTAAAAGAAATAGAAAGAATTAAAAGAACAGAAAGAATGTCTGTAGAACAAAATGAAAGATTTTTTGATAATTTCAGATTTACACATCTCACAAATTTACTAAAGAAAGGGTCTTATATCAGTTATAGAAAATACCTGACATTCTTGTCAAAACCCAGCTTCTCTCATGCACAGAGAAAACAGCTGGTTGAAAAGAATTTAGGAAATTCCTGAAGATAATTGTTCTGCCCATCTCCTTTGGAAGTTCTCACAAAGGCCTAAACTGCTCCATTTGAAAATAATTCAGTAAAAGAAAAGCCTGTTCACTTTTCGTAAAGAAGTTAGTGGTACAGACTACAGATGATAAGGACTGCTTCAACATTTATTAAACAAATGTCAGGAAAACAGGAAAGAGAGAGGTTAAAAAATAATTTAATCTATGGACTCTCATGAAGGACCATGCACTTTGAAAAGAACTTGCTGTCTCTCACCAAACAACTGATAGACTAATGAGTATGTGATTAATATATTTCAGACCAAATATGGTAACAATGACATCTTTAAAAGAAAGAGGGATAAGAGTTTCTTCAATTCCCTTCTTCAATTCTTCTACTTCAATTCCCATTCCAAAGTGCTTTCTATACTGACCTGAACTCCCAGAGTTTCATTAGTGTAAAAAGACCTTCACGTTCTCTTTTCCTCTGTGAACCTACTGAAAATTTTAAGATCTCCTTTTTTTTTCTCTGCAAGAGCTGATAAAAACAAACAAAAAAATGTTTTGCCACACTGGTATAGAGGGAAGTGAAGACTGAGATACAGATCTTAAGTTGACTTTTTGGAATCAGAAAGTGCAATGCAACAAATTACTTTATAAAGAGTTTTCTCACTTCCAAAAGTGCTCATGAGTCACCAGTTTGTAAATATTTCATTTATTCACTTGCATAAATGCATCAAGGAGACTCCTTATGAAAACTTTATTTCATCTCTGTTTCTCTCCCACTTCGCTATCATGCTGTTTTCTGATGTGGTACAAGCCTTGACCCAAAAGAATTTAATAAAATAAGACAGAAGAAAGAGGTGTATTTCATGGCATGAAGACAGCCCTCCCAAAAGGAACTGGAAGCACATATTTAGTCCTGTGTCTTACAAAGATTTGTGATTATTTGCATCTCTTTTAGAAATTGGTCCTTTAGCTCTGAGAATAAAAAAGGGCAGGTTCAACTGTTGTTAGCCAAATGTTTCTAAGTTATACCAGCCTAAAATATAGGCCATTGAGAAGACTTCAGTAGATACAGCTCTCTCTAGAAAGCTAGGTGTAAGAAGGAATTTATTCCTCATGTATGTACAGATGCTGGTACCTGTGCTGAGGATCACTAAAAGGATCCAAGATATATATCAGTTGGCTATGGAAACAATAGTATTTGTCTATCAGAAGCTTGTCTAAAATTACCCACAAATTTCAACCATATTACCCAGAAAATAGAATAAATATCAGAAAATATATATTAATTGCTAAGAGATTGAGTCATTAAAAAAGATAACTCTTCTGGTTAGAAACTGCTTTGATGCTTAGCATTACCCATGTTCTCTAATAAGGTTAAGCAGAAATGACAGCCAATGGTTAGTGTCATCCTACTCCTAGGAATCTTCAAAATACTTTTCACTTTTTTAACTATTGACAGCATGACTTAATTTATTAGAAATTCTTTCAACTTTTTGATTTAGGTAATTGTCCGTTGCCCCCAAGGAGTTTTAGCAGGAGTAGGCCATTGATATGCAGGCAGTGATTTTCATCTTGTATAGCTTCTTAGTGTTGCTTAAGTATGCATTGCACTACCAGCCCCTCAACAACATGTGGCAAGAACCACGAAATTCTACTTGTAATTTAATTTGCCGGTTCCTTCATCAGCTTGAAGATTCTCCAGACTTATTTCATTAACATCTTGAAGTTTTGTTTTTATTTCAATTTTTAAAAAAAACAAATCAATTTCTGTAGGTTTTTTTGGTTTTGTAAGGACCAGACTGTCTTGGTACACATAACTTTTTAAAGGCAATTCTTGCTTTATATTTACATTCTTTTCTTAGATCAGGCCCAGTATGAGATGTCTTTTTTCTGTATGTTTCATAAGAACCAAACTGGCACGATTTTTTTTTAAAGGTTATTCTTGTTTCATACTGATATTCTTGATCTTTGATCAGGCTCAGTGTGAGATGTATTTCTTTTCTGGTTCTTGTACTAATATCCATCTCTGCAATAGACTATTTCCCATCTACACAGGTAAGATCTTGTCAAACAAGCCAACAGGAGGCTGCAACAGCTGCAGGCATCTCATCCTGTCTTTCTCCATTTTTCTTTAGGCAGCAGGAGCAAATTCTCTGAAAATTAACAAACACCTTTTAAATTTTAAACTATCACCAAAGGCTAATTGAAAGCACCATCTCAAAAAGAATTATGTATTCTCCCTTTAGATAGGAGACCAAAATTACAAAGCATTCAAGGTTAGAAAGTAAGAAATAAATTGGAATGCAATCAAATGTCAAAATTAATGATGGTTCCAAGTTTTTTTCTCTTATATAACCTTAAATGTTTTGGGCCATCTAGAATAATAGCTTTGTCTTAATCAAAAGAGCTGGTTTTGCAAAAGAATGTTCTAGTAACTCTAGGGAGTACCTCATTAAAATAATGTAGTTGCCATTATCCATAATATCTTAGACGGTGTTTTATCTAAATGATAAAGCACAGAAAGCTATCTTGTTATCTTTAAAAACACTGCTCTCCATAAACAGTCTAGGTCACTTTGTTTCATAATGAGTATGGCTCCTTTCAGTCATTTGCCAGGTGCCTTTTTCAATGAGGTCTGATTTGAACAAACCTTGGATACCACTTTGTATTGCAATGCACAGGGAACTACAGATAAATTACTTATACTTGTTGAACAGTTGACTGTTGGGATTGTTCTCTGTGCTGTACCAATAACAATTATTCACTTGATCCCTGTATCTGACTTTTCCCAGAGTCACCTTGACTGTTACATGAAATCAGTGGCAGATGTTTTAATATTTCTGAGAATACTACTGTTAAGAAATAACATTAAAATATTACCAGATTGTCATCCCACCAGTCAGCTAAATTTGAATACAGATGGTCATTATCAGGTGATTCCTGGGGGTGATTCCTGTGGAATTATTTCCTATCTTTGTTTTTGCCATTGATTCCTTTCTTCCTCCACTTTAGAAGTTTAAAAAGTTAAAGTAGAAAGCTACATGTATTTTAAATAGGCTGAACTCCCTTCCCCCCACATACTCTGCAATGTGCCAAATATATGTGTGGTCTCTGTAGAAAAGGTATTAATAAAGGCTATACACAGTAGCCATAATTGCTTAGAGGCTTTCTAGAAAAACATTTGACTGTGTATCTTATGCTTCTGAAGCTGCTGATATTCCTGTCAACCCTATCCAGACTGATCCCTAAACCTAACCAAGCTCAGTGCCATAATAAAGCTCTTTATCTCTAACAGCACACTATATAGAATAAATAGCATGAAGAAGAAATACTTAAATTACAATAGACTGGTATGCAGAGCCTGTTGAGGCATCAAGTTATTGTTAAGTCATTCCAGATCTCCTCTCTGTACTGAAAAATAAGGGGGAAAAAACAGTGGTAGGTGGTTGATCTGCATCAGAAAACAGTGTTCAGATTCAGACAGAAACAATCCGATGAGTTAGAAAACTGTTGATTTAACAGTAATAAAGGTGGAGGATGTTCCTGGGAAGAATTGGTTGTTATCATCTTTTTCTGTTGATACATATTAATTTTATAATGTTAGAGAAGCAATCTATTTTTAATCCTTTTGGAAATTTTAAATAGCTCTACAAAAATAAAAACCCAACAACAAAGCACACACACACATGCAAAAAAACCCCAACCAAAACCACAGCAACAACTAACAGCCAAGCTTGCAGCATCATATATTTGTAAAACCTTTTCTGCCTTTTGAAATACCAGTATCCTGAAATTTTAAAAAAATCTATTTTATCCTACATGTGTTTTAGAAAAAATCATCTTTAAATTTTCACTTGTATATTTCTTATTTCATAAAGAAAAAGATGAAGATCTAAATTACCAACACATATGGATTTACATTCTTCATTTCTTTTTCTTTGTTTTTACAATTTTAGGTACCTGAAGAAGGCTGATCTTGTTAATTACTTACTTCTTTTTTCTTTTTTTTCCCTGAAAGTTAGAATGCTTTAAGGATGCTCAAATGCCTTTGTATAGTGATTATCAATGAACTGAGGAAGGAGGAAACAATAAGAGGAATGGAAAGAACAGTTGCAAGAGCTCTACTCCTCAGCGTGGCTGGGTTTTTGGGGTTTGGGGGTTTTTTTGAACTGTATGCGGGATGGGAATTAATATACTCAAATATGTTTCAGTTAAAAAAGAATTGATAACATTTTTCTTCTTTCTCTTCATTTTTCTGTTGTAAAGTAAAAGTGCAAGAAGTAAGATTTATTAGGAAGAAATTTAAAAGCTAAGTTACTAAATGAGAGGAAAAACTCTGTACGGAAAGAATAGGCCAAAAGATAAAAGCTAACGGAAAAAAATTTGTCTTACTGACACTATGAGATATTGGGAAAGCCACTAGAGGGAAATGCTGTCATTTTCATATTTCAGGGCTTTCATTTCACTGTGATGAAAATTGAATAGCATCCAATTTTCCCAATATTGTAAAGCATTTCACACATCTTTGTCATTTTCAAGCGACAAGTAATTTCAAAAGTCAACAAGTTTAAAGCTGATATTTGACAGAGAGGGTAGTTCTGTAAAAATTGAAGAGTGGTCCAATGACTACAGTGGTACCCTGGGATTTAGAGTTCATAGTTTTGCCATAGACTGTCTGTCTGATCTTGGACAAGACATTTGATCTTTATGCTGCATTTCTTCATCTGTAAAATGGGAAAGTGTAGCATTTGCCAGTCTCAGAGGAAACTGCAAGGATAAGTATGTTCATTGTCAAGAAGAAAGTTCAGGAAAAAAGTTTTCACTTAGGCATACAAAATTGCTGATTTGAAATGGCATTGAGGTTCAATAGTTGAAACAATTGGTCTTAGATGCTTAATGCAATGTCTTATGTGGCTTTAAATCATTGGAACTGCAAATAGCTACAAATAGCTATGAAAAATCTTCAGACCTCATAAAATGCTAACACAGAAATTTCCAGTTATTAAATTTCCACTACAAACTATACTGAGATTAAAAACATTCACAGAATATTAGTATATATGCTCAAAATGTCTAAGTGGGATTGAATAATGTGTTAAAATACCAGTACCTCTGAAGAGAGAAATTATATAAAATGACGGAAGTCATCTCTAGATAAGGTAAAATAAAATATGTTTTAAGAGTTTATTGCTGTTTGGTTTCTGTGCACTTGTCAATCATGCACATTTTCTACAAGTAATTAGATCCCACAATTTCTGATAAATTTTAAAATAGCCATCAAAATGTGCACCATGAATTCTAGTCATATGTTAGATCACGGATTATAAAGGCCTGGTGGGGCTTTGTAGAAGCAAGGTGATGAAACATGGCTTTTCGTAAATCCCCCAAATAACAATGTTCTGGAAGATTACGTAGAAGAACTGTACACTGTGTAAGGTGATGCACTAATTGGAGAATGATGTGTCAGGAAAAAAAAAAAACAAACCAGAAAGAGCTACCTATGATGAAAGCGTTCAGCAGCCCTAGGTGTTTCTCAAGCCATGTGTTTGTCCTCTATATAACCCGTGCTGTTTCTATTAGAGCTAGGAGCACTCTTATTTTTTCTTCTATAGCTATGTCTGTGCTCTCTGTTTGCCAGTTAATGTTAAAACACAGCTGTGTTAACTGTACTGTACAGAAGTTAATCTTGAAAGCTTTTGGCACAAAGTAGTTTAAGTTAAGCACCTCAGTTTCATGTCATTCTTTGTGGAATTATGTGAGCTCTAAATGTATAATACTGAGGTGGGGGAATTCAGCCGTACATAATGATGAAACGTATTTATGGTCATAAAAGTATTGTGGAGCAGTTTCTTCTTATATCTACTGCATCCATTTTTGAGCTCTTTAATTCACCTCCAACTTGAAAGATTTTCTGCTGCCAGCGTGAAGGCATGCACATCACCTGCTCAAAAGCAAGCTGAATTCAGTTCTATCCTGTGCATCACTGGCAGCTTTGCCAGGTAAATGTTATTATTCGTTCTGTACTCTTTATAGTTCTGGATGAATAAAACCTACAGAATGCTTTTTCATGTTGGTTGAATGTGGCATGGGTGGTAATCACTAAGTTGTATTCTAAAAAGTCAAGGTAATCTTTAAAGTTTGCCTAAAAGAAAAAGGTGGCATGATATATTACATGACACTTTTTGCCTGATACTGTGAAAACAAATAGATAAGTATTGAAAATTGAACTTTAGTATCTTTTCTCCCATGGCATTAATGTTAAGAATTAAAAATATATTCAAGATTTCATTTCAAGTATGAAAATGACTGTCCAGTGATGTTAAATTACAAAAATTCATGACCAAAAAATGTGTTTCAAGATGCGAAAGAGAGGATTTTCAACAGGTCATGACCAATTGAGCAAGAAATATATATAGGCCTAACAGTGTTGCAACAAGTATCTACTTTGTCTGCTACTGTAAAAGGACAAGAATACATAGAGCATATTGCATTGAAATTTGCTTCAGCCTAATTAGGATACTTAATGTGATGTAAGTCTCCAGACAGTGCTGACAAGAAGTAATACTGTGATTTTCCTCTACCTCTTTTCCCTCTGGAAGCTTGTAATGCCACTCACATGGTATTGTCTGCAAATGTGCCTTCAGCTTTGGCTTGAAAATAAGGCCCAGGAACAGCTTAGTTACAGTGCTACAAGTTCTTTCTGCATGAAATAAAAATGTATGCATTAAACTAGTCTTAAGATCAAGTCTTGTTTCTCCACCTGTGAACTGGAAAGTGCCTATTGCATGTAAGCCAGTACATATGTACCAACTTCCTACTGCATAGAACAGACACAATAAACGTGCTGGGCTCAAATGCAGAGATAGGTTAAGACTTGCATTGTCATTGCTGTTGTTCTAGTTCAGCCCGCAGGTTGAGTTCATACAGGGAGTCTGACAAGGCACAGGAGTCCTCATTGCCTACATTTTGTTCTCATTAACACACTGATATATCATTATTACATTGATAAGCAGTGCAGGTACGATCATAGAGTAGTGACACTGTGAACTTTTCTAGCAGCGTGTGCCTTAGATCATTTCATGTGCCTGGTTCCCTTCTGCCTCTGGAAAAGATAGTTTGCTCTGTGGTCCATTGACTTCTTGGCTGCAGCAAGCTGGCTAATGAACTGAATCAAAGCTCCCAGATAACTTCACATGTGTTACCAAAACCAGATGCTAAGTATCTGTGGCAGATATAAAGCAATTATACAAATGTGAATGGTGTCTTGTCTTCTAAGCTGCTTGTGTCCTCTGACCATCCAGTTTCAAGCATTCATTTACACAACATACGTACTACCTGTAAAACAGAAGCAGAGCATACTTAGAAGTGGAAGTTGCAGTACAGATTTTTAAGAGACATTGTCATCTTAACAATCCTTATTGCTCTCTCCACTCTCTGAAAATGTAAGCTATTCGTTTTGCCATCATGTTGGAGAAGGAAAACAAGCCAGATCTGGCATATTTTCATTGTTTCTGACACAGTTCATTTCAAGATGTCTATCTGAACTCTCAGTATGCTCCTTTGCCTTTTTTAGCATCTCCTTCTGCTCTCTGTCCTGTGGATTATGAATGCCATTTATGTTCATAATATATGAGTCTTTCATATTTTGTAACTGTCTGTATCTTCATGATCTGGCTTTAAAAGAATTGAGAAGTACTCCTTGTTGTTATTTGTTCTGTATTTGAGTTATCATATCTGTGTTTAATCAAGCCGCTTAATCTTGTAGTTGTCCATTCCTATGCTACCATGGCACTTTCCATTACTTTTATCTAGCTCAGCTGTCTAAAAATCTTTTCCTCTTTAACTAAGTCTCTTACGGAAAAGGGGACCTTTCTGAGCTAAACACTGATGACACCTAAAATCAGTTGGAAAAACTCTGATGAGTTCCATGGTTTTCATTATTTGTAGTTCCAGGTTTTTACTTATTTGCTCTAGGTTCTTTCTTATATGCTTACTTGTAATTATTAAATTTGTTTATTTTAGTTCCCCTTCACCAAATGCCACATTCACTCATCTTTTGGTCACTTATGTATTTCAAATGATGCTTCAGCTGTCCTGCTTACTGGGTAGGAATAGAGGAAAGCATGCTATTTGCAAAAAGCCGCATGCCACCTAAGTTCAAGAAGAAGCCCTTCTTCTCCACATATTATCCCTGTAATTGGCACTAAGAAGAAGTGGACTGAATACTGAAAAGACCTAAATGTGTTTTTTACTGTCCATAATTGTATTGTTGCTGGCTTTTGGCTTTGTCTGTGTCTATATTCAGGCTGTGTACCTTTGAATATTTTACTCTTTTATGCTGATAAACTGGTTGCATATGATAGCAACAAGTGTGCTGTTTTATTCCATTGCAATTTAACACCGTGTTGACATTAACTAACCAAAAGCAGAACTTTTGCCCTTTAATTTCTATATTCACCCTTTCTTGTCCTTCTGTTTCACTCTTCTCTGCCTTTATTTTCTTAGCAATAAGACCCACTTTCACATATATCCAATGTTTTACAAAACAAAGTGTTTCTTTAACTTACATGTATTCCATCCTTTTGTCACACATAGCTCTAATTTCAGGGTGCTATTTCCACTTGACTCAAGCTTTTTGTTTGTTTTCCCTGATTGTATCCATTCATTGTATGTTTTATGTTTCTGCCTTTCATTTTTCATCAACAAAATTTGCACACCCTTTTTATTTATAATTTTTTCTTCTTTATTTTTTCATCTCAGAGATATGACATGACCTTCTCTCCCATCTCAGTTCCTGTGATCCGAGTACTGAATCCTTTTCTACTTTCTTTTTCAGCTTTTGTCACTTAATTTTGTCCTTAATTTTCTTGCACCAGCCAAATATTCAGGCTAGTTAACTTGGTCAAGCCAGTTAACTAATTCAAGCTAGTCAAGCTAGTTAACTAATTTGATTCAAACTGCATCGCCATCTTCTTTTACTTTAGAGACTTCATACGCCATTATCGATCTTGACTTCTTTGCTCTCAGGTTCATAGATTTACAAGACTGAAAAGAAAGTGAATTTGTCTGTCATTTCCCACCGCCATTAATTTGGCATTGGAGAATTATCTAAAGAGCAAATAAGGTATGTTAGGTTTTTATAACATAAAAAGCAGCAGATTAACTGTAATGAAAAGACAAGAAATAAACTATATTGCTGGCGTACTCCCAGTTGGACTGGTATAATTTATTGTCTTCTCAAGAATAAGTTCATGCATTTCCCGAACATGTGTAAGCAAGGATAGATTCCCTGTTGCCAGAAATCAACCTCACTTGACTGATGGAGGGACAGACCATCTTTTCTGTCAAGCTGACACCTTACTAAGGATGACTTCAGAAGACCTCTGTATCCAGGCTCAGCCTCAACATCAAATTTACTGTTTAAACTTGAGAAGACACAATAACATGTAGTTTCCTGTCTTTGAAAAGGAGATAGCACTGCTTTTCAGGACAAACACATGTTGATGGCAGGCTCTGTTTCCATTTGAAGGGCTCAGATACTACACAAACTGAACATCCACAGTTTAGAAAGAAAATAAGAAAAAATCAGTATTTGACCTCATTAGTTACATGATCTTATGCTGGTATTTGGTTTTATTCCTTGGTTGTTTTTTTTTTCCCTTCCCATTTGTTTCATTGTAAGCTCAATTCACAGTAACACAAATGAGAATAGGATCTGGCTTTTTGAATTATTTTCCACCTGCTTTTCAAAGTCACAGAGGCTGTCTTAATGTCTTCCAAACAATGAAAATACCTATAAGTTTAAAGGGATAAGGGTAGAGTAAAGCAAATGGCATCATATCAGTTTAGAATAATAAACATCTATAAAGATTAGATAATTCAACACTTTAAAAATATCATCATTAATGTTTTCCTGGTGTGTTATACACCTTACACTCTAAATAAATGTTGAGGAAGCCAAAGCATCTCTGTGAGAAGGAAAACTATCAATAGAGGCAACCAAACCTTAATTTTATAGTTTTATTTTAACATATAAAGGAAAGAGATAGCATTCACAATAGATTACATAAAATGCAGTTGTACACAACGTATTTCCAAGCTCCTAATTTTCTGCTTCAGTCTCTGTAGTCTGACAGCTTTACCAGTCTCTGTATTAATTAAAATTCCATAAATGACATCAGACAAACTTCAGATTCTACTGTTTATATCAACCATAATTTGCTCCACATTTTGTTTTGGTTTTGTGCCAAAAATCACACAAAAGCTTTCTGAGTGTTCTTTTTTCCTGGAGCTTCTGTTGCTCAGTAAGTTTTAGATTTAAAAAATTCCTTTTAACAGTTGGTATTGCTTCCCACTGAATAATAACTTATCTTACCAGGAGAATAGTTGTTTTCTTCCTCTTGTGAGTAAGATACTTAACCAAACTATCACACTTCAGAGGTTATAGAATCATAGAATCAGGAATTGTTTAGGTTGGAAAAGACCTTTAAGATCATGGAGTCCAGTCGTTAACCTAGCACTGCCAAGTCCACCACTAAACCGTGTTCCTAAGCACTACGCCTACAGGTCTTTTAAATACCTCCAGGGATGGGGACTCAACCACTTCCCTGGGCAGCCTGTTCCAGTGCCTCACTACCCTTTCAGTGAAGAAGTTTTTCCTAATATCCAACCTAAACCTCTCCTGGTGCAACTTGAAGACCATTTCCTCTTGTCCTATTGCTTGTTACTTGGCAGAAGAGATTGACACCCACCTCACTACAACCTCCTTTCAGGTAGTTGTAGAGAGCAATAAGGTCTCCCCTCAGCCTCCTCTTCTCCAGGCTAAACAACCCCAGCTCCCTCAGCTGCTCCTCATCAGACTTGTTCTCTAGACCCTTCACCAGCTTCATTGCCCTTCATTGGACATGCTCCAGCACCTCAATGTCCTTCTTGTAGTGAGGGGCCCAAAACTGAACACAGTATTTGAGGTGCAGCCCCACTAGTGCTGAGTACAGGGGGACGATCACTTCCCTAGTCCTGCTGGCCACACTATTTCTGATACAAGCCAGAATGCTGTTGGCCTTCTTGGCCACCTGGGCACACTGCTGGTTCATATTCAGCCATCTGTCAACCAACACCCCCAGGTCCTTTTCCTCTGGGCAGCTCTCCAGCCACTATTCCCCAAGCCTGCAGTGTTGCATGCGGTTGTTGTGACCCAAGTGCAGGACCCGGCACTTAGCCTTCTTGAACCTCGTACAATTGGCCTTGGCCCATTGATCCAGCCTGTCCAAATCCCTCTGTAGAGCCTTCCTACCCTCCAGAAGATCAACACTCCTCGCCAACTTGGTGTCATCTGCAAACTTACTGAGGGTGCACTCAATCCCCTCGTCTGGATCATCCATAAAGATATTAAACAGAACTGGCCCCAATACTGAGCCCTGGGGAACACCACTTGTGACCGGCCACCAACTGGATTTAACTCCGTTCACCACCACACTCTGGGCACGGCCAGCCAGCCATTTTTTACCCAGGGAAGAGTACACCCGCCGAAGACATGAGCAGCCAGTTTCTCCAGGAGAATGCTGTGGGAAACTGTATCAAAAGTCCAGGCAGACAACACCCACAGCCTTCCCCCTCATCCACTAAGCGGGTCACCTTGTCATAGAAGGAGATCAGGTTAGTGAAGCAGGACCTCCCTTTCTGACTGGGCCCAGTCACCTGGTTGGCCCGTACGTGCCACATGATGGCACTCAGAATGATCTGCTCCATAACCTTGCCCACCACTGAGGTCAGACTGACAGACCTGTAGTTCCCTGGATCCCCCTTTCAGCCCTTCTTGTAGATGGGCATCACATTTGCTAACCTCCAGTCAACTGGGACCTCCCTGGTTGGCCAGGACTGCTGATAAAAGATTGAAAGTGGCTTGGTGAGCACTTCTGCCAGCTCCCTCAGTACCCTTGGGTGGATCCCACCCAGCCCCATTGACCTGTGTGTGTCTATGTGATGTAGCAGGGTGCTAACCATTTCCCCTTGGATTATGGGGGCTTCATTCTGCTTCCCATCCCTGTCTTCCAGCTCAGGGGGCTGGGTACCTGGAGAACAACTGGTCTGACTATTAAAGACTGAGACAAAGAACGCATTAAGTACCTCAGCCTTTTCCTTATCCTTTGTCACTATGTTTCCCCCCTCATCCAATAAAGGATGGAGATTCTCCTTAGCCCTCCTTTTGTTGCTAATGTATGTATAGAAACATTTTTTCTTGTCTTTTATGGCAGTAGCCAGATTAAGTTCTAGTTGGGCTTTGGCCCTTCTAATTTTCTCCCTGCATAACCTCACAACATCTTTGTAGTCCTCCTGAGTTGCCTGTCCCTTCATCTTCCAAAGGTCATAAACTCTCTTTTTTCTCCTGAGTTCCAGCCAAAGCTCTCTCTTCAGCCAGGCTGGTCTTCTCCCCTGCCAGCTTGTCTTTTGGCACATGAAGATGGCCTGCTCCTGCACCTTTAATATCTCCTTCTTGAAGAATGTCCAGCCTTCCTGGACTCCTTTGCCCTTTAGGACTGCCTCCCAAGACACTCTGTCAACCAGGCTCCTAAACAGGGCAAAGTCTGCCCTCTGGAAGCCCAAGGTAGCAGTTCTGCTGATCCCCCTCCTTACTTCTCCAAGAATTGAAAACTCTATCATTTTGTGATCGCTGTGCCCAAGATGACCTCCAACTGTCATATTACCCACAAGTCCATCTCTGCTTGCAAACAATAGGTCCAGTGGGGTGCCTTCCCTAGTTGGCTCCCTCACCAGCTGTGTCAGGAACTTATCTTCCACACACTCCAGGGACTCTATGTGCAGACTGTCTCTTTTTCCAGTCTTTTTTCCAGCTACTTTTTAAAAAGGGCATATCTCAGCATTTCTCCACCATTTATCATTTGTATAATCACAATAATCACAGCTTATCAAATATGCTCTCACTTCTATTTGATATCCTTTATGTTCTGGTAATTATGCAGAGAGAATCATGTCAAATTGCAATTGAAAACAGTGCTAGTATCTATCCTGTTTAATGAAAATTATCCAGGGGCAGGTGGGGAGGGACATGGAAAGTAGCAGAAGTGATCTTTTCAGTCATATTGTTAGAGGCTGAAGAATGGCATAAAACAATTAAAAATTTACAGGCAAAAGCTGAGATTCCCAAAGTTATAAGGTTTATGAAACTAATGAAGAACAATTTTTAGATATAATCATGAGACACATATTCAATGTTTAATTGGAATAATTTCCCAAATACTTCTGTGTATTTTAAAATGAGGTCATCAAGGCTTAGAGGAAAAAAAAATTATTTAGGTAAAAGAGAATGGAATGCACATATAGATTGTAGTCTATATAAGCACACTGTAAGTAGATTATAAGAAGACAACTCTGAGTGACTATTTTGAGTTATGTACTTATAAGATCTTATATTTGAGACAAAAACAAGTGGACCTTAATATTAAGAAAGATATGAGACAATCTGATAAAGTGTAGAAGAATCATTTTCTTATTCAGACAATAGCTATTTTTCCATTACATTTAGTTGGAGAAGTCTTTGCTTAAATACAATCAGAAATCTCATAAAAGCAGATGGTGGTTGTTTCTACTGCAAGATGAAAACCTAAATTCTAAACCAAGTCAGATTTAAAAACAGTTGAAATCAAGCAGATTATAATAATTGAAATTACTAGAATTTGGATACACAGGGATTTTTTTTCTCCATTGAGAGGTGAATTTAGAAGAGCCTGCTTCAAATTTGGGATTTTGGCTTCCCCCAGTCATAGCCACAACACCAAAAGCTGAGCCAGGGTCATTATTCCCTGAGAATCACAACTTGTTTGAAGAAACATGTTTTGAAGAAAATAGTTATCTGAAAAAATTCTTGAATACTTGACTACATCTACCTGGAAAGATTGGTTGGGAGTGGTATTTTTCAGAGGCCATAAATGATGTTCATAGCTACAACCAGAACAGAACCTATTATAACACAGAACAAAGGGACTAAAAAGACAAATTAATTCAGATCTTATCCAAGCTAGTTCAACTATCCTCATATCTGACTACTGCCTGGAGCTCATGATTTAGGATAATCTAAAAATCAAGTTTTAATCTAAAACAGAACAACGCTCTCTGTATTGTTATATCTTTCAATACCTTTCTGCTAACCAAACTCATTGCCTGGCTTTATTGGTCACTTCAGACAAATTTTATTTAAGTTATGAGGGAAATTCATCCTCACAAAGTTTTGAGTTTTACATAATGTGTGGCAGAATTTCAATTTCACTATTGTTCTGGCATGTTGAAGGCCCTGGAACTGGATCAGCTCTACTGTACTTAGGAGCATTTGTCATGGGCAGAAGAAATTTACTGCAAAGTCTTTAGAGGGCAGAGAAGCAAATCAGTCTCCCAAACACCATCCTCTATCTCTGGAAAATGCATCTAAATGTCCTGTTTCCAAACTAAGTGAAGGCTTTCAATCCATTAAGAGATTCCGCTCTCCCCCTTCCTCTTCTAGAAATATTGTGTTAGTTGTCTGAGGTTTTTCACTGTTTGGTGGGCTAAAAGGTGAAAGATCTCTTTGTCGTATCAAATGAGCACCTTCGAGTCATTAATGTTGTAGGATATACAAAAAAGGTAAGTTTCTTTTCCTCCCTTCCCCCATGCAACTTTTGCCCCCTTTTTTGTGCCCACTTTTCATTCTGAGCGGTATATAGTACTCAGAATATTATAATCCCTTCTGGCAACAGAACAGAAACATGGTTTCCATTACAGTTTATTACTTGTTTCCTTTTTAATTTTTTTATCAATCCATATGAATCCCAAAGGACTCAAGCCTTTGTTAGAAACTGTAGACAAGATATGGGTCTAGTTCTCCCATATTTCTATATGACTTAGACTGTGTATTTAGTTCCCTTGTGCTTAGTTAAAATTAAAATATAAGTACAATATGTATCCATTTAGTATTCTGAAAATTAATTCTTTTTGTTCTCTTGATGTCTATTAAAAAACTACCCTGTTTAGCTTTGTGTATACAGCATGCTTGGAAGTGTTCTAAGATTAAAAAAAAAAGAAAATCCTCTCCTTTTCATTAAGAAATCTATTTTTATATGAAAAATAGAATGTTTTAAAGCAAGTCTTTTCAGCTACTCTATACAGGCATCTTTAGGGTGGTTTCTACTCCCCTATAGCCAAAGCCGGTCAGTGAGGTCCCATCTGTAATCAATAGAGGCAGGCAACCTATTGCATCTTATGCCGTAATTTGACAATCAAGTCACAGCAGCAGCATCTGGCACTGATGCCAAGAGAAGTGTTTCTATCATTCCCCTTTCACCTCCCTGCCATCTTCCCCCTCCTGGGGAAGCTTTGTACAGCTGCACAGTGAACCAGGTCAGAGAACTGATCTTGCTTAAAACTAACATGGCAAAATCCCAACTGTTTAGTTTTAGCTGGAAGGCAAATGCTTGTGCAGACACAAGGCAGAAATAGAGGTGCAGAACGATGAGGCTACTTCTTTCTGCAGCCCTGCCAGCTTAATCTGGTTTAAACTGATTGTGAAACTACAGCATAACATACCTAGCTTTGAACATGGGTAACTGCCTTTGAACATGCTCATTTTTATCCCCTATCAAAGGTGCTTGAATGACTACTTTAGCCTTTTAAGAGTTAGGCAGCTTGTCTGAAGTTCAAGGAAATTAGTTCCCTCAAAGTGGTTTACACAAAGACAGTAAGGATTGGCACTCCTTAGTTCTCTTCATGGTGCCAATGACTGTGTTGTGAGACTGAAGGAGAAGATACTCATTTTAATCAGCTCACCTGCATAGCCTGTATTACCATATTTACCTTTATTTCTGCATTTGCTTTAAGACAAAAACAGAGAATGTGGTTCAATTGTACATACTTAGCTGAATTTTTAATCTGTTGTTGACTGTCTTCAACTGTAGATTTCACTACAGTATTATCTAATTCTAATCTGAAAGATGAACAATCTTCCTAAAATATCATTTACATAGCTCCCTCATGACAATGGTTTGACCAGTTACATCTGATACTTCCAGTAAGGTGTTGAACAGTGTAAGTCTCAGGCGTCCTTCACTTTCCTAGGAAAGAAAAAGAGTAGTTAATCAACAGTTCAGAGATTTAAAGAATCAAAAGTAGTTGGTTCTGTTAAAGGTCATAAAAAAGTTAAATTAAACAGAAACGAGAACAACAGGCATTGTGAAAGTCCTCAGCTTAGCATGCTCATATCAATTCTTACCTTAATAAGGGTAAGACAGGATCAATAGCTAAATAACTACATAAGTCAACAGAATGGCATTTGCAAAGTGTTTTATGAACCCAGTATGAAAGACAATGTGTGTGGGTGAAGTATTGTATATTTCTTACTTGAAGTCAAGAAAGGAAATGAGGGTAGTCTTAAATCATTTGACGTGAAGCATAGATCATGATGCAGCAAATCTCGTTTTGAATTCTTTACTGAACAAATAAATTAGGAAAAGTAATATGAAAATAAGTGCTTGAAAGGACTTTTTAGGCCCACATTAACGCAGCAAGCCTGGGAGGCTGAGCAAAGTAGCCTACTAGTCTACCAAGAAAGACTGTGAGTAAGGGCTAATAATGCAATGATGTACCTCATTTATATTTAGGCCTTTAACACACCTTCAGCAGCCAGCAGTGACTGGTCTTATGCAAAGCAATTACAAAGGTTGTTTCAAATTCTAGATATGCCTATTTTTCTGATTGCTTGTAGAAATCTAATCATTTACTCTTATGTTAAACAGTATAGTTAAACACTGAATATTTGTCAGGATTCTTCTAGGTCTTGGGGCCATGAAATTGTACTCTCAAAGCAAAACTTCTACTATTAAAAAAAAAAAAAATTGTTCATTGTTCGTCTTAAAAGTTCAGCTTCTCATCCCAATATTAGAATTTAACGTTTTGCTTATTCCCAGAATAAACAAAGTAGTCTAGCCATAATGACAGTCATCTGACATTCACATACTCAGTATTATTTACTCTGCACAGTGCCTGAAAGAAATAGTCCAAGAAAAATAGTCCCTGAGGTGTCTCCGGCTAGTATTACACCAATAAATAAAATAGGCCAGAGCCTATTCTCCGCATCTGAGGGCAAAGGACACAGTTCATGCTCAGTCAGGTAATGCTGTTCCCCTTCCTTGTTTTTTTCCCAGCTGGTGTAGTCTCACCCAAACTGGGTGCCAGGAGCAGGCTGTGGCCCTGCTCTCCCTTGAGCCATTCCCAGATATCGTCAGCTGAAGCTGAAGTGGAGCCCTGGGCCCAGGGCAGAGAGTGTGTGGGGGCCCTGCGGGACTCACCAGGGCAGTCAGGCCCTATGGGTGCCCTCAGGGCCTTGACAGCACTAAGGAGGAAGAGGAGGCTCTCTTGTCTGTCTTCCAGTCTACAGTGACAATGAATATCTTTTGTAAGGTTTTGATCAGTCTTTGCTTAGAAATGCTTGAGGTGGTGAGGCTTTCCATGACGATTCACTGTGTAATAAAAAAGAGAAAAATGAGGTCCCAATATTCCTCGTGCATTACAAAGGAGGGCACTTCCAATGTGTCACTAGTTGGTTTTGACCTTTGGACTGGAGGCCAGGTCAAATGAGCTCTAAAATAAATAACAGTGTGAAAAATCTTACTTCCTTGCTTTTTCTTGCTTTGAGGAGCTTGTCTTTTTTCTGCCTGTTGATAAGAAGATCTGTCACTTTTTCACCACAAATTCAGAGGTTTTTGTATGTTCTTTCTTTGCTATTTTTTTCAGAAGGATAAACTTCCAGTTAACATGTTTCATTATTAAGTGACATCAGAATGAAAATTGATAGTACAGTGTTGTTTAATAATCCTTTTTTTTTAATAGAAGACTTTATTTTTAATTTCTTTACTTGTATAAGTTGAAGCCAAAATTTTGTTTTTTAAAAACTTATAAAAATTTAATTCCAGTGCACTCACTCCAGAGCCTTTTAAACAGAAAGTGATCTTGGAGAAATAATTATTAACTATTTAGGAAAAAAAAGGGGGGGGGGGGGTGGGTCCAATATCTGAAGTTTCTATGTCAACATTTAAAAATTTAGATGCTCCATTTCAGAAACAGAAATATCTATTGTTTTAAAAATGATTTTAAATTTTCTTTTTAATCTAAAATTGTATTTTAATTTGAACAGCATTCTGAAAAAAACAGTGTATTAACAACAGTATTTGTTAGTTTATAGGAAATAATTTGTGATTTTCAAAATGAAATTCCCATTTTGATTCACAGAAAAAGCAAACCAGAAAATAACTTTTTCATTATTGTCCAGTAGATACTTTTTGCAGTTTCCTCCTTTTTTTATTCTTCTTTTTAATGTTCTTTATGCACAATTAGAAATAATGCTATTTTCATTCGGGTTAGAAAAAACTGATTTCCTAGCCATATATTTATGGCTATTTATCAAAGAAAAGTCTTATTTGGAAAACACAAAATTTTGGGTTTTTTTCAAAAGCTATTTAATAAAGCCTTTTAACAGAGAAAACTGTAGGGTTTTTAGCAATGAATGCACATATTAAAACATATTAAAACTGAATTTGATTAATGTAGTCAGTTGCAAAAGTTATAAACAATGATAAATTTAAGTTCAATAAGTGCAGTTTCTATCATTCCACTAAGATGTAGATTTATTTATAATAATAACATGTAATCACCTGGTAACTTATATTGTTTCTCTAATTATATTAAATGTGGGATATGAGTCCTAATATAAAAGGACATTCATGCTTCTGTAAATTTGTTAAATTGATTTCTAGATGTGTGCCTAACTAGTTATTATGTTGGACAGACTAATACTTGCACTGTTGTAGGAAAGAAATTTCGCAGAGATAGGTTTCTGCTCAGGTTACTCTCACAAAAGTGAAATTTTATTTCAGAGCTGATTGGGAAGTATATTTCACATTTTTTAATTTTATCTGTGGCCTTTCATATTGAAAGTGAAATCGTCAAAGATATAAACAAAAATATTAAAGAAAAATTAAACTATCAAATTACTTGGTCAACAAATTGAAATAACCTGATAATTCTGAAATGTTTAATCTTTACAGTTTATTTTAAATTTACCACTAATATGTTAAGAATTTCAAAGTGGAGCTGCTTTGAATCAAAGATTAAAATTTCTAATTTCTCTACTTTTTCTCTACTCTTCTCTACTCCTACTAATTACTTTACTTGCTTCTTTTTACCATCTTCATTCAAAGATTTTTCAAAATCTAAGTAGTCTTTTGAATGAAACAAACCAGACTTTTTCTCCATAGGAGAAGAATGAGTAGAAAAATATTCCCAGATAGTTCAACTTTATATTAATATGCACAGAAGATATATCAGAACTTCAGTGAGCTGATATGTATTATTCTTTTAAATTTCTTAATACCAATAATTTTGTTTCCAAAAAAGTCTTGTTTTAGTGAAAGCATATGAATGTTTTTTTCCTCTTATGTTATTTTTTTGTTTTGAGAAAACTTAGTCTTTGTCGAAAAATCATCTTCTAACTTCCATTACTGACAATAAATAGTTCTATTTTGGGTTTCATGTTATTTGATGTTTTCATAATGCCTTTTAGCTTCCAGACAGTATATAACATATAATTTCATTTAAAAAAAATCATACAGAGTTTCTAATCACACATATAGTGAGAAAAGCCGAGAACCCGAAAATAGTCTTGTTCCAAAATCACAATAAATGTGTATATATATGAAATTAAAGTATAAATACAAAATATACAATGACATATAAAGTTACAATGATAATATAAAATTTCTAATAGAAAATATGTATTTAAAAGTTAATAAAATAATTGTGCATGTGTAAAGATGCACAAACTTGCTAATCCTTCCCACAGAGGGACTGCAGACATATATTGACATATCAGAACACTAATGTCATGTCAGAGAAAAAAAAATCACCTTATCAGGAAAAAAAAAGGAACTAAAGAAAGATGGGAAAATGTAGAGACATTGTCTAAGATGATGAAATACAAAACAAAAATGTTTTTGAATACTAAATCAGTATTGCATGCTAGCAATAAATTTTCCTCATGTTTCATACACAAATTTTATCTTTCTGGTGTCACTTTAAAAAAAAAATCAAATCTAGCTTCTTTCTACTTTTTATATCCTTTCATAGGACACAGATCATTTGCCAGAAGCAGAACATTAGTTTAATGAATCACAAGTAGCCTCAGAAATATGTAACTTTTAAAATTATTTCTGAACTAGAACAGATAAAGACCAGAATGTCACATGCACTGATTTTGTGTTTTCAAAATGTAACTTAAATCAAGCTTGGAAATGAGGTGAGAAGACTGTTGAATGATACACTGATTAGGATGATATCACACATACTGGCCACAGAAAAAGCACATGTAACTGTGCTGACTTCATTTTCTCTTGGCACACAGTAATAACTGTCAACCTGCAGAACATCTGATAACAATGCGATAGGGGGAAACAATAGCTGAGCATACTGGAACTGAATGCAAAATAGCAGCCTTTGAAGAGAAAATGTAGATTTAGGCAATGAGAAAAGAAATTTGTGTCTCAAATCACAGAAATATGTTTCTAAAAGTGTCTTTAAGAGGCTTTCCATTTGAAACATAAATGTATTTGTTTAGTTTAGCAAAGGTGGGCTGAGAATTTTGCAATATGTACTAACAGTTTAATTTTTCTGGTTTAGGGAAGAAATCTTGTTAATAATGGAATACTATAGGAAAAGAAGCTTGAGTTATCTACTGGGAAAATGTGTGGTGCTTTCTGGTTGTTTTAGAAAATGAATGACATTATTACAGAGCTAGGCATCTGTGTTTGGATAACTTCATGGTCATTCACATGACACAGACCTTTGCAAATAGAAAATGTTGCAAACACTGAGCCTTACCTGACTGGAAAAAAGAACTTGTGTTTTTTCCTGATGTTGAGCCAGAAATCCTACTTTTTGGTTCTCTCTGAGACTTTGGAAGGACCAGAAGGGAGAGTAATTGAACTAATTTTCACAAACTCTGTGTGCTACTTTTAGGCAAACTCTGCAGAGGATCTCTGCATTAAAATGCAAGCGATGCAGTCACTGGTGAAGGCAAGGGCAGTGGCAGACAGATGCTGATGTGCTTGCATGGATCTGAGCATTCAAAGCAAGCACACATCCCTGAGACTGTGCAGAGCACTCTTATTATTGCAGCACTGCATGTGTCCCCCCAGTCAACGGTTTTTTGTCAGATTTCTACAGGGCGCCAGAACTGAGCTCTACTTTTCTTCAGCAGTGAAAGAATAGACCAGTTGGGACCCAAACCCAGTTGGTGCTGTTTCGGTGTACGGCTTTCAGTGCTCATTATGGTAGAAGCACTGTGGAATCTGTGATTTCAGTATTCATCCTCAAAATATTTAAACTAAAATTTAAGGTTCCCATGTTGCAGATACAGCTGTCTTTATGGGTATTAAAACCTGCCTGCCTCCACACATCACAGTGTGCTAACAATCTGACTTACGGCTCATCAGTCTGGAAAATAAAAGATATTATTATTGATGAGCCTGTTTATCTATTCACGCCTCATTCCTTTGACCTTTAGGGGGAAGTCTAAAACAGACGGCATCAATCTGATGTCATCCTGCTTGCTGACCGCACCATTGTTGAATCACCAGGCAAAGTTGTGAAACTTTTATTTAAAACCAAAAAAATGAGAAAGATCACCATTGATTAAGGAGGAACTCTGCTCTCTCCAGCCATTTGCAGTTTACAATGCAGAGAGAACAGCCTCACTCACCCACAGCAGGAAGTGCTGTCACATTGTCTGCTGGAGGAAAGATTTAATGTTCTCCCCACTAGACCCAGGAATATCTGTTGTGTTTAAGTTAGGTGGCCACTGCAGATCATGCAGAGTGAACTGACTTAACTGGCTTTAGGGGAGCTGCAGATGTTCAGGTCCCAGCCTCTCCCAGCACAATAATCGCTCAGAGGATGCAGAGCATAAAAGGCCCTCAACGTACACACAAAATGCCGGAGGTAACTGTGACTATTGCTAATGAATGGTAGAAGGATAATTTCCTCTGCTCTATGTGTGTGTGAGTGTTTGCGTAAGGGTGTGTGTGTGTGTTTTCCTTCCTCCTTAAAACAAATCACAACAATAATTTTCAACCCAATAACCTTCATAAAAACTCCATGGTGACTAATTACAAGAGAACTAGGAGCATCTACTATTAGCAGAAATAGGATTGTTGTTCAATAACCTTGGGAGGTTGCACATCCACTGATGCTCTGAATCTGTAGTTATTAGACAGGGGGGTCTAGTGAAGGTTGTTTCAGATTGCTGCTGGCGTCTTGCTGCTGAGCTCTGTATATTCAATGCCACAATGTCAGCAACTTGAAATTCCCTGTCTGGATTTTATGCAGCTAATAATCTTCAGTTTAGTACTGTTTGCAAAGAAAGAGAATGAGAATGAGGTGTTTTCAAAGTAGGGGCGTTCTCTGCAGCTCTCTGTCTAGGTGCAGTTCTGACAGTATATTCTCATGCGCTGCTTACATGCAGCAATGAGTCATGTACTGAAAAAACAATTTGCTTAAGCTGCTGTGATGTGTACTGATGTTGATTAACAGAATGCAGACATTTGAAACTGCCTTTTTATTGGCTTTATTTGAACAAAAGGTAGCAACAGGTAAAGAGGATCTGGTATGCCTGCCAGAGATTTCAGCACACCCAGATCTTTGCCTCCTTCCACTCCATGAAAGCAGGAACACCAGTGGATTTCAGTGGTACTGAAGCAGGGAGAATATGTTTCATTTTCACGCTGCATGGATGTTGATGGAGGGAAGAACAAACCAGCAAACAAGAAAGCAGACTAGCCTTTACAGACTACAGTCTTCAGGGCGCTGGCTTAATTCCATTCCAGAAGGTGACAATCAAAGCCACAAAATTAATTTCCAGTCCCAACATCTGTGTTTTTGTAATAAGAGACTTACAACTCCCAGATGATCCTTGAACAAATGACTTTGAAAAGCTGTTTTCACTGGAAAGAGAAGCCAGCCCTGTCCTTCCCTCCACAGAAGTTCTGCTCCACAAGCCATGAGTTGTTTCACCAGTAGTTTCTTTAAAATTTGGTTGTTGGAAGAAGACCAGATAGATTTAGGGAGTGTTATTAGTAGCAAGTGTACCAATTACAACATATGTCAACCTCATTAGGAATCAGTACTTAAGTTAGAAAAGCAAGATGAGAGCCAAACACAAGCTAGAGACCTATTTTCTGAGTAGAGACCCTTTTCACATAATAGCAATGTGTTTACCACAGTTTGGGCATAGCACTCTTCTGAGCAAACTGATAGGTGTGAAAATGCAGAATCTGCCTTGTCCCATCCATCCAGAAAGGTTGCAGTATGATTTCAGGGAGATTTCTTCAGTCCAGTACATATTCTCTGGCAGTTTTTAAAAATCTGCTCCTAAGTTGCTCTGTAGACAGGCAGCCTTGTTTCATTGAAAACTGATCTTCTCAGCTTGCAAGCAGAGGTTAGAACCTGCTTCAGGATTTGCTTCTTTCAGAAACTATTTTCCCTATATCTCGTCTGTCTTTAGACAGAATCAGAAATTCAGATCAATTCTTCAGAGATCTTCATACCCAGACTTGCACCTTTTCTTTTTTGTTTCTTTTTAAACTGAACAGTCATAGCATCATCGTGCATAAAGAAAAAAAAATCTGGATTTTATAAAATGTTAAGCCTGTTTTAAAATTGCCAAGCTTTTTCATTTTCCTGATATAAAATTATCTTTCATTACTCCTTTCTAAACCGACAAAAAACTCTTATCTGTAACTGGAGTTGAAAAACTGCTGAATTTTCACATCAGTCCATTTTCACTCAAATCTAACACAGATAACTGAAATCATACCATGACATCAGAAGTAAAGGTAGTGTAATGCCTCCCACTATGGCTCATTAAAGGATATTGTTTATAACACAACTGAACAAATAAAAATATATATCACTACTTGACTTACTTGAGGAACCAAAGCAGCCTGCTTTTGACTATGACTACATGGCTTTCAAGCATGACTCTCAGCCTATTCTCAAGTCTGGACTTACTGAGTATCCACACTACTTGGAGGCAAACCCACATTTTGGCATGGGGAACGCTTGTGCTTCAGAGGATGTTGATACTTTTTCCTCTACTTCTAATACAGACCAAAACAGCCCATCCTGCAGAGTGAGCAGATGAAAAACTGGGGGTACACAACTGAGATATAAAAAATTATGCTTTTACTTCCTATATTCACTATAGTTATTGGCACAGGTGCAATCTATTTCACAGTATATTGCAGAATGGAAAGCTAATTCCTCTTGCAAAACTGAAATAATGTCCCAGCTCTCAAATATTTGGATTTTATATGTAACTTATAAACTGAATCTGAATTAATGAATGTTTCTGTTTGTGAACAAGTACAATACAAGCTTGAATTCAGTGAGATTAATATGACTTTGTAAACTGCACTTGCTGCAGAAATTCAAAGCTATTAGTTTAGTTCTGATCAAATTAGCCTGTTTTGAAACCAGTGTGTTACTAGCCTGTTTCTTTCCATCTGTGCCATGATATTTGGTAATCTTCTGTTTCTATGCATGTGTTGTTCTGTAAAATGTTCCAGTCAAGAATTAATGAGTATATTTTAACTTCAACATGATAGCTTTGAAGAATGTATTTAAAATAGTTTGCTTTTACTTTATTTCTTATTTCATTTGTATCTGTAGCAGACTTTTGCAGCTGACTGAAATAAGAGCACAATTACAACATATCTTTGCAATTCTAATTAAACTGTGAATTAGTACCGGTGACTTTTCATACCTGACATTTAGCATCAGTGAATAACAACATAGTAAACAGCAGCAGTAAAAACAGCATTATTTTTCCCTTGCAAAACTCTGAAACCAATTCTGCTTTAAATTTTGCAAGCTCATTTGATGTCAGTGTTAAAGCATAATTTGTTCAAAAGTCTCCAGCACTCTGTGGGAGGAGAACTGTGTTTGTAATTAGATATTGCTGCAGGTAGCAAATGCAGATCATATACTGCCACACAAACAAACTCTAAATAAGATACGCTGAGTAAAGAACAATGCTGAATTTGATAGTTTAGCCATGAAGACTTGCGACTGCATTCAGAAAGCATGAAAATAACAATGATGTGCAGCAATAAAGTGAAAAAGCAGATAAAGAGTAGCAGAGCTAAAATTCATGAAAACCTCTTCTCTTTCCCTGCTAAACTGAACATTGGTGTAAAAAAATATGGGTGTGATGAATATGCAAAAAATGCCAGCATCTAATCCATCCTTGAATCAGCTATAGGGCATATGAGAGCTAGTCCTACAGAATAATCTCCTTGTCTAGTTTGTTTACAGTTGCTGATATCAGTGAAGAGAATTTGTTCTTCCAGGATGTGAAAGGAGATCATTTCTTGCATAAACTTTTTTTACCTGTCATTCTCATTTTGGGTTTAAATTGAAAATGCAAATGAATGTCTATTAATATTGTTTATGATAAAATGGAGAATGCAAAAATATATTTTTGTCTGCATTTTACTTTGAGGCAAAACATTATGGTTTGTTTCAAGATGATAAATACAGATATATAACAAGAAAATGGAAGAATAGCCCAAAAGAGGAAAATAATATGTTTATACCTGTCCTAATCCCAAACTGCATGATATTACATCTGATCATCTATGATCTGACAAACCAAGCTCAGCATGGACAAATTTAGATCTAGCTCGTTCTTTCTTTTTGAAAATTATCACGTGTATGTTTATTAAATGCATCTTATGGTGTAGCCTCATATAATGCTAAAAATTATGAACTGAGATGTTCTACCAAGCCTATGATCTTCACAGAAATAGTTGCTGGAATCTAATCTTGTTATCCCATCTCATTTAAATAGTCCTGCTCAAGACCCTGGGATTGCTCAAGTAGCCAAAGGTCACTTGAATAAGAAAAAAATGCAGTTTTGAGACTATTTATTAATAACTTGCATGTTTACCTCATTCAATACAGATGCATGTTTTACTTTTCTTGACTGATTGCAATGCATTTCCATAACTGAAAAAAACAATTTGATTGTATTTTCTAGTCAGATAGTTCTCTGCATAAAGCTCACTGAAAGTTTATATTGAATTTAAAGTTCTTTTCCATTCTGAATTTGGCAAGCAGTTTTTTAATACAGGAAAATCATATTTAAATTATGCATGTTAAATGACATTTTAATTGTACTTTATACATTTCTGTCTTTTTACACTATAGGTGATTTGGAATATTGAGCAAGCATGTTAAATCCCTGACATGTAGCGAGTCTTCATTTAAAAGTTAAATGGTACTGGATTGGAATATGCCTACTGTTTCCATCAAAGTCTGCTGTCCTATTCTGACAGGGCTCAGTCCTGCATGGTACTTCATAGTTATAAACGTGACTGACTGTTTACTGCACTTTCAAACTATGATTTTCAAGGACAAAGTCGTAATGCTTATTTACATATTGATTTCAACTTACTCACTTGAGTGACTAAAGACTGTTTACACAGGTACAATATTACCAGACTGAATTTGTCTCATTTACGTATCAAAAATCAAAGACAGATGAAATATTGAACTGAACTGTTTTTCAGCTCCTGTGTAAATCTCCAGACTAATTTTGTTAACAAATTCCCTCATATTTGAAATCTTGCTTTCCCCCTGCTTTATTTTAGGATAGAGAAAGAACTTTTCAGCTATTGTATTCTCAAACAGTAAAAAGGCATGAAGGTAAATGAAGAAATTAGATAGAATCTCATAGAACAAATGAGATATGCAATGGTCTGAAATACTATAATTTCTTGGGGAGAGAAAAAGAAAGATAAGCAAATTAGGATGAGTAGCTACCATTTTACTGACATCACAGAAATCTGCTGTATTAAGAATCAAGTAACCTTAAATGCCACAGGGCCATTAAAAGTAATGGGATGTGATCTCAATCCAGTGAGTGATGTGAAGCCAATTCCTTCTCAGGGGCTCAAGCTGTAACATGCACATTAATGTATTAGCATCAGTAGATGAAACATAACAAATACTACATCTCATTTACATAATGGATGAGACTAGGGAAACAGTTCCAGATGGCTGATGAGCACCTTGAGCCAAAAGAGGAATTTTTTTTTTGACATATCAGCATCCAGAAGTCTAAAGTGTTGAGATTAGATTAGGCTGATAAGAATACAGACTTTGAGTGACTGGTTGCCCTTAAATTTGAAGAAAGTTAAAATACCCCTCCACAACAACAGCATTCCATGCAGCTGGCGGACCTTCTCTGCTTATTGTTGTCATTTGCTCATAGATGTCTCAGGTAGTTTAATGGAAATTAGAGGTGTAAACTTCAGGAGAATTTTATTCTCTGACCAGTTCTGCTGAATGTATCTTTAAAGAGTAAGCTCATGTTTTTAAAGTCAAAGTCATATTTATGCATTGTACTGGGTTGGTACCTTAATGCATATAATGCATATTGTGTGGAAATGCTGGACTATTCATAAACTCAGAGCAACACTCTAACGTTCAAACAGTTTAAAGACAAATGAGAATACAATGTCCTTTTTTACAACCATCAGCTTGCTTTATAAATGATCTGTCCAAGTCTGGCACGGGTATGAAAACAAATGCATTGGATAGGCTTTATCAGTGCATTGAATTATGTGTTACTGGAAGAAGGAGTGTGTTTTGCCACTGAAAGAAGGAACTGATGTCCTTGATGACTTCTTATTCTTGGAGAAGGTTGGTTTTTGTGAATGAGCTGAAGAAGGGCAAGAAATATTTTCCCTATGCTGTGAAAACTGTAGGTGTTTCAAGAATTCCAGTCATTCCACAGGTAAGATATTTCTGTGTACTTACTAGCACTGAGAAATCTCAACTGGACTGATTGGTGTGCTTTGCTCACTATGTTAGAATTGCATTATGGTTAAACTCACTTTTATTAAACCAATATTATGTCAGAGTTAGATCCATTTCCAGATTTGCAGTCAGGAAAATGTCCCATCTTATCCTTTTCCCTCTCCGTGGTTAGACTGGCAATGACATCAGAGAGTTTTTGCCTTTCTTTGTATCAAGCAGTGCAGTCTACTTCCTAGGATAACTGTGGCAATTCAAGTCAGTATCTTGGCTCTTTCAGAAGCCTATACCATTAGCAACATTATTTTCTGGGGCATATTATTCTAATTTGTTGCTCTTGTGTATTAAAAATACTGAGTATAAAAGAGTATATGAAGGAGTGATTTAGTCATTGTGAAGAGATGGAGGTGAGATAGAGGAGATGCATTTAGGGAGCCTAAAAGCTTACAGCTTTCACGTGGTGGCCTACAATGCCTGATGCTAATTCAGTTTCCGGAAGAGCCTAGGTAGACTTCTATGTCATAGCTTTTTCTGTCTTAAGTAAATATCGGAACACAAAATGTAAAAAAAGACTTGTAAAATGTTAATTGAAACATTATATATTTGAATGTTTGTGATTGCACACATGCGAGTGTGTGTGCACACTTTAAATATATATATATTTGTAGGAGTGAGGGATGGGAAGGAGTTATGTAGACCATTTGGTAGAAGGTCATTCCATATTTGGAGATCAAGCTCAGAAAGTTTTTCAAAGTTTGTCAACAGCTTTTGGATTTAAAAAGCTTATCAACACCTATTCTTTCTCAAACATTGGTTTGATTTTTGGTATTCCAAAAAAAAGTTGCCAGCAAATTCCCACCAAGAAATTGTAGGAGGAAATATTTCTGAGTACAGGGAAGCTTCACATAAAATTTCCAGTCCTCAGAGATCCACATAGGTAAAATGCTGCTGTGTAGAATTTAGTGCATCTGTTGTCTTGCAGGATTATGCTGTACAAGAAGTAGAGAAGGCTATTGGATTTGTAAGGAAAAATACATTGCCTGTTTTCAAAGTTCTGTTATGTTGACTTTGTTTCTGCTGTGGTTCTAAGATTTTCAGTATTTTTTTTTTAAACATTGACACTAATGAACATTGGGTTACAGCTTGATGAGAAATCAAAATAAGAGGATACATAGCGTTATTAATCTGGTTCTCAATCAGCCCTAATATGCTAACAGAGACTATTGGAGCAAGGTTACCAGCAAGGGGAAAAAATAAAATACAACTCTAAAAGCATTGCATTTAAATTATATCAGAATGTAACTCTATAAAGACATATTTTACCACAACATGCAGCAAATTTTTTTTTGATTAAACAACCTCTCTATAGTCTTAAAATTAAAAAATGCTAATGGAATTATTTAAAGAAGGTTTTCTTTTTACTTTTCCCCTCCATTCTTTTCCTTTCTTAAAAATCAGTAACAAAGTTGCTCTTAACTTGATGTATTTTCCCTTGCCTCTGGTCCGTGAGCACAATTATGGGCTGTGTATCACTGGAAACAGGATAAAAAGTCATCAAAATGATAACAACATTGGGAGGTGAGGTGAAATGGGGAAGGTATGATGCAAATGCATCTTTTTGTGCTATGTGAAGCATAAAATGAAAACATCCTTCATTGCAGGGAAGTGACTAGGAAACACATTTGAGAATAGCAGCTAGATTTATGTTGACTTAATAGTAAGTTAATATTGATTGAGACGAAACAGCCAAAACATGAATAGATACACTAATTCATATTATTATGTACTTTTGGCAGCTCTATTTCTTTGTAAGCTTAATGAAAGATATAGTCAAACTAATTCATCCCTGGAGGTCTGCCTTATTTAGAGATCTCATACTGTCTGCTTTGTCTATCTTTTCTTAATTTGTTCAAACAAACACTTTTTCGATCCTTAAATTAAGTTGGCTTTTTGCTTCTCCCTGAAGACAATTGCACATCATTAGAGAGGTGGTGGAACAAGTACAATTGCAAACATCTGCTACTATGGTACAGTGATGCCGTAAGCTGATCTGCAGTCATTGTGACTGTCAGGACTTCAAGTTTATGTAAAGGTCACATTGTTTGATTGTGGATAAATGACCCTGGGATTTCATGCCATCATTAAGGGCCTATAAACCCATTTTGATTATTCAGTAAATTTGTTATGTGAAGGGAGAAACTATATGAAGTCAAGTAGGTGTCCAGAACTGTTTTCTTTGTGTGTTTCTTTTATTACTTCTGAAATATTCTTGATCATTTATATCGCATGGTATTTCCAGTGCTGATACCTAGACTTTTGCGGATAGGAGAAAATAGTACTGTAATGGTATGATATAATGAATTATTAAATTGTACTTCTGCTAGGCATGGCTCTTTAAGTTCATAAAGAATATGAGTACTGCACATGAACAGACACTTTTCCTAAGTATAAAACTCAGGACTGTTTTTTTTTTTTTTCTTTTCACTGTCAATATAAGAAAGTGACTGATTTATAATTGCTAGCATCCTATCTTTTACAGCCTGGCAACTTGTGTATGATCCTGCAAGGACAGCTTTCCCTAAGATATGGAAACAAGATTTCACCAGCAATTACAGAAGTTAGTTGTACAAATAAGCCACCTCTGCCTAAATCCTAAACTGTTCTCACACTCCCAGCTATCACTGTAGTCAGAGAAGCTATGTATCTACTTCCCTTTAAGGATTAGGTTCTTCATTTCATTTGGACAGATCTTCAGTTAGTGTAAATTGGAATTGCTTCATTGCCTTCAGAAGGGTGATAACAATTTATGCCAGCTCAAAATGTGGTGCTTAATCTCAGGACTGAGAGAGGAAGGTGAAAAAAAGGAACACTCCATATCAACTTAAAAAAATAGCCTCCGGTCTTAAAACAAGACGATGGAAAATTTAATGCAAGTTATAAATAGGGCCATTAATTTGATATACAATGCTCTAGCAGCATACTCCATTAAACATCCATATTTACTTAGCTGCTACTGTGCTACCAACATGACATAGCAAAGTTATTATGTGAAACCCTTCCATCATATCATATTAGTTGTGTGTTTCAGACTTGGTTAAAATGCACATAGTTATACAAAGAAGTTTCTATATTTGCCAAATGTCCATCTGATATCATAATACCTTGTGTTAAAATAGGGATGATATGTCTGACACGTCTAATTCTGAATCTACTTGGTCTGTGTGAGTTTAGAAGCTTGACTCAAATATTATTAAATTCATATTCCACTTTGGGTTGAAAAACATGAAAACCTTGTGTGAAAAAAATGGAATTGATAAGAAAACCTTTGTTAAAGCACAAAATAAAAAAAAAAAAAAAGGAGATGAACACATGAAAAATCAGTCCACAGAAAAGTGAAAAAAAATCAAATTATAGGGTTAGGTGATTGTGTAATAAAGATAAATTGAGTTTCAGTCTCAGAGGACAAGGGCCGAGGGCTTGAGCACCCTTCCCACTGTTGTGATCAAAAAGACAGACACGGAATATAAGACTAGCAAGAACCTCCAAGGTCAGTGAATCCAATTCCCATAAAAGCAGGCAATTATTTCATAGTGCCTTATACATGTAATTCATAATGTCACATTACACTGCCTACAGATGGCTTGGGAGAGGGGTTTGTTCTCACTATTCATTCCTATTGGAAGATGGTTCAGTCTTTTATTTCTTTTGTGACTAGAAACAACTTCTAATTACTATCCTAAATTTATTAATTTCAATCCCTCCTAAAATTGCCAGGTCCTCAGAGTTACCCTACTTTCCACTCAGTTCAGTAAACAGTACGCAAGAGTCTGTGTCAGGGAATATCACTGTAAAATTGTATACTGAGCGCAGAGGCAATCAGATTAGATTGTGCAATGGTCCCTTCTGGCCTGTTTTCATTTTTCCCATTGATCAGCTCAATAGCAGTGATTATACAAAAAGTAGACTTGAAATAGCAGACAGAGCTGTGATAACAACTTCATAGTTAACTTGCCCAATACCTTTACCCCCGTCTCACTGAGGATTTTATAAACTCTTATTTTCTGTCTCCTGGGGTTTGGGGTGGGTTTTTTGGTTTTTAATTTTTTATTTTTCAAGACTCATTATTTCTTTTGGTCAGCTTTCATTCATTAAGTTTCCATGAAAAAAAGGTCATTCTCCAGCTAAAGATACATCTTATGTTCCTAGGGAAGAGTGAGTTGTCTGACAGGAAATATAAAGAAGCTTGCCTTGCTCCTCCTTGAGTCTTTAACTTTTTTGCAGTTAAGTAAACTAGAGGGCTTCAGTCAATAATACACATAAACAATAACATTCACATAAAAATCTTTTTAATACTTAAAGAAATTTGAATATATTAGGGACATCTCCAACAGATCCATAGTTAAGAACATAAGCATTTTCACATTAAGGATTTAGATGCATATAATTTACTTATCTTTCTGTAGATGCAACTTTATTTCTTTAATTCATCGAAAGACTGGAAGAGAGTTGTTGTTTGTTGTGACCTGTGAAAGTAATTTAAATGCTATTGATGAAAGATTGGCATGTTCTGACTAGCAGTAGCTTTGTTTACAGTAAGAATCAAAAGTCTGGGTATGCAACCTATACCTCAGAAGAAGAAATGAATTTGGTCCAAAGGAGAAATTTATTGAGGAGATATCTTACATCCAATACATCTTTTGTGATACAGTTACAATCACATAACTGCAGATTTTACCCTGAACATTTCTATACCAAGATAACTCTGTCTAGCCATTACAGGGTTTTATTCCCATAACCACATGCTGTACTTCATATACTGATATTTGTTGACAATGAGACCATGCTGTTGCAGATATCTGGAAGTATTTGATGGAAAAATGTCAAAGCCAAATGGATCATAGCATGGCTCTTGTGGTGACTGAGAGAAACTGCAGTTCCTTTGCTGTATCTTTTCGTCCTTTTTGCTTTTTTCTCGCAAGTTCTCCCAAACCACTAATCAATTTCCCAGTCCTTACATGTTCCATCCAAGACAAATAGAAAGGGAGGAAAATAGGATTTCTTATACCAAATGGCCACTGAAACATTTTTCAGTGAACCATCAAAACAGTTTACATCCACTTTTTCAGGAGACCGTGATTTGTGCAATGTTTCAAAACGCGTCTCCAGAGGTGTTTGCACTTCACACAGTATCCATTAAGGATATAGTGAAGTCATTGAATTCATTGCCAGACTTCAACCCTAAGAAAACAAAAAAAAATGACACTTTTTCTCTTTTAATTGCCTGTCTAATTTAGATATTCCAAATATTTAAATTCTCTTATTTCATATGCAGAAGAAAAAATACAGACATGCAAAAAGAAACACATAATATCTATATTCTTCTACCTATTCCAGTAACATGAAGCAATGAAAGTCAAAGTTCCCAGCTTTAAGTAGCAAAGGAATAATTTTAAAGTGGTGCACCAAGCTTTGAGGTTTTCTTGAATGTGTATTGGTAAATCTTACCAGCTGTTTTTCAGAGAATATCAGTGATCTGGAAATCACTCCAAACAAGGTGTCATTCTTTGAATGCTATCTCACTCTTTATTCAATCTTAGTGAAACTTAACTCAGCTTGAAATTAGTTTTTGATCATAATTCCTGCTTGGAGAAATCAATAAGAAGCTAGTGAGCATTGTGTCCATTCCACAAGGTTTTTAAATGCTGTATTCCTACTGTATAATAGCCTATTTCATATCAATATAATCTGTGCTACAAAGAGTCAATTAATTCCAGTCTGGATAATGAAGGTATGTTCTGAACACTTCAGAGCTATCAGCCAGACACAGTACGTTTGAGTGCAGTTATGTTGCCAAGACTTTCTGAATGCTCAAGGGTCTAGGAAATAGATGAAAGTTACAGAGCAAACAAAGGGGCTAAAGTGGTAAATTGGCTATTAGCCCTTTATCTCTGGAGATTAGTGCTTCAATTCTGCATTAGGACCCATAGTGAAAATAATTTTAATGGCTTCAATCTGATCCCCTGGGTGCAGTTTATCCACATTACAGATTTCACTATACCATTAAGAATGACATCCATTTTTCTCCTGAAAAAAAATGTGGAACAGGAATAACAGAGGACACTTCACAGACCAGGATTGATGTATGTTGGCAGAGCAATGTGTGAAGACTGTAGGCCTGTAATAGCCAGGGGATTAAGTATGGATTAAGGTGCACTGAAAGGGACTATTGAGAACTCTGTATGACCTCTGTCTGCACAATAGTGCTAATATTCAGACCTTAGCATCATGAACACCATTTTCATCAATATAGTTTTTAACTATAATAAATTAACATATATCTGAAGATTGGGAGCCAAAGGTAGCTTATCTCCTACAAGGCTGGGTGCTGCAAATCATAAAAAGACTACACTTTTCACTTATCCTGACCTAGAAGTGTAATAAAAATGAAAGTAGGCTACATTTTAGAAATATTGCAATAATAATAGCAAACTAATACGGTTGTAGGGTTTATTCAGTATTTGTTGTGGAAGCTGTACAAAGCTGAGGCTCATAAACATGAGGACCAGCTTGATTTATCACAGGTAATAATCCAAACCATTTTTAGGGGTGTATTCTTGGTCAGTGTTTTATACATCACAAAGTGTTTTTAGAGCATATTTCTCCTTTGTTCTATTTTGGCATTTAGTTCAAGTTTAATCTTCTTGTACCAGCTCTTTCATTCCCATGGGCTGTTTCTATTGTTCAGATATTCATTCGTGTAGCTGTCCTTTACAATTACGTTAACTCTCACTGCATCTGGGATCTTCTAAATGATAGAGTTGATCCATTTATGAATTTAACTATAACAATTCCTAGAGGCTGAATTTTTTAAAGCAGCTGCCTCCAAGCTGGTCCCTCAGATGTCACTGGTGCCATGTTTCCCAAGAGAGCCTCTGACATTGCATGCAGCTGGAAGCAATAAAAAAAGTTAAAATCTGAGCAATGTTGTAATATTGCCTGTGGTGTATCAGCTCCTCACTGTCTTTTCTGGCCCTTCCATGCCTAAAGGATTTCTTGGGCACTCCATAAAAGCTCTGCTGGTCAAAACTACAGCAAGGAAGCACTGAATGATCCTCTCCCAAGTCCAGAACTATGCCTTACATCAGCTAGAAAATTATTCTTGGTGGAGCACAAAGGGAAACAGGGAGAGCTGTAGCAAGTTTCCACTACTGTTATGTCCCATCTGGAGTTTCTATGCCAGTTAGCTTGAAGAAGACTCTTAACTAGGTAAAAACAACCTGCAAATACTTACAGAAGCCTTAATTTTTCACATTTTTGCAAGAAATAACATATCCTATACAACGGATTCCATAGAAAAACACTACTTTATTATTTCTACCAAAAAGCTTCAGAAGTCTTGAGAGAGTTTTGGTATATTTACTATTTGACCATAAACTCAGAGTGAAATACTGACTCTATAGAAAGTAATCAAGTTCTAACATTGGCTGCCATAGGGCCAGCAGTTGGTGCTCTGAAGGCTGAGGCTCTTGTTACCGTAACTGCTAAGCTGGAGCATTGGCTAAAGATTCATTTGGGAGGAAGGTTATCCCACCTCACCAACCACTCTGAAGCGTCACTAGTTTCAACTTAGAAAAGATTCGAAGAATGAATCTTGTTTGCTTTTGATAGGCAAACAGGATATAAGACAAGAGCAACAGCAAAGTAGTGGATTTGTACTGGAGAGGATCGGAAGAAGAGATGGGAGGAAGGCTGGAACAGGGCAAAGGGGGACTATTGATTTCCAAGTCCTGCACATGCTGATATTTGATGAATTTGACCACCAGTAACAAAAGCTGATCTTTTCCATGTCCTTTGACTTGTCTTCCTTTTAGAGAAGAAAATAAATGCAATTTACTTGAGGGAAAAAAAAGATGAAATGCGTAAGTCTGTTAAAGGAATCACTTTCTTTTTTATGCTCTTAAAACCAAGATATTCTCCTCAAACCCTTCTGTACTCTGAAACAAACACACAATAAAGAGAAAAAGCTGTTAAAATGAAACATTTTCCTTGGCAACAAGGTTTCTCACTGAGCATGCTTCTGCTGAAATACCAGCTGTGAAATGTTTTGCATGAAGTCAAGAGAAAGCCTTAATCTTCCAGTCGTTGGCATTTCGCTTATGCATTCAGCATATGTTATTCTTGTTCCTATTGTTATTATAGAACATGGTTTAAAAACTGGCTTTGTCTTTGTTCAATGACAATGGTTATGAACAAATTAGAGTTCAAAAATGCATTTTCCTCTCTTATTTGAAATTCAAAGACACAATCTTTCATACAATAAGAGATTTCAAATGGTACTTAGAAAAAGTATAGAAAAAATACATACAGGAATAAAAATACCATAGTATGATTTTTTATGTATATACTCTGGTTATTCTCAGTAAATTGCTGCAAAATGTTCATAATGTAACCTTAGGGTAACACAAATTTTGCTCTAAGCATAAAATGCAGCAGAAGGTATAGAAGGGCAAAAATGTGGATGCTCTTTTTACTAATCCCAGACTGATGTATATGCTGTCATGAAAACCACAGGAAGTTTATGGACTTGATGTTAAACCAAAGGAAACTTGGTGGGTTTTGACTGGCTTTGGCTTCATTCCATCTTGAAACTTCAAGTAAGACTTGTGGCAATTTTACTCCTAAGGCTACAGTCATCTTTAGTGCAGATCTATGGAGGTCAGAGATCTTTTATTTGGGATGAATTAGATAACTAGCACCTCATGTTATTCCACAGAGAATTTGGTACCTTTGAATATCAAGTTATTTCCATCATTCTCTCATTAAGAAGCAAGAATGTAAAGGGTTTTTTCCCACAGTCAGTGCAATACCTTACTGAAATAAAAATATATCAGAATGGCTCATCTGTGGGAGGGCTTTTCTCTAATGATGGCAGTAGGATGCAAAGTCATTTTACTGTCCTTTGCATGGATTCAAGCTGGAACACTGTGCCACCTAACTGTGAGAAAGGCTGTTTCCCAATGTAACTTGAGTGAGATAAGGTTTAGGTGATTACAGATAGCTCATAAGAAAATCTATTATTGTAAGATTTCAAGCAACCTTTGCAGTCTTATAGAATCTACTTAGTTACAGATGTACTCCAGTCAGATACAGACATACTTTGGTGCTTATGCACACTCCTGTTCCTAACCTATTATAGTTTGTCCTTGAGATACCACCTAAGCAGAATAACTAAGTATTGGAGGTGATAAGCATTAGTGTTATCTTTTTCAGTTCCACATCCAAAGAGAACTTTTTTAAAGGACATTAAAATTTGTCAAGTAGAATTTGAAAGATCAGAATCTGGGGGTGGGAGGGGGAAGTGAAAGTGAAATTAATGGTTTTTTTTCTTTTTTTCCTGCACATTGCTATAAGTTTTCTGAAACAAACAAACAACCCCCAAAAAAACCAAAACAACCCTCAGATGGTACTACACTGAATTAATGAGAGAAAATAGAACTCATAGTTTAGGATTTAGAGATAATTTTTGTACATTCTGACCAACGGTGTGGCCACTTACCTAAAACAAGAGAAATTCCTGTGAACAGAGTCATCTCTGCTGCTAAGGTTACCTGTCTTCACTGCTTCAATGTTTCATCAGAAATAATTTTAGAATAAGAAAGTTTGACGACATATCCAGGTTTTTATACCCTCTCTGTCATTGATTCTGTGGAAAAAAAAAACCTTCTTTAGTTTGCAATTGTTTTAGTATTCTCCAAGCTTGCTGTAGCTACATGGACCATTGAATCCACTCTCAAGCTTCAAAGTTATGTTTTAACGTGCCTTGCATCTACAGGTAAGAATGGGTGCCTGTGCAGACATGGCGATTAAGTAACAGTACCCAAGGTGACATCCACTACTGCAGGTTTGCATCCCAGTCCTGCGCTTCATTGTTCAGTGTCTGGAGGAGAGGGTGTCATTCTAATGCTAATTAACTACTTCTCCTTCCCTCCCTATTGCCACAGCAAATTGGTTACAGGCCTTCTAGATAGTCTTTTTATAACAAAAGGAACCAAATATGTATGAATATCTGCAAAACATTTAAAATAAAAATTTGGTGTGGGGAAGACATCAAAATTGTTGCAGAAAATGGTTTCAGTTGGTGTGAAATTGTCCTGTCTGCCAGCATTTTCACTCATTGCTTGGAACAGACTGACTCTGAGGTGGAAGGGGCAGGCAGATTAAGGAGGAAAGGGGAGTGCTGTTCACAACTCATTTAATTCACTGCCTTTAAAAAGAGGAATGGCAGTGACTACCGCTTGACTAATTTTCATGTGACTAGGGAAGGCTCCTGCTCGGGATGCAACTCTTCACTGTGGGCTTTCATATGAGCAGAAGAGGCTCCTGCTAAGGATATAAGTCTTGATTACTTTTTGCATCCACCTGACACAACATAAAATCTGCTTGGAGGCCAGATTAGCACAAACTGTATGATGCAAAGGCAAATTTAATACACTTGGTAAACTCTAACCGAGATCGGGAGTTGTGTAATATGGGCGTGTAGTCATAGTCAGCATCTTTCCAAAGAAAGAGGAAAGGTATTTACACAATTTAGTTTTAGACATGCAAATTCAGATGCTTATCTCAAGAGTTTTATTTCCCCATGGGCTCTGTAATCAATGGAGCTAAACAAATCAGATGCAGAAAGATTAACTTAGTAGGTAACATAGCACAGCTAGGTTTCACGGGGTGTTATTCAAAGTGGAGTTTGCTCCAATCTCCTCTAGGTAAAACTCACTGATTTTACATTGATCTCTCTCAATTTCTTCCTTTTATTGTCCTTCTGGCTGTGTTATCTCTCCTTCAAAGAGCATTTGCCAGACCACTGTAGCAGGAATGCCATGTGCATCCTTGCTTGTATCATTTGTAAGAGTAGTCGCCTTTCTTTCACATGCTTTAAAAATATAAAATGTGATATGGTAAATGTAATATTCATGGGACGAAGCAAAACTTTAAAAAAAATTATGAGTAGATGTCTATGTAGTGCCAACAAAAATAAAGAAAATTATAGCACTAAAGAAAAAAAGAAATCACATCCGTGCAAGGACAACACTATATCAAGCAAGAATAATTCACTTTGTCCTACCTTGGGGTTAAATGCTCACTGCTGCTTGGGAAAGCTTGTGTTTCTTTTGTGCTGTGTATGTCTGTGAATGTTTTATGAATCTAATTGAGCTTAGGAATCAAGTTTCTTAGACAGACACAGTTTATTCAGAAGAATAAAGATACAGCAGAAAGTTATTGATTTTTGAGGAATCTACGCCTTGTGAAAAATTAACCAGACATTCCTTCCAAATCAATACTATTACCCTTGCTGTTTCAGGACTTCTTAATCTGACTCATAGAGTGTTTCCAGTGCAAAAGAGTCTGTACCATCATTCCTTTCATAAAAGCTGATTTCTGCTGTCCCCTTTGTCTATGTTCATATCTCCCACTAGTCTTTCTGGGTGTGCACACATGCATGTCTCTGTATGGGGTACTGAAGTTCATGAGAAACAGAGAGGCTGTCTGCCCATGTTTAACAAATTTAGAGGTGTGACAAATGCAAGAATCTTTGTCATAAAGACCAAGTCTTCCTTTACTGATAGAACTGAATATACAAACGTTATACTTTTCTATGATACTTAAATGCTGTTTTGGAAGAAGCAGTACTAGGAGATTAAAGTCCTTTCAGTCTCCATTCCCAAGGGATGTCTCTCTTGACATCATCATTAAATCTCACAGCTACGGGTGCTGAATCTTGGTAAGATTTGCCATATCCAAAGCAGAAACATGCTACAGTTGCCCATCCACTAAAGAAATTTCAGTTAGCAACTGACAACTATACAGCTTCCAGTCAGGGAAGGGAGTTGCTTTATAGACCTTGAGCAATTATTTCCCTGCTGTTCATGAACATTGTTCTATAACTGGGCTCCTGTTTCAAATTGACTTCTTTTAAAAATTGCTTTTATTTTATTTTCCCTCACAGTCATTCAATCTTAGTTTTCCCAAACTTGAGAAAGCCTGAATTTTGTTGGTTTTGAGATAACTTCATCAAGTTGACAAGAGTAAATTTTCCATAAAAAGACTTTGCTAACCTTCCTTCATGTTTAATACCTTCTGTAGCTGTGCAGCAGTGGTTTTATACATCCTCATTTCTCACTTTTCTAAGACTAGTGATGCTTTCTGCTTGACAATATACATTGAATAAAACCTCTCTCTAGTGAAATAAATTAATAGCATTACTAGCAGCTATCACTGATGTAGCACTGAACATAAAAAATATATTGTGTTTTGCAGTTAGCTTTTTTAGTATTAATTTACTAGTCATGAATGGATTTTCTTCTATATATTAGCCATTAGTGTGGCACACATTTCTGAGACCATACTGGGGACTGGTTCCCTACTGGATTTTTCATAACAGAAATTTAATCTAATTGACCAGAATCTACCTTCTGCAGGAACCTATGGGACTTGGCCTGGGTAAAAATAAGCATTTGTGACTATCCCTTGGTACATGGCACCAGTAGGAACACATGCAACCCATAAAAATACTTTATACTCTTGCCAAAACATGCTTTCCTGCACTTGTTGGGCACATCTCATGTCAGATCTCATGAGACAAAAAAAATTGCACCTGCTTAGACCGTGAATGATAACTCTCTAAAGTAGATCAGGTTCATTCTTGAGACCTGGTGGAAATTGTGAGGGGAAGGTTCACATTTATGATGGGAGAAATCCAGTCTCACAGGACACATTTTTATCCTAGGTGACTTCTTGGGCATTTGAAATTTCTACAGAACTTCCGGTAAGGTGCCAGTGTACAAGGGCTGCTGTTTGAACCAAACTCTTTGTTTAGTTAAACACCTATTTTCACAAACCATTTTCAGTCTGATGAATTATTTTCCACCACTGTAATTCGCTGAGTAGTTTAAATGGTTAGGAAGAGCTGAACCGTTCCACTCACTAATGGGTGTTCCTATTAGACATAATTTGTGAAGTGCTTTGGAATCTATCTGGACAAAAGTTGCTCTGCTAATGGAAATTATTGGAATTATAAACAATGAGAATTTTAGATCTAAAAGATTTTTTTGTCATGTTCAATGAGTTCCTAAACTACTACAGAAAATAATTTACCTTGTGACATGGGAGTATAGGCATTGTCCAGAAAAGGCCAAAAAGATCCAGTAGCGTGCAGCTGAACTGTACAGGTCAGATCTTCCTGGACTGGCAGGTTATATGTCAGGACCTGAGGAATTATTTTAATCTCTCTGGAGTACTTTTAATGTATATACATAATGTATAGATATATATTATATATGTATTTAAATGGACTACTAACAAACAGGTGAGAAGCTTCAAAATATAAAAAAAAGCCACTGAATATTTCAGAGCATGAGGTATTCTCATTGATGGTCTGCACCAGGAGTATAAAATTGAAAATGTCATAGTTCAGAAGCAATTTATAGCCTTCCCAATATTAAAAACCATGAATAAATAAATAAATAGGAAGGTTTAAATTGGGCCATGTCTTCTTTTCAAATGGAATCAGACAGTTAAGGTAAGGAAAACAAATGTTTTAATATGAACTGATCTGAGATGCAGTTACTGGGGGGCTTTTAAAGGCCTGTAGTTTTTCTTTTTTACAGTTGTTTCACTTTAAAACTGCAATTGAATTTTTCAGTTTGAATGGAGGATCCAGCTGGTGTTTCATTTGAAATTGACTTTAACTCTTTCTTGAAATTACCCCAGGGTTTACAGAACTTGAACTGTTCAGTGCAGATAAAGAAGATCAATTCAGTATCAGCTTTCCCAGGTTCCTGGCCATAACACACACACATACTCTATTGAAAGTGTGGATCTTTGGTAAAGATTCTACAGCCATTCAAATGTAATGACTGATTAAAAAAAAAAAAAAGGCTTCAGTAGAGTAATGATTTAATCATAAGCATTTGACGTATCAAAGATTCTCAGATTCCAGATCATAGGGAAAGATATATTACAAAACCAAGTTTGAATTAAATCCTCACAGTATTCTGCCAGGAAGATGGATTTTTTTATTGTTTTTGCACATTGTATTTTAAATAAGAAAGGTTATGACATGATCAGCTAAGACTGAAAAAAAATTTTTCTGTAATTAACCAATGGGTTAAAAAATTTGCGTGACATCATGTTTTCCACAGAGTACACATCTTGACACCTCTTCACCCTATGCTCTGCCATTTGCTAAATGATGCTTCACAAGCAGCAGCCTCTGCAGAGCCACACTGATTACAGCCAGGAACATAGAAGCACAATGGCAAAAACGGGCAGTCTCCTGTACATTTACAGCATGCCGGTATTAAAGGTGAAGAGACTTCTGAGCCAGCTGTCCATACATTGACTATGAAACTTGCAGATGACAAAATAACATCACTCCACCTGGTTCCAACTGCACCAGAAGGCATCGAGAAGTTAAGCACTTTTTTCTGTGGCTCTGTGTTTTGTCCACAGCTAATGAGATCTGTTGAAGAGCAAAATTAAAAAAAAAGCTTTAGTTAAAAATTACACTTGATTCAATGATGCTATGAAGGCATTTATAAGAAATTAAAAATGTAATGTATAATAAAGAAGAAAGTGGAAAGTAGCAGACAAAATACATTAAAAGTTATGAAGTGCAGAAAGCTGATTAAAAAAACCCAAAACACTAAAGACGTTTCTGATTATTAACCACAAAGAAAAGTTGTTTTTTAAAGCAGAATGGAAAAAGAATAATCTTACATTGTTGTAGGTGTACTAATTGGAAATGGTGAAATTGTTAAAAATTGATGCAGAGCTAGCAGATGTGTTTGATAAATATGTCTGCACTGCATGGAAAAAAAAAAATAGGATGTTGTATTTACCCTTAAGAGGACGATGAAGTATATTCCAGCCTACTAGAAACTGAAGAGGTTTTAACAGCTGCTAAACACAAACATCAGATCCAGCTTAAAAAAAAAAAAATCCAAGCAATGCTAACTTTTAATATTCTTCAAATATTTGGAATATTCCAGAACAATAGAACAATGCTTTGGATGTGCCAGAACACAGAAAGGGCAGGCAGGTTAACCAGGGTATTTACAGGCTGGTTAGTCTCACGTCCATCCGGACAAAATAATAGAAGAGGTAATACAGTAATCAGTTAATAAAGAATGAGAGGATAGGGATATAATTAATGCTAGTCAAAATCATTTTATGGAAAATAAACCTTGTCAGACAAACCTGATTTAATTCTTTTATGGGATTACATGTTTAGCTGATAAAGATATTATTGAAGACTAAATATGTTTAGATTTTTGTAAGACTTTTGACATAGACCATCTGACATTCAGATTTTTAAAAATTACCTCTATACTGTATCAAAATAAAACACATGCTAAATGGAATAAAAAGTGATGGATCTCCAAAAGTAACTGTCAATGAGGACTCATCACTGAATGAGAATGTTTTCAGAGGAGATGGTATTCAATCTGACACTATTCAATATTTCTTTTATCCAGGACCCAGGAATAAATATGAAATTGCTACTGAAAAAAAAATTAGTAGGTGACAGATGAGAAGAATGGTAAATAACAGCGAGGTACAGGCTTACACTAGAGAGGCATATGACTGAGCAGCCTGGGATTATTAGAATAGCAAAGCTATGCACCTCTAAAAAGGGATTCATGCCACTGCCACCTTCTCTACTGATACCTAAAGGTGGTATGAAAAGTCCTGATGCTAAAAGGCTATGGCAGTACTGGAAAAACAGCTCAAAGTTAAATGCTGTTATGGTCAAAAAGCTCTTGAAATTCTCATACAGAAAAGCAAGGAGGTGGTGAATTAATCATGGGTAACAACTGTGGAAGATTTTTGCTGTCAGTGTTTTTTATTAGATATTCAAAAATGGAAGAACAAGTACAGGAGCCACAAAATTATTCTGTGGACTGAAAGCATAATGGTTAAATGTGTGTAAATTCTCAAAAATAATTATAAGAGAGAACTTCATAGCGGTGAAAATGTACCTTCAGCAAGATAGCAAAGAAATAACAAGAATCAATGAGTATAAATTAAAATCAGACAAATTTAAAGAAGAACCAAAGACAGCATTAACCATTTGTACTCAAAAAGGAAAGAGTGGCCACTTCACCTTATAATGATTTGTACCAAAACTGGCAAGATCTGAAAGGAGAAGTGATAGATTTTATTGGATCACCTAATCTATTTGGAAAAAGCAGGCAAACTTTAACTTATAAAACTCAAACCTGAAAAAAAAAAAAAGGATTTTGCAGCAGCTATTGTGGCTTTGTCAGTTGTTATTTTACAAGTATTAAAGAATGATGGTGGTATACTTACCTGGATTTTTCCAGGGGAAACAGATCTAACCCTAATTCTTTATATATGAATACATCTATTAACTTTCTAGAGTCTGTATTTTACCTTACTCTGTACCTTCTTGGTTCCTTGGTCAGCCAAAGTATTCTTGTAAAATTTTTCTGATTTATCTTGATACGTCTTACCAATATTTTTTTTTTCCCAAGTCAGACCATAATGTTAATGTCATGTTGCATGTTAATGCATGTTGCTCAATTACATCTAAACTTTGGATAAGCAAACCTGAATTCTTCTATATTACTCAGGTATGCACCACTACTAGACTCTTATATTTAATATGGAAATATATTTTGTATTAGACTTTGCATAAAAAGTTTGAAAAATTAGGGTGTGCTGGTTTTGGCTGGGGTAGAGTTAATTTTCTTCATAGTAGCTAGTATGGGGATATGTTTTGGATTTGTGCTGGAAACAGTATTGATAACACAGGGATGGTTTAGTTACTGCTGAGCAGGGCTTCCACAGGGTCAAGGCCTTTTCTGCTTCTCACCCCACCCCACCAGCGAGCAGGCTGGGGGTGCACAAGGACTTGGGAGGGCACACAGCTGGGACAGCTGACCCCAACTGACCCAAGGGATATTCCATACCATATGATATCATGCGCAGCATATAAAGCTGGGAGGAAAAAGAAGGAAGGGGAGGATGTTCGGAGTTATGGAGTTTGTCTTCCCAAGTAACTGTTATGTGTGATGGAGCCCTGCTTTCCTGGAGATGACTGAACACCTGCCTGCTGAGGGAAGTAGTGAATGAATTCCTTGTTTTGCTTTGCTTGTGTGTGCAGCTTTTTCTTTACCTATTGAACTGCCTTTATCTCAACCCATGAGTTTTTTCACTTTTACCCTTCTGATTCTCTCCCCCATCCTATTGGGGGTAGGGGGGGAGTGAGCAAGCAGCTGTGTGGTTCTTAGTTGCTGGCTGGGGTTAAACTACAACATATATAAATAAATATACACATATAAATAAAAATATTTCCCTTCAGGAAAAAGAAAACCCCAAGAAGTAGAGTAACCACTCTGTTGAAGTTTTGTGCTGACAAGAAACATCAGTGCAAGGTAATTTCCAAAGCCTGTGACCTTGAACTTTTTACTTATATCTATGAAGAAGGCTTTAAAGGCAACATATTTAGCAATAGGTATTGTTCTGGTTTTTTTCACTAGTATGAATTTTCCTCGCCATTCAGGTTCAGATAGTAATCTGCCATAGTCTGAAATTCATTACTCAGAGAAGAAAATAAAAGGCACCTCAAAGAATGGAAAATCCAAGCCAGACTTTATTTCTTCCACAAACATGACTGTGAAGGTGGATGACTTACTGTGCTTGAAGAATCAGCTCCTCACCGCAAGTCCATCAGGAGGAAAACACTGACTTGTAGAATTCTAAATTTTTTTATCTGAAGCACTTATCTTTTATGAATTTTCATCACTTCCAAAACAGGGTAATGTCCTTCTCGGTTCTGAAGAGACTCATCAAGAGTTGGAGGTAGATAACAGCTGGGATGCAGCCTCTAGATATCTTTGCTAGTCAGGAATTTGTTCCATAACTCAGATATTTGATTAATTCCAGGCACAGATGTAGGAGCACCACATGAGAGCAATGCAGGACATGCTTATGTGTGCTGGACTGTGATGAAGTCTGAAAGTCTGTTTCATGGCCAGCAGTGCGTTACATGTGGAAAAGCAAATCTGGCATGCCTGTGTGTGTACATAGATCCAGTTTTCTTTTCCCTCACCTTTTCTTTTTTCAGCTCTTTCAGTCTAACCCTACAGTTGATTAAGCATCATCCATTGTCCATATGATTGCTGTCCTGAGGTAGTTGAGCTGCTGTGCTTATTCTGCAATGGTTTCTGGGCATGTGCTCTGCAGAGCCCTGAAAGGCATTTGTACCCAGCTGTTCCCAGCTCTGTTACCTTTGGAGATCCTTTCTGACATTTATCCCACAACTTCACTGTGTCTCTGTGCACGAAGTTTGGTGTACAGGTGACTTCTGACTCCCTGGTATCTTACCTGACATGGAAAAAGCTTTGGTGCCCAAGTGTCCCTGTGAAAGAACCCTGAAAGCCTACATCAGTGGTATAGATTTGAACCTGCAAACCAGAAGCCTAAAAAAGTCCAGCATTAATGGCAGCATAGCTTCCAGCATCTGGAGAACCTCCAAGTGAAAACTGGAGGTTATTTCTGTAACAGCACTGTAGTTCCAGGCAGGGACCAAGCCCATGCCAAACATTTCACTCCAAATGTGGGAATACCAGCAAGTAAAAGAGTGTAGTCAGGAAACTACACCAACATGATTATGCAGTTTCCAGAACTGTTAGAAACTGCCCTGGTAGACAAAGCACCTAGCCCAGAGCTTGCTGAGTGGTGCCTGCAAGGCACCATCCTTTGTTGCAAGGACCGGAGGGATAGACTCTATCTCCCCTAACATTAGACATTTAGGCTCCTTTTATAATCAATGAAGAGAAATGGACCTCTCTGGAGTGTGATTCATCTGATCTATTTTAAACACTAGGCTTACAATGAGACAAATGTGACCTAGAAGTATCTGTTTATTTCAACTGACTGTAAAGCAAGACTAGACAAGTAATGCAGATAAAAATGCCTACATTTGGTGAGATGAATCCCAAGATGTTTGTGGAAGTTAGGACCTGCCAGATTAAGGCTGAAGTCAAGTGAGGAATATTTAATTAGAACTTAAATTTCACCTACATCCCATTAAATATAACTAATTCCTTTATTGCACCTGCATCCCAGTTGATTTTACCATTCTCTTAGTTTAGAGAGCAACCTGAATGTCCTGGAAGGAAAGACACCCATTGGCATCAGGAGTGGTCACCTTCATCAAACCCCATTGTTCATTTATTATGTTTTCTCCCGTTACTCATCCCTTTTGAAAGAAATAAATACGTACTCTTCAAATTATCTAATTCATATGGTCTTAGCCTAGCTAACAGATCTCTCAAATGCATCCAGACACACACAAATAAGCTCAGGATTTTATTGGATCTGTCAGTTGTTACCTCAAATCTCAATCTGAACTCATTTCCAGAGTCGGGTCTTCTGGTTTGGTTTTTTTTTTTTTGAGTTTGTAGGTTTTCATTTTCCTAAGAATTTTTCCATTTCCTTTTGAGTGAGTTGCTTTGATCAATAATTATTATTATATAATTATCAATAATTATTATTATTGATCAAAACAAGGAGCTGCATTTCATCACTACTCGTATGTGTAGGAAGCTTGTGAACTACTTTGATAAGTCTTATCTAACTGTAAAATGTTATTACCATTCTTATTCCGCAGTAAATCTTTGTTCCAGAGTTGCTTACAAGTCTTCTTCAACCGCATATAAAGAAAATAAAATGTCTGTATTGCATAGAGACCAAAAAGTATTTTCTAAAGCTAATGGAGAAAATATAAGAACTGACGAAATTCTTCATGTTGCCATATGTATGCACATGCACTCACAAGCATAGACTCACATATAATAGTAAAAAAGGCGATGAATAACTTAAAGTTAAGACAGAACCTGAAATGCAAAATGGAGCTTTGTGCAGCTAAGGAAAAACAAGGTACTATCAGCAGTAGTAAAACAAATGCTGATGCATGAATGATGTATTATCAATGGATTGTAAATAACAAAGGTATAATAGTTGCTGGGTATATTGAGAGGAGAAACCAAACTTACCAATCAACAAATTGCTTTATTATAGTTAGATATTCTTCAAATGTGTGGCTTCAAACTGCATGAATTTTAGTTAATATTTAAAACAGTGATTTTCAGTCTGCTGTCCCCTTACTCTAGCAAACATTTCTATTAAGTGTTAGAACAAACAGGGGAAACTGCATTAAAAGTTATAAACATAAATACATTAATAAATGAACAGAATGTACTTGTTCAATAACAATAGTTATAATTCTTTGCAGTTCTGTAGCACTTCCATCTTGAAATCTCAATTTACTGACTCTGGAACAAATCCAGCAGTGCACTTTTAAAAACGTATTTGACTTGAAGCATTAGGCCCATAGTATCACACATCTATTTAGGTGTTTAGTGGGAGCAGGGATAGAGTAATCATCATCTTGGAGTAATGAACTGGGCAAACCTAATATAGGCACTATTGTCCAGTTTTACTTCATGACAATTCTGATGATTTCAGTGGAGATTTTGTTCAGTTAAGTCATTCTTGACTAGAAATTGATTAGAAACATAACAATAGTAGCACAAGCAAAACACAGGTACTTCTGAGGTGCCCCAGAAAGAAATAAAAAACATGCAGTACTGCCCAAGACGCTAACTAGACCAAGAGAAAGTGAAGCTGACATAAGGGAACTGTTTTAAATCCCATTTCTCTTTGGGGTTTAGGCATCTGACTCAGAGGTTCTCAAATGTGTCACTCTCTTCACAGGACTCACAATACAGAACAGTATCTTGCCCTTCAGCATTTCAATTTCTATTTCAGAGCAACTTGTCTAAAGGAAACAGTGCTCAGTCCAGAAATGAGTGACTGAGGTTAACTACTCTCTCAGGATCCAAGACATCCCTATTTTAAATTCACATCCATGCACTCTTCCCACTTTGTACTTGACTTCTCTACAACCAGCCCAAGAGCAGTGTTGAGTAGGGGTATCTGCAGTCTGCCTTCTTAATAACATCGCTTAAAAGCAGTGCAAACATTAAACTAAACCAGTCTAAAATATAGGCAGGGGAAACAATAATATCTGTGTCCTTTGGGCTAGGATGCTCCCCTGGAAGTGACAATTATTAACAATCATTGCATAAAACACAAAAACAGTGCAGATAATTATCATATTCTTTCTGAAGCTGCCATGATTTTATTTTTTTCCTAGAACACCTTCCTTCTTTTTCTGATATGAAAGGCCTTACCTTTTCTTGAGTGCAGCTTGTGTTTGGTTTTCAATTCCCTGTCAGAAGGAGGAAGACAGATAATACTCTGTAGTGTATCTTCAAGAGCAGGTGTTTAGCTGCCCAAAGCTCCCTGTGGTCAGTGAGGACAAAGAGTTACTTTCATCAGTTGATTCACGTAACAAATAGAGAAGTATCTATGAAATTCAGCTTCAACTGAACCTACGTCACCCGAGCACTATAGTGGGAGCCTTTGGACAGCAGTCTGGACCTGCACCCCTCAGTTCCTGATGTTTTTTCAGAACAACTCCTATCCCACTTGCCGGTTAAGAAAAAGTATGTCCATGTGGACAGTATGTCCATCATGAACTAACACATACTATAAGAAAATACACAGTCTTCCAAAACTTCATCTATCATTACCTGCTGCTGTAGAGAAGCTACTGCAGCAAGTTTCGTATTCCCTACAGTACCTGGAAGCCTAGCAGTTATAAAAAGGTCAGCAGCAAACTCCTGAAAGACTTTTGTTTAATGCTGCCTAGATACCCTATGGGGATTTTATTTTGATTGGGCTGTAAGAAAATTAAATGGTCTATTTGCATATTGTTACAAAAGTGTAAACCTTTTATAGTGTTTAATAAAGATTTACACAATACCATAAACTTGATACATATCCAGCGCTTGTATAATTGAGAGATGCTAGACAAACTGTACTCATGATATCAATTTCTTTCATTATTTATGATTTTGAGTAACACCATTAGTCACTAACATATGTAGTTGTAAAACATTTGGTAATATTCTCCCCTCCCACACACTTCTAGATCTAAATCTCATTGAAATTCATCTGTTCTATCACTCACGTGACATTTGTCAAGACAAACACAGAGAGGAAGATATATTCACAAGTGGTCTGTAACCAGAGGAAATGCCCTGGACCTTTCTTAACTTGTTGAGGTAATTTTATTATTTATCATGGCAGCAACATTGATTTCTGAAGAAATAATTGTAATGTCAAAATTACATTATAGCAAAAGGTTACAGCTGCAGCTGCAAATGAGCCATGTAAGTAGAAATATCTGGAACAACAGTCTGGAAGTGCAGACTGCTGTTCATTTTGTGTTCAATTCATTTAGGACATATATCTTGATCCAGAACAATTGGATCCCCAACATCTAGAAATGTAAATGTCAAAACCAGATAATTATGTGTCCATACACAGATTTTTTGTATCAGCAATGAACATAGTTCTTCTCTGGGAAAAGACAAGCGGAGAAGGAAAAAAAAATCACCTGTAAATATAGATAATATCAGAAAGGAAAGTGGGCCAAAAAAAGAGAAAAAGTAGAACAGGAGAAAAATACTTTGCCAGTAAGTTAATGGCAGTGACCAAAAAAAACCCCAACCAAAATCCAACAAAAAAAATCTGTAAAAAATCATTGGTAAGGTCACTACCTCCAACAATTAAATTAGCTAGTATCAGTCTGTATTGTTAGCATAAGTGGTGTTAAACTGTGAAGGAAGTGCTTCATGGATATAAATTTACAGTGGAGCTTGGAGTCTAGCTTTACAGCAAAGCAGGCAGATAGTACAATCTTTTGAGCAGTCTTTCAATTGGTTATAATGTTTTTAGTCCTTGTTGCACAACAGAAGCTCTCTTAACTTCTTTGTGTTTGGTCTTCAAATCTGTAAAATGGTGGTAATGATACATTCCTTATGACTTGCTGCAATGACACTGAATTTATTGAGAGGCACTCAGAGTGATTTGTGCTCTAAAGATGTCAAATAAACAAAGACTATGACTCAGACTCAAAATGACAGGTTTAACTTTCCAAACTAATACTAGATTCTTTGGTGTTAAATAAATTTTGTCACGAACACCTGGTATGCCTTTATGTTTACAGAACTGAAATCCTGCAAGAAAATCTGTACTCCTACTTTCTGGTGTTATACTTCTGTTATGTCTGGAAAAGTGCTGCATGCACCTAAGTGCAGTTGTATGTGCAGTAAAATGATTTAAAATGGGCCATTTGTGCTTGCTGAGAGATCTAATGTTCCAGATTGTGTCCTTTTTCATTTCCAAGCCAAAAGGAAACCTCATTTGTGTTGTTTATATAAGGTCTATCTGAAACCAAAAGCTGTGTGTTTTTTACAGACCCAAAACTGTGGATCTAAGCTACCTAAACTAAGTGTCTGTGATTAGAAACATAATGAAAATCTAATCTTTGGGTGTTTCTAATGAATTCATTACTTTGGTATCAAGGCTGCATCTGGGTGATAAGAGAATTAATTTTGTATTTCTCAAAGTATCATAGAGGTTTTTTCACATTCTCTTTGAAGCTTTCTCAAAAACAATAAAATAAAATCCTGAGTTTAAAAAAGTGAAGAGGTCAGTTCTGTTCCTTTCCAAATTAGTGTTGTTACCACCTGCTGAATTACTGCTGTTCACAGAGATAGCTTAACTGCCCTGACCATGGTTTCAATTACTTTGTATGTTATAAATGTCAAGGGAAAGCAAAAGGGGCATGAATTTTTGAACAAATGACCCTATCTCTCCTCACTAATCTAATTTTTTAATTTAGCCTTTGAGAACATTCAGGTGAACTTATGAAGTTCTCCATAAGGGATGTTTATTCGCTTTCAGGCTTCGGCTGTCTTCCTGCTTTTACAATCCCCTATGAATGCCATGTCGTCTATACATATAGAAGGGAGAGGTGACTTGAATTAATTAACTGTTAATATTTAGGTACTCATTGACACCTGGTGAAAGTAATACGGCCACATTCTATGTGGGCAAAAGTGGCTTAAATGCCTGACTGCTTTTCAGGAACTGAAGTGATGAAGCATTTGGTTGATACCATACTTCTCCTTCCTTGTGGAGAATGGAATAGGAAGTTTGAAGATTAAAATGCTTTCAGAATGACAAGCCATCAAACCTAAATGAAATATAAAGCAGTGTTGGTGATCAGCTGGTTCATAAGTGTTTATTGGGTACCATGTCTTCTTATTCTTTTATTTCTCTTTTTCTTTTAATGTTTTGTTGCAATCCTGTCTTCTTCTTCCAGGAGTTTTTTCACACCCTTTCTCACCCTTGCTGTAAATGAACACAGGAGATATATCGAGGTAAAGCAGTATCCTTCCTATGAGTAGTCTGGGGCTCATAATGAACTTAAAGAAAAATAAAATATATAAAATACAAATTGTTTTTAACTTTTTGTTTCCCAGTGGAATTGTGATAAATCAAGCTCAATTATTACCTTTTTGTATCATTACTTTAGAAGCTCATTAAATTCTAACTCAATTCTGCCTTTATCTACACTTCTTTAGTCAGACCAGGAACAACGAGCATGCACAAAAGTGAGGGAGGAATATGTTTGAACTTTACAATCCACAAATAATCCCTTTTTTAGTGGAGGTGGTTTTGAAGTTGAGGTTAAATTTGCAATGCTGTAACCTTTTAAAAAACTACATTCTTATTTTATCATTACAAGCTACTGCTGGTTGGAGGCTTGAAATTGCTAGAAAATCCAAGTTTCAGGTTCAATATAAAATTGTATCCTGTTTCTAGTGGTTACTAGTTGTAGCTTACCTATTATACAAGAAAGAAACTGAAAGATCTAATGAAAACAAAATTATTCAAAAAGACTGACACAACATATTTCGATTGACCCAGCCAATGTCTTACTCCCCCTTTTTTTTTCTTTTATTCAACATTTCAAGAGCAGTTTGAGGATTAGAAAGATTTTGTCCTTATTTGAGCAAATGTATAAACTCCTCAAACACTTTTCCAGATGGGAAACTGGTTCCATGTTCACATCACTGAAGTCAGCAAAATCATGGTGGTCTGCCTGTCATACACCAAAACCAGTACTAAAGCTCATGAAGATGAACTAGTGAAAAATGTGGCAGAAGATCTTCCTCTTGAGCAGAAATGTGGATCTGCACAGTTTCAAATGCCCAAGAACTGGTGTTTTGATTTGAAAAGAGTCATTAAAGATTAGGGAAATGCTTTTGAAGCATCATCCAAAGAGAAATGTGAGGGGACTTAAAGCAGCTGCTCTTCATGTTGAAATTGTCAGCCTTTGGCTTGCATTTTCTTTTCTAATTATAAATGGCTTAGTGAAATCGTTTCCCTGAAAAAAAAAAAAGAAGGGAAAAAAAAAAGGTTCTATCAATGTTGTAGCCTTAATCTGTCATCAGGAGAATGCATTAACCTAGGAAATTAAGAAAGAAACAGTCTCCTGAAATCATAACAAGGCCTACATTTTTTTCAATGCCATTTACCAATTCAGATCTTAATCCAGATGGAAAAAGGTTTTGCATGGATGTAGTGACTGGTGAAAGAGATGATGAGGACAAGCTGGATGGTAACTCCTTCTCCTGTAAAGACTTATTCAATTGCTGACTTGGGGTGCCCTCTATTAGAGGTCTTTTAATTTTTTTGTGAGTCAAATGTCATTCTCCATGTAATGCTGACAACTTATGAAACTTTTGATCTAATATTTCCTAGACCACTCATGCTTACAGTTGTGGCACAGGCAGTCAGCCTATTACTTTGTGATTAATTTCTTCCTCCCCCACTACCCTCCAAGGAATGTTTGTGTCATGATCACACAGACAGGAAAGATCTGTGCCACTTCTGTTCCTTTCATGACTATGGCCATGACAATTTGATGACATCTATGTGTTTCACAACTATTTCTGAGAAGACAAAGGGGCTCTCTTTTCTTCTAGAGTTTTCCCCCTTTCTCCTCTGGTCCTTTGCCCCTGCAGCCTCTGCTAGATATCCATTGCTTCCCAACATGCCAACCACAATGCCCAAGACTAATTCTGTCCATCTCAACACATCCTTATCCTCCTCTTCCTCATGTTCCTGTCTCTTCATGCCAAAAGGCAGTTTCCTCCATAGGCACCTGTTGCCAGCAGTAGGGTTACTCAGAGCTAGAAGAAACAATCTCTTCTTACCCCCTCACACCTCTGGCAGAATCAGGCAGTGAAGGAGACCCAAGCTTCCTGCTCACAGTCTGGGGATGAAGAATACAAAGTCCTGCTGGCAGGTTGTCACACAGGAGCTGTGAGGGGCTAGAGAGCGCTCAGTGAGGGTGGCTCTGCAGAGAATAACTCTTCAAGACTTTAGTATACTCCTACCGAGTGTTTATTAACTTCACATTTAAAAGTTCCTTCCAGTCATACAGTTTATACAGGAGCAAATCCACCAGTGTGGCATGTCTATCAAATTACACTTTGGACACTGCTATCCATGGTAAACACAAGAGTTTCTCAAAGATCGTAAAGGTATTTTCCACCACCCAAATATGATTCTTCCTGTCCTGCCAGAGACAATTTCACTCCTAAATTCATCAGTTCAAAACAAAAAGAGGGGTGTTATGATAAAAATATAACACCTTATCATCATCTTGTTCATAGCCCACCCTATAATGAATTTATTTCTAGTTTAAGGGCTGAACCCTTACTTATGTTAAAAAAATTCAATATAGTCACACAGTATAACAATATTGACTATATCCTTACGGCCTACTGTTCAAAACAAATAATCATAAAGATGACAATAAGCTTGGATATTTGTGCTGGGATTGATTTTAGTTTATCTAAATCACCCCAGCTGAAGTTTATGTGAAATTTTCAGAGGAACAAAGCCTCCCCTGAGACTCTATTACTTCAAGACTTCAACTGCATTGGCAACACCTGGAAAGCAGCACTGCTCTGAAAGTTCAGCTCTCATTAAACAAGCAGAAACTGAACGTGCCTATCTGAAGAGAGACTTTGTCCTTCTTTCTCTCAGTGATTCAGTCCTCGTGGCAAATGAATACCAGTGCAGAAGCAATTTGAATAAATACACTTATATATAATATCTGTAATGATATACAGGCATCTTCAAAACAACTCCAGTTGTGAATTCCAGCCTCACTTACTTAACTTGCCTGAGTTGTTTTCCATTAGTTTAGCTTTATTTCTACACGCAGGTTTAAAGCTTTCACATGAATATTAGCTAACCAGTTTCTCACACAATTCATTTTTAACTTGTTATATTTAGTTGAAAAGGTACCATTTGTCAAAGGAAAGCAACATTAAACAACTACACAACAATGAAATGCTAACTCACTGGAAATGAGCATCTCTTTGGGTGGTAATGTCTGGAAGTAAAGAAGAAATTTATGTCAAGATCTCTATGCAAAAATCTTCTAATGTCCCTCACTGACTGCAGAAATATCTCATCCTTCCACAGAGATGGCACTTTCTGCTTCTACACAGCTCTTTTTATTGCAAATGCAGCACAAGCTTAAATCTCCTGTAAAGGGCAGGACCTGCAATAGGTCCTTGGCAAACAAGCTTTATTCCATACAATGAGAGGAGGAGCTGCCCACAAGGGCAATAGGAAAAGCATGATCTGGGAACAACAGGACTTAGACAAAATAGCATTGAAATTCTCTTACAGGAATCAGATGAAAACTTTCCATGGGAGAATATTTTCTCCCTAACGCACTACCCTAATGGTTTTAACCAGAGGGAGAATGTCATCAGCTCCCATCAGTTGGCATTCAGGCGGGGCAGACACCTGAAGGACAGAGGAGATGTGAGACTGGGGAGGTAAAGGCAGAGAGTTGCAATCCTGGTAAAGCTAGGGAATGGCGTATCTGACAGTCAAGTCCAGGCATAAAAAAATCTGGTGACAGTTGGCTTTTTGGCTTCTGGTCTGGTTTGGCAGTTCCCAGTATAACTCCTCTGGCACAGGGCCTTCTTGCATTTCCCAAAGTCTGCCTCACAGTAGCACTTTACTCTTCTGTACAGGGATGTTCACCTGGAGGTCCTAAAGCTTGTTATATGTATCCATCAAGTCTTACTGAGCCTTTGAGGAAGTAAATAATAATCCTGTTTGACAGGAGGATGAACCAAGATATGGAGCACTGGTGACTGCCTGTGGTTTCCAAACAAGTCACTGCCAAACATTACACACAATTTCAGACATCTTCATTTAAAGCATGAACCATTAGGTAGCAATGGTTTTACACTGTCCCAGAGTTTAGTATGGGAATGGAAAGATTCTGTTGTGCTGGGTGATACATATGAATTCAATTGTCTTTCACATCAAAACGCTACAGCAGAAGTCCCTTTAAAAACAAAAGCTTAACGCAGGCATGGCCAACAGGTTTTAGCTCTTACAACAGTTTTGTTACCTGATATCACAGGTAATGATATATATATTAAAAGGAGGAAAATAAATGACTGCAGTATTTATATTGTGGACAACATAATTTCATCAGTGACATTAAAAAAGACCTTTTCATTATCCAAAGAGATTTTAAGGAAAGAAAGAAATAACAGATTTGGCAACATTGCTTTTTCACTTGGTATATCCCCACGGATGATTCTATAAGCGAACTCCCACATTCCTGGTCAGTGATCAAAGCTAAAATATTCAATGAAATATTGGAAAATCTGATTTTGTTTGTACATCCATTTTTTAATTTCAGTTGTTCTCCAGTTCTCCCATTCTTTTTGATCCCTATTTCCAGTTCTGAGTAGCTCGGACTTGTCTACACAAAAAGGAGTTATGAGGAGAAAAGATTTTTGCTGAGCATTAATTGGTAAATTTGTTCATGATCAAGAGAATTTATCTTAATTTGTTTTCTTTTCTCTGTACAAAGAGCAATACTTGTAAAAAATATTCTAAATGGGAAATTTTATGTGTAATGATATTTTAACAAGGTTTTAGGCAGATGCTCAAAGATAACATAGAAGTTGTAAACATTTCCCTGTTAACTTACATGCTGACTGGCTGGAAAGCAGCTTGTCAAAAAAGGACCTAGGGGTCCTGGTGGACACCAAGTTGAAAAGGAGCCAGCGATGTGTCCTTGTGTCAGGGAAGAGTAAACGTATCCTGGGCTGCATTAGGAGCAGTGTTGCCAGCAGGCTGAGGGAAGTGATCCTTCCCCCTGCTCAGCACTGGTGAGGCCATACCAGGAGTACTGGGTCCAGTTTCAGGCTCCCCAGTACAGGAGAGATATGGACATGTTGGAGACAGTCCAGTGAAGGGCCATGAAGATGATTAAGGACCTGGAGCATATGAGGAAAGGCTGAGAGAGCTGAGACTTCTCCCTGGAGAAGAGAAGGCTCAGGGGGACCCCATCAATATATATAAAAGCCTGAAGGGAGGGTGCAAAGGAGAGGGAGCCAGGCTCTTTTCAGTGGTGCCCAGTGACAGGACCAGAGGCAATGGGCACAAACTGAAACACAGCAAGTTCCATCTGAACATCAGGAAACAGTTTTTTTTCTTATGAGGGTGGTCAAAGACTGGAACAGGTTTCCCAGAGAGGTCGTTATGTCTTGCTCCTTGGAAATATTGAAAAGCCATCCTGACATGCTCCTGGGCAGCCTGTTCTAGATGCCCTGATTGAGCAGGGGGCTTAGAAAAGGTGACCTCCAGAGGTCCCTTCCAACCTCATTCAGTCTGTGATTCTGTGGATTTTTAATACCTCCATTGTACAAGAGGGCACGGATTTTTAATTATTGTTTTTGCACTTCTGGTAGAAACTGGAAAAAAATATTATAGAGATTTTAATTGTATGATGATTATTGAATATAATTCAAAAGAAAAAACTGAAAAGTTGCATCAAGGTGTATTGTTTGAGAAGTATGAAAGTTAAATTTAGAACAGGGCTTTTAAAGCAATGAGGTTTTGATATTAAACTCAATATGATCCTAAGGCTCTATTTAGTTAGCGAAGCTATTATCTGCAAGTCTAAATGGAATGAAGAGGACCATGTATAATTGAAGTGTTTCCAATGACCTTCTAAGCCTTCTGGCTTTGCAGACCACTGAGACCTTTAACAAGATTTTGTGACTTTTGTGAAATTATAATCATTACAGAAAGCGGTTCAGTGTTAAATAATGATCAGTATTCAAAACATTCATCGTTTTAGTACTGTTAGTAAATTTTACTCTGTACCAATGTCGTGGTTTAACCCCAGCCAGCAACTAAGAACCACACAGCCACTCACTTACTTCTCCCCACCCCAGTAGGATGGGGGAGAGAATCAGAAGGGTAAAAGTGAAAAAACTCATGGGTTGAGATAAAGGCAGTTCAATAGGTAAAGCAAAAGCTACAAACACAAGCAAAGCAAAACAAGGAATTCATTCACTACTTCCCATCAGCAGGCAGGTGTTCAGTCATCTCCAGGAAAGCAGGGCTCCATCACACGTAACAGTTACTTGGGAAGACAAACTCCATAACTCCGAACATCCTCCCCTTCCTTCTTTTTACTCCCAGTTTTATATGCAGAGCATGACGTTATATGATGTGGAATATCCCTTGGGTCAGTTGGGGTCAGCTGTCCCAGCTGTGTGCCCTCCCAAGTCCTTGTGCACCCCCAGCCTGCTCGCTGGTGGGGTGGGGTGAGAGGCAGAAAAGGCCTTGACCCTGTGGAAGCCCTGCTCAGCAGTAACTAAACCATCCCTGTGTTATCAATGCTGTTTCCAGCACAAATCCAAAACATATCCCCATACTAGCTACTATGAAGAAAATTAACTCTACCCCAGCCAAAACCAGCACAACCAAAAGATCATTTGGGACAAAACACTATTTTGTGACAGGAATTTATGGAATGAATTAAGAAGACATGATTACTTGATAAAATTTCAAATAGTTTGCTAAATTTACAAACTCAATTCAATTACTGTTACATACACCCCTTGCTTTTTCAGCAGTATTTGAGCTCCTCATTAATTTATGCTATTTACTTAGTGAAGTATGTATATTTGGTAATAGTCTCAATTCCATTTTTGACTAAAAATGAAGGAATACAGTAGAATTGTTCAGATTTTTTTCTGAACAATTGTGAGTGAAATGATCACTCATTTAACTTAATCTCTATTATAGTTATTTTGATGGGTTTAATATATAACTGCCTCTCATATTTCAAGAATCTTTTTACTCCTGTTATCAAGATAAAACATGTTTTGGCACACTGTAGTGAGACTTTAAATTAAGGTGAAGATTTCACTGCCACTGCATATAGTTTTTCTTCTTGGACTTCTGTGGAGCACAAAAATAAGGCTACACATAGATCCTCAGTTTTCCTCTGAAGTTTACCGGTAGCATTTCTCCCTCCAGGACTTAGTGTTCTTTTTTGATTCTTGATTTCTGCAGTTTCTAAGCATACTTCATGTACAGCCCCTTCATTTCAGTGATTTTAGGTGAAAACTGGTAAGTCCTCTCATTTACGTAGCATGAGTACACAGGAGAGAATTCAAATGACTAGCTCTAAGTAAACTATATATCTACAGCTATTTGGAGGAGAACTCGTGCTGAGTACTCAATTTTCTTTAACTTACTGAACTAAATTTCTTGTCTGCCACCTGCAAAGTGGCAAGTAGGCTGAGGTTTCCAAAAGGGCTTCAACCTGAGATAGGTGCTAAGCTGATTTGTTACATCAATTTGGTAATAGACCAGAATTTGTGTAGAAACCTACTTGGGTTCCCTGGGGACCTTTTCTGAGTGTCTAGGCAGTCCAGTTCCTGGTGGTTTAGTCAGATTGCATGACAAACCTCCAAAACGTTGTGCATTCAGGCATTTATTTTGTTTTGTGACAGAGGGACTTGCAACTGTTTATCTCGATCTGCCATCTTTGGTTGTATCAGAATGGCGGTGCACTTTGCCTCACAGCATAACTCACCCAAACAATCATCAGCAGAGTTGGCTTAGCATTACATTCAGTAGTGTTGGAACACAGATGACTAATTCTTATGAGGAATTAGGATCCTTGCTCCCCTTTAAGTGTACGGAACACATGCTAACAGGTCAGGTACCCCAAAACATGCAGTAGATCACCATTCCCAGGCAGCAGTTGTCCTAGAACGCTTGCCCAGAAAATTAAAGAAAGGTTTAATTCCCACCTCTCTGTAGCAATACGAATTTGTACCTTTCCCCTTTCAAAGGGTGCCACTGACTATTAAATTATAAACTATTCTGGGTAAATTCAGGGGCAAGGCAGCTTGTTTTGTGCAAAGAGTCCAAGAAGTGTTAAAAGAGTAGTAAAAGGGAAGCAAAAAGTTTATGATAAACAGGCAAGCTAATTTTGAATGTCAGCATTATTCTATCCCTGCACAGGCTTGTGGTGATAATATGAAATCTGTGTAAGGACAAGTTATGTTCACTTCAAGAGTCTTTCCCTAATTGTTCTTCATTAGCATATTCATCATTTGGGACATCTGAATGAATGGCTACTTGGATTGAGAGCTCCTCCCAGACAATTAGGAGTTGAAGTTTGTTCCAAATAGCATTCAGAAAATAATTGCTCTGAGAATAACATTAAGGTTTTACATGTGATCTATGAGCTTAGTGCCACAGGTTGCTAATGACCCCAGACATGTTTCAAAAGAAAACAAACCCTGTTTGAGCACAAAATACTCTCTTCTATAATACTTATGTTAAGATTTTCAAGATCAGATTGCTAATGCATAATTCCTAAGCCTGAGCCTTTGATGGACAGAAGCTGCAATGGCAGATTGAGAAAAGAAAAGGAACTGTGCCTGGAATCATCTTCGTTGATTACTTCTTTCCCTTTCCCTATTCCCCAACAGATCAATGAGAATTAAGTAGTAAAAAATATAGCGCATGTTACAAACCAATACAAGAAATAATTAAATTTATTGATTTTTATTTACTCATTTATTAGCTTTTTTTTTCTCTGAAAGAATGATAGAGCTTGAACCTTTTTCCTCTTTTCTCACAGACCATCTTAGGGAAACTCTAGGGAAAAATTAATCATCAGTAGCTGTCTGATTTGTTGTTTTGCCATTTGCTACATGATATTTTTTTCCTATTGCTGATTGTTTGGCATTATATAAAGATAGATTAACTTGGTGCACGGTGACATTAGTTGTCAGACTGTAAGGATAACAGAGTCCTCCAACAGGAAAGCAATTCATGAGGGAATCGTCTCTCTCTGTGAAAGTAAGCATGAATGTACATACTTTCTGTTTTTTAATATTTCTCTGTGTTTTCATGTGTAACATATGAAAAAGGACCTTTCTGTTTGTTTTACTTTGCTTTGGTTTTTAGAGCCTGTCACAGAAAAAAAGTATTCTTAAATTGATTTGCTTTTGGCAGGGTCCTGAGACAGAGAGAGAAAACCAGGATGGAAAGATTTTTAAGGAAGTGCTTAATATGACAGCAGTATCTCCAGTATTAAACATTTTTCCTGTATTACATATTGTCTCTTATGAGGTAATCATATTCTATATTCCCTGTAAATTCTAGACATAAAGGATATGTCAAATTGAACCGAAAACTGACCTGAAAAAACCAGTAATAATCAGATACTTAGTGACAAATATCTTCATCTGACACTTTCTGTTTTCCCGTTATTTATAAAATATATATGCATTTCACTTCAGCAACAGTAAAAAGTATTATTATATTTGAGATTCTTTATATACTTTCTAGTTAGAAGCTTGATTTCAACTTAGGGGTGAAGACAATCCCTTAAAAAAATAGAAATCCAGAAATAACATCTCAAGACATCTTTGGATCTGGCCACTCAGAAAAGTAGTTTAAGACACATGTGATCTCTCAAAACATATCTTCTATCCATTAGCAACTCTTTACTGTGCCAAAGCCTGAACTGAGAAAGAGAATTGCATCCTTTAATCATCCTTGTTGATTATTTCTTTCACTGAGACTCCCATGCTATCCCATGATGAGTAGGTGATGAATGAGAGTACAGACTTTCGTGACAATCAATTTCAGATAAATTGTTCGCAGACTACCTGAGTCAGTCTCAGTAGTACTATGTTTCTCTTGTGTGTCTGTCACATTGGGTCGAATATGTGTTACAAATGCTGTTCCCTGAAAAAGGAGTCTGACCGTTTGCCTCTGCTGGTTATTAGAGCACAGGACAAGACATTTCAGGACTCATGTCAGATCACTGGATTGCTGGAGGATACATAAACTTTGGTTTTATGGGGGCCAGAGGTGGTCTCTTTAGCCTTCTGTGCACCAGTTTACCTGACTTTTAGTTCTACTTCTTATCACAACGTTAAGTCAACAAATGAAAATTTCATCAAATTGTATATATGAATGATAGCTTCTATAGAAACAGCAACCTTTTTATGAACATGGAAACAAGTTCTGCCTAAGAACAGAGGGATCCCAGGTTACTGATTTCCCAACATGAATAAATAAAGCTTGATAGGATGAATCTGGGCCTTTGTGAGTGGGTGCATATATACAAATAAAATAATATTTTTCATAGAGAAACAAGGAGATTTAAGCCATAGTAGCCTTTGACAAGAATGCTTTCATTACAATGCATTTGAAATCCTCAGAGTACTTGCACGAGATGTCATGTGTACATATCAGCGTGTCATATACAAACTCACATACAGTCATGCCAAGACCTATTAAATAGGCATGTGTATGTACTTTGTCCTCTAAAAAAACACAAATGTGAAAGTAATTTCAGAAAAAGAGTGTAAGAATTTTTAGTAATTTTCCACCATCAGAAAAAACATAGCACTTTTACAATGTAAACTCTACTATCTTGGAAAGCACTAAATGCAGAAGATTGCTAGCTTCTGAGACAGGCAAATGGTTTGAATCCAAGCCCACTCCCTCTCCAGTGGACTTGTTGATGTCACTATGATATATAACATGCAGATATAAAATTATATATACCCTTGATCAAAAACAAAGGATGAAATGAAACAGAGTACATACTGGACAATCTAAGGGACTGGAGAGAAAAACGTTTGTTATTTCTATGCTGCAAGTGGAGAAGGATTGCTTTCTGTACTAATCTAAGGACAAAAAGGCATTTCCAGTATATGAAATTAAGTTCTTTATGATAAAACAAATATTTATGCTTTGCATATACATGGAGATGAGTTTCTACACAAGCTCATCTTTCATATTGTATCAGAAAAAATTGTATCGTAATTTCTTGGAAAAAAGGTACATATCTTCACAGCTGGCATCTACCCTAAAGAGGGAAGAATAGATACATGGCAGGGCATTGACACCTTGGTTTTGGATAAGGAGTTAGATAAGTCAAGGACAATGGACATGAGGATAAACCAGAATTCTTCATGGGTTGTACTGTTTCTTCTGACCAGATTGTGAGATAGTATAGGCCATTGTCTCTTTCTTTATGCACAGAAGTTCAGTTTCAAGCCTAGAGTTGTATTCTAAGTATAGCTTAACGGCTACCTCACTCTACAGATGGAACAGTAATCCATACAAAAAATTTCCTCCAAATATGCTTGTCAGGCTGTTCTTTGCATATTTGACTCTTCAACATTTAAACGTGGAAATAACCCTGAAGTTATGATGGTCTTCGTGTCAGTTGCTTATTTCATATAAAGTAGGCTAGGAAAAAATATTCATTCTTCTTTATGTTTTCAACAATGCCTAAGCTAAGTGGTTATCTTGCAGTGCAACACCCCTGCAGTGTGCACACACAAAGATATGTCTGCATGTGAAAGAATGGGTGTACGGGGGAGAAGAAAGAAGACGTAACACTGATCTACAATGGATCATCACATCTGAGTTCCTTCTCATGATGATCAAATGGGTTGGAAGGCAGTCAGGCAACTGCCTAGGTTCAGACAGTGTTGACTAGGCTCAGTGTACTGGGACTTAGAAGAAGGTGCTGTTCTTGGCAATGCAAGTGAATCTTGAGGTCTTGCATGTAGCATAACTAAAATGAGACTCTTCCCAAGAATAGTTTTTAAGCAGATGTAGTATCTCCTATTTGACATCACTAAGTCACACTTGCTGTTCTTTGTTTTCCAGTGCTGGTCGATGAGTGCAAGGACATTCCTTCCCAATATAGTACGTTTGCTCCATAGTTAATTTGTTGTGATTCTAGCAATAAGAGCTTTTCTCTCCTCTGGGACATAAAAGAATTGATTATCTGGACTTTCACTGAGCAAACAAGCTCCCTCAGTAGAGAGAAACACATGTTCTTTGTCGGCTTGCGGACCATTTGTTGATGTTCCATGAGTCTTTTGATGTGAGTAGAAAAGCTACAGACCTTCCGTAGATCTCTGGGGTCTAGGAGGTTTGTCTGAAATGGAGCCAGTAAGTCTGAACAATTGTAATTCCTTACTATCCCTGACAAAGTGATTGCTGTGAGGTTCCAACAACAGTGGAGCAAAGCACTTATTGTTACTTTATACATGGAAATTGTTTCACTGTGCCCTAGGTGCCTCAGTGCCTCAGCCTTAGCAATACTAAGGACTTGCTATTTACAGCACCATAACCCTTTCATTTGGGCTGCTGAGGCAGTGTTTTCCCAGAGACTCTGTAGCTGTAATTTTTCTTTACTGTTCTCAAGCTGGTTTTCTCATATTGTTGCTCTCATGGCCTTACACCCAACAGTGTTATAGAGAGTTCTCATGGGCAGCAGCTACTGCTTCCATGAGACTCACCCTTCTCTCCCCTTCTTTCCTCAACTCCTCAACACAACGTACAGCAAAGTACATGATAAGAGTTAGTCAAGATGAAAGATATAAAGTTTTGTGTGTGCACATTAATATGCGTCCACATATGTTTGCATGAACTGACCATCATGAAGAAATGATAAGTCTGGAAGTTTTGCAATTGTTTTTGGAAAGAGCAATTCTTTTATACAAGTTATGTTCCTCTATAGATTTGCTTATAACTGCATTCAGACAGAATGCTCGAGGCATTTCTAGGTGCATGCTCTAAAATACCAGCTATTCTGTAGAGATAAATCAAAAGTCAGCCATTACAGGTTGAAATATAAGAGGAGCCATGCATAATTGTAAGGATGAGCCTTTCCCCACTGCTGTTTGTTCACAGCTGAGCACAGCTCAGGGACTCTTACGTGAACAATTCCTTTCTACCTTAAAAAAATTCCAAGGGCAAATTCTGTCTTGGGCCACAATAACACAAATGAGACTAGGCAGAGTAGGTAATCAGAGATTTTTCAGGGCAGGTAGCTGAGTTGGTGATCTAGTGACTGATTTCTTAGTCTCCTATAGCTTTATGAAACATTAATTTGTATCCACAGCACAAAACTTTGACCCAACCCAGACAAGGACTGTAGAAGAATACGCTACTCAATCTGAATACTCATGACCTATCTGATTAAACCAGGCTTTTTTTAAAAACACATACTGTCTTTCTAATTAAGGTCTAAAGCTGCTAACACTTTGGTTTAGTGAATGCATAAGACTATTTCTTACTAGTAGGTATATTCAGAGATACTGCAGAACTAATGAGAAAAATTTCCTCACTTTGATTAGGAGGAAATTGAGATGTGGACACTGATCTGAATCCTTATGGTGTGAGTTAGGTCTATTTCCAGTTATTCTAGCAGGCTTGAAACTGAAGCTCAGGTGTTGATGCATGGCTGTGTCTGTTGTTTGCTGAAAAGTACCAGTCTGGAAACATATTTCACTGAGGTCAGAAAAGTTACCTGTGTGCATATCAGATTGCTGTTTAAGCAAAATGTACCGAAATTGTCTGAGATGGGACACTGTTTCTAAATTATTTTTTTTATTATAGTGTTTTCTGTAACACCTAATGTACAGTGGCTGTCATTATTTTAAGTTTAATAAGCATAGCTGATGGCCTTTTTACATGGAGTTTTGAAAGAGAAGAAAACAGCAGAAGAAATACGCTGTGCTAGCTAATTTCCAAAACCAGAAATCCCAAATAACAAACTGTAATTTCACTGAAGCACTTAGAATAGGCAACATGGTCCATTTACTCTCTTATTTTCTGACCACAGCTGAGTAAAGATGCTTTAGAGGATTCTTAAGGAATCTTTTCCTGACAGTTAGAGAAGAATTTGAAGCTTTATTTTCTAGCTTATGAAGTGCTGGATATTGTATGTCATTTAAATGTGTCCTATTTTTTCAAGTTTTAGTGACTTCTTGACTTCATTATATTTCAAAAGTAAATTTTACTGTTCAGCTATGCAATCAACTGAGTGTTTATTCTTGTTGTAAGATTTCAACTGAATTACATTTTGCTGGTTCTTGTATTGAGAGAAAACTATTGTATAATGCATTTTGTACCATTCGTCATGTCGTCTGTGATGCCCTCTCTCATCCCCTGCCATTTAGTTATCACACAATTATTACTGTTTGCAACCACAGGACTGACTTACTTAATTCTCAGAGAATTCAGATAACAGTGTGTGTGAAAAGGGGGCATTTGAGAAATTCAAATCACTGTATAATTCAGATCTGAATTCCAAAATCTCATTATATAGGTAACCCATTGCCATATGCAACAGCAATGTAACAGCTATGAAAATAACTTAGTGGCTCACAAACTATAGGGTGAAATCAAAGATACCAGGAGTCTTTCTGGGAAGCCTGCAGGGCAATATGAGTATAGAGGAATTCCTATGCCCACTTCCTTGCTAGGAAACATTTTAAATGAACTGAATAAATATCTTTGCATAAAATTAGTTTAGAATGACTTCCATTGCACTCTCTGTTAATTAAAAGAAAAACATGACCCAGCTCAAACTTCATTACCATCCAATTCCACATTTACTAGTAATGCACTTTCTCCCAGGTCCACTCCATGTAACATCCAGCTATCATAAAGTTTCAGTTTTATAGTAGTGTATATTATTCAATAGCTTTACAAATGTTCTAAACAGTTTTGCATCCCCTTTTCTTGATTAAGCAAAAGTTCAGATGGTTGTTTTCTCACAAACTGATGCCAGCCTTTGAAGATATGACTTACTGGGAAGTTCCCAATGGCTTAGTGACCAGGGAATTAGGACACGACTCAGTTAGAATAGGGTGGAACCAGTATTTCCCATAAGAATGTTTTCATGCCAACGTAGATCTAAGCTTGCTTTAGATGTACAGATGTCAACGTAGCTGTTAATCAGAGCATATGAATTTATCTTTACTTAAGGATAACAAGTCTCACACTTGAATAAACTGTAGTCCAGAAAGGATGCAAGTGAAAGAAGAAATTTAAAGTGTATATATATTCTTATAGAAACTGATGAGATTTCCATATGGTTAAAACTATTAATGTATTTACATTCTTTGCTAGACTAGAACTTCATTGCTGCTACAGAATTATTTTGGCCTAATTAGACTGGAGATTAAAAACTATATCCCTTTATTAGAGTGAGATTCTGCAAGTTTTTGCTCCTGTGGGTATTTTTCTGCTGTATTCAGTACCATTACTTACATACAGGTGGAAATACACCAACAGCTCCAACTGTAATCATGGAACAGCAGAAATGTTGTCTCCTGAGTGTATATACATATATATATACACATAAAGCAGCCAGAACATTTTGTGTGTGTGCATTAAATAAACGAGAACAGTCTCCTGAAGCAAATAATATTTAATAACATAAACCATTAAAATTCTGTAATTAAATCCTTTTCTGGAATTATCTGTGAGCACTGTATCTGAGATGTCTAGATGTGCTCTGTAAGGACCACTGATATTTCACAGACTCTCCACTGAGGAGAGATGAAGATGATGGGCTTTGAGCAACCTGGTCTAGTGGAAGGTGTCCCTGCCCATGGCAGGGGGGTTGGAACCAGACAATCTTTAAGGTCCCTTCCAATCCAAACCATTCTGTGATTTTATGATTCTATGACAAAAAATCTGTAACACCCTAGCATAAATATGTTGATTCAGTGTATGCAACTAATTCACCACAAAACCTGATATACATCTGTTGCTTCAGAATGACTTATACAGTGTAAAGTGTTCTCAGGAATTCTTTTGTTATATTTGTTAATAATTTTAACATAACCTGTCTGGCACAGATTCTTTGTTCTTGAAGTTATTTCATATCTAACCTCACCAATGCTTTCAAATGCTATTTATGTCAGTGGTGCTTTCTAACTCAGTAATGGTTCTATGTTATAGTATACATGTGCAAGTTTTTACTTTACTTTTTTAAACAAAAATATATTAATCCTAGTGATTCTTAATAAACAAATAAATAAATTTGAAAAACAATAAACTAAGGTTAGATACTGCAAATTGACCTCTCACAGTGCAGTTCTATTATTTTGATTATTTTCTAGAGGATTTTGTAAGCACCTTTTGACAATCAATGAAAAATTCTATCTATCATCTCCACTATTTGAATTTAACAATACAGCCCAAAAAAAAAAAAAAAAAGTTTAAGCATCTGGTCTACATGATGTTAAAAAATGCATATAGAATCTTACTGAGTTTATTTAATAGAACTTTCATGTAAGGGATATTCAAAGATACAATAGGTACTGTACAGGATTTCTTACATGCATTCCTGTCAGGACTGTATTTCCAAAGAACCTGCTACTTGCAAGACAGCAAACTTTTCTATTGCACAAAACTTTTTACGTGTTTGCCATATCTGACACACTCTCACTCAGCTGTCAACGCAAAGCATAAACAGTGATTTATCATTATATAAGGAAGAGTTGAAGCAACTGAAATTCAAGGTAAGCTCCCTTTATTCCTTCAGAGCATTACCAGCTTTACTTTTCCAATCGCTTTCTGGATAGGACTATCTTTGAGCTCTCTTCCTTTATTCTGCTAAGACTCTATTTCCTGCATGTAATCTTATAGATGGCTGCATTCAACTGTGACAGAACTGGAAGGACTGCAAGGTAAAGTTATCAGTTGGCAGTGTGTGAAAAATCACAAGTAAATCATCACATATCTAAATTTATGTGTTTTGGTAACTAATTCTTCAGTAGCTGATGGAAACAGAGGGACTTAATATAACAGGCACTTTTGGTATTGGAGATAAAACTGTCAAAATTTTTAAAAGACTTTCACTTTTAAAAACACTCTTCCTAATGCTACCTCATGTTCAACTTGGTGTCCACAAGGACCCCCAGGTCCTTTCCTGCCAAGCTGCTTTCCAGCCGGTCAGCCTCCAGCATGTACTGGTGCATGGGGTTGCTCCTCCACAGATATAGGACTTGGCATTTCCTTTTGCTGAACTTCATGAGGTTCCCATCAGCTCATTTCTCCGGCTCATTGAGGTCCCTCTGGATGGTAGCACAACACTGTTTTTTCAGTCACTCCTCCCAGTTTTGTATCATCAGCCAGTCATCTAAATTTTGTCTATCGAGAACTTCTAAAACATACTTTCAGAGAGAATTCTCACTCATACGGATACTTGGAATGAGCTGCCTGTTACCTCTGTTGATTATGTTGAAAGCCAAATAACCAACTACTTTGTACCAGATGTTGAACTTCTATACAGCTACACATAAGTAAGATAAATTTAGATCTAGCAATTCTTCTTTTATTTCTTTTGATCCAGAATTAACTTTTCCTGTGCCTTCCCTATGATTCCAGTGACTTTTTCTACAAGAGTCTTCTCTTCCAGAAGCCTTAAATTATTAAATTGTCTTTTAAAAGCTTGCATGCACTGAAGTCAAAGGTAAAATCTACAAGCTGTGAATCAGGATCTTATTTAACTGTCTCCAAATTTCACCTGAGTACCTTCAAATTTCCTACTCGTTCACATCCCCGTTCCACTGAGAACAATTCACTTTCCTTTCCTACTGCTTGCCTTGCCCTTGTGTCATTTAAATATCTACGCTCTTCCACATTAATTTTGGTAGGTTCTGCTGACTCATGAAGTGCTACCCAAATATGAAAAAAAAAGCAAGATATCACATGAGATATCACAAAGCAAGATATCACAAAAGCAAGATATCACATGAGCTTACATTTACCTCTACTTAAGTGCTTGAATAAAGAAGCACTGATATGCATACTAAAAAGGAATAACGGAACAAAAAATATAGATTTTGTAAAATGTTCAATACAGATTCACCTTCCAGGATGTCAGTCTTTAGGTAATTTTCTCTCAACTCAAATGCAGGATTCCCATAAAACCAGAGGAGTGAATATTATCAGGAGAGGCCTATGAGCATTTTACTTTTAATTGAAAAAGAATGCTACTAAAAAAAAACCCCATACATTTTTTACAAGTATTCTTACCTTCATAATTATTTTAACATTGTGAAAATATAATTTTAATACAAAATGTCTGAATAATTAAACCAGATCACTATCTGATTAAATGAGGGAAAGATTTTTTAAAATTTCTCAGGCTATTTCCACTGTGTAACTTCTAATATTTGTGAAATTGCAGAACTTTTGATCCAACCATTTTGGTTAGAATTAACTTTCCTATCAAATTGAAAAGAAGGGATATATCCCAGCTTTTCTTTTAGAAGAAAACTATGAAAGTGCAAGAAATAAGATAAATTTAGAAAGTCAAAACCAAAAAAACCCTTATAATTTTCACAATATTCTGTCATAGAAAATGTTGATTATTTTTTCCCTGTTTTCACTCCAATTTGAAAACAAAATAATTTACTGTTCTGCCGCCCCCCACCCCCAGGGAAATGAAACTCACATATTATTTCTATGTTTTGTGTTCCTCATTTGCTCAGTGGTATTATGACTAAGTATCCAATATTGTGTAAGTTTTAAGCTGCTGATTTTTTTAAAAATAGACTTGATCAATATCTAATCTGTATTTTTATAATATATCACTTTACCACACATTTTCTCTCTTTCTCTTTTTTTCCTTTTTCAGCCCTTAAATCCAGGCATAAAATAGCATGCAATCTCTACTTCATTTAATAAGAATATGCAGCTCTGAAGAAAAATTACACAAGATCAGTAGCTGTCAGTCTCAGAGAGAGGTGTCAGACTCGGGAGTACTACCCAGGAGATCTGAATTTATGCCATTTGTATGAATTTATTTCCGTATTTGTAACAATGCTATCATCTTTCTTCTAAAACCATTTCACACATGCAGAGACTTTAATGTCAGAAAGAATGAGTATGACCATGCAGTTTCACTGGCTGCATAATATACTACACTGGATTTCAGAAATTTGTGACACAGATTATTAAAAAGATTTCTCATTAACCTGTGCACTCAAATGCCAAAGCAGACTGAAGCTTTAATGCCTCCTTTTTGTTTGCTTGATAGTTACTTTTAAGACAAACATTGCCATAGCTTTAAAATATGGTAAATTCTCCTCACAAGAAGAGCTAGGGGTTAATGACTGTATTAAGAAGAAAAAAGCAACATATTACTGACCTGGAAAATGTGAAATGCTAAATAAGACTTTAGAGGCTGGGGAATTATAAACAATAATCTGTAATGTCTTTAGCTTCCTAATAGTTTAATAATAGGCTGCTTCAGACTAATGCTGTTTAATTTACCATTTTTCACTTTGATTATATCAAGCACTTTCAGGTTATGTATGTTCCAACAGTCACTTTACAGTGTTGCCACATCATTTTGTACCCAAAGATTATGTGAAGCCTGTTAGATGTAGAATGAAAATAGCAGATAGAAGCTGCTGTGGTCTAATATCTCTCTACTCTGTGCACTTCTAAAGCTTATATCAGATTCAGATTTTGCTTACAAGCTATCTCGGAGTTCATTTATCATTGGGTGGGAAATATTTATAAATGGAATTAAATCATATATTCTCACAAACCCTAATCATTATGGGTGATTAATTTTCTATTCTAGACTCCATTAAGTGCCTTTACAGATATTCTTTCCACAGACCCAGGTCTCTAATTTATTTCCCCCCTCCCCTTCATCTTCTAACAGTGCAGGGTCGTGCTGGGATACTCATTAGTTTTATGCTAGAAATTCTGCCAGGCAGCCTCAGAGGCATCAGCATCACCTCAGAAATCATTAACGTAACTGGTGCTGCAATCTAAAACTGACAAGCATAGAATAATCATTTAGGGGTTGAAACATGTTCTTCCATAAATGAGCATTTTGGAGGAAAAGAATAAAAATGCATGTGTTCCAGTCATCCTCTGGAGACAAAAAGAGATCTTAATAAATCAGATCTGAAGTCACTTTTGTGCATATATCCTTGCCATGTCTGAGAAATATCATCAGGTTTTTCAGACCCGTGATTTATTTTTTGCTGACAAAGTCCAGAAGCATTGAATCACACGTGACAGCAAAGATGCTGGATCAGGTTTGTAACCTGACATTGTATTGGCTGAACCTGATTACATTATTTGCATACTTGTCATGATAAGTTTCACTTAAGATGTCTGCTGCCTCTCTTACCAGGACTGTTTATGAGGCAATTTTTCACAAGAAAAACGTGAAGAATTTGCATGGTCATGTGTATGAAGATACTGGCACAAACATTCATCTGAGATAAATAGCAGTTTTGAGGCACTTTGAATCATTAAGTACCAATGCTGATTGGGTTGGGGTCTTTTGTGGGGAGATCACAAAACTTAGGTAAGAGAATTTGTGAACAAAAAGATGTGTCTTGGATGGCTTAGTGACTTGGCCCTTCAGGATCCCCATTCCCTTTCTGACTAACAGAAGCACCTCCTGTTTTTCCTTGATCACTCACTATAGACACATGTACCCTTTTAAGCACATTTCTTTTTCTCAGTTTTTCTTCTTATAGCTCCAACTCCATAATACTGATTTAGAATCATTTTTCCCTTTCTCAGTTTGGCTGAGAGAGGTGAGAATGCAGCTACCTACTGATCCATACTCTCTCTTGACTAAAACATGGCCACACATGTATCAGTGATAACATAAACCAAAAAAACCACTCTTCTCTGAGATAATGGAGGGGCAGCTTGCCCTCACTAACCATCACATCCAACGCTCAATTCACTGATAGCCTGTCTGCCTGTAATGGTCAGGCTTGGTCCTTTTTGTCTCATTGAAAAGCAGTTGAGTAAACTGCCAATGAATTTAGCTTTTGAGTTAAAAATACCAAAGGAAACAACATCAAATTCCACTGATTTCAGTAGATTATATATATTTTTTATGAAGAGTACTGAAAACAATAAAGGAAATAAACAACTAAGTGCAAACCAGCCAACAGACAAAGATCAGCAGTCAGGGACTTCAAGTAAGCATTTATCTTATTTGTGTCTCCATCATGGCCCAAGCTTCCATTTTAGTCAGTGAAGACCAAGCCAGTGATTTCAATAGGGTTCACACTGTCATTTACCTCATCCTACAGTAGATTTCTAGACTTGCACATCTGGGAAGATGAATTGCCACTGGTGATACTGATTAGCTATTGATGGATCAAGAGAGCTTTGATACCATGATCAGTTAGATACCTAGGGCTTGATTCAGTTGTGTCAGCTTGGTGTCCAGTGTCACTTGAGATCACCTGAAGTATCTATGAAATATTATTGGGGTTTCTGGACAGAGCAGTTACAGGACCTATGGGAGAGGTACAACCCTTTAAGGTGGCAGATGGAGGTTAAGTAGAATACCCAAGGTCATCTCAAATGTCAATGGATACCCATGTGAGTCAAAAAAAAAATCAGCCTACCTAATGTTAGGAAAAATTACTTACAGCCCACGACTGTACTAGTTATAGTTCTCCTAGGTCATAACACTTTCTCTGTGCCTCAGTTCTCCATCTGTAAGATGGGTTTAAAACAATAACTTATGAAGCAATAGAAACACTAAAAATCATCAGGCAGACAGATACAGTGGTGAGGTATGGAAATATAAAAATGTAGCTAGAGAAAATGTACAATCTAAACAAAATTGTAAGTGCTGAGCTGAATAATGCATTACATATAGGATTGATGGCAGATTCTAAACCAGCTGTTTTGTTTGAGCTCTCAGCTTCACTTCCTAAAAACGACAATAAGTTTTCCCTTCTCTTTTCAAGGTTCAGATTGTCTCTCTCATTGCTTTTAATGGCACTACTTGCAGAGTAAGACACTTCAAAGCAGTAAATGTGGCAGAACCCTGACTGGTAAGAAAAGAGACTCATTATGAAAGTTGCTCTTTTGCTCAGGGTGGATCTCAAAGCTTTCTGTAAAATGTGAGAATCCTACTCAAAATCCCAAGTTCCTGGAGAAAAATTCTCTACTGCTCAGTTCCTCAGTTCCCAGGAGAGATACGTGTGTGTCACTGCTGAACCATAAGCTGATAATACGGAGGTTGAGGTAAACTTTAAAAGCACACCATCACACATTTTGTGAGGCTCTTTTGTAACCCTATAAAAATGCCATCAGAAAATTGTTCTGTTTGGCTGCAGTTTGAAAATACAGTCATTTTATCTAAGACACACAAGAAAACAGCTGGGTAAATTCTGTCAAGACAGATAAAAGGATAGCACTTAAAGAAAGAATGAAAAAAGAGACTTTGTGACAAATTGATTTTCATCTCCAATTATGGTTCTTTAGAAATTATATCTCTCAAAAGGGTTCAAACACATCTCCTAATGCAGGTAGATATTGCCTTCTCCTGGTAACTCTTTACTTTCATTTGTGCTTTCATTAGATGTCTTTGATACAAAGCTGGGACACACAAAAGTTTACAAATGTGATGCTGTCAATGATGTTTTAAGACCTGTATTGCAGCTCCTTCTTTCAAAATGCAGATGTGATAACTGTGTTACAGTGTTCTCTAAGAGGCCTTTTGAAGAAGCAAAGTTACATACTTGCTGGAAAAATATGGTATATTATTAGACTAAGTTGTTAAAACTCTAAGAAATAAAGTATTCCAGGTAGTAAATTCCTGCAGCACATTGCAAAAATAAAGAGATGAAGTTTCAAGTAACATGGGCTTTATCTCCCTCCCTCTGAATCTTTTTGTTGAGTGAATTATGCCAAACCATCTGCACAGCCTTCACCTCAGATAGAAAAGAAGTGGAGAGGCATTTGGATAATGGTGCCAAGGAGAGGATTCTCATTTGCTTTTATATGCCACAGTGGATTTCAGAGTGTATCCACAAACACGTCCACATTTTTATTTTGTCTGTCAAACTTCTGTATCAGCACTATTAATGGAAAGAAGATTTAGTCTATTAAAATGCAAATTAAATGAACTTTGGCAGAGAATTCCTGTGGTACTCCTATCATTACAGTAACAATTAGCTTATGAGCTGGAGTAGCAGTTTACTAAAATAAATAATATTTAGATATGTGGGACTTCAATCTGCCATGTCATATTCCACTTCAAGTGTAACTAAAATGTGACTTCAGATGCACTTGGATGAATTAGAAGCAGAAACCAGACAGTGATTTGGAAAATAATAGCTGTGCTCTTTATGAAGCAGCAGTACAGTATAAGTAGAAAAATCTACCTAAAGCAGTATATAACAGATAACAACCCTGCGACAATTAGCAGTAGCTTTAAGGAGTGCTAAGGTGCAATTTTCTGTTCCTAAGTAGGACACACAGCATGTTTCACTTGAATTAACAAGTAGAAGAAGACTAAAATGGTTTCAGCTGTTTGCATGAGTTTTTCAATGGTTCTAATATGGCTTCCATTTGATTAAGAATAAGGAGGCAAATGAAGCTCTTTGACCCTACAGAGCTGGATTGGAAAAAATCATTAACCTTTTTCCCCACTTCTAGCTGAGTCAGACTGGAGATTCTGAAAACAGGATATCTGGGGTATTTTGACACTTTAATTGAGGTTTGCTTCAGATTTTCAGTGGACTCGGGGTTATTTGATTTAAATTGTTCTGTCTGGCAGTACTTTTTTTCCAAATATGAGGTAACACTTCTATCAGGATTACAAGGATAATTGTATCATTCGCCTTCCTCTGGTCCTTATCCAAAAATGCTTTAACCTGTCTTGGGGAAAAATGACACGATTTTCCTACTTTTAGAATAGGCTCCTGGCCACAGTACTCTGTATATCATTATTGCTTACCAACAAAAGCAATTTTATTTGGCAGTTCTTCCCTCGAGGAGTCCGTGACCAGAGGTGAATTAATTGCCATGACAACTTTCTTAAAACAAAATAGTTTCACTTTTAATGAAAGAACACAGGATTTAGTTAATTTTATTTAAAAACCCAAGTACTCCACACATGTCTGTAATAGCTATAATCTACTATCCCTTAGACATAGACCAGGCAGGTCTGGCAGTTTCTGATATCACAAAAACAGTATTTATCCATCTGATTAGATATCTGTGAAGTATCCTATTTTGTAAGTGCTGTAGCTCTTTAACTCTGCTGGTTCCCTGCTGCTTGATTCTGAATGGGGAACGAAGTTTTTTAGGTGGCTGAAGGCAAGCAGCAAAGCCTTCATGGTAATAACTCAGCCATCATCTCATTCCAATCCAAAAGCATTCACAAACTAATGGCTTGTCTTCACATTCTGCTTACCCCCTATTAAATTTAACCAATATATTCGTATGACAAATATCTCAATAACTGGGTTATATATTGTGTTCATAAATTACTATGGAACAGACATATTCATTCTAAGAAAGATTAATGAAACTGAATTGTTTTCATATAAGATCATGCAGTGAACATGCAGTTGTTCTCATACTATATTCCACCCTTTTTGTTTATCTTACAACTTATTCCATGAGCACCACATTCTTTCAGTATTTTATGATTATTGTTGGCTTTTGGAGGGTTTTATAGTCAGGAATTTTGCAACAAAACACTTTTTTTTTCTCTCAGAAAATGGTGATGCGTCGAAGATTCATTCTCATCTCTTCTGAAATCTATCAGTTTCAGAAAAACATTGGTCTAGAAAACAATTTCAGATGGAAAGTAGAAAGGCAATCATTTCTTACCCTTGGACTGGCATCCACGCAGCACCTATCTCAGGGATTAGAATATGGACATTAAACATAAGAACTAGATGCCTAAGCCATGGGAGAAGAAATTATTTGTTTCACCTCAGCTGAATGCCCTAACCATTGCTATAGAACAGTTTTTTGTTCTTCCTCTGGAAGAAAATGAACAAAAAAGACATGAATTTTGTACCCAAGGGGCATAAGAATTCTGTTTACAGCTCAGTTTATTTCCATGGAATATTAAAAACCTTTAGAACATTACATTTTGTGAAGCTGTCTATCTGAAGATTAGTTTCTTATCCTAAGACAAAACTGATTTCAACAGTGCACTTGGCTAGGTAAAATAGGCTCCGAAAACTTATAACTGGGGCAGTCAAAAAACCAAAGACACTTTCAGATCAGTCACAAATTCAGGCAGGTACCAGAACTCCAAATCTTTCGTTTTGTCACATGTTGGCCTTTTTTTGAAAGAAACCAAATGCTAATTTTGGAACTGAAGAGAATCCAATTTTTGAGTCTCCTTGTAATATAGAAGCACAATTTCACAGCAAAATTTAGTTCCTCTCTAATCTCTCATACATACATTCGCATTAAATTTTACTTAACACTTCCCTTCAATCTCAGTAAAGAACTGTGTGAACTTTACTGTCAGTTTACATTAGAAAACATTATTATGTTTACAAATATCTCACTGAGAAGAAGTGAGCACAAATCTGGAGATTTTGTCAGAGACTGTCTGAAGCGCGCTCCCAGCATCCAGACAGACTGTGGAGAGTTTAGAAGTGGACCCAAAATGAAAAAAATCCCCTAATGGAAAAGTCACCTGTCAGAAAAGCTCTGCCAAGGAATGTCCAGAGTATGAGGCTTGATGATGTTGTTGTCCACAAGCTATAAATATGAACAGCATCTACAAGCCAGATATGAGAAAACCAGTGAGGATACAGAATCAGCAGTTGGAGAAGAAAATGTAAACACACTTAAATCCATGAAGAAAAAAACTGTTTAAAAGTGAAAAGACTGGTATCCCTTTGAGGCACAGAGACAAGCTTTTCCTCAGCAGCACAAGTGGGCTTGCAGGCAGAGCCAGCTGGCTTGACAAAAAGTTTCTTCATCACTGTGTAGGCTGCTGCATGGAAAAGCCTGCCCAGACGGCAGAGGAATGAGGCTCAGACTTTACTTTCAAAGTCTCCCGGATTGCAGCCCTCATTAGTTAAATCTGGGCCTGTCATAAAGCAAATGGGAACCTTGCCAGTGACTTGGGACTGGGTAACAGGAAAATATTGCTATAAGTATTCATTTTTGTTATGTTATCTAAAATGTGCAAATACTGAAGATGTTTTATGGGTTAATACTGACCGTACAACAGCATGTGTTTGAGGAAGGCAGTAGGAGAAAGTGCTACTAATTCATTTATGAAATGTAGCTTTTCATTTGACATAGCCCAGGCATTTAGACCGCAGTACTGACTCCAATTGTAAGAGATATGTATATTTAAAAGAGAAAGGTATTTGTGCTCCGTGAGAGGGCAATGAACACAAGAAGTATCTGTGTAAAATCTGTACTCACAACAGTGTACAGAGCTTTGGAAAAGATCTGGTATGATAGATGTTCATGTATAAATAAAGACCACATACATGTCAAAGCAATCCACATGATGAATTGCATTACACCTTTCTGAACATTTTGTGCAGATTCTGATAACTAACCTCTCCCTCCAACACTTTCTTTCACATTCCAAATCTCTGAGCAGCATCAAGCAGATTTTCACTGGAAAATCGACTTGCCATAGAAATATTTCTTTCTTTGCTGCCAGGAATCTGGAAAAGAATACAGTTATCTCTGGTCTAGAGTTTGGGATTTTCTTGCAATGAGAGCTTTCAGCTACCCATGGGATTAACAAGGTTTGATAATACTAAATTATTATTCTTTTAAAAAGTAATCTCTTTCACTTAAACTATATCAGGACTTTTATAAACCTTTTTAATGTACTGGTTACTGTTTTGTTAAAGTGATTATTCTTACGCATTAACTAAAGCAGGTGCCTCATCTGTGGAGACTACAGTCTCCATACATCTGTCTTACTTCCCACTTAAAATCAGGCCCAACCATCTCCAAAAACTTCCGTATATGTACCCCTTGGGCTTTCCATGCAGCATTCACAGGCTCAGAGGCAACCCTGACCAGGTGCTCAGGTAGTGTTTTCTTCGATCCTTTCAGTAGCAGGGAAGAATATTGAATGGAACAAGCAGACCCAGCTGACCAATACGTGGCTCTGAGGCTGGTGTCATCGGCGGAACTTCGGGTTTTTCGATCATGGGATGGTCTATTCATCACCAGGTCTACTGACATCCAATGGGATGCACCTTTCTCAGAAGGGGAAAAGGGTTTCTGCTCAGGAGCTAGCAGGGCTGATTGATAGAGCTTTAAACTAGATGGGAAGGGGGAAAGGGACAACACCAGGCTAATCAGCGATGAGCAATGGGATGGCACACCACAGTTCGAGGAGCTGCGTACTAGTGAGATTCCTCAGACTGCTCCACGAGGTAATGGGCACAATGAACCATACTTGAAGTGTTTCTACACAAATGCACGCAGCATGAGGAACAAGCAAGAGGAGCTAGATGCCTTGGCCCAGTCCCAGAGGTATGAGATCATAGGCATAAGTGAAACCTGGTGGGATGAGTCCTGTGACTCTTCAGGAGGGATAGGCAGGGCAGGCAAGGTGTGGGCGTGGCATTGTATGTGGTAGAGGGGCTGGAATACATGGAGCTAGCCATTGGTAATGGCACAGTTGAGAGCCTCTGGGTAAGGATTAAGGGACAGACAAATAAAGTGGATATCATTGTGGGAGTCTACTATAGGCCACCCAGACAGGATGACGACACTGATGAGTTATTCTTTAAGGAACTAAGGGATGCTTCTAAGTCATCTGCCCTTGTCCTTATGGGGGACTTCAACTTGCCAGATGTCAACTGGGAATATTACATAGCTGGTATAAACAGGTCCAGAAGATTCCTAAACCATCTGGATGATAACTTCTTGGTACAGGTACTAAGGGAACTGGCCAGGAAAGGTGCCTTCCTCAATTTGTTCCTTATTAACAGAGAGGGTCTCGTGGGTGAAGTGGCGATTGGTGGTTGCCTTGGCCACAGCGACCAAGAAGCAGTCAAGTTTAAAATCCATGGTAACAGGAGGAAAACTGCCAGAAAGACCTCAACTCTGGATATGAGGAGAGCTGACTTCAGGCTGCTCAGGGAACTACTTAGTAAAGTCCCCTGGGAAAAAGCTTTTGAAGGTGCTGGGGTCCATCAGTGCTGGTCACTTTTTAAGTACCACCTCCTAAGAGCACAGAAGCAGGCAATTCCAAAATGTCAGAAGTCAAGCAGGCAAGGCAGAAGGCCGGCTTGGCTGAGTAGGGATCTTCTTCTAGAACTAAGGCGAAAAAAGAAAATGTATGGCCAGTGGAAGCAAGGTCCGGCAACATGGGAGGACTAGAGAGGCTGTTCACCACTGTAGGGAAGAAATTCATGTGGCCAAAGCTCAGTTAGAGCTGAAGCTGGCCAGTACTGTGAGGGATAATAAAAAGGGCTTTTTTAAATATGTTAATAGCAAAAGGCAGGCCAGAAATAACATTGGCCCATTACTTGATGAGCATGGTCACCTCACAAACAAGGACATAGACAAAGCAGAGATGTTTAATGCTTTCTTCACCTCGGTCTTCAACACCAATGATGGGCTAGAGAACCAGGACTGTGAGAATGATTAAATCCCAACCAACCCCAAACTTGTGAGGGATTTGCTGTTCCAGCTGGATCCCTATAAGTCACTGGGGCCCAATGGGATTCATCCGAGGGTACATAAAGAGCTGGCTGATGTCATAACGAGACCTCTCTCAATGATTTCTCAATGCTCTTGGGAATCCGGAGAGGTCCCAGTTGACTGGAAGCTGGCAAATGTTGTCCCAGTCTTCAAGAAGGGCAACAGGGAAGACCCCAATAACTACAGGCCTGTCAGTCTCACCTCTGTACCTGGCAAAATTATGGAGAAGATTATTCTGGGAGTTATTGAAAAACACCTGAAAGACAATGCAGTCATTGGTCCCAGCCAGCACAGGTTCACGAGGGGAAAGTCCTGCTTAACAAACTTAATTTCTTTCTATGACAAGGTTACCCAAGGGAAGCCAGTGGATGCAGAATCATAGAATCATAGAATGTACTGAGTTGGAAGGGGCCCACAAGGATCACCGAGTCCAACTCCTGTCCCTTCATAGGACAACCCCAAAATTCACACCATATGTCTGAGGGCGTTGTCCAAATGCTTCTTGAATATTGCCAGGCTTGGCACCGTGACCACCTCCCAGGGGGAGCCTGTTCCAGTGCTCCACCACTCTCTAGGTGAAGAACTTTTTCCTAATGTCCAACCTAAACCTCCCCTGGCACAGCTTCCTGCCGTTCCCTTGGGTCCTCTCGTTGGTCGTCAGGGAGAAGAGATCAGCGCCTGCCCTTGTGAGGAAGCTGTAAACCACAATGAGGTCTCCCCTCAGTCTCCTCTTCTCCAGGCTGAACAGACCAAGTGACTTCAGCCACTCCTCGTATGGCTTCCCCTCTAAACCCTTCACCATCTTCATGGCTCTCCTCTGGACACTCTCTAGTAGCTGCATATCCTTTTTGTACTGTGGTGCCCAAAACTGCACCCAGTACTCAAGATGAGGCCGCACCAGCGCAGAGTAGAGTGGGACAATCACCTCCCTCAATCGTCTAGCAATACAGTGCCTGATGCACCCCACGACATGGCTGGCCCTCTTGGCTGCCAGGGCACACTGTTGGCTCATGTTCAACTTGCCGTCAACCAGAACCCCCAGATCCCTCTCTGCGGGGCTGCTCTCCAGACTCTTGTTCCCCAGTCTGTATATACCCAGGGCTGCTACGTGCAAAATCCAGCACCTTGCCCTTGTTAAACTTCATACGGTTGGTGATTGTCCAGCACTTAATTTGTCTAGATTTCTCTGCAGGGCCTCTCTTCCCTCAAGTGTCAACAGCTCCTCCCAATTTTGTGTCATGACCAAACTTAGATAGTAATCCTTCAAGTCCTGCATCCAAGTCATTTATGAAGACATTAAAGAGCACTGGCCCTAAGATGGATCCCTGCAGAACCCCCCTAGTGACTGGTTGCCAGCCTGATGTAACCCCATTTACTATAACCCTTTGAGGCCGACCCATCAGCCAATTGCTCACCCATCATATTATCACGGTAGGTGATCATAACTCTTTGTGTGAAGAAATCTCATGTATGATTTTACATGAGGAACCTGTGCATGGATAAAATGGCTTGTTCTCAGTAGGACGAGGATTTCCCTTCCCTTACCAAGTCCATTGCACAATACTGCGGGGCTTCCACTCACAATGGGGGGGGACTAAAGGGGGACAGTAGGGAAGGGGACAAAAAAGTGTTCGTTCATCCTGGCCCGGGTCCAAAACTGTTCCACAGTACGATGGAGGGTGGGAGTTCTGGATTAATACCAGATGAGGAGGGGATTTGTTTAAGAAGAAAAAAAAACTCCACTTGCTCCTTCAGATTGACTTCATGTACCCTGTGCACAACTAGAGCAGCAGAAAGGGGTTTACCTTGGGCTGAGGATCTGATCGTTAAGATCTCAAAAATGAATAGCATATTCAAACAAAGAAAAAAAATCCTTAGCCTGCAGTCACAAAGCCTCACTGTTTTTTCTCTCCTTCCCAGAAAGATCTCACCTGTTTTCACTTAAATGACTGGGACTCCTAATGAAAACCAGAATATTAATACATAGCATGAAAATAAAAGTCGTAGTCTTCTGATTTACATTAAAAGAATAATCTAACAAAGACATGATCGATAAGTCAACGAGGAGCAGAAAGTGAAGAGGGGAATAGAAATATTTTGGAAAGGCTGAATACAAGTAACAAATTTTGATAACCAGCATCATTAATGTCTGATGTAGATGTAGCTAATTACATAATGACAAGTTAATGGGATTTACAATATATACTGTAAATCTGTATACCATTGCCATACAGGCAAACTGCCACAGATCCCATCTCAGATTAGTAGCGGATAAAACATTTACATGTCTCTGACTCTGTTTACAATTTCACAGAAAAAAAAAGAAAAAAAAAGAAGGAAACCATCTCTGATTTGGAGTTCTCAAACACTGGCAAAGTTATTAGAAACATACTTTCCCTACAAGAAAAGGTAAAAATACAGCTCTGAGCTTTGGACTCTTGTTTTTACCATAAGTTTTCAATTCTTATATTGCATTTTGTTTTCATCTGTTTTTTATTTGAAAATTCCATTTGGGCAGATCCAGAAAGAATTGTTAAACATATTAAATGTTACAACCATTTAAATAATATTAACATAATTGTGCAGGTTTACTTTGCTAAAATTATGTTTAAAGAAGATCTTTATTTAGTATACTATGAGGTCTCTCTATTATACCTGCTAAAGTTAATAACATTGTTGAGACTAGATGAAAAACAGAACACTAACCAAAACGGTCAAGAAATAAGGAATAATTGAACCACTACAGCTTTCTATTCTTAAGTACTAATATCATCTAAAGTGTACATATTTAAACTAATCAGGCAAAACTTTAGATATTTCACTCATTCAAAGTACAGACCAAGCCTTATTTTGCAAATGTACAAAATACTCATAGGAAAAGGAAACTCTTTTACCTGTTCAAACAAGAATACTATACAGGCCATTTTTTTTGTTTAGTGTCATTCACTAAATAGACTGGTAAAAGTATATAAATATATATCCAAGTGAATCACACAACCTCTAATTAGCTGCAAATCAGTCATGCACAGTCGATTCAGGGAGAAGTATGCCTGTAGAAGCTGTAGGACCAGGGGTTATGAATGACTTGATGGCTAACACCTTCAAAAAGTCCTGGTAATTAAGGTTCCATGGTGGCCACCAAAATCACATATCTTTTCCCAAACACCAATTAAGAGATTATTTTCAATAGTAACCATAGTTTAAAAAAAACAAACATACCCAAAATATTTAAGTAGATGAGATTAAAAGCAAAAGAAACTATGGTCACAGGAAGAGCTGAACAACCAATCAACAACAGCTTTGGGGAGTTTTGATGCCCGCTTCCTAGCCATAATTTAGCTACACCGTCATGGTGGGAATTCTATTCAACTGTTTGAATGTTACAGCTGCTTGAAAAGTCCCAATTAATTAATACATTAGGTATCTTAAAGTGTTCACAAGCTGGTCATGAAGAATATTTGTAATTTGCTACTTGTATTCTGGTACATGAAATCACATGTTTTGGGGGTTTTTTTGAGGCTCTGACAGGGTGACCGAAGCTGTAATGAGTGCTTGAAGAACAAATGAGGCCTTTGATTCTTTTGGGGAGAGGATTTAGCAGACAATAAATAAGCCTATACAATTTAGTACATTTAAGATCTTTTCCTATCATCTTTGAACCAGCTGAAGAATTATGTTTATTTGGCTCCACACACGGACCTTAGATTTAAAAATAACCATATTCCTTCCTGAGTGAGACAGTGAGAAGGATAAAAGCCAGATGTACTGGCTGCCTGGGAGACTTAACATTCATTTTTTTCTTGACACATTCACACCAAGCAATGAAAGCGTGCGGTCCTAGTTGTGAAAGCTGTGGTTAGAGCCTTGTTCTGGCCAGGAGGTTGAGAAAATTTCTGTTTCAGTATCCCACATGTAGCAGAACAACATGCTTTCTCACATAACTGGCAAGTACATGCAATGAACTGATTTTCTCTTTTATGTTGTGCTCTCAACAACTTCTCATCACAGCATGACTTGTACATGGAAAGTGCTCTTGGCAAAGCAAGTGACTCAGTTTGGGGGTCACTGGACTTTGCTTGTTCATCAAGTTAAGGGAGTTTCACAGAGATAAGTCACTTTTGATTAAGTTCTCGAAATTTGTCTGATTATTTGCCAACTCACCTTCATTGAGACTGCTTTCTGGCAGCTGGTCTACCAGACTTAGACCCTTCCAGAAGCCACAGGTCCTCAAGAGCTCAGCAGTGGTCTATGCACTTACAGAGGAAATCCAAAACGTTCAGTTTTCCAGCCAGAAGAATCTGAAAGTGAAAGTAAAAATAAAACAGAATGTTACTGACAAAGAAATTAATTTTTAATGTTCCACTTTAATCCCAATCCCATGCCTACTTATTTTTTATCTGCCCACTTTATTAATTCAGCACATCAGTCTCTGTTTCCTTTTACTAAATTACTGCAGCAAGGGGAAAGAAAGCATGATATTTCATAGTGCAGTCTTAAAACTTTGCATGGAAATGAGATTTTTAATTGCATGTCCCCAAATTAGGAATATTATTTAGTTCTTAGAGGGACCTTTAATTCAGGGACCTAATTATTACCACAGCCATCTGAGGTTTAAAGCCTTTTGGAGAGATCTGAAAGCCAGAGATTCAGATGCTTTTATCAACTTAGGAAGGCTGTGGATATAAAGAGTAACAGTATGTGTGTGCTTTCATCACTGGCTTGGTGAGCATAATCAAGTTATCCCCCATTTCAGTGAAAATTGTGTCACAGTGAAGAAATTAAATCAAGATTTTAGGGCTGAATATACAAAGCAGTATGATCACTTGAGACCATGTTTCTCTACACTAATGGGGATACTTGGAAGCAGAGACCTGTGCTCCTCTCCCAGCTCAGGACACTTGTGTATTTTGCCAAATGCATGTTTTCTTTGAAAATACATAAACAATCCTCAGCATAGAGAACAGAATCCAGATTATCTCTCTCCTTGGTGTGTGCCCTAAACACAAAACAAGAACATTTTATTCTCTCTTTATTTCCGATGTCCAGTTTTCAGTGCAGGGGGAGGAGGGGTGTGCTAGAGTAGCTTCAAAAGAACAGTTGTGAGTGTCTGTGCCAAAGTAACATAACTAATCAGTTTGTTGTTGGTTTTGTTGTCTTACAACACAGCTGTGGAAGCTGGAGAAATGTAACTTTCAGTCTTCTAAATCTTCATGAGACAACTGAACTCTATTACCCCAGAGCCTATGCAAATTTCTGGAATCATTTCTCAGAAAGATATGACGAGCAGTACCGGCACCTTTTTAAACAAAAAGCTGCTAACTCTAGTTTCAGGTTAATCCTTTCAGAGATTTTTTGACATTTACATCGGAAATGTGTTCAGAAAGTACCTATGAGATCAAGCTGCTAGGAAGGCAAATTCTTGTCTACTTTCTGTTTTAAAATATGAGCTACAAAATGTGACTCAGTGCTGCCACAATTGATGTGCTTCTGAATATGGAAGTAAAAATAGGCCTCTCTTATACTTCCTTGTTAAAAACTAGTGGCCATAGGGAACTTAGGCTCCTCCAGCAACAGAGAGCAAGTAAGCAGAAGAATCTGATCCTTAAATGCCATCTCAACCCTATTATATTCAACTGTCCAGTTTTTGGTTGATCTTGACTTTGGATACTCATGAAAATTGAATCTTGTTCTGTTGTGTTCAAATACCGCCATATTGTATTCAAGTACTGTCTAATTCAGTACATCATGAGTTCTCATTGGAACAAATGTGTTCCCCTGAATTACAAATAAATACTTTTGATTATTATGCTTATTGTTATTATTATCATTGTTACTGTTACTATTGCTATTATGAATTATTATTTTTACCACATTCCTTCTTGCTTTGAAATCACAGCAAATTAGACTTTATTTTGAAGCTGCTTAGAGATGTTCTATTTGTAAATCTCAAACAAGTTTATCTTAAGGAATTGTTTTCTTTGCCAAAGTTAAACAGAGATATGTAAATTATTGAAAGATAACTCAGCAGAGTGTGTGGAGGCAGTGACAGTTTCAAAATTGAAATTATCAGATCTTTGTCATTCATTCTTATATTTGATTTTACAGTCCAAAATGGTCATAGATATATTGTATAAATTCACACTTTTTAGTGCAAACTTTCATATACTCTCTCTCTCTCTCCAAATATATGTGTATTACACTTCTTAAAATAATTGACATAATATGCAGACCGTATGAGAGGGAAATAAAACACATAGAAATAAATGCAGTGACAAATGTACTGCGTAACACCCAAACGTTTGCTCTACTGAAGAATCTAAACCTATAAATTATGCTAGCAATCTGAATTACAATCATAGCAAAATGTTAACATGCACTGTAGTGTCAAGCAAGATCATTTTCCATTGGGACTGTATTTCAAGGGTCTCCATGAGTGAAATCTTGACCCCTCTGAATTCCAGGGGGAAACTCCCCATAGAGCTATGTCACTGCATATCAGCAGAGTATCTGGGTCCCAGAGCTGTGAAAGCCTTTTAGCTCATCTATTCATCACCTCGGTTCTATTCATGTGATTCTTCAGATAGGCACTGGAAAAACCTTTGAGGAAGAAATCTTTAAGCCAACAGGGCTGAGAAAAGAAATTCTCATTTAGATATACAGCACTAATCCCAGTACTGATGAAAGTAAGCTATGATGCATGATGTGAAATCATACAACAGACATGATCTTACGAGGTATTGTATAGCAGGTACCATGACAAGCAAACAAATAAGCCTATAAAGGCATTCTGCAATGCAGAGAAGAGTATTTTTTCACGAAGTTTTCCAATTTTGGGTTAGCAGTCTGTGTGTTCCTGTCCAGAGTTTAGAGTAGAATTCACATATGTGATTCCTTTCCTAGTTCTCCAATCATAAAAATTGTTCTTCCTTCCCAAGAGAAACACTAAATGTAGTTGAAATGCTTTGATCTGCTCTTAAAACCAGATCTAATTTTAACTGGGAGCAACTACACAGACAGTAGGAGCTAATATCACTTAAGCCAAAGTTGACATTGTTTTATGCGTAGATCGTCAGTGCATTAAACCCTGCCTTGAATTTTAAGGCTTGTTATTTAATATGCAGAGCACTAAGATATTAAATTGTATAGATTTCTGCAGATAGAAAGGAAAGAACCCTGGATGTTGTAAACATATAAGGAGGAGCTTAGAATTCATTTTGGCCCATCTTAGAAGGTATTTTGGCTAACCTTCTCACCCAATTTAACCACATACTATCCTATCTGCATTGCATTTGCAGTCACTTTAGAATACTCATCTTACTTTATTTCGGTTGCCAGTTGTGTAGTAGCCTGCCACTTAGTACTGTTATTTGTTTGAAAGGTACACTGAAACCCATACACTGGCCAAGTCTGTCTTCTTGTTGCTGGTTTTCTCCCAATTGGTTCTGTGATAGCCAAAATTGAAAAAGTTTCAATTTTACAGTAAGAAAACAATTCTCAAAGAAGACATTCAGTTTTCAACTGTTCTGGGTTTCCCCCCTTCTCCTGAGGGTAAAATACATGCATATATGTATTTTGTGAGTTTTTAGATACAACCCTTCCACATACATTTATATCAAATTGCCCAAGCAAAGACTGCTGTGATCCTCTTTTTCCAATTATTTCCATTTAACAAATGCACCATGAGCTTTACCACATTGGGCTTTTCATTTCCTCATTAAAAACATAGTCAAGAAGGGAAACAAATGAGATCTGAGGAAAGAAAATAAGATCTCCAGCTACAGGAATTTTGAGCACACTTCTATATGGTACAGCATTTACTGGGTAGTAGAGTAGGATAATTTTGTTTTCTCAGACTCAGCATTTATTTTTAAGTGCTGTTTCTGCTGCTTTTAAGATAGGGTAGCAAAGCCTATGAGTATTTCCTCCTGTTGAGCTTTGCAAGCTGTTGGCATTCTCCTGTAGTGAATTGTGGTCTGTTATTGGACACCGCCTTGGTAAACCTTAAGACGCAAAATAACCCCATAGTGCTCCTGTGGTTTTGGAGAGAAGTTGTTCTGGACATGCAATTACTTCAAATAACTGTTTTCTGGTACTAAGAAGCATTCCTTATCTCTTTCAGCATGGCTGGATATATTGCACTACAGTACTCAAGGGCTATTTCAATCATTGCAAAGATACCTGCTCTTACTGTTATACCAACTCCTCATCTGCTGCTCAATCTCTTTATTAAATCTTGGTTACAAGCAATAGATTCGTACTATAACTGTCATTTGACAGTTACTGAAGTATTTTCTGGGAAGGCTTGCAAACAATTCAGTAGCATAGAAGAATTTATCACCCTAAATTCTTACTGCAAGTACCCTTGCTCACTCAAGAGCACTTGATTGTGGGTCTGTAGCAGCAGCTGTTCTATAATTAATCTTAGGTTCAGCTGATTCCTAATTAATAATTAAGGTTGTGTTCAGCAGTTTACTTAAAGCAAGGATTCAATCATCCAGCTTTGTACAAGAAGTGCAATCTATCTTTCTTACATTTTGAGTGTTTACTCTATGAATAAATATAAAATCATGTATTTTCAGCTATCTGTGTTGTTTAATTTAGGAGTTAGGAATGATCAAGCCCATAGCTTCTAAAAGAACATCTTTCTACATATCACTTCTCTTCAGATCCTTTTTAGTAATGAATGGTCAGTTTGTTATCATTTAAACTTCCAAAACAGTTACTATTCATACAAACATCATACCAAAATTCTACTTATTCCTTTAAAGAACTATGCTTATGCAGTTAAATTTTTTTTTCTGAAGGTTGCAGTTTCTTTTTGTTGTTCTTATGTTTTTCTTTAGTTCATACTGGTGACAGTTTACAGTGTGTCTCAATATGCTTGTTACTGTCAAATGGATTGATACTCTTCATAATCATGTCTCTCTACCAAAACCCAGGTGGACAAGGGGAAGATAGTCTCCAGTAATGGTGGCCATTAGAGAACTGGAGTGTTTGATTAATGTACAGGGTTTTTTTTGTTTCTAATTCAGGAGTTCTAGATTCATTAATCTTTTTTTTCATACAGAAAGAAATACAGCAGTATTTTCAACACTGAATAGGAGACAAAATGAAAGCAATATACCTTGTCACTGTTCAGATACCTGTTTGTAACTAAGGAAAGGTAAAATTCCTGATTTCAAGGTCACATTATATTGACCTGTAAGAACAGTCCTTTATCAATCACCCAAGGACTTCCTTGCATATATTTGTCTAACCACCAACATCTGCTTGAACAAATGAATCTGTACATCTCATCCTACCTTCAAACAGATGAGAGGAGAGGAAATCTGATCTACTTTATGTAAATCATATGCAACCTCTGGGCTGTTGGTAAGGTGCCAATGCATCTTTCAACTGAGCAAATATTGGAGACCTGATCTAAACCTATATTTTTTGAGGCTGTTGCATGTTAATAATGTATTTATTTGTGCCATTCAATTCACTCAGCTTCCTGAAATCAATAAAACAATCCTTTTTGGAGAGGTCTGGATAGGATATATAATTCCTTCTGGCTCATAAAGGGATATGTTTTCATTAGCCACTCATTCCTAGGAGGGTTTGTGGAGTCTGTGGTTTTCTTCATTTGGTCAATGGTGCAATCAGTCCCCTAGAGAAACATACTTTTCATTTACACAAATAGTGTTCCTTAAAGAGCATCTACTGAGAATTTTTATGGGGAAAGGCTGCTTTCTCACCCAATATTGTCAAGAATGATCTTGAGAGATGTATACTGCATGAACTTGCTTTTATATAAAGCAGAGCACATGTACACAGCAGTGAAAAATAGATACACTTTAAGGCAAATGACTAGATATTTACGATTTTATGCTATTATATGTGTATACATTTAAAAGCATTTAAAATATATATCAAAACATTTTTCAAATAAAGACTCCCTAATGTGCCAAAAAGTAAAGATGTCCATCTGTACATTTTCTAAATTTTGTACTAAATCATTCTGAGCTTGTCGTATGAAAGCATTACTAGCCATGAATCCCATGTGATACCTAATTATAGTGTGGATGTGGGCTGAGAAGTGTCCTGGCATGATGCAGATAGAACGGCTTTCTCACAATTCTTTCTGAAGTATTTGCTTCATCTCTCACTCCAGTTACTTTATACCATCTGCTTTGAGTTCTCTCTAATCTTACTTGATAGAGGATAAGGATACAGCCAGCTTAGGAATCAGGAAAACTTCAAACCCCAAACCTTCTCTATTAAAAAAAAAAAAAAACAAACCCACACACCAAACCCCCAGAACAATCAGGGCAAACAATCACATCATGATAAATCAGCTAATATCAGCTAGCTTGTGAGTGTGTGTGTATATGCATGTCTATGCATATGGTTTTTGTTTTGTTTTTGATAAGATAATGATATTTGCCAATGTTCTTTGTTGTATCCATAAACACTTCCAAAACGTTTGGAAGGTCTCCATTGAGAGTTTTCTGTTTGTGTCTTCAATTTCATTTTCTTTTTTTCCCTTTTCCACTATATCTATAGAACTACATATATGTTCTATATATGTTCTATATATGAACTATATCTATAGTGGAAACTATATATTAGTTTGAAGGCATATATACTATATAGTTTTTATATTAAGTGTGTACTATATACAAGTTATAGCATAAGTGAGAAGGAAATGATCTGTGCTTTGAATTCTCCAGCAGTTATTGTACCAATATGGATAAGTGGCATTAAGTGTAATCATTCAGAACCTTGAAAAAATCTGATCTTAATATTGTATATTGCAGAGAAGGACGGATGTTATTTTCTAGCATTTAACTTAAAATTACTAGAAATTCAGTAAGTTGGCATTTCTCTCTTAACTCTTTAGTAAAATTACTGCTTTTATCTCAACTAATATGAATTGTATTATTCACATCATGGTAATGTGCTAGTGGTTAGAATAAAAAAATCTAATATACACAGGCACTCCCCTACAGCAGATGGATCGAGAAACCCAGAAAAAAATCTAGAGCTAGTAAATATAGTGTTAATATTGAAAAGATTTTTCTGTATTATATATGGCAGTTATTTAATCTGTTCTCTCTCTGTAACTTTCTGAGACTGGTTTTTACAGGCCATAAAACTCTGAATTCTAATTTTGAAATGTAATATGACTGCAATGTTCAAACATGCTCCTGATCCCAGAGAGGAATGGGGATAAGGATAATTCTGAAATTCAGAAATGAGTGAAGAAGCATCTCTCCATCAGCCTCTGTCAGTTCTATGATGCTGGTTAAAGCTGGAAGATACAGAAGTAGTCTCATTTCAGACAGATACTGATCTGTCACATGACAAAGTGAGGATGAAGAAGTCAAATGTTTCTAATAAACCAGTATCACCAAATAATATAACATTTGTCATAAGTGCCTATCACCACCGTATGCAACTAAGCAGGTACATAGGCTGTATTTACTTGAACATGAGGGTATTTCCCGCCCCCCCCCCATTCTTTAGGTATTTGAATCTATGAGTCATGTTGGATTCACATATTGCAATCGAATTATCTCAGACTTGCCATAGGGCAGAAGTTGAATATAGCTATCAGGGAAGTATTTTGCCACACATCAGCTATTCCATTAGGACTGCCTGCACTTAGGTAGTGAATGTAATGTAAATCAAGGTAGCTTACCCTGATAATAATATTCTCAATAGAAACAAAATTTATTTAATTGTCATTAATAGGGTAAATTTAAAATATGTTTTGGGCTATAAAAATTTAGAGAAGGTATGGGATGCCTTAAATTCAGGTTTGTGTTTTACCCAGCTAGATATGACTGTATTTATACATTATAAAGCATAATAATACTTGTGCCTCAGATTATTTAAAGAGCATTGTTTCCCGAGATAATACCAGTGCTGAATACTGAATGCTGTGGGATACTTTAGCTTTTTCTAAGTAAATGAAAGGTCACAGAAATTTACTGCATTGTATAAATGGAATGATCTCTCCGTATGCGGCTTCTCTGCAGCAAAATAAAAATAATGAATTTTCTCCATTGTAACCTTAATTTCCTTACTCTGAAAACGATTGTCAATGGCAAGGGAAGCTAGTAAGGGGCTTAGAGAATATCTTGTTTTTATAAAAAAGCATAGCAGATCATTATTTTGGTTATGTGTGAATTATTGACATAAACACATAACATTTAATGTTGATGTTTAAATAGCAACATCCCTGCATATTTTTTGTTATTTGTATTAAATGGATTAATCTTTCTTTTTAAAACAGCTTGTATCTGTTTTTAAAGCAGATAAACAATAGCAAAGACAGTATTTATGTGGCATTGAAACACACACTAGGACTAGCTGGAAAATAAATTTCCTTCAGAAGTACAGGTAGGACGATTTTCTGGGGGGGGTTAATAATAATATTTTTCATTATGAAGTATGAAATGAAATATTTGTCATGTAGAATACCCACTTCAGGGAAAAAATAGCAATTATAAAGTTAAGTTTAACATTTTCTAGATTATTTTCATATGGTTATGGATTTACTTAAAACGTACAAATAATCATCTCAGCTGGTACAGATAAAACATCTTTGCTTTGTTAGACATTGAATTTTTCTCTGCTCTTGTTCAGACTCTAGAAGAATTCCCACTATGCCCATGCTTCTAACTTAGATTCCTCAGTTTCATTTAGATACAGCCAACATTTGTATTGGGTGCAGAGTCCCACATATAAATTTTCAAAATCCCCTTTCCTACAGTAATATTTACAAATACTCAAAGGAGTTTAACTTGTGGAAGAATACACAGAGAGGGCCCAGCAGACCTCAGCCAGAGCACTCAAGCATGCTTAAAATCCCCTTTGCAAGCACTCCCTGATCCTGCGCTCAGGAATGGGGGCTGTGCAGAGAGGAAATCCTACTACTTCATCTAAATTGCCTGTAACAAATTATTAAACTCCTTGATTAATAAAAGCAGGATTTTTTACAGTGCATTTCCTTCCTGCTTTTATCTATCCCATTCTCAGAGAGATTTATTTTTTAAGCAAAACAGAAACAACCTTTTCTGAGTGTTTGGTAGTTAATTTCAGTGCAGACATATGTTCAGCACAGTTCTGCTATGCTCAGATTTATTCCCATTTCCCAGCGTACGGTACCACTGGGCTCCGGCATCTGTAGCAGCCTCCACATCTTCATGTTTATCACTCTGCAGTGAGCAGGGCATGGCAATGCTTAGTAATTCTGCCCTCTCCCATAAGCTGAGTGTCATCCTGCTGCCAATTTATTTGGAGCTGCTGCCTGTACAGGACAACAGCATTCCTGTTGCTCCATTGGAAGTCCTCAAGGTCGATGTGGGTCGAGGACAGAGTGGCCATTTTGAAACAGCATGACATAACAAATGGAAGTGTCCCATTTCAGCAAGTCGGCATGAAGTTCATTCCTGTCATTGGTGTCACCAAATCAAATCTGCTCATGAAAGTCAAAGATATCAAAGCCTCCCTTGTTTCCTTGCTCATAATTCAGGAATTATAGAGCCATCTACTGGTGCTTCTTATACCTGTAGGTACAATACTAATGCATTTGGAAACAATATAAATGAGCCCTGAAACTATAAGAAGGATGTTCATCCAAATTAAACTGGTGAATTTTGTCTTTGTGTTGAGACTTTAGGGAAAAAAATGAGAAGTGGGCAACCACATTTCACCTGTGAAAATTCATAAAAATAATGAGCAAGCTGATAAAATAAGGATGTGTAAGAGAGAGTCATAACAATGAAATGCTGAAGCTTAAGTGGAGGCTAAAAGCGAAAACTTCAAAATCCACTTTTTTTGTGTGTGTGTTTGACTACTAATAACAGATAATTTTTATTAGGGTAAAAAGTTGCTCTCTTCAAATGTAGTAAAGTTAGACTCCTTGGCAACCAATTCTGCTTTTCCGGGTAGTCCTTACTGGAGCAAAAATAATAAGACTGAGCTTGAGGGTCTTCAGTGGGAGATAAGCTCTCCTTTTAGGCACAAGCAAAGGTAAGGCAACAGTGAATATCCTTATGCATAAATTAAGTTCCCACCAGTAACCATCTTCCTGTCCCTAGATAAGCATCAATGCAATTTGACTGTTGCATTTCTATGTCTCTTGCAAAGTTGTTCTCTGATAGCCCTAACTGCAACCCTACATTCAGGTGGCAGGGGCTGTTCAGTGTCAGATCTACTTAGATTTGTGAAGTTTAACATTAGGGTGACTAGTTGGAGACATACCGCTATGACCACTATGAGCGACTTCTAGCACAAGGCAACAGCGAAGCAGCTTGCTCCAGGCCACTTCCTCCTGTGGAGAGCCTCTGGCAGATCACTCCTCCTAGGTGTGTCTGAACAAAGGATGCAGCTGGAGAAACAAGATGTATTTGCAAAGCCAGTCCCTGGCTGTTCTTAGGATAAATCTACATTAGTATGTAAAACAAGCTGAGGACGGTGTTGTGGTTTAACCCCAGCCAGCAACTAAGCACTAAGCACCACACAGCTGCTCGCTCGCTCCCCCCCTCCCCAGTGAGATGGGGGAGAGAACTGGAAGGGTGAAAGTGAGAAAACTCGTGGATTGAGATAAGAACAGTTTAACAATTAAAGTAAAATAAAATAGAATAGTAGTAATAGTAGTAGTAGTAGTAATAATAATAATAATACAATAATAATATACAAAGCAAGTGATACACTATATAATTGCTCACCACCCGCTGACCGATGCCCAGCTCATTCCTGAGCAGTGATCGCTGCCCCCCAGCCAACTCCCCCTGGTTTATATACTGAGCATGATGTCATATGGTATGGAATAGCCCTTTGGCCAGTCTGGGTCAGCCCCCCTGGCTCTGCTCCCTCCCAGCTTCTTGTGCACCTGGCAGAGCATGGGAAGCTGAAAAGTCCTTGACTAGTGTAAGCACTACTTAGCAACAACTAAAACATCAGCATGTTATCAACATTATTCTCATACTAAATCCAAAACACAGCACTATACCAGCTACTAGGAAGAAAATTAACTCTATCCCAGCTGCAACCAGGACAGACGGTCCTGAGACCAAGTGGCACAGATTGGCTCACAGCCACAATGCGCTTTCTAAAGCAGAGTATCAAATATACAATACATAGAGCTTGGCCCTGGGTCCTCTGTTAGCCCCATGTGGTACTGCTGAAGCCCTAAGGCATTGTAAAATATAAGTATATATTTGGTCAGTTCAGAACATCTGAAATAATATGTGGGCTGTATGGCAACCCATCAGCAAAAAAAGCCTGGGTACGTGATACATACACTGATCTGTGTTGTGAGGGTGCATGGGGGCGTTTGAGGGGTCAAAGCCAAGTCATATAGTGTTGAATGACTGTAGCATGGGGGAATCAAACTGGTCTGGCCTTGTTATTGCTGCTTGTGGAGAATATCCTTGGCATTTGCTATGGCCTGAATCATGCCTGCGTACTGCCCACAGAAGTACAAGCAGGGCTGAGCCAAACTGTGCCTAGGATCTTGGTGGCTAGTAACCATTGCTGAGGATCATGGATCAGTGCTTAGGCCCATCCTGTGTTGTTTTACTTTTATTATCATGGGCAGACAGAATTAGTGGAGCAAAAGTAGGGCAGACATTGGTTAGCAAGGAAAGAAATTAAATACCAAGTGGAGACTATGAGTAATTTGGCACAGATTCAGATAAAAATTGTTATGAAAGGTGAGGGAAAGAAATTAAGAAAAAAGTAGCTCTCAAATCCAAGACAGGAAAGGAAAGAATAAGGGGGCTCAAGTGGATAAGAATGAGGAAGTAGAAGGAAAAGGACATAGAATAAGACAAGAACTGACAGGGGAAACAGAATATTAAATTCAGGGTCTAATTGAACTCAGCATACAGAGATCCCTAGTCAAGCATGTGCTCTCCAGGCATTTTCCTAATTCCTAAGGTCTTTCATAATGATCTGCTCTAATTCTTACTAGAACAGAGATATTTGTTTCATTTATCAGCAGACCTAAGAAGCCTTTTACTAGCTTCAGGATGCAGAGTGAAATACTCTCAGAAGCAAATCATGGCACATTAGCAATGTGGGAAGTAATGGCTTTGTCTTTTCTTTCTACGAAGTGCTCTTGCAGCAAAGCTCTTCATCATTCCAAAGTAAGTAATCTATCTATATTTGGCAAAATATTTAAGTACTTGTTTAATATTAGACACAGACTTAAGGAGTTCCATATGTTAATGGATCTCAACTATGTGGTTGATTTAAAGCTGTACTTATGCGTTTTCCTTAAATGGGACCTTTAGGTGTGTACTTGACTAGCTATAACTTAGTCCCTGCATCTCTGAATCCAAAATCTATCACATTATATAATCAGAGACTGGTTCAAGAATCTGTCACTGCAGTACTTTGACTAATTCTGGAAGTTACAGCCTACACCATGCAGCTTCCACTCAAATCAGAGAGGGCTGTACGATCGCCTTTTCAGAGACCATCTGTATTCATCCAAAGCTCTTTCAGCCACACTGTGCTGCCAGAACTTGCAAGCAAGGGCTAAGGAGGAGGTGGGATTGCACTGGAGTCCCTTTTATATACCTTCCTTCAGCCACTCTGCATTCTGTAATGTTAGAAGACACATCTACAGAGATGTGAGGCTCTTCCCCACCCAGCCTCCATCAGCACCTTACCTGCTGCCTAGTCCATTCCCAGGGGAAATAAGTAGATGAAGCTCTCTCCCACTTGGACACAATGAGTTTCAAAGGGTTCAGCACTGATTTCATCTTATGTATATATTCCAAAACATATATAAAATGAGAAAAAAAAAACCAATCATTGAAAATGATCTTGAGCTTTCACTCTTTTATACTTCACCAATTCTAATCCATAATTTGCTGGATTTCATTAGACAAATTGATCTGAAAAATACAAGGACCTTGCTGCCTGAAACTGCTAGAGACCTGCTACTGTGCACCACTGGAGACAAGAGGTTCTGTGAGGGCGTTTATCTTCACACTTTCGTACATTTTTAAATGTTCTGAGAATGAGTGGTGAAGTGTTATTGGATTTGCTAAATATATGCTGATATCTGCAGCACAGCTAAAACACATCTACATACTACATTGCTGTTCTCAGAGCATAATATATAATTAAAAGAAAAAAAAAAAAAAGGCCAAAAAAGGAATAGACCCCCATCTTAAAGACTTCTTATAATGAAGCATTTAGGTCTTTGTAGATGTCTTTAAACATGAACTATTTATTTGTCCTTATAATAGAATTCAAATCTACAAAATAATTGCCTTGGGTGTGATTTCAGTATTCTCTTAATACAATAATAAATAATTCTTATTTAATTGTGCTACAGTAGCACTGAAAAGTATCAGCTTAGAAAAGGTTTTTGCACACTATGAAAGTACATTAAGAAACAATTCTTCCGTTACAGAGTAAATCGGTAAGACAAGACTGTGCCACAGAATGAATGTATTTGTATATTGTATATATTAGAGAACATTCTGATACAAGTGCTCAAAAGACTGATAAATCAGGCTAGTTTCAAGCTTCAACACTTTACTGGACTGACATTCATTGACAATACACATGGTCAATATAATCATTATCACTACATGTTCAAACAGTTAATCCTTAATAAATTTATCCTAAATCAGCTGAAGGTGAACAATACCACACACCTCCAGTTAGGGCACGTTAGGGCTGATGGCTAAGGTACCTAGTCACTGAGATGGAGGTGGCCAGGATTGAGAGCTCTTTGATGAAGGAAAGTGTGGCCCAAGTATCGGTGTTTTTTCTTCTCCATTTTCCTTACTCATGTTTTGTTCTGCTCAACACTTTCCATAAAAGAAAAGGGTTGATCTCATTTGCTCTTGACATAGTTCAATTTTGGAGGATGGAGCAGGACTTGTTCTGGTTTCACCAAGCATCTTTTCTGCTTGTTCTGCAGAGTTATCCTGATTCTGTCAGACATCTCTCATTATAATTCCTTTGTTCTTATCTTGTAGATTTTGCTACTTGCACAAACTACCATGTTGGAGCAAATGTACCACAAATCTCCATTTGCCTGTTTGCAGTTATATATCACTTTTTTGTTTATCTGCGTTACAAAATGTTTGTGACTGGTTCTGCTATTGATAGTGTTACCATATTAAAAAAGGTCTACATATTGTCACATATTTTAATGTCCTTACATCTGAGTTTAAGGCAAGCAAATATTAGTCATATCTTTCTTAGCCTGCTTCTACTTTGTGTGTGAAAAAGTTTTGGCTACGTCAGGCCTGTCAAGAGGGACATTTTTAGATATGTAGCACACTTAAAGCATTAAAAGAGAAAAACTCTAGAAACCTAAGGCACTTAGAGCTTCTAAGATCAGGTGATACATGACCATGAGACTTCAGATGTATTTCAGATCTGGGCATGTAAGTGCTGCCTAAGTCCCTTTTTACATGGATCAGGCCCTTAATGATACGATCACTTTCTATTAAGTAAAAGATGTCATCATTTAACCTACCAATGAAAGGATAAGGCGATAAAGTGAGAAGGAAAAGGTACTTTTCCTTATAGTGCTTTTTTGTCACTTGTATGTCCAAATGTCTAGCCCTAGATATCTCTTTTATTTGCAAATATGTTGCTACTGTATCAGACTGTCCTAATACAATGCCTTTCAAACGTGGATTGCAAAGGTTGTGCTAAAGAAAATTCATGTCCTACTGTTTTTCTCCTATCCCACCACTTTTGCGTGAAATCAACACTTTGTGAAGTCAGTTCAAGTCAGCAGACAAGCAGGCAGCTAACAGACAATTCCTCTACTGCTAGGAATTCCTTTATTTGTACAGGTGACCGAACTCCCTTAAATAAACTGCTTGTAGTCACTGATTTAAACAGCAGTTATGTAGACAAAAACATGACCAGCAACAGAGAGAAAAGAAGCTTTGGTTTCTAGTGCTTCCTAGAATGAGCACAGTTCATACTCAATGAAGCTTGTTCATCAATGTGCTTTTACTAAGCACCTAAGGCCAGAAGTACACACAGGCAGGTGCAGAATCTCACTTACACTTGCAGCACTTTTTCATTTCAGTTACAGAACTGGGGCTTAATCTGCAGTTACCTTCTATGTGTTTTCTACCAAACAGGGGACCTATGAGGTTTGAAATTGTAGCTTTGTCTGGTAGCTACCCACCAAATTTGTAAACACTAAGGGAAAGCCTCAATCAATTAGAAGATCTCCAAGTAGTGACTCTTCCAACTGTTTTTCTCCTGAATCTTCTTCTCTTCTGTTTCTGCCATCAATGCTGTTAGGGAAATTGATGCTTTTTTTCCTGTCATTTATTTTTTGGTAATTTATTCATGTTCATTTTTTTTTCTTTTATTTCTTTTTAATTAAAAAAAAATCTGAGTGTTTTTCTTATATTCATTTTCCTCTTAATTAAAAAAAAAAGTACTTTTTCTTTATTTTCCATTGTTTCTTTTGGCTTGTGAAGATGTATTTGTGCACCTGAAGTCACCACAGGAGAAATGAGACTGTGTAATTCTTCTGAAATTGGGGGAAGTCTTGAAAAATTACAGAATTAAAGATCCATTTTTCATTCTGTCATTCTGTAACTTTTTATAAATATCAAAGTTAAGAGACAAGATGCCTTTTTGTTCTAATATATAAAGGATTTTTTGTTTTCCCTCTGTAAACTTTTAGGAGGAGACACCATCATGTTTAGAAGACAGACAGATTAAGGCCATGATCAGATTTAAATTCATCATGTATTTCATGATGCTCCTGAGACTCCAAGAGTAGAAGTTGATGGGGCCAGTCTTGGTTCCCATGATGATAAAATGCACATTCATGATCATGAACAATTTCATACTGACAATAGGGTGAAATTCTGTTAATATTCACAATAGTTCAGCACAATGTTCAGCTATTAGAAGTTTCTCTTATATGCTCATGTCTTTGTACCACCATGACTAACTAACACGGAGAAGGAATATCTGAAATAGACTACAAGAAAAATCCTCACTTGGTGTAAATTGGCATAGTTTTGTCACTTATTTGGTATATAAACCAGCTTTCACATGCCTGGATCATTTTCTAGCACCTAACGTTAAACATGAAGAGGAGAAGTTGGTGGGAAATAAGATAGATAGACAGATCACTAAGCAGTCTAACATAGGAGAGAAAATAGGGTCCTGCAGGAACTTTTGAGTTTGCCTATGTGTCAATTTCTCTTTATAAAAGAATTCTTAGAAGCAAGCCTAAACTTAGTATAAAGCACAGATGTAAAGACAGATTGCAAGTACAACTGAATTTACCTCTTCTCAAGATGAGCTGTTCCAATGACTCATGACATATATATATATTTAATGATATATATCTCAAATAAATATCAAATAAAAAAGCATAGCTCACCTCTATTAAAAATAACAATAATTGGTTTAATATTATAGGCAGCTCCATTTTTTCTTTCAAACTTTTTTTTAAACATGTGGCTTGGGGATTGGGGTTGGTTTGATGTGTATTCACCCTGTGTAGGCACCATATCTTGGAAACAGTATAATTGTTGCTGATTGAGTACATTTTACTGCAACAAAAATGATATCAAGCTTCAAAGACTTGTAGTATGAAAAAGACTGAAAAAGCTGAATGTATGCTCACTGGATGCAAGGGAACATCAAAGCAATCCATGCAAGGTTTATAAAGTTATAACGGAGATTAAATCAAATCCAAGGCCAACCCTAACATTTAAAGATGAAGAAGCAGACATTAAAGAGATTGTTCTCTCGAAAATTAAGGAATTAGAGAACAAAATGATAGTTTATAGATTTTAAAAATCCCATTTCACAAAGGGCAATAAACCTGAAATATTTATCTAAAAAGAGGAACTATTGCAACTATGAGCTCTAGCAATGATGAGATGGCAGCTGGAACAAAAAATAATTAGACATAGAAGAGTCAAAGGAAAAAGCCAGAGATATTGCAGGTAAAACAGAATGCTATTTCTTACCTGCATGTACTTTTATCCAGGCTCCTAAAATAAGAGCACAGGCTGTTTTGTATTTATGTGTTTGTTCAAATAATTGGATTTTCTGATTTTTTGTTGTTGTGGATAATACGTTTAATTGAGAGTTTACTCCCATCCTGCCCCAGTACAATCAGTAGTGGTGACATCTGTATAAAACAGAAGCAGCACAGAACAATTGTCAGCTTCTTGCCTCTTCCCCCTCTCCCTTGCTTATTAATTCTAGCATCATTGACAAGCAGGACCACAATCTGTAAACAAGTTTTATTACAAACCAGCAAAGAGCTTAAAAATGTGCTTCTCTTTAACCATGTAAGCTCTCTCCCTTACTTCAATGATTCTTTGTGCTTTGATTGCAGCCTTAATTATTCATACTGTAAATACTTAATCATTGATCAGATTATCTAAATGAATTGTAGCCTTCCACATTTCAGAACAATCAGTTAGATTGGGGTATTCCTTCATCATATTTAATCTTTTACTTAAGTCTCATAGTATTGTTTTTGGAGCCCAGTGGATATGTGAATCTTTTTAAACAGGTATGTAACAAGAGACAACAAGAGAAAGCGTAGAATATGTTACTGGTGTGGACTTTTGCATGAACAATCACACTGACTTGCACTTGTGGGATTTGCACTCATTTTCATGAACAAATTGTCAGTTGTCAGAATACTGTCAAATAATATACAATAAGGTACAAAGAATAACAGCACAGCAACTCACTCTATATATTCATTAAAATATTCATGAGGGATTTTTTGTTATCTGACCAGCTCTGATAAGGAATGAAAAGCAACAATTAGGATGAAAATTATAAGGGTAGTCAGCTAATGCACACATAAATTAGCCATTAATATATTTAAAAAAAAACCTTTTCCATGAGTATTAGCTAGGATAAAATATAGCATTCATTGATTGTGTTGTAGCACTTGTATTCATGTTATTAGCGTATTCTTGCTCTAAATTTACTTGCAGGATTTTTTTTTTACTGGCAATAGCAAGTTTTGAATAAGTATTGGGGAAAGCTTTAACTTATGCTTATATGAATATTCATACTACAACTCTGAACCAATTTCTTTAGGCTTACTTGAATACAACATAGGACGGGAAAGGATATCATCAGTTAAGTCCTATTCTCTGCTCTCACTACAATATGTTCTGCAATTTCTTTTATAGATAGATAGATAGATAGATAGATAGATAAATAGATATCAGCTTCAGTTTTAAAGGTGATTAGATTTTTCATCTCTTCTGGTTATGAACTCCCAATGTGGACAAGAGTTTTCAGTAGATCTTTGGTATATTCCCCTTTCTGTACCTCGTTTTCACCCTAGACAGTGCAAGTTGTTCCAATACAATGGGATTCATTGCATTTAACTTCAGACAACTGTAATACCATATCTGTCCATACCTCAACTAGCTGCACTGGGTTCCATTACAGCCAATAGATATCTAGTTAATATAATCGGAGGAGTTTAAGAAATGAATTATCTGTCCAAAGCAGGCATATACTGAAGGATGAATCAAACCTTAAATGTGATTAACTGCACTGAACACCTTCTCACTGATCTTAGAGGGACCCTGAAGTATCTTTCGCAAATGTACAGTCCCTCATTTCAGCAGATAAACCCCATCATTTTTGTCTATCAGGTGCTTCTCATGGAAGTACCTTCTCAGCATAATTGCTTCCCTTTGCAGACCTAAATTAAGTTAGGCTGAATTCTAAATACTTTTAATTGATCTCTACCTATAGTCTCTCACTCTCACACTTTCTCTCTGTTTTTTCCTAGATGCCTGATCATCTGAACATTGAACTAGGAAACATTTCAATGTTTCTGATGTACAGGCAGGCAGCAGAAGAGAGTTTCATGTCAAAAAAAAAAAAAAAAAACAAAACAGAAGCCATAATCAACACCATCCAACATTATTCAGACATTCAGAAATTCATGTTTTCTAGTAAATTGGAATACTCAATTCAGCTGATACCTGCACAAGTGCTATTTTAAACTGTCATTTGTTCTGGGGTAGGTACATCAAGTGTATTCTAATGAAAATCTGCCACGAGCTCTCAGTCAACAAGACTGTAGGGATAATTTTCACAACAGAGAAGGGTAAAAATATCAATTTATAAAAATAAGAGAGGCATGAGGGCAATAATACAGTAATTCTAGTATTCTAGAAACAGTGGTTTCCTATCCAAAATTTTCCACCTGACATCAAATAGCACGAGCTGACAGTTCATCAGTATAAAGATGCAGATTTTGATATGGCAACATAGAAGTGTATGGGAGCTTCCTTGAGAATCAGAAGCAGCTCTGTATTTTCCACAATATTCTGATATTAGCCTAAAGCTCAGTGTGGAATTTTGACTCAGAAGACACTGGCTATATTTATGTGTGAAAGAACCAATAAAACTTTCATTGAAGATGACAGAAATCTGCATGTGTTACAAAATAATGTTTTGCAAATAGGAAACAAAAAAACCTAGCAAAAGTATTACCAAAAAATCAATGATTCTTCAAAATGAAGTCATGTCTTAGTACTCTATTTTCCCTTGCTTTATTGCCATTTTGTGTTAACAGATAGTGTATTTTTAAACCAATTTCTGTAGAGAAGGGAAGAAAGAAAGACAAGAAAAACAAATTAACCCTCAATTTAAAACAATTAACTGTGAGCCAGTTGTGTATTTCCAAAGAAATTCTTGCTTGAGAGTAAATTCTGAGACACATATGAAGAAACTACGACTAGGAAAACCTTACTGCAACTGTAACACATGCATTTTAAGATAATAATAAATAAGGAGCAGATAGAGTTTGGTACTAAGAACTTCCATGGGCTTTAAGGGCTTGGTAGTATGGTGCTATAAAGAAGACGTGATTAAGAAAAACAATTCAAAATTAAATTTTTTCCACCAGTAGTTTTACTGGAATAGTTGAATGAAAAAGTGCCTATTTCTCCTTGGGAAGAAAATTCATCTCCCAGCAATATCTGATTGACATGTGTATGGACTTTTCCTCATCATCACAGTTTTGTTCAGTGGATCTGTGGTAGATAAGCAGGTATGTGCATGTTAGTGATGCGTAACCAGGACTTCTGTAACACTGAAGCAGTTATACACAGCAAAGAATGCCATCATTTGTTCATCTTCTTCATCTCTCACTATACATAATAGTGTTGCTCCTTTACTGCAGGATAAAATGAGATCTCAGATGATTTTTTGATGTTATGCAGCCTGTGAATATGTGTGCTTGATGCACAACCCTGGAATACAAGCAGCAGCAATGTAAAAGAATAACAGTTTTTATCAGACCTCCAGGAAACACCACTGCTATCACTGAGTTCTCTTCTGATATCTCCAGCTAGGTCCTAAATCACCTTTGTTTAGTAAGTTTCTACAAATCTTCAACCAGAAGAATTTTCCTCGCTGTTACCAGCCAAACAGACATTTCTCAAAGACTCAAATTAAAATTATTGTCTTGTCTCCAAGTATGGGTTATCCTTCACTCTGTCACCTGCAAAACATACTTTTACTGGATTAGATAGATACATTAGATAGATCGATCAATAGATTAGATAGATAGACAGACAGACAGACAGACAGATATCTGTTCTTAGCAGCCACTAATGTAGAAGAGAGTAAGGCACATAACTGGAGGAATTGTGTTTCTATTAATAAATCAGTTAAAGAGATGTAGAGTTCATCTCTTTAGGATGATGAGATGAAAGAGATGATGAGATCTTTTCTAGCTGAGATGAACTTCACCTATCTGAATATGAATCCTCCTAGTTTTGTTTGTGCTAGTTCTAGCATTAACAATACTGCGTTTTGTAACATGGAGAATACACTTCCAACAGATTTAGTTATTAACATTCACTGTAAAATGACTTTGTTTTGTTTAAAGCTGGGACATTTACTAATTTCTTTTGGTTTGAATTCTCTAGCAGCCACAATAACTCCTCCGTACGAGAGATGAGGTTAGCCACAAACTGTTAATTTGATGTTGAATTTAATCTCCAGTATATAAGTGTGTGTGCATGCTTTCATCTTCCCAGGTTAGTTAATTTAATAGACATTCTCAAAATACCTTACAAAAAAAGGAAACGAATTGCCTGAGAACTTGGTTATAATTTAGAATTAATTTATCTGTAATGTAAGACTCTGGGAGAAAAGAATTGGGAGTCCCTACAGACTACTAACAAAGGCCAGATGTGCAGAGCCACCCATGGAGATGCAAAGATCTCCAAACCTCAAACTTGTGGACAGTCCAGGCATTACATACTTCCTGTTTTGACATTTTCTGCCAAACTTCTTACTTGGATCATGAGATCTATCCCATTAAAAGTTACTAAAAAGAAATATTTTCTTTATATTATGTATTATAACTGAAGCAGGGAACGTGACAAAGATGACCTTACAATTGTATAATCTCCTCCTTCAAATATCTTTGTCAAAAGAAAACACACTTAGCAAATCACATCAATATAATTCATGCACTGAATATTATATGAACCACAAAAACAAAACAAAGAAAAGACAAAGTAAGCAAAGTAGACAGGTTTTTTCTCACTTTTCTTGGAAAATTACAGTTCTTCCATTAGTACCTTCCTCTTTTAAACAAAAGAAAACATTAATTTTGCTACGCTCTCCAAGACTGACTTTAAGCATTTATAAATGGGAACCTCATAGTCCTATTCCCATATAAAATACCTTGAGATCCTCTGAAATGGAAAGACTAGCAAACAGTCACACACAACTAGACTTTATAATATTCTAAGGGTCTCCATCTGGGAAAGCTTTGCTTTACAAATTATTAATATGTACAACACTTATCAGGATTGTGGATAGGAGGTATGAAACTATGGCATTCTGAAAAATAAAACATTAGTTTATTGACTTATACAAAAAGCTGTACTTTCTGCTTAAGTCAGTAGAAAATGCCCTTCTATGCACATATACTTGCATATATCAACTGCTGATACAATCAATGAAGTCTACCTTCAGTCTAACTGAACCTACTCAGAAAAAAAAAAAGTTTGCACTGCAGACAGGTCAATGAAAAGACCCATGTAAAGTCTTCCGTTTTCAGAAAACTGACCCGAACTCTCTTGAGGAAAAAGAAAAATATGGATGATGCAGTACTGTTTTTATATGGACTCATGAGCACCAGCAAAAGTACCAAAATGTTAATGCTCCTAAAGTGTCGGGTAATCCCAAGGCACTGTGTGGTTACCTCCATTCCTCGGTTAGGGCACAGAAGCTCTTACATTTCTCCAAGACTTCTTCAGCATAAAGTTTTTACAATTTCTTTGAATCCCATCGGCCTTCTAAAATCTCCATATTAATTTTTGTGAGTACCAAGTTTACATTCAAACTGATCTAAAAAAAACCAGTTGTCATTTAATTAGTGTTTAATATTTACTTTAATATTTATTCGTATTTTTGCCTATAATGCCAAGAGAGCCTTCTTTACTTTTCAATAAGTATGTAAAGACATTTATTCTTGTCTCCCTTTATATAATATCCCAAGCAACATAGGTTACTCTAAAGCCTAAAGCAAATGTTGGAGGCTAATGGGAGCACCATTCTTGGAAGTTATCATTGAAGTTCATCAAGATAGTTACTGTTATTACTTATTTAAGAGATATTTTAAAAACAGTGACTGACACTGAAGAATTATTTTATTAAGTAAAGAATGCATTCAAAGTGCAATAACTAATAATAGTTTGTTTAATGCATGTTTTTAAAAACAGATTCAAATATTATCTGTTGGAAATACTCATTCACTTGCAGATGAATAGTGGGGTGCATTTAATATTTTATACTTCCTTCATATTATTAGAGGCTAAGAACACAGATACTTGCTTTAGGCAAGTTTGTTTAATCAATGACAAATCTGCTACAATAAAATATGGATGTCGTCCAGAAAGTTTAGAAATAGGAGATGTTTTTTTTTCCTAGATGTACACTAGGAAATTATGAGAAAAAATGAAAAGTCAAGTGTTTTCCTAAAAGCTGCACCTTTGACTTCTTCACATATTTAAAACTCTCATTTCCATATGTTCCCTGAATTCTGCTATGATGATGAAGTGAATAACATCTGGCTTTCTGTTTGTCACTGCTGAATCAGCATTTTATTGGCCAATTTTTCATTCATTTTGTGGCCAATAACAAATGCATATTCAAGACTCTTATCTAACATTGGTACATCCATATTTTTAATGCTGTGTAATAGTCCAACATAAATGCAAATGAGTTGACATTTCTAGAGCCAATTCTCACCTCAGGAAACTCCAGTGAAGAAAAGTGGATAAGGGCATAAGTAACTGAAAAGTTTGGTCTTTTCTGTTTTCACTTTAAAGGCTTCCTTTAAATTAAATACATTACGCTTTTTTTTTAAAAAAAACAATGCTATTGGAAACTGACCTAAATTCTTTAAGGGTACAGGCATAAGTAACTGAATATGTCTTTTTTAGCAGTAACTAATTGAAGATGTCTCTTTTTTGGTCAAAGAGTGTTTCATCTGTGGGATTCCAAATTATAACATCAGAGATGAAAAATAATGTTTCTATCCTAATCACAGTCCTTACGTTCTCCTACATGAAAGTAAAATTCTTCCTGGGTTTCAATAATACAGTCTGAAAATCCTTCATTTTATCGTTATTAAAAAAATATTTCCTTTTGATGAGAATGGGTTAATTTTAAAAAGTATTTGCTATGGTAAGGGAATGTCATGGTTTGATTTTGTTTTGGGCTTATACCAAATTTTTGTAAATGATGGAATTTCATGAGAGATAGGAATTGTATTTCATAATGACCTCAAGCAAGGATATAAAATGCTCTCCAGTGTTCTAGTGTTTTGGGTTGCTGAGTCAGCACTAATATATTATGTAGTCAGTCTGAAATTCACAGTATCCACTACTTCCATTCTTTGTAACTACTGACGGACAAAGATATTGTAGATAAATAACCCTTACGCTGCATGTCTATAGTTGCCATTATTAATCGCATGTTGTATTAAGACCCATTCTGTGAACAACGTAAATTGAACATCAATAGCGTATTCAAATGCTGTCTTTACTGAAACCCATAAAGATGTCATCAAGGGTAGGAATGCACCATGGCACTGAGGTACCCAGCAATAATTTATTTTGGTGGGAATCAGTCACTTGGATGTCTTTGAGGGTCTGGGTCTAAATTCATACACGTGTGCTGTTTTTGAAGTATATCCCACTCCCCAGTAATGTGGGTACATGAAAATTATTCTGCCTATGCTAGAATATATAGCATCATAACTATGCTGTGTATGGCCACATGGCACTCTGGAACAAAAACACAACGCCTTCCATGTATACATACAGGACTTAATACCACCTCCTTTTCTTGGACTGAAATCAACTTTTCTGCACCATTTTCCCCACCACCTAATTTCTTAGATTAGTATAAAGTTATCGAGTGGTCTTGCACCTTAGTATACAGCCCAGCTTCCAAGTGTGAGATGAGTTTAGCATCAGAGCAGGCAATATACATTATTAAAAAGTCAGGAGCTTGTTCGACACACAAGCCTGGTTGCATCCTGCTTTGACAGAGGTGCCCTGCCAGCTGTGGAGAGGCAGTACTAACACACCACAGAGCTATGGGGATAGCATACCATTACCACTTTACAGACTCGGCAACAGAAAATAACCTGTAACTGCATCTTAACACTCTGAAAATCCACTGCACAGATAAATAATAACAAATGCCCTTTGCATTCAGAATTCAGAGGAAGTAAATTAAAGAGAAGGTCTCCTGGCAGATTTTGAAGGAACTAAAAACTAAACCAGTTGTCCATATTTTACCGCAAGTTCATGGACACCTTTGTGTAGCAGGGAGCTCAGAGATCACAATATAGTCAACCAGTGCTTGCTAACTCTAAAGTGCCTGCGATTCTGTGTGTTTCTGAACTGTGCATGATTGCAGGTTAAGTTGAAGAATGCCAACAATTCTGAAGGCAAAAAGATCCCATCATGCTGTCAAATTTAAGTAGATAAGTGACGATGTGAAAAACATTAAAATGACACCACAGTTTCTTTCCTTTTAGAACAGAAGTGAATATATCATTTTTTCAGAGCTGAAATAAAAATAAATAATAATACAGGACAGGCTTTTTTCAGGCTTTTTGACAAAATGGAGCTTACCTGTTGAGGCAAAGGATAGTCTAAGTGTCTTCTCTTTGCATTACCAGACAAATATTTTCTTTCCAGGTTAAAAGCAGCCAAACTGAGAGACATATTTACAAGCACTGATATCACTAAATCCAGAGGCCATTAGGTTTGGCAACTCCTTGTTTTCAGTGACCCAAATCTAAACATGTCTTGCAGCAACTCATTAGGAAAAAATGCCTCCTGGTAATAGCAGTCCTTCATGGTACACTTAGGAGGAAGGTGGCCAAAGACCATGACTCCACAAACCTGATTGTTATTGAATGATCTTTTGAAAGTTAAATAAGCATTCTTCTCTTCAGTTTACTTTTAATTTTATGTGCATTAAAGTGATATGTATTAAAGTCTTCTGAGATCAGCTGAAGAAATTCTCTGCATAGAAGTACTTTAAAATGTATGCATTTCCAGATGGTATCCTCCTTTGCATTGGTAACCCACACAAGACAAGGGTTATTGGAAAATGAGATACCATTCTCAGTAGTTTTCTTTCTTTCAGAGCTGTTGTACCACAGTAACTGTTCTTCTATTTCTCTTTCACCATATTCTCTGACAGCATCTCTAACTTGCAACACTGTTCCCATATGTTAAAAAGAAAGAAAAAAAAGCCTGTGCTGACTCCAGTTTTGCTAATGAATATGAAATAAAATAACTTTCTGTCAAAGTATGTGAGGGGTTTTTTTTCCTCTTTTCTATTCTCCAAGTAGCTCTTCCAAAAAATATTATTTTTAGACAGACAGATTTTTTAGATGAGTGCACTTCGCATTCATTTAACACACCAAATAATGAAGGGATTTGCTACAAGCTGAGAGAATATTAAAAGCTTTTAGTATATCCTTGCAAGAGGCTTCAAACCCATTGGGTATACTGTTATGATCACTGTTCACTCAGCAGTCACTGTCTTTAGCTCATGAATAAAGTAATGCCCTGAAATATTCTCAAGAGCCTCATTGCATTTCTGGCCATGAAGCCTACAGTACTTATCCCGATGCCTCCCATCTCTCATCTTTTAAGGATCTTAATAAATGTCTTAGAGAATCAGGATGAACTGCATGCTTTCCAAGGAAAGAAACAGAAGAAGTAAAGGGACAAAATGTGATAGTCAATGTGATAGGTATGCATTTCTTGGTATGTTAAATGTTTTTGTGTTAATAGTGCCAGGTGTTGGAGGCATGAGGTATGAAAGTCAAGCATGCTTGGTTTGAGATATCAGAGACCAGGAAAGAAATGGAATGGATTACCATTCATCTGATATTGAACTGACTGCCACAATGTAGTATTTGACTCACACTTTGTCATAGATGTTTGCTAAAAAAACAAACCAAACCAACTTGTCGGAGTACCTTAGGAGTCATTGTCATATAGCTGGCCTGCTGAGACCAAATCCAATACTGTAATTAAGTGCTTAAAAGGTAACTTGCATCAGGATTAAATTTCTTCACCCTCATGGTGACACCCAGAGCCTAAAGTTAGTTTCTAAAAAAACAAGGCTAATCTCCTGTAAAGCATATAATGTGTAAATTTGGAACTTACTTGCCCTCACTTTCATGTTTACTACTAGAACTGGACAACTACCTATGAAGGGCAATTTAGTCCCCCTGGGATCTGAATCACATTGTAGAACTGCATATTACTCTCTACTGACTACAGATAATACCTAGATGGATAAGGAATGTCAGGTAAATATTATATATATCATGTCTTGACCTGGAAATCCATATGTATGCATGAAGGACTTTATGTCTACTGGCTGCTATTCTGAGCTGGGACTTACCTGTAAACCCCAAAACAAAGCAAAAAGGTAGCTGGCAGAAAATACCACAGTAGAAAGCAAATTATATCGTGCCATGCTTAAGGCTGAAAAAAATAATCTGTGCATTAGGAAAAAGTATTGCATTAGCATAGCACTTATCAGCAGCTGATAGAAGCAATGTAACTTTTTGTGGATGGGAAGGCAAGAGGTAATTCAGATCTTGTCCCATGGAAGAAGATGGGTCAGCAGAAGAATGGTGACATCCAATGATGAAAACTAATTTTCAAACTAGTTTTTGTCCTTCTCTCTGGAGAAATTGTAAAATTGTATTGATTTTTTGTCAGTTTAAAACAGAAGTATGAAAAAAAATACAGCCTACGTGTTAATGTAGGCTTGCCACTCAGTGACAAGTGACGTTCCTCAGGAGTCAGTATTGGGACCACCACAGTTTAACATCTTTGTCAGCGACATGGACAGTGGGATTGAACACACCCTCAGCAAGTCTGCCAACTTCACCAAGCTGTGTGGTGTGGTCAACACGCTGGAGGGTAGGGATGCCATCCAGAGGGACCTTGACAGGCTGGAGAGATGGGCCCATAAGAACCTCATGAAGTTCAATAAGGCCAAGTGCAAGGTCCTGCACATGGGTTGGGGCAATCCCAAGCACAAATAAAGGCTGGGTGGAGAATGGTTTGAGAGCCACCCTGAGGAGAAGGACTTAGGGGTGTTGGTTGGTGAGAAACTCAACATGACCCAGCAATGTGCGCTTGCAGCCCAGAAAGCCAACCATATTCTGGGCCGCAGCAAAAGAAGCGTGACCAGCAGGTCGAGGGAGGTGATTCTCCCCCTCTATTCCACTCTCATGAGACCCCACCTGGAGTTCTGTGTTCAGCTCTGGAGCCCCCAACATAACAAGGCCATGGACCTGTTGGAGTGAGTCCAGAGGAGGGACATAGAATCATAGAATCATAGAATTGTCTAGGTTGGAAAAGACCCTTAGGATCATCAGGGCCAACCGTTAACCTACCACTGCCAAGTCCACCACTAAACCATGTCCTCAAGCACTGCATCTACCCATCTTTTAAATACCTCCAGGGATGGGGACTCAACCACTTCCCTGGGCAACCTGTTCCAGTGCCTGACTACTCTTTCAGTAAAGAAGTTTTTCCTAATATCTAACCTAAACTTACCCTGGCGCAGCTTGAGGCCATTTCCTCTCGTCCTATCGCTTGTTACTGGGCAGAAGAGACCGACCCCCACCTCTCTACAACCTCCTTTCAGGTAGTTGTAGAGGGCAATAAGGTCTCCCCTCAGCCTCCTCTTCTCCAGACTAAACAACCCCAGCTCCCTCAGCCGCTCCTCATAAGACTTATTTTCTAGACCCTTCACCAACCTCGTTGCCCTTCTCTGGACATGCTCCAGCACCTCGATGTCCTTCTTGAAGTGAGAGGCCCAAAACTGAACACAGTACTCGAGGTGCGGCCTCACCAGTGCCGAATACAGGGGCACTATCACCTCCCTGGTCCTGCTGGCCACACTATTCCTGATACAAGCCAGGATGCCATTGGCCCTCTTGGCCACCTGGGCACACTGCTGGCTCATGTTTAGGCGGCTGTCAACCATCACCCCCAGGTCCTTTTCAGCCAGGCTGCTTTCCAGCCACTCTTCCCAAGGTCTGTAGCATTGCCTGGGGTTGTTATGACTGAAGTGCAGGACCCAGCACTTGGCCTTGTTGAACCTCATACAGTTGGCCCCGGCCCAACAATCCAGCCTGTCCAGGTCCCTCTGCAGGGCCTTCCTACCCTCCAGCAGATCAACACTCCCACCCAACTTGGTGTCATCTGCAAACTTACTGAGGGTGCACTCAATCCCCTCCTCCAGATCATCGATAAAGATATTAAACAGGACCGGCCCCAACACTGAGCCCTGGGGAACACCACTCGTGACCGGTCGCCAACTGGACTTGGCTCCATTCACCACCACTCTCTGGGCTCGGCCATCCAGCCAGTTTTTAACCCAGCTCAGAGTGCACTTGTCCAAGCTGTGAGCAGCCAGCTTCTGCAGGAGAATGCTGTGGGAGACGGTGTCAAAGGCCTTACTGAAGTCCAAGTAGACAACATCCACAGCCTTCCCCTCATCCACTAAGCGGGTCACCTTGTCATAGAAGGAGACCAGGTTAGTGAAGCAGGACCTGCCTTTCATAAACCCATGCTGGCTGAGCCTGATCCCCCGGTTGTACCGCACATGCCGCATAATGGCACTCAGGATGATCTGTTCCATGACCTTCCCCGGCACCAAGGTCAGGCTGACAGGCCTGTAGCTCCCCGGATCCTCCTTCCGACCCTTCTTGTAGATGGGTGTCACATTAGCTAACTTCCAGTCATCTGGGACCTCCCCGGTTGACCAGGACTGCTGATAAATGATGGAGAGTGGCTTGGCAAGCTCCTCCGCCAGCTCCCTCAGTATCCTCGGGTGGATCCCGTCTGGCCCCATAGACTTGTGGGCATCCAGGTGGAGGAGCAGGTCGGTGACTGCCACCTCTTCGACAGCTGGGACTACATTCTGTGTCCTATTTCCATCTCCCAGCTCAGGGGCATGAAAACCTTGAGGATGATCAGTCCGACTATTAAAGACTGAGGCAAAGAAGGCATTAAGTACCTCAGCCTTCTCCTCATCCTTCGTGGTCAGGTTTCCCTCTGCATCCAACAAAGGAGGGAGATTCTCCTTAGCCCTCCTTTTGTCGCTGATATACTTGTAGAAACATTTTTTGTTGTCCTTGACAGCAGTGGCCAGTTTAAGTTCTAGCTGGGCCTTTGCCTTTCTAATCTTTTCCCTGCATATCCTCACCACATCCTTATAGTCCCCCTGAGTCACCTGCCCCTTCTTCCAAAGGTGGTAGGTTCTCCTTTTCTTCCTGAGTTCCAGGCAGAGCTCTCTGTTCAGCCAGGCTGGTCTTCTCCCCGGCCTGCTCGACTTGCGGCACATGGGGACAGCCTGCTCCTGTGCCTTTAAGACTTCCCTCTTGAATAACATCCAGCCTTCCTGGACTCCTTTGCCCTTCAGGACTGCCCCCCAAGGGACTCTGTCAACCAGACTCCTAAACAGGCCAAAGTCTGCCCTTCTGAAGTTTAGGGTTGTGGTCTTGCTGGCCCCCCTCCTTATTTCTCCACGAATTGAAAACTACCATTTCATGATCGGTGTGCCCAAGACAGCCTCTGACCACCACATCACCCACCAGGCCTTCTCTGTTTGTGAACAGCAGGTCCAGCGGGGCATCTCCCCTAGTTGGCTCGCTTACCAGCTGCGTCAGGAAGTTATCCTCCACGCACTCCAGGAACCTCCTAGACTGCTTTCTCTCTGCCGTGTTGCATTTCCAGCAGATATCTGGTAAGTTGAAGTCTCCCACAAGAACAAGGGTTAGAGACTCTGAGACTTCAGCTAGCCACTTGTAAAAAACTTCATCTGCTTCCTCATCCTGGTTGGGTGGTCTATAACAGACTCCCACCAGGATATCTCCCTTGTTGGCCTTTCCCCTGATCTTTACCCATAAGCACTCAACCTCGTCGTTACTTTTGTCGAGCTCAAGACAGTCAAAACACTCTCTGACGTACAAGGCTACCCCGCCACCTCGCCTTCCTTGCCTGTCCCATCTAAAGAGCTTGTAGGCATCCATTGCAGCACTCCAGTTGTGCGAGTCGTCCCACCATGTTTCCGTAATGGCAACCACGTCATAGTTTCCCTGCCGCGCAATGGCTTCCAGCTCCTCCTGCTTATTGCCCAAGCTGCGTGCATTGGTGTAAATGCACTTGAGTTGGGCTATCGATCTCTTCTCCAACACAGGCATGCCACCCCTGGGCTCGTCCCTAGCAGGACTGGTTTTATCCCATAAAGATAAAGGGATAAAGATATCACATAAGGGATAAAGATATCACATAAAGATGATCAGGGGCTGGAGCACCTCTCCTATGAAGACAAGCTAAGAGAGTTGGGGTTGTTCAGCCTGGAGAAGAGAAGGTTCCAGGGAGACTTTACAGCAGCCTTCCAGTACCTGAAGGGGGCCTGCAAGAAAGCTGGAGAGGGACTTTTTACAAGGGCACATAGTGATAGGACAAGGGGTAATGGCTTTAAACTGAAAGAGGGTGGATTTAGATTGGATATAAGGAAGAAATTCTTCACTATGAGGGTGGTGACGCACTGGAACAGGTTGCCCAGAGAAGTTGTGGATGCCCCATCCCTGGAATTGTTCAAGATCAGGCTGGATGGGGCTTTGAGCAACCTGGTCTAGTGGAAGGTGTCTCTGCCCATGGCAGGGGGATTGGAACCAGATGATCTTTAAGGTCCCTTCCAACCCAAACCATTCTGTGATTCTATGATTAATATTTTAATGAAAAATTAACTTCTTCCTCAAAAGAACAGAAAAGGAAAATCAAATCCTACTACCTTCACCCACCAGTCTTCCATTTGCAAGCAGATTTGGTAGAGTTTTTAAACAAAGCTATCATTAATGGTATGTTCAGAGTTCACATGATTAAAAAAGTGCCAAGGACATAGAAAGCGAACAGCAAATGCCATTTTTTACTGTGACAAAATTTGAATTCTCACAGCCTTCTACAGGGAAAATGTTCTACCACTCAATATTCTTTAATGAAGTAATGATCATTTCAAACTGCAGTTAAGGTGATAATGCTTTAAAATATACTGAAAAGTACTACAGCATTTAACACAGTGAATGTGAAGTTTTTATGCAGTCCAACACTGTTCTGTTTTCAGGACAAGCTGAACTTTTATGACCATACTATCATTTCTAGTTGGCAGAATGATCTATTTCTTTCAATGAAAATATTTCAAGTATGCAAAAAATTATATTAATATATGCAATATTTCACCACTACAGAATTTAATTTTTTTTTTAACATTGATCTGCTGTTCCCATGTCCTTCTTTTTCTTTATATTCCCCCAGTCTGGTCAAGAATGGTGGATAAACCAAACTGTATTTAATAGCCCACTATTTTTCTTTTCTCATTTTATTGAAGCATTGTCAGAATATTGGGAGGTCCTACATATTTACAGTAAATAAGAAGGTCTAATGTGATTGTCATCCTATGCAATGGCAAAAAACTTCCATTGAAATGGTGAATTCAAACAAATATTTCACTCCGAGATCAAGATATATTAATAAGGGATTTTTAGATTAAGTTCTCTGCCCCAGTTAACTTAACAGCCAGTTCATATTTATACTCACTGCAGCAAAAATTGTTCCATTTATACTTCTGCAAATTCATGAACATTTATGCTTCAGGAAGTTTTTAGAAAATCAGATCACACTAATAAGTAAGGCACAGTTCCTTGGTTTAGCCAGTTATGGTCTAGCTTCTCCATCAAATGATCATAATAACCTAATTCCCTTCAGAAGAGAAAATCACAATCACTTCATCTTCCTTCATGTAGGTTTTTCTCTAAGGAATACTGTGTTTGTCTTTCATATAAAACACATGCTTCTTGTAATCAAGTAATACAATGACAATTACTAAAAATATATCTCCCATCTTAAAATAATTGAATATAACAAGAGCTAAACAGATGATATTGTGTAAACATTATAAAGCATTCATATAGCCATCACCATTTTCAATTGCAATCTATATGTAAACATCTTCACCTTGCTTATGAGTGTTTCATAATTACAAGCTCCTATAATATATTTTGCTGCTATTTTTGAAGCATCATGAATAGCCCTACAATCACTATAAAATTATCCATGATAGTGGGAAGTTTGCTTTCAAAGCTCATTATAAGTTCATTTATGAAAATATATATTAGTCACTATATTTCAGGTTTATTTTTAAAGCAATACTATCGACTTGAAAAATAAATCAGACTTTTATCTGTATTTCTCTAGAATTTAGTAATGTTATAAACAATTCCAAAGAGAACTGTGATTGATTGAGTTTGGAGGAGGATCAGTTCACTTCAGCTAGTATAAATCCATGAAATATCATCAGTTGGCTCATTTTATCATCTTGTGTGTGTTTACACTGCAGACTTAATAGCACTTTATGCTATTGTTTACAGCCTGATGTTACTCCACTTTTAGGCCATATGACACTACTTTCATGCATTTCTATTCATCAAGCCTACAAGAGGATATATGTCAAAAACAACAGCAGCAAAGCTGCCAATGGTAAGACACTAGGCAAATGTTTTCACATATGGAGAAACAAAAGAAGAAAGAACAAGTATGCTTAGCTTTACTCAGTCCATCTTTTGGGAATATCTTCATTGAAACAGAAAATATCCAGTGATTCTTTAGATATGAGGCCTACACACCATCAATGCACACTATTGAAAAGGCACTCTGTTTCTTTTTGACATATAGTTTAAAATTGTACACATTTTCTTGACTACTTATGTTGGAATCACTGTAGTATGAAGTGCTTTGGCTCTGTTTACATATTCTTCATGTAACTGAGCACACCCAAGTAACCTCTCTGCAGGCAGTCTGAGTCTGTGCAGGTGGAAGTGGCATGAGGAAATTGCCAGTGGGAAGGAGGTACAGCTCATTATATGTGTGACTACTCCAGAAATCACACCTTCACAGATGGCATGCAGAGGAAGTAATTTCTTATGACCTCTGAGGTAAAGAAAACAATTTCAGTCCTGTTAATGGATCAAAAAAATGTTTAAAGATATGGTGTAGCTATTTGGCTGAAAGAGAAACTAATCCAAATGTTTTGGTCCTCAGGACACCAAAGAGGTATTTCCACATATGAGAAAGGGATAAAGATACAGTGCTCAGGTAATAAAACCGTTTCTCATAACTTTTGACATCTTTCTTCTTCTCCAACAGTGTTTGCTTGTTGTGGTTTTACTTTACTACTGTATCAATTCACAGTATCTTGAGTACTTTCTGTTGCTCCTCTCCACCTTACAAAGAAGATAGTAGAATTGAAGAAGGTTTATAACAGAACAATATTGCCAGTCAAAAAAAATAAAATGAGGCAGATTCTTTCTAAGCTAGGATTCCCTTTTTAAAATGAAGTAACTGAAGGGGATATGGTATAGATCTTCAAAATCATGAATGACATGAGATAACAGATAGTGATCAACTGTGTGTACGCTCCTGCAAGACAGGAACAATGGAGCATTGGATGAAGCTAATGGGAGGCAATTTCCAAAGGAAATGGTTCTCCATATAACAGGTCGTTGAGCTGTCTAGCTCCTTTCCAGAAAGTGTGGTGGAAGCTAAAGGTCTATTTTGGTAACACATGGCAAGCATATCTGCTTTGTTAAGGGGTTTTGAGCATACTAGTCATGCTAGAGCTCAGAGCCCCGGAACTGAAAATGCTTGGAGTCTGGAAAACATTAAATGGATGTATCATCTGTGACTGCTGTACTTTTACACTCCTCTAGGCATCTACGTTTGTCCATTCTCAGGGGAAAGAGACTGGGTTGGTTTTTGTGGTCGTTTTAGGTTCTTGGATTTTTGTCTGATCCAGGCTATATGGCCATTTTTACAGATTTTATGCTTTCACTTCATTTTTCAATAAAAAGGAGGAGGGTGCAACCCATTATTGTTTGGGCCTTTCTGTCTTTCTCTAATAGGGGTGTAATTTAGAGCTAATCCAATTCCCAGTTACCTATGGCTCATTTTAGAGAGCTCTAAATAAAGTTTTCAAAGGAAAAATAAAATACTGCATCTTCAAACAAGTCTCTCAAAGAACCATTCTGGTCATTTTAGAGGAGCTAGATTTTCTCAGTCTTTATTAAAGGGGAACACCATTGGCTTAAACGACCTTCTAGTTTTTTGGTTTAGGGGTATGATTCATGATTTTGAGTAGCAGTAAGGTAGAGGATTCATATCCACTGTTTTAAAATTAGTTTGCTAAAATAGATCACTCCAGATATATCAAACAATAGAAGGGTCTTTCCTTAATGAAATAAACCTGAAAAATTCTTTCCTTCATAAGTTTAGGGGTGTTTGTTCTACCAGTCAAGACTGTGGCTCAGGACATAGCGGGATCAGGGCTCCCGTGTAATATAGATGGACTGGAAGTGGCTTTTTAGAGAGAGAATAAACTTGAAAGCTAAGAAAGGTTTTATAACGAAATACATCAGAGGTGAGAGAACGTTGTAGTTTGCTGATATAGTTAAAGTTGTAAGAGATGAAGGTCCCATGTAGGATATCCACCCTTCAGTGTTAGTCCAGCAATTATTACAATCTTTGACATGATGGAATTAAGCCAGAAGGGGAAGGCAATGGGCCTGTCTCAAATTCCAGTAGTCTGTGTCTCATTTTGAGTATGAAAAAAGCATTTTAAAATGTTTAAGATTCCAATAATAACTGGAATAAATGCTCAGTAAGACCTCAGTTTCTATCTAATAATTTTGGTTGGTTCAGAATATATTGTGGTTTTAATTCTACGAATTGTTTATCTAGAGGATTTTCTACTTTAACACGCTTTTCAAAAACTCAGAAAAGCTTTCTAGTGGGCACATTATCAAAGCTAACGGATTACAATAGTGACTGTTTAGCACCAAGAACCGTGGTTTAATAAATAACTCAAGATTTCCTTGTTAGATGAAATCTAACAAACGAGTTTTAGATTTCATTTAAGTTTCAGAAATATTTCTGATTTTAATAGGCTCCATGGATTATAAGAGATATATTACTTTGCTGTTATCAGCCTAATCCTGAAGGTCTGAGGGAAGGCTTACTTGCACTGATTTCTCTGGGATTGTTCACATGTTTCATTTCAACTTCTTTGCAGCCCCAAATTTCTGTATTGTTCCTGACAAAAAGAACATGCGTATGAAATTCTGTGCATGTTACAGAAGTACATAGTTGGCCATAGGACAGTGTTTGCTAATCAGAGCATTCCTTTTTTTCACTCTTTCTCTCTTTACATCAGAGCCATTGCAATTACTCTGACACACGCTCTTTAAGAAAAGTGAGCATTTATGATTCCACTGCTTCCTGCCTTTACAAGTTATATTTCATCAGTGTGCTGTGAAAGACAAAAAGAGCACTCTGTTAAATTGTGGAGATAAACCAATATGCTGACAGCTGGTGGGACAGCCTCACTAGACAAGAGAGGCTGTGATGATTAGAGCGGGGCCTGAAATCTCTGAATCCCCTATGCAAGCTGATCTGCATGATCTGCATTTGAAACATAGCTTCTCTGTTTCACTGGAATCTCTTTTTACCCTATACTTGGAGAAAGAAGGAACTGATTATCCCAGGTAACATGAAAAATTACCGTCTGATTTCATATGCTTATCTTTTTTCACCCTGTTTATTCCTGATGTTTCACATCCTTTACCCTTCACCGCTGGTAGCAGCACTCCAAAGCTCGCTTGGATATTTAAAGAAAGAAATACCTTTTTGCATAACTAAATTAACTCTTCTTCTAATTCTTCTTCTCCCAAGACTCCAGATTATCTCACTACACATTTTCTTCTCTCCCAAATGTTATTGAAATTGAAGCAAAAACCTGACAGAAGAAGAAATGAGGGATTAACCTTTCTTTTTAATCTCCTTGTAAATACAAAAAATGTCCTTATCCCTGGCCCTGGAAATGTGCTTTCTTCTGTTTTTATTTGGAGCTGAAGAGTTACCGAAAAGCAGCCAACTTTACACATGAAATATGAAAATATTACCAAAGGATTTTTATGAAGGCCAAAAGTATCAACAAAAATATTGTATGTCTTTAATTTTTTTGAAGATTTTGCCTTACATGCTACTAACTATTCTGCAGTAGCAAAGTTGGCCATGTAAGAAACATACCCTGTAGATTTCACAGGAAGAGGTGACTGAGAAGCATATTGTCATTCAATGTGCTAAAGCATTACTGTCTGCAAAGTACTCTTTATTTTACTATTATAAAAACTGATAAAAGCACTAAAAGAAATATGTTTTTTATAATACTTGAATAGCACTAATTGCAGATATTATCTACCAAAACACCTGATAAAGCTCCACCTACAAACAGTTACATTATTGTGCATTCTCTTCCATTTTATCTGCTCTATTCCTATGTTGTTTTTTTTTCTCCCTGCTGAGTGACTCTTTTCAGCTGTTTCTTTTTAGACACCATCATCTAGTTCTAGGAAGAGTTAAGCAGAATAATCAACTAGAACTATCAGATTTTGTGAGAAGAAGCTGATTGCCTTGAGGATGGCAGGTGATATTTTTCAATCTAATTGGAGCACAGCAGTGAAAGAAAGCTGAATCTGCTTATGAACTGCTGAAGTCCTCTCTGTATTAGGAGAGGAAAACTAAGGCTTAAGCCAGATGTTCACTTAGTAAACAGCTGCACAACTTTATGACATTACAGTCACCCACTAATTTGTTATATCTCCTGTCTTCCAGAGGTTATCCCCCCACAGAGTTTGTTGTAAGCAAATTTGTGTGAGCTCAACCTGACCCACTTCATTTAAAATCAGCTGTGGTAAACTGCACGTTTGAATTGATGCTTTGAATTAACTGGCTGAGCTGACATCCAACTGGCAAGAAGCAAGGAACTTCTGGAGACATCTTTAACATCTCCCACATAGATGCAGAAGAGGTCATCTCTACCTGCTGGCACAGTGCCATGGCTTTAACTAGAGGATCACTCCTACCATTGCCAGGGCTTTGTGAACAGCTTTTGGAGAAGACAACTGGAAACCTAGTATGGTAGTTAAGACACTCCATTAGAAGTGAGAATAATAAGCTTAACCTGTTCAGCCTGAGCAGAAAACTGAACTTGATTTTTCCCTATCTCTAATAGTCTTGGATCTCAGACAGCAGGGAAGCATCACTCTGCCTCTGAGGCATGTGAATACAGTAAAGAAAATGCATACACCAGACTCGCAATTCTTCTACACAGCACCTTGGGGTCAAAACACCTAAAGATGAGGTACCCCAGGAGCTAAACTCTAAGAGCTTAGTATCTTTGTTGTATCTACCTTTTAATACTTATGTTTTTATTCCTCTAAAGTTTACGGATATTCCCAGAGAGGAATGAAATGGAGAGAGAAAGCTATCAGGAGGGAAAGGGCACAATCTTGCAGACATATGTTATGTGGTAAACACATAACTTCATCTAAGGAAGCTATGTCCTACTGGCTACAGACTGCATTTCCCAGTGTTAATGATTATTCAGAACCACCTCTAACCACTACAGGCACTTACGCCTATGCCATAAAGGTGGAGGTTTTCTAAATGTTAAACTACTAAAATTCCATTACCATCTCCATGATGAAGATTTATTCACCGGCTTTCTCCAAGGACTCCAGCCACTGAACCAAGATACTTCTCAGGGTAGAGTAGAAGTTTTGAATGGACTCATTCTCTTGGATAAAGTTTAATTCATTTTTCTTACATAACAGATATAAAATGAAATAAAGTGCATTACTCTAAGAAGCTTCATCTCTTCAGACCATGACATTTCATAGATTTCTCAAAAGGAAAATTTCTTTTCAGTGGAGTATGTGAAAAGTGTATCTGTCCTATCACTGTAGTTCAAATGGAATGAACATCACACCAAATCATGAAAAAAGTGATATTGGAAGAAGATCATCCTGCTTTTTTTGGCAAGTTAAGAATTAACAATACAGAAAGACACAGAAAGACAACTGAAGGTAAAGAGTTGAGACACCAGCTCACGAAGACTTGTGCGTGTTGTTAGCCGAGCTGACCTACCTTCTTTCAACCTTCAGTTCTTTGCGTTACCCTCTAAGCCACCTTACATCTTCTGCTCTGGTTATGACATTCAAGACAAAAACCTGTTCAAAAAAGAACAAAAATACCTGTGTCTGGCTTTAATGGCAGGTTCATAGTCTCTACAGAGTCTCACGTTGTTATTGTTAAAGTACAATATAAAAATATAATCTATATATATATTTTATATAAAAATGATATTTATATAAAGTATATAAAATCCTATACCTGGGCCATATAGATACCTAAGACTTCTCAACCAAAAATCTGGTAAAAGAATTCTTCACTGACAGCAAACTGAAGGACTCAATCCTTGCAAATCTAATGTTAAACAGGTAATCCAGGATCACAAACACAAAAAGATTTAGGCTTCTAAAGTGGGAACTTAGTTTCCTAAACCCAGAGTCCTGACCCTCAGCTGTCACCTAGCCTGTAGGTGTGCTTTTGGCTGTGACCTTCAAGGCTCCTAGCACCTTCAGATTTGAATTCTGCATGTCCATGAGGTGTCTCAGTTATGAGACGGGTGGGTAGTTCTCACCTAAGCACTCTTACCTTATTATTCCCTGTCCTCTGGCCTCAGATAGCTACATGCTGAACAGGCCTGACCTGTTTGTACAAGCAGGGTCGCAGACAACAGAGCAAGTCAAGAGCATTGACTGACACCAATGCCAGTGAGTGTGCTTGTATGAGCAAACTAGGCTTTCTCAACATGAACCATGAGGAAAAAAGAGATAAGAATTGCCTGGAGTGATGAGTAGTGAGAAGGCTGAGATTTTGAATGGCGAGTCTTACCTTGCCAGAGTAAAATGAGCTTAAACTATTTTGAAAATACAAATTAGACTGATTCTGCCCCTGACCTTTTCCTTATGTCTGCACACACACCCAATCAAAACTGAGTCTTTCCAATTCTTTGGTGTCAGTTCACTGCCACTAAATCACCTGAGAAGGAAAAGGCAAACATTTTATCCATATGCTGTTCTTGTCTCAGATAATTTAATGGTACTTTGGTTATTTTCACCCTGCAAAACACTTGATACCAGTTTTGGTTGAAGTGCAGGAAGCCTAAAAATTTCAAAGTGCACTTTTCTTCTTTCATATAGGTTTTTAAAACAATAACAAATGCATAGCAAAACTCTCTTTGGTTCATGTAAGTTCACTAATAAACCAGATGTCCTATGAATAAGTCCTTAGGGCCTAATATGCAAATATTGATGGTGCTGATAATCACTGGACCCTAGTTTCTATAATTGTTTTTACCTTCATTATCTTCTATTATCGCCCATAAGAAATCCATTTTCCACTATGAAATCTGATGCACGTAATGCAGCACGTATCAAGGATTTAATGGCCTGCCTTTCAATAAATTGAATTTAATCTCTTTTATGATTCTTAGGAAGGACCAGAAGATAATAAGATCATGGCAATAGAACATTCAATGATCATTTTCAGCCACTGAAACCTAATACAGAGGCTAACTAGTCCCTTGAAGCATGTCCACTTACTCTATGATGTATGCACAAGGTATCCCATCATAAATATTCTCATAGTGGTTTTCTAGTGGCAGGATTAAGAAAAGCTTTGCCTTAAATATGTTACAATGAAAAGAAAAATACAAAATATCAACAGCAGAGTTCTGTTCAAACTCTGTGGAGTCCAGCTGCAAAGAGATGTTATTCAAATATGTAGGTTAATTCCCAAATGATAGCTTTGTAAAAAGGAGACAGTAAATTATTATCATCTGCAAAGTAAACTTTATTATTGCATGAACATTCTCCCTCTTTTCAAATCCTTTTCTCTCTTGTTCTTTTTCTATTTTTTTCTCAGCTGCTAAAATTATGGCCTAATCCACCCATGTATTTGTCTCCACACCCTTTTTGTCCTATATACTGTCTTTACAGAGATTAAATGATTATGCACAAGTAATCGAAAATAATTGACAGGTCTAGCTTTGGTCTTACAGTGTAAGTCTGCTGCCACCTATAGATAAATTGCAATATTTGCAAGCAGATGCAATGTATGATTTGAAAAAGATTGCAAGGAGAGCAGTACTACGACTATAGGGACCTTCGGTGGCAGAAAAGATTAGTGGCTGTCTGCACTACTGAGAATACTGTACAAAGTGTTATCAGTTCTCAGGTTGATAAATGAATCTGCCTACCATGTCAATGGTGGATGACACTAAGTAATAGCAGTGATAATGTGCAACAGGCAAAGGGTAAGCAAAAACAGGGAGAAAAGAGAGGAGGTCATGTTTTAGGGATGTGATTTTTGTTTGTTCTCTCTGAAACAGTAAGTTCACATTAAGCGTTATCCAACATACATACATTATTAAGTGGGAAGAGCAAAAGAGGACCAGGCAGAATAGGAAATATGGTAGTAACTACCAGATTCTTCTTCATCTTCCTCTAGCCAGTACTTTTATTTATATCACCATTTATCCCGAGACTTCAAACACATCACAGGAACTTCTATAAATAAAGATTTCTTTTTGTTATTTCTTATATGTTGTAGCTATTTTTTCTCTAGATACATACAGGGAAAGTTTGACATCTTCTTAAAAATAAACACAATATGCAGTTTTCAATATTTCTAAACATGAGATAACCAAGTCCTACTTTTGATTCTCTAAAGCACTCCATTAGCAAAAATTAAAGCCAAGTTCCTGACTAATCACTCCAAAATCCTCTATTTCAAGCAACCAGGATATTATTTCATCCTAATTCCTGGTAACCCAGGTAAAAGCATACTTTATGGTTATTTTGTGATTGGTAAAACAACACTGAAACTGGAAAGTAAAATACTTGCTTTTAGCCTAGGGTCAGGGAAAAAAAAAAAGAAAAAGTACAAGTTCCTTTTTATTATTATTATTTTGAAAAAAAAGAATCAGCACAGTAGCAGCCATCATCCAAAACATAAATCCCATGCCACGTTGAATAGATGTGGATTCAATGAGGGAACCTGTTGTCATGGTTTAACCCCAGCCATCAACTAAGCACCACACAGCTGCTCGCTCACTCCCCGCCCCCAGTAGGATGAGGGAGAGAATGGGAAGGGTAAAAGTGACAGAACTCATGGGATGAGATAAAGACAGTTTAATAGGAAAAGCAAAAGCCGTGCACGCAAGCAAAGCAAAACAAGGAATTCATTCACTACTTCCCATCAGCAGGCAGGTGCTCAGCCATCTCCAGGAAAGCAGGGCTCCATCACGCGTAGTGGTTGAAGACAAACACCATCACTCCGAACATCTGCCCCCTTCCTCCTTCTTCCCCCAGCTTTATATGCTGCGCATGATGTCATATGGTATGGAATATCCCTTGGGTCAGTTGGGGTCAGCTGTCCCAGCTGTGTGCCCTCCCAGCTTCTTATGCCCCCCCCAACCTACTCGCTGGTGGGGTGGGGTGAGAAGCAGAAAAGGCCTTGACTCTGTGTAAGCCCTGCTCAGCAATAACTAAAACATCCCTGTATTATCAACACTGTTTTCAGCACAAATCCAAAACATAGCCCCATACTAGCTACTATGAAAAAAATTAACTCTATCCCAGCCAAAACCAGCACACCTGTAACAAAATTGGTGGCTGCAGATGTGGGATTAGGTGTTAGAACATGTGGGGTACTGGGAAAAACAGACAAAGCGAATGAAGACCAATACTTTCTAGAGAAGGATTCATATAGTACATCCCTGAGATAATACATGACGTTTTTAATAAATGCTAACTAGAATGATTAAAAAAAAAACTAAAAAAGTTGCTTTCCAGTCTTGGACTGCTGATATTTTAAGAATAAAATTTTATATGTAGATTCCTTGGAAATAGATATTATTGCATCAAGGAAACACCTCTCTGTAAATTCTTTTAAAATGTCCACTGAGCAATCCCCTTCATTCTGTTAAGTCAAGTTAAGTGGGGCAACCTCACAATTACAACTTGAATAAATAGTGGCTGATGCAAAAAAAAATAAAAATCAGATTACTAATAATGTGAGCTCTTCTTATGGATTTTGCCACCTGGTATGTACTGGAATAAGCTTTAAGAGTTGGATGAAATTCTTAAAAAGAATGATAAAGATCTAAGTAAGAGCATGGTAGCTATAGGGTACTGTATTTCATTCCAGATCTGCTACTCCCAGTTCTTTTTGACATCCTATAATATTGAGAACTGAGAAAAATAAAGCACTAAGCCAAATGTAAATCATTTTAGGGCTGAAGAAGATTCGTCCTCCTTAATTCATTTTCATTGCATGCAAATGACTCAAATTTAGCACAGCGACTTGTCTTTTTTGTGACAACCAATTTTCCTTTTTCGAGTCAATTATTTCCCTTGAATAATAAATATGGACTAGGGGTTAATAGCTGTATTGGAACAGAGCACCTGAGACAATTGGTTCCCATGACAACCAAACTCACTTATTAATAATTTTAACTTATTTTCCCCTTCTATTCCAAATGAATGTATTAGAGATGAGAGAACCTTAAAATACCTTCCATACAGTTCTTGCAACCAAGCCTTTCAGATGGTACATCATGGACTTTATACATAATCAATGATTTCTATCACCTGAAAATTAATTTAACAAACTGCCAAACAAGTGCTATCCATAGTCTCTTTGGGGAGCTCACTTTGGTACCATACTTACTTTGGATTCAGAAGGTATTGATAAGACAGATAGGCCTTGTAAGATCTCACATCTTTTGGAAAACTATTTTATTTGTAAGTAAGAAGTCAATGTCCTGGTTATTTTGGCTGCAGAGACACACTGAGAAAGTAAACAGAAAGTACATCTGAGAAGAAGCAGCATCTCATACTTGGACCAAAAGCCTGGGAGGCATGATACTAGGCTGCTGATTTAACTTTAGACTGTTCCTGACTGCCACTGACCTTCTTAAGGTCTTTGACAATTCATGTAATTTCTGTACTGTGATAATTATTATAAGTTGTCATCCCACTAGTCATAGGCATCTTGAAATTTTACTCCACTGAGCTACACAACTTGTTCCAGAATTTGTGACTCCAGTGCAGTGACTAGTGTTTCTAGAAAACATACTTGACAGTGGTTTATGTGGAATGGTTCCTTTTACCATGGTTTTTTGCTTGTACATTTCTTTGTCCTCTTTCATTTAAAATAAATAAGCCCAGAATCCTGGGAGTTTCAGCAAATACCACCACCTTCCAGCTGTACACCCTTTAACTACAAATGTTACTCCTGCCCTGATGCATGCACACTGTATAAACTAATTCTTTGAATGGAAACATCTTAAGTTTAAACACAGGGGTTTCTGTGTAAATAACCTCAACAGAAAGGTCTGAATGGCATTTTCTCTTGTCTTCTCTTGCAAGGAATCTTTGCAAGAATGTAAGACTATGTATCCCATTTTCTTTTAAAATTAAAAAATTTTAAAATTGAGAAGCCCAGGAGAAATTCTGAACCTGTACATTGGAGCAGCTCAGACCTGGACCTAGAGCATACCCTTACCTTTTCTGTCTCCGCTTTGCCTCCTCTTTCTCTGGGCAGGGCTAACACACATTCAGCCCTCAACCTTTTTTATTTGCAGGAACAAACTTTTCTTGTACAAGAACCTCAGTTCAGGGGCAGAGCCATAACTGTTTGTGCTTTCAGGGTGTGTAACTATTTCAGTTTTTAGAAAGAATTTTTCCCAACTTCCATGTGCAGTATTTATGTCATGCAAACAGAAAGCATAACAAGAAATCATGGTAAGAGCAGAAGAAAAGTCTCCTGTAGTAGCAACATGTGAAGGAATCAGCACGGATGAGGATGCATTGTACTCTACCTGCCTGGTTTTCTTTCTTTTCCCTCACTGGAAAGCAGAAAAGTTCCATCCCCTTCTCATTCTCCTCACTCATCTGTCTCACATGCACACACATAACAGTGTTGGTGTTGGAAAACAAAGCGCTAACTGATCTGCTTCAATTTCCCCCATCTGAACACTGCGCTCCATGCTGAAAGCAGCTTGACTGTATTCATCTGCCACTGGCCCTTTGATCTGCTGCTAGGAGAAGAGGGAAGGAGACAGAACCCATGAATTTCTTCCACACCTTTCTTCCTCTCCCTCTCATTTCCCTGTAGCCAGAGCTGGAAATTCGCTGCTCGGAGGGCTGAACTATGCTGGAGAGGGAGCATTCAAACCAGACCCTGCTGCAGTGTAGGCAGTATATGCAAACATTGTCAAAGCATCTAACAAGACAGAGGCCCTCAGGCATTTCTCAGAGGTAGATCAAATCCACTCAGGATAACATTACAGTCTGAGTTTGGTATGTCTCTGCCTCCTCTGGTCTTGCTCTTGCTCAGCAGCAGACGAGGAGCTTGCCTACACTGCTGCAGCAGGCTGTAACTCCTGCCTTTGTCCCAATGTTTGTTTCATTCCCCTGTCATGGGGACTTGACCTTAACAAGGTATTTCTACGCACTGTGATAAAATACTATGGTGAGAAGAAATGTGTCACCTCTCAGAGAACATGGTGCAGGTGTGAGTGCAGCAACAGCTCTGCAGAATTCCCACTTGGTTGGGCTTCATTGTACAGATGTTGCCCTTAAGCAATGCAAACGAGGAGTATTGGAGAAGAGGGAATGTACCTGATTTTGGCCCAAAGAAGCAGGGGAAGAGGCGTGACTTAACTGTTGGGTGGCACTGTTGGAAGCTATATCTGACAGTGGTCACCTTGCTATCTCAAACACAGTCTGTGTCACAGGAGACCTGTAAATTCAGCACTATAGAGGTATGACTGCAGTGGTTCATTCTGCTGAAAGAAAAGCAGAAGCAACACTTGTTCTCAGAGCTGGATAGATGAGAAGCACACAGCATAGCCATCCTCCTTTGATGGAGTGTTGTGGCCTTGACAAACCAACAACTTTCTACTATGACAAAAACCAGGCAGCAATAACACAGAAGATTCCCAAATGCACCAAAACAGTTCTTGAAATGCACTGTGCATCTGGCAGAATTTAGTAAAAACCACAAACCAATCTACATACATCTAGCCTCAAGAGCATCCTTTCCTGCATCGCGTAAGTAACATTCTCCCCTGCTCCCACATCTGACTCATGCTCATAAATTCTCCAATGCTGTCACCAGACATAACTCAAAGATTTTTTTTCTCCTTTTTAAATAACAAGTCTGGATGCAACTGCAAAGATGCTGTTGCTGACACACTGATAGTATTAATTGCAGTCAAAAGATTTGCCAGTATTTTCTGTATGATAAATTGGCATAATTCATTCTCCTATTTTCTGCCTTCTGCATCCTTGTATTTATACCACCTGTTCTCACCAGCAGTTCATTCTGGCCCTGATCCTGGGAGGAAGGTTCCCCAAGCTAACTCACTCACTTAAGTAGATGTTTGCATAAATGCAGAAATCTATGTATGCTGAGTTTCTTATGGGACTGGAGCCATTTTTTTTAGCTACAAAATCTGATATTAGCATACATGCTTCATCCTTCTGCTTCTTTATTTCTATGTGAGCCTTCCGAAGGTTCCCTCTGAATAACAGAACATACAGCTAATGGACACTGTCTAGCTGGACATGTTTTGTGACTCTGACCTGCTTTTGTTCAGACATCAATAGCAAATCAGTCTAACATTGCTTGTCCTAGATATCCATCATCACTGATTGAAAGCTGGCCTTGGACTGTTAGCTCTAAATTTCTCACTAAGGTTTATCTCAAACATAACTCCACAGGAATAATTCCAATATGAACTGCCTTGAGCCATCTTTATAATGTATATTACTAAGTGAAGTAAGTGAACGACAGTCCACAGCTGAGTAGCAATTGTACTGTAACTTTTTGTAAGGAGGGTTTTTGGAAACCAGAACAGTCATATATTTTTTATTCTAAAGAGAGTGCTTTACAGGTCTCAAACTGCAGTATGTTCATTCACTCAGGTTCACTGAGTCAGATACAGTGTCACTGTTGCTGCACATACACAACTACATAGAGGGCTGATTTTCAGACCTTTAGATTGCCTGAATTTTTGTGTCCCATTTGTTTGTTACTATTTTTAAACAGTTCAATTCAATTTTAGACTTTGGCTTTATAAATGTAGGAAATCTAAAAATAATCTGCCACATAAAAGAAGAATAAAATGCTATAGAAAACAACAAAAAGTATTTGGAAAGTCTTCAGACATAAATCTAAGCAAAGGAAGTTCAAAAGTCTGCAGGAGAAAGTTTTGCCACACCAGATGTTTACCAGTCCTATGAATTATGTCTTGTAACTTAAGCAGGACAGGCCTCAGCCTGTATGGCAGTTGGCCAAGATAAGAAAAAGACTGGGGAAAAGGAGCAGCAGAGAATGGTGTCGATAACTCATAAGGCCACGATCTTTTGCAGACATTACTGATCGTCCAGCAAACACAGGTTGGTCTATTGAATGAGTGACACTGTTTTATGAAAGATACACAAAGCCCACATCTAGATTTCTACACTGTATTAGCATTTGCATTCCATATTGTCCTAGTCAAATTCTACATTTCTTTAATTAATTTTTTTTTTTCATTTACATGTCTTTATATATCATTTCTCCTAACCTTTCCTTAGTATGTTTTCAGCTGGAGATACACCATAGGCCATTGCTATCTCCAAGACATCTAGTGTAACTCAAAGGCTTGAGGAAAACAATATATTTGTATTTTTTGCCCTTTAGAAAAACAAAACATTCTTTTTTTAAGGCAAACTAATCACTTTTAGAAAATATTTTTTACTATTCAACTCTCCAGTAGATAATTGGAAAAACCCTGGTTATTTATTCAGGACTCGGGTAATATTCTGACTGTAGAGCTAGACTGTGTTCAGTCATTTGGAGAGACTGTCATCAGAAGAAAACCAGTATTGGAATGTCCCTTGGAGTATTTTATGTACCCATGGGGTTCATCAGTGTTACCCGCTCAGATTCCAGTCAAGCTAGGTTTTTTTCACTCACTGCTCCAATGATCACAGAAAAGTGCAGGTACCAGTAAAGCAGAATGTGCTTTATATAGTTTTGAAAATGAGATTTGAAAACTTTTGACATCTACATTAATGCAAGACATTTTTTTCAATGTGCTTCCACTTAGATTAGATAGAAGCATTTAAACATAGAGAGTTCTTCATGGCACAAAGTTGTTCAGGGAAACCAGCAAGGAATTTCCATGGAAAATCAAACCCAGCATTGGCATGGATTACCCATCATCTAGAAGAACACAGCACCTAGAATAATTCTGGGTGAGCAAAGGAGTAGAAAGAATCCTACTAAATATCTGCATATGTGCTACAAGATTTGTAAAAGCGTCTGGAGGAAAGAAAAGGAACTAAGGATTGTTCTGTATTAACAGAACTGGTGAAAGACATATGTGACTTTAAAATACCAGATCAGTGCCTTCACAGATGTTACAGAATAATCTGGAGAGCAATGGTAGAGTTGTATGGTACCTGTCATCTGCTGGGTGATCTCAAAGATATTAGCCTCATACTGTTTTATAAGCAGAAGCAAAAAAAAAAACCCCAAAAGTTACCTAAAATACTGTCTCTGGTAGAAGATATGGTCTTTGCAAGTGATAAGATTTTCCCCCAGCACGCTTATTTTCCAATATTAAACCAAGATGGTTATATGGAAATAGGAAGAAAAGGAAGTTTGGTTATTTCAAAATAAATTCCTTCTCCTGTTTCCATTGGCACATAAAATGGAGATCAGGGAGTAATATTTTTTCTAATTATCCCTAGTCCCTGAAACAATAACCCATTAGCCATGTAGTTCAACATAAATGGATGGCAAAACTGCCTGTTTCATGAATTATAGCAGTCTTTCAAGTAGTAAGAAGTAAAGTTGCAGCAATTTTCCATGTCTGTAATTTTACTGTCAAAAGGTATGTAAGGGCTATGTCCCGGAACTGATGGATTTCAAGCAGAAAAATTAAATTTCATGTATTAATAGGTAAAAAGAGGGGCTTTACTGGTATAATTTTAATCTAATTATTAGCCCAAAGAAAATGTTTTGTGAATCTGAATTTAACATTAGCATATACTGCACAATGCTGTTAATGGTCTACATGCTGTCTAGATTGTAGTATTGATAGAATTGCATTTCTTTCAGAAAGTAGATTTAAGATCTTAAAATAAGAAAGAACAGGGGGAGATGAGGAGAACAGTTATTTTTAAGCATAGCAACATTTTAGTTTCTATGCCAGGGGACAGTTGATTTCAGGTTTTTCATCTCTGTTTGCTACTATTGTTACAATGAATGAGTGAACTTAATTAGCACTGCAAGGAATGAGCTGTGTTCCCAAAGCTCTCTAAATGGGAAAAATATTTAAAGAACATGGAGCAGAAAAGGATGAAAAATGCTTGGAAAGAACAAAAGAACTACATAACCTTTGTCTACTTACTGCAAACACAGTTGCATATAATATCTCCAAAGTACAGTTTCAGAAGTGTCTTTGAGATTTTCCTAAAACAAATCAGATGGCAATCTTCTGCACATATGACACTCATAAAAAAGCATCTAGAGAAATGAATAGAGTAATCACTCCATCTTAAATTAAAAAAATAAACTTTACACATGACGCAATTGGATGACATATATTGGACCTCTTTAGCCTATTTGCTGAAACTCACATCTAAGTGGGAATACAATATGGACTCCTGACTATTATAAATGAAAAATAGACTCAAGATAAAGCAGCTTGCAATGAAAGCGGGAAATCCGAGGTCTTTGCTTAGATCTACTTTCAGTATGAGTCTGGGCAACAGGTTCTGTAGAAACTACAGAGTTCTTTCCATTTACTTTACATAGAGTTATCTCAGGCAATCCAGGTTGTATGTTTCATGTCCCCATCTGTAGGAGAGCAATAACATGCACATTCTTTTGGTTTATCATTTTAAACACTGTGGCACAGGAACAAATGTTACGTCTGTTGAGGGGACCTCATTTCTCAGCTGGAGCCACACAGAGTCTCATAAGAACTACTACTACCAGTGGAAAGGATCCATCTCATGCCATAAGCAGGAAACATGGGAAGCCTTGCAGAGATAACACGTGATTGTACGTAAAGGCTAAAAATGAACATATGGCCAAATGCACAAGTATTGCTCATTTCTGCTCATACTGCAGTGGCTCTGGGCTATTCAAGTAAAAAACACACAATATGAGATGCATCCTTAAATATCAAGCTTATCATGCTAGAAGACTTTCTGTTCTAATTGCTTACGGTATCTGGGCCTTAAACTGTAGGCTATTGAAAAGCTATTATTTGTACACTACATCTAACAGTGAAGCCTGAAACCTGCCTGGCAGCACAGAATGCTACAGCAGTCCACATATTAAGCAAAGAAAAAAAAAAAAAGGAAAAAAAAAAAAGAATATAAAGATGGATTTTGGAGCATCAGTATTCAAAATGTGTTCAAGTGAAATAAAAACTTAAAGCAACATGAAAAGAATCTATGAAGCCCTCATCCACTTTCTTGTAAATGTGAAAGATTCAGCTGATATATATATATTTTTGACAATTTGCTAACTGATACTCTGTGTAAGAATAAATGAAATATTTACCTGACAGCAGCAACTATAACAAAAATCCCTCCATGAATTCCCTTGGAAGGTTTCCAGAATCACGCAGTAGATATTTTGTTGTGGTTTTGTTTTTATATTCTCTTCAACACATGTCACATGTCATCTCCTGGAGAGAAATTTTTAGAGTTATCTTTAAATAAGTGACTTTCTTTTCAAATACTTGTGGCACACAGGAGGGAGCTCATTTTCCACACCTGATCTTCCTTAGGCAGCTGATTTGATGGCAAGAAATGATCATCACGGTGCTGGTGATGAAGATAGGGCTGGTATAAACATCTTCTGTTATATAAACAGCAAATTCTAACTGTAAAATTGTGCTTATGATCAGTTAAAAACATGTGCTAAAACCAACGTAATAGCTATAACAAATGTATGTGAACTTTTAGGGTGGAAGAAAAATGCCACAAATGGACACTTGCACAACTTCTGGTCACATCCATGCTGCGAGAAGCTGACCATGACTAAATGATATGATATCAGTATAATCATCCTGCTGGTTGTAACGAGGAAAGTCATTAGCTGCAAAGTGAAGTTGCAGAAATCTAATGTAATCTAACTTCCTTGTACATTCTGTAATCTTCCCTAAATAGTATTATAATGCCATGTCCAATTCATATCTCTCTCCTCACATATTTAAACAGAGCAGGCAGTGACACACTGTTCTCTTTTTGAAAGAAGCATCTCAGTGACCTGTAGCAATTTGCATTCAAAAGTAAATGTCCAGTTCTTTATGAAAAGGTTATTCTTAGCCACCAATATATTTTCTTCTTGGGAAAAGAAACTCAGCCAAACTCCTTCTGCATGCTCCCTGTTTATATCTCTTCTGACATTACTGTAATTTTCATTCTGTTATAATGCAGGTAACATGGCAAAATTAGGTATTCAATATTCAAGTCATCAGTGTTGCCATTACCTTCAGGCTTCATAATTGCTTAGATACAATTTTAAATTCACCAAACCATTGCATCATACCTTCCCCAAACCTACGCTCCTCACTCAGGCTAACCAGCTGGGGGTAGCTAATTTAGGGTTATGACTTGCACTCTGCCCTTCTGCCCTGGGCACCAGGAAGCCTCATCTTCCAACAGCACCAAATGTCTTAGCACACCAGAGGCGATCCTTCTCATCTGTGGTTGACTGCTGCTTTGTCTTCTCCACATGACCCTTGCTAGATTGATCTCTTCCTCCCTAACTTCCAATAAAGGCATTTATAATGTTTTAGTGACCTCTTCTACTCAGGCAGTGAATATGCTGCTTTGTTAGACATCTAGTAAATCCAACACAGTAGCTGCTATCTGAACCTTTAGAGGATTTCTACCTCTTAAAGTCAGCCATTAAACATTTCTAGAGGTGTTCAGCAATTTTTTTCAGGGACATCAGGACATTCCTGTGCTGTAGATAGCTGCAAGTAAAGTTATGATCAACATCACACTCTGGTTTGAGAGATGAAATAGATCCAGGTGAATAACTAATTAAAAGAATGCATAGGTTGTTACCCTTTGCTCCTATAATGAAGTGCTGAAGCACTGTCTTGTAATTTGATTTCTCATAAACTGTAATGTCACTTCCATTAATAGCTGCCCAAAGAAATGACAGGTGGTCAGCAGAACTTGTGCAGGGATGTTTTAATGGTCATGCATAACTCCCTGAAAGCTGTGAGATTAACACATCTGCTGCAGAGACAGGAATGGCTAGCCTGTAATGGATAGTCTGTTTACTTTGCCACTGCTCTATAAATCCTGTAGAAGGTAGATTTTTACAACTTAACCAAATATCCACATTTTAAAACTCATGAGTGTAAAAGGCTAATTCCCACCCTCCCCCATCAGCATTCAGGGCTAAATTTGCCTCAGCTGTTGTAGGTGGGAAGGCACAGAGACAGTACGGCCCCTTTGCAGCAGTGCTGGGCTGAGGACAGCATGACACCACAAGGGTTTCCACAGATGGTGGTGAATTCCCCAGCACCTGAGGGTGTGCCAAGGCATGTCACAGCAAAGGCACAAACCCAGATGTCCCCACTGTGTGCAAGGGTGACAGCGTATCCATGTCAGGGCTCCCCAAGCGATGGGCTCAACTGTGAGAAAGGACTGTCTCATATACCATTCTGTATCATATCAGCTATGTTTAGGAGTAAAAATGATTCTGAATCCAGATGTTAAGCTTCATTATGGCAAGCCTTCAATGGCAAAAGCAACTTTATCAACACAAATGGAAGTGCTGGCTCAAGAAGACGCCCTTTCTGTGATCACTGGTTTGCAAGACTCAGCTATGTGCATTAGGTGCCTCAAGAGGAAGGCTCATAGTTGGAATATTTAATATGTATGACAACTGATAATGAATTTTCAATCAAGGCATATTTTAAATTCATGTTCAAAACTGAAAGTCACCAGCCATGTGGTTTGTATGTCTAACATACCAAAAAAGTTAGATTCTCACCATGTCTTATAAGGGTCTAGTAAAGTGTCTCTTACTGTAACAGAGCTGTGACTGTCATACTTGAACGAGTGAATTTCACATTTTAAAGATGGAATTTCCTATGTAGAACCCATGCAAATGGTATGTAAACCCTTAATGAAATGAGTCATATACTGTCACAACTCCAAGTATCGGAAAGAAGCTAAAAGTAAAGCACTGACAGTTAAACTAACAATTTAATTTTTCCTTTTACATAAAGAATTAACTCAGCCTATTAAGAAACAGCCTTTTAATACACTACAGAGAACAATGGTTTATTCTGCATATAAGGTGGGTAAAAAAGCGCCTCTGATTACTGTCACTCAGAATTGTAGCTGGCTCATAACTATATTCCAGTTTAAGCATGTGACCTCTAATTAAAGGATGTTAAAATATGCAGAGGTTGGGGAAGGTCTCTGATGCCAGCCCCAAAGAGTCTTTGCTCCATTTCTTAAAGCAATTTAGTAATAATAAATCAGCTTTGTAGGCCGAGATCATCAAAAATGTAAAAAAGCATACAGCAAAAAGTGCAAAGATGATGTCTGTTGAAGCCCATGCTGTGTGTACATGTAAAAATAATGCATGTGTGTTTCTATGCGTCTGAGTATGTGCCTTGTTGATAGAAACAGTGGGGTCATTTACCAGCAATTACATTTTCCACAGAGACCTCAGTGTTGTTCTTGTATTTATAAACTATTCAAAATGTATGAGAAAATGGGGTGAAGAGGGAGGAGGGACAGCAAGGCAATAACTTGAAAATAAAAAGAATGACTACAGCGCTTTGTATCGATTTCTAGCAGGCAGGGACATGTCAGATAGTATTTAAACCATCTGCTGGAAACACTTGGATTACTCTTATCATCACATTATCTCCCAGGTAGCATTTCCTCCAATAAATAAAAGAACTCTGTGTTTAAAGATAAAAGTCAGATTAATTATTAACTTGTTCAAAGGATCCATTTATGGACACTCAATTTTGTGGTTCTTCTCTGCTTGTTTATTATTCCTTTTTGTTACACTCAGCTGTAGTTTCCTTGCTGAAGTTCTTTGTTTTAGGATGATTATGGTCTCTTATGCTCACAATAGCTTCTGACCCAGACAATTTCCCATTCATCTGGGCAACAACAAATGGATTTACATTTCCCCCTATTTTTTTTCAGTAATGAAGATGACATACTGTATCTCACTGCTTTCAATCTACAGAGTTTTCCTAAAATCTATATTTGCCTAACTCTAAAAACAGATGAAGGGAATCAGAGGGGAAGATGAAAGCAGCTTTCATCTTTGGCCTCCATTCAAGGACGGACTCTCTTCCTTGTCCTTGTACTTATAGCATGAGAGGGCTGGAGCACTTAAGCCAGCAGTAGTGCTAGAAAACAAGTATGGGTGAGCGGGGCACATTAAAGCACATTTAAGCCATATAGCACTTATTACTGCCAACATTTTTGAGCCCTCTACAAGGATAGCACTTTATATATCTGCTTTATATATGAGAGATACAGGCAGTGGGTCATACAGGCTTGGTCATTTACTATTATATATTTTCAATGATAGTGCATAAATCAAAAATGAAAACCATAACCAAAGTTAGAGATAAATAATAAAATTAACTGTGGATTCACAGAAGATTTTAATTGTATAAGAATTATTTTTTTAAGCAGATATACTTTTGCATAACTCTGGACTTTCATCATTAATCTTATTCTTATTATGCCTGACCCATTTTACAAAAATTTCTCTCCTCACCCTGCCCAAGACATGTAAAGAGATCATATTTGTGAAATAGTACTGTCATCATTGTGACATAGGAGTGTTATGATGTTTGGATATTACAAGATGAAAAATATACCATACTATTTGTGAAGTGCATGATGACTACAGAACACCCTATATTTTGGGAGGTATTTTGTATTTTATAGAATTGGATCAGGTCACCACTGTATTGAGAGAGATATGATGAATAAAATCATGTTACAGAAAATATTGTTCACTAGTGGATGTAGTTCATAATTTTCTCTTACAGCGTTTTTGAAAAATGAAATTGCCTATAACTAGAAAAGCTAGCTCTTCATCAGCTCTCTACATCCATTCTCTCAAGAGGTACTCCATGTACCCATCATTTCTAAACCTCACCTCTTAATCAGTTCTAATCATTAAAAATTCTATGGTGCTTTCCTTTAAAACTTGGTGTTAACACATTATCCTGGACAAAGTCCACCTTACATAATTGTCTACTTAGAATTTATTTCTTTTTTCAATTTGGGTAAATTTGTTCTAACTTTTTATTCCTGAAGTAATTAATAATATATGTTCTTAAACCATTTCTGTCTTCCTCTCAAGACATGACTGTTCTTCAGCAGCCAGTTTGATTTGGTCTGATACATTCTCCATCTACTTCAGCAGAAGATGTGAAGAGTAAATCAATTATAATGAACTTTTAGATCCTGGAATCAAATGGCCTCTCTACTTATGTATTTCTCTTGTTAATCATATCACTTTTATAAAAAACTAATTAGTTTATGAAAATGGCTAGGGCCATCGTGGCTACTGTGGGATGAAAATGATGAAATTGTTATTTACATGACAGCAATAATTAGATATTTCAATCTAGACTGGACCTTATTATACTATGTAACTTAAGAAATAACCTTTATATATAGAAAGTTAACAATCTAGATACACAATGTGACAATAAATATTTTTGTTATTGTTATCATTGTGTTCTTGCTATTATTCCCATTTTACAGGTCTTCAAATAAACATGCAATGCCACTCCTGTCTAAATATCCAGAGAGCATTTGGAGCAAGGGTGGGATCTGGAAAGGACATTACCTAAAATAATGACCTAAATACCTTAAAATCCATAAGGTAAATTACCCTCTGCAAGTGAGCATCTGTGTCTAATATCTAACAGAAAGAGCTGGAACAACAATTCAGCCTAGATTTTGATGGCTAAAATAAGATACCACATTAAGTGACCTGTCAAAGGTCACAGAGAAAGACTATAAAAATGAAGACAAATGCCTGAGTCCTGTCTGAGTGCTTTAGCTACAAGGCCAATTTCTTCACATGGCCCTTAAAAGTATATGAAAGAAGTATCTGTATTTATTTAAATGAATGACACAGCACACGGATATTCACTGAGGAAGATAAAATGAATGAAACAAATTGCCACTGTTTTTTCATTTGTTTTTTTCATTTGAAAAACATGTCAAACAAGTATATATCAGCCACTTTAATCCCAGCAATCCTTGCAGAAAACTAGTAATTGCTAGTTCCCTTATACATTTATAGCACTTAATACAATGTGTTCTCAGGTTCCTTTGCTGTGGGGAATTTCTCCCCTTTTCTATAGATGGTGCATTATTTCTTTAAAGTACACATACATAAATACACACTTAAACAAACTCACATCTGGGTTTGACATTTCTGAGTCACCCTTCTTTTTTATACGCTAACCCATGCAGAGCTGCCCTTGGCATTATCCACTTCTTTTAGTGATGCACCTGTAGTGTGGGTTTCTTGTATTATATGATACTTGTTATACATAACTGCTGACTGTGTTATGCCTGCCCAGAGGGAACTCATCAGCTACAATCCATCTTCTTATTCACAGCTCCCTCATTGATTATTCATGAAGCAGCTGCCTTAGAAAGCAGGTATTGGTCATATTAGTGATGACCAAATCATCACTGCATGCATCCAAAACTTAAGTGTTATTATCTCTGTTTTTGCCGTATGTGACCTTGAGAGCAGCTGGGCTCTGTGGCAGAACCTTGGGTTCGATATGCCGACTCAGGAGTTGGTTTGCTGTGTTGCATCAGTAACTTTACTCTTTAGCATCAGCTTCTGCACATATGGATGATGTTCAGCTTGCTTTCATTCTACAAGGAAAAAATGATGCTCGTGTTGCTTCAAAAAAACAAAAAACAAACTCCAAAAGTTCCATAAACTTCAGATCCATTTAAATATTGAATTAAAAGCAAAACAGGAAAAAAACCAAACAAACAAACACCACAACCAACCCACAAAGCAAACAAACAAAAAAACCCCACCTCTAAACTCCAGCTGTAGAGATTTGCTCAAAGATACAATTCTGGTGAATTAACCTGTGGCCATTTGCCTCAGTTATTTGCCGAGACCCTCACCCCTTCTCTTTCAGATATCTCTAACCCATGTATTGTTTAATGTTATATATATAAAACATTATATATATAATATTCCTTCTTCTTGCCTTGACACATAGGCCTTTCTACTGCTTATTCAATACCAAGATGCTAAATCTCTTTCAGATTACCAATAAGTAAAATAAATGTTTCTGTTATTCAGATGTTCAAAGGAAAAAACACCTCATTAAAGAAAAAAAAAATTTTTTTGCTTATATTTTAGTTGGCAATCTTTTCTTTCTTTCTCTTTTCTGGGGGAAAAGGATGTTCCATCAACCTCTTTTTTAATATCCTGTCTAGGAATTCATTTTGTTAACAGATAAAAGGATTAATATTATCCAAGATAGAGAATACAGTTGGATTTTCTTAGCAGAGGTAATTCTTTCATGTGTCACCACTGATTATTGGCATTTTCTATTACAGCTGCGATATAGTAGCATTTCAGTAGTTAACTTTGTGCCCCTCCTACTTTTTCCTCCATTTTTTGTCAGTTAAACTTCTAGGGTAAAAGATAATGATGCCTCACCACTTGGGTGTGAATTCCTATAAGAAGGAGAAGCAAATATTTCCTTCTTTTGTTTTCATTTCAAGAAATATTTGAAAGACATTCACCAGTCCTGTCATATTTTAATTTAGCTTAGACTGTATTCTGAAATGGCATCCATTGTGCATCAACAGTGTTCATTAAAATATATTTACAGTGGTTAAAATACAAATGGTGAATTCTCCTTAGAAATTCAAAATTAAAATGCAGATATTACACTAAACTTAATCTGTATACTGAAAAGCACAAGTATACTTCTTGGAAAAGTGATCAGCTTGTTTCAATTGGTAGGCAATGCTGTCTGAACAATTGTGGTGATTTTAAACCCAAAAGGCAGCTGTGACTAAGACAAGTTTAGCTCATAGTGAAAGTGGACTCCACTAAGCTTAATCAGTCCATACTAGTGGTGTGCTCATGGACTAAGGCTCAGCAGATGTGCAGTGATTTGTCTCCTGTCTTCTGTAACCATGTGTAAGCCCATGTCCTTATGATGGTCCAAGGGAAAGAGCAGTGGTGAAGCTTAAGCTAGTTCACAGGTGAAAGAAAGATTGTGAGATGAAGTAAGAAAGGAGATAAAAATGTTTACTAAAAGAGGGGTATAGAACACAAGTGTCCTGGTTAGACTGTGGAGGGAATAACAGATTAAACTGCAGCAGAGTCATGGCAGGCCTTAAAAATGGGGGCAAAAAGCCTAAATACAAGTTGCAAGAGAAATAAGTGAGAGTGTATAAGATGAAAAGTAATTTGACTTGATGGTTTTCCTTCTCTGTCTGTTTGCATTCCTAAGACCTCTACAAGCTGTTGGATGCAATACTGTCAGATCTGGAAGAGAGAGGGAGAAAAGGCAGAAATTCAGGATTTTTTCCATACTGCACTGGGGATATCATTGGGAGACGCCTGATGTGTTGTCAGAGATACCTTTGTTTAATACATGATTCTGGAGAGACCGGAATCATGAGATATGGTGGTGGTCTTAAGCATGAGCTGAACTGCCTCTTTCTCTGATGAATAAAGTTGCTAAAGGCACTTGTCTGGGTCAGGCCATCTCTCCTTACAGTCACTTCTGGAGTATGTGCTGTGCATTGTTAGAGTACAATAAAGTTTCTTCCACTTATTCCCAGTTTACAAAACCTTTCATTTTCTTACCATCTCCTTTTCATTCATCTGCTTTTTGGTAACTGTAATATTAGGTCAACAGTAAACAAAAGTCTACAGGCTGGAACCAGCATCTATATTTTAAGAAGACAGACAGAAACTTCTCTCATGACATCTTCTGTCTTGTTATTGATTTTCTGAGTCTGTTCAAAAAGAGTTTTAAATTCATTAGAGATGGATTCTTTTTAGTAAGTGATCAATCAATAAATTACACCAATCACTGTTAATGACACCAACTTAAACTAGAATGACTTTTTTAATTGAGATAGCAGGTAAAAATGTTGTTAATAAATTGCAGAGATCATTTTTCATCTATTTGGCAAATAAATTAGGAAACTATATGGGGATTTTAATGTTAATTGTAATAAACAGTGTGATTCTAGCACTGCTGAAAAATGCCAGACAAGCTAGTCCTGTGTTTTTATCTGCAAAATATAGAAGTTGTAGCTGTACAAGTTTCCTCATATTACCCTCCAAATACAGCTCAGTTTTGCTCTGGAGGGACATAATTAGAAACACATCTTATGTTTTCATGCCTCTCTCTGTCCTTGAACTCTCTCTTTTGAGACTACCCTGGGTTCTGAACTGTGAGAAGGCTAGAGGATGTTCTTGTGCTTCTGCTGGGGTCTGGTCTGAGGCCACCCCACAACCATCAGCGAGTAAGGTATTTCACTTTATCAATAAGCATAGATCTGAGAGCAGAATGGTAGAAGTCTTTATGTCTCATTCCCATAACCTAAGCCTCTTGAGTCCCAGTCTTCCTTTATGAGACAAATTACATCTTTATAACCTCATCTCCAGGCATTTAAATCAGACTTATTAAGATATTAGAATATGTTCATGTTACTTCCTACATCAACAACAATTACAATTGTGTCAATATTGTGGGCTGTGTTTCCTCTGTGATTCCGGTACCCAGATGTGCCTCTTAGCTGTGTCCCAGCCGCATAATGGGAAGAAACATGGATGTTCCAAATCCCCCCATTTGCCCTGATTTCCCATCAAAAGAAACCCAAGTGAAAGGAGGGAGCTACGCTGTGCTCCAGCAGTGGGGAAACAGGAATACAGGATGCTGCAGGGAATGCAGCTGCCCCAGAGCATAGCTGCAGTCTTTGAGGGGGCACTGCAGAGATAACAACTGACAGATGCTTGTTCCTTGAGGAAACACCACCAAGGATTCATTTATAAGCTGGTGAGGTTTGTGCTTAAAAGGGAGGTGTTTCTAATTGGGTATGTCTGATTTCCGCATTGAACTAATACCTTTTCTCAAAGCCAGCTTCTTATCTTTGTCGTTATGCATTTTTCAGTAAATCAGACACATGTAAAGACTTTGCATTGTTTTTCTTTTTCTTCTGAATTACCTTCCTAATATATTTTGTCTGCCTGCTCATACTGATTTCTGTTATCACAAATAGAAATCCAGCTTCTTCTAACAATGAATATTTAAATGTAATTAATTTTTTATACCTTATAAGATTGGATCTCAACTTGTCATAAACATGTGTAGATTATGCTTAAATTTACTGACTAAACATAATCACTGCTAGATGACATTAAAAAAGAAAAGGGTGAATCCAAATCCTCCTATAAAAATTCAGGGTAATAAATGAATCCGAAGACAAGCTGTAACATCTGGTTTGGTTATTTGGAGGTTTCTATTCAGTTTCATGAGGGGAGGTTTTTGCATCATTTAAACTTCACTGTCTGGGGTCCTGACCCTGCTATTTTTACTCCACAGAGTGACTCAGGTGCGTCATTCCATTTATGGCATTAGCCTGAATGGGAACTGCAGAATTTAGATGTCGGACCTGATCCAGAAGGGGATTCCTGTTGGCTAGAAAGGACTTTAAAACAAGCCTTTAGAGAGAGGCAATGGTTTATCATGCACAGCTGCTCTTAGAGCTTAGCAGCTCCACTGGAGGCTGCTTCTGAGCTCACCTGCTAAGTACCATAGCATCAGAGGATGCAAAGGGATGAAGGGAGGGACCACACTCAGCACAGCAAGAACCTTCACCATGGTACACTTAAGGCAATACCACAATCCTAAGGAGGGTTTTCTTTTAACCCACACAACCTCAGGATCAGGATAATAAACTCAGAAAGGGACGAATCCTGTCACAATAACAACGTTAGTCCTGTCTTCCCTTCCCAGCACTGCTGACTTCAAGTATTCAAAAACCATGTCAGGCCTGAAAAAGTGATGAGATCACCCTGAAATTTACTGAGGTTAAAAAAATGTTATTTTCTTTTTCTCTTAAGTATTTTTGGTTCACTTAAGTAACATTTTAAATAAGTAATTATGTAAAAATCACAGGATTTCAGGAGCTGGAATATTATAAATATGTCAAAAGTATGTGAGATTCACAGTACAACCCTACAGAAAACACTAATTGTTAGACCTGGCCAAAGCAGAATCTCAATCACCTCTCATGGATATGTTCATCTTTTGGGCTTTGACCTCCCTGTAACCTTCTTGTGTGACTCCCTGTGGATATGTGAGAGTCCAGGCAGCTTATTTTAGGCAATGGGAGTTTATCTGCAAGCTTCCATCTGCTACTGTTTATGCTTGATGAATCATGTGTCAAGTACTATCACATTCTGGATCTACTTTATGTCTGCTTCTCTGCTAAGAATACTAAAAACATACCACACCCAGACATATGGGTACAAAAAGACAAACAAAACAAAACAAAATAAAAGGATTTAGGGGGGGTCGTTTGGGTTTTTTTCATGCAAAATCCAAAAATTTATAAATCTGTCCTTTTGCATATTCAATAGATGGAGTTTTAGTGCACTCAAATTCAGAGAACGTATATCTAAGTTACTTATTTTATGCACATTCATCAGCAAAAGCATGCATGCCCATTCAAATCAAGGAACAGGTGCTGTATGGCATGGCTTAGCTAATAACAGAAGAACACAGTTCAGACAGGAATCCAGCAGAGCGATGTTCATGAAATTTAATGTCTTCTTGCAATAAAAAAGTCCAACTCTTTCAGATAATGACTATGTTTGAGGAAATCACAGTCTATTTTTGGATATGCCCAGGGCAGAAAAAGAGGCAAAATTCAAGGCATTGATGTGAATTGCTGCACACTATAGGACCATCTGTATCAAAATTTAAGTCCCCAGAAGGTATAAAACTCTCCTTCTGTAGCCATGCAAATACAGAGATTGTAAAAGACTCCTCTGAGCAGGACTTTGTTTTACTGCATCTGTTTCCTTGGAGTCTTCTTCATTATACCAAAGAACTCTTGTTTCAAGTCAAATTAACTCCAGTGCATTTATGAAAAGATGTATGATTTTTCATGGACAAATGACACTTCATAACAGGAGAATAAAGAGGCTACTTAAGACATCATTTAACATACTCAATTTAAAAAGACATTTTCATTTATTCCATTGCATTTTACTATGCACTGTTTGGATTCAGCTAATGCAATCACTGAGAAACTCTGTGTATCCTTTGGCCACGTAGAGTAAATTCTTAATGTTTATAAAATAGAAATAGTTAATTTTCAGAAAGGACTGAAATTAATATTGCTAACTCATGGATTTTTAGAGAAACAATAAGGTTTTAGAAAAGATCACAATACTGCTTTCAAAATCTAGATATGCTTGGTTCTTTTTTGTTTGGAATGCTTAGTCATCTGCTGTAGAATATGTTTAGGTATTAAGATTCGTATCTTGTAAATACAATGTCAAAACAAGAAAAGCTAGGATCCTCACACAATCACAGTACACAGATCACTGTGGTTTTAAGAAAAGGCATCAACTTTTATGAAACTTCTGATATAACAAGGATATTTGACAACTTTTATAAAACTCAAAACCCAGTTATGTCTTGCTCCTGATCATATCAGTTCCAAAACACTCCTATTTCAAAACATTCATTTTAGATGTTCTAATATTTTCATTATCTTGTTTCTTTTTTTTCTTTTTTGTGCTTCACTGAAGTTAAATAAGGACAAGAAAAAAGAAGTTAATGAAGTAATCTGTATTACAAAATCATTCAGTTTCCTTTACTTCCAATCAAAAAAGCTTGATTAACCAAAAAGTAGCAGTAAATTGGCAACATTGCTATTATTTGGTAAGAGATTTGTTCACTTTTTAATGTTAATTGTGATACAGTAAGAATCCTTCCCTCACACAAGTTTTGCCCCTGTGCCCTACGCTTGAGTACATAAGTGTGTGTCTCAATCTTGGGCCTATTTTGCAGACTAGTGAAAGTGTATTGTTCCTTTCTGCCTCATAAACAAATAATGCATTCTCAGCATTTTTCCTACATATTTCAATACCATTTGTGCTTCAAGTTTATACAGTTTTAACTTTTCCAATAAATTTCCTTTAGAGTTGAACAAAAATTCTCTTTGAATAATTCATTTAATCTGTTTAATCCTGTACTCTGTTGCCAAATAGCCAGAAGCACATCAAAACATTCTCAAATGTGCTTGTTATTTGAATCAATATGACAAAGATCTTCACGATTTTTTTTTAAATGTACAGATTAAATACAAGTGTTTGATTGTGAACGGTCAGTTAATCACCCAGAATAGTTTATGAACAATTGATGAAACGAAACCACTTCTAGAACAATTACTAGTGCATTTGCCAATCTATAATGTTATGTGAAGCACTTATTACTGTAGTATCTGAAAATGCATATATTTAACTGTTTGAATCCATTACTGCCACTACCACATGTTCAGAAATCATACTGCTGATATCTTTACTATTAGCCTAACACGTTCTTTGCATCAGTAGATCTCACAGTATTCACAAAGAGGGACAGTGTTGTTATTTCCATTTAATAGCTTTTGAAACCAAGATCCTTGCTATTGACACAACTTGTTCAAAGCATTAGAGCTCCTTCTTCCATTCTTATCCTGATGATTCAGTTTCTTCCTTTTACAGCAATCTCTACAGAAGTTTCCTACCAAGTCAAACAATATATGCCAGAGTGGCTTTCTTTAAGCCTTCCTACAGCCATGCAATAATTTTGTGCAGAAATGCAGTACTGCATGAGCACCTGCAGATTTGTCTTTCACTTGAAGAAACCAGTCACTGGAAGAGGTAAAATGCAGGAAATATTCCTGTAAATTTTTCCCTTTGATTGCACAATGGGCAGTTATTGGATGTTATACTTCTATCTTATACCTTTTTCTTCTGACTCAGAGACATTTAACATATAACTTGGTCCTTTATTTTGCTAATTTTGACTTCCATCCCTTTTTATCTTTCATTAAGTTGCTTCTTAAAGGGTAATTCATTAATTATATAGTCAGCTGAAAGGTAGGAAGAGTCCATTGACTAGGTTGCAGAGGTGAGGAAATATGGAGTTGGGCCCAGGTGGCTGGCCAAATAAAGGATCCATATTTAGTTTCTGATATTAGGGCCCATGCTAACTATCCCATGTAAATTGAATGTGAGGCTTAACCATATGTGAGTAAATCATAACAAATAAGTTAAAGCACTGAAACCACACTGTGTTCTGATTGTGTTTATTGTCACCAGCTTCTCTTGGGATTGCTTCAGGTATTCTCATCCTAGCACAGAGGCCAGTTCAGATGCATTAATTCCCTTGAGTCTAGCACTCATTCAGGTACAGACTGGGAGAACTACACCAGGTATGCATACCAATGGAGAAAAGATTACCCACAATCAAGCTCAGAATTGATTCTGCTAAGAGCTTTTTTAGCTTGATTTAACACCAACAGGTTAATAGATTCTTTCTTTCACTGTGTGGCTGAATCATTTGTCTGCACATTTCAGCTGTGGATTTACAGACTTTTAATCTAGGGGTTAAAATCATCACTGATTCAGTTCTTACTATGTATCTTAACCAGATATGCTTGATACACTAGCACTTTTATGTTGTTTCTGTTCCCCCGCCCCAACCCAAACCAGTAAATTTCAGCAGTTCACCCTGTCTTCAGTGGAGGGTTCATTTGTCATCTATTTGTTCATCCATCCTAATTCATAACCTAAAATAGCAACATTAGATAGCTGCATTGTAATGTCTCCCTATGAAGGAACAGCCTCCTAATGATAGAACTGACAGTGACTGAGGAAAAGGAACTTTTCCCCAGTATATTGATTCCAGTATCATCTGGGAAAAAGAGGGTGTGATCAAGTGTATAGTGTGCTGTGCCACCACAGAGCAGTGCTTGATCCATTCACTTTGATTATTCTAAATGATATAAAGTCACAGGAGTAAAATTCCCAGGCCACTCTGACTGATGAGGGAGTGATAGCATCTCTATTTCCTCTGTACAACACTGAATTTTCATGAAAAGGAAAATTAACCTCAAAACACTGGAGGAAGGAGCCATGAGTCATGATACCTAAATCTGGGAATGTAATCTCGGCATGGCTCTGCTCCTGGTTAACACTGACAGTTTGCTTTTCCACTTCCTCTTTGTACAACTCCGTAACAGCTCACCTTAGCTGACACTTGAACTAGCTGCTTTGTAAATGTCACCATTACAGGTGTTCTTTGTGCTCCAGAGGGGCAAGCTCAACACTTTTAATATTTATATCAGGAAGAATGGATGAGCATGGCTATCTTTTTTCCTTTCATTTCAGCATAGCTGACTGTTCTGTGAAAGGCTGATTCAAAATGATCCAAAAGGCAAACTGTGGGACAAGAGCAAATATGAGAAGAGAATAAAACCTTTTCCCCAAAACCAGACCACATTGAACACGAATATTTTATGAAACATATAGAAATAAAAGAAGAATCACCCTCAGATCAGTGGCACAGCATTAAAAGTAATGCATCCTTTTTTCAAAGGATTTTTCAATCTGCATTTATTATATTATTGTAATCTGTATTTATTGCATATTTGTGAATCAATGATCCCATCACAGAAAACATTTTTTTTAAGTGCTGGGCAGTTTTCTGAAACTGTTAATACTGATGACGTCACCAGAAGAGGGATTGTTTTAGCTACAGGAGATCATTAGATTTTCTCAGCCCTTAGAAGGTGATTTGTCTGCAACACAAGCACCAATTTAGAAAAATATCTGTAAAATATGTTCACAGGAACAGATTTCAAAAAGCAGAAATGATTTACTTTGATAGGAAAGTGACAATTTACTGGCTTAGGTTTCATAGTGCTAAAGGGAAAAGGCCTTTGAAGTATCTCTTGGATACATATACTTTTCTGCTTTCTGTCTTTCATTCACCCATGTTTTCCTTGTTGTTGCCTGTTGTTTTTTTTCTTTATTCTTTCCCATAAATGGATACTATCTTTGGCAATATGTAAAGATTTTTAGGAGGTCTATGCCATATTCAATGGTCTCATAATCAATTAATCATCATCATAATCTCAGAAATGTGGCAAAATCTTACTCAATTTTAATAGCAGAGAGCCTGAAACCCATCATACAAAGTTGTTGTAGCTCTGCTCCATCTACCTCAGGTACTAGAAGTAGTCTGGCTAGGAAAGACTGGAGATTCTGCCAAGTTAGTTTGTCCTGTTGCATCTACGCAGCTTAGATGCACGTGATGACAGAGTACTTCTCCATGATCATATGAAGTTTGTGACTGCAGTCACCAAGGACATGGTTGCATGTGTCTGAAATGTCTATTTATATGACCTCATGCTCAAAAAAAAAAATTCTCTGGAAGGTCTTGGATTGGTCCTAGGGATGTCAGAATAGTCTTTATTGTCTCCAACCTCCTTAAATTCTTTTTTTTATGTCCTGTATAATCCTGGATACACATTTTCCCTGATATCTAATGGATATTGTCATTTAATCCAAGAAGATGACCACATATTTTCTAAGTTGCAGGACTTTTCTTTCTAACATTTGAACTGTAGCATTCAGAATCTCTTCTAGCCCACAGGGGTGAGAAAGCACTCTCAGAAGTTATATCTGGAATATATCTTCTAGCACTTAGACATCTATGCTGTCAAGTATTGCAGTTTATAGAAGTTTTAAATTATTATCAACCATTTATTCATTAGTTTCATTATATCATTTATTCTCTTCTCATCTCACTTGCATAACTGCCATGGTGTTAGTGCCAATACAAGTTAGTTAGGCACTGAGAGAGAGCTATGAAACTCTAAGAGCTTCAGCATAAAGCCACTATCTGTGCCTATAAAAGTGTTAAATATAATCAATGCACTGTGCTAAGAAGTCCCAGTGTAATAAAACCAGGAAAAAAGCTCTTAGCCTTTCTTTTGAAGACATCAGTGCTGATTCTGTGGTTTGGAGAAGAAAAATGCTTCATATACTCGGAAAGGCAAAGATCCAGGAAACACAACTCCCTGCACCTTCTGAAACCTGAATCCCCCATGGGGAGTACAGGAAGCCTGTAACTGCCAGGCACCACGGGAGGATGTGCTACCAGTCAAGCAGCCAGCCTCCACAGAGAGTGATAGTATGATGTGGTTTGCTTTTCACTTTCTCTCTTTTTTTCTTTTTTCCCTTCCATTTTCCCAGCTGTTTCAAATCAGCTCTTTCCTTCCCAACTTCAAACACTTACATGAGGAAATGCTGGCAGGTGTCTTTAATTATACTCAGACTGTCTTTAACAGCCTGTGTCAAGATCATCTAAAACACTGATGTTTTCCAGGGAAAGTTTAAAGAGCTTGTATAAATGTCAAAGATATGTATTTAAGAGTTCCCTAACAAACACCAGTTTACATATGAATTCACTCACATTAATTACCACTACCAATTCAAAGATGCCCTTCTGTATTTGTGAACTCAAAGCCATTGTGTGGAAAAAGTATATCATGAAAATTATTACACTACAAAAACATCATATTCTTTATTCTTGCTAGAATCTAAAAATCAAACTAAATTAAACCATTTTGCATTTAACAATATCTTCATCTACCTACTGTACAAGAATATATTTTTAAGAATATAATATTGAAATTATTTTGGCAAATAATTGCAGTTTTAAGCATATATACAATCCTTGTTATCTTTCAAGCAATTAACATGTATTAATCAATTTTGGGTCTCAGATCTCTTGTGAAGTAATGCAAAGAATATTTTGCTCTTTTTCTTAAACAAATTAATGGAGATTATTAGCGGTGCTTTCAGCAATTTGTGCGTACCAGGGCAAGTTTCCTACATCCAAAATTACACCATTGAGTATGTCTGTTGCTAATACAGACCAGCAGCAGCAAACATTTCCTTGCTTTACTGTGGGCATGAACTCAGTGAGTCAGTCTGCCCAGCAGTCTGCACCCCTCTCCTGACATAGCACAGTTTACACAACACTCCTAATCCAGGACTGTATCTATGATCAAACTGCAGCCTCGCTTCTGCTGAAGCATTCCAGACTATGGGGACCTGGATATACTTCTTCACTCAAAACATCAACTCAAAAACACTAACTCAACAGTTAAGAAAAAATTATCCTACAATGGAAGGGACAAAATTCCCATTGCCTTCAACAGAGCTAGATTTAACACAATTTTAACTTTCTGTCTAGTTCCCCCCAAACTCCATCTTTTTTACAGTATGACATCCCATCATGCATTATAATATTATTCCACCCATTGCAGAAGTCTCCTGTAGTTTAGATCCTGTCTAGAGGCTTTAGATTAAAGGGCTGTCTAAATCATTACTGAACAGCGATGGAAAGTTTTTCAGGGTTTGTTGGGTTTTTTTTCTCTTTTTCTTTTTCTTTTTAAATATCCCATTTTGGTGTTGCTATAATGAGGCAATTCAAAGCTAATACACAATTCTGAGACTCACGGTTTATTTTAACCCACATAACAAGAGGAGATGGGAAAGGGAATGTGCTGTGATTAGAATGACAGCTTTCATGGACTAGGAGTAGAATTTGAAAAAGCAGAAGCTGTTTTATCTGTAAACTTAATTCAGCTTTATGGAACAGAAGTTGGTCTGAAACTCAGAGAAAAAGTTTCTCAGAGCTCGACCTACATAAAGAGTAAGGAATAACAGTACATTCAACAGATGACGTGCAATAGACATACTATATTACCAAAAGAGGTATTATCAGCTAGACAAAGAGCCTGAGAAAAAAAAAGCAATGTTATGAGTATGTTTGGAAACTACTCAGGAGTCAGGTCAGCTAGAAAAGACAGCAGGGCACATTTAATGAACTGTGCAACACTCAGCTCAGGTTGTGCCTTCTGAGCCTATAAGTGTTAAAAAAACATTAGCATAGCTCTTGCCATACCAATGTTCTTGGTGAAATAAACTCAGTGAAATAATATGCCCTTACCTTAACAATTAGATTTTTTTTTTTTTTTAGGTATAATATCTACCTGGGGAACTTTTGAAAACTAGAAACTGTCCATATGTGCCTTTCCTTTTCCATAATCTTTTAAAGAAACAGTGTTTTGGATATACTTAATCATTATGTGCCCATAATGTACCAAGGCAAGGTCATTTGAATTGCATATCTTGTCAAATCCCAGACTCTTAACCTGGGTATTTTTTAAAATTCACAGTCCTCTGTGAATAGCATTCTTAAGGGGACCAAAGCATTTAGTCCCATAGCTTTCCGTGAGCAAAATCCTGCATCAGTACAGATCCTGGTAGGTTCCTAAATGGGCAAAGATTAGGGTCATAGTAAAATTCAGGTTGGAAGGAACCTCAGGAGGTCTTTAGTCCAACTTCTTACTTCAAGCAGGATCAGCTATAAGATCAGACCTGGTTATTCAGGGCTTTATCCAGCTTAGTCTTGAAAACCTCCAAGGATGGAGATTGCACAAACTCCTTGGGCAACCTGCGCTATTGCTTGGCTGTATTCACGGTGAAAAAACTTTTCCTTATACACAGTCTGAAGGTCTTTCATTTCACCTTATGCCTGGTGTCTCCTGTCCTCCCTCCATCCACCATGATGTGGCTTCCTCTTCACAGTAACCTCCTCTGAGGTACTGGGAGGGGCTACTGCTAGGTCCTTTTGAATCCATCTGTTCTCCCAGCTGAATGAGCCCTGGTTCCTTCTCTTCACAGGGCAAGTGCTCCAGCCCACGGCTACCTTTGTGGCCCTCTGGTCAACATGATCTAGTTTATCATGATCTAGTTGTCTACTCAGTCAATCCATAGCATCCCAACTTGGATACAAGAATATTGAGGGAGATAGCATCAAAAGCCTTGCAGAGGTCGAGTTAAATGACACCTATTGCTCTCTACCCATCCACCAACCTGGTAATTTTATCACAGAAGATGAAGAGACTTGTTAGGCATTGTTTAGCCTTGGTAGATACATGCTGACAGTTCCCAAAGACTTCTTTATGTGCCCAAAATTGTGTTCCAAGAGGACTCACACTGTGAGTTTCCCAAGGACTGGAGTGATTTTTGCATGCTTAGATCTGTGTGGTGGATAACAGATGACATCTTTAAATATCAAAACATTGCTTTCTGCTTTATATTGTTATCTCACAATGTCATCCTTGTTTAGAAAAAAGTGCCTTTTCTAATTAGTTCATAAGGATATTTGATAGATATTTTGTATATATTTGATAATTCTTGTTGGATTCTTCTTTCCCTTTTTATTTCTCTCCTTTCCTATAGCATTTTATTAGCAAACAGGTAAATATTTTATTGAGGAGATACTAGGAAAACTAAGCCAGGTCTACGGATATTCATATTTAATTATGGCTACATGTAATTAAGTGTGGCAATCTGGTGATAAAACCTTTAAGTAATGACTCACAAAGAGATAAAAATGGAGCATGTGTTTAATCAGTTTGCAGCCTTCCACAGAAGCTGGCATAGCTCAGGTGCTAATGAGACATCTGTTGCTTAGGACACTAGAGAAAGCATGCAATTCGCTTATGAAAAAAAATACCAGTATGTTATACAAGACAGAAATACTGGCCCAGAATTCTAGCCTTAATCTTAAACTTTGATAAGATTTCAGACTAGCAATATTCAACAAACATTGCACTTTCTCTTACAACTGTGGTTTTCTCTAGAGACAGGTAACCCAACACTAATTTTGCCAAATAACATTAATAATGGTGCTATCTTGCTCAAGGATATTTAACTAATCGCAGTTGTCTGCTGAGACTCCTCTAGCTCTGTTAATGAAAACCTAGCTGTCTTCTCAGTACTCTGAGGTTGTTCTAAGGTTGATCAGTTCCCCAGAATAAATCAGAAAATCCTGAATGAAAAAATGGGACCATGTTCTCATCTGCCACTTATGATAATGGGCCATATTAGTGGGGAACATTTAAGGAAGTTCAGAGAAGACCTGTTTTGGCCCCGGACCTCTGACTGCTATATAACAGGCAAAAGACAAGAAAAAAAAAAATACCAATGAGTAAAAATGCCATATGAGGAAAGGCTGAGAGAACTGGGTTTGTTCAGCCTTGAGAAAAGAAGGCTTAGAGAAGACCTTATCACCATGTTCCAGTATTGAAAGGGTGGCTACAAAGAAGATGGAGACTCCCTTTTTACAAGGAGTCACATGGAAAAGGCAAGGGGTAATGGGTACAAGTTACTCCTGGGAAGATTCCAATTGGACACAAGAGGAAAATTTTTCATAATCAGAACAGTCAGCCATTATAATAATCTCCCCAGGGAAGTGGTGGATTCCCCAACAGTGGACTCTCATAAGATTCGGCTGGACAGGGTGCTGGGCCATCTTGTCTAGACCGTGCTTTTGCCAGGAAAGGTTGAACCAGATGATCCTTGAGGTCCCTTTCAACCTGGTATTCTATGATTCTACGATTTCTCTCTCTGATACTGATGCATTACACTTGCCTGAAATATTGCCTCAAGAGTCATAGGATTGCATCATCTCAGGTGGAGTTTTTGTGTACTTTGAAAGGCAAAGTTTAATTTAAATCCTCCAATACAAATACAGCAAAAAGTCCTATAAAAATGAAAGGGACTGTCCCTTGCTATAAGGCTTCCATAAGACACTGACTTTGGTTGGTATGCTTCTTTCCTGCTTTTATGGGACACTAGAATCTTACCAGGACACTAGATCTAGGAGTTGCCTCTCTCTTCCACTTTTCCCTGTCAGTGTGGTCCCATAGAAAGCCTACAAGAAGGAGGCAAAGGAGCACCCAGGTTTTTGAGAGTAACTGCAGAAGTAAAAAAAAAGGAACCTTGGACTTGCAGAGAACTGCCTGCCTTTCTGGTAGGACCTTAACGTGTGGTAACTGGCTTTTCTGTTCAGTCTTCCCATAGACAATACTCGGTATTTATCTTGGCTTAAAAAATGTTCTTCACTTTCAAATGTAACTATTTTATGCTTTCCTAAAGGAACCAAACCTCCACAAAATGAACCAGAACTTCTCCTGAACTGGGGACTTCCCATACCCTTCAGGAGTCGCAGGCTTAGTTAAGACTGAACATTTCTGAACATTCCTTGTTGTGTACTGTGTACCAGGCATTCTTTTGTTTTCATATGGAGACTATTTTTCCTTTGTGGATTCAGGTTGAACATTTCTTTCTATTTTATTTTTTGTTAATAGGTTGTAAATGAAAACTGTTGTTTAGCAATGTAGTTCTAATATGATTAAGTTCCCCTTCTTCCAGAATTCTGCTTCACACCTCTTAAGTACTTAATCAACGAGTGTTTTGACTACTTTACCTTGGAACTGTAGGATGGAGATTTGATTTATAATTTAAATTGGCATCTGAATTGGTATCCTTTCTCTGAACTGTGAAAGACAATCATCTTTCTTAATGATCATTACACCAAGAAATGGTAACATGCCATCCTTTCACGTGTCCCTTATGAATTTGTTAGATTTATTCCTGTCTTCCTTTAACAATAGTAATGTGCCATTTACATATTTATACAAAACTGGTGGTTTACATTTTGCTAATTTTAAAGCCTTTTCTTCCATATCTTCCATAATGATGCCTATTAAATTTAAGAATTAATTGGTCTCTTTTATTTATAAATTAAAGAGACTGATCGTTCATTACTTCTGCTATCAAGTTTCAGAGTCTGCTAATGGAAGTCTATTTTGAGGCTTATGTAAAGAGACAGTTAATGTCACAACTTCACATAATATTTGTATTTAAGGTGATTAGTTTGTTTTTAAAAGCCATTGCTGTTTTACAACAGTGTGACACATTTAAGAGGAAACATTTAGGATATATAAAGGCTTGTTTTTATTCTCAGTTATTCTAGTTGCAAGAATTCATAGTAACAGCACCACTGCTAATATTATGCTAAGATCAGACTCCAGCCATGAGCTTTTTAGAACATGTAACTTCAGTGCTGATGGAAGATATCAGAATGGAAGAGGATGGTAATTGCAAGATGTCTACTACCAAAAAGGGTACAAGAGGAATTGCTGCTGTTGACGCCTCCTCCCCTCAATATGCCTTTATGCTATCATCTGATGTCAGAGTCAATTCAGTCCTGAGAAGTAGCATGCTCACAACAGAGTCTACAACTTACAGTAGAGTGTGTTGATGGAAACTGAGTAGACTTTCCTAGTCTCACTGTTGAGGGGATGGGGATAAAAAGCTAGTCAGGATTATAAGAAAAGTAGCAGCCTTCAGAGAATGCTCTCTTTTAGAAACCTGGGCAATTAATACACATGTATAAGAGAACTTCTGAATACTTCCCACTAATGAGAAACCTGCCCTTACACATTCCTCCTCCTTCCTTCAGGACTATCTGGATGTAGACACTCACATATGTCTCTGTATTTTGTAACATTGAATCATCCCAAAAATCTGTAAATTGAGAGTCAATATAATGCAATGATAGTGAAAAGTAATGGGAGTAATAAGATAATACTAATAAAAAATAACATTTGACATTCCCCTCTGAGGTTCCCTTTTTTGCCCTGGATGCAAAAGTTAAAAAGCAATGTTGTCTTCTCAGAATGTCAGACTTCATTACTGTAAAATATGTCCTAAATGATGACTGTGTTTTCTCCCCAATTTATGTATCAAATCAAAACATTGTTCTTTCTTAGAGGACAGTTGAACTCAATGCTTGAAGAACTAAAGTATCAATATTCTGTTAAGTTGATAAAAGACCTGAAGATGTTAAGGGCCAATAAGATTATTAAGGAACTAGAGCATCTGTCATATCAGGAGAGGCTGAGAGAGCTGGGACTGTTCAGTCTGGAGAATCATAGAATCATAGAATAGTTTGGGTTGGAAGGGACCTTTAGAAGAAGAGAAGAGAAGGCTCAGGGGAGATCACATCAATGTGTACAAATACCTGAAGGGAGGGTGCAAAGAAGAGGGAGCCAGGCTCTTTTCAGTGGTGCCCAGTGACAAGACAGGAGGCAACAGGCACAAACTGAAACATGGGAAGCTCTGTCTGACCATAAAGAGCACTGACAGAAGTTGCCTAGAGAGGCTGTGGAGTTTCCCTCATTGGAGAGATTCAAAAGCGGTCTGGACATGGTCCATTCTGTGATTCTATTAAGTGTGGTGGGTTTTGGTTTTGTTTCCCCCTCTGGGTTTCTGTAAGGTGGGGGAGAGGAATAATTTATTCATAAAGAAACACAAGCAGATGATTTAGAATCTCCCTATTGTAGAGAAAGCATAATATGGAAGTCACAAGTGCACTTATGAATCTAAATCCTAATGCTAAGAGGTATTGAGCACCAGCTGGGGCTAGTTCTCATCTCACTTCTGCTAGTTTTTTATTAGCATAAATCTGGTAAATTCAGGGAATTTTACATAGATTTAACAATTGCAAGTGAGATTGTAACCACTGCCACTGTTATCAGCCATTTTTCCCTTTACATCCCCAAACAGGCTATTTTGATTGAGTAAAGATTTAGGCTTGATGGACTTTCAACAAATCCCTACTGTGTACTATTTTAATATGTTTATATATTTATTAGATCATAATGCACCTCTATGCTGTTGTCTCAGTTTGAACAAAATAAAACTTTTGTTCAGTTTCAGTTGATTTAGAATGAATACAGGTGTACTTCAGTCAGCGCTAAAGTTTCATAAACAAGTAAAACCAATTTCGTATCATTTCGTGATCACTTTAAATGGCATTTTAAAAGCCACTATGAATCTCCTTTTTAACTAAGTAAACAGCTGCTTAGGTGAGTAGTTTTCTTTGCAGTTTAAAAAAAAAAAAACCTTCTCCTTTGAAGCAACAGATTTCCAGAAAATGATTTGTTGGCACTGGTGTATGAATGTCAGTGCAGTGGAGGATTTTGAATTTCTTCTGATTCTTAAAGCTCTGCATCCATTTCAGGTCATTTCAGGTGTTTAGGAGGAGTATCACCAGACTCTCTATCCAAAAAGTCTCTTATGAAGAAGAAAAATACTGGCCTGGCCTGTTACTTCAAGCTAAGATACTCTGATGGATGGAAGTATCAGAGAATCAAACAGAACAAGCACTGGGAAGAATGCCTTTCCTCTTTTGAAAGTGTAGGAATACCAACTGCTCCACAGTGTCAGGATTCATCTGTATCTGTGTGTGTGTATGTGTGTGTGAGTTTGTATCAGTTCATATTGTAAGCCGCATTGAGTGAATAAATATATCCAAGAATCAAATGCAAAGAGATTGGTTGTGGTGGAAGAAGAAAAAAAAAAAACAAACACACCCCTGTCCTGATTTTAGCTGGGATAGAGACAATTTTCCTCTTAGTAGCTGGTATAGTGCTGTGGTTTGGGTTTAGGATGAGAATAATGTTGATAACACACTGATGTTTTGGTTCTTACTATGTAGTGCTAAGTTGTTGCTAAGTAGTTGCTAAGTAGTGCTTACACTAGTCAAGGACTTTTCCGCTTCCCATGCTCTGCCAGGTGCACAAGAAGCTGGGAGGGGGCACAGCCTGGACAGCTGACCGCAACTGACCAAAGGGATATTCCATACCATATGATGTCATGGTCAGCACATGAAGCTGGGGGAAGAAGAAGGAAGGGCAGGGGGGATGTTTGGTGTGATGGTGTTTGTCTTCTCAAGTAACCATTATGCGTGATGGAGCCCTGCTTTCCTGAGGATGGCTGAACACCTGCCTGCTGATGGGAAGTACTGAATGAATTTCTTGCTTTGCTTTGCTTGTGCGCGCAGCTTTTGCGTTACTACTATTCTATTTTATTTTACTTCAACTATTAAACTGTTCTTATCTCAACCCACGTGTTTTCTCCCTGTTACCCTTCCGATTCTCTCCCCCATCCCACCGGTGGGAGGGAGTGAGCGAGCGGCTGTGTGGTGCTTGGTTGCTGGCTGGGGTTAAACCATGACAACCCCAAAAATGTTCATTTCTGTTGATCCCAGGTGCTCTTGAAACTCAAATGGATCTAATAAGCATCAGGTACTGTCCCAAAGGAAAACCGGTGAGATCCCAAAGGGCAACTAGTGGGAATGAGCAAAATATTAGAAATAGTCCCTGAAATTTCTGCAACAGATCATCCATCTATTAGGTTTGACTAAAATTGCTAGTGTCTGTTTCTGCTTTTTCTCCAAAGAATGTTAAAATATTTTCAGCAAATATTTTGTTCAATTATTTTGATTTTGGGTAGTTCTCTAACCAAGTGATGGCTCCCTTACGTACATGAAAGCCTTCTTTTCAAAACACGTTGGCAGAAGAGTTTCAAAAAAGAGGTAACAGGAAAAATGAATTCCTTTTATAACTAAAAGGACTTCTCACAGTTTTTAAGCTCTTTTGGTTAAACATAAAGAATATTGAGATTTTTTAAAAGACCTATTTGCTCTATTTCAGTCTGCTCTGTTCAGAACAGTAAAATTATTTAAGTATTAGGTCATTCAGCATGACAGACAACAGACTGATCCACCTGCTACAATTCAGAAGAGAAAGTCTGAAAGTCATTAGTCTAAAACTACAGGAAAAGATGTAAAAGGCAACAGGAGGTAATTATTTTTTACTCTGCCTTGGCTGGTAAAAGCTAATTTTCACAGACCAAACAATGACACTTCCCAGGACTTCCCTCAAAAACAAGTACAACACAATGCTTATTATTATTATGAATCATGTTTCATGATAAATAAAAACAGCAGGGTAAAGAAAAAGAGGTTTATGGGCTCTTTAGGTACATGCATTGCAAGAGATTGGTTTTGTGGTGAAGAGATTAGTACAAAAACTCAAGATAGAGAGGAGATCATATCCGGAGGAAATCTGGCCCTTATCCAAGGAAATTTGCTGGAGTCAGAAATATATCGCCAATGTCCTAAGTTATACCTCCAGTTCCTTAAAAAGGCCATTCTCTTTCACAGGCTTACCTTATTGACTGCTAGACTTTTTAACCCAGTTGTCATTTTTACCTATCAAATTTAATGTATTGTGCTTAGCTATATCACTTTTGCCAGTCTAGACAACTGCTCTCTGTATTGGGTTTGCGTGGCAAGATTTTGGTAGTGGGGGGCTACAGGAGTGGCTTCTGTGAGAAGCTGCTAGAAGCTTCCCCTATGTCTGATAGAACCAATGCCAGCCGGCTCCAAGGCAGACCCACTGCTGGCCAAGCCGAGCCAGCCAGCAACAGTGGTAGCGCCTCTTGGATAACATATTTAAGAAAGGAAAAAAAGGTCCTGCTCCTGGCAGGACCTGTGACCCCATGAAGAGGAGCCCACACTGGAGCAAGTTTGCTGGCAGGACTTGTGACCCTGCAGGGAACCCACGCTGGAGCAGTCTGTTCCTGAAGGACTGCACCCCGTGGAAAGGACCCATGCTGAAGCAGTTCGTGAAGAACTGCAGCCCATGGGAAGGACTCATGTTGGAGAAGTTCGTGGAGGACTGTCTCCCGTGAGGGGGGAGAAGTGTGAGGAGTCCTCCCCCTGAGGAGGAAGGAGCAGCAGAGACAACTGTGATGAACTGACCACAATCCCCATTCCTCATCTCCCTGTGCAACTCAGAGGGGAGGAGGTAGAGAATTCGGGAGTAAAGTTAAGCCCGGGAAGAAGGGAGGAGTGGGAGGAAGGTGTTTTAAGATTTGGTTTTATTTCTCATTACCCTACTCTGATTTTGACTGGTAATAAATTAAATTAATTTTCCCCAAGTCAAATCTGTTTTGCCCATGACAGTAATTGGTGAGTGAACTCTCCTGCCCTTATCTCAACCCACAAGCCTTTTGTAATATTGTCTCTCCCCTGTCCAGCTGAGGAGGGCAAGTGATAGTGCAGCTTAGGGGACACCTGGCATCCAGCCAGGGTCAACGCACCACACTTCCCATTTCTGGTATTTATGTCTGTCAACTATCTCCAAATGTAGCTCAGGCTCTGTTCTGTTTTCTCAACAAGATTCTTAGTCAAAAACACTTTTGCATAACAAACTGAATTGCAGAAAATTACTTACATCTGTCCTATTTACTTCAGATTTTTCCTACACAGGTAAAGTCACTGATAGCCTTGCACAAACCTCTCATTTAAAATAATGATTTCCACTTGTTTTCTTGTGGGCCTATACCAGTTTGATTGAACATTGGGGTTTTTTTACTCATTTGCTTCATTTTATCTTCCATCAGTTCTGTAACCTTTGAGTCTCTAAAAACTACAAGAATAAGTGAGAATGATTTTTTTTTTACTTTTATATTTATTTTCATCATGAAGTTAAGATGTCAGCCTGCTGACAGCTTGACAGTAGACCTAGAGCAGGAATGCCATCATTTGCCACTGACTAATAAGACAACTTCACAAGCTGATGGAGCTGAACTGCCTGGGGCTGTTATAGGTCTGGTAAGTCTTTTTGAGATGTTTCTACTTTCACAGCTCTCTGTTGTGCTTTTGCTTCTAGCAAGAACTGAATTTTTAAGGTTTGGACTACTCCTTGAAAATCCTTTGTCCCTGTGTTTGAAACCAGAAATCAGTGTCACTACAGCCAAACTGTTCACAAGTCCTGTTATTGAGGCATTTCCAGAAGCAGCTATTTCTAGTGCAAAACAAGAGGACATTCACATGATTCACTAACAGCTGAATACTTCCAGGTGACAGATGTAACCTCTTCAGATAACCTCTACAGTGGACTGGAAAAATAATTTCAGGTTTGTGGAACTACTATCCCTGTGGAAACAGCTGATTCTAACCCCAAAATAGCTCAGATGAAACTAAATCAGTTTAGTTTCAACCCCAAATTTGCTGATTTCTTGGTGTCTTGAAATCCACTGGAAACACAAAGTCCCTTCACTGCAATCTTACCTCCCACAAACTAAGACAAAGCAGATACCTCCAATGATTTCTTCCAGCAGATATATCTCCTTGTGAAATATGCAAAGAAGATGAGGATCTTTTAACAAGCTTATTCAACCACTACTCTTTTCTGCTCACACAGGTGAAAAAGGAACATTTCAGGAATTCTGATTTTTTCCTTCTTTTCCTGTTCAGGAGTACATCGCAGTGCATTCTGCATCAGCTGCAACAAAATTTTTGTGGTCACTGATGAACACTCTGGTTTGCTTTTTCTCCTTTTCTGTCAGGAAATACCATATTTCAAGCAAAAGTTCTCTTCCTTGTGAAGGTGCATACTACACACTGCCAGATAGTACAGGAGGGTACTATGAGTCAACTAGGTACATGAGTCAACTAGGCTCCTGGATAGGATATGACTGTCTGCATCTGCCTCTTCCACAAGTCTAACATTCTTCAAATCACTACTCACTATCTCTGAGCACCTGAAATATCTGGCCATTGTAGTCCTGTCAAGTCATGAGATTACAAAATTATGGATGGAAAGTTGTAAAGCAAGGAGAAGTCATCTGCAGCTGACAGTCAACAGATTTTTTTGTGAGATGCCATACATTTGCAAATGAAATTTGTGCAGTTCTCACTCTGCAACAGATCACAGCTGCACATGTTCAACATCTCAATCCTTGAACACTTGCCATGTGTGAGCAATTGGTTATTTGAAAATTATGCCCATTTGTTTCTTCCCTTCACAAATCATCTCTTTTAAGGCTTATTATAGCACTATACACCACAGCTGCTCTTCAGGTGTTGGGGTAATGGAGAAGAGGTGATAGGAAGAAAAGAAGACCAGCTTTAGTAGAATCTTTAAAAGAAAGAAACGTTACGCTTCAGAGGCAACATGGGACAGAGCAAAGACAGTCAGAGGCAGGCACAGATTCCCAGACAGAAGGTAAGAGCACGAACTCCCTGCTGTGACAGCCCAGTGTTTCTCCTCACCATGTGCCTGTGTCACATGAAGCAATGGCAGTCACCCCCCAAGGAAGCCACCTCTGCCCTACCACTGGCTGCTGCAGGTCTGGCTTCTTTTCCCTGCCATGTGCTCTTATGCCTATCAAACAATATGAAAGAAATACATGAGGACTGTTTCTCAGTTCTTCCTTGAACACAAAATTGTGTATGAAATAATCTGTTAAGAGTGCATTAATGTTTACATGGACTAGGAGACAAAATATGTAAGTGCTAAATCCAGGCTTCTTCCTAGGCATCACACTAATGACTAGCATACTTCAAGGCTAAAAGAACAAAACTGAAGAAGTTATTTTTAGCACTGTGACCTTTGAATCATGACCTACTGCAGGCTAGGACTTTTGTATTCCTCCATCAGACCTGCCTGATGTTCTCAGACAATCTCCTGTATGAGTTATTTTCAAATGTCTTAAAAAGTGGCATTGATATCCACTGATCAAAGCAGACTGAAGTATGAAGAGACTGAGGTGCAAGGGATCTTATCCTACAGTAAAAGCATTCATTAAACTAATCATCCTCCTCTCCTAATATGTCCTTAGTCAAATACTTTAATCTCTGTACACTTCCCAGCAATAAAACTCAGGATACTTGAGTCCTTTCAGCCTCCCTTGTTCTGTTCCCTTTATTTAGATTGTAAACTCCTGACAGCAGTTGTTAGGTCTTAAACTAAATGCCTAAGACAACACGGTACTGGTTTTTGTTTTCAACTAGACTTACTGCTTTCACACTGATTGTATGAGTAAATGAATTTTTTAAAAAAGCATAATGTTATTAATAAATGTAATTCCTCTTTTAGACATTAAACTAACCTAAAATTCTTCTTCCAAACAGAAGCCTAGGTGTGGCTATCCTGTTGCTCTGCAGGTTCTGGAGAGAGCTCAGCTGATTAGGGCTGGTTTACCTAGAGTCTCCATGACAAGCAGAACTAAAGCTCCAAATCGAAAAACTTTCATGCTCCACCCAAACCATATAACCCTGTTCATTTAGTCTATGTTTCCACGAAGGGATCAGGACTTGGGGTGTTCGGAGATGCTCCCCTGCTTAGCAAGGCAGCTAAAGATATTTTTTAGGCTAATGAGGCAATATAAAACAAATAGCTTTAAACTTTAATATTCAGATTCATTCATTCTTATTAATGTCCCAGACTGGTAAGTGCCTAAAATAAATGGCTAGTTACATAATATTTATGTTTAAATATGTGTTATGAATTCATAAATATAATCTCTGTTATTATACTAGATTTGAGATTCCTAGTGTCAGGCTCTTTGGTTTCAGTTTATTTTCACAAAATGATTTGATGAACTTTTTTTCTTATATATATATTTCTGCTGTAAGGCATGAGTTTGATGTTAATAATTGTCATGGTTTAACCCCAGTCGGCAACTAAGCACCACGCAGCCGCTCGCTCACTCTGCCCCGGTGGGGTGGGGTGGGGGAGAGAATCGAAGGAGTAGAAGTGAGAAAACTCATGGGTTGAGATAAAGGCAGTTTAATAGGTAAAGCAAAAGCCGCACGCGCAAGCAAAGCAAAACAAGGAATTCATTCACTACTTCCCATCAGCAGGCGGGTGTTCAGCCATCTCCAGGAAAGCAGGGCTCCATCACGCGTAACGGTTACTTGGGAAGACGAACGTCATCACACCAAATGTCCTCCCCTTCCTTCTTCTTCTTCCAGCTTATATACTGAGCATGATGTCATATGGTATGGAATAGCCCTTTGGCCAGTCTGGGTCAGCTGTCCTGGCTGTGCCCCCTCCCAGCTTCTGTGCACCTGGCAGAGCAGGGGAAGCTGAAAAGTCCTTGACCAGTGTAAACTCTACTCAGCAAGAACCAAAACATCAGTGTGTTATCAACGTTATTCTCATCCTAAATCCAAAACACAGCACTCTATTAGCTACTAAGAAGAAAATTAACTCTATCCCAGCTGAAACCAGGACAATAATACAGTATTCAATAACGTAAAAGGTTTCAAAACCATTGATAGGTTTTCTTGGAATATCTATGACTAAAAACAGGTTTTAAGCTTTTTACTTGGCTTTTAAAATACAGTCCAGTAAATTCCAAAACAAACATAAAAAAGGCCAAAGCAGCTGCCTTACTCCCAAGGTATAACTTTTTTAAGAAAATAACCTAGACTTCACAAAAGTTAAAAGAAATGAAAAAAGGCCATATGAGGTCCACAGATGTTGTGTCATATGTGCGGGAGAGAACATCTTGGCATATTGGACCATTGACAAAGCAAGGCAATACATCTAGGTGAGAGCTTTGCCTTTGATACATCATGTTTTTAAACATGAAGACTGTTTATGTTGCAAGCTGCAGATGGAGACAGAGGGATCAAAGCTGTTCAAAAACTGATCATTATTTCCAGGTATTTTTCCCTTTCTTGTTCTGTTTGTTTAACCTGTGTGTTATTAGCATTTCCTTTCTTAGTTTGTTGTTTTCTTATTCTGGGGCACAGGTTGTTTGCTACTAATGCAAATTTGTTTGGATTTGTCATTTAAAAGTTTGTTTCTTTTAGAAGTTTTTACTTTCTCTAGGCATGTTTCACGTCTGAGGCTGAAGATGAGCATGGGTGTGCCTAGCACAACAGGCAAACATGTTAAAAAGAGAAAAGCAGGACTCGGGAACAACCGTAGACTTCATACCTGTAATGTAACTATAAAAGCAATGTCTCAGAGACAGAAAAGACTGACACTAATCAGGCAAAAGAACATGATTCATAGAAAGAAGGGAGAAGGAGGCAGTAAAGAATGAAGAGCAGAGGAGTGAAATGAGGCAAAAGCAGGAGATGCCAAGAAAGGAGACAACAAAGGGAAGAAATAGTCATTAGCAGCTCATCTGAAGAGAAACAGAACTGTAACTTTAGACTAAGTTCTATGTTTTTGTTTCCAAACTAGTTATTAAATGTTTTTCATCTTAAAATAGACATGGTAGCCTCCTCCTCTTTTTGTTTTCTCCTATATGAAAAATAAATATTTCACTTACAGGCTTGAAAACAATGAAAAATGAGGTGTATGTCTTTATCATCTTGTTAATTTGGGGGGTGAATTCCAGTCATCCACACTGCCCAGGCACTGGCTCGCGTACTGGTTGATTCTGGAGAAAGCCAACAGGGACAGCTGAATGCTGGCTAGGGCTCCTTGATCTCCTGGCAGCCCGCGCCAAGCCTCTGTGCTTCCCTGATATTCCCCTTAGGTGGGCACTTCCAGAAGCTATACAGGTATCATAGTGTTGCCCCATCCAGGCACCAGGCAAATTTTAGGCTAAGCTTAGTTACCAGACCATAAGTAGAGAAGACAGTAGCCTAGCAAGAACTTTCAGCTATCTGGGGACAGATAAGTTAGATTTAAGATGACAACAGAAATGTGTTACAGGAAGATCTGATCACATTCTATTTAATAAGTATTTAACATATTTAATAACACAAATTAATTTCTACTGAAAATTTCAGCAGAAAATTCAGGATAGAATAAGACTTGGAAATGTCTCTATTTTATTAGTTGAGTGTAACTGTTATACTTGATCATATTCCACCTGAAATTATAGATGTTATGAGCTCTCTTGCTCCTCCCCTTTTTGTGTTGTTGCAAAACATAAAATGAAGTTTATTCTTGGATGGAGTTTTGCAAACCAGAGCCACCTAACCTCCAGGAATGTCACACAGCTCCCAGATATGGCCATGACTAACCCTCCCTTTCATCAACCACCAGGGGCCAAGGCACTCAGTCGGCGAGGCATGCGGTGGCAGCAACGGTAAGTCCTACGACCGGGCGCTAGATTGAGGTGGAAAAGGGGGTTCCCTGTGCTAGGAAACCCGATAAAGATCCTGGTGGGGCCCTCGCGCCAAGGGAAAGGCGGCCGCTCTCGCGAGCGAGGCAGGCGGGACTTGGGCGTTGCTGGGGCAACCGCGGGAGATTTAAACGGGCTCCCAGGGAGCGCGGCGAACAGGACGGGCAAACAGGGCATGGCGCGTCAGAAAGGGCGTGGCGCATCAGAAAGGGCGTGGTGCGGCAGTTTGCGCGGCAGTTCACGCAGGCAGAGCGAGCAGGCAGCCGGTGAGCTCTCCTTGTGGTCTGTGCCGTCTCGGAAGAGACTCAAGCCATGGTTTCCAGTCAGACGAGAGCCATTGCCAGAAGGAACGTGGCGACGCAGACAGAGCTCCCGCTAAAACATGCGGCCACCCAGGTCTCTGGCTGCAGGGAGTGCCAGAGCTCTGCTCTGGTAACAGAGGGTAGCCGAGAGAACACCTGTGTGAGGTGCAAGCAGGTGGAGGATCTGCTCAGCATGGTGGCTGAGCTGAAAGAGGAAGTTGCAAGGCTGAGGAGTATCAGGGAATGCGAGAGGGAGATAGACTGGTGGAGCCACTCCCTACCATCCCTGAGACCAGCACACCAGATGGAACCATCAAGAGAAGGAGAGGCTCCCCTACCCTCTTGCCACCAGGCAAAAGGAGGGGACCTAAGAGACGGAGGGGGATGGAAACAGATCCCTGCTCGGCGCAGCAGGCGAGTCCTCTCCCAGCCTACCTCGCCCCCCCAGGTGCCCGTACACAATAGGTATGAGGCTCTGGACCTTGAGGGCTGGGAGGACGAAGAAACTGATAGTAAACCATCCAGGGAATTGACTAGGGGGAACCAGTCAGCCCCACGCATCACAACAACAACTAGTAAGAAAAAAAGAAGGGTAATTGTCATAGGAGACTCCCTTCTGAGGGGAACAGAGGGCCCAATATGCCGACCGGACCCATCCCATAGGGAAGTCTGCTGCCTCCCTGGGGCGAGGATAAGAAACATTACTAGGGAGCTCCCTAAGCTGGTCAAATCATCTGATTATTATCCATTACTGGTTGTACAGGTTGGCAGTGATGAGGTAGATGATAGAGGTGTAAAGTCAATCAAAAGAGATTTTAGAGAACTGGGGCCATTACTTGTAGGATCAGGAGCACAGGTGGTGTTCTCCTCCATCCCGTCAGTAGGTGGGAAGCATATAGAAAGGAACAGGAAGACCCACCTCATCAACATATGGCTTAGAGGCTGGTGCCAGAGGTGGAACTTTGGGTTTTTCAACCATGGGGAAGTTTACATGGCACCAGGCCTGCTGGAGGCAGATGGGGTTCACCTGTCGCCAAAGGGGAAAAGGATTATGGCTCAGGAGTTAGCAGGCCTCATTGAGAGAGCTTTAAACTAGACTCGAAGGGGGAAGGGGATAATACCAGTCCTGCTAGGGACGAGCCCAGGGGTGGCATGCCTGTGTTGGAGAAGAGATCGATAGCCCAACTCAAGTGCATTTACACCAATGCACTCAGCTCGGGCAATAAGCAGGAGGAGCTGGAAACCATTGCGCGGCAGGGAACTATGACGTGGTTGCCATTACGGAAACATGGTGGGACGACTCGCACAACTGGAGTGCTGCAATGGATGCCTACAAGCTCTTTAGACGGGACAGGCAAGGAAGGCGAGGTGGCGGGGTAGCCTTGTACATCAGAGAGTGTTTTGACTGTCTTGAGCTTAACAAAGGTAACGACAAGGTTGAGTGCTTATGGGTAAAGATCAGGGGAAAGGCCAACAAGGGAGATATCCTGGTGGGAGTCTGTTATAGACCACCCAACCAGGATGAGGAAGCAGATGAAGTTTTTTACAAGTGGCTAGCTGAAGTCTCAGAGTCTCTAACCCTTGTTCTTGTGGGAGACTTCAACTTACCAGATATCTGCTGGAAATACAACACGGCAGAGAGAAAGCAGTCTAGGAGGTTCCTGGAGTGGATAACTTCCTGATGCAGCTGGTAAGCGAGCCAACCAGGAGAGGTGCCCCGCTGGACCTGCTGTTCACGAACAGAGAAGGCCTGGTGGGTGATGTGGTGGTCAGAGGCTGTCTTGGGCACACCGATCATGAAATGGTAGTTTTCAATTCGTGGAGAAATAAGGAGGGGGGCCAGCAAGACCACAACCCTAAACTTCAGAAGGGCAGACTTTGGCCTGTTTAGGAGTCTGGTTGACAGAGTCCCTTGGGGGGCAGTCCTGAAGGGCAAAGGAGTCCAGGAAGGCTGGATGTTATTCAAGAGGGAAGTCTTAAAGGCACAGGAGCAGGCTGTCCCTATGTGCCGCAAGTTGAGCAGGCCGGGGAGAAGACCAGCCTGGCTGAACAGAGAGCTCTGTCTGGAACTCAGGAAGAAAAGGAGAACCTACCACCTTTGGAAGAAGGGGCAGGTGACTCAGGGGGACTATAAGGATGTGGTGAGGATATGCAGGGAAAAGATTAGAAAAGCGAAGGCCCAGCTAGAACTTAAACTGGCCACTGCTGTCAAGGACAACAAAAAATGTTTCTACAAGTATATCAGCGACAAAAGGAGGGCTAAGGAGAATCTCCCTCCTTTGTTGGATGCAGAGGGAAACCTGGCCACGAAGGATGAGGAGAAGGCTGAGGTACTTAATGCCTTCTTTGCCTCAGTCTTTAATAGTCGGACTGATCATCCTCAAGGTTTTCATGCCCCTGAGCTGGGAGATGGAAATAGGACACAGAATGTAGTCCCAGCTGTCGAAGAGGTGGCAGTCACCGACCTGCTCCTCCACCTGGATGCCCACAAGTCTATGGGGCCAGACGGGATCCACCTGAGGATACTGAGGGAGCTGGCGGAGGAGCTTGCCAAGCCACTCTCCATCATTTACCAGCAGTCCTGGTCAACCGGGGAGGTCCCAGATGACTGGAAGTTAGCTAATGTGACACCCATCTACAAGAAGGGTCGGAAGGAGGATCCAGGGAACTACAGGCCTGTCAGCCTGACCTTGGTGCCGGGGAAGGTCATGGAACAGATCATCCTGAGTGCCATTATGCGGCATGTGCGGTACAACCGGGGGATCAGGCTCAGCCAGCATGGGTTTATGAAAGGCAGGTCCTGCTTCACTAACCTGGTCTCCTTCTATGACAAGGTGACCCGCTTAGTGGATGAGGGGAAGGCTGTGGATGTTGTCTACTTGGACTTCAGTAAGGCCTTTGACACCGTCTCCCACAGCATTCTCCTGCAGAAGCTGGCTGCTCACAGCTTGGACAAGTGCACTCTGAGCTGGGTTAAAAACTGGCTGGACGGCCGAGCCCAGAGAGTGGTGGTGAATGGAGCCAAGTCCAGTTGGCGACCGGTCACGAGTGGTGTTCCCCAAGGCTCAGTGTTGGGGCCGGTCCTGTTTAATATCTTTATCGATGATCTGGAGGAGGGGATTGAGTGCACCCTCAGTAAGTTTGCAGATGACACCAAGTTGGGTGGGGGTGTTGCTCTGCTGGAGGGTAGGAAGGCCCTGCAGAGGGACCTGGACAGGCTGGATTGTTGGGCCGGGGCCAACTGTATGAGGTTCAACAAGGCCAAGTGCTGGGTCCTGCACTTCAGTCATAACAACCCCAGGCAATGCTACAGACCTTGGGAAGAGTGGCTGGAAAGCAGCCTGGCTGAAAAGGACCTGGGGGTGATGGTTGACAGCCGCCTAAACATGAGCCAGCAGTGTGCCCAGGTGGCCAAGAGGGCCAATGGCATCCTGGCTTGTATCAGGAATAGTGTGGCCAGCAGGACCAGGGAGGTGATAGTGCCCCTGTATTCGGCACTGGTGAGGCCGCACCTCGAGTACTGTGTTCAGTTTTGGGCCTCTCACTTCAAGAAGGACATCGAGGTGCTGGAGCATGTCCAGAGAAGGGCAACGAGGTTGGTGAAGGGTCTAGAAAATAAGTCTTATGAGGAGCGGCTGAGGGAGCTGGGGTTGTTTAGTCTGGAGAAGAGGAGGCTGAGGGGAGACCTTATTGCCCTCTACAACTACCTGAAAGGAGGTTGTAGAGAGGTGGGGGTCGGTCTCTTCTGCCCAGTAACAAGCGATAGGACGAGAGGAAATGGCCTCAAGCTGCGCCAGGGTAAGTTTAGGTTAGATATTAGGAAAAACTTCTTTACTGAAAGAGTAGTCAGGCACTGGAACAGGTTGCCCAGGGAAGTGGTTGAGTCCCCATCCCTGGAGGTATTTAAAAGACGGGTAGATGCAGTGCTTGAGGACATGGTTTAGTGGTGGACTTGGCAGTGGTAGGTAAACAGTTGGCCCTGATGATCCTATGGGTCTTTTCCAACCTTAACAATTCTATGATTCTATGATTCTATAGCCTCTATTGGGAAAAAAAGATTAGCCAGGCAGGGGAGAATGACCAGTGCACTCCAAAGGTGTGTTAGTCTGATCAATGGAAGGAAAGAATAGCAGAGAACAACATGGAAAGCACGGTTCAGGAAGCAAAGAAAGGACTGTGTTGTTTTTCCATGTGATTAGCAGAATCTTATACCTCTTCAGTAATATTTCCTTTGTACAAGTTAAGGTTGCAAAATTTATAGGCAAAAATTCCCTTCTGCCTGATTATCTCAGAGTTTCAAATTTTTATGGAAGGCCCAGCTGATGGCAGTTCTGATCCAGTACAGGAGGTACAAGAGTATAAAGTTGTACACGCAAACCGCTTTTATTATGCTTGTTAGCTATACACATGCCTTACAGCGAAACAGCATGGAAGTGAACAAGTATAAAAACAAGCAGTTTCTATGGAAATTATCCTGGAAATCTATAGAATTCAATACTCTCATTCATAGAAACATTGGTTGTAATCACCTCCACAGAGTCTGACTAAACAGTGTGTTGGGCTAATCTGGTGAGAGAAAGGCAGTTCTCCATGAGAAATAGCAATCTGCCTTTTCATTTATTACTTTCTATACTCTCTCATTTACTTTATTTGTAAGAAGCAGTGCCAAACTTTCAATTTCCTCATGCAGAAGTATTTCCAGTCACTAATCAGTTTCGTCACCAGTCCCTTGATTCGTGCAATTTCCTTTGCCAGGTGGAATAAAACATGGGTACAGCACACAGTGCCAGGAGAAAGTTGTTAATGGAGTGAGGGCATACATTATGCCCACCTGCTTGTAAATAGCTATAATGTCTAAGTAAACTAGAAAAATATACATATTCGTCTGCAAAGTAACCTCATAGTCAAAGCTGGGGATGAAAGAATTTTGATTACCATTATTAACTGCAGAGATTATATCACGTAAATTTAAAGTTAACCTCTTCCAATTGTCTAAACCAACTACATAAAATACCATTAATATGGACTTGAAAAACGAAGCCAAGCTAAACAGTCAGCATATGTTCTTGTGAACGGGGGTAACAGGATTCAATGAAACTTGTTGTCCTTTTGCAACCATCTTGAGACAATTCATTCAGCAGTAAGTATTAAATTCACAAAAAACATTTCTATCCCAGCCTTCTGAGAAGGGAGGCATAGTAAGAGAAGGTAAGAAAGAGCTGGAAGAAGCTGGAATCACCACTTATCCATGGTGCCCTTGGCTTATCACTGCATATACCCATTATTAGAATTAATATCCCATTACCAAAATTTAGTGCTATTGAAGTTGGCAAACCAGCAACATTTAAATTTTTCTTTAAGCGCTTTGGTTTTAGGTATTGGTTCTCCTCTTTGCCAATATCACCGAGCAAAACATTCTCCTCCCACCAGCCATTTGATAACGTATTAATATATTGCCTTCTATGTAATTATGTATTTGTACCCAATTTCTGTAAAGTTTCTCTGAAAGAAAACACTATTTTATCCAAAGATCTTTTTGGTGAATAAAAACATGTGTTTTACATTACATAGAGAATGCTAGAAAATGTATTTTGTGATTGGTACACACAGGACTGCTAGTGCCCTGATACAGAGAAACTGTTTTACAAACAGGAGCCATATAACATTGGCTATGTAAATCTTTGGTTTGTGCTTGTACTAGCCATTTTTGCATCTCATTACCATATACAAGATGTTCTGGCAAATTGCACAAACAATATAACTTGTGGTCCCAGAGAAATTGCTAAAGCAGGCTCACAAACAGTGACAAACACTAGGAACAAATATCATTCTCCAGCTCATAAATGGGGCTCATAGATCTTGAAGTGGTAGTGTTTTTACTGTATGAGTTAAGAATCACATGACAAAGGAAGGCTAAACATCAGGAGCATAAAACACTAATTGCTGACTCTGTGCATTTGTAAATGAAACACAGCAAGTAATATTCCTGCTTAAAATCCTTATGGCTTGTACTGACAAGTTTGGCAGGTTCTTTTCGCAATTATGTGCAGTGACCTTACATATATTTACTTTATGTTAAAGGTACATGTATGTAGCAAGCATGTGCTTCCAAATGTAAAATGTATTGTTCATACTGTTAGTCCTTACCAGCCTGGAGCAAGGGTATTTCTTTTCCAAACTCTGAGCTGGGTTGAAAGGAGTTAATGTACCCCTACTGCTTCATCTCCGCCAGCAACTTTATTTTTTCAAAAAATGAATTTAAGGAGGCGAGCTATGGGCTTCCTGCTTTACACTAGCAAAAAAGTAACACTGATAGCCAAGCAGGGACCCTGGATTCAGGTATTTCTAATAAATGTCTAAAATGTCTCCTGATTAAGGCTAAAGAACCTGTGCTAAGACAATTGCCACATCTTCCTGGCAGCCAGCTCACATAAGCAAAGAAGGGCATTTGGCAACCCTTGATTTGCATGACAAATGAGCTATATCGCATGACTGCATGTTGACATTACTAGCTGTTAAATGTGGTCACATTTCCAAGCCAAATATCAGCAGCTGCATTTGGCCACACTGGAAATATCTATAGCCAAATATCCAGCTCTTGCAGGACAATGCCACAGCTGGCAATTTAACCAGAAGCTTAATCAGATGTCAGGGAACTACAGATCTGATTTAGAAGCCAAGCAGAGACATGCATACTGAAACATGTAGAAGTGTTCATGGCCTTTGCCTTTTACTGACTCTCCCTAGTCCACTTGCACTTAAAAGTAACCAAGCAGATCCTGGGATTCAGTCGATGTGACTCACATCACAGCCTCCTGTCAGACTACAGGCTGGATTAGAGCATGAATGTATAACATGCTCTAAAATACTGTTTCTTTAAACATACCATCGTCTTCTAAGAACTCTAAGCCTTTCAACGCCAACTGTATAAGCACAACCACACCCACGTTTTTTACTGAAGGGAGAATACACATTCTGAAAAAGGCATCTAAATCACTGTCCCTGTGCTACTGGGCCTAAAAACGTAAATGTGTGCACCTCCAACATGTTGAACAAGAAGCAAAACTTCAGGTCTCATTGAAACCTTCATTGACCTTCCCTTTCTTAATATTTTAATCCACTCTCTCATGAATAGTATTGCTTATCTTTCTCAAACATGCCACTTCTCCTATCTAACAGGATTGACCTTCACTACCTTCAAACCACATTACTCCAAAAGGTGTCAAGTTAACTTGGGATGAGAATGAACTTTAACTGAATGGAAATCTATTTTAATGCTGTGCATTTGATGCCAGTAAAAGCACTCGATATCTCAAGAAGTTGGGGCACTGACCCTTAGAATCTAAATGCACACTGAATCATTACGTAAATACAAGAAACCCACGTGAGAGCTGCAATTCAGGACCTTACACTATTGCCCCTGGGAGCTTGATTTCACACGCAGGGAGCTTTTCATGTAGTTTTCACAGTGGTTTCACTGTGTTCTTCTTCAGCAAGAGGAAAGAAAAAGTATGAAAGGAACCGAAGCCAGTCTGTCCCTTAAGCAGTGTCAGACACACACTTCGGATTACAAGAACAGAGTCATTGGACTAACTCTTCAATGTAGATGCCTAAGGTATAGGATAAAAATTTTGTTCCACACATGAATACTAAGAACCAAATCCCTAGCTAAGTGGCATTAATCTAGCTGAACTAACAGTAACAAATGTTAGTTTACCACAGCAAGGGATCAAAGCCCTTTAAAGCCTATAAGGATAAAACTTGTTCATTATAAAGTTGCAATTCATGGCTCTGTGCTTTGTCGTTTAATGGGTCTCAGATATATAAAAGAATAGTTTTAGTTTCCTGTTTGTGTGCATTATAGATCCAGGACTGATGGAAGGAAAAACTGAAGTTTAACCAGGGAAAGGCTGTAGAAAAAGTTGTAGAACATATAGTCACATTCTACAGGTCCTTAAAACCCATGTAATTCATGTGACTATATCTGCAGCCTATCAGTTAGAGAACATCTGAGTGTATTACAGAATGGTGTGCTGATCTTGGCCCACATGGGTATGTCTGATTTTCCCATGAAAGCACAGGTAGTTTACCGAAATTTGGATTTTGGGGGGAGGATTTGCATTTCACCTAAACCAGTCCTCAATCAGTGCACTACTGCAGGATGACAAAGCATTTCAAATGAAGGTCATGTTGCTTACTATGCTGATTATAATCACAGTATAATTCCCAAAATAAAAGTGACTGAAATGTTCTTGGCACTTATTTTAAATTTAACTCTTAGGATATTAGCAGTATAACATCCTACAAGTCATGAGCTATCTGTACTCAATTCCATTCCAGAAGTGATTGATGGGCCTCTCCTCTGGGCTGGATGGGAAACCTGGCCCAGCTAGGTTTTGCACTCCAGGGCATATAGGCTCATTGCAGAACCCTCTTCTAGACTAACAAATACCTTATTGACACATAGAACATTAGGGCAATAAAAATATATCTTGTTTATCACTGCTTTCACAGCATGCATAGATATGACGCTGAGGCATTCAACCACAGCAACATTAGAAAACTACTTATTTCAACCTAAGCTACTGGGAATAATGCAGCTGATAACCTCCACATAGACATGGAAGATTGCATTTAAAATAAAGTGTTACATGTTCTGATTATTTTAATAGGTGGGAGGGGAGGACATATATTGTTTTGTATTTTTATTTTCTAAAACTTTATTGTCATTGAAATAATACATTCATAAAAGTGGTGGGGCTTAGAATTATTTATTACTGAAGTTGCCTATCACTTTCTCTTTATAAGCACCAGTTTTTAGCTGCTTGTAATTTTTCCAGCCTGTGAGTATTTGGGCTGAAGTTTTCATGCTGAATACCTGCCTAAGATTGAAGTTAATGCTTTTTTTTTTTTTTTTGGGGGGAGGGGTGTTTTCTGGTTTGTAGTTTTAAACAGAGTACATTGATTTGTTTTGAAACAGTCTTTTAAGAAAAAAAAAGAACAATAGTTTAACCGTGGCACAAAGGCACAAATACTCAAGGGATTGACTCTGAAAGACTTTAGTACCTTTGTGTTTTGTAGCAGGACCTTTGAATTTGGCTTGTGGCTGCCATACATGCCAGGGATGTGCTGTTCCTAATAAAAAAATACAATAATTTAGACAGGATAGGGCCTCTGAGGTGTATGCACTTCAACCCCTTCTTCAAAGCAGGGAGACTTTAGAGGAGCCTCTCACAGCCTTGTCCAGTTGAGTTGCATTTATTCTTTGGTAAGCACCTGTGTTGGTTTTGGCTGGGATAGAGTTAATTTTCTTCACAGTAGCTAGTATGGGGCTATGGTTTGGATTTGTGCTGGAAACATATGTTGATAACACAGGGATGGTTTAGTTACTGCTGAGCAGGGCTTCCACAGGGTCAAGGCCTTTTCTGCTTCTCACCCCACCCCACCAGCGAGCAGGCTGGGGGGGCACAAGAAGCTGGGAGGGGACACGGCTGGGACAGCTGACCCCAGCTGACCAAAGGGATATTCCACATCATATAATGTCATTCTCGGCATATAAAACTGGGGAAAGAAGGAGGAAGGGGGGAACGTTCGGAGTGATGGTGTTTGTCTTTCCAAGTAACCACTACATGTGATGGAGCCCTGCTTTCCTGGAGATGGCTGAACAGGTGTTCAGCCTGCCGATGGGAAGTAGTGAACGAATTCCTTGTTTTGCTTTGCTTGTGTGTGCAGCTTTTTCTTTACCTATTAAACTGTCTTTATCTCAACCCACGAGTTCTGTCACTTTTACCCTTCCAATTCTCTCCCCCATCCTACCGGGGGCAGGGAGTGAGTGAGTGGCTGTGTGGTGCTCAGTTGCCAGCTGGGGTTAAACCAAGACAACAGCATAAAACGTGGGAGAAAAAAATGAAAGAAGGAATTGAAATGGGAGGTTTCCAAATCTGTAACTGTTGTTCCACTGCTCTGGAGAGATGTGTGGGACAGTTACTTTGTATGAAAGATGGGGAATAACACAGACAGACTATGGATCATTTATGACAAGGCAAGAAACAATGAGCTTAAATTGCACCAAAAAAAGGGAATTTACTAACATTAAAGGTTCAAACACTGGAAAAAAACTGTCTGGAGAATGTTACAGAATATCCATTGGAAAGGGGGAGAGGCTGTCAGGAACAAGTTAGACAAATATCTATCAGCAATATTGGTAAATGAATTGCAATGTCCTTTCAAGTTCTTTTCCAATCCTATTTTCTTCATGAAATCACAATTAAGACTCTTCTGTACTATTCATAATTTGGTAGTACTGTTGACCGTATTTCAGGTATTCTTTCAAAATTTTTTCTGTCCTCATGGACATCATTAGGGGCTCTTAGAAACTACATAAATTAGCCTGGTCAAGTTACAGGTTGTGAAAAATTCAGGAAGACTGAAGACCTAATGGAGCTCAAATCACATTTATAATATTAGTTTCAGGTTTTAAGTGAGGAAAACAATTTAACTGGGAAAGGACTGTAAGTGGTATAGATGTCAGATGAAAGAGAAAAATCTCAATTATAAGGGTCACTTGAAAGACTTTAAAGATGTGGCCCTCTGGAATAAGGATGAGGGAGACAATATGAATTGTGAAATATATCAGCCAAGACCAATGCCTTGAGGTGAAAGAGGCAGGCCCAGATGGAGAAAGAGGTTGCATATCTGTTCATTCTAACAGCCAGGTGTGTGGCTAGACACCCACCATAGAAGTTAAAACAGCAAGAGATTTTTCCAAGCACTGAAATAAGGGAACCTGTTTGTTCTGTAATACGTGTTTCTTATTGAAAAATGCAGTACCTCTTTGCTACATAATGACCTGGAGAACCACAGTACTTTTTAATAGCTTAGGGAAGGCATATTGATTTTTATGCTTTCTACTTTAAGTGGAGTTGCTCAGCTACTCCGCACATTGGAGTAATTTGCCTGTTCAGGATGAACTGCTGGGAGCCTGTGAGGAATTGCATGCCTCCTTTCTCATGTGATCTGTCTCTTTCTCTCTCACTCTCTCACTCTCTCCCGCACTTTTCCCCCTTCACTTGCTGAAGCAATTGCATAAGCAGGGTTGCACATATCTGTATGTGACCGAAATCCTTCTAACACCAGTGATAATCATAACAATAAGAAAACTTACATTCCAATTAGTTGCTATCATAAAAGGAAAGTATTGCCTCAGGATTGCTTCCCAGGACCTGGCTTTTTCTGCTACCAAGAATTTGCACAGCTGGAAAGACCAGACTCACACTGTGACAAGTAAATCGATCTCTTCACAATACACAGGGGGATTGTGCCACGGACCTAGCAATCCAGAGCTGGAGGACTTAAAACAGAATATCTCATGAAAGCACATGCAGAAATGAAAAGGCACCTTAACAGAGAGTCATGAAGGGCTATAGGCCACCTGTGCTCTGCTTTTGTGTAAATAGATAGATAATCTCAACGAAGCAATACTTTATCACCATTTTAGCTCTTGAGCCTAATACCACCAACCCAGAAATTCCAGAGGGATGGATGCAGCATCAAGACCTAAAAAGAATAACAAATTTATTGAGAGAAACAGGGTGAGACAGGATGGAAGAGAACATATATAACATCTTTTGAAAGAAAATTTACTTTTGTTCAGTTTAGTCGTTACTTGTTCATCACCCCATTTAAATACCTTCATTCTTAACCTTACAAACTAAAGCTGATTCAGGCCCTAGCCCTTAACCAGAAGTTACCCACCTAGACTAAACTACCAGTACTTCTGTGTGCTCTTAAAAAATTTCTGTAATACTGAATTTTGGCTGACGTTACTGTTCTCTACATTAAAGACTACACAAAATAATATAGAGTGAAACACTATTTTAAACTCTTAATTCTTGCCACAAATAGAATGTATTACCGAGTCAGTAGCATGCCTCCTCAAAATACTGCAACATAGATTTGGGGGTGGGGGTTTGGGGCAGCTTTTTCTGTTTTTGAGGTTTTTTTTCTTTGTTAGATTGTTTGCTGTCTCTTTAGGTACAGTTTTGCTAGACAGCTGATGTAGTGATGTACTGCATCTGGCTAGGATTGAGTTAACTTACTTCATAGCAGCCCGTATGGTGCCATGTTTTGGATTTGTGACTAAAACTGTGTTGATAACATACCAATATTTTAGCTATTGCTGAACAGTGATTGCACAGCATCAAGTCTTTCTCTGACCAAGTTTCTTAGTTTCGTACTCTGCCCCTGCAGTGAGTAGGCTGGAGGCAGGAAAGAGGTTGTGAGGGGACACAGTTGGAAGAGCTTACCCAAATTGACCAAAGGGATATTCCATGTAACATCATGCTCAGAAATAGAAACTGGGGATATAGTTTTTCCAACACAGCCGTCGCTCAGAGACTGGCTGGGCATTGGTCTTGCTTGTGGGGCATGGTAAATTATTGCCTTCGCATCACTTTTTTTCTCTTTCTTTCACTTATTAAACTGTTTTTATCTTGACCTGTTAATTGTTTCTTACTTTCACTCTTCTGATTTTCTTCCCTGTCCCACTGGCGAAGGGAGTGAACAAGCAGTTGGGTGGGTGCCTACTGGCTGGCCAGGGTCAAACCACCACAAGTGAGATTCAAGGAACCTCAGTGGGTTTGACATGACATGGATTGCTTCTGTAACACAAAGGTCAGTATATGATATGTTACCTGTTTCTCTCTTATCCCTGCTCCATAGGTTGGCAATAGTAAGTAAGTCTTAGCCTATAGAAACCTTGGGTGAAAAAAGTTTTCTTGCTTCTATGGAACTGCACACAATGCTATTTGAAGTTATAACTTGATGTCATGGTTTAACACCAGCCAACAACTAAGCACCACACAGACAGTCACTCACTGCCCCCTGGTGGGATGGAGGAGAGAATTGGAAGGGTGAAAGTGAGAAAATTCGTGGGCTGAGATAAAGACAGTTTAATAGGTAAAGAAAAAGCTGCTTACACAAGCAAAGCAAAACAAGGAATTCATTCACTACTTCCCATCGTCAGGTAGGTGCTCAGCCATCTCCAGGAAAGCAGGACTCCATCACATGTAGTGGTTACTTGGGAAGACAAACGCTATCACTCCGAATGTCCCCCCTTCCTTCTTTTTCCTCCCAGCTTTATATGCAGAGCATGACGTCATATGGTATGGAGTATCCCTTGGGTCAGTTGGGGTCAGCTGTCCCAGCCGTGTCCCCTCCCAGCTTCTTGTGCCCCCCCCCAGCCTGCTCGCTGGTGGGGTGGGGTGAGAAGCAGAAAAGGCCTTGACCCTGTGGAAGCCCTGCTCAGCAGTAACTAAACCATCCCTGTGTTATCAACATATGTTTCCAGCACAAATCCAAAACCTACTAGCTACTGTGAAGAAAATTAACTCTATCCCAGCCAAAACCAGCACACCTGACAATTTATTAAAGCAAATAATTGGCCTTGAACAAACTATGCTCACGAAGGCTGCTTTCCCCAGCAGAGGTCTTATGAGCTAGAAATCTGTGGGTTTTCCTCCACAGCACTGGATATCTTCATGTGGCTCTCACAGATATCAGTTCCTGCTAAAGCACAACTTCCAAATTTCAAATTTCTCACCTCCAGAAATGAATTGATCCTAATGTGCTCTAAAAGTTTTCTGACTACTGTGCAAGAGAGCGAGACGTGTTCCATTTTGATGTGTAAATCACTCTTCCTAGCACAACTGGGGTCTATACAAAATCATCCATGATATGACCAAAAACACTGCTATGAAAGCTTTTACCTGAATCTAGCTTAAGATGTGAGAATGAGAACCTGAAAGCTGTAGTGAATAGAATTCAAACAGCGACAAAATTATGGTAAATAAATGGGAACAGCTGCCACTATTCAAAACTCTTAGAGCACATTTACAGGGAACAAGATCTCTTTTTAAAACTGTCAATTTTAGCAGGGTGGATAGTAATGTTTGTTCTAGTTCATTTCAGAGTTTTTCATAACTAATAAATGTCTTGGCCATAAAAATTACTATTGAAACTGAACAGCTAACAGCCTGACTATTAGACAATAAAGCTACTTAAAAAGTTATTTATCAACATAAATGATTTTGCATAACCGACACATTTTTATGCAGAAAATGATGAAGTAATATGCCACTGATTTTTATAATGTAATACCCTGTAACTAATGATTTTTTCTGAAAAATCATTTCACATTTCTAACAATTTTATGAGGGAGCTAATGATTTTATATGACAAATAGTTATGCAAAAAAGAATGATTTTGTGCAGTTAATGGCTTCATACAACTAATGAGTGAATACCACTCCTACAATTTTAGTGCACATTACTTTCAGAGTGATCATTCATCCTAAAGATATTTTATGCCTTTTGTAAAATTTATTGTGTGCTAGTTCTTTGTAAGATGTATTTCCATATGGTTCCCATGGTTTTCTGCATACTAATGAATTTCCAATATGGTTATCAGATATTAAAAAGTATACCATAAAAGGCATTACAAAACAAATTTCTTTTTAAGTTGATTTGATATTGATAGTCCTCTTCATTCACCTTGCTGAGTTATTTTTAGTTAATTTAAGGTTCTGATCCAGCCCTCTGCATGTAATCTCTTTAGTATGTCATTTTCTGTTCATTTGAGTTTTGCTAAGTTAATTTTCATTCGGAATGGAAATTATAAAATGTCTTGCTCTAGCTTCAAAGAATACTAATAGAATGCTTCATGGCATCCAAGTATGTGCCATGGTGCAATCACATTTCTGTAGCTTACCAGATTGTCTTTATATTCCTTCAATGTTTGTAAAATCAGTAAATATGCTCTGAAATTTCATGACCAATAATTAGAAATCACTTTGCAAGATATTTTCTAATTAAACACATGAGAAACAAGTGTGCAAAGGGACATCACTTTATTCTACTACCATAGAAAAGACAGAGAAGGCATGTGAATCCACGCACGATGACCTTGTTGGCTCCTTAGCTTAACCAGCCAGCCAGTAGGAAATATAATACCATTATACCGTTGCCAGGAATGAGCTGAAAGGAACTAGTTTCTCTATGATAGCTCTCATCAAATTTATCTGAGACCCCACAATCCACTGTAGTATCAGTGGACTTTTATCATCCTCATAGTGATGGTCTGAGCAGATGAGACAAAGGAGTCAGGCTTAAATGACCTCACTGCCAGTTCACGTTTTAACTAAATCCTCAGTACCACGAAGCAAGTCAAGCTGGAGCCTTTTCTCCCTGCTGCTGGCTTTCTGACTGTCTTGACTTGCCTTCTTCTCTCTGTCTTCACTTTCCCCTGCACTTTTACAATGGTTTAATTGAACTGACCAGTACTATATCTTCCACAGCTTTCCTCTAAGCCTGTCAGAAAGCACAGCAAATGAAGACAATGGCTTAAATAACTCTTTGCTGAGCTTAGGTTTGCCACATTTCAGACTGAATTAAAAAGCTATGCTTTGTACCTGTGATACCTTAGCAATAAGATAAAGAAAAAGTCACTGTTAAAGATAGAAGCTACTCTTTCTCTCTTTAGCCTTCTTTTTAAACCTCTTTTTACACTTGCCTTCTTTCTTCAGGAAAACAGAGTCCTGTTAAAGTCAGTTGAATGTAAAAACAAGAGGCTCTTCTAGCCCTCTACAATGATTTTTTTTTTCCCCTCCAAAAAGGTTGGCTATTGCCATCATTAAAAAACTTTGAAATGGTAAAATGGAAATGAGAGGATTCCCTGTAAAAATGTTGACAGCTACAGAGGATGGATGAGACATTGCTAAAATAGAAGTCTTTTAAGATTTTCCTTACTACTTAAACTCTTTTGACTTCTATTTTCTGTATCTCCAATAAACAGTTAAAATATTTCAATGGTGTTAGTTGCCATTGCCCTTACAGATGAGGTCTGTGTTCAAACCCTCCCTAACTCTTTCATGCCAAGCAGTGACAAAAGTATGCTATACATTTTTGACTGAGACATTTGCTTTATTTGAGGTATTTTACAGTAGTTGCCATGGTGTCCTCAACACCTGACACCAGCTAGCATAGATCGACCTATGTTTCTGATGAAGATAGTCTCCACCTACCCTTGCAATATCTGCAGTATTTTCATATTCTTTTCTTATAACGTAAAGACATATTCTGGTCAAGGCTTGGGAGACGTTTATAGATCTGACTTTATGCAATTTGAATCTGTTTTCACTGAGCTGTGAGCTTCTGTGGCTAGCAAGCTTCTGACATCAGTCTGACTAGACCCAAGTAAGCTTAGGCATCTCCCACGACATTGCAGCATCCAGCACAGAAATAACTTTCTTCATAAAGCTCTAGTCAACAGCATAGCTATAACTCATAGAAGTAGACTGTTTTTTTACGAAACCCATCTCCTAATGTAAATGGGTCAGCTCTTACTTTGTCAAAAACCTGAAATATTTCAGAGAAGCTGTTTATTCAGTTGCTGCATATCTGCCCAGTCCGCTTGAGTTAAGCTGCCCTTCAATTATCACTACTTAACTCTAAGTATTCACCCGGGCTCATTTTAAGTCCTGATAGCTATGGAAGGAGAAGCTATGGCCTAGGGAGGAGGCTAGAAATGTACATCAGAACAACAGCTTCCACATTTGAACTGCATAGTGCTTTATGTCCCTTCTCACTGGAAAACCTGAACACTGAAGAAGCCAAATATCAGAATTCACATTTTTGGTTTTTAAAACCAAAGTAAATCAAAGCAAAGCAAAGTAAACCAAACCAAATCATTGTATTTCAGCTTTACTTATTACTCATACTTGAAATAAAATTAGGATGGCATGAACTGTATTTTGTCAGTAGTTACATGTCCATCCTTAATTGTACACAAGTGAAAATGTTTTTCTCTAATTTGTAACAAGAGAAGCAGTGTCTTACTATGTAGAGTTGCCTCTGCATAGGGAGAGACCATCTTACAGTGTCACTAACAAATCACACAAGAAACAAGTAACTCAGGCTGCTGCTCAAAATGCCTTTGACATATGCCTACCCAAAAGTCAGCCACTGCTAGCACCCCAATGAGTTTTAATTATCAGTATGATGATCATCTAAGTATTCCTTTATGTGATAATTATGAGGCAAGCATAAAGAGAAGTTTCCAGGTTTATTTAGGTATTGGGTTTGATAGATGCTAACATTTTAATACCTCTAACAAAGTGTGCTCCATTCAACAATGCAGATGGCGGAAAATCATTCACTGTGGAATAACAAGTCTCTCTGGAAAAAACTTTCCCCTCTGAAGACCTAATTTGGTATGATTCCACAGGAGATGCCTATGTAGGAGTGGTATATACAGCCCAGAGGAGACGCGCAGAACCCTGCAGAGTCAAAGGAGGAGGCTTTATCCATGAGGATGGTTCTTTTCACTTACTCATGTTATATCCCTTTGCACATTTATGCACCTTTATTTATGCACCCTGAACTGAAGTAAACTGGCAGATGTGCATATATAAATCTGTGGTGATCTACTCTCTTGAAAGCTCTTGACAGCATATTTTAATAATTATATATTATTTATGACTCTACCTAGTACCAGTGGAAATTGAAGGAAAAATACTGATGCATCTGGCCAAATTTGTCAATCATCTTGTTTTAATGTAAAATACCTTTAGCAACTCAAGTACACTTTTTAAGCAATTTACATGTTTTGTAACAGTGGAGGCCACATTTTTAGTGAATTAAGGATAAGCCTAATAGATTTGGGAAAGTACAGACACCATGTACTATACTGTAGACTTGGTCCTAGAAGTAACAAGGAGCTCATAATAGACCTTACAGTGCTATCTGATTTCCCTCCAGCTTTATGGTCCCAGCTTTTGGCAACTAGGTCATTGACTTAGAAATGAGTTATTCGCTTGTGCTCATTAATTTGGTCTTACATGGTTTATTTTTTCTTCGGATATAACAAATACCTCAGGCACAATAAACATGAATAAACTCTGGTGTTTAATCCAAGTGTGTCTTGTTGGTAACAAGTGTGTTGTGTTGATGAAGAGCCAACTTCATTTTGGCTGTCCAGGTCAGAGATATGCTCCACAATGCAACAGAACAGACTTCTAGGATTTACCGAAACAGGAGATAGACGTTGCTTTATTACATGAAATTATGGGATTGCTATAATAATTTTCAGTGCTTGATAAATCATGAAGTTGTAGATCTCCCTATAAATATTAACTGCCATTTAATTTCAGCTGATATGATTATAATGGATCAAGGCTTGACATATGTGGAAAATTGGCTGCATAAAAAGAAAAGTAGTAAGTGAGATGAAGCAATACTAGAAACATGGGTTTAAATTCTCCCATCCTCTGTTTCACTGTCACTGTCAGGATAACACTGCCTTCAATATTAAAAGGCCCTTTGAGGGGGCCACAAGTGATTACCTACAAAAGGAAATTCACAGGAGAAAGGAAATGGTGAAATCAGAAAAGATATTTTTCATCCCAAAAGCATGTGTCAAATCAAATAAAGTCATTCAATTGTATCTTTCCCACTGCTAAGAAAACGCACACCATCTGCATGTCCTGGAACATTATCCACATGCAACAAGCTGGGACCATGTTACACAGCTCATAGGGCATCACCTAGGCCTCCTCATGTATGACTGGAGTAGGCAGGCAGAACCCAAAGCAAAGAGACTAAAGATACCTATGTCTTGATCCTAGACCAAATTTATAACATCTCCTGTTATAGACATTATAGAAAATTACCTCTTTAAAGAACTATCCCAGTAAACATTTTTTTTCCTCTTCTTTCAGAGTTGTGTATCAAGAAGGATTTTTGGTGAAATTATAAATGCTCTACAAAGTCATGCTTTGTTCAGCTGGACTGTGCATTGCCACACATATATCACATACTGCCCTTCTTATCTTTTTGCTTGGTCTGTTAATTCCTCAGTTTTGGCTAATTTGTGGCTTTCAGCCCAAATTGTCATTCACAACATAAAGTTAGTCCATCATCACTGTTTAATTTGCAAACTTTACTTGCATATTTCTGCATTTTTGTCTGGACACCATGTACTATGCTAGAGGTTTTCACTTCTTGATTGGAAACATTTATGCACTGTAACTTTCAATCATAAATTTTCATGCCATATATTCAATGCTGCTGTTGCCTCATCCTGAATAAAGCATTGTAAAGATCCAATAAATCTGTGGTTTACAACAAGATAAATACCATAAAGGGTGGTACTTCTAATTTGGTTCTTGGAATCTGAAGCACAAAGCACTTGCATGTGATAAACATATAACACAGAGATTTACAAGTTGCAATTTTCTTGGCCTTTAAAATTTTGGTAGTCTTATCATTACAGCAGCGTGAAATCAATATTCCTATTAGAAAAAAATGCCATTGACATCAATCTCCAGTGATTAATTCTTGTGAGTTACCATGAATTTATTATTGACAGAGTTGATCTGTTTAGACCCACAACCCAGTTCTTACAAAGGCAAACCTACAGATGCCATTAAGAGAACATTAAAGGACAAATCAAGCACAGTGAGGCATGGAAGTGGAGAGGCATGGGAGAAGATGCCCTTTTACTCCAGTGTGCGAGTTAATTCCTGGAAAGTAGCTTAAACACAGAGCAAGTGCTGCAAGGCACAGAAGCAAGTGAACCTTTGAGTGCTGCCATCACAGGACTAGTTGACCTTGAGTGCAATCGAAGTGAGCGTGTGTATGTCAAAGACCAATTTTGAAAATGTCTTCAATGCTTTTAATGCCTTTAATTGCATCAGCATATACTGTTTCTCAAATGGGACATTACTGTGCCTAATAATACATTTCTTTGTCAATTTTAAAAATCTTACCTTAACTGCAGCAGGACAAAACAATTTCTGAATCCTTTTTTTTCTTAGACTTTAACACCACAAATACAGGAAAGTCTGACTCAGAAGAGATAATACGTCTGGTAAATTTAACCCTGAACAGCTGAAATGGCTGTGAGCATCTCAGTCCTCAGTGCCAGCAGCAGATATGTCACTCTGAATGCACTGCTATTTTCTTGGTTTGTTTGCCTTCCCTGCTGCATTCTCCACTCCCCTGTGTTCACTCTGAGCCAGTCAATCAAATAATACCCTAAATACTGTCATAAAGTGGAAAAGGGAAAGACTGCTGATGTGCTGAAGGAAGGGGCCGAAAGGTAGACTTTACTATCACTGAAACCCTTTTCTGTTAATCCCATCATTGTAAAACAGCCAGTAATTAACCAGCTCTCACGCAGCTCCTCAGACTGCCACCAAAGAATCTCTGTATTTCCCAGAAGTCCAATTATATGTGAATATTGTTGTCAGAGCTGCTGGAGATAAAGATATGCAGCAAGCTCCTTTGTAGGCTTTATTTTTGTTCTTTCTGGCAGTTTTCATTAGCCTACAAGTCATTTATTACTGTCAGAATATGAAGAAAAACAATAATTAATATGGAAAATGTTATGCAAAATTAATTGTCAAATATCTCTCATAACAAACACTTTATAAATGTTTCTTTATGAACAAATATACACATAATTTTATTCTTGCTTTCACAAATACATCTTCCCCTGTAAGTCAGGCTGAATCAATTCAATCCCAATATCAAGGTCTTTATTTCACTCAGTCTTTTATTATCAATAAATATACTACCTTCTGCATGGGTCTTATTCTACACTTTTTTGCACTGCTTGCTGTCACTTTTTTTTATGTTCTAGACTTTTAATACTGTGGTTTCTTTTATTTTCTTAATCTTCTCCAAACAGTTTCAGGGTTATTTGCAAACTTTGCCTATTTAGTAAAACATCTGGAAGGGTTTTTTTTTCATCTGGATTTTGTGTGTTTATCCACAAGTCCCATAATTTCTTTTCAACTGTACTGCCTGAAAAAATGCCAGTCAGTTTTCCCTGATTGTTATACTCTCCCATGGCCTTATTTACTTACACATTTTTGTAGGCAGAACCCACTATATATGTCTGTTTTATTGGCCTCAAGATATCCCTGCTCACAGTTCAGGGGGAGCATTCTTGGTCCACTGCCAGATGATCAAATGTTCCATCTCCGTTCTGTTTGCAAATATTGAATACAGTCTGCACAAATGTGATAATTTTTCTTAGGAATGTAATAATACTGCAGCAGTTTCCTCTAGCACATCAGAATTAGGTATTCTCCACTTTTACGCATGAATGTGTAACAAATCTCTTGAATCTATCTCTATTCACATATGAGTACAGATGGTTTGAGAAGTGGGCATATATTTTCCCAGTTGGGAGTTCGTTGTGTTTAGAGAGATGTGACTCCTGCTCTGAATGCTACAGGCATAAAGGGACTCCAGCATCAGTGGGATACCACTGAGCAAGAAGGGAGGAGAGAGCAAACTAATGAGGCACCACACAGGAATAGTTTATTCCCTCCACAGCTTTTTGTTTTCTGGCTAAGGAACCAATAGTATGCAAATGAAGGTTACTGCTTGCCCCATCATTCACAAGTGTGGACTGGACACTGTCCCTTCAATAGCAAAGACCACATAGCGGTCTGCCACCAGCCCTGGAGGCGCCTGCCATTTTAGGCCACTCACTAGCTGGGACTTACAATAGCTCTGCCAGCTTACCATACACCTTCAGAGCACTGTAACACTCTACATCACCTAAGGTGTAACTTCATTGCCAGATGCTACAGGTTACATCACATTAACTCTACTTCTGCTAGAAATCAGCAAAGCTACCATTAGGCAAGTTTTTATTATCTTCCATGTAACAGCAGAGGGGGGCACGTTGTAACGTTGCTCCTTGATGCTGTTTGATATGGACCTTTTTTCCCCTATTTTCTTCTCTCCCTTTCCAGCCAGTCTTTCTGAGCTATTTGGTTCTATGCAGAACTAATTTATCATGTGCAATCAGAAGCTTTGTATCACATCCACTACAGACAGGTGACCCTCAAATCAGTTATCTTCTGCTTATTTTGACCTTGAAAACTATCTCAATTAAGATTGTGTTATCATTAAACAGGATATAGGCAAAAAGCACATTCTTTGCTAAACAGTCAGCCTCCTTCAGTTCCAGTCCTTTTGGTAAGTTGGTTGTAGGGGTCATGAATAATGTTGGAATAACAGTGCCTCCCACTAATTTTATAAAACACATCTGTAATTATGCTCCTCCCCACTTCTGGACTGTGACTTTTCTAGATTTGTTACTTTGTCTTGGCCATAGATTAAGATTTGATAAGCAGGGAAGAGAATCCAGTAATACTTCTCCTGAAATGGCAGATCTGACTAGAAATCAGGAAAGTTTTATTTCTTGTCAATATTTAACTGTGATTATTCTGACATTTCTGATTTTAGCTCCCAAAAGTACCTTGAAAAACACATAATGAACAGGGGGAGAAAACACATAGTGAACAAGGGGATGGAAAGAGAACAATAGAATCAAATAAGTTGTCGTCTTTAAAACAGCAATAAATAATTCACTGTGCATTTTGGCAAAAGTTCACAGATGGGAGGGAAGAAAGATTTTATTTTGTCAGAAAAAGATCACCTTTACCTAGGAAATAAGCACATACTGATATTACAGATATATTGAAAAGGAATAGAAAGGGATTTTATTCTATGTTTATGGGGAACACACATTTATTAGTAACACAGAAGTAAGAGTATATTCAATACTCATGTAATGTCTTGCTGCATAGAGTGGGAAATGGCTGCAGTGTCATTGGCAACTGGGGAATTTAATTTTGCCTAAACAATTTCACTGTCTACACAGGAATAAAAAACACCAGAAGATTTATAACATCTGAGAATGCAAAAAAAAAATGTAATAGATGTGCAGTGGTTGCTAGTAGAACATCAAAATATGCCAATAGCTATCCCGCATATGGCATTTTGCATCCTGCAGTTTTTTAGGTTTCAGTTTTAACTATAGGGTAACAATTCTCAGACAACATTGAAACTGTGGCCAATGGAAGAGGCAAGTTCAAAACATCCCCCTTTTAAACAGTGGATGGAGTTAAGATCCACATCTGACACCTTTCACCAAAGAAGCTAATGCAGTGGTTTGAAATAATTCTCTGATCGATTATGTCCTGCAAGTTCAAAACCCATTATCAGAAATGACAGAGCAGCAGGTGGAACAATATATATATAGATTGTTGCAGGTCTTAAGCAGTCTGACAGACATGAAAAACACTGAGTAGTATGTGAAACTTTCAAATACTACTCATGAAATGTACCTCTCTGACAAACAGTAACTTTTCCAAGTCCAATACTTTCTGGAAAGATATGTGGAGTCATATCTATAGGTGGATTCCATATGCTGGATTTATATTTAGATTGATTTATAAATGTGAAAAATTGAAATATATAATTAGAATATTCCCTTGCAATAATGTAGTTCTTCTAGATCAAAGGCTGTGCACATATAAGTGAAATGTAAGCTATAAAGATAACTGTAATAGATTTCACCAGAGCTGACAGCTACTTTACATAATGGAGGCCTTACAAATGAATGTCTAATAATGTAGAAGTAAAATATTTTTTCATGGTGATAGTAACTTAAATGCTACCTGGAAGCTCCTCCCAGGATAACCATAATTAACAGGGCTCTAAAACTACCCCCTCATTTGGCTTTTCACTTTTTCCCAAAAATATTCTTTCTTACTGTTTTTCTAGCAGACTTTATTGTAAAATCAGAGTACCACATCCCTCTATGCTGTACATGGAAACAGGCAGCTGAATACTGTATGGGATATAACTGGTCAGGAAAGTTTCACGAAAATGTGTTTTTCATTGGAAAACACTGTTCAACATTTTTCAAGTTTTCTGAAGTTCAAATTTAATCAATTATCTTCTGCAATACAGTCTCAAAGTGCTTGTCAAGGCTTTACCTGACACTTTCAAAAAAGAAAGCTCTAATTTTAATTTTTAATAAAACCTGTAAACTTCTCTGAACAGGAAGATTATTCTGTCCAGGAGTGACTTTCTTTTAATTAATAAATGTCAGCATTTCATCCTAATTCAGCATAGGAATGTTTTTCAAAAATTTTACCTTTTGATGGGCTGAGAATGTGCACCATTCCTATCTCAATGGGAAATCTTTAAAGAGCAATTTTTCTCAGGTTACTTTAAATGCCTGCACTGAGTACCTCCCATAGGAGACAGGCTTCCAGTAGGTCCCTTTCAGAGATTGCCTTTAAGATTTCACAACTCATCTGTCAAGGCAGACAGGTCAAAAAAGATACAGTGAAATAAAGAGAGAAAGGAGGAATAATTCTCACAACCCAAATAAGATTAAAATGGGTGAAACTTTGTTACTGATGGAGCTAGTCCATCTGGCAATGCCCAACACCACATTTCTAAACAGATTAGGGGTTTTTAAATATGCAGAACATAGCTGTTGTGTGTATTTTAAAAGTGTAACTCTAAGAAACAAGGGAACTTTAAATTAAAGGTTTATAAACCTCACAGAATATTTCCTCTTACAACAGCAGATCCCTCATGAAGGCATTGATGGGCACACCTCAAACTTCTATTTAATGAATTCCCTCACTCAGTGAGAACAAACTGCCTCTCTCAATTGCTTGGACTGAAAGTGCATTTTTCATTACAAAGTATGAATATACCCCCCAAAGGTAAATATCAAGATGATATCAGGAAAAAATGGCAAATTAAAGAATTTTGAGTTCAGCAAGTGGACAGCAGACTTATTATCTTACAGATAATAAATATTCTACTTCTGACTACCTCTTTTACAACATGATTAATGGGGGGGAATTACTGAGAGTAAGATGTGGTCAGAAAGAAGGACAACATGTCATGGAAGTAGCAAAAGGTGGTAAGAGAATAAACATAGAGATGCCAGCTTGAAAAATAGATACAGAAAAGTGCTAGTTTTAGTTGGCTACTTGTCTAAATCAGCGGTTGCATTGGCAGATACTTTATGTAGATTGGCCATGAAGACAGTAATTGAACAGCATTGTGAAACCCGTGGACAAGCAACACTGAGGATCTATATTGAGAGCACCCGGATCAGGTTTGACCCCTCGCAGCCTGTTGAAGTGTCCTGGGAATTCAAGTCTAGAAAACCCTGCAAAATAAAACAAACACAGCTGAAAAATGGATCACCTTCCAAGCGGTAGACTGTATGCGTGTTGTGTCTGGTCTTCCTAGTTGTATAATGCAGTTCTGCTCCCTGCATGTTAACTAAATAATTTTAAAATCCTAGCTTTGATTTTTAGACGCCATTGTCCGATCCAAGTTACCCTTAAGAAATACAGTGGACCCACTAGAATTTACAGCAAAATATGAACTAGTCTGTTGGCATAAACTTTTTAACACATTTTGGAAGTTGGTTCTAAGTGTACCTTTTTGATGAACAGAAGACCTTAAGCAACTTTCTGTGAAATGTTGCTGAAAATAGCTCTGAGGGAACTCAACAAGAGCTGCCTAGCACATCTGGGCCATTTAAATGTTCTGCCTGCACAACAAATGCGGTAAAAGTCAGCCTTTATGAATTGGTACATTTTCCCATGAAATTCTGACTATTCAGCTTTCTCACAGAAACATAGAACAGCCCATGTTGGAAGGGACTTCAAAAGATCATCTGGTTCAACTTTTGTGGGAGCCTAGATAAGATTATCTAGCACCCTATCCAATCGTATCTTGAAAACCTCCAGTGATGGGGATTCTACCACATCCCTGGGGAGGTTGTTCCAGTGAATGATTGTTCTCACTATAAAAAATTTCTTTCTTATATCAAGATGAAACCTCTCCCGGTGCAACCGGTACCTGTTGCCCCTTGTCTTCTCTGTGTGGCTCGTTGTGAAGAGAGAGCCTCCATCTTCTTTGTAGCTGCCCTTTAAGTACTGGAATGCTGTGATAACATCCCCCTGAGCCTTCTCTTATCATGTTCACATGCTGCTTTGCTGCTCACTCAGAACTGCTACATGACTCAATGACTATTAGAATTCTTTATACATACACATTTAATATGTATAAAATATATACATATAATGTTGTGTACTTACGTTTACTAAAACAACACACAAAAGTAGCAAGAATATTCCTTTCAGTAGCTTTTCCTTAAAAAACTACAAAGTGTAGGTGCATTTATTTATTGTCATGCAATAAGAGAGAGAAAGGACTGTAAATAACCCCATAAAACCTCTACACTAAAAAATGTCTGGCTTAAGCTGTGGCTCAGCTTCTGTGTTTGGGGGCCAGATGCAAGAAGTATTGGGTGAAATACATAGGCTATGTTACACAGTATTTTGGATTATTGTAGCTGTCCCTTAAGGCATTAAGATGCATGCATCTTCAGTTCTTTCCAGGATAGCTATTGCTGTTGCCAGAAACAGAGAATATTTTGTACGAAACTCACAGCACTTTCACCAGATATATTTATGCAGAGTCAGTTAGTGTCCAAAACATAGGTGAATTGCTCTGGGTTGTGGGAGGCAACAATTCCCAGGCTCCATTTTCAGCTCTGAGACTGCTTCATGTGGCTTGGGCGAGGGCAAATCACTTTAAAATGTCTGTGTTTGAATTTCCCATCTGTGCAAATGCAGATGATAAAACTAGCCAATCTCACAGAATGACAGGAGACATAATTAGCTAACATTTGCACAGTCATCCAAAGGCTCTTTTTGTCTAAGTACTAAGTGTGGTTCTTGCGAGCATGTCCAAAGAGATTTTTAGTGAACATTGCAGAATATAAAAGAACAGAAACATATAGATGTTTACAAAGTCCTGAAAGTCTGCAAGAAAGGAGTCAGACATTCTCAAAAGCAAAGGTGGGAAAAATATTTTACAGGTAAGGTTGCATTACATGAATATGAGAATCAATCAGAGAAATATCACTGAAGCAGTGCTCTAAAAAGAGAGTTGGATGGGTTTCTAACACGGGTGGAGACAAAGGTGTATTGCTTATACCAATCTAACAGGCAAAAGCTTGGTAGTACAGCAGTTCTCAAAAGTCCTAAATGTAAACAAAAATGAACTGAATGTGTTTCTGGATGACAATAAAATGGACCCTTAAATAATTATTTATCAAAACAAAGTTTGTATCCTTTTCGTATCAGGCCACAGCTTAGCTGCACAGAAAATGCTTTACCACACTTTATTAGCAAGGCAGGGCATGAAATGTTAAATGGGACCCTGGTTTGAATTCCAACAGGGAGGACCAAGTGGCAAGTTAATGAAAGGAATTTTACCTTCAGATGAGATGAGCTGCTAAATATCTCAGAAGCTCAAATTGCCACCTTGTGTGATGGCAAACAGCAGTATATTAACATCAGTTTTGAGGAATCAGCTTAATAGTGGCAATTACAAAACCACAGCGCAGAATACCTATTCCTCAGCCAAGCATCACTTAAATTCGTGTGTAGAATGTCTTAAGGCTTAAGTAAGGGTTTAGTGGCATGCAGACCAGACTGGGTTTATGAAAAAGGATGACTTTCATTCCTAATGCAGGAAATTTATTATTTCTATGCACTTAAAGAGCATCTTACTGACATAGAATCTCACATCTACAAAGACATCTTGGAAAATAAATCAAAAATAAACCAAACCCTTTTCACTTGAATGAGTTCCCCAGTATCACACGGGCAGTAAAAAAGTTTGCATCGTTACCTTTCTTTCATGGTCCAATTATGAATATTTTAGTGTTTCCGCATCTCAGAACTGAAACAAAGCCAACATGAAACTCCATCCCTTAGCTTTCTGCGAGATAGTTATTCACAAGCTAGGGCATACTTATTTTCATACACTTACTTTTTTCCTTCCCCAGATCAGTGAAGCAGTAAATAGAGAGGGAAAAAAAGGCTCTCTCCAAACAGCATCAGATCAGTGGTGCAGGAAATAGCCAGTAACTCCCTGCAGGAGCATATGCATTCTTAGCAAATTCTACCAGCAAATGATAATCATCCAGTTAATTATATTTAATTGCTCTCTGCATCAAAACAATAAATAATGAGAGAGTCCAGTGCTGCTTGTTGGAGATTATAACTTGACATAAATACGAGAAATACAAGCAAAAGAATAAACATGCATTCAGGTCTTCAAAATTGAGTAAAAAATAAAAAAGGCTGAGTGTAAATGTTGGCCAACATCTATCTACAGACCCAGAAATTTCAGAGAAAAAAAATCCCAGTTTTTCTGGGAAAATTGCTATCAATGAATCTGCATGAAAAGGACACTGCATGCAAGAACTGTAAGACACAAATATTTAAGGGGGGGGGATAAATTTTGGTAAGAAATGTGGAAGCATGAGAAATGGGGAAGGGAGAAGGACTTAAGCAAAGAAAGGAAATATGTTAATGATGGCAGCTGTTAGGTTCCCAGGGGAGTTACAGAAGTCCCAGAGGAGATTCACTTCACAATGTATTAGACAAAACCTTTGTAAATAGACTGCAGGGGCAACCCTGAGTAGAGAAAGAGTTGGCTTAGGTGATACACTATAACTGGTCTTGTCCAATTTAACAATCTGTAGAAGGCATGAACCCCACAGAACATGGATTATTTAATTTATTACAGCATTCTTCTTGGCTTCTTTGAATAAAATTTAGAAGTTCAGCTATTTTTAGTGCTTTTGCTTCAGATTCCATAATGTCAGTGCATCTCTATTTTGATAGCTCTTGCAGCTGATAATCAATTCTTCAACCCCAGAGCATCCCATGGTTCAAATCAGAGAATTATTTCCATTTGCAAATTGTTATTCTATTATGTATATATATTATTGACTTATATATAAATATATATATACATAAATATATATATACTCTTTTAAAATGCATGTTATTTTTTGCTATTTAGTAAAAAATTGCATCTTTGAATCAGGGCCTTTTCAAGTTAAGCCAAAGTCAAGAGAAAAATCAGATCAAATCCCAGAAAACACAATCAGTCAGGTTGCTAATCTGTATGAGTGGGAACTGATGGAAGTGTCTGTGAAAAGCACTTTTAAAGATCTTGCATATTCAAGAGTATTTTGAGGGGCTAGAAAGAGGAGGACAAGGTCATTACTGAATTACTTTTACTTTCCCAAAGCTGAAGAAAAACTTCAGCAAAAATTCATGGTCAGAAAAAATTAGGCAGGAAAATGTGACTTTTATATGAGAAGTTCTGTCAGAGGAATTCATTAGAAAGACAAAATGTCATTCCAAGATTGAGAGAGAACAGTTTGTGGATAAAAATCCCATCCTGGCTTTGTGGCAAAGTGAATAGCACAACAACAAAAAAAGGGTGTGGAGAGAGAAGGGACAACGTGCAATACAAAGTGCACACTGGGGAGAAGAGGGCAGTAATCAATAAACTAGACATTTCAATGTACCTGCAGTTGGTAGGGGAGCTTGATGGGATTAGAGGACTCATGGCTGGCATGATTAAGAATGAAAATATTTTTTAAAAGAATATGAAAAACAAAGAACAAAAGCCAATCATGCAGCCACATTAGAAGATGGAGAGTGTAACTGCTAATACGATGGCAGAGACTTTCACAATTGCTCTGTATTTGGAAAGATGTTTGAGGTTGCCCTGTTCTCACATGTTTGGGTGAAAAATTTTCTGCATACAAGCAACTGAAGAGAACGTTAAACATCTCTATATATCCAGCAGGCCCAAGTAACTTGAGCTAATGGTCCTTTAAGAGATGACAAAGGAGACATCTGAGTCACTGATATTAAATCTGGCAAGCTGCTGTGTGGGTTTTTCCACTGCTCCACCAGCAGCACAGAGGTTTAGTTTGCCAGTTAAGTCACAGGTGTTACAACTCTGTCACATTACATGCAATAGGTTACAAATGTCTTGGTTTAAAAGAGTACTTTGGTTATAATATGGAAGTACATTTATTTCCTTTACAAACATATAAAGTGAGCTTATTCATTTTCTGGAGAAATACAGGATAAAATCCAAGAGGTAGAAGCTGAAGCCAGGTAAGTTCTCATTTTAAACTGAGCTTGTATTTTTAACAGCAAAGATGAATGATCATTGTAACAGACTACTAAGGGCAGGTATGGATTCTGCATCTTTTTTCTTGTAATCAAGATCAGATACTCTTTTGGAAGAGATACTTCAGTCAAGCATGAGCTGATAACTCTACGCAAAGGTAACTGGGATCAATTCAATACTCCACAGCACAGAGAACGCAAACTCTGTAATCTAATGAGGATTTTTGGCCCTAAAATATAGGAAAACAGGAAAGCTCTGACAGACAAATTTTGCTTCAAAATTTAAAGGATATTTGAAACTATTTATTTGCTTCAAAATAGTTTCAAATTATAGATCAATAGAGTTCCATGTTATTGGTTCAGAAGAGAATAATTTAAAAGCATCAAAACAGTATCAGAGTTAATGTTCTAATTTTAGTGAAGCATTAAAATCTCATAGTATGTCATCCCTGCAGTGAGGGTACTTGCAATCATGCAAATTCATGCAGCATTCACAAAGGAGGAGGAACAATGATCCCTGCTTACGGCTTGGGCCTCTCAGTTAAGCACTGGGCTTCCAGCTGCTGCATCTCACACAGGCACATGTGGGGGAGCCGGAAAATCACATCCACTCGCTCTCTTAAGAGAAGGCAGCATACTGTCCTCTGTGCACCTGCACCTCCCTACTTACACTGACTACAGAAATAGTGTGGGACTATCTTTGCACTGACTTTGTATGTTTTTCCATCAATTGTACTATTGTTGTCTATGAAATAGCAGGGTTAGAGATGACGCTTCACTGATCAGAGGGACAAGACATCATTGAGTCCAGAATCCAACTTCTGTTTGGCATTGGTTGTAATTGTTTCTATCCAGCTGTTTTCACCAGGAATGATCCCTGAATGATACCCAAGGGCACTAGCTGAGGCTGGAAAAAAGTAAGATCTTAACCAGGCTCAGCAGAGACAAGGTGCCACATTTTGCTTTTTGCATTTGAATCACCTTCACGATCTATATGTAGAAGATGCCTCTTTCTCCTTCCCTGCACTCTACTGCATAAGCTGAGGTTGAATACGTGAATTGCCTTGTAATCTGATATAGAGATGTGAGGGTCCAAAGGAAACAGAAAAAGCAAATCATTGCTTTTGAAAGAAGGAATGGGGCAAGCAGAATACCCTAAAACTGAAAATTTTGGGGGAAGACCTAGTAAGATATGTTTTCCTAAGTCTGAGCAAGATTTTAAAAGACACTGATGCAACAGTTCATTTCTTCACAATTTTTCCTATACTTATTTTTAAATGGATTTACTTCAGAGCATTATATTATTATAAAGGAAATTATAAATACTATAGATCTGTACACAATGTGCTAAATTTACTGTTACTCCTCAATTCTGTTCTGTTTTTATTTGTATCTACATAGGAACAGCCTGCTTGCTTTCCAAACTTTAACTAGAATTTAAAATGTTTATTTACCCGAGTTCCTATGTTTATATTAAAATTCTGGGTTTGAACCTGTAACATAACCTTGTTTTATGCTTACAAGTAAACAGCATTGGTACTTTCTATACTGAACATTTCAGCTTTCCCTATTTTAGAGATGTCACTGAGCAAAGAAAAACACTCAGCATACAGCACAGCTTCATCTCTAATGACAAGTATATACAGCATTAGTCAAAACTGAAGAATTTATAGTTATATCATAAATACACTCACCGCTACCTTTTAATGCACTGGAAGAACACAAAAATGTATAAAAACAAGTACAGTTCAGCTTTTACAAGCAAGCAACTTTTGCCAATATTGTAATATTTCTCCAAATTTTGTTAAGCTTGTCAGAAGTAGTACTTTTTTCTAGACCTTCACAATTCTGAAAGTGTGGTAAACCACCATCATTTAGCTGCCTCTACCACAGGGTATTTCATTTGCTGTGAAACCAGGGTCTTGGCTAAGGACCTGGAAAGGAAGCAGGGGAGGCAAAGGACAAGGTATTTTTACTGCTGCCAAATGTGTCAGACCTAATCTGGCTCTGTTGGCTCTAACCCCAGACCAAGAAGTGTGGGAAAGCAAGGAGCAGAGACACCTGAGACAGATGGACACAAGCCATCACAGTCCTGGGAGCAATCTAGTCACACTTACCAGGAGCTGTGCCCCAGCTAAGACGTCCAGCCAGGAACAGGGTAATCAGAGATCACTAGCTTGCAGACAATGGTTGGCAAATCCAGGTACGAAATGCACACAGTGCAGAGCTGTGCTGGGGCTCAGAGGATCAGCTCTCTCTGCTTTGTGGAGCTAGAATGGGATACCTGTACTGTGCATGTCTTCATAGCCTATTTTTATTACCTCCAACACTCAAGAATCTGGCAACTTGGGTCTTTGAGTATACTCAAGATCCCTTTAAGTTACAGAAGTCGAGGTGTCTATAAGCAACCCATTTCTATACACCTTTTCATTAATGTCAGATGAATTGTATAGTGAAACTATGCTGGTTGCTTATCCCACAGCTGCAACAGTTGGTGTATTACAGTACTGTGGCCTCTGCATTTTGTCACACTACAGCAACCATATCTGAGTGTTCCCATGTATCTGGGAAATGGCCTACACTAAAATAATTTTTATGCAAAAAGTTTTAGGTTCCCTAAAAATTTTGAGCAAAACATGGAAGCCCCAAAACACTTATGGTGACAAGTAGAACTATTTCAACAGGTAATTTGAGCATTTCAACACAAATACACAGGAGTCCTGGCTGTTTGTTCTGCTCACCTTGTACCCTTGTTTTTCTCCACAGAACCCTCTCCTTCAACACATCACAGTAACTCAAACTTCAGCAAACACCCTTCCCAAAGATGTAAGATCACGACTCATCAGAAGACACATATTTGATCTTGTTTCAAGAGCAGACTTGGAGTCAGGAGTCAATCCCGTTACCAGAGGTGAATGGCCAGGGTTATTCAGGACAGTATACAGAGTTGTTTTTTCCTGAAAAAAACAGTTCTTCAACTCTATCTACGCATCATAGTTTTTATAGTTCATGTTTGCTGGTTTCATAAAACATATGAAGTCATTAGTATCATATCTCAGCACCACTTTTATACTTGTAGCTGCTCATTAACAAAAACAGTTAATCAATAAAGTTGCATAACAAGACTCAGTTTGGTAGACGTTATATGCACCTGATGTTCAAAACTAATTTTCCAAGTTAAGACAATGAATGAATTTCCTAGCATAGTGACCTTTGTAAAACCAGCTTAGTGAAAGCTGCATTCCAAAAGCCTTCAGTGGTGCAAATTTTAATGTATAGAAGACTTAAATCAAGTCCCAGCACAGTGTATAAAAGGACAAGTGCTCCTGTCAAAATGGGTTGAAAGCTAATGGGGTAAGTCCCCTCAATAAATTAGGTGTGATTCCACAGCTAATGGGCAGATGTTCAAATATTCCACCTGCTGTTTTGCTAAAAAAGTGAAATACTGATATAATAGGGTTTAATATAAAAGGCAGTAAAGCCAAGATTCTGGGCAGAAAACAGTTGTCCAAATCCCAGGGTTTCTGTGATTAAACATTCAAAAATGAGAGTAAAATGATTCATCTCTAAATAGTTAGTTTTAAATAAAAGTATACTTACATAGAAAAAGGCTCCTGTCACAAACCACAGGCCCATATTCTTATAAGTTTACCTGCTTCTTTTTACTGCAAGCCTAAGACCACTTTCGGTTCTCTTGTATGTAAAGGTCTTTATCCACACATAAACCTGAAAGCAAAGATTGAGAAGTCCTACTCAAATTAATAAATAAACCAAGAAATCACAAAGTCAAAAGATTGGTTTAGATAAGGTTTGGTGGCTCAAGCCTCAGAAGCACAGTTACTTGTGCTGGAAATCATGGAAAAGTGCATGATAATACTTTCTATAAAAAAAATCTAACAAACAATATGAAATCACGCAACACTTTAAAGAATGAGAAATTGAGAAAAAACAAATACAGTCCAGTAGAAACTCTATTTCACTACTGTTTAAGGTCATAAACATGGAGAAATGCCAAACGTCATAGTCTGGAAGGGCTGGGTTTTATTCTCTAAGTTAAATGGGTATTTTATTCCTGAGACAAAAAGAGCCCAGATCTCAGATTTAAGACAGACATAAGAAACCTGCATGCAAATATGGATGATGCCCCTAGAAATGAGTGACAGTTGTGAGATAGGTGCTCATAATCAGAGAGATAAAAGTAATTTGAAGCAGCAGAACAACTGATCTAACCCATCAAGTGCCAGAGACAGCGGCCTGCTAACGGCCACTGAAAATCAGTGAACAACTTTGAAGACCTTTGAGTTATTTCTGGGCCTTAATGAAAATACAGACTGAAACTTCCAGGTTTTCAAAACATCTAAATGCCTAACACCCTCTTAAATCAGTCCTAAAATATTGCATAATTGCACATCACACTTCTCTTCAGAACAGAGTTGTTCATATAGTATTTAGCTGAACGGCAGCTCACATGCACTTGGTTGGAACAGCTGTGTGTCACTGGAACAAATGAAGTTAATGACAATGATGAACTAAGTATCACAATTTGCCTTTTAACAAAGCTACTCTTTCCCTCTGTGCTGGATTGCCCTATTGAAGTTCAGAGGAAACACTTGCAAACTGTGCAACTGCAGTAGTTGAATGACATCAAAGCCAGTGGCAGACCATAAGCAAATTACCACAACCTGGGTCTTTGGAGAGAGAGCCTTTGGAAACAACCCAGCTCAGTTATCTTGCTCATCTCCAGTGAGATGCAATATGAACTTTCATTGTAGGGTCTCTGCTGTTTTCATCCTTTTTTGTCTGCAGGGTTGTTTTGCATTCTTCTTTATTTCCCCTTACATTGTGGGCAACTATCCATTTTTCATAGCAATTTTCATGATTAAATAAAAGCTGTGAAAAAGGGAGTAAATTCTTAACAGACATATTGTCTTAAGGCTTGCAGGAATCATACACCAATAATCCTAGTGATTATTGGAAACTGGAGCAGAACATTAGAAACGTCAAAAGGAATTTAGCTTATTGGAGATTTTCTCTCTCCTTTTTAGCCATTAGTGTGTTCAGCCTCTTCATTTTTATTGTTATTCTAGATCATAGTCTTTCAAAATGACACGAATAGTTTTATTTCTTCTTTCTATTAGAATAATTTCCATTCTCTGTGGCCAGAATGGTCATTTTTAACTCTGCATAGCACTCATATCTAGGCTACGATGTTATCTACAGGCAATTTTTTTCTCTCTTCTATACTCCCTGGCAACTTATTGTGGGTTAACTTTGAAGGTGTAGCCAGCCACTAGAAAAAGTAGACTGGAAATTAGGAGTTTGCTAAGCCTCAGAGGCAACCATCATAGCCAGAAAGTAACTGAACAAAGAGCTCTAGCCGTTGTCTCTGCCAGTCTTTCTTATCTACTCTCTTTCCCTCTGCCTGTTCATTTTAGTCTTGCTTTCAGCAGGAAGCAACCCAACACTGTGAAGCCTCATTGTCTAGTGATGCATTTGGGCAATGGCAGTTTCTGAATGTAGCAGGGAGGAGTATCTTAATAACAGCTGTGGTTGCAATATACTTCAAATGTTCACTTCTTTTTCCTGTTACTTTTACATTAGACGAGCACAGTCACCAAATTCATAACTCCAGGTGCCTGTGATGCTGCCAGAGACAGCAACTTGACTCCATGGTAATCCAAGGTTTCATCTCTACCTATGGTATCATCCATCACACAAAAGCCAGCTGTAGCACAGCATTTTTTTTCAGGTTCAATGCACCATCCTAACTATACACACCAACTTCCTTTCATCTCATGCAGGAAAAAGCTTAGGAATAGTTGACCTATTAATCTTGTTACAGCTGCATATTTTCTGATGCCCCAAATTAATGAGGAAATGAGACAACTATTACAATGATACTGATACCAAGACACATACACACTTACATATGCATTCCTGGGAAGAAACATTTTGCAGCGGAGTGCGAAATACAACATGGATGCAAGAAGATGTCAGTTTTGGGGTAAAGAAAATCAGAGTGGAATTCATATATTTACTATGGAGTTGTAATTCCACAGTAAAGCTGCAGAATTAGAGATTTTATTAGATACTGCTGGGCCCCTATGGTAGAACTTGGGTAATCTACAGAACAAGGCTCCTGCCTTCTGGCTTCAAAGCCATTTAGATTCTTTGCACTATTAAAAGGAGGTCATTAGGATGCACACCTAAGAAGTCGGAGGGCAGTTTCTTACACTTAAGACTCGCGCCCATCTCATCAGGCTACTTGCAAGACTCGTGCCCATCTCATCAGGCTACTTTCTATTTCAAGGTTCCTCTTCTGTGGGATTTTGGGGAAAAAATAGAGATCCCACACTCTCATTTTCACTAGAATGCAAAGCCATACTAGATTATATAGCCTCAACAACATTTTCCTGCTCAGAAGTAGCTGGAAAGCTACAATACTACAATATTGTAGCTACAAGGCTATAATATTTTCCATCTGGAAATATAATTGCGTTCGAGATGAAGGTGCAACTGGTATGGATCAATAAAAACAATCCTTCCCCAAAATATGGCTCAAACTCAAACTAGATCTGTTTCAAGTCTTTCTATCTGTCCAACACCACAAACAATATAGCTGTGCTACTGCTCAAGTGAAGAAAGAGAAGGAAAAATACAGAGCATTTTATTGTACCCCCATCATCGTAGAATTTAAATTCTACTGTCAGAGTCCTACTCTAAGACAAACTAGATTATAAAATGGTCACTTTCATCCTTAACTATATCTATATATTTAAGATGGATTGTAAAGCTCAAAATTCCTTTCCCCCCCTGCAAGTTGAGAACCTCAGCTGCTGTAAACTGGCATCAGCCTTAGCAAAGTTGTGCCAGCTTTTACAGCTGAAGATCAGATTTGTAATTTCCATGATTCCAAGTCACAGTGCTTTTTGGTTTTGCTTGAGAGGGATAATGGAAGCTTCAGCAACTGGTGAAGTCAGCCACTGTATTATGTGTGGAAGCCACAACTCAGTGTTATTTGTGCAACAGGGAATGTGAAAGAGGAGGTCAAAGAGTTCCCAGCACACTTGTCAGCACAGAAAGCTCAATTGTCTGAAGGAAAGGGCAGCTATTGAATTCCATTGCGTCGGGCTTTTCTACTAAACAGCAAGTCCTGTGAGGGAAAGGAGCTTGAAACAACTGCACTTGCCAGCAGGAATAGCAACAGTAGTATGAGGCTTTCCTATATAGAGCATATAAAGCTATGAGGAAAAATAAGAGGTCAAAACATGCCGAAAAAATGTTGCATGTTTTCTCTATGCTTTAGGACACGGGTTTCCTTTTTCACTAGATTTGACCTTATATGAATGTTACCAGTTGCCTGAGAGCAAAAAGAGCCATGTTTACTTGAGCAGACAAACCATGAATAAGATTATGTTGAAATGAAAAATTCACCCACTAGTTGGCTCCTTGACACTAGCAACTCTGATGTAACTTGTTGCTAGCAGCAAAGCCAAAACAAGGTAAAAATATTACTGACGTACTTCGCTGAAGTACATTTTAAAAGTTTTTAAAGTTGTCACCCATACGTTGTGCAAATGTAATCAGATATTACCTGGGAACTGCTAAGTGGGAATAAAACTTTTCTATAGGTTTTGTAGATACTAGTGAGAATAAAAGATTTACATAAAAACAAAACAAGCAAACAACTATTAAAATAATCTGTATCCCATCCTTTTCCAGTTTCAGAAACTAATCACTTGTATTGGGTCTGGCTGAGATGGAGTTAATTTTCCCCATAGCAGCCCTCATAGTGCTGTGCTTTGTATTGGTAGCTAGAAAGGTCTTGAGAACACACCAGTGCTTTGGCTACTGCTCAGCAGTGCTCACACAGCATTAAGGTTGTCTCTCCAGGATTCCTCCCTTACCAGTAGGCTGGGGGTGGGCAAGATCTTGGAGGGGACATAACCAGGACAGCTGACCCAAACTGACCAAAGGGATATTCCATACCATCTGACGTCTGCTAAGCAATAAAAGCTAAGAGAAGGGGCGGTGGGGGCATTCATTATTACGACGTTTGTCTTCCGGAGCAACCACTACGTGTACTGAAGCCCTGCTTCCCAGGAAGTGGCTGGACATCGCCTGCTGATGGGAAGTAGAGAATAAAGCTTTTGTTTTCCTTTGCTTATGCACATGGCCTTTGCTTTTGCTTTATTAAACTGCCTTTATCTTGACCCACAATTTTTTTTTCCATCTTATTTTCTCCCACCACGTCCTGCTGAGGAGGGGAGTGATAGGGTGTCCTGGTGGGTACTTGACATCCGGCCAAGGTCAACCCACCACAGTCCTTTTTGGTGCCCAATGTGGGGCATGAGGAATTCAAGATAAGGATAGCAATTGGGAGAGGTAATGGGCAGAACATGGACTGAACACAGCTAGAGAGTGAAAAGTGGATCATGGGGAATTTCTGCTATTTGTAATTGTGGTGAAGGGATGAGGTGTGGATTGTATGTAAATTGTCCACTTTTGTCTGCTGTTGTGAAAATGTTATTTTGATTTTGGTGTGGGGAATTCTTTTTTGTTGATGTGAGTGAAGTTTGTGAAGATCGTGAAGACTGTGTGATAAATGTGGATTTTAATGAAAATTTTTAAATATGTGATTCACGGAGGCAAGGGATGGAATGTATTTGGTTTGCATGGCAAGGTTTTGGTAGCAGGGGGGGCTACCAAAGGTTGGTTTCTGTGAAAAGCTACTAGAAGCTTCCCCTATGTCCAATAGTGCCAATGCCAGCCAGCTCCAAGATGGAGCCAGTCAGCAATGGTGGTAGTGACTCTGTGATAACGTATTTAAGAATGGGAAAAAAAACCTGCACAACTGCAGCCGTTTCGAGGAGTGAGAATATGTGAGAGGAACAACTCTGCAGACACCAAGGTCAGTGAAGAAGGAGGGGGAGGAGGTGCTCCAGACGTCAGAGCAGAGAGTCCCCTGCAGCCCGTGGTGAAGACCATGGTGAGGCAGGCTGTGCCCTTGCAGCCCATGGAGGGTAACAGTGGAGCAGATATCCACCTGCAGCCCCTGGAGGACCCCACACCGGCACCAGTGGATGCCCAAAGGAGACTGTGACCCCGTGGGAAGCCTGTGCTGGAGCAGGCTCCTGGCAGGACCTGTGGCCCCGTGGAGAGAGGAGCCCATGCTGGAGCAGGTTTGCTGGCAGGACTTGTGATCCTGTGGGGGAGCCCATGCTGGAGCAGTCTGTTCCTGAAGGACTGCGCCCCATGGAAGGGACCAACGCTGGAGCAGTGCATGAAGAACTGTAGCCCATGGGAAGGACTCATGTTGAATTTCATGGAAGACTGTCTCCCGTGGGAGGGACCCCATGCTGGAGCAGGGCAAGAGTGTGAGGAGGAAGGAGTGGCAGAGATGACACGTGATTAACTGACTGCAACCCCCATTCCCCATCCCCCTGTGCCACTCAGGGGGAGGAGCTAGAGAAATTGGGAGTAAAGTTAAGCCTGGGAAGAAGGTAGGGGTGGGGGTTTAAGATTTGGTTTTATTTGACATTGTCCTACTCTGATTTGATTGGTAATAAATTAAACTGATTTCCCCAAGTCAAGTCTGTTTTGTCCATGATGGTAATTGCTGAATGAGCTCTCCCTGTTCTTATCTCGACCCACGAGCTTTTCGTTATATTTTCTCTCCCCTGTCCAGCTGAGGATGGGGAGTGATAGAGTGGCTTTGGTGGGCACCTGGCATCGAGCCACGACAGTACTGTGGTTGCCTGACACAGATAAGAGCCACTAAGCCAAGCTAAGAAAAATGAGAAGGAACATGCCAAGTTTCTTTTTATCAAATTGCATGAAACAGCAGAAAGATAAAACTATACAGTTGTCAACACTTACAGTTTTATCTTTAATCTTGACACATATTATTGGAGCAGAACAAGACTGATCCACGAACTAGGCTGCTTTCAGAAAATCTGGTCGCTGGACTATCGGCACTGTAGGACCTGTAGCATGAGTGGAAGCCAGGTCTCCGACTGCACACATACTTCCTCCAAAAATCTTCTTATGTGTATGATCTTCTGTTTTACAGTTCTCACAACTGATAGGCTAAAAACAGGCTTTGCAATGTTTCTGAATATACTTTTAAAATAAAATATTAGCAGAAAATAAATCATTAAAAAAATCCTGAATTTGACACTACACATTCTGTTTCATCTTTTTTTACTAAGTTTTTAGAAAGAACATCTGTGTACAGAGAAATCATTGTTTCTCTTCATGGTCCCCAGTTCACTTGAGTCTGTATACACCTTAACACTAAAATAACTTGTCTTTCTCTTCCCCATTCCTGCCTTTTTCCTTCCAGCATTTCTTGTCTTCACTAAGCCCTTGATAATTTTCCATTGTTCCAAACTCCAGTCATCTGCAGATATATAGAGCAAGCTGGTCCTCTGTGTAGACACCCTCTCTAGCATGACCACTGTACTGCCCAGATTGACTTGATCAAATATTTTAACTCTCACCCATTCCAAACAAAATACTGTTGATAAGCAGATCTGTCAATTACCAATTTCTCACACCATCCTGTAACTAGAGAAAGAAGAACTGGGTAGAAAAGAGCACAAAATTAGGGAAATTAACTGAGTCATGCATATTTCACTGCAAAACACAAAAATTTCCAATATTCTCTATAGTGCTGCTATAGCTGAAGCCTCGAGACTTCATTTTTAAGAAATAAAATTTAGCTTAGAGCATTCAGTAACATGTAAAACCTCAAAAATGTGGTTCATATGTATTTTAAGAGCTCAAAAAGAGCTCTTGACCTTCTCTCCTTAGAAAATTACCAGAGCTAGCATTTGTACTCTCATTTAAGCCAGTCTAACAGGTTTGCTAATTTATGATTTTTTGAATATTTGAGGTTAACAATAGAGAACAGTTTTCCATTTGTAACAGACTGATATATCAGTTATTAGCACAAGGAAGGATAACATTTCCCACTTAATACAGTCATACCTCTATGCTTGCATACAGGCATACCAGAACCTGAACCTGCTAAGAGGAAATTATGAAAACTTTGCTTTTGTCAGTATAGTAAAAGTGGTGTGCAACTGCTAGAAAGAAATCAGAGTCCTGAAGCTAGCAGTCAGCAAGCAGAAAATGGTTTCAGGAATAGAATAAAATGCAGTGAGTACTCAGTATATACATTGTAATTTTAAAGACAGCTGTTAATAATTTTGTATTGAAGAGATATATAACTATATATATATATATATATATATATATATATATATAGGCAGGTATGTCCTGCATGGATTTACTAGGGTATTCCATGTCCCTGCAACAGTGCTGGAAGTCATATTTGCCACATAACAGACTCTTTTCCAATTCCTTCCTCTGTGGGACAGAGTCAACCAGCTAGAGCATGTCTTCCAGGCTACTGAATGTCTGGGAAATTTATTGTCCCTACTTGTGGACTTGTGTCTGTTACATGGCCTTTGACTGGGACATGCCCATGACACATGTATCAGAATAGGGGCAAATGTTTCCCATTATGTGACCCCACTCAGAGAGGAGGAGGAGCCTTAGACTCCTAAGCTTCAAGCTTTAGACTCACAAGAGGTCTGTATCTGTATTGAAGGCATCAGAAAGCTCTTCAGAGCAACACCACGAGAACAGGCTTTGGCACACCACTGCTAAATCCATTCTGGCAGAAAATTCTTTCCAATTGGTGCTACAGACTTTTGTAAAGGGCTCTCACTGAAAAAAAAAAGAAAAAAAAAAGATGATAACTACAGTGCCAATTTTCTGATATTTTTAATATGAAAAAGAGAGCCAGGTTCCCTGCTGGACATTTTTAACTATGGAAGCTATGCTCATACTTAGGAGCCACAAAAATAAGATGCCTTTCTATCCAATTTTGAAGTAGCATATGTGGCAAAAATGGAAATTTGGAAATGGTGATGCAGAATTTCACAAAAATTCACATTTCCCAAACTAAGTAATATATGAGCCCATTCTATGAATATAAATTGCTATGGTATATTTTATATACCATATATATGGATCAGCCCTTCATGTAATATGGAGATCTATGAATTTACCTGCTGAGAGAGTGGATAATTCTAGATGCTGAAAGGGTTAAAGCTAGGGTATTTCTCAACTTCTGATTTGCTCTAAGTAAATTTTCTTCTTCTTAAAAGGCACACCTTTCATTGTGAAGCAGGAAAGGTTATAAATTACCTACACAGAGATTAAGATTTTGGCTTCGCATTTGGCAAATAGCCTGACAATGCCTTATACTAAGGGGCTACGTGATTTTGGCAGCAAACCTCGTGGCCAGGAAAACAAGAGCTGTGACCTCAACTAATCACTGTCTTTACAGCACGATAAACAAACCATTACCAAAGTAGTTATAGAAGTGTCTTGTCAGTATTTTAACTTGTGAGGTTTAGCCCTGTTGTGTTCTGCTCAATGTTTTGTCACATTTCGTTCGTGAAAATACAAAGCTCATCTTTACTATATTTATTGGGTGTGTTTTTAAGTACCATCTAAATGGAATTCAAGCTCTGAAACTTTTGGCTTATCACTAGTTTTAATAATCAGAAACTAACTTACTGGCTTTAGAAATCTGGATATTTAATCTCTGCTTTTAAAAACGCAGATCTGGAGCTGCATATTTAGCCAACGCTCCAACACAAGCACTGAGCAGACATATACAGGATCTCTTCCGGATTCAGTGCTTATGAGAGTACACAAGAACTATCTCAGGCTTGTGATTTAAGTAACCACCAAAAAAATAATAAGGAAACTGAAAAGGATCTCAGACTCCCATGCTTCTCCTTCATATCATTTCCTAATGGTACTTCCTCATGATTTCCAGGCTACATCCTGACGACATCTAGCCTCACACTCAGAACTAACTCGTAGTTCCTGGAACCGAACGTGAGTTGAACACACTACATCACGATGACACACAGGGGCATTCGAGCCCCTCTCCTTTTCGCTAGCCTCCTCCTGTTTAAAGGTCAGGCTTCCATGCAGAAGACAACTGGTTACACAAAAATACCCAAGGCACGACCAGAATCAGAGGCTGGGCTCAGTTTCATCAAACACCTTTTGAAGTGTCCCATACCACCTCTGTTCAGAAGTATTTAAGAAGTCAAATAGAACAGCAACATTTTGCAGATCTCATACAGTAGAAAAAAAAATGTTACATTAGTCCCTCTTGTAGATCAATATTGAGAGCATAAGGACACTGCACACACTTCTGCTTTTTTACCTTTGTACATAATGGATATGCTGGACATGTCTTCTTTTCATCAGCTCATTTTGTGGAAGCCAAACATGTACTACTCTATACATCTTGCTCACATTGTTTTTTTTGCTGGGATCATTGTATAAAGTAAATGCAGGTCTTCAGCTTAACATACTCACTCTGGAGCTGCCCACAGGGTAAACATTTTTTATTGTATATGAACTGTAGACACTCTTTGCACTGAATGATTTCTGCAAAAGAAAACATTCCTCTTTGGCACCTGTATTTTGCTATCAGCAATAAGAAAGAGTCACTTAATTCATGAAAGCACTTAGGAAATGAATCTATCAAGCCTTGCCAACACTAGCTTTCAAAAGGCGACACAACTCTGAGTACAAGTAAAAGACCTGTTCACAAAGGTCTATGATGTATTTCCTAACACCATTACTTATAGATGATCAACAAGCTAGTTTTATAAGACTTTCCCTGACTAACATAATTTTTAAGTGACAAAGAAGGAGGTTCCTATGTAAGAAATAAAACTCACACATACATTTTGCTTAAACAAGTGTTATCAAGACTAAGCTTCTGGTGGCTGATGGGAACTTGTGATGAGTCTGTAATCTTCCAATCACCATTTCAGGTTTTTGAACTGCAACTAGAAAACATAAAGGTGTGAGCAAATTTAAAATACAAAGAAAGAAATAAACTGCTTTGGAAGTTCAAAATTGGAAAAGGCAGGTCAAGCATATAATCAGCATGGAAGCAGGATAGCGTAATTCATGCATTCAGTTCCTCATTCTGCTTTTGACTGCATCTGTCATTTCCATTCTCTTGAATAGAGCCTACTCTCCAGCCTTTGGTTTTCTTGTTTATTCGAGTTGAGAGATCTACAGGGAAATGATACTCAGCAGGCAATGGCCAGAGATTGTAACGGAGCAACCATAAGCCTGGCTCAGGTTGGTGTTGCAGCACCTAACATCACAGCTCTTCCAGGAAGGACCCCAGATTATCTCATCTGCCTGATACAAGCCACATGGCCTTGCCACAAAGGTGAGGCAATGCACAGAAGTCATCTTCCCCTGGTGTGTAACAGCTGAATCACTTACCAACCTTCTCCTGAGAGTAAACAGTACACCTTTGACCTGGTACCTGCCTTTAAGCCTTCTCTTATTGAGCATGATACCTGCCTTGATATCAAAGCAACAGGTCTATTTTCTGTTGATATCTCTGGGTACTTATAACAGTAATATCAAATAATATCAATCAGCTGAACCACTCCTCCTTAGAAAAGACTGGGAATCAACAAGAATATGACTGTACCAAGAGCCATGATCTAGTTCATCTAGCAACAAGTAAACTGGTAAACTGGTAATTCTCTAGAAAACTATGATCCACCTAGTCCTTGCTCTATGCTTATACAAAGCTAGTGTAAAATTAATAGTATATGCTTATCATGGTTGCAAAAACTTTCTACAAGACCTACTGAAATCACAGTAAAGTTTACATAAAATAAAAATAAAGTGACAGTTCAGATTTTAAATTAAATACTACATGATTCACTCAGCTCCAGCATGTAATAATCTCACCTATTATGATAGCTTTGGAGATCTCTCACCCTAACAGTCTGACTCACTGTATAATCTGAGATAAGACTTTGGACTTCACATTATAATTCTTACACTGTGATTATATTACTAAGAACAGTTCACCAAAATGTTTTCTCTTATTAACGCCTAAGTTCCCAAATTGGATATAATAAAACTTAACTAATATTTGCAAATCACCAGCATAAATCAAACCTCTCAGTCAAGAATCACAACTCTATCACTGCTCATCCCCTCGGGAGGTGTAACCACACTGTTTCTAACTGAAGGACAAGTATAAAACATGTGCAAGACCAGAAGGAAGGAAAACTCTGATACTGTGGTAAATGGTACAAGGCATTTTAAAAATGTGTTATGATTCTTTTTAGTATTTAAAAAAAAAAACTTGTCTTGGCATGGATAAACAGCTTCATTACTTTTGTGGTTTCTATTTTCTCCACAATGGTATGTTGTTTCTCTAATAAAGAGCTGATGCTCTCTTCATTTCATTTCTCCTATCTGATTTAGTTAGGATGTGTATAACTTGCATGCTCAGAAAATTTATTTCAGAGGGTGCTAAATGACTACAGATGGAGCAGTGAAACACATTTTGGAGTCCATTTTTCTGCTTTCCTTTTAGACTCCACCACTTTTTGTTACACAGGTGCAAAGATTTAATTCATCTTGCCTCAACTGATAAGGAGCATCCTGATTCCTCAGCAACCGGTGGGATAGTTTCATCTTGTAAAGTTTCCTTTTAGCAGCAGCTCACAGTGTCTAATTCTGTTACAGCTGCAAATACCAAATGTGCGCAGTGGGCAGCAGTTCCCTAGGCTGAAACCATATTTCTTGCCATAAAGAATAGTCCATTAAGACTATTTCAAGGGGCTGTGATGAGATACCATTTACCAGGCACAGCATTACCTTTAGCTGATTTAGGCTTTTCCTGTGCCTCTATATTTCACCATGCTTGTATCATACCCTAAATGGAGAGAGTAATACAGCTTCCGCAGGTAGAATTTTTTTGTAGTCTCCTGACCTTGCAGTCCTTATAGCTTCTAGGTGGCGAACACAGGGAAGCTGGGAGATGGACTGGATGTTGTCCCAGCCTCTGAAGTTAGGTCTACATTGCAGGGTTAAAAGGAAGTTCAGGTCTGCTTTCTGCCCACGTTGCTGGCATCAGCTCAGTTGTTGCTGTCCTGTTGTTACAGTATGTGGTGAATGTAGCTTAACAAGTCATATATAAATCACTCACTCTTTTATTCAACTTTTCCCTTTTTATTCCTAGAAATCATAGGATATTCATTGCATTTCCAAGTGATTGTTTAATTCTCAGTGAACACAGTATGTGGAATTGAAAAGTATCCACCAATTCAGAAAACAGTTTATTCAATAACAAATATTTCACTGTAGGATGAAAAGGAATGTAAAGGCAATATCAAGCTGGGAGGACAAAAAATTATGTTTCCAGGCATTTTGAGAGAGTCAGATGAGAACAGAAGCTATTGAAAAGGACATGTCTTGCTAGAGGTACTTCAAAGCGAAAGGAAGCAAGCCTCTAAGGGCAAAGGAAGCTCACTCTGTGAGATGATGGTTTCACACCTAATTAAAGGTTGACAGCAAGGAGGGTGCATTCAGCAACTTTATCCATTTACAAGTGATTGGAGTGAAAGCAAAAATAGAAGAGGATTTCTCTGCCACTGAAGGATATCACTCTCTGCACCAAATACTGCAAAACATGCTTATGAAGGATAAGTTTTAATTTATTGGAGAGATACAGAACCTGCGACACAGATGACCAAACAAATTTTCTACCTGTCATGATGACTCTTGATTTCTTCAAATGCCCAGCTGTCACTGCTCACGTCATCATCCCTGGAATCACTGACTGTTTCAAACAGTATCTCCTTGAGTCTTATTCTGCCTTTAGGATTTTCTTGAGTTTGAGAAGTTCAAGACTGTTTTCTCAAATAATATCTTCTTATGTCAATAAATACTCAGGTAAAGGTTTATGAGAAGACTTTTTGTTTGTTTGTTTGCTAGCAATTTCCCTTTATTAATAAATTTTACCCATTCTTCTTCAAGCAGAGATTAGACCTAGAAAATGTTAGATATCACATGAAGTTTTCTGAAATCTAAAGCTTCAAAATTGAGACAATCAGAAAAGATAGTCTAATATATACGTTCTAACACAAAATTCCTAATAAACCCTTTCTAACCATTTAATCAGCTCAGTCACCACTGGCAATTCATTTAGGGGCCAACACCAAGTCTTTAAACAAATCTTAACTCATATTTCCAGTGAGTGCTTAGCTACTTTTGGGCATGGAAGGAAAGAGAGGATTCACCATTATATATAACTGGCCACTTCATTATGTAAAGTATAGTTGAACTGAAATAATTTACACTGAATTTCTTTTCCCTGGAAGTTAAGCACCTTTTCCTTATTTTACAATATGTTCAAAGCAATCAATGAAACAATATTTGCCCTGAAACATCACATCTAATTTCAAACTGTGTTATATACAGCTGAGCTGTGACATACAGTTCAGGAGAGCAGCTTGCCACAGTGGCTTCTCAGCTTCACCAATCATCCCAGCTAACTTCACAAATCACAACACAGCACGTGTCCCATTATCACCATGATTTCTGAAGTATACCAGAACTCTTGTTGTGCTCTTCCCTTCTTTTCCTTTGTAAAAACCGAAATATCATTTGATTTTTTTTTATGAATGAATTAGCCTCTGCCAGTTTCTGTCAGTCAGGTGAATTAGCCACGTTTGCTGTAATATCTATAATAAAGTGTTCACTGAAAAATCAATGAAGGCCATGAGATGTTAAAAGAGTAATCAAGACAGCATTCTTGGGGTTCATTAAAATTTTCATTTCCCTGGGTGAAAAAAAAGAAAGATAGTTTTAAGGTAACAAAATAAACTCATCTCCTGAGGAACATGAACCATCCATTTAAAATTCATGCCTTTGTAAGTGTACAAGCAGATATAACAGGTGTACCAGAAATTATGTTATTTCAAGGCCTTGACCTTTTAAATAGTGTTCTAAAACATTCTATTACCAGTTCAGTTGAAAAAAGCCATGAAAAAACCACCCTTAAAATTATAAGATGGAAACATTAGAAGCAAAAGGAAAATAATCCAGATAAAATATACTATTTAGCCTTCATACAAAAAGGAATAATCCAATGAAACTGAAATAGAAACAGAAAACTGTACAAAAATGTTAAATACTTTCATACACAGCATCTAATTAGCTTATGAAACTCATTGCCACAAAATGTCATGAAGGCCAAAAAGCTGAAGTCTTTAAACATAGAGGGCTTTAGGAACTCCATTTTAATCCTTAAGACTAAAGGAGATAATCCTTAAATATAAAGGAAACTAATCACTCCATCACTTTCTAAAAAAGGAATTCCTATACGTTTTATAGTGTCCTATCCCTAAAAAAGGAATCACTGGTCAAATCTGCTATCGTTTACTCAGAGTGTTATCCAACACAATTTCCTGCTCCACATACTCGTGAAACATTGTGGGCTCAGATACCTTAAAAGAGGTTTGCTCTTTTGTTCTGAAATATGAAAAAAAGAAACAAATCTCTAACAAGTTCCAGCAGAACAAACAATTGTCTGCATCAACAACCTATAGAAAAAAAAGATTTAATAGCAAACAAATTATCTTGAAATATTAGGGGAAAAAAAAAAGTCATTTCAATCCCAAATTTAAAGCCTATTTTCCTACTGCATAAATCTAGGGTCCTTTTGAAAATTTAGTCCTTAACAGATGGATCCCCATTTATTGCTTCTGATTACTGTACCCTAGCTCTCTACCAAACTCATAAGTATACAGGCTCTGCCAGAACACTGGCTTACATACCTACAAACTTTGCACTATGAATAGGGAAACACTGATGTCTCAAACATGGTCCAAAGTAGACTACATGATGAACTGAGGAACCCTCTGTTCAAAAGGCATATCCTTCTGACCATCTCCAGAAAATGTATACCTCCTTCTCTTCAGGGTCCAGGGCTTGGACTCCTGTTAACTGGGTAGGGTTCTCAGTTTCCTTTAAAATGACAGCAACAGTGACCATACAACAGCAATCTGAGCTCACAGCCAGACAGTGGGAGTGCTGGGGTTAATGTGCTCTGCAGTGTAAGAGGATCCAAAGTTACCTCTTCTTTGTTCAAACTGAATGTCCCAATCACTAGACAGCAAGACCGAGATGCATGGTGATCCAGTCCTTTCAAAAAGCAGCATTAAAAAACAAAGTTTGGCTGCAGTTCGAGTTTAAGTCTGTATACAGAATATTTAGACTGTTTGATTTCAAGATGAGAATCATGGCTGCTGATCCCACGATACTGCCTGAATTTCAAATAATATGAATAAATTTAAATTAATTAAATTAGTTAAAATGAATTGGACTAAACAAAAATAATCATAAGTGTCCTGAGACATGGACTGGAACTTAAGATTTAGCTGAGAGTCCTCTTAAATAGTAGTTTAAATCAAGTGAAGTTATTTGGAAGCAAAGAAAGGGAAAACCTTTCCTCTTCTTTGTGGAATAAGAAATTGTTCTCTGTCATCTATTCATTTAGTACTCATAGCAATGCATATATTTAAAATGCACACAATAATAACTGAATGACTGAATAGAGAATTTAGGATACATCCACTTTAGACACACCAAGAAAGCCAAAATGAGATTCAAGGTTTCTATCACCCACCACGCAGGAACCATGCTATTCCTACCAGCAAGTATCTTTATAGATGTATTATTTTATTTTATCAGAAATGCAAATACTCTCATGCTGAGTAGCCAGTGGTGTTACAAAGACTGTAAAACTAATTTACAGAGTACATTGCAGCTTTGATACAAAATTAACTAGGGAAATATTCTCACAAATACTATTGAGTCTAAGAAATTCCCATGCAGGGGTAGAGAGAAGGAAAATAGGAAAATAGGGGGGGTGGGGCTATGGGAGGTTAGAAATAGAAAAAAAAATATCTTAGTGTAGCTTACAGTTTTGAGAGATTTGGGATTCTCAGTTATTGTAAGCCATATATTTCTGAGAACTCTTCCCTGAGCTAATGCTTTGTGACTCTCTACTCTGCAGTTCTACATCTTCAAGCCACTTTGGTAAACAAGTCTCTGGCTTCACTAGCCCCCAGATTGTTACCTACATGCCTTCCAAGAATGCAAATGCTAAATCATCGAGGTTGGGGGAATGCCGTCTGCATAGCCTATGGAAAACAGATGCAGTTTATTCCCTAAGAAATAGGGAGAAGTTTGGGTTTGGAAGAAATAAATTTAATTTCTCAATGAGGGTTTAAGCTACCCTTTTTCAACAACTTAACTGGCAATTTTTGTTGCTGAATTACATTCAAAGATCATGCTATTCTGTTGCCTCCCATAGTCAGGTTCTTGTGTATTTCAGAGACCTTATTTTTCTAATCTGAAGCCAACTGAAACAGTTATGGTAACAGCCTTTGGTTTTGTTTAGCTAGAAAACAATCTCTGCAATGGACTTTCATGTCTAAGTCCAGTTCTTTCCTTTCTGGTTTATTCTTTTCAAATAAGTGAAAGTCAAATTTATATCAAAAAGTATTTCATCTCTGCTCTCTGGTCTTAGTCCAGTTATAATCTGCTCCTTATCTTAAGAAGTGATCATCAAACCAACCAGGATGCTGACCCATGATATAAAGAGAGAGGCATGGTTCTGTTCCACAGCACTGAAGTGGAACTTAGCATAATTGGGTGCAATTATTGACTCTCATCAATCTTTTGTGATGAACTATTTATCTATATGACATATCTGTAACAGTAGGAGAAAGTACTAAGACATTTCTGACAGGCAGTAGCTTTTGTATGTGTTTGCTACATGAAAAAATGTTACTACCAGTAGTCATGTAAAGAAATAATACTTTCCTATCTCTTTGGATTATATTAAAATAACATTTGTGATCCTCAGATTATGCTGATGATAAACACTACATGGCTCCATAGAATGGCATTCAATGTCACGATAATTCCCACTGACATTTCGTCTCCATAGGAGTGTTCCTGAGCCACCTGTGGAGATAAGTCTTTCACACCTCCAGTGCTCGAAGCACACCCTCCATGATACAGGGACTTGTGCAGTGAACGAGTCTCAGATGATCATCTATCCCTTCTGCCCTTTCAGTGAAAAAGCTTCCAAACAGAGCCAGAAAACTGGCAGAGGTCCTGAGGTCTTCCTTAGAAGTGCAGGCAGCCTCATTCTAAACTCAGGTGGCCAGGAGAGATGCTACAGGAATGTGGGCAAAGGCTCCAATGCTCCCTAGTATTCAGAGCATTCCTGGGATCCCCAAGAAAGGTGTGATCAAAATGCAGCAAATATGTATCAAATAAATTCTTTATGATGTTGTGATTAAAGATGTACTGAATGTCTTTCTACCCTCTCCCTTCACCTCTTCTCCATGGTAATAAAGGCAGTCCAGTTGAACAATTAGAGAGACAAAGAAGTCAGAAGACTTGTCAGCACCAGTTGTAGACCCACAAAGTTGCAAAATTCATTTGCAGTCTGTCACAAAACTTTATTTTCAGAAACTAAATAAATTTATACAGTTAGATTTATTGAAAATTTTGCAAGCGCAAAAGTTGGTCATTGCTCCAGGGCTTATCTGCCGTATGGCAAGTTCCTGCCTAGGGCAAAGACATATATACACAGAAAAAAAAAAAAACCAGCATTGATAATAAAAACACTGACCCATCCTTAGCTATTCCACTGTGCATCACATTGCTATCATCATCTCACTGCTTTTCACCGATATTTGACAACATAACACTCATCGACAGCTGTTTTATTATTGCCTTTAACGGCCATAAAGCAGAAAATATTGCATAATGCAGAGGAAACATCCTGACAGTTCTGGCGGTGCATGAGTATGTCAATTTTATAGCACCGTTTGGCTTCTGAGGGATTTCTTGACTAACAGGTGCATCATTATACACATCAGCAATTCACTGTCTAAGTAGAACAATAATACAATGCACATTATGATGCTATAACTGACACTAAAAATGAACTCTCTAAAGAAGTACAATAGATTGTCACTTTGCTTGTACAATTGCTGTTTGAATTGCCCCAGTCTTTGGGGTTAGAAATTTTTTTGTATGTTATTGCAAAGATCTGTGGGCTGGTTTGCCCTGACGAATTGCATAAAAGAAAGAAAAGAAAGAAGTGTCACTCCTCATTAAGAAGAACTACCAAATGATGCCAGTCAGACATTTGTCCAAGTTGGCCTCTGTTTTAATTTACTTTATACTACCACATGCTTCATGAGGAAATGTCAGGGGACTTCAATTTTATAAAGATACTTAACCATGTCCATGCCTTTCCAATCCATTACTCTTTCTTCCAGGTAACAAGCTAGTCATACCGTCAGTTGGGAAAAATAATCAGATGGACAAGTCTGCAAAGAAATACTACCTCCTTCCCCTAGAAGGAGCTCAGTTTCTCTGCCTGAACATAAATAAAAATCTCCTAAACTCTTTAGGATTAAGGCTATATTTTGGTGAAAACCCAACATTTCAGATGAACAGCATTTGTCTACAGCTCCTCTCAAGAATTTTTTCCCTAAACAAAACAAAAAAATTTCATCTATCTTCTTTGGATGCAAATCTAGATGTACGAGAGACTGGGGAAAGAGCTGTCCTTTTAGGTTCATCCAAATATTAAACTAAAAAAAAGTGCAAACCAGTTTATACAAAATGAACCAGTTTGTATAAGGTGATTCCCCAATTCAAAATAATATTAAAGGTGCCTTTGTTAAGTGGTTCTGAGAAGTTCACCACCTCCCTGTTAGTTTCCTTTTATGCTTATAATTTATTAAATCTTCTTCTGAGGGTTCTGGCTTGATTAAAACATAGAAATCCAGACTTGCACAAAGCCTCCAGCTCAGTTTAGTCCATCCAGGAGAAGTTTGGCTTAGATTTGAATTAATCTTCAGTCCTCACTGGAATTCCCTTCCTGAGTATTCAAAGGATTGTCCAGACCTTTCACATCCCGTGTTCAAACTTCCCTAGTATTTAAAATTCATCCTTCGTGAATCCCATGATTTAAGTGCCAACTCTTAAATCAGTACCGTGAGATAGAGGGAAATAAAGTGAAAGTGAGTGTTACTGGGGAATCCCAGAATTAACTGACAACCAGAAAAAACTGTTCTGCTATACATCTCCTTTCAAAATGAGGATTATGATACATATTCATACAAAATACCAACCCAAAATACCAGCACTGTAGGTGCCTAATAGAGGCTGTTCACTAAACATTTCTTTCTTTAAAGACAAACACATCTTTTTGGTAATTAAGTTTAACATGAACCTACAAACTAGGGAATTGGCATGTTCTAGATGAGGATAACATCTCACTGTACTGTTTTGGCCACATCCTCATGGTCAGTGAGAGACCAAAGGGGGAGACCCAAGGTTATTCTTCTTTGAATGAGACTTCCAGACCCATTTCTCTAACTCTGTGGTGGGTTGACCTTGGCTGGATGCCAAAGCCACTCTGTCACTCCCCCTCCTCCTCCTTCCTCTTAGCTTTTATTGCTGAGCAGATGTCATATGGTATGGAATATCCCTTTGGTCAGTTCGGGTCAGCTGTCCTGGTTATGTCCCCTCCCAAGATCTTGCCCACCCCCAGCCTACTGGTGAGGGAGGAATCCTGGAGAGACAGTCTTGATGCTGTTTGAGCACTGCTGAGCAGTAGCGAAAGCACTGGTGTGTTCTCAAGACCTTTCTAGCTACCAATACAAAGCACAGCACTATGAGGGCTGCTATGGGGAAAATTAACTCCATCTCAGCCAGAGCCAATACAAACTCATAAAAGAAGTATCAGCTACCAGGCCACACTGTATGGATAAATTTATCTGCGTTTGTTTTTGCAGTTTGGATGGTCTCAAATACTTTGCACATAACAGAAATATGTAAAGCTAAGAAGAGATAATAGCGTTACTGTTGTGGTTTAACCCCAGCTAGCAACTAAGCACCACACAGCCGCTCGCTCACTCCCCCCCGGTGGGATGGGGGAGAGAATCAGAAGGGTAAAAGGGAGAGAACTCGTGGGTTGAGATAAGAACAGTTTAATAGTTGAAGTAAAATAAAAGAGAACAGTTAAATAGGTAAAGCAAAAGCTGCACACGCAAACAAGGCAAAGCAAGGAATTAATTCGCTACTTCCCATCGGCAGGCGGGTGTTCGGCCATCCCCAGGAAAGCAGGGCTCCATCACGCGTAATGGTTACTTGGGAAGACAAACGCCATCACGCCAGATGTCCCCCCCTTCCTTCTTCTTCCCCCAGCTTATATACTGAGCATGACGTCATGTGGTATGGAATAACTCTTTGGCCAGTCTGGGTCAGCGCCCCTGGCTGTGCTCCCTCCCAGCCTCCCGTGCACCGGGCAGAGCATGGGAAGCTGAAAAGTCCTTGACCAGTGTAAGCGCTACTTAGCGACTATTTAGCGATACTCAGCATTGATATTGTTCTCATCCTAAACCCAAAACGCAGCCCGGTACAGGCTACCAAGAAGAAAATTAACTCTATCCCAGCTGAAACCAGGACAGTTACTTATCTCAATGACAAAATGTAATTCTTTCTAATACTGGACATTTTAAACTTCATTATAATTAATTGTCTAGAATAATTTCTGTTTATTTCATTTTAGTAATTAAGAATAACAATGCCTAACTATAAAATGAGTATATTCAAAACCTTCATAAATGTGCAGCAGATTTTTAATTGTTACACAGCAAAGATTATATTAATGAACAAGTGTTTCATCATGACTGAAGTCTCAGTGCTACCAAATCCCATATACATATTAAGTTAACCAGCTAGGGAGAGATGCCTTGCAGGAACCAAACAGTTCCTTAAAAAAAATAAAAGATTCCTTGACTTTTCTCAGTCATTTTCTAATTAAATTCCAAGGGAATTTGCATGGATAAATATGAGTGAGAATTAAGAATTTTGGTATTTGAATGACAAAATCCTAAATTGTTGGCTGTTATTTCCATCCACCACAATTATACACACTGCAAAAAAGCAACCAGTACTGCTCCAAAAGAAATAGAATAGAATAGAATAGAATAGAATAGAATAGAATAGAATAGAATAGAATAGAATAGAATAGAATAGAATAGACTAGACTATTTCAGTTGGAAAGGACCTACAACAATCATCTTGTTCAACTGCCTGACCAATTCAGAGCTGACCAAAAGTAAAAGCATGTTATTAAGGGCATTGTCCAAAAGCCTCTTAAACACTGACAGGCTTGGGGCACCGATCACCTCTCTAGGAAGCCTTTTCCAGTGTTTGACCACCCTCTCGGTAAAGAAATGCTTCCTAGTGTCCAGTCTAAACTTTCCCTGGTGCAGCTTTGAACCATTCCCACATGTCCTATCACTGGATCCCAGGAAGGAGAGCTCAGCACCTCCCTCTCCACCTTCCCTCCTCAGGAAGCTGTAGAGGGCAATGAGGTCACCCCTCAGCCTCCTTTTCTCCAACCTAGACAAACCCAAAGTCCTTAGCCGCTCCTCACAGGACATTCCTTCCAGCCCTTTCACCAGCTTTGTTGCCCTCCTCTGGATTCATTCAAAGACCTTTACATCCTTCTTAAATTGTGGGGCCCAGAACTGCACACAGTACTCAAGGTGAGGGCACAACAATGCTGAATATAGTGGGATAATCACCTCTTTTAATGGGATGATTATGCTGTATTTAATGCACCCCAGGATGCGGTTTGCCCTCTTGGCTGCCAGGGCGCACTGCTGACTCATACTGAGCCTGCTGTTGAGGAGCACCCCCAGATCCCTTTCTGCAGGGCTGCTCTCCAACCGCTCCTCTCCCAATTTATACTTGTGCCCAGCATTACTCTGTCCCAGGTGTAGAATCTGGCATTTGGACTTGTTAAATTTAATCCCATTAATCACTGTCCAACACTCCAATCTATCTAAATCCCTCTGCAAGTCCTCCTGTCCCTCAAGACAGTCAACAGCACCTCCCAGTTTGGGGAGGAACACCACTGGTGACTGGTTGCCAGCCAGATATAGCCCCATTCACTACAACCCTTTGAGATCTGCCCTTCAGCCAGTTCTTCACTAAGCGCACCATAAACCCGCTCATTCCACTGTTGGACAACTTGTCCAGATGGATGCTGTGAGGGACAGTATCAAAAGCCTTACTAAAATCCAGAAAAGCTACATCCACCGCCTTCCCTTCATCCACTAGGTGTGTGATCTTATCATAGAAGGATATCAAATTAGTAAAACAGGACTTTCACTTTGTGAACCCATATTGACTGCGCCTGATGATTGCATTATTCTTTAAATGCCTTTCAGTAGTACCCAGTATGATCTTCTCCATAATTTTTCCAGGAACTGAGGTTAGACTAAGAGGTCTGTAGTTCTCTGGGTCTTCCCCCATGCCCTTTTTGTAGATTGGAGTAACATTGGCTCACTTCCAGTCAGCAGGGACCTCCCCAGACTCCCAAGACCTTTGGTAGATGATTGAGAGGGGTCCTGCCATAACATCTGCTGGCTCCTTCAGTGCTCTGGGATGAATAGCATCAGGGCCCATGGACTTGTGAGCATTCAGCTGATACAGCTGGCCCCTTACAATTTCAGTGTCCACAAAAGGAAAGTCACTGTTCCCATACTCATGGTCCTCTGACTCAGGGGACTGGGCAGCCCAAGATCTATAAGTATTATTAAAGACTAAGGCAAAAAAAGCATTGAATGCCTCCACTTTTTCTTCATCCCTAGGTATTCCTGGTATTCCTTTGCCTTGTTTAACCATTTACACATGAGCAAAATTGGGGGTAAATGATTTCTAATATGAAGGCAGTACAAAATTCTGGGTATTGACATTCATGACTCCACAATTTGGACAAACAAAAATAACTCTGTACAAATTGCTCTGCAAAAGCATTCACCCCTTGCAAACAATGAAAGAGAAAGGCAGAAGACTTCATCTTCAGGTCTAGCAAATCTGGCTCTGATGAACTGCCCCAAAAGTAGCACTGTGACCTGTCTCCATCTTCCAGGCTACTGTGCTTGATTCTCCTTCCAACAAAAGTGACGGGAGAACCTTAGAGCACCTTGTAGTTCTGACCTTCCCCTGTGACCTCCAGTCGGGCAATGCACACGTTACTGTTGGGACCATACAGCATGTTTCAGCCACACACATTTCTCACCTCCCCCCATTATCACACCATCCCTCACCCACCTCTGCTCACAAATTACAGGCTCCACAGCCTGTTATCCTACACACTGGAGGTCAGTATTAGTTATCAGGGAACACCTCTGTACCAGAGAGAACATATTAGGATAATGCATTCAATTAAATGAACAAGGTTGTCTCAGCCACTCATTCAGCGCCATGATTACAACAGCTGTTATGAACATGTTCTGCAGGCTGGTACTCACTGCTGCTGTGGAATCACGGTCTGCTATGTGATCCTCTTACATTTACTGATTGAGTGCTGCTTCTTCTGATCCATTACAAAGAGCGTGTCTGCTGTTCCACCCCAAGAGCATGACAAATCCAAGCAACAATGCTAGAGCAGGTATCTGTACCATTCTTAGCCTAATTCACCACTAAAAATCAATTTAAGAGAGGTGGGGTGTACAGTATAACTGAAAAGGATGGATATGGAGAGCCTCCACACTGGAAAACTACTCACATTTTGTCCTGAAGTAAAATTATAGCACTACAAAGAACCCAAAACTATAGCATAACAGTTCTTTACATGCTTTAAAACACCCTTTTCAGATGACTGGTCAGCCTAGAAGTTTTCTCACATAGCAACCCCCTATTCAATAATCCAGTAAGTGTGGCTGTGTCCATTTCACACATGTGCAAGACATCTCACCTGGGTGGTTAGGCCACAAATAACACTCATATGTTCCAAGTCCCCTGCCTGAACCTTTGCTGTAGCCACACTCACACTCGTTAAAACAATGTTTATCAAATTCTAGAGCCATTTAATAAAACAAGGAGCAGTTTATAGCCTAGTTAAAAAAGAATTCTTAGACCATATGGGACATACTTAGAAATGGGGATGGTAAAGCAGCAGCAATAATGGGATTTGCAGAGGTTTACTAGAAACCTGACAATTATTTACATGTACTTCTGGTTTCTAATAAGCTCAGCCAAGGACCGGCACTGCTTTGTGCTAGGCCCCGTAGCAACACATGACTGAGGCAGTTTTGTTCCCAAAACTTACAATGTAAATATGAGACAAGAACCAACAGATGAATACAGGCAGGCAAGCAGGAATAAAAAGACACAACAAGAAAATGAGCATCAGCGGCTGTTTCTGTACATATCTAAACTGTTGGATTTGAGGAACATCCTGAAATTCCCAAGATCCTCATATGTATGTTTCTTTACATAAACTCCAGCTGTCCTTGCAGACAGCCTGTGTGCCCATTGGTTATGTGACTTTTTCATGACATAAGGAACCAAGACAGCCGTATTGTATTGAAACCATTATCAAACCTGTCTGGCAGCTGAAATGAAGAAGGTGCTAACTAGGTCTGCCTACAAATGCCAAGTATGTGAAACAATGATGAAGATGGCGAAAAGCCTCCCCATTACCCAAGCGTGCATGCAAGCACTGAGATTGCTAGTGCAGCTTTGATGGAAGACTGCCAAATAAAAAGTGTAGGTTGGTATACAGCCAAGGAAATGCTGATCACTCTTTCAAAAGTTATCAGCCTCTACAAAAGACTTGCTGCTTTCTGCAAGGACACAAAGAGCTATCCTTCACAATGGAAAAAAGGATTTAAATTGTGGGGGATTTAACATAAAAGGGCAGCTCTTGTTAAGCTGCAATAGAGAATATAGCTCTAATGATAATTTTGAAATACCTGTGCCAGTTTGTCTTTTATGTAACAGCACACTTTGATCTTTTAATGAAAGAGTGAGTAGAAAAATTAAGGTATAAAAAGCCCCTGGTTTTAAGGCCTAGGTAAGTAGGCAAGACTAACACATTTGTTCAGTATTCATGCCCCCTAGGAGACCATTACCTTGAAATCATTACCTTTATTTATTCTCTGGTCTCATGGATCCTGTAAACTTTTAATGAAATAATACATAAAAGTGGGTTCCATTCAGCTACAAATGCTCATTAATTGTTTGCTAATGCAACACATTTTTTTTTTCTATTTGCTCTCCTGGCATTATTATAATGAAGAACAATTGCTTTATAAAGAAAGTTGTGCAAATACTGTAAATCATGACTTCTTTACCATTCTACTAACTTGCCCTGCAGTCAAGTGGTTTTTTGTTGTTAATTAACTTTCTACTGTTTGTCATTCCAATTAAATTGAGTAGGGCAATTAATTACTTAAAGTGTTACATGAAGAGCTGTAAAAGCTAAAAAAAAAAAAACACAACCAAAAAACCTGATCAAAGGAAAAGTTTTTAAAAGAATTAAACCCAAAAAAACCTAAATGCCTTTGAAAGCTTAGTGAAAGCTCCACAAAAGTTAGTAGATGAAAAAAAAACAATCCAAACCAAAGATAATGCATCAGCAGTGCAGCAGTAAATTTAAAAAAATAACAGATAAACACCTATTTTATGTTCAGATCAATCAGCAGGAAGTGAATAAAGTTTATTATTGTTCACAGTGGAAGTACATAGGATTTGCTCACCTGTACTCACTTCTAACTGCAGTACTGATAAAGACAAGCAGAAAAAATCTGGCATGTGGTGGAAATTTATTGACCTCATTCTCTCAGTGAAATCTAGACTAGCATCTCCACAGTCACCCACAAAACTCTTCTTTTGTATGCTGTTCCACTTGTGCTCATTCCATCTCATCCAGACATTAGAATTTTACCTGCAGGATGTACAGTAAAGTGGACTGCCTTCAATAAATCCTAACAAGAACAGGTACATACCTAAATTCAAATGACTTAAGGAGAATGTAACTTATACTTGAAGCACAGCATACATCTATTTGTGGTCATGACTGGTAACTTCATTATTCTGGAGCTTAAAGTACATATCTAATTACTTATCTAAATAACACGAGGTATCTTGACATAATATTAAGGAAAAAATACAGTTCATTAACTCACAATTCAAAGGAGCACAGCTTTATCATTCTAACAAGCAAACACCTGATTTATTTAAAATTTTGCCAGAAGCTCACTCTTGACCTCCAGAGATACACCAATATTGCACAGGGCTGAATAAGCTCTTTTCTTACCAGCTAATTTCATTCAGAAGAGAGAAAATATTTTTATAGCACTTTGGTGGTGCATTTGCAAGGAAATCCCATCACAGATGAATTAGGGATTATAGTGCAGATGAGTAAAACAAATATTCATGACCATCAAATTTATTACACAGTTGCCACACTGTCCCCAGAGACGTACACAGAGCAAAGGCACTGAAAAGCTGTCTTGGATCAGTTCAAAGATTTTTAGCTTGCTTCTTTGCTTGCTTGCTTCAACAAAGCAATTCAGAAATTTTGGGGTGGGACAAGGCACTATATCTTTAAAAATTAATTCTGAGTACAGAGTGTCAGCAAAACAGAAAAATCAGAGCATGTCAGTCCGAAAACTCAGTATGATCAATTTCATTTTAAAAAATTGTAAATAATTTTGACCACAATAAGTTTGGATGCTTTCACACAAAAATAATTACTCCGAAAATGTTAACTTTAATAGCAATTACCATGTTCTCAGTTTTAATAAGACTCATGCTATTTTTGTCATTAAAGAAAAATGAGACAAATCCAAGCCCTAGATGTTCATTAAAGGGGATTTATTAAATAGGTGTTGTTTTTGCAGTCTCTTTTCTGTCAGGAACCACAATCTAAATTCTTGGGGAATATAAGGATTTCAATGATGTGATCTTTTGGGGAAATCACTGACATTTAAGCTCACAAAGCATTCTCTCTGAAAAATGCAAAAGCATTCAGAGAAGCTATCGATAGAGATGTTACAGAAGAGAATGAGTGAGTCACTTGAAGAAACACCAGTTTTTGAGTAATGGTATGTTTCTTTAAAGAAGTAAAACGTACATCAAATCATTGAATCCAATAACAATAAAGTAAATGAAGTGCAAAGAAATAGATTTTGAAACTAATAGTGATGGGTCTCTAATTAATTCCACATCAAGTGACAGGAAAACAAAAAAGCAGTAAAGGAAGGGTTGAGTTTTGCACAAGGCAGGGGAATCCCCTGGGTGCAGACAAGTTTTTGTGCATAGGCTTGGCTGCTTTAATAGGAATACTGTCATACTAGATCAAACTTGAATGAAAAAAAAAAAAGAATGAATGTACAAAATGGACGTCCTTGACAAGTATTTTTGAGTTTTCTTTGGTTTTCTGTATTTTGTATATCACCTGTGCTCTAATACGGGTGTCCTGTAGGAAAAAAAAAAAAATCATCCTCTTTCTGTGCTAGATCCCAACCCTATATTTTATATCACTCTTTCCTTCTCCAGATGTAACTGAAATATCTTGACTGATATTTACCCTCACAACTGAGTCTTGACTAAAAGTCCAGATGGAAGGCATATTGGATGTGTATAAAAGGGATCGTGGGAACTCCAGGACACCCTCTCCCTCACAGAAACAACAGCAGAATTATGTGAATCACACCAAAACACTTAGTGAAAAAAATAAATTTCTAGACAAAAGAGCTGAACTTAACATCTATTTCCTAATCAAAGCAGTGAGTGATGTTATAGGTGACCAGGTTGTATGAGCATATTTGAAGGAAGGACCAGCCCACCAACAGCACTTTACCAAATAGCCAGGCTACCATAGTAAAGCATCTACAAACACTTTCTGCCCTGAATCAGAGACTGATTCAAACTTCCAATGAGATCACCAGAGTCTCCTAAATTTTCAGCATCTGCTTGACTGAAGAGCTTTCCTTGGTATCTAAAGTACCACTGACCACGTTCTTGCCTCAGACTTGGCTTATACACTCATCTCCAGAGCCCTCACCCAAGACATCCAAGCTGAGTGAGGCGTCTCCCTCCCCTCAAGTCAACACAAATGCTTCAGTCTTGGAACATGGTGGGATTTAATACCACCATTAATAGTATTTCCAGACTAATTATCTGAAGCAGCTCACCTTGGACTCCTTTTTTTTTTTTTTTTACAACTCCCAGGTGGCAGCAGTAATTCTATGTAGTGGGTTTTCTCTGGTGGCACAGTTAGCCAAGGAAGCTCCCACCTCCAGGGCTTGTTTGGTGCCCCAGCAATACCGTACCCTGGGGCAGCAGCCATGCAGCCCTGCATGGAGATCTGCTGGCAACAGAGTCACTGGGGAAGGAGCCTCCTGGGCTGGCATCTCTCAAAGGCAATGTGCCATGCAACCATGTCTTCTGGCAACCCATTTCCCCAATACTCTTAATGAAGACTTAGAAACCCTTCTTTGGAATTACAGGACCAAAACTAAACACCCTCCATGAGGTGAAGTCATTTCAGACTCAGCACTGTTGAGTTCTGTCAGACATGGGTTTAGGCTCCTGAAGCCATTTTTTTTCTAATGCTTTTAAGTGTCATTTTTTAATGACATAAGCTTTTAGTTAGAGTTTTGGTGTGTTTTTGCTTTCTATGACAGCACTATAGAAAACATTTCCTTTACAGAAACTTACCAAACTTTCCTTTTGTATTTATTACAGCACTTGTATTTAAATTGTTTGTGTAGCTCACCATGCACCCTGGCTGAGAGAATAGTGTTGCTATTCTTTGTATTATATTTACAGTGATATTTTAATTGCAGGTATAAGTTTTACTGCTTATGAAAGTGGCTAATCTGACAAACCCTGGAGCCTTGACACATCAAGGGTAGGAAAGAGATGGTGGTAGTGTAGCCTTCCAAAATTGCACCATTAACACATTCCAGTTTGACCTACGGGACCAGTCTCTCAAGGAAAAAAAAGTCTAATTTTATCTCTTTGGTTATTCACAGCCTGATTTGTTCAATGAGATTTACTACCAAAGGTACCACATATGTTTGGTTTGTTGGGTTTTTTTTCCCCTTTCATTCTGAGGATTCTTTACAGGAATAAAGACAAATGCTGATTCTTCCAAATCTTGAGTTCTAAAAATATTTAGCTACAGAGCATTGCTATACAGGTTATTACTGCTTCCGAAGTAAAGAGACAAAATGGCCTATCTCCAATAAATTAAGTGTAGCAAGTCCATACAAACCACAATATCTTCAATGATGATGAATGTTGGTTATTAATCAGTGTGGATTTGCAAAGAATTAGTAACCTGCAAAAAATACTATCCTATTTTAATAATAACAAGAATGAGAATATGCAACACCCTTCAATTCATTTCTTAAAAACAGTTTTTACTTTGAAATCGATATAAGATTTACTTGGTAAAGACTGACTTAATATGGAGGACCTTAGGATATGGATCATTAGGAGTACTATTGTTTAGTAAGTGTTATTTCGTTTAAAGTCTAATGCAATTGAAATATTACCTTCACTCTAAGAATCACTTTCTGAAATGTATTATTAAATATGAAAGGGAGAGACAAGGTGTAATTTTCCCTTCCATAATATGACTGAAGATCCCAGAAATAATACCTACAAAAGAGCCTACATGGGAAGATGAATTAGTTATTGTTCAGTCAGGCTCAGGTGGCAAGGCTGAAAACATCTGTAAAGAGCACCATCACAGAAAGGTGGGTGAACATTTCAGAAATGACAGCATGAAGGAACAGCTGAGGCCCAATTAAAATAAAAGAGTAGGAAAAGGGACATGAAGTTTGGAAGGTGAAAAGAAAGGGATCGGATAAATGTGGGGCACAGGCTGGAACTAAGACTGAAATGTCAGAAGCATTAACCGAAAACCTCAGCTTGTGGGAAAGTGTGGGTTCAAATTATTAACATGCAAGAAGTAGTTTTGATAAAATCAGCTATCACACTAAGTCCTTCCTACATAAACATCCCTGTAACGTGAATACTAGTCATTTGTTATTAGTGAGAGATTATAAACGCCAAACTACTCTGTTCCAAGGAGAAGTGAGGTTCTGAAGCTGTTTCCAGCATTGAACTGTTAGAGCAAAGGACTTGCTCAAGAGATACAAGTCAAGTCTGTGGTAGAAATTTTTGGGGTTGTGACAGTGTATAAACAGGGAAAACTGAGACTATTCAATCAACAATTGTTAGCGCTATAAATAATACACTGAATTAATCCCACACCTCAAGCTTCCTCTGATATCCCAGGAAGAACAAAAAGGGATTTTTACTTCTTTTAACGCATATTTTATCTCTGGGTCGCGGCTATTTTGCATAGTTTTTCATTTTCCACCAGTACATGAATGGGGGCCACAGGACATAATGCTTACTGGATTGCCTAGCGACTTTAAATTCTTAGAAATGCAGCTGCGATTTTTTTTACTCATGTGTGACTTTAAAGTAACATTACTCAGCATCTGGCAGAAATATTTTCACTCATGTGACTTTATTAATTACTGTAAAATAACGCATGGCCTGCTTCCTTGGGTCCGCTGAGGGTTTTTAGAAAGAAATACCTTCCAGGGATCTAAAATACTTACTGTGATGACTCCCTGGTTTCTTCCTGACACATACGATAGTCATGGCTTGGGGCAGGGTGACAGTATAAGCCAAAAGTTTACCTGAAGGTCTTGGGCTGTACGGAATAGAAGTTCCATAAAATCCATTCTAGTTTACCATTTATTTCGTTTCTCTCCTGCTCTAGCAGAGGACTAGACTCATTGGTGCAGAGCATTGCAGGCCTCCAGCCTTCTTAGACCAACCTTTCATTAAAACAGGGATTGCAATTCAAGAGGAACCAATACAAGTATTTTATTCAAACAGAAATGTTTTATTAGGAATTAAAAGAAACAAAGTATCTTAACCAACACATGTCTATTCAGTAGTTATAGGAGACTAATAGAGAGTTCCTTAATTAAATGGAAGTTCTTTACAGTATTTTTTTCTTGTACCATGGAAATAATCAAAAGTAAGTGAATTATTTTTGAAATAACATAACATTTCATTTAAGCAGTCAGTCCTTCCTCTGAGATCCCCAAACCAAATTCCTTGAAACTGCTTCATCATGATTCCCTGTCACTAAATGTATTTAGAATGTTAGAGAGAAACTTAATTTTCAGAGCTTGAAGGTCAGGCTTGTAAGGAAAGACTCTTAGACCTAAAAGCTTACTCCAAAAACCAGAAGTCGATAAAAAGATTCCTGCTGACTCAGTTAGGCAAAACTCTTAGTGTACATATATACATGAGCTAAAAAGAACAGATATATTGTGTAACAGGGGAGAAGAACCAAAAGGATAACTTCATCATTTATTCCAGCTTTATTATAAGAACATTCCCTGAAAGTAGATTCTGTTAAATCAGGAAGTTGACAGATGTCAGTCTATTAAAGGTAATTCACATAGTACCACAAAAAACTCCACTGAACTTTTTTTTTTCCTAATGAATAATCCCACACAAATAGTCTAAATTAGACCAGACAATCTTTAAACAGATTGCTTGAGATTCAGGTGTTCCAATGACTGACTGCTTCACTGGGAGAAATCGTGTCAAAAGGACACTTGATAACCATTTCTGACTTTTCACAATGGAGTCACAATGGAGTCACATTCATTATGAGTCCAAAGTGATGGGACAAAACTCTGATGAATTCAGCAGAGCAATATTACTTTCTGGACTAGATTTGTACTAGATTTGTATACTAGAACTGGTTTTGAAATGTGATTTCTATTAAGAAATTTGCTTATAGCTTTCTACATAATTTTAAAATAAATTTGTCCATTTGTACTTCTTAAACTTCTTTGAACTGAAACTACTAAAGTGAAAGGTTTTCTCTTAAAATAACTCTTATGTGTTCTGCCTGTGAGAAGCCACTGACTTCGGGCTATTGGAAAAATATTTTTTGGCCCATATTTACAGCAGACCCTGAGGCTATTCCCTTCCTGTGAACTCTGTACCAAAATATGAAATGAAAGCAAATAAGAGCAGAGAAGTGCTGAAAAGAGAAAAAGCAGCATAAATAGGCAGAGAGTGGAAAACAATTCTCCTTATTTAAAATCTGGGCATAAATGTTGGATTACAGAAGAGACCAGTATTCTGTTTTATTCTATTAATTTTAAATGACTTCTTGCAAGTCATGCTTTCTTACTTCTATTTTTCACAGTGTGAAATGCATCCATAAAGTCTTGTAAAGACTTCTATAAAACAGGCAACAAATCTTCAGCTTCAGGTCTTCAAGAAAATTGAAACACATCCAAGTTCTTAAAATAGCAATGAAAGGTAGAGAGTTTAAACAACCTCTTTTATTCTTCTTGCAGGTAAGAATATACAAAGCTTTGCAAAATTATTCAAAGACCATAAGGTCCCTCAGCACTGGATATTGCCTGTCTTGAGTAACTGCTAGACACTCAACATACCAGTGATAGTATTGCTTATTGCAATACATTTTATCTAACAGAACAAGGAAGTAATAACAAAAGTGAAAACAGAGGGTATATGACCCAATGCATTAGCATCCAGGAACTTACTGATATTTAAAATAGAATCACAGGATAATTCAGCTTGGAAGAGACCTCTGGAGGTCTCAAGTCCAACTTCCTGCTCAGAGCAGGGTCATCTATGAGATTAGACCAGGTTGTTCAAGGCTTTATCCAGTTTGGTCTTGAAAACCTCCAAGAATGGAGAGAATACAATGCCTCTGGGCAACTTCTTCCAATGTTTCACTCTCTCCATACGGAAAAATTTTTTCTTTATATCCAGTCAGAATCTCCCTTGTTTCAATGTATGCACTGAAACCTTGTCCGTCCATAATCTGCTGTCTGTCTCTCATCCCCCACCAAACTGTTCAGCTTCTTGTCTGCCAAGACTCCCAGGTCCTTTTCAGCTGCTCCTCAGCCAGTCTCTAGCCCGTATTGGTGCAAGGGATTATTTCCTCCCAGATACAGGACTTTACTTTTGTCCTTGATGAATTTCACAAGGCTCCTGATAGCCCATTCCTCCACCCTGTCTGGCTCTCTCGGGATAGCAGCCCTGCCCTCTAGAATATAGAATACGATCATTGGCAGCAACTACAGGAGTATACCCACTATTTATCATGCAAGTGCTATCCAAGACATGTGAAAGTCCTTCAACAGACAAAAAAAAATGGATGACACATGGTGCTGATGATCCATTTATTCTGTGGAATGCTCCTTCATGGCTCACAAAGGGACAAACCTTGCTTCATTTGTCTCTGACTTCATTGGAAGAGGATTTGCAAAACTTTTGCCTCCTGCCTTTCTAGTTGAAGAGTCTGGTAATGTTCTGGAAGCATACATGGCATGTTCAGTAACTACTTGGGGAATTGTAGCAATCCCTTATTGAACACAATGTCAAAGATAATCCTTCACATACTGTAAGAGAGACAGCATACTTTTATCCAAAACAGATATGTCTTACATGACATGAAGTTTTCCTCTTTTCAAATACTCATTTTCTATGACAAAAAGTCAGGAGTTAAGGAGACAGACACAGGAGTAAAATTATGCATCCTCTTGAATATTTTTTGCATTGAAAGAATGAAATGCTTCTTTGTAAACTAATCAGAACTTTCTAAAATACCCATAATACACTGGTCCACACAAGCTGCTAGTCATGGACAACTCTACAACAACCTGGCATGGCCAGTTCTATGATGTTGACAGTAATGAATCATTAAAAAGAAATGAAGACATGCCTTTTTTTTTTAACATAGAGAAAGATTTCATTTTTAAGCTCGATGGGGCTATTTTTCATAAAAAGCAGTGAGAGAAAACATAGGGGTTTTTTTCTAAAAATGATGAAAAATCCACTGATGATGTTCATTTCATTCCATTTGCTGCCATCTCAGATGGATGGGGGGACTCATGATAAAACACAAAACCCACCATTAACAAAGAAGAGAAATCTCAGATAGGGGACAAGTGCAGGAGAGCCTGTCCTGGTGGTATGACAAATGGAGAAGATTGATTTGGGAAATATTAGTGTATGGCCACGTGTAGTCCAAATGAAGGGCAAACTTGCATCCCAAGACTCTTTGAAAGGTAAGCTTTTAGTTCAGTTCTTCTTTGATGCATAATTTCAGCACACACAATTGCATAATTTTTACAATTACAGTAGTGCTTGCATCAGCCAGTGGCTGCCAAAGGATGATCAATAGTCAAAACACAGGGGTGGGTGCACCCATGTCAATAGATACTCAATCTTTCCAGAGCAGAACAGGGTCAGAAGCTCAAGTAATTAGTCATTCTGCCTGCCACAAGCTCTATTAAGCCTACATTTAATACCTGGAGGCAGTGAAACATAAACAGGGGTTATAAAAGAATCATGGATCACAGCACAGTTCTCTTGGGGAAAAAGGAAAGTCAATCTCACTTGCATTGCTCTGATAACTGATTACTGTATTTCTTAACAGTAGGTTTAGATAAGTATTTTTTCTAGTATCCTCTCTCCTTCCCGTAAAGAATCTTAACTGATCAGCAAGTTGCAGAAAAAGCAGTCTCCAACACATCTTCCTACTTCTTAAACACATTTCTTTTTGCTCCAGGTGTAAAATTATACTGCACAGCTTTACACATTTTTTGCATGTCCTAGAGACTAATCTTTGTAACTTAGAAATAGAATCAGGCAGGGCTTTTTTATTAATACTACAGACCACAGTGGAATGTGAAGGATTTGTAATAAGGTTTCTCCTAAAAGGTGCAAGTAGTCACAGTACGGTTCAATGAGGTTTTATGACTTTCATTATCCTCACCCAATGCTCACTCTTATGTTAAAACGCCTTAGATTTCACAAATCTACTGGATTTTGAGAAATTCCTTCTCCCCTTTCCAGTTCAGAGCTGTTTAATTAAATCTTTAAAAGTTATCCTCGAAGAGCAGGACAACTAGGATATTTGTCCTTTGACTCCAGAAAAGGCAGATGTTTCCTTACCTCTCCACTTAAGCTGCACAACCAGGCAAAAGTCCTGACTTCTACAACATGGTTCTCTATGCTAAAGCAGGCCAGAAAACAATGTGAGAGTCGAGAGTACTTTGGGGGAGTAAGACAGGTACCCATAGAGATTCAGTGACACTGGACACCCTGTCAAATAGCTGTGCAAGGGATACACCTGCATTCCTAACTCATAAAAGTTGCTATGAGAAAGAAGATCCTATATGTTGCCTATGCGAGGACATTGCAGATATCTGGCCACCAGGTCAGCTTCCAGAAATTGCACTGTAAATTAAAGCATCAAAATTATAGAATGAAAGAGTATTTTTGATCTTTGTTATAAGGGCTCACAAATCATGGGAGATACAGGAATATAAAGTGGAAAAAGTCTGGCAAAATGGTTGCATCATGGTTTCCCTGAGACTTTTGTGTTACACCTAACACATCTGTATCCGTTAATCACAGCATCTTACCAAAACAGAATTGTTTAAAGCAGTACACAGATCATTTCATCTTACCAGTTCCCAAATACCCACAAAAAAACACAGTGGGGGGAAAAACCAATATCCTTCACTGTCTGGTGAACTAGTTTTGGGTATTTCTATACAATCACCATTGTTGGGGAATTTTGAAAGATCCATCACTTGTGAATAGCTTAAATAGGCTCCAATCTGCACCTGCTCAGGAGCAACCCCACAGCAGACTACCCAAGTCAGAAGGAAAGTTCTCTCTCTAGATATTAAAGCCACTGTTGCTGCAGATGGTACTACACTGTATGCCCATCTTCCCTAGCCATCCTTGAGTTATCACACATTCAAAAAATCTAGTACTCACATACAGATGACAGGGCAAAGATGGGTAACTGCACTGACGTTCACAAGTCAACATCTGAAACTATTCCATTATTATGAGTAATCATAACACTCTTCTTACATTGCATTTGCATAGATAATTTATTGTTGTCTTCCTCTCCTCTTTTTTTTTCTTACTAAACTGATAAAAAGGGGATAGAGAACCAGCTCTAGAGAGCTATAATTTGCTGAGAAGCCATCTCAGATTTTTCCCCACAGAGCAAAAATAGATTTAAGTTTACTTAATTTAACTTTTTCATGAGAATATCAGACTTTGAAGACATGATTTTTTACTTTAGTCTACTGGGAGAAGAGGCAAGAGAATGTGAAAAGAATCATTATCACTGACTTTCCATTTCTTCATAAAATTTCAGAATAATACCAAGATATTGCAACACCAATTTATTTCTCTTACTTTTTTCTTCTGTGGATTAAAAGAGAGAGAACATAAGAAAAATTATATGATATCCTACTCTATTGAGGAAATAAAGACAATTCCACAAGAATGATCAGGTAAGCCTGAATACTAAACCAATCCAACCAAACCATACCAATCAAATCTGAAATTCTATTTTCATTCATGTCTTGGCTTCTAACAGTAAAGATTTGACCCTTCTTATTTTTTTTATAGTCCTATTATACAGTTATGGTCCCATTATACAAGTGCACGTTTGAAAAAAATGGACTTCTTTCTCTCGTAGTCCAGCCTTTACTCTCAAAATTGGATCATGGGAAATATAATGTCAATCTTTTGACAACATGATCATTCCTCTGCTACTTGATGGTGGTGTCAGAAACACAGCTTTATGATTCTGGCAACAGATTTGTCTATTTGAATTATCTAGACTACATAAAATGAGGTCATAGAGACAGCCTTTATGAATTGTCCTTAGCATTCAGTATACACAAAAATTTATGTTTATTAGCCAAGAGGGTGGGATGAGGTTCAGGAATTAGCATGAAAGACCTGTAGACCAGTCTCTCAGAAATGCAGACATCCAATTCCTACGATTAGATCCTCAAAAAACTTGTGAATTCCTGTACAAAGTTTTAAATCATCTAATGACAGCCTGCATACTACAATATGCCTAGGGGTAGTACTGGTTTATTATATACCTGCTTAAAATTAAACAGCTATGCCTTCTGCAGACCTCTGCCTTTAAAGGTGGTTTATTATTAACCAGATCAGTTTCCAGGGGAAAGCCTGGCTCTATGAAGGGTTTTGCCAAACGAAGTGACAGACTAAATTCTGATGTCAGGCAGAAGTGAGCAGTAGGCATGAGAAGTGAAACCCTTTAGCCAGAATCATCACATAACATGAAACCAGCTTCATGGAGCGAAGTTCACATGAAAACTTTGCCTCAAACAATTCAGCCCAGGCTTTAGTGACAATCATTTCATACTTCTATACAAACATGTGTATCTCTTTACAGGCAGATTTAAGAACAAAAGCTCCAGAGAGTGGCAAGACTAAGTTATAGAATCATAGAATGGTTTGGGTTGGAAGGGACCTTAAAGATCATCTAGTTCCAAACCCCCTGCCTTGGGCAGGGATACCTTCCACTAGATCAGGTTGCTCAAAGCTTCATCCAGCCTGGCTTTGAACACTTCCAGGGAGGAGGCATCCACAACTTCTCTGGGCAACCTGTTCCAGTGCCTCACCACCCACACAGTCAAGAATTTCTTCCTAAAATCTAATCCAAATCTACTCTCTTTCAGTTTAAAACCATTACCCCCTCGTCCTGTCACTAGACTCCCTGATAAAGAGTCCCTCCCCATCTTTCCTATAAGCCCCTTTAAGTACTGGAAAGCTGCTATAAGGTCTCCCTGGAGCCTTCTCTTTTCTAGGCTAAACAACCCCAACTTTCTCAGCCTGTCCTCATAGGGGAGGTGCTCCAGCCCCTGATCATCTTCATGGCCCTCCTCTGGACTCACTCCAACACGTCCATGTCTTTCTTATGCTGGGGGTCTGAACACAGTGCTCCAGGTGAGGTCTCACCAGAATGCAGTAGAGGGGCAGAATCACCTCCCTTGACCTGCTAGCCAGACTTCTTTTGATGCAGCCCAGGATGCGACTGGCTTTCTGGGCTGTGAGCGCACATTGCCAGCTCATATTCAGTTTTTCATCCACCAATACCCCCAAGTCCTTCTCCACAGGGCTGCTCTCAATCCCTGCATCCCCCAGACTGTATCCACATTTGGGATTGCCCCGACCCGTGTGCAGGACCGTGTACTTGGCCTTGTTGAATTTCATGAGGTTCATACGGGCCCAACCTCTCTAGCCTGTCAAGGTCCCTCTGGATCTTGACAGTATCAACCACGCCACTCAGCTTGCTGTCATCCACAAACTTGCTGAGGGTGAGCTCAATTCCACCGTCCATGTCCCTGACAAAGATGTTAAATAATACTGGTCCCAATACAGACCCCTGAGGGACCCCACCTCGTCACTGGTCTGCACCTGGACATCGAGATATTGACCGCAACTCTTTGAGTGCAAGCATCCAGCCAATTACTTATCCACCGAGTGGTCCACCCATCAAATCCGTGCCTCTCCATTTTAGAGGCAAGGATGTTGTATGGGACAGTATCAAATGCTTTGCACAGGTCCAGGTAGATGATGTCAGTTGCTCTTCCCTTATCCACCAATGCTGTACCACACACATATATATATATGTGCACACACCACATCAGCATAACTTACTGATTTTCTGCACAGATTTATTTTTATTGTCATACTACTTAAAGTAATTTGCGTTAAGATTAAGTACCCTATTGGTCCTTTCTACACAATGCGCTGTAACATACAGCATACCTGATCTCAAGCAAAAAGCTTCTATCAATATTTACAAGCACTTGCATAAGCATACATATCCCTGTATAAGCCAATAAATATTAAGACATCACAATTTGTGAATGACTTCCCAGGAAAGGAAAGAATTATCTGTCTTTCAAGGTGGTATAACAATTTGCTGAAAGTACACTCAAACCTAAGAGACTGAGTCATAAGGGTTTGTCAAAAACCAAGGTAAAAGGATCAACAGAAATTACCTCTTTCTGGAATTCAGAACTAAGACTTAAGTCTGAATGAGACCCGATTATGTTTACATTATGATTCAAGCCAATATACCTCTCCAAATAAAAATGTACCTTGTGTAAATCCATCCTAAGTACTAAAAATATGCTTATCAAAGAGCAACAGAACAGAAAGAGCTTTTACTTCTGAAACAAGGTGCGTATTTCCTTCCTGGCACATGTGTCTATAATGGTGTTGCCTACTTCTGACTTTCATAAACAAACTCCTAGCCGCCTTTGTGGCAAGGAAGACTTCAGGATAACCAATACAGGAATATCCAATCCCTACAGCTGTGGAAACCCTTAAGAACAGGATGCTAGGCATTCCTATATACTTGATAACAAACCTTCAAGTCCTGCATCCAAATCATTTATGAAGATATTGAAGAGCACTGGCCCCAAGATGGATCCCTGCGGAACCCCGCTAGTGATTGGTTGCCAGCCCGATGTAACCCCATTTACTATAACCCTTTGAGCCCAACCCATCAGCCATCTGAATTCATATTACATAAAGTTATAAATCCAAGTCTCAGGAGTGTTTCCTATGGGTTTCAGGTATAAGTTTCACCAGGAGATGCTTATAAAACATTGAGATAGCTCAGCACAAGACTGGAAAACTTTACAGTTCTGCAAATCCATTCCAGAAAACACACTGCATTCACCTGACTGACCAGAGTACTGATGTATAAGGCTCAAGCCTCAACACAAGACTGATAGCAACACTTATTCAAGGAATAGCATAATAAGAATTATTCAACCTGAATTAGTAGTGTAAGTATAGGAATGACTTTTCTAATGGAAAAGGCCACAGCACAGTTTAAGTTCAGTTTATCATTGTTTAAGAATTGGGTGTTCCAGGATGTGGAAATACACATTCACCATCACAGAGTGCTTAGAAACTCACATGAGGGGCTTCAGTTTACTAGTGCTCTACAACACAACCAGGAGACGTCCATCTCTCTTATGATAGAACTGAAATTTAAAAACATAGGTGAAAACTGTGATAAACACAAAAGTGCTGCTGACAGTTTATGGAAAGTCATTTTCAAAAGTACCCACGAGGCTAAGGAACTCCAGAGGCTGAGGAAAGAGTCTATGCTTGAGCGACTTGCCCAACATCACATGGAGTTCTCAGCAGCTTTGATAGGTGAACCCAGATCTCCCAACACCCCTTCTCTCCATTACTGCTTCAGGCTATCATTTCTTCTACTTGGGTTACCACACATTTTGAGCAAGGTTATGTCTCTAGATTTCACTAGATTAGCTGGCATCACATAGTGTCTTACAAATACTGTATATGTAAAGATATGAAAATAGAGAATGTAGCGTATGAAGTTGAATATTCCCTTTCCTTTCCCTCCCATACAGGCATCCTTTCATTTCCATACTGACCTGATGCATTTATCCACAGATCCATCAGTTCCTATGCAATTTTAAGACAAACTTCATTATTCATTTGATTCACTTGACTGCCCTCTTGAAAACTATGTCATTAGTATTTGAGTATTAATTCAATTTCCAAGAGTTCTACCTCTGTTTTCTTCCCTCTTGTGTCTACTTGGGCAGATCATTAATTAACGAATGACTACGGATAACATGTTTACATTTAAGTACTCAGTGGTGTGGATGCCTGAATCTATTCACTAGGAAAGCCTATTTTTTCATTCACTGAGTATGCACAAAATAGATCAGTATTGATTTTATTGCTTTTAATTTATTTCCATTCATTCTGAAGAAGTATGAGGCATCTGGTTAGACAGCAGGCATATGGAACAATGGTGCAGTTACAAGGGCCACAATATACTTTTTAATTTTAAATTCATAATTTCACAAGTAGTAAATAAAGTTTTAAGCAAGACAGAAGATACTTTATCAGAAGGAACACTATAAGTGTCTACCACTGGAATAGCATCAATTTTGGCTCTTGTACTGCTCACACAATGAGCAGAATCAGGCCCCAGATCTCAGAAGTAGGCCAGCCAAGTCAAAACCTTATTTCTGTCTTAGTACATTTCATTTTACAACGTCCCTGAACTGCAGCTTCTCTCAAAATATCAGTTATTCACAACTTCAAAGGAAGTGAAATACTGAAAGTTTCAGATTATTGATATCATTTCACTGGCAATGACAGGAGCAGCAAAGCTGAAAAGCAAGCTGGAATATTTAATGTCAATGCAAAAAAAAAATTAAATAAAAACTAGGGCATGTTTGGAACTCTGTGTGAACAATTCCAAGGCAGCAAAGTCTTATATCAGTTAGAGGTTATGGAAGAAACTGATTAGATATTCAAACTGCAGATTGGATACTGAAAAATAGAATAATTAATACTTCATTTTCTCTTTACTAAATGCAGTCATGGCTTGCCAATCTTAATTTCAAGCCCAAATGATTTTAGAACCATAACAAGGGAGTCTGTAATGTGTTTGATTTGTTTATACTTTAACAGTTAAATGTTTTTTATTATTATTTTCAACAGATTACTTAAAATTATTTTGCTCATATTTTGGCAAAGGTGAAGAAATATTTAGAATAACAAACTGTCCCAGCAAAGAAGGGTCAATTCCATTCCTCATACTATATGTAAACAAATTGCCTTAGGTAAAACCTTTGGGGTTTTTTTGTGACAGTGGAACCAAAGGATTAGTAACACATGATACTAAAAATAGCCAAAACACAGTGAGCAGTAATCCAGGGACTGTAGAAATTGTCTTTGGTATATTACTGCTTAAAACAGCTTTCATGCAGATGCTGGGTTGCGACTAGTGCTGCATAGTGATGTACAGCTCCTAAAGGAACTTTAAATCCTCTGGGCTCCCAGGTCAGTAGGCAGCATACAGTACTGTACTCTCCTGCATTCAGAGGTTCCAGTTCAGCTCGAGGTTGCAAGACACAAGGATGTCCTGGCCACATCTTCTTGGCTGTGAACACAGCCCCTGCACTGACAGATAGGATGGGTGAGGAGGGTCAGAGAGCAAGCGTCCAAGGCCACCCCACAATGATTACCAAAGCACATAAGCAGAGGCAATCAGGAGACCTGCAGCACAAACATAGCTTTGATCCTAAGCAACATGCAAAAATAAGTGTGCCAAGGGACCATGTGGTCCAAATTTTTCAGAGGATGTGGAAACACTGTAATGTCTACACAGAAATGTGTTTTTCCTTTGCCCTTGGTTTACCATTTTGGTTCATTACAACCACATTTTCAGGTTTCACATGCTGCACCAGTACAAAAAGGTTGGCCTTTTTTTTACTATAAATCAAATGCTGCTTTATCATTCATATAGGGTATAATCTGTTTTAAAAAAATATATATATACAAAGCAGAATGGTGTTAAGCTGTCTGTCTTCTCCTGAGCGTGAGGAGACAGTTGCTCTCTATGAAAAAGTTAAAAGAAATTCTCCATCTTTTTTTTTTCTCTCCAAAACACTGTTTTCATAAATCTCTCTGTACAATAGCATTTTTCTAACAACTGAATTGAAACACATACACAAAGGTAGTATTACTGCTTGACAGACTTTTTTCTTTTCCCTGAAACACGAACATAAGTATATGTGGGATTTACTACAGTAATATATGGAACACTTAATTTTACCACTGCTTTCATCATATCTTCCTGGGCACAACAGTATAAGAAGGAAACGGATGTAGCTCCAGGACACAGAAGAATAATTTTATTTATCAAATCTTCATGTCACCTTTACTCATGTGAAACTTTCACTGACATGAGAAATTTTGCTTAACCAGGCTACATAAAGGCCAAGGACAGGTTTCAAATTTTGTCTTGGATGAAAGACATTACCTATAAGGGGCACCCTACAATTCAAGCTGATTTACATAATAGCCAAATTCTGCTGCATACTTCACAGACAAATATGAGACATGGCCCCTGATCCACACAGCTTGCAATCTTACTAAAGACAATACGAATTAAGATAAATGTCCCAAAAGCTTATGAAGGGAGAGAAACTGTAATTACAGATGTAAGAGTTTGCTATATGAACGACTTTAAAGCCGCTGATTTCCACCCACCCTGCCAAACAGTAGCTATGCACAGCATAACATTTAAAATGTTGCTTTTTTCATTTACTTTTTCTTCCCTCCCCCCCTTTTTTTTTTGTAAAAGCTTTATGGAAATTTGCTTGCTGATAGTGAGAAGGATTTGTGCGCCAGCAATCTTCAATAAAATTGTCTGCTAAGTGTGAGCTTTTAACAAATTTTAATAAGGACTCTTGTAATCAATGATATCTTGACTAATGTGACTGTAAGAAGCTCCATTTCATGAAAAAAAGAGCTAGGTCAAGTTGACATTTCATTTTCTACTCAGTGTCACCACTCTTTTTTTTAAAACATCACTATCCAGATAGTTCCTGCTTATCATTCTGCTTCAGACGTTCATAATGATTAGCTACAAACCTGAAAAAAAGAAAAATCTTACAACTCCAGGAAGGGCTCTGTGTCCTAGACACTGTTTTTAATGAGCAATCATGACACAAAAGTTCTACTAGAAATATGATAAACATGTCACTAATGGGAAAAAAGTCTTTATTTCCTTTGATTTCCCCCCCCCCCCCCCAAAGATGAAAGTGATCTGACACTGTATTTCTATTTTAAGAATGCTTTCCATTGAAGAGACCTGACACTTTGGGACAGATTTCCAAGAAGGGTATAAGGGCCCAAAACCCACTCTGGGTGTTAAAAGCCATCGTTCAGGAAACCTGACTTTTGAAAATCTACTTTTTCTCTTTTAAAGCCCCAGTATTATCAGTGCTTCAGCCACAGAGTAGTACCTAGTACTTAGTAATTCCTCAGGCCCTATGGAATGCATAGTCTAGACCTTTCTAGACTTTTGGCACAATTTGACTGTAGAGTACCATGGTTCAGATCACATATAATCCCCCACAAAGCACCTGAGAAAAACATGCCTTCTTTCACATCCAGAAATCTAAGGATTTCAGTCTTCAGCTGGCATGTAGGAGGCCAACGTACTAATGCCTTTTTCTGCTTGATCTGTGGCAGAAGTCTGAACTTAACCCTGTGGTTAATTATGAGTCTACGTGGTCTACCTATGAAGCTGTTCTGTTTTGTAAGAAACACTTAGTTACTCACGGAGCAATAGAGAAAGCAAAAGGAGAGTTCTGCAGACCAGTTGTTAGGGCATTCACCAGAGAGACCCAAGCCCTAATCCCTATTCTGATGAATATTTAAGGATCTTCTCTCTCTTGTTGAGGCTTGTCTGCTTTGTATAAAATCCTTAAATATTCATTTGAACTGGGATGGGTATCCAAGTATCCTGAGTGCCCTTATCACCAACTGCAGAACTATTATCTCTTCAGGCCAGTAAGTAGCTGACTGTTTACGCAAAGCAGAATATCCCCAACAATAGGGCTGAATGACCCTGCTCCTAAAGCTCTAATTGCCCAAAAGCTACAACAGTTTAAGAAATCAGATGCTTAATTCCTCTGTTACAAACTAGCTAAAAATGTTAACTGTGGTATCCTACAACAGAAGTGAATGTTCTAGTTAGGTGTAAGAAAGGTATTTTCCCTTTTCAATTTTTTTCAAGAAAGGACTGTCCTGATCTAAGTGTTATCAACATCACGAAAAAAAATACGACCATTAATATGGGGGAAATGGCACTCATTTCACGTTTAACTTTATTCAAAGACAGGAAGCCCCAAGTCACATCATGTCTCAGCCTTTTGTCACAGTTCCTTAAGTCTATTCTCACACATGCTGCCAATAATTCTGCCTGCTGGAAATGCAATTGTCTAGGCAATAACACCCATTCATGCTTGACCAACCTGATAACCTTCTACTGCAACATCTGGCTTGGTAGATAAAGGGAGAGCAGTGGATGTTGTCTACCTCAGTTTCAGTAAGTCTTCTGACACTGTCTCCCATTACATCCTCACATAGAAGCTGATGAAGTATGGGCTAGATGAGCCCATACTGAGTGAGGTGGATTGAAAACTGGCTGAATAGCTGGGCCCAGAGGGTGGTGATCAGTGGCATCAATTCTAGTTGGAGGCCAGCAACTAGCAGTGTACCCCAGGGATCAATACTGGGTTTGATCCTGTTGAATATCTTCATTTAATGATTTGGATGATGAGGCAGACTGTACCTTCGGAAAATTTGCTGATGATACAAAACTGGAAGGAGTGGCTGATACACTGGTTGTGCCACCATTCAGAGGGACCGCAACAGGCTGGAGAAATGGGCTGGTAGGTACCTCATGAAATTCAACAAGGAGAAGTGCAAAGTCCTGCACCTGGGGAGGACCAATCCATGCACCAATATATGCGCAGCAAATACCATTTCAGGGATTTCTAGCACACTCGAGTGCCGTGTACAGCATCTCATTCTGAGATGTTGGGATGTCTGAATTGTTTATACGAATTTATAAGAAGCTCACTGTTCTACCTACATTCTACCTGAACGAGAAACCTTGCAGGGGTTCAAAGCCTTATGTGTTCTTTTCATTTTTATTTATGAGTTTCCATTGTACTTACATATCTGGGAATCAAAGTTACAATTGACAAAGAAACATCTATTCTTTTAGCCCTGCCACTTTGCTAGCTGAGAAGTCACTACTGTCACTAGGGAACGCAAGGTCTTGTAAGTATCTAGCTCAATGTCAATGACCACCTGGCAATCTGACCAAGAGTATCTGAAAGAAAGATACCCCTTAAAATGTATGAAAAGGGCATGAATTCCTATCCATCTTGGAAGCTCATTTCACCCAGATTCAGAAAGAGCAACAAATCACTACATCTGCCATTACTGTTAAAAGAATTAAAAGTTTCTATACATGTAGCTTTATCTGCTGGGCAACCTTAAACGCAGACATGTCTGCCTGTACTGACTCTAATTAAAACATCTAGGAGAGCACTTCTGTTTCCCTCAGCAAATCATGTATTCACCAGGCTGGTCTCACACAGTCAGATGCAGAAGACTGGTCTCTCTACAGAGAACTGCAGAGGGAGGGACTTGAACAGCTTCAAGCATACTCTTGGTTCTTAAAGAGCAATAAATAATTAACATGATGGGTGAAGTATACCCACCTGGAAGTATAACTCTTAAAAATTAAAGATTCATGAGAACAGAAATACACAAGAGTTGCTGAAGGGTGCTTGCCAGAGGAGATTCAAAGCCGAATTCAAGCTGACTCTAAAGATCCAAATAATCAGTCTTTATCTGCATGAAGTAATGTCCTTATTCCATCAGCCCTAATGAAACAAATAGGACATCTTGGATGGTGAGGTCATGGCCAGGCTGGAAGCAAGTACACTCTGCTTACAAATACTTAAAATCATTATTCCACCATCTACGTTAACTTCATGCTCTCTTCTGTGCGCATGCACTGCTGAAGAGATTGTATGTTCATTCTCTAATCCTTCTGCATTTGGCTATCTGTGTCTAAGTCACAAAAGGGACTATAAGGCTGTATTTAACCTTTCTCCTTCCTAGCTAGGCTTGACTCGAGGCTTCAGCTCCAAGAACCAACCGTGATGCATTCCTGTTGCCTTGTGGGGAAATCTTGAGTCTGAGCTAGGGCACATCCTTCTGCAGTTTCCCAGAATAGAGAGCAGGTCAGCTCTGAGAACAGAGCCAAAGTATGAGGCCAACAGTAAGTGTGGTGGATCATTAGGTACACTCCAGTCCTGTGCATACAGGACACTTCAGTACAGTCTGATTAGGTCTACAGCAAGGGGATTCCTATTCCAGTGAGCCTAAATCACAGCAAGGAAGAGAAGTAAGAAAACAGAGGATCTAAAGCATACTCTCTCCCAGTGAGGAATAGGGAAACAGAAGGAGAATGACCTGCAATGAAGTTTTATATCCTTAGATTTGCAGATTTTAAATAAAAAAATAAAAAAATAAAAAAAAAAAAAGAGACAGAATAGTTTAAAAGGCTCCTAAAACTTATTTGGTGTTGAGCAGAGAATGTTTTTACCAAGACAGGTATTGCAGATGCAGTTGTAAGTTTGCTTTCTAAGTGTATCCTCCCTGGATAGAAAATGTTCCTATGGCAACAGGTGAAGTGAGGAGTAGAGGGGAATCTGACAAACTTAATGTGACAGCACTGGTGAGATCCAATCCTGCCCGATGAGGCTGCTGTCATTGAGATGTTTTTAAGATCACCTGGATAGCTCCAGCCCACACCTGGGCAAAATAATTTTGCTGTCAGTTCCATGCCGCATGTCTTTCAGCATGGGACAACATTTCTCTGTGATTTCCTGTCTTGGTAGAAGTTTCAAGTAATGATTCATTCAAGCCTACAGATATGCTCTATTTAGTCCTTACATTTCAGTGTTGCAGGGAATACCACCCAGGTCATGGAAATGTTAAGAGGAGCAGCCAAGGACTGGGAAATACAAAAACCACATCAAGGCCAATTTTTGTGGATACCTTAAGCTGTTACTGCTCAGGCAGCAAGAAGTTCCAGGCAGAAGCTGCAGCCATGTTGAAAAATTCATGTGAAAGTAGATGAAGAGTACAATTTGGGATCCTAACAACCTGCAGAAATGCCTTTTTTTCCTTTCTTTTCTATCTTTTTCTTAAGCAAAAAGGGAATCACCTGCCAGGTAGAGGTTTGCAGATCTTCATATTTGCATTTATAATTCAGTGATCATTATTACATATTGACTGCTTAAGGAGGAATTTTAACCCTGTTAAATAGTTCGCTGCCCCATTAAATTGGCAGTGAGCCACTAATACAAAGGCTTTACAGTTTTTTTGTCCTACAGCAAATATGAATAAAGAAATAAATCAAAATCCATCCCTCTCTAATTTGTCACTTGTAACCAAAAGACCAAAAAGGAGAAATTTATTAGGGCAAATACTATATGTAGAATGAATTAGTACTACAATCATTGGCCTTGTCTAAGAAATTGAATCATGGAAGCTGTGCCTACATTTGCAAAAGCAACTGTAATAAATGATTTAAAATTAAATGCACCTGATCCAGGGGAAAATTAATTTATCCTTAATAGAAAAAAACCAAAGGTTTCATTGTAATTCTAGGCAAGGTAAAGAATGAATACTCCTGAAACTGAAGTAATTATGAATCATTTGCCACGATGTTTAAATGAGAACTGTAATGGACTTTAAGAAAAGAAAGAAATTGACTGAGACTTTGTTTCATTAGTAAAATGCATCTAAGATTTATGCATTAGAAAGAAATACATTTATCTGAAACAGGATTGTTTTTCTGTGAAACAAATAAGAATATTTAAAAGCTTTTCATAAAAGCAACAGCGAGGAGTCTATCCCTACCTGTTGCTCATTACCATCATGAAACTAAAAGTATAATGAGCTCAGTCAGGGATTAGGAGCCCCTTGTCCCAAAAACTGGACAAGCGTTTCATACAGACATCCCTTTACACATAGTTCAGCACCTCACACCATATATCAAGATCAAATTCAGCAAAGCACTGGAACCCAGCTTAATTTTGAATATGCACACCAGTATCTCCCAGTTCAGCAGAGCATAAGCCTAATTCCACTTTGTCTCATTCTGTTTCTTTGTCTGATTCCAGCCTAAGTTCATTTTGTCTTCTACACCTTCACAGAGAATTTATGTGCTTATTTATGACCTATATAAAGATCTAAAAGAAATTCTTCCTTTCGGGTTCAAAGATACATATTTACATTTTTAAAAACAGACTTAGCTATTTAAGAGCTCAAGCCATTTGCACTAAAGCATACCAGATCATTTAGAAATTAAGTATATTCACTTTTCTTTCTGTTATAGCCCTGTTACAACTACATAACTCAGAATAACAATATAGTTAATGCACATGATAATTATTGTGATTACAATTAGTAGGACTCAGAGACATATAGCTCTAATCTTCTGAAATTTTTCATGTTTAGTGCTTCTCTGAGAGGTCCCTAAAATGGCACTGCAGATTTCCATCTAATTCCCAGAACAATATTTTTTATATCCTTATGAAATATGTATTTTCATATATATATTTACTTAACATATCAAACTTATTTCAGTTTCTCATTTGTAGAATACATTCACAGACCTAAGACACTATTCTAGAAATCCTAACATCAATTACATTTAAAGAAATATAATTGCAATTATTATTCAATTTAATCTAACAGAAGTAGCATTTAATCTAATAGAAATAGAACTGCATCAAATCATTTCAATGAAAGTCCTAAACTCTTCCCAGAAACCCCATCCTGTAGTGGTCTTCTGCAGTATGCCATTAAAGTCATCACATTGAGGCTCTTTTCAGTTAAGAGAGGAATGACTTCCAGAGACAACAGAACCATATGGAGATGGCTCTACTCTCTTCTCCCATACTCAGAGAGCAATCCAACTCCAACTGCTCCCTTCACTTCATCCGTGCCACAATACGCTGGGATTATGAAAAGAAAATCACTACTACATTCAAAACCTTATCCACTAAAATTATTGGCCAAAAATCTCAGCTACTCCAGTACTTCAAATATTTTATTTCTTTGACTCATATGTCACTTTCTACTATGTCAGAAATACTTTGTTCTCTTGTAGACAGGACAGCTGATTCTGGGATATGAAGTCCTTTACAGCTGAACTATGCAAAAACACCATCTATCATCCAGCCAATAACCTGTATATAAGCCAAAACCCTATCTTTCTGAAATTCTCTCCCCAGTTTGTAATTTCAAAGGCTGCTTGTTCAGATAGAAGCGAATTGACTGAGCAATGGATATTCTGCCTGGAGAAGGAAACCATTCTTCCAAATCATTCAACAAACCAAATAAGAACTTGGCTAAAGATTTTCTAGTGAGAAGAAGGGGAGATGATGTATCTGCATGCAGATAGATAAATTCTAGCAGGAAAGTGTAGAGGTAGATTAAAACCAACCAGATGCAACTTGCTGCACATGGAAGTGACACTAAAAAATAACACGAGCATATTTGTTGCTCCTCCAGGGAAAACATCTTAACACTTTCCACAAAAGCTTAAAGGTATACATAAGAAAACTTTTAGGCTGTACTAAGGGATGCTTAGAGTTTGTCTCTGTAATTGACATAGCAATTGAAGTTTTACACATATGCAAAATACAGTATTTCTTAGTGTGAGGGAAATGGCTTATAGTTTGGGGAAGCTTTTGCCTCCTGCACTTAAAAGTTTCTTACAGCATACTTGCCATTTGCTTCACTCCTTCTTGATGGTTCACTTGTACGCTAGCCATCCTGCAATACAGCTGATGGACCATCACAGTTCTTGTTGCTGCTCGTTATGATCTGTTGGTTAAATGTCACTGGGCCCTCACTGATTTATAGATACTTTAAATTATTGAAGCATTCTTTTACTTGCTTCTTATTAAGTCTGTTTCCTCATAGGCCCAGACCCTCATTCACATTTATCTCACTTAGCTGACTCCCGTCTTCTTTCTCTTCTCCCTTTGTGTTGAAGACTGAAACAAAGTAGATGCTGAGAATGTCATCTATCTTCATACAATCTATTATTTAGATTCTTCATTTTAAAGAGATTGGATGACTCAGGGGATTTTTAATTGGATAAAACTTTCCCTGCTTGGTTGCTAGGTCATGTCCATTATAGGTCACCAATGACTGAAAGCTGGCCTCTGCATAACGAGTCAGTGATTTCAGGTGTTCACAAAGAGATGATGGAGGAATAACTTTTCTTATTATGTCATCAACTCAGACTGCACACAGTTCAGTGCAGATCAAAAGTGTTCTGCTCAGTCAGACCTCTCACTGAAAGTTTGAACTGAATTTCTGATCATACCAAGATCAGCTGAATAAAAACTTGCCACACAGATGGAGCTAATCATATTTTCAGGAGGGAAAGCTCTTGCTAAATGGAAAAGGAAATTAAACAGCTTTGCAAAACAGAATGAAGGATACACTCAGACAGTTATGTGAGTGGTTAAACCAGTATCATTCATGTTGTATCTATTTTTTTTTAACATACAGAATTTTATTTACAACATCTGAAAGTCTGGAATCTTTGACCTAACCCTTTTGCACTAATTTTTATTGAAAGTATAAACAGTTCTGACCACAATACTATGCAATACTATGCACCATTACAACTATCAATCAATGCCAAAGTCCTTTGCACATGCAGAAGAACTCTATAAAGAGAACATCACATAAAGTCGGGCAAGTAATTACAGGTAGACAGATGCTGTGAGGCAGGATCACGAGAGGGGAGCGCTCTGCAGAAGAACACATATTGAGCTTGGACAGAGGCAGAATCCAGAAAGCCTGTTCTCAAATCTGCTTTTACGTACACATCTATTTCCATGACAATCTTTCAGCAGCTCAGCTTTGTTCCTGAATTTTCACCTAGATACTGTCCCTGCTAAGAACTATAGCACTGAAATTCAAATATATTTGTTCTGTAACCCTTATGCTTAATATTACATTAAGCATCTTTGTTTCCCATACACACAGCAACAGTACGGTCTTACTGTTCTTCACAGAATAGAAGCAGCCTTAACTACACTTTTGTTTAAAAATACAGAATCAGTGACCAAATTATCTTCTTAATCACACAAAAAACTGAGAGGATTATATGAATTTTCTGAGATGGAGTATCAATACATTATGTTTGATGTCTGCATATTTCTGTCAGCAAAAAGAAACTGTATATATTCTTCAAAAATACACAGAATTATTCACACGACACTGTTTTGGGAGGAGAGCAGTTTCCTGGACAACAGCTAAACAGAGTACTTATCTTGCAATATTAACATTATTTTTCTCAGCTCTCTTACTTATGACTTAAGATGTTAAAAGTGATTTCTGAAGTATTTTGCAGCCTTTTCATTAAAAAATAAAGGACAGGTTATGAATACAAAGTTGAAGATGAAAACTGAGATCACAGAAAATGGCAATACAAAATTTAAATCTCCCTATCTGCCTCTTTCATTATTTGATAAATTCACAATGACAAATAGCTCTGTTGGGTTAAAGTATGTATGTATACATATGTACAGATGTGTTGACTGAGGGCCTGTTCATCTAATGAGAGCCAATATAAATTTGACCCAGTTTTTTATATATGTATGTTCACTTTAATATATATATGTGTGCATGTCTACATATATATATATTAAAGTGAACATACAGATATAAAAGACTGGGACAAATATATATTGGTTCTCATTAGACGAACAGGCCCTCAATACAGGAACATCTTTAGGGAACTTGATGTATGATCAACAGTTGCACACAGACAGGGTTTTTTCCTCAATTGCTGGTATGAAAACCTCTTATTTATTCACCTGCGTTAAAACGAGATGTTTAACATTGGATAAGAAAACACATCTGATGTTGAGGCATGTGGCTAGAAAGGTAGATACATGATGTTGAAAGTGCATTCTATAACAGATAGAGTAAGAAATATATATCATGTACCCAGTATGTACTGACTTCTGCACCAGAAAAGCAGAACAGTATTCAGTCAACAGATGCAGCCAAATTGCTAACAATAAAATTAGTGTACTATCATTGTAATCACCAGTTTACCCTTCTTAAGGTAGGGAGTGGAGGACATAGGTGTGGGGTTTTTTTTTCCTGTTTGAACTGAGGTCTGATCCTTGCAGAAGAAATACAGAATTTCATTTAGGTTGCTCTTAACAAAATATTGCATTACCTCTGCTAATAAAAGATCTAGACTTTAAATATAATAACTTGTTCTTATACAGCACTTTAATATTAATGTTTTCTCAAAGTATGTTACAAAGATCATTATTTTTATGGCCATTCTAAAGGTAGGGGAACAAGGCATAGAAAGATGAACCTCCATAGCCATTGTCACCCAGTGGTCACAGAATAATAAAAGCTCCCTAGACCTGCCCTCTCTTCGCTAAACAGCACTTCTCCTTAGAAGAATTGTTAGTCTCCTACCCATCAATTTTAAAACTACAAGCAAGATGGTGATTTTTAAATATGTGTCTTATGGGAAAAAAATAACCCTCAGAACAGGAACATAAATATACACAAAAGATAGCCTGGAGCAATGAATCCATCACCCATGTATAATGTCTTATTGAGAAAGCAGCACTAGCACTTTTCTAGATGCAGCTACAAGACATTTCTCCCCTAGAAAATCAGTCTCCAGTACTTGTTCTGCTTCACAGGATGGTATAATAACACCGGGAGGATGCCTGTCCTGTTTGTCTGAGAAAGTAGTGAGCAATGGAAGCTTTCAATTACTTCAGTCTTTGTAAAATTAGAACATTTTACAAGGTTTAAAGAAAATAAACATAGAAAGGATTTGGGTGAGATCAGAAGCAGTGGCACAGTGAAAATGTGAAACCAAGGCTGTGATCAGTTCTGGTTGTCACACTTCCCATGACAGTCTTTGTCTTGTAATCCTGGCCAGGGTTCTAATTTAGATAATTACATTCTTTTTAGCTAAAATTATCCCTTCAGTTTCAGTTGGCTAGGACATTTCTTTCTTTCTTTCTTTCTAATATGAATCACATGCAGAGTTAAACTGGGCAGTGTTAAGCAGCTGCTGCATTTCATTTCAGGCAGGTTGCCATTGATAGATCATGTTGTATGACATTGAGGGCCACCGAACTGAGAATCAGAGGTAAGTACACAGAATGAATATCTAACTCCAGTGAATCAATAGCAAAACTTCCTTTGGTATCAGTTAAGGTAGGATTTCATAGCTTTGCTATTGCTATATACTTTAAGCAAAGTCACTGAACCTCCGTTTCCCTTTCTTACCTTATCTACTTAATCCCTCTAGTACAAAACCTTCTGTTTATGTTGTGGTAATATCTTAATACAGCTGAATCCTGATCTCAAATGAAGATCAAGGCACAAATGGATTGTGCACATTGCACTAAATTACCAAGGCCACAGAAATTCTTAACTTGCACACTATGACCCACTGAATATTTTGCCAGAAAAGTAATCCTTAAGGGTTCTCAGTTGTGCTCAGTCTGCCTCCTTCAAAAAGGCAGAAACACACAGTCAGTTGCTACCAGCAGTTGCTTGAAGTTAACTGACAAGACCCCTTCAAAACCAAAATGATCCAGAGACAGAAGTGATGCAAGAGGTTTGCACTGCCAGAAGAAATCAAAGGGAACTCCATCTGTTTGGATGCACCTGCCAGATGGAGAATGTCCACTTTCTGAAGACTGCTCTTTGGCCTGAGAGCGAGCAGCACGTCAAGAGGCAAACCACGCAGGATACAGCTGGATGATATAACCAAATGGACAGCAGGCAGCTCAACACACTGCCGTGCAAAGCAAAACACAAAAGCAAAAGACAAAGGCCGGCCTTCACAGTCTATGGAAGAGGGGAAGCAACACAAGGAGAAAATAGGCATATTTAGACCCTTATTTAGCATTTATGATAGTGGGATGCTATTTCAGGGAACTTTAATCACCATTGAAAGAAGCCTGTAATCACAGAGGGACTTGGCTAACTTGAGTGCTTGCCACTCCTCAAAAATTTTTTCCTTTTTCTCCAGTGAAAAAAAGTTCAGGGATAAGAAGCAAAGCCCCCTGGGCTAATACTAAATCCCCTAGGCTTGTAAAACAACAACCAGCTTTCAAATTACCCATTTCACAAATTATAAGCAGTTCTAAACTCACTAAACCTTGGGTGTAGGTGGAACACCACGTCCCGGCCTCTTAATTACCGATATTAACAAAACAGCTTCACTGACAAGGCTCAGTTGAGAAAAGGTGGAAAGAAATGTATAAACCTAGTAGAAAAAGACTGGAGGTGATAGGAGCATGTTTCATTTGGTTTGAAGTCCAACAGATTGCTAAAGTTGGGGGGGTTTCCCCCATTCAGGTTTTACATTGCAGTTACTGCTGTAATTGACTGCCTAAAAAGCAAACTTTCTGAATTAGTTTGGATTGCTAATTTTATGCTTTATTTTTCCTTCTTTGATTTTCCTCTTTACTCCTTATTCATAAACCATTACCCCAGCCTAAAGTGTTTCAACTTCTGCTAAGGACAACACAAGCATCTTTCAGCCTTACTATATTAATCTATTTGGAAACATTGTGTATTTGCATGCTTGTAATTGATCTTAATTCCTACTTACCTCACTGCATGTCTATCTGGTATTTTCCTCCCTCAGTATAAACTTGGTTTTTTATTTGTAGAGGAATTTCATTTAAAAAAAAAAAAGCACATCATAAAATGTGGAAAGCTATTCTGATGATTAATACAGTACTAAAGTAATTACCCAAGGAAGAATTTAAGTAAGCAAGACTGCATCACCAAAGACAAGATGAGCTTCAACGTCATCACCTTCACAAAAATAAGTTTGTGGAATTCTGAAAAAAATATTATTTTAGCTATACTAAATACACATAGTGAACAGTCTCTGGTGTCAAAAACCTCATTTGACATATGAAAGGTGGTTGAAGGGACACTTTCCCTTAGGCTATTATTTGAAGAAAAACAAGAAACAAAGGCTTTCTTGCTTCCAGGTATTTAAATGAGCTCAGAATTACCCTAAGCACAGTATTCTGTCTTCCTCAGAGCCCAAGTTGACTATACAGCTCTGTGAGACACTAATTACTATGCCAAAAACCAGCAATAATGACAGCCAGATACAATACACCATGTAGAATCTCAGATAGTGCCTGAGAGTTCCTTTCATCTCTCGATCAGAGAAGGCTCTGGTTTTGAAAGAGAAATTACAGGTGGAACTTTTCTAAACCACAGTTACCTGGAGTGGCAGAGGCACTGCTTCTGCTTGTGTGGAGCATTGCTTCAGACAGGGGCTTCCCTGCCCTGGGGGACCACGGGGAGGTTACTGGAGGGCGTGGCCACATTTATACAGTCCCTTACACAACCTTCAAGATAACTCCAAAATACTTTCCATTGTTCACCTGGAGCTGTTTATATTTTTTTAAACAGTATGGATTGTTTTTCAGCTATCCCAAATATGAAGACCACCTTGTTGAATGTCATCTCAGCCATTTGCAGGGAAAGGAGCTAAGATTCCTTAGTGACTTCTAGAGCTAGGTCACAACATGTGGGTCTGAATTTACAACATCCCAAATGTCCTGTTGATTTTATCTGTATTTTCCTTCCATTCATTGCAGGGACAAAGAACCAAGTTAAAATCTCACCTAAGAACTATTTGGAGATGTAAACTCTGTGTTTTTAGCTCAGTTCCATCTAAAATTGTGAAAAAGGATGGGCGAGTGCATTCAGAAAAGCTGCAGCATTCCAAATGAATCTTTGTGTGTTTTGTGTCCCTTGTTTGGGTAGCAGGAATTTGTGCTATTATTTAATTTGCAGGCAGTCTTCCAAATGTCCTAGCCTTCTCTCCCAAAACTTCTGGAAGTTTTAAAATCCAGTTTGGCAACATTTTTCTTGGAAGGCTTCAAGGAGGAAAAAGTAATTATCTTCATACTTCTCTGGATGATCAGCAGAAGCCCAGAAGCATGAGGCTAGTGTAATACAGTGCCAAAACCCATGATTTTCAACTAGTGACTAAATCTCTTCTCACTGTGCTGTAAACTGGCTTTTTTGGCCTACTTCTTGCCATAGAAAATATTGCAAAAAGCAAACACTGATGTCCCTTTTTCCTGCCTCCTTGGTATCGGAATGAATCATCAGCTTTCTCAAATTCTGCACTCATCTGAGATAAGAATCTCGTACAATCATAGAGCTTCCTATCATGAAAATTTTGGTGTGACTAATGATTCCATAAGCATATGCCAAGATTATCCTCATAAAACACTGGCAGCTCCCAAGATCCACATTTCACTGCAGTCTGTTTAAAGAGATGCCCACATATTACAGCCCACAATAAGTGTTGCCATCATGTTCACTGAGAACATGTTTCATACACACACTTCTCAATTGCAGCGTTTTGCTGGAATAACTTGTAGTAACTGGTTCACAAGGTCTGCTAAAATATATTGATTCCAACATAATAAATCTGAAGCCTTCATAGCAGTGAGGTTTATTAACCTCAGCTTTTTGTCAGTCTGGGATAACTATGTTAAGTCCTGAGAATGAAATTTTGTTACAAAAATTAAGCTGGAATTAGTACTGTGCTAGCTTGTGCCCTCTAGATAAGAACACAGAAGAGACCTGCCAAGCACAAATTAATGCTGTTCCTTTGTACATCACTGTGCCTAGATATCAGGAGTCTAAGAGCCACATGGATAATGTCCATGGATAATGGACTTCCCCGAAGGCAAAAGAAAAATGCAGAAGTCAAAATGATAAGACTGACTGAAAGCTGTAGGACATTATGCTTTGGCTATACTTGCACAAACTTCACTGGAAAAACATCATAGCCTGAGACTGCATCAGTGTTCTTATTGGTCAACTATGCATTAAGGAACCTGTATAAAAAGTGAAATTTTCAATAGGTGTTGCTATACGGAGAACTAGAGAAAAAGCAAGCCTTGGAGCAATGCAGCTAACAAAGCAGCCCAGTATCTTCAACAGATGCCCATAGTTGATGTAGTTAACTTTGTACAGAGTCAAGGCAATATCCGTCTTCAGTTGGAAACTCAGTCTGAGAGTGAAGCAAATTTTACAGTTTGCTTGCTGCCTGTCTCTACTCTCCCTGCTTCCTTAAAGAGAACCTTTAAAAGCATGTAAAGAGCAGTCTGACCTTATGTTCTTATTAAAATGCATTATACAAAACATATGTATGTATTTAGAAAGAACAATACACTTTTGCATTCATCATCAACATTGAACAACCCATTAGTCTTTACATTTTAAAAAGAAAAAAAAACAGCCTTCAGGGAGATTTATCCCTGATTAAGTAGGTAATTATTTTGGAGAAATATTTGACTGGGAATACAGTGAAAGTGAATGTCAAAAAGGGGGGACACTAGCATCACTATTTTCAATGATACATAATCGCACCTATAGTGTTACCAGATTTTCCCAGGCAGTGCTTTTAACTTCAGAGACATCATTCTCTGCTATTTGTATCCTGAAGTTCGTTGAGCAGAGATGTCTATTGGGCTATTTAATATAAAAAAAATAAAATATCCAAATGTAGTGCTGCAAAGCTTCATATTGCTATTTTAAGATTTCAAAATATTTTCTTCTTAATTTGATTCCATTAATTTCAATTATAATAAACTATTTTTTTCAGTAAAGAGCAGTAGTTCAGGAATATTTAAGACTACAGTCTTCACCATCAGAAATGGGGTTTTCTCCCTGAAAAGTCTATACAATGAACGTTCAGAAGACCCTATTTGAAAGAATATTGGGAGTGTAAAATCTGCACCTAATGATTCACATAAGATTATGAAATAGGAGAAAAAAGAAACAATATTTTCTGACACCACAGTTCTGACTTGTCCAGAAGAAAAGAATGCAAAACAATAACTCTTTTCAGAAAATCAAATTGGGAGAATTTAGCAAAGTAATTCTGACGTTCAGGTGCTTAGGACAAAACACTACCTTCTCCTTGTCTTCATGGAGATATTCAAACTGTCTAGATTATCTCATCTGATGACAATTTTCCATTGTTCGGAAATGACAAACACCTTCTGAGGAGTTGTGGCATGGAGAATGTGTTATTACTTACTATATTCCATACCACTGCTGCTAATCACAGTGTCTTTTCCTTTTTGGTAGACCACCAAGATATAACCATTAATATGCAAGACACAGTCAGGTTTTAAGAATATACTGCACTTACTCCTAGATCTACATGATTTATTTTTGGACATTTTAATATCTGCCTGTATAGATTTTTGCAAGACCTACATGTTAAAATTCTGCTTAAAGACTGTTAATGGACAGGTATTAAAACATAGTACTAATAAAGTCTTTGATACAATTCAGTGAAGTCAAAAGGCTTTCTTAAATTGCTTTATAATTTAGAACAGGAACTTTGTTAATCAGAAACATACCAATGTATGATCAATCAAAGAGAATGTTACAGTGGGAGCAATAATTTGCTGTGACAGAAATTTACTCCCTGCTAGATACTTTGCCCAATAAAATGTTACCACTGTACTTGAGCAGTACAAAAAGAAATAATGCAGGAAAACTTGGTGGCAACCAAGTAGACACAGAAATTCACAGATCTGTTCCCAGATGTTGGGGAACCTTACACTACATTCAGAAGGATTCACATATTTGACCTCAAATATAAATACAAACTTGAAGCATACAGTGAAGTTAAACAAGCTCATGCACCACCGGTTAGTATTCACAAAAGCTAACTTTTTATAGTATCAAAAATCTTATGTTTTGGGAATGAAAACAGAAAGCTAGATAGGCATTTTGCATGTGGCAAACATTCACTCTATTCCTCCCATTTACTGAAATAATCCACCATATTTACCAGTTTTATAAACATTATTCTAACACAGAAAAATAACAGATAAAGAAAACATTATCAAATCTGAATTACATTTAAACATTTGATTGAGAAGGAGCAACACAGCTGTGAAAATGAGATGAAATCTCAATAACTGAAATAAAATTTCATCTTTGAATTAGTTAAATCATTAAATTAATGTGAAGAATAAATACTATTGGGATTTCACAAATAACTCTAAAATTATGGCCATCTGGTTATTCAGAAGCCCTAATGAAGATGTTGTACCAAACTTAATGAAATCCAGGACTTGAGACAGATTAAATATTTTTTACCTCAGAACAAGATAACATGTAGCATCTAAATCTTTGGAGCTATACTGTCAACAGCTCACTCCAGTTGCATCTGCACTACACTCTGGCATGGGTGAATTCAGCATGCCAGTCTTTCCATGAGATTTTGCTCCTAGGCATACAGAGACCTTGCCACCCATGATATCAAAAGCCCTAATTATTTGGGAGGCAACATATACCAAGAACCTTTGAGAATACAAGCCATTCAGAAGTCCAAATTCAACCTAAAATAAAAATAATATAAAAAAAAAATAACCTAAACTGGTCAACTCCAATAATTCTCATTTTTTCTTACACTATGAAGTGTTTGACACAATGCGATTGACAGCTATACATGAAAACATGTCAAGGGAAGGCATCTACTGTCATGGCTTCTTAACCAAGAACCTGCTGAAAGTCTCTGTGGAAGGGGAAGATGTCTCTCATGATTTTAGAGCTCTGGCTCCTTAATTTTGCTTCACATTTTATGTGTATTTAGTTTGCACTTATATGGTTTCCTGCCCTTCTGGCCCTCAGTTATGGATGGGGTGACTCACCAAAAATTACTGCAATGCATGTAATTTCCAAGTCAAATGAGCAAATTAGTGCCATACATATCTTAAATAGCTCTCCTCTGGACCAACATATTGTCAGAAGTCATCTGCTAGAAATAAAAGGGCTTCAGTTTCCTGAGAGGTTGCAGAAGCCTGCAAGAAGAAACTGTATAAGGGCACTGCATAAGAATTTGGAGTATGGCTGAGGTAGCGAAGCTTCTGTGAATATCTCTGGAGTACTCAGTTTGACCATGATCAGCCCAACACAAGTTTCATACTTCTATGCTGCCCAAGCATCCCCAATACCCCCGTACAAACTGCCCCACCTCAAACACCAATTCAGCACTTCATTCCAGTGGCTCACTCCAGACTTGAGCCAGAAAGCATGACTGATCCCAAGTATCAAGTTGAACCTGTATCTTTTGATGCTTACTGAGTTGGACAAGGAACTGCCAGGTAACCAGTTTTCTCCCAGTAAAGTACTGGAAAGCCCTTTTATAGTAGAAAGACACTGTTCAAAAAAAAAAAAAAAAGTCTTTATTGGATAGCAGAATGACTTGCCCATATTAATCTGATAAACTCAAATATCTATTTTGCTGAGACAGAAAGACATCTTAGCCTTATCCCTCATACCTTGTGTTTGCAAGTCACTCAGCTATCTCAAAATTCTTCAGACAAAAACCAAGTGAAAGACCTGCTTTTGAATCCTCAGACGTGACTTGCTAAAGTCTGAGGCATGTTATCCTTAACTAGAGCCAGGTTGGGGAAAAACCTTAATTAAGTTAGCATTTAAGATATTCAGTATCTGTAAGCACATTTTAAGAACGCCTACTCGTTCTCTTCTCCTAAAATGGAGAATATGAGACCATATCTGAACTTCTGACATGGTCTTTTGCAGATGAAAAACTTGTGAGATATGTCAGGCAAGCAGCCTACAGGAATTTTGATCCCTGAAGCCTGCAGAAAGAGTAGGTTGCTTAGATATTTCCAACACAGACACCTTAAAACAGCCAGTCACTCAACAGTAATTCAGCAGCAACATTAAAGTATACACCTGTACATCTCATGCTGAGATGTCAATCAACAAAACAATTTATGGAAACCTTACATTCACAAAATGAACCATGAATCATACAGCTTATTTTTTATTTTTTTATCCTGAGGAAGAAAAGTTGCATGAAAAGTTCACAACATGAGACCATATGAGAAATTCCTCTTAAATAAATATAAGCGCTGAATTAACATTACATATAATTACTCCTTTATAATGTTTCCATTTATCTCTTTGTTTTACTTCCTTCCCAAGAAGAAGGGATGTGTTGTTGGGCTTTACCTAGCTTATGCTATTAACAATTCAGTAGCTATGACATGTTCCAAAATTGTAGATCTCCAAAATTATACAATGAGAATATTATTTCCTCATCAATTAGGTTGAAAGGTAGATCTTTCTGTTTGCAATGTCTGCCTTTCCAGCAAATCAAACTTGTAATATCAGCTTCACCTACTAATTTGGGGGAGTGGGGGTGGTGGTGTTCCTTTCATTTTATTCTATTTTTTGGAGAGGTCATGTTGCCTATTATGCAAACGTGCAACACCTGTTATTTGTCTCTCTACAAGACTGTTTCTTACATTTTTACATTCTGAACTTATTTTTTAATTTTTTAAATCTTTTGCTCATGACTACTGAGCCTTTACATTAAATTACTTATGCTTCTTGCATATGGTATTTTGTCTCTCAAAACCTGTGATCTTTTCCAGGAATAACTGCTTGGCTTCACCCCTGAATCTGGCGTATTTTTCCATCCCCTGCATCCCCTATTCACAGCCTATGCAGTGCATGGACAATACAATCTGCTATTGGTTACAGAGCTTGGGAAAACATTTGGTTCTAATGTAAAATTTTGAAATTCCCCGTTTTGGGATGTGCAGTTCAGTCTACAGAAATGAGTTCTTGACAGAAACCCAGTGTGTATTGTTATCTCAAACATCTCTTAAAGATGCAAGGTGAGTAAATCCAGTATTTTGTTCAATACAATATCTAACTATGACAAATCCAGAAGAAAAATGGTTAAAAAGAAGAAAAAGGGAATAAAAAAGGGAAAAAATAGGAAGAGCAATAATAATGTGGTTAAAAAACCCCACCTGACACAAATGCCATCATCACTAGCTGTGGTCCAGTAATGCCAACATTTTCCTTTTAAAAATACATTTAGCATCAAAGTTTATACAGCACTAAGTTACGCTGTAAGCAAGCTGAAAAGATGGAATTGAGATACACAGTTGGGGGTTAAAAAAACCCCAACATTATCTGAATCATCTGTTGCCCAACAACTTACCAGTGCATACAAGCAAAAGTACAGCACTACAGTAAATATCCACCTGCACTATGATAAATACCCACCTACATAAACAATTTGTTTGGGAGAGATTTTTCACCCCCCTCTAATATTCAAAAAATATTACAGAATCTTTCTTTTCTTTAACATGTTTAAAATCAATTGTGGTTTTTTTTCTTGTAACAATTATCTCTGCACAGAAACAACTACCTCAGTTAAGGGACAAAAACCTTACCAATGGCTAAAACATTCCTTTATTTCATAATTTAATTAAACATTACACATACTGAATATACAGGAACAAAAACAGGCCCTAATCCTCCAGAGGTTTACACCCATTCTTAAATTTAGGAATATGTGAGCAGTCCTAATTAAGTCATTGGGATTACTCACTTCAAGGTAATTGAGACTATATCATACACTTAAAATTTAGAAACCTGTATAAGTTTTTCCATGATTAAGTAATCTACTGATGCTTCTGCTTCAGATGTTAAGTTTTGCTGAAAAATAATTCCATGTCTATTTCTTAAAACAAAACCTCATAAGCGGGGAGGGTCAGATTGTGCCACGGACACTGAGCAATAGCTTACAGATTGCAGTGGGACTCCTGATCCAGTAAAAATCCTCACCCAGAAATGCGATACAGCAAAAAAATATCATGCAAATGAAGCAGAAACTGATGCAGTCATCTTCTCCTTTAGCCCATTATTGATTTACATTTTGATTTCTTTCCTTAAGTAAACATCTAACTAGAACAAAACTGGTTTTTTGTTTCCATGCATGAAGGATAAGAGGCATAGATAACAGATATTATGTACCTATAAATAAAATAGTCCAAGAGGCAATTAGATAATTTATCTTCAGTACTGTGTATCGCAACAGCCTTGTGGTTTAGCTTGCTCTGCATGGCTCACAGAAGCTTTTTTTTCTGCCACTTCATAGGAAGGTAATACTGACTTCTGAGTTCTTTCCTGTTTTTTCCTGACTAGGTACATTCCAGCTCATTAATGCCAGTTATTTCACTTTGAACAGGGAAGATGTTTTTTGGAAAGGATAAAGATTTTTTACAGTATGTTACCCTGGCTGTACGAGATGTCTCTTCTGTGTGCCCCAAGTTCATTTGTTTGTGGCACATTTTTGCCAGGCATTGCACAGTCAGGACTTTCCTGGGCAGAAAATAGGTCATTCTCAGCAAAGAATCAAAATCCCACTCAAGATTTATGACAGAGAATGAATTCTTAGACTGTAAACAATTTTTATGCTAACTAAGAATAAACAGTCAAGCAGACAGGATGGTCCAGGTGCTTTTCTCACCACTTTCTGGATTTCTGTTCTATCAAGCAGCATATCATCACAAAGATGAAGGAAATGCTGTGCAGCACACTGCAGAACTATAGGACAAGAGTGATTTATTATGTAGGAAATTATAAAAGCATTCAGATTTTCTGAGTGATATCTCATTTTTATAATCATGGACAAATACTAAGTAATTCCATTTCCCTGCCCAGCAAAAATTCAAGTTTCATTACTTGGGAAAACACAGGCATAATGTTGCAGTTCAGCGAAGCTGGTAAGAACATTTTTGTTTTGTTTTCTTTGTCTCTTTTTATGTTAGCATTGAAATGCTACCATATATTGCAAAGCAACCAGAATGCTGAGATAGCTTTGTATTGCATAGCATAAATCACACAACCGTAACCTCAAATCAAAAACAGTCAGCAAACAATACAGGATGCACATGGACGAAAAACATCATTACATGACTACACCGAGTCAGGTGCCAAAGCCTATGCATCGCACTCACCTCAGGCAAATTCCCAGCGAAATCTTCAATAGTTATATCAACTATTTAGAAAGTTTAGTATGGACCCCATATTTTTTGCACCACTTGCTAGATATTTAAGTCTGCAAATACCACTGTTATTGTCTCTGTAGAAAACACAACAAATGTATTTATATAACTCTTTAAAGCACTTTTTGAAATTTTTCGATGTGCCACTTAAGTAGTAAGCAGGAGAAACATGCATTACCACAAAAAATTTTCAAGATACATAGGAAAGTCTGAAATTGGAAAAAAAAATAGTTTTCTATGAAGGACTGATAAGACCACAATTCAGAGAGTCAAAGGCATTAACAGGGAAAGGTAAGTTGCTTTTCAAAAAGGGATGGTCCTAGATCGTGACACAATGCAGTTCTGTTCCTTGTGTGGCTACTGATGCCACATCAAAAGACACAAAAAAGACTATTCTAGTTCAACAGTTGCTTGTAAATCCAGATAGTCCCTGTGTATGGGACAACATTGGATAAAGCATAAATATAGTGCAAGATGACAGCAAATGGATGCTGAAGAATCACTAGTAGAATGGATAGGATGCAAGCCCAGACAAGAAATCTTAACTTGAAAGGAACAGGTTTGTGAGATGATGGCCTTGAGTACAAGGATGAAATATTACAACCAGATGCTAGAAGACTATTGCATCTCAGTTTACCTTGGTACAAGCACTTTTACAAAGAGCAGCTTTCGTTAATTCATAATGCCAGCTCTTTTATTGCTATCTGCTAGTTAGACCAGGTCATCACACCTGCTATTTTTTACTGTTTTCCCAGACTAAACTTCTTGGTGTTCATTCTAAACTAGCAGTTTTCCCTTCACATGGAAAAATTCTAACAAATCCTAATGCTGTAGGGAAGGTTATGCTACCGGATGCAGAGAGACAAGGTTTCTTTGAGAAATAGGATGAAGCCTGAAGCACACTGCTTTATCATCTTCAAAATGGAATATAATTTCTGGAATCAAGCACTTCTACTGTTAACTCTTTAAGCTACAAAGGAGACTGTGGAAGCAGAAAGAGTTTGAAACAAGCGGGTATGTCATGAGGGTAAGGACAAGGAAGACGGGTGTGATTGAACCTTGCCTGGAAGTGAAGTGTATACAGAAAAGGGAGGAGTCAAAGAGGAGACACTGGGTCAAGGAGTATGGATGGCATACATCATTTCTGCCCTCTCTGAGAAGTAAAATTTTCTGAATATAAAAGGACTGGAAGTTATTATTAGTTTGTACACAAATATTTCAGATGATCTTCTGACAAGCCTGGCTCTTTTGCATTGTCACATGTCCCCTCAAGTCATGGAAAAGACTTCCTGTCATGGTTTAACCCCAGCTAGCAACTAAGCACCACGCAGCCGCTCGCTCACTCCCCCCCGGTGGGATGGGGGAGAGAATCGGAAGGGTAAAAGGGAGAGAACTCGTGGGTTGAGATAAGAACAGTTTAATAGTTGAAGTAAAATAAAAGAGAACAGTTAAATAGGTAAAGCAAAAGCTGTGCACACAAACAAAGCAAAACAAGGAATTAATTCGCTACTTCCCATCGGCAGGCGGGTGTTCGGCCATCCCCAGGAAAGCAGGGCTCCATCACGCGTAACGGTTACGTGGGAAGACAAACGCCATCACGCCGAACGTCCTCCTGTTCCTTCTTCTTCCCCCAGCTTATATACTGAGCATGACGTCATGTGGTATGGAATAGCCCTTTGGCCAGTCTGGGTCAGCGCCCCTGGTTGTGCTCCCTCCCAGCCCTCCATGCACCGGGCAGAGCATGGGAAGCTGAAAAGTCCTTGACCAATGCAAGCGCTACTTAGCGACTATTTAGCGGTACTTAGCATCGCCATTGTTCTCGTCCTAAACCCAAAACACAGCCCCATACTGGCTACCAGGAAGAAAATTAACTCTATCCCAGCTGAAACCAGGACAGTATCCACCCCTTATTCCATACCATTTACGTCATGCACAGGTCCCACATTATCTAATACATGCTCATTAACCACCACCCCCCTTCCCATCCTTTGATACAATACACAGGTATCATTCCCTTAGTCTATGGACCACCCCTCGGAAATGTTTGTAGTTCATTTAGTCCATGACTTTGGGCTCCATCGGTGACGGTGGTCACTCAGGACAGGAGAGGCAGCGTGTTGTGCGGATTTATTGGGCACCAAAGCCGGCTCAGGTCGGGTCACTGCTGCACTTGCACTGCTTCTTGTAAGGCTTCTCCTCCATTGGTTCAGGTGGTTCCTGCTATGGTAATTCCTATAACATGCAACTCAGATCATGGGTTACAACAATTTAAAGGTATTTGCCAGGCTAGCAGCAAGGGGTTCCTGCTATAGTAATTCCCACAGCATGCAACTCAAATCCCAGGTCACAACAATTTAAAGGTATATCCATTACAATCTCCACCCCTGGCCCCTTTGGGCCAGGTTATAGGATTTAACACTGCAATGGACTCCTCCCCTTGCCCCTGCTCTGGCGTGGGGTTCCTCCCATGGCAGACAGTCCTCCATTAACTTCTCTAACATGAGTCCTTCCCACGGGCTGCAGTTCTTCACAAACTGCTCCAGCGTGGGTCCCCTGTGGGATCACAAGTCCTGCCAGCAAACCTGCTCCAGCGTGGGCTCCTCTCTCCACGGGTCCACAGGTCCCGCCAGCAGCCTGCTCCAGCGCGGGCTTCCCACAGGGTCACAGCCTCCTTCGGGCATCCACCTGCTCCAGCATGGGGTCCTCCATGGGCTGCAGGTGGATATCTGCTCCACACTTAACTTCCATGGGCTGCTCTGGCATGGGATTATCCACGTTCACAGATGCTTTGGGGTGTCGTGCTCCCGCAGGGACTCATCCACAGGTCACAGTCCCTTTGACTCGAGTTCACACTGGAGTTCCAGCCTGTCCAGTACAGCAGTACAGAAAAACAGCAGAGATGCCCTGGCCATCTGCCAGCCCAGGCGCATGGCCATTGCTGTTATCAAAATGTCCCAGGCACAGCACAGTAAGGTGATGAGCAGTACAGCAAGCAGAAAAGCAAAAAACAGCCACTAACGAGCACTAGGCTCTAATATACAGTAAGGCAAGCAAGCCCCATGGCAAACACAGAAGCCTGCCGATTAACAACTAAACAGCAATAACAGCTATAAATTCAATCTAGCACATTCCAATTAAATCTGTCGTTATCTCAAACCCTTCAAGCCCCACGTTGGGCGCCAAAAAGGACTGTCGTGGTTTAACCCCAGCTAGCAACTAAGCACCACACAGCCGCTCGCTCACTCCCCCCACGGTGGGATGGGGGAGAGAATCGGAAGGGTAAAAGGGAGAGAACTTGTGGGTTGAGATAAGAACAGTTTAATAGTTGAAGTAAAATAAAAGAGAACAGTTAAATAGGTAAAGCAAAAGCTGCACACGCAAACAAAGCAAAACAAGGAATTAATTCGCTACTTCCCATCGGCAGGCGGGTGTTCGGCCATCCCCAGGAAAGCAGGGCTCCATCACGCGTAACGGTTACGTGGGAAGACAAACGCCATCACGCCGAACGTCCTCCTGTTCCTTCTTCTTCCCCCAGCTTATATACTGAGCATGACGTCATGTGGTATGGAATAACTCTTTGGCCAGTCTGGGTCAGCGCCCCTGGCTGTGCTCCCTCCCAGCCTCCCGTGCACCGGGCAGAGCATGGGAAGCTGAAAAGTCCTTGACCAGTGTAAGCGCTACTTAGCGACTATTTAGCGATACTTAGCATTGACATTGTTCTCATCCTAAACCCAAAACGCAGCCCGGTACGGGCTACCAAGAAGAAAATTAACTCTATCCCAGCTGAAACCAGGACACTTCCATATACACCTCTCCCAGCTCCATGTCTCTCCAGTAGTATGGGAGAGAGCCTGTAACTGAAGCAACAAAATTCAACTGATCACTCTTTGGGAAACAGTCACAGGAAATTCCAGCAGCAGAGCGACTACTTCTTTAAACCATAACATTTGGGGTTTCCATGTTTTTAATAGATCTGTTACGGATTTGTTCATATTCTATTTACTTGATGATATAGAAATACAGCATATTGTATCTAACACTACATTATCATACTTACTTTTTACTTTTTATTTTTTCAAGCCTTTCTTTGAATTCCTTATTTCAGTCTTGTATCTAGGGACCAAGAAAGCTGATGTTCCCTTCGTAATTTAACAAGAAAACTGCTGAACCCTGCTTCTGGATCCATAAAAACAAAAAGTATTCTTCTACAATCTAATTTAACACTAAATAAAATTGCCTGAAGAACTAATCCTATAGGATAATAATTCCCTGTTATTCAAGTTAGAAATTCAGATTCTCAGTATCAAGGCATCACTATGTTCCATGGTAGGATTTCTGAAAACACAAATTACTTAGAAGCACAGACTTCTGAAGAAAGTCACTCACTTGTAAGTTAAGCGTCATGGTAAGAGACTGAACGGGAATGAACTACAGCAGCTCCATTACTCCTTAACTTATGTCCAAAACTGTGCCTAAGATTATGATGCATGTTTCCCAATAAAATCTTGTTTTCACACTAGAGTTTTGTTGAGAAAGATAAATCCACTTTATGGAGCATTTTGATATTTCACAATTTGATTTTATCCCCATTACCTTAAACCAATTGTCAGCATAACTGACAGGGAACCTATAAAAGAAACTGTTAACAAAACCCAGGGACTATCTGAAGCCATCCCAGGAAAAACTGTGAAAACATGTCTTTCAAACAAACAGAAAAAGTTATTGCAGCCAAGCAGGTTTTCTGAGCAAAACCAGATACAGAAGCAACAAAGAATTAAAATATATATATATCACTTCACAAAGAACTACAAAAAAAAAGGTTAATGATGGACAATACAGATAAAAATAAATCCATATGACTAATAAAGGAGGTTAAAGAAATCATTGAAATATCAGTGCTCAACAAATATGAAATATCAAAAGACATTTTTTAAATGATTAAGAACAAAAAAGTCTATTTTGGCCATGTGTAGGTCAACTGCTTGGAGTAAATGGTAACATTTTCAATAATTCAGGAACAGCCGAAGTGTGTGCATTAGCTAGTTCTCTTTTGTATCTGGAGCAAAGTAGGAGTCTGTATCCAGCTCATATGCTGTCATGGACAGGATAAAAAGATTACTATCTGTAACTGTACTTGATAGGAAGTATTTTGAACATCAAAATAAGGATTTTTGCAAAAAGAACGCAAAAATCAACAGTCTTGGATAATTTCTCATCAATAGATATAATGGTTGTAGCTAAGGAACTTTGTATACCAGTAATATTTTATTTTAAGGAATCTTGGAAAACTGAGGCAGTTCCAGAGAACTGGAGGAGTGCCATTCTTAAAAGGTGTAAGAATATTAGTAAGCAATGAATATCAGTTAGTGCTGTCTCAAAGAAATAAATCCAATCAAACATTGGTGGTTTTTGTTAACGATTACTGAACAAAGGATTACTGAATCGGGATTACTGATTTGATTGCTAATATCCACTTTGTTGATAGGCAGATTTCTACAAGCCATTTGATTTAACATAACATGAATCTTGATTTTAAAAACTTATCTCAAATGGAGTTAACAGAGTATCTATTAAAATGGATTAAATACCAACTCACTGACATATTTTGAGAACCTGTTAATGGGAAGATATTGATGAAAGAAAACATTTCAAGCATAACCTTACAGGCTATAGCTGTACCACGTGAATACCTGTGTTTCTACTGAAACGTGCATATCACAAAGTGCACACAAGTTTATCCATCCTGATTCCTTAGTATATTTTTTTTGCAGGAGCATACTCCACCACTCTAGCTATTTCATACCTCTTTGCCTCACCCCCAGAACCTTCATGCATACATATTCCCAATCATGCTACTTTCTGTTGCTGCTACTGAGTTCAGTGAGGAACTTCATTTGGCCATATGCACCCCTGAGAAAGGATTAGATGAACTAGAAGGTAGTGGTCTGAGCAACTCAAAATCGATCTTCAACAATATAGGAAATTACAGCCATCCTGAATTCCCATGGATATGAAACTAGGCTGCAGCAGCTGCAGCATCCAACATAACATCCAGCAAATATTTTATGGAAGGTACTGTTCTGAAGAAAGCAGATTAGAAGCTACTGTTGAGCCATTTTCGTCTCCAGATGTTGGATAAGAAATAGAGAGTGAAATCGTTCTCTGAATAAAGAATACACCTTTCAAAACATGTCCTACAATCTGATACCCTTCTTCCAGCAGGAGCACTCTTGCTACAAGGCATTTGCCCAAGTGGACATCATTGGCTGTTCCCAATTCTTACACATCTCCAGAAGATAAGGTTGAAAATGAGGTAATTATTATCATTATTCTGAACAATAAGTATCCCAAAGTGATAAGTACCACAGACGATTCCCATGCCCTCAGCAAGTTTGCATGACATATTGTCTAGTTCTGTGGTGGTTGTAGAGTAAATTCATATTTCCTTCAACACCCATCTTTGAGGACCCCCACCTATATCAACAAAGAAAGGAATTCCTCCATTATATAGAACATCTTCAATCTTCAATGAATTTGGTTTATCAATAAACCATTAGATACCTTTCTTTTTTCACAACTCTAGACTATTTGAAGAGGGGACACACAAGCATGCTCTCCTCACCTATGATAGCAACCTTAATAGTAAGAGAGCCATATGCATCATGAATAATGACACCTATATCCTCTTGATAGGCTCCGAATCACTAATCAGCAGTAATGCAACACTGAAATCCTGCAGACAGTTGTTTAAGTGCAGGTCTACAAGATGCTATACACCTCTCCAACTACTTACGGTCCATCCCTCCAATTCTCCCACTCAACCTTCACAGTCTCAACACTGTGACATATCTAACAGGCATACCTAGCAGTAGATATTTAGCATATCAGGAGATATCTAGCATATCTCCTCTCTATCTAGGAGTTGCCTAGCTAAATACCTCTCCTAGGAATTCACAAGGATGTGGACTTGATGATAGAACTGTCTGACAGAACCTAGTTGCTACCTGGCTTGGATGCCCAGACACTAAGAAGGATGAAAAAGTAAAAGAGAGACCCAAAACATTACCCAAAAATTTGAAAACGGGTTCCACAAGCTAGTTGGTTGATTGACTGGAGGTTGAGAGGTATATATGGGAACTTCCACATAGAGAAGATACTTGACAGTTTGGGAGAGGAGAGAAATGACATTTATTTTCTTGGGTAGGAGCCCAAATAAAGCAAAACAGAAGTTGCATATGTCTCTCCCATGCCTGTTTTCCACCTCTAATACTAGCAGACATAATAACCCACTTGTGCGAGACAGTTCTCAGCCCTCAGAAGCTTAGGGCATCAGAATGGCTAAACCCAGGAAAATGTGCCATGAATAAACTCAAGATACACAGGAAAACTGGAGATCCCTTGGGAAAATTAAATTTTCCTGAAGTCTGCAGAGAACAAAGACACGCGTCTTTGGATTTGCATCTTTCCTCATACTGCTTTAGTTGCTGATTACACTAACACTAGATGAAAACAGAATCAGACTCTAAAACACTAGATTTATTTTTTTCTGCCAGAATCAATTGTGTTCGACATTAAAGGTATTTTTCTATTATTGTAACCTTGAAATATCATTCTAGTACAGTAAACGCTTCATTAGAAGGGAGTCATTACCGATATTCAAGTTCAGATTGAATTGGTGTTTCTGTCAGAAATCCCAACTTTCCATGGTCCCTGGGACATTTCAGATTGCATCAAGCTCTGATACATGATATCCAAGGAGCTTTCAGAAACAAATTCAGGGTATATTTTTTTTCATAGGGTTTCTTTTTTCATTTTGTGTTGCTCACCGTAAGTGACTGAAATCTGAGACGTCATTTTTAAGTGCCAAGGTTTAAGAAAATATCAGTTAGACGTGGTCTCAGGGGCTATTCTGCCAGAAAAGAATAACTAAATAAGGAAGGAATATGTGAAAGGAAAAAAAAAAATAGAAGTGGGAACAAGAATTCTTATGAATAGAAAGATTAAAAATCATCTTCTAAAGTGACTCAGACATATTTAAGATATATCCACTGATTTGCATGTAATTCAGTACATTCTTATTATCTTTTTTTATTGCTTTATTATCAGATTTATATTTCTAAATGTTACTTTTTTTTAAGTGTTCTCTTTGCAATGGTCAAAGAGAAAAGCATGGTAAAAGACAAATTCAATTTCTTCTAAGCTATGTTGTTACACATGTTGAAACAAACACTCAGTTTGTACTTATGAGTGTCTACAATTCAACGGGTCAAACCTCATAATGGCTGTGATTTATCATAATATTCAAAACAATAGGCATTCACAGCAGGTATACAAAACATTGAGAGTTTATACTGGTAAGAAAAACCTATCCTGACTGAACTACCATTTCTTTATGTGTAGCTGCATTTTCTGCAGTCTAAAGCTCATTATGTCTTTTCTTTTGGGATCTAGGAAGAAATAACAGTTCACTCCTTTCCCTGAGAGCAGCGGTAGGGAAACTGAAGAGGGATAATTCCAAAAGGTCCTTGCAAAGAGGGATGCCTGAAGAGAGGCAGGAGAGATGGTTGTACATAATCCTAGAGAGGAAATTCACAAAAAATTAGATGCAATAGGGTCTATAGAGCAGGGGTCTACTGTTATGAGACATTTTGGAGAAGAAAAATCCATAAGGAATATCCCATCTTGAGGCTACAGGAGAAGAGAGGTTCCAACACAAAGTTTTTTAACAGCATGAGTCCCCATCAGGTTTGTACATGGGAAGACCATGAGATCCTGAACCTAGTTATTGATTAAGTCTCCCGTTAATCAAATACTGGCTCTGACTTGGTACAAAAATGGGTCTAAAAGTAACTGAGACTGAGAGCAACCCTATAACACAGCAGGGAGGGAACTGGAACCCAAAACTTTATGCGTCAAACTGACTGAAATGAGTAGGTAGATCATATCGGCAGAAAAATGCTCCTTTTTTTTTTTTTTTTAAAGTACAACAGAAGGAAAAAAGCAGCTCAGATTCCTGTATTTGCTGCCTAATATCATCCTGCAGGTACAAAAGCCATCATTATTGTGATGTTGATAAATTGCACTTCCTAGCACAGAAGGTCCTTCCCTTTTTGAAGGAGTACTTGATGAAGAAAGCCAAACCCTTGTAGCCAGAAAGGCCACTCCACAATAATCACTTTGCCCATCAAACACAAGGCTGTGTCAGCTGCACTGAGGATCACCTGCAGCCTGATTGATCTCAGCTAGCATTTGCCTCCTTGTCTGTCATTTTGGTTGCCTTAACCCCGTTGTTTAATGTTTTTTTTCCCCAATTCACCCTGTTGGTGAGATGTCAACACATATCAAAAGATATTTGTGAAATCTATCAGAATTTTGGCAGCTTGCACTCTCTCCTTATGTTAAAAAAAAAAATTTATTTTAATTTGCTAAAAGTTCACAGCACCTATCATTAGGATGACAGGTGTTGTGAAAGGCTACTGTATGTTTTCCTTGTTCTAAGCTTTGGAAGGTTTTCCACTAGGAGATATATAATAATAAATTTTATAATAACTGAAATATTGTGATGGCAGCCATTTTTTTAATTGCAGTTTATTTTACCCAGAAAAAGTTTTGTTTACTTTTTTCACCACGAAAAAAGGTACAATATTTCAGTGTCAATCAGTCCAGTTGGGCAAATCAATTACAACAGTTTAGCACTGATTTAAAAAATACAAGTTTGGTGAAACTAGCACCAGAATATTGTTCTTATTGTTATTTTTACTTCACAAGTAGACAAAAAAATTCTTACCACTAGGATGAGAGCCACTCCATAAAGAATACAAGCAAGTCTCTTTTGCTTCAATACACTTAATTGCTTCTATTATGTACCATGGCAAATTTTTTTTTTTCTTAGTGCATTTGAACAAGTTACTCACCCATTCACCAGGCCAAAGAAATTAAAAATCAACACTTATTTATCATGCTAATTAATTATGTTTGAATGTTAGACAGATCATGTGGTTAATGATAAACTAAATATCCATATGAGTTGTAAAATCAAAACCCTGAGCCCCTGCAGTCATTAAAGATCCAGAGCTGCTTTGCGGATAAACAAGGGGCTAAATTACATTTTGCCTACCTGAAGTTTTCCTGCAGTTTCAGCTGAATTCATTTGTTAGTCAGTCAACCACAAAGCACATGCTTAAATACAAGTAGAGAAGTAGAGCTGTGATCACCTCTATCCCTAGTGTCACGTACATGTTTCTGTATCAGGACATTTCTTCCTTTTGAAAAATTACCACATTACTGCGTTAATATACTGGTTAGCATTTCCACAGTGACTGGCTGATGCCTAGAAGAATATCCCTTTATATTTGATGTGCCATAAAGCAAATATCCAGTCCAATGTGAAAGTATATCTTGTTGAGTATCAACATATATTCTGTCTGTGGTTATACTGAACAATAGTATTGCTGGTTTAGCATCTGCTGTGAAAGAAAATTGTACAAAGACTAATAAACTCTACGTTTACACACGGAAAGTGATCTGATACCTGTTAGAAAAGGATAAGTCACAGATAGTTGCGGTCAGCTGTTGAGGTTATTATGGAAAATATATATGCATTTTGCCAACAATGAAATAAAGCATAGAAAAAAGTACTTTTAGAGTCTTTTTTTTCCTCCCACACACACAGATGTACTTTGCATTCCTTACATCCATGCTTCCACATGGAAAAAAAAGCATGATTTAACAAACTGAAAGGCTGGATAAATGTCCCTAAAGGAAAAAGTTGACCAGGAAGATATGTAGGCAACACCCCAGGCATTATGTGATTCTTCCTCAGAATACTTTTCAGTTCTAGACATCTGTAGCACAAGGGTTTCTCGAAGTAGAGCTGACATCCTTGTCCTAAATGGACCTTAATAGCTTTTACTTCCAGAAATCTGCCCAATCACTTTTAGATGTATGTCATATTTTAGCATCCACAGTCCCTGCTGGCAAATAGTTACCTCTCCATGTAACAGGAACTGCATATTATCTTTATTTATTTTTCTTTTTTTCCTTGTTTTTAAGGTGTTTTTTTTTTAGTTTCAACTGATAATAACAGGGGTTTTTATTGGAAGAGACAGAGAACAATCATTCCCAATTGCTCCGGATTTTATAAGCCTTCATATCCCCTCAATCATTTCTTTCTGAGCCTGAGGCACACTAGTTTGTTTAATTAATCCTCAAACAGAAATCATTTAATATCTTTGATCATTCTTATTTCCTTTCTCCATAACTTTCTCATTTCTTTTTCTTCAAATAGGGAAACGAATACTATACACATTTCTGAAAACATAGGAGGACTTGAGACCAACACAATTTTTTTTCTTTATTCCTTTCCCAATAACTCCTAATGTTTGACCTAACATTTTTAGACTAAAATGATTTTTCTTCTTTCAGCACCAATGTGTATAAATTAAACAATATCTGACTCTTAGACTTTAGTGTAGAGTACATAAGAACCTGTGACAAAGTTAAAGATCGTGGGGGCAGAAGTTTACACAGAATTTAGTAAATTTAGCTCACTACCTTTGAATCTTGTCCAGCGCATCTAAGAGGTTTTTTTTTTTTTTTTATCACTTCTAATAGAGCCTGAGGATGGTTCAGTACGTATGGTATATCACTCAATGAGATGTATTCATTATATCATGATCATTTCAGGTAGTATTCTTGCTTCCACTAGCATGCAATTCCAAGTATTTTTACATATGCTTCATTATTGAGATGACTTCTTCCACGTTTCATTTACTCAAGACTCACCTTAGATTTTGAGGAAGAGCTGCTAAGATTAAGCAGATGCAACAAGTACTGGACAGCGTAACTCAAACATAAAAATCCTTTGACACTCTTAAGTACCCATACTGCAGAACAAATATTAATCTGACATGTGATTTAAACAAAGCTGTTAATTTTACCCTTCTTTTCTAGTAAAATAATCAGCTGAGCACAGCTGAATCACTCTCAAATAACACTAATATAAATTAAAGGAACAATGCTATGGATGTTATGAGGTATGCCCCTAGCAAAAGTGCATCCATCTCCTCAAATGAAAATGCAGGTATTTCTGACTGTGCCAGGTGGAAGACATGGTCTCACCTCAGCCTCATGATCCCAGCAAGAAAGGGAAAGAGTTCTTCTGGAAATGGTCATGGCCAAGAACTGTACAAGAATCTGTTACTGTGCACCACATGTCCACACACTCAGGTGCACACCAGTGTCCACTCAGACCTGAACTATAACACAAGGCAGTATCAGAAAGGAAAGTATCGCTCCCTGTTACACTGAAAGAAGAGTCATGAAAGAAGAGGAAATGGTATCATCTGAAGCAATCACTGCAGCCTACTAAAGCAGCCAGCGTTGGCAGAAGCAGTTTGACTCAGATTTATCTTACTGGGAGGCCGAGGGATATTTCTAAGTTAGTACTTACTTTTCAGCTTTCTAGAAAGAAACAGCAGTGAAATCTGTGTTTGGTAGACTAGTGAACCCCCAGACACCATACAACATGACTTTAGATATTTAATCATCATTCACAAATCACTCTCCCCAGCAGAAAGGCAGCAGTGAAGGTTCTTCAAAAGGCTCTCAGAGTAACAGCATCAAGCTACAGTCCATTTGCACAGTTGACTGGATTAACATGCAGCTGTATAAGACTGTTGCTTATTACCACTAAAACGTATAAGAGAACACAATATGCATTCAGATTCTCTGCAACAGTAATGGACAACTAACAAATCCTTGCACAAAAGCACGTGTTTAAAATATACAGCAAACCAAACACCTTTAGAGATCAATAAACTACTTATTGGGGAAAACACATAGCCTATAAAAGCAGAATGGAAGCATTTTCCTACTGTTATGAAGAAGCTAAGAACATCACAAGTCAGCAGCACACAATTTTATTGTTTACTTTAGTCTTGAACAAAGTGACCAGGTGCGTAGATAGCCATGGAAAATGAGGAAGGCACTTATACTTCAGTACAAAGTGGATACAGTGACAGGGCCATCAGCTCTTGACATCTTACAAGAAAGATACTTCAGCTAGAGGTTAAGACCTTAAAACAGGAATTGGAAAATCCTTCTGTTAAGATCTAAAACAAAGTCAGTAGAAGCTGATAAAATCTTGTCCGCAGAAAGATAAATTATAAAATAAATAAATAATAAATTGATTAGCATTACGTCAAGACTTCACCCTAATGCTACAAAGGTATTTTTTATTACAGGAAAAAATCACCTCTTGGAGCAATGCAAAAATAATGTTATTATGCAGTGGAGGGAAATCAGTTCGCCTAACCATCTTACATGCACATCTTCCCTTTTCCAAAATGGTAGTTTGAAGTATTTTGTTACTGAGTTTACACACTTGTACCCTAAAACTATTTTTGGCGAGGATTCCTTTCTGCTGTGGAAGTTCATGCATGCAGCAAGGAAAAACCTGTGCTTAGAGAACACTCAGGAGCAAGGCAACTAATGGGCATCAAAATGAAGTGGTCTGTCCAGGTCATATTGTATATGGCAAATTTAGGATTGAACTTCAACCTGCTTCATGCCAAACTAGTAGCTTAACCAGAACACCACCCTATCTATCAAATAATGTAACAAATAAAAGTCTGGCTGATTATCTCAGCTAAGAAATGATACAATCCATGTGTTGAAGTGAAAATGGTTGCCAGTGACAAAATATATAAATGCTGCTTAAAAAACCCTGCTTAATGGTTAACTATCACAGTAGTTTGTAATTCATACAGTTCTGCAAGTGACTTGCTACTTACTGGTCATTTGGGGACTTTATCTTTCTTTTGTTAAAGAAAAGGATTATGAAATGTAGTAAGAGGCAACAAAAAAAAGTGCTGAAAGTTCTTCACTTGTTAAAAAAAACAAACCCACAAAACATTAAGTGCTTTATGAGAGTTACAGAAGGGAGAATTCATATCCAACAAAAGGAAAAAACCACCCTTAAAGAGAGATATTACTTGGACAGCTATAACTTATTTGAGACTAGCTTGCAGAAAGCATTGCAGACTATCAGGTGCTGATAGGTCATGGAATATTTCCACAGGTAAAATCTTCAATTTATTACCAACATTTTTCATCAATTAAACCAACCCCCAAGTCTGCCCCCCAAAGAAAGAAAAACCCCAAAAGCCCTCTCAAGGTTTCATCTGTGAAAAATCTACATTTAGCATCATACCCCTGAAAAAAATCTGCAGTGAAGTCATGGGCCCTGTAAAGCCAACAGCAAGACTTAAAATGTCTTGTTTGATGGCAGGCTTTCACTTAGGGATTCAGTGAACTACCACTCAAATGCAAACGCAATATTCCTGTGGGTATGTTACCTTTCATTTACAATTCCAGGTGCAAGGGACTTTTTTTAAACCTTTCACGAGCATGCATCAATTTGTTTTATTATACGCTTGTACACTGACAAGGGTTATTGGGCCCAGTATTAAGTTTGCAATGCTCTGGGCATTACTCCGACATCAATAACAAATCATTGCTAGAGAGCACCCTGAGCCCTGGAATTCTAAGTCAGGATCCAAGCTCTGCTCAGTGCTCAGACCCAGGACCCTATTTAAGCACCAAGTTCCTAGGAAGGCACTAATCTTGCATCTAGCTCAACAGTCACATCACTGAGGACCCCTTCCTAGTCAAATTCAATCAACACTGGATCACAGCCCAAGCTACCATTAGTCAACCGGATTTTTTCTCACATCTAATGGCTTTTCAATACCATTTTCAAAGTAGATTTTTTTATAAAGTAGCACAGTCTCCACGTTTGCATTAACATCAGTCTGGACAAGTGTTAGCTGTTTACTTCAGTGCAATTTATGATTACTGGCACTATAAAAATGCTATAAATCTCTCAGAAAACAAAGTTGCTTATCATTTAATCTCTATCCACTATGACATTTTGCAGATAACAGCTTGGGACAGTGAAGACTAAACATGAGCACATAAGAAAAATATGGTGCTACATAAAAACTGCTTAAAATTTCAGCCATACGGTTTGATTGAAATTTTATTTCTATAGCAAGTGTCCTTAAATTAATGGAAAGTTATTTAAACTGCAGCTATATCAGTAGTTTTGGGGTTTATTTTTTTTAAAGTCATGTATTATTTTGATTTGTCTCAGGGTTAATCTCAGGAACATTACATTGAATTCTTTGACTCCTTCTATTTAGTCACAAATTTTATCATCATACTTACATTACTCTCAGAGTTAACTAATGTCGGGTTTCCAAGAGAAAAAGCTTCTATTCATTCCCCATGTTTAATACTGACAGTGCCAACATGCAATCTTTTTCAGATGCAGTGTCAGGCCTAAACTGGAAGAAATTCCAGGCTTAAAGGACTATTTACAGGTTTTTTTTGTCCTTCTGCTTTTCTACCAATATTGCTAACAATAGTGCAAAAGGTAGCGGTGGTTTTGTAAACACAAAGCTGTCTGTTAGATTGAAAACTGAGTCCAGCCTGTAACCCTGTCCCTAAAATGGCAGCTGTATTCGGTATTGAGTTGATTCAGATTGCGCTAGATTAAAGTGGAACATAGCAAAAACCAGTAGCACACATATTTCCAGTCCATCAAATGAACCATTCTTTCCAGCCCTCTATTAAGCATTTATTATCTAACATTTGTGACTTGTAATTGTATTAGCCATAGAAAACTGTGTCCAATGAACAGGTCGTAGTTACTCTTTATATAAGGTTTATGCTTCATTTTTAAGGGGAAAATTATATTTCAAAGCTTTTATGCCATAATTCTCTTCCTGATTTTGCAAAGGGGAATGTACTTACAAAGCTTCTATTAAATTTTTAATAAATTTCTTTTCCATGTGTAAAAAACATTTCATTGGGAATTGGAATAATTTAAGAGCTAATTACAGACAGCAAAAATAGTGTATTTTTCAGCCCAGTAGTTTTCAGATGCTCAACAAAAGAGCAAAATAAGAGTTTCAATAAAACTCAGCAAGGCAAGAAACTGTAAATAATGTGGGTGAAAAAGGCTTGAAATGTCAATATGTTTTGTTATGAGGTTTCCAATTCAGCCCTTCTGTGGTAAGTGAATTATAACGAGAATCAAGATGACGCCTAGTTTTTGAGAAGCTTGTTGAAAATGCAATTTACCTTTTGAGCTTGTCCCACCTATTATATGAAACAGTAGCCTTTTCCACTGGCGAAAGGGCACTGCCCAGTCACATAAGCATGTCTCTAAATCCTGTATATGTCTATACACACACGTATATATAAATATGGTAGTCAATGCTATCCAAAGCAAAGTTAGTAAAATTCATACCTAATCAGTACTCTCTGTCCATTTGGGATTAATCCACGCAGGGGAGAGGCAGTCCATGTCTATTCACACTGTTTGAATGGCAGCAGAAAGAGAAGGCTGGCTGTAGGCCAGCTGGTGTGAGCTGGCTCACGTCCAGCTCCCCAGGACTCATGCGCTCTGAAGTAGAGAAACTGCACGTTTGCTCCAATTCTCCTCTGGGCCTCTGAGACAATTACTTTTTTGGTCATTTTCCACTTCAAAGTGCCCAAAATAATGAAACAGTACTTCAAACCTGACAGAGTAATGTTTTGGTAGGGTGTTGGGGTTTTTAATAATAATTTGATATTAAGGATGCTTGTTTTGTGCCCCAGAGCAAGGCACACACATTTATTCAGCTTATTAACCCTTCTTTGCAGAGTTAATTAGGTTGTGGTTGTTTAAAGCTAGCTCAGATACAGCTTTTCAGTCATGAAATCCACGATGTTCACAGAAATCAAAACAAAAGGGGAAGATACTTCTCTTCCTATCCTGTAGCACATATTTTGCACTGCAGGGCCACCTCGTTGCACATACAGGCCAGAAGACGAAGCCTGGAGCTATAACCTTCTAGTCCTGTACAACTCCTTTAGGAGAATGGCTATTGCCAGAAATGGCCTTGGGGAAATGTCTCTGTAGCATACATCTGTATCTTGGGCTTCCTTTCACTGGGCCTCCCCTTCCTCATCTGCAGAAACAAGGTGATGATCTTCATTTGCAGGTTCCACAAACTATAGTCTTATGGATGACCACAAAAACAAAATCTCCAACCCTGTTTCTCGGAACACTTCCCGCCAACAAAAGGGAGGTGGGAAAAAAAAAAAAAGCAAAACCCAAATAAAACCAAGGCAACTACTGCATGAAGTACTTTGGGGGAGCAGATAAGTGGACCAGCCAGCCAGCCTGCACAGTGTCGATAGCAAAAGGAACAGCACCACCAATACAAAAGCAAGAAAACAGGAGAGCCTGTGATACGATTGTACGAGTATGGCCTTCCTCCTCTGCCCAACCACCTGCTGCTATAACAAGTCTTGGAAATTCATGGTGGCAAGATCCCTATCCCTCTGAGAAATGTGGTTGCACTAGACCCGTGAACTTAAGAAGTTCAGAGATCCTTCTTACAGTAATGTAACAGGTTCCTAGGGAAGCAGAAACTCAGCCCAAAAGGCCAAAGTGATTCGTGTCTTTGCCAGTCACAGTGGGTGCAGCTCTGTTATTTTCCTCATTGCCCATAAATTTCTTTTTTCTCCCTTTCAACTATTTCTTATTTGGGGCTTAGTTTATTTATTTACCTGCTGCAGCCAATCTTCTAGCCTTCAACATTGTCATTGTCTTCCCAGAGGATTAAGTACAAGAAAGATTCCCAGAGCTGAAGTACAGGGATATGCTACCCTATATCCATGAGGGGAAAGGAGGATCCCAGCTAACCCTTTGATAGCAAAGACCCCGGAAAACTGGAATTTTAAACCAAAATTTAGGGAATAAGGAAGCTCATCTTTTTAATGTGCTTAGAGATGTACAGATGAGAAAGGATACTCGAAATCTAGGTACTATTAGAATATTATATAAATCTTAATTAGACTGGCATGATTTGGGAGTAAATGCACTAAAATTAATGTCAGTATACCAGAGCAATGGAGAGATGAAGCGTGCTTTCAATAATTATTGGAAAAAATTGCTTTCTCTGCATCTCATTTTGTATAGATTAGCCTAGCAATGAAATACAGGAATCAAATATATCCATTAACTGGCCTTCAGAAATTAACACAATTGACCAAGTGAGACATAACTGACCCTAAGTAATTTTTAAGCTCTAGTAAGCTTATATGATTTCCATTAGGTCATGATTCTAACACAACACTGTTGAGCAGACAGGTAAAAGACGGTGTCCTCAGGGGACGCCAAAAAGCAAAACAGTGTTATTCCATATAATAAAAAAAAAATCACCAAAGTTAACACAAAGGAAAGAAAGACGAGGGGAGATCTAAACAGTCAGGTTGGGTCAGTGCCTGATTCTGGATCTACTGCATGTTAATGAACAGGATGGACTCCATGAGAACTATTCATTATTGACAGGAAATCAAGTTTTCCCGAACACAATTTTCTCTCCTCCAATTGCCAGGACAAACCTGTTTCAGATCTCCTCCTAGAGAGTGCCTGCACTGACTGCTACTCATGTAATAAACGTAGGAGTTGGCAGTCTCTCATATCAGAAGTGCTCCCAGTCCGAGAAGTAATCTCCAGGAATGGGCAACACCAGCTACATCAGGACAGAACAAGTTTTACAAGGGGCAACTATCTAACACAGTGCTTAAAGCATAGTAAGACAGGAACCATTTCCATTCATTTGGGAGACTCTATATGTCATGTGGCTTGGAAACTGTATTAAAAAATCTCCCTGAAAGCAGATAGATTATACAGCAGCAAAGAGTTATGATGGCAGATACAAAAAAAATCAGTTTTAACTAAATAATACCAGGATAAAATCTTCTAAGTCACCTTATGATACCCACGAGGTATCAAGATGCACAACACAGTAACTATTTTGTTTTTAATATACTCTGGAATTATTCTGTGGCATGTCACTGCGTATCACTAGGCAGAGAGAAAGCAAGCAAGGTAAAGTGGTGACATGCTGAGGTTTTCTCCAAATAACACTCTGTTTTTGTTGGCAGAATTGAATGGTATTTGTTTGACATTTAATTAAAACTCAGGACCACTAAACTCAAAGGCCTAATGATGTCACAGCACTTAATTTGTTAGAAAATACACTTCTAGCAGCTCTTTAGTTAGACAGTTTAGGAGATGGAGGGAAAATAAAAGGTCAACAGAGGATTTTTTGAGATGCTTCTAACTTCTTGCCTTATCAATAAAAATAGCCATTCAGCTTTCTCAAATGGAATGCATGAAAAGCCATGGGCATGAAAATGCAATTACTCTCCTGTAAATTGGTAACACATTAGTATGCTGCAAAGGAGAAGGAAAGTATAGCTTGGGCTTAGAGAGCCATGAGATTGATAGCCACCAGGAAAATGGTTTCTTTAATTAATTTTCTTCTGAAAATTATCCAGACCATTAAAACTTCTTTAATACTTGCATGCAGTGAGAGTCGGTTCTAACTTATGAAATGCTGCTGAAACATACAAGACAACACACAGCAAGAAATTCTGAAAGGCAAACTAATTAAGTCAGGTTTTTAATAACTTTCTTATTAACAAATAATCATTTTCTTTGATTTTTTTTTCGCCTCGAGAATTTAGTAGCGTAACTGCAGGCTAATAGTCATTCTTTCCTTTATTGGTGGAGCATTTTAATATGTTCTGCCACCATCTAATAAATGAGCAAGGAAATAAAAATATTGAAGTATTGATGCACTAGCATAGAGAAGTGAGAATTTTAGGACCAATAACAGCATTTGTAGTTACACAGGCTAAAATGACAATAAACAAAACGTGGTTGCATATGAATTGATTCCTATTGAGAAGGGAGGCTATTAGTCAATTGTCTTGTTGCATTGTAGTTGCACAAGATGGGAGAGAAAAGGGACTGTAATCACAGGAATCATCAGACACAGCAGCAGCATCAGTTTTTAGAACTGCTTAAATCAGTTGATAATGTCTTCACTATAGAAATTTGGGGCTCACATATAGCAAAAATAGCATCCCTGTAACAGGTTAAATTGAAAAACATGTCAAAGTCATAAGCTAGAGTTGGCATGCTTCTGTGCTTCACAATAATGCACCTGGTGTAAGTTACAAGAAGAGATCTGCAATTGCCCCAATTCATACCTAGCTCTATTTAGACCTCTTCTATCTCCAGGGCCTCTTCAATCTCCCCTCCTTGTAATTTCAGCAGATTTCTATGCAGAGCTGAAGCTGGCTGTAGAGCACCTGGAGAACTCTACCACATCAAGCACTCCAGAAAATGTAGGCAGAATATCTGATCTCTGAATCCCAGTCAGGCTTTGGTGGGATCCAGGAGCTGACAACTCTCAGTATGCCCAGCAGCACAGCGTTAGGCACCTAGGAAAATTTATGCTGTTAAGGGAAGGTTTAGCTGTCCCCAGTATCAACTGAGTGGGAGTTTCTAAAGGGTGGTTTTTAAACTTAGCATGAATGTAAATAGCCAGGTTCTTAGTCCAGCCTTAGAGTAACTATAGCATATTCTTTTCTTGCACCACAAACCAGAAATCTTTTCAAAAACATCATTTACTAGATTCAAGTTATATTTTAAGATCACTCATATGTACCTGCTTTCACTTCAGAAGTGTCAATATCTGAAGGGGAAAAGAAGATGATACACCACAAGGGAAGCAGTCAAACATCACTATAACAAGCACTGATAACTCAATCTTGCAAATTAATAAGAAAAAAAAGATGATCCCAGCTCATGTTCTAGTCCATCTGACACTTGCTCCCTATAAGATACTTTCTGTTTCTGAAACATGTCTTGTTTCATATGGCCCAAATAGGAAACTGCCCAAACTGGAGTCTGGACTATACTTTCTGTAAGGTGATATTTTCTTAAGACCTATAGGTACTATTAGAACTGATATAGAAATACAGTCATACAAATGCAGCCCAGTAATTCTGGGTATCTCTGGTTTTGGTATCACATACTGCCTTGGAATATAAATCAGAAAACAAATCAAGCAAAACAAGATTGCATATACTCTCCAGGGTTAGAGGCAGCATTCGAGATCTCCATCAAGGCATCAGAGCTGCTGCATTTGGGCAGGGGGAGCCATCATTCTCTTTAAGCAAAGTAGAACTAGTAGTTCCATATGTAAGAGGCACGGAGTGATGCCAAGCTGCGGATGACCTCTTTTTAAAAAATACCACTACAAAGGATTCTCCTGTTTGCTAGTTTCTGAACACTGCAGTTGGCCTAGTTCAAAGACAATGCAAAAAAGAAATCTCTCTTCCTTACAAAATCAAGTTAGACATTTACTTTGCCTTGTGCATTGTGCTACCGAACATGCCTGGTTTGAAAGGTAGAGCACAGGGAAGCACAGGAACAATGCGAGGGGGAAGAAGTTTGTTGTTGGGTAAAGTACAGCAACACCCGTCTTTTGTTCTCCACTGCAGTATGAGTCTTCAGGTCTGGAGAAAGATACATGAATAAGTAGTTTGAGAAAGCATTGAGCAAGCTGCTGGGATCGGTTTGACACTCCTGAGGAAAATCAGTGGTTTGCCATGGTACAAGATGAAGATTTCTTTATGTCATACAAAGATAAAGATGCTGGAAGTAGGCCAGCTCCCTGACAGATATAAATCAGAACCTGCCTGTTTCGAGCAGAGTGAAAGTTTCAGGCTAAGTGGCAAATTAGGTGAAGGGATGGGGAAGGTCAGATTTGAAATACTGACTTGCTTAAAAAAATAATTTTTAATAATTCTATTTATATCCACAAAAGGATTTTCATTAAAAGCCCAGTTTTATTTCTCTAACAAATATGAATCATAGCAACAAAACGATGTATTACGTATTTTTCTAAGAATAAACATATAAAGACTTGATGTACTAATAGGAGAGTAAACATGATTGCAGTGCTTCAGATAAAGAACTGCACATCCAAACAATGGCTTTCTGAAAGATTTCTATGTGGCAGTAGAAAAGGCACTGAAATCATAATTGTCAAGAATTAGCCATTCTTAGTGTGTCACTTTGTGGGCAGAGCTGAAAGTGTTCAAAACAAAGAGGGGTTCCACATATAACAGCACAGCAAAAAACGTCTGCTGGAAAGCCTGCTCTTGAATGGCAGTGAACAGCATGGCAGGTTAGGAGAAACAGGCAATGATTGGCTTTACGATCTAACACAGGATTTTAGAAAATTCCTCACATTTAATAGGAGCTTAAAAGATAAAATAACCCAACCACTGTACCAGACACCTACAAATATTTTAAATATTAAATGAGACTTCATGATACTTAGTGTTGTTAGCAAAATAGAGAGGTCTGTCTTACTCTATTTTAAGCCCTTCTTTGCAGTTGCTTATAACTTTTCAAAATTGTTTGGACTCAATATTTCCCATGCTTTCTCTTTACCTTAGACTATTTTGCTTTAATTTGAGAACTTAAGCCAACATGGTTCAGCTGCTAGAGAAACAGTGAGAGAAACAGAAGTTGTTAGAGAAACAGTATTGCATTGGACACTTCCTTCTGGAATGTAGATTAGGCAGTCCTAGGGTACACAAACATTAGCTTTTTGCTTCAAATCCATAGTTATCTTTTTGAAATGAATCCCCTAATAGATAGCAGATTTATTTGCATCATGAAGAGGTCCTGACTCTCAAACTGCACTTGTTTGAGATGAAAGTAAACCCAAAGAACAATTTCCAGCAGCACACGTAATGCACTCCAACTGCTAAAGGGCTTTCAGTACAATGCACCCAGACAGGAATAATCCAACACAAAACCACTGAAACACATAAAGGAGATATCAAGTCCTCAGCACTACCTGTTTGGCTCTCCAGATCCCCTCCATCATTCCACACTAACAAGTGATGTGGGCACAGCCTAACACAGGAACTGGCTCACAGAGTGCCTTAGCAAATAAGCGAACTGCCAGGCCTGGCCAAGGCAGCAAGCCAGAGGACTGAGGCTTGTAACCAGTACTGTCCCAGGACCTCCTCAGTGGTTCACCTGGTAGGCTACCACAAGGGAGCTCCAGACCCTAGGCCACCAAGCCTGCACACTGATCTTTCTAGGTTCTTGACTTTCTCACCAATGCATCGTGCAGGACACCAGATAAACCCTATTCTGTCAAAAAAGTCTTGGGTTCTGCCAGGATTCTGCTGAAACCCCATTCTCACACATCATTTCTATTTCCATGGACAAGCATGTTTTAGTGAAAAAACCCTCCCTTGTACTGTAAACACTAAGTCAGTTCCCTTGGCTTCAGCTGCTGAAACATTACATGCAAAGATAGTTAACCACCACAGGAGACAGCGTAACCCAACATGCACACGTTGACCAGCAGGAGCATCTACATGGCATGGCGAACTAATGTAAAGAGCCTCCAAGACAGATTTGAGTACTTGGCACAAGCATGGGAAATATCCACTAGTGCCATGAGTAGGGGGGAGCACAAACTCCCACTGTAGTATAACTGTGGCAATCCTGAGCTCAAGTGAGGAGGTACACGAGCTTTTTATAGGTGAGAAATCTTCCAGTATAAGCAAAGTAATATTCTTTAATTTTATTTTCTCAAACACCAAAACTGGTTTGATTAAAGTTTTTTGGGTTTTGTTTTTTTGTGGGTTTGGGTTTCTTTTTAATAAAAAGTGTGAGGCAAAAATTCAGCACACCAACTTTCAATTCGAACAGTTAAAGTTTAACAAAAGTTAAAATTAGCCAGGAAAAAAAAGGTTTTTTTAAAAAATCAGAAGCTGAAATAAAATACCATAAAATGGTGCCCACCTCATTTATATTCTGTAGTGACAATTTAAAATATGTATATTAGGCTGGAGCTACATAGGGTTTCTACTAGCTTTACTTGCACAAAGCTCAGGTTATCCACTTCAGAAAAATACTTGTTAAGTATATTGAGTGCAGAGTATTCTTTGTGCATAAGAGATGCTTTTACTTTTGTGTCCTGGAGGATACAAATGAATGCTGAACTGCAATAATAATATAGTACCTCTTCTCCAGGTTATTCCAAAAGAGGACTTATTTACAATTTCTTTTTTATCTAATTTTCCATACATTTTCTTTCTTCTCATACAATTATTTCTAAAATTAAAACTATTTTTTTAGGAATAAATAATAATACCAGATTAATCCAATAGCATTAATCTTTTTGTTTTGCTGCGTGCACAAGTGGGCAAAGCTATAAAAACAATGGAAAATTGCAAGTGTACATTTGGACAGTACTTTCAAATGCTGTTCCAGAAATATGCCTCCTCCAAAATTGCAACCTTCTAATAACCTGCATCAACTGATGTCACAGTCAGATTCACTGTTGGGAAGCAAGGCATACTGCAGGCAACACAGGAGTGAGAGTAAAGCAGAGATAAAGGGGAGAGGGGGGATGCAACAACCTCCTTTTTATCACTCAAAGTCCAGTTCCAGCTGCTAGAAATGGCCAGATTGCACTAGAGTCCTGCATATAAATGCAGGTCTGATGACACAGCCATACAGCCTGACAAAAAGTCCATGAAGCATATCTAATCTTTCAGAGTCAGTCCCTTTGTGTCCCAAGAGAATGTCTTCATGCCCTAATTGCCTCTCTAATGGGTGTCTGAACAGATCTTTTTTTCATTACTGTGCCCCTCAAAAAGGAACAAGATCAATTTTAGCCTTTGCAACCAAAGCTAAACTTGTCTTGTACGTACAGTATACAGATGCAATCCTGCATTCAAGCACCATTTTGAGATGACCTTAGAAGAAAGCTTAGTATGTGCCCAAGTGCGTAGTTGTTACTTTGTAGTCTGTCTGCCCTATAGCATCATCCCTTATGCATGGCCTTTTACTAGAAATGTCTCAACATAATCCACTGCAAGAACAGAAAGTATGTGTAGGTGTTCCAAGTTCACTGTGGATGCCAGCAGCTGTATTACAGGCAGACTATTAAGAGCAATATGGACATGAAAAGATGGATGAGAGAGCACACTAACCTTGATCCCACTCTCTGACTAGGCAATTTAAGTTAAACTGAGTGAATCTGTTAGACATTGAAAGTTCAAGTGCAAGTGATGATGCACAGCTCCATGTATTCATCAACACAGGTTCAACAACCCACACAGCTACCAGTGCCTTGATGGAATTCATTCATAAATGAATAGCTGAAACCAAGCAAGACAGAGACAACCTTAGCGAGCAAAGGAAAGCCTTTGGAAGGACACTCACAGTACAGTCTCCTTTGGTTAAAAGCCACTTTGAATCTCTGCCGACAGTAAGCTCTCCTGCTCCTGTGTCTGGTATCAATACCTTTCACCATTTCAATCCCATACTGGTAGAAAAAGACAGGTCACCGGTTATTCGTAACTGCACCACCTTCTGGTTGGATAATCATAACATATTAGAGATTATGTTGAAATATCCATGTTTACAAAATGGGGTATGTGGAAATCCCAACCATAAAAGAAATCATCTCTTTAGCACCACAGATGGCACTAAGAGCTTTAGGCCATTCCTTCACTCTAAAACAGCAAAAATAAGAGAATAAACATGCAGTAAATGTCAGCGACACTCCCTAACACACAGCTGAAACACACTTAATATACTAAATATTACCAGATAATATGCCTGAAAACAAATTCCATTCAAGATACCACCAATGCAGAGATATAAAACCTTCTCACCTAGAGCTGTCTGAATCTAAATTATGCTACTGAATCCATCTTTCAAGCAGCCATGATACCAAGTGGACTATGACGTATTACATCTCTTTAACATCATCTCCAGAATTTAATGTGACAAAAATGGGTTCTGTGGCACATCCTGTATTATCCTTAGAAGACACTGCATATTGAAAATAAAGTTTACAGCACGGATAAAACTATTATTTCTGGTGCTCCTCACTCCACACTTATGATTTAAAGCACGGTTGGTATTCTACTGAATGTGTTTCTTCTGCCCTTCCTGCTAATAAGCTTTCTGCAACAGCGGGTATCATGTACACAGAACTAATACAGAGTGCATGACAGATCTCATTTGCACAACAGATCTGCAGTGCAAACAAAAGCAAAAAGTCCTTCTCTATTCATTCTGTAAAGGAGGAAGGATTCACTACGTGAATAAATACTGGAGAGGTATTTGCATTAACAAAAAGTGGATATATTTATCCTTGTATTTTCTCATTCTACTGCTATACACTTTCAGAATTCCTGGTCTCATTATGGTGATACTATTTTAAAAAGAACCAATGTAAATCCGTTCATCTGCACCCCACCAAGAATGCAAGTCTAGTTGCCAGGAAGACAAGAAGGACTATTTTGAGAAAGATTTTCATGTGACAGAAGGAAAAACCGGATAGGGAGGGGGAAAAAAGCATCCAGAGACGAAGGGAACAGATACTTCATTAGACACAGAACAAGATGCCACTTTTATTTGAATATATCTGACTGAAGTCCTGTCATCCACAAGGAGCCAGGATAAAGGAAAATACGTACATGGTTTGGAGGCAATACTTCAGGCATACCAACATTTAACTGAAGCAGATGAAAATAATTAAAAAATTTAAAGGATGCAGAAAAGATGAAAGGCACTTGTCTCTCTAGCAAGCAGGAGGAATCTGTTCATGGAAACAATCTAGTAAGCAGCATCATTCATACTGTAAAAGAAATACAGATCTTTAAGTATCTTCACAGATAAAGCTAAATATGAATATCATCTAGTCTGACCTCCACTCAAACACAGGCCAGAGTTAATTCCTCTTTGAATTAAAACAGTACTTAAAAAAAAAAGAATTTTTAAAAATTATGGAAATAGATTTTTTCAGTAGGTAACTAACCTACCCACCCTCTATATTATTTCCAAACTGAATTTGTCCAAGTTCTAGCTCTAGTACTTCTGTTTTACACTGTTATACTTTGTTATTTCTCTTTGTTATGTAACTAACTCTGTCACTAATACTGTCACAGTATCAGCTTACTCCTGGTGACAGCCCTAAACTAGAGTAAATGAACAGGTAAGAGCAGCCAGCCACTAAACCCTGCTAAAAAGCTACATACCTTCCACCACATTGATAACTAGAGAAGCACAGTAAGTAAGGGATGTTGTAAGGGCTGTAAGACAGAGCTTGTGGATAATTTACCTTCCACTCCTCCTCTAAACTGACCACCATCATATCTAAACTCAGCAGCAGTCAGTAATGTGCAGCAGAAATTAAACTCAAATATGTGACTATGATTTCGTATTTCCCAGTCTGGCCCAAAAAAGCACTATGCCTCGCAGTGACTACAAGTCAGTCTAGAGTTTAGGGATGTATTACAGAAGTCATCATCTGATTCTGTTTTATCACCTCAGCAGGAGACAGATCCTATACAAGGTATATGGACATTTAAACAGTAAAGAGCAGCCAGGGGTCTGGTGGAAATAAGCCCAAACCTTCCTTCTGGAAGAATTAACGATTAAGAAAATGGGGCAGCAGGCGACAGGGGAGGGAGGCTCAGAGAGATCGAGAAAAAAATGAGGAAGAAAAATCATTTCCATAGGAAATATTTCTAAGAACATATTTATATTTGGGATACGAAAAGGAAGCAGAAACTACTAGATCCACTTTTCAGTGAATCCAGCATGCAGAAATACAGTTGCACTACACAAACCAGCTTGCTACAATCACCTAATAGCTTCTCAGCTTGACCATAAGGAGTGTGAGGAATTATTTTCATTTTCTTTTCACTTCTACTCACCTGTTTCCATAAACTTTGTAATAACTTTGTTGCCAGTTATTTACAATATCCAAAGACAGACTTGTGTTAAGAATACTTTCAGGGCATTGGTAAACAGCAAATGCAATTTCTTTAAGGTATTGTAACATTTTCCAGGATCTAGCAACCAAGTGTTCTTCCTTCTGATTTTGAAAGGCTAATATGATATGTTATGCCTGGCTTAACAGGCTATTTCAAAGAAATGAAGAAATCTTATTTAAAGAGGGGTTTCCAATGGTTGATACTTGCCAGGGAGAGTCCCAAACAGGTTACATGGTAGTCGGAAATATGCCTGAACCCTTACTATGCTGAGGGCACAGGTAACAATATTATACTAGATGTCTTAATATCATAATAATGCACTACCAGTAACACGCTAAGGAGAAGGAACGCTCAAAGTTGTATATAGAGAATATGAAGGATAACAGTCATAGCAACAACAATACTGATACCCAAAACTCTATTCTCTTAGCAACAAATCTTGCCTTTTATCTTGGAACATGAATAGGTTGACCAAAATTTCTACAAACTTGCAGCTGACTGCCATGGTAAATATAGACCAGAAACATTAGTAGACCATAAAGCCAGATGGACAACAAGATGATAACTACTTTATCTCCCTTTGATTCTCAGACATTATTCTTAGTAGAGGTCTCAGCAAAAACAGTAGTACAATTAAACACAGTGAATGAAAAAAAAATTAGTTACACATTTTTCTACCCCAGATGCAAATAGTACTATCATACAATTTTATAGCTCAAAGAAAGCGTGATGGATGAGGAGAAAGGTGAATTTTACAGCTCGGTATGAGATGTGCTAAACAACATATGAGGAATGATGTTGTATTACTAATGGGAGATTTAAATGGGTTATGTACAACGTCTAGAGATCTGCTGAGTGGTTACTCAATATCTGCAATAGTGCATGAAAAGATGAAAAAGTATCAAATGACTGGAAAAAAGGGCTTAATTGTCAAACTGCCAGAGAGAGCAGTTCTGCCAGGTTGTAATAAGGAAGTTATTGGGACCTGCTGATTTACGAATGTCTAGTTTAGTAGCTGTTACTTAACCTCCTTAATTACTGTTGGAAAGCAAAGTATATTACATCATCTAGTTCCTTCCCCCTTCTTCCCCAAATACAAATATTTATTGAACATGTCTGCCTTTTCTGCATTTGTGTGATCAATTCCACTATTGCCACCCAGCAACATACTGATAAAATTGTCAGGATTTATCTTGTTCTTCGTATATTTAATTCTCTTATTTTTCTTAATTCTGCTGACTATAAATTTCACCTTCTGTCCTTCCCTTATCAGTTCTCTGCAATTTCCAGTTTTTGATTTACATTATTAAATTCCTCTTTTATCCATTTGTAATATACATTTATTATTCATAATAGCATTCGCATCCCCTCAGAGTCACTTTCTAATCAGTGTGACTCACACTCTGCTGTGGCTTTTTGAGCACTGAGTAAAGTGAACATTTACCAGTTGCCATTGCCATTTTCGGTCATAGTTGTTTCCTGTTTTGTTGCAACTGACCCTTCCAGGGCACGAAGACACAGGCATTTGGCATGCAGTCCATTTGCACACGATTAAAATCAAATCAAGTTCATTTGCACCAGAGCTACCAAGGGATTCACTGTGATCAATTCTACAATACATCAAAAGTAAAGCCTCAAAGTTTGCACAACCCTTTGAGTTAAGAAACAGCTAGTTTTATTTTGTTATGTCAAGATGCATCACTGATTTGGGAAAATCATAATCTGCAATTTCATAAATTCAGAGATTTCAGAGTTGGCAGGTTGGTCCACCTGCACTAATTCAGATGGAAGCCAATCACCATAATTCAGGTGAGACATTGCACAGTACTTTGAGACATACAGAAGAAAAAAGCAGTCTACAGAAAGTAAGCAAGCAGCCAAGCTTTTCTTTCTGTCCACATTTTTCCTGATCCCTAGGCACAGCTTCAAGCCCAGTGAAGCAGCAGTATTTAATTTTAAATCCAATTAGACATGGCCATTTACAGAAACCAAAGTTTTATGTACCCCACAGGGGGGTAGCTTTACTAAGCTGCCTCCTGTAGCTTCTCATAGGAACACTACGGCACTGTCCTCTGGGCCAGTGTTTTAATAACACTGCCTCGCTGAGTCTTGTAGGATTATTGGTCTAATAGATTCTGGTTATGACCAAGTCCTGAGACATAACTACCTCTGACAGACACTGTAGGTATAACTTAGCCACATCTTCCTCCTTATTCAATAGTCTCCTTTCATACACTTCCCCCAGTAAATTTGCTCCTCTCCATTGCTACCCTAAATCAAGCTTTTGTTACCGTAATCATTGCTTCTTTTGCTTACCTATATCACAGGGCATTTGTAAATACCTTCGGGTCATGTTCAGAAAACAAAGGAAAATTCTGACCATCTAAAAATCTCAAAATGTAACAACCTAAACAAAATAAACTTCCTGAGGAGGTCAGAAAAGTACAAATAGAAGCTTTTTTTCCATGTTGATTTTCTGAACCTTGCAGCAGTAGAACATATATATGTATCATACAGGGCAGAAGAGAGAAGCCAGATCAACAAAACCTCTTCTAGGATGATGAACTTATTTCAGCAAAACACACTATGAAACTTGTTTTTGCAGGCAAACATAATAAATCTTTTCTTCATCTAGATACACCAAAAAGTTGACAATTCACATACCCAAATTGTATGCAACGAGAGTTAAAATAAAGAAATTCATTCAAATGCTTCCAATATTTGGATGTAGCAACTGATGACATAATATTAGTTCCCAACTACTCAATCGCTCATCTTTAAAAAGAGGGCTTGTAGGCACTTCTGAAATGTCTCAATCCTTAGATAACTCTTTCAGGTATTCCTAAAGATCTGATCATACAACCATAAAACTTAACCATAGCTTCTTCTACCATCATATATCAGCACCAGTTTCTCATTTTGACCAGGTCATTATCCAGCTTTTGATGAGGAGGAAGATGCTCTAACCTTTGTATATAAATACAATTGTCAAAGTTTAAGACTTGAAACTAATACATTTAGTGTTTGGTGAAATTTTGCTTTTAAATCCTGAAATAAGAAATACTGTAGAAATCTAAATATACCAATAAGAAGATTTAAAATCCCACAGACTTCAAAGGTGCTACACAAACCCCACATTCTTCTGTAAGCAAAAAAATTAATTATGCGCAATTTCCTAAAGTCTTGTGGTTGACAGATTTTGGTGTTTAAGAAAACATAATTTCCAACTGAAGCTGTTCCCAACATAGGGCATACAAGGAATCTACATGGATAGATTGTTCGGAATCTCATAATATCTACTTCTCCACTGACACATTTTTAGGATCTTCCTTCCCTACCTGTCTATTTTCACAAGTCTTGTATGCACACATAAATCTTATTTTGAGACAGTTACTTCTGCCAACTTTGGCTGAAATTATTCAGTGGGTTTAATAATTTTTGAAGGTGTAAAATTCGTAACTCAGGAGAAACAGATTTGCCTGTTCATATTCACACACAAAGCAAGCTTAATCACTTAAAGTCATATATCCATGGAAAAGTGAACTAGAACAGCAGTAAAGAACGAAACAATTCAAAACTTCTACCTAGTTGTTCAGCATAGTGTACTAGGGAAAAATGGGCTTTACTGAAAGTCCAGAGCTCTATGCTCTTTGAGACACTCATTATATACATTACAATGTAGACTTCCATGTTTCCTACAATTTCTTGAGCTAACTCAGTTACTGGTAGCAGTCTAATTACAGAAGTATGGAGTTCACAGTTCACCATCCGTTAAATTACCCTTCTTCCTACAGCTGAATTATCTCATTTAAATCTAACTTGGATAACCTCAGTATCAGTATGAACCGAGACATCTCTTTAGCTGTTGATAAAGCAGCAGGGTAAATTAGCCAGAGTAGCCTGGGATTTTGGTCATTAAAGGGGGTTGCATGGTTTTCGAAGTAAACAGTACAAACTTTTCCTGCAATGACCTCTACTTCTCAGAGGTTTCTAAAAAGGTACATAAAAAATACTGTCAAAGATGGCCAGTACCCGTGACTTACTCCACAGCGCCAGACGCAGAAGTAGGACTCTGAGGAACTGCACCACAGATTTCTTTTAGAAAAGTACCACACAAAGGGCTGAACTGTGTCTCTCCGCTACCGCACTTAAACTTTAGACAGTATGGGTGGTTACATACACAAATAGTTCATTTATTATGGGCAGGGTAACAGCTAGTGCTACAAAATAATACCTTCTTAAAAATCCAGTCACCAGTGAGAGCCCAGAGCTGGCTGATGCTGCATGTGCTGCCTGGAAAGCCTGACAGCAGCTAGGGGCAGGAGTACCAAATCATGGGCTTGTCTATGGAAACTGCCATGCCCCAGTACACACCACAGCACCCACTCACTTAGCCCACAACAATTTATTTGTATTTCTGGCAAATCTACCCTGCCCGATTACCTGTCCAGATGGCACAGACTATAAATACAGGATACAATGGCTTCCTGCATGAGGGCAATGAGGTTAGCCAGTGTGAATCCACGCATTATTTTCACAAAATGCTCTGGAAGATGATACCGTTACCTGTAAATGCTTACTGTTTCTGTTTAGGGCTCATTCCAAAGTTTGAAGAACATTAGGACTGAAGCTATGGAGAAAGAGTTTATCAAACTATATGCACTGATAACCACCAATGCATCACATTTAAAAGGAAAATGTTCCTCTTCCCCAACACATTCAGCCAAAGCTTGTGTTCTAGGACTTTTTTGACCAAATATCTAGAGTTTTGATATACTGAAGAAACACAAATAATTATTCTCACTGTCACATTGGGTTTTGAAATAACTTCTCCAGAGATAAAATATTAATGAAATATTCCCAAGCCTACTTCTTCCATCAACATATATTAAACAAGTTAATTAAAATAAGCATATAGTACTGAAATAAGTCACACTGTGAAGTCATAATGAATGACAAAGCACTAATTAATAAATTATTATAATTTAAACCACTAAGTAAAGATAATGACAGACTAATCAAACCCTCTGCATACTCAGGTCTTAGGACTGACAGAGAGCTTGCAGGAAGTAATGTTATGGTTTGGAGCTATCAACAGGATAACAAGGAGATGACTGCCCTCCACCTCTCCTTTGAAATTGTAACAATAAAAATGTGGCATTTGCCTATTGTAAGATTTGAAAGAGGATAAATAATGGATAGCACTATGGATATTTGTCACCCTCTTATATTTATAGAAAGTCACTACTAGACTTCTCTATAGTAACCTGACAAATACTTCACAATTGCTATGCAGAAACAATTTCTAAAAGAAAGGAGACAATTTTCTTCTGTAGAGCTTCGTTTCTTTGCATTTCAGCTGGAATAGTAATACAGTTGCGATTACTGTCCTGGAAGAGGAGAGGCAACAGAACTCAGCCAGGGTATGGGACAAGATAGGGAAAAAAGGAAATCTAGCAAGCTTCAGAAGCTAGGAATTGACAGCTCTGAGGCTAGAGAGTCTTGAAAGAGACAAAAACAGTGCTGCAGCTGAGAAAAGAAAAAGCTTAGCATGACATTTCATAGCTAGGATTGGGATTCAAAGGGGGAAAATCAGGGGGGGTATTTATATATATGCATGTTTGTTTATTTTTATGTACATACACATAGAATGAAGTTTCACCTAACTTAAACATAGTTATACAGTTCTTTATAGCTACCTTAAACCTCTGCAGAGCACAGCATATTACATAGACCTACTGGATCTAAACAAACAGACTCAAGACTTTGAATGCACAATTTGATGCACCCAAAGGATAACTGCTTTTCAGTGATATACCATCCAAAACCTGAAGCACCCTAAACCCATGTTCCTTGACAAAAACAATACATTTTTATAGTTTTATCATGAGTAGTCCTAAATTAAGCTCCTAAGACTCCATAAATCAGAGAAGAAACACCTTGCCTCTTCTTTCAAAGGTGCTGTGGTTAGGGTTCCTTAAAGTCACCAAGATTCTTGAAGAAACATCATACAAAGCAGAAGGTAGCATTATTGACACTGCTGGAGAATGGAAAGGTGCCACTGCCAGCAGTACAGCCATCAAAAGGATTGTACTGTTCACTCAGATTCTCATAAAGATTCTAATATATATTCCGCATTAGTAGGTGTATTACAATCTTCTCTTCAAAAAAAAGTCTGATAGGATTCTGTCCATTGGACCTTTTTCACCATAGTGGTTCTTATACTCCAGTGCTTGAAAGAATAAACAGAGTTTACATACCAAGCACATGAAAATAACCTTGACATTTGATTGAAATAATTTCTTTGTTCCAAAAGGAAAATATTAAGGATATGAATTGTTGCAATTAATTATGACTGTCTGCATGCTAAGTATTTTCCTGTGCTCTTTCAAGTTTGGTACCACTTTTCCATCCAGCAACTAAATCTTGTTTCCATGGCAAAAAACAAAAGGTCAGTTGCAAGGTGGACTGGTCATGCTTGACTTCATTTAGGATGTCTGAAAAATGTTGCAGAAAACACTAATGGGGATTTAGCATAGCTATGAAAACAGAAAGTCAATGTAAATTAAAAATGTTGGTCAACTTACAAGCCACAAACCTTTATTTAGCAAAAAAAAAATCAGCTCCGAGTTCATAATATTTTATAAAACTTTAGTTTCTCTTTCAATGTGAAAGCGATACGCAAAAAGTAAGCTCATCGGCAGCATGGAACCCACATGGTTTCTCAGTGCTGATGCTTAAAATTGTAGTTGTGTCATTTTTGTTCTTTAGGTTAGTAACTGCAACCACAGTACTATTTTTCCCCCCTAGGAAGGGCCAAGAAACACACACAGAAGAAAGATGTATCGATCATTATTTTGTTACCTCTAACAATACCTAACATATTCTGAAAATACCTGGAGAGGCACAAATGACAGACTATATACTGCTGACTAGCCAGAGTGCTTCCATTCATAAAACTCTACACCAAATAAAAATTTGGTGTCATTCTGAAGTCTCTGCTCCAACCTGATTCAAGAGAATCTTGTTGAGCTCAATAAAACATTTAAACAATGAAGTATTCCCACCTGGCCCAGCATAGACAGAAATTTAGCTAGAGACAGGGAAAGGGAAAGTAGAGTTTACTGCCCAACAGGAAAAGGAAGGCATCAGAGGCAGGAAGTGGAAGTCTGCATTGAACCAAAGCATTAGACTTCCCAAAACTTCAGATGTTGAGAATTAATGGACTAGCCCCAGACAGAAGTCAACGTTCCTCTGTTGGCTAATGTAAAACAAGCAATATGTGCCAGAATAGCGATCAGCAAGGTCTAAAGCATACTTGTGCAAGCTTTAAAAAAACCAGCAATTTAACACAACTGCAACAAGTAGGGTGCACATGCCATATCAGATTCCCCAAACATTATTTGAGAATGCACTGGGTTTGGCTGTGATGGAGTTAATTTTCCTCCTAGTAGCCAGTATGGGGCTATGTTTTGGATTTGTGTTGAAAACAGTGTTGATAACACAGGGATGTTTTAGTTACTGCTGAGCAGTGCTTACACAGAGTCAAGCACTTTGCTCCTCATCCTGTCCTGCCAGCAAGCAAGCTGGGGTTGCACAAGAAGCTGGGAGGGGACACAGCTGGGATAGCTGACCCCAACTGACCAAAGGGATATTCCATACCATATGACATCATGCTCAGTATATAGAGCTGGGGGAACAAGAAGGAAGGGGGGGATGTTCGGAGTTATGGAGTTTGTCTTCCCAAGTAACTGTTACGTGTGATGGAGCCCTGCTTTCCTGGAGGTGGCTGAACACCTGCCTGCCAATGGGAAGCAATAAATGAATTCCTTGTTTTGCTTTGCTTGTGAGTGTGGCTCTTGCTTTACCTATTAAACTGCCTTTATCTCAACCCATGACTTTTCTTACTTTTACCCTTCTGATTCTCTCCCCCATCTTACTGGGGGGAGCAAGCAAGCAGCTGTGCAGTGCTTAGCTGCCAGCTGGGGTTAAATCACAACAACAAATAAGATTAAACATGAGACAGCAGAGAAGTCATGCACAAGCATCATTTTGAACATTTACAGTGGAAGTCTCTGTTCAAAAGATTTTTAATCCTGCATTGGGAGGGAATTCTTTAACACATGTACTCAGCAGGCTAGGCAGGAAAGCCACAGTGGCCACTGCAGCCTCCAACTCTTTGAAATCCATAGTGTCCAACAGCAGAAACTTACTAGGAAGGGACCATACTACCTACATTGTCCTCAACAGGCTCCTAGTATATCCAGCACATTGGGACCACAGTTATAACTAAGTCTCATGCTTCAGGTCACCCGTAGAAATTAGGGCAAATCCCTCCATGGCTACCCTTGCACAGATAAAGTAGGTGCAGTCTAGGAACGTCGGGTTTTTGTTCTTCTCATGTTTACAGTTTCTTCAAAAAAGAAGTTGTCCAAACTGGTGATGATGCACTAATATACTAGCAAACTGTCACTCTGATGTGTTACTGAGAAGAAAGTCACAGTTTTGGTCCAGAAGTCTGTCTAGTTTGCCTTATTCACATGGTCAGAGTTGTAACATTTTCAAAAGCCCTGTTTAAGAAAGAGCTCCCCTCCCCACCCCCAACAATGTGAATCCTAGCAGGGTTAGAGAAGAAGTGAGGGAAACTAGTCACTAGCAGAGTCACCTAGGCATATTTCACTCCATTATTACTCCTGCCATTAAAAGGACAAAGATTTTAACTTACAGTTTAATTTCACAGGTGCTACAGTTCTTAAGTTTAAGGTAAGGAGTTGAAAACTTGAAAGCCCAGGATAGGTCAGACTACATGATCTAGTAGTCTCTTCCAAACTTTAAAAAGCATGCAGATTCACATGCTTTACTCAATCTTTTCAAACTGTTTTTATCTGAAAACTGTAATGCTTCATACAAAGGAGCTACATCTATATACTTAATTTTCTTTTCATCAGGAAGTACAACTGTCTCAGAACACACCATAAAAATGGTGGAAGTTTGACCTTTAGTGGTACCTAAGGTAGCTACTGCTGTGACCTACTCAGAATCCTGGAAAAAACTAACATCTGCCAGTTGGAGTTATTTGGTTTAGGGTATTTTTTTTCCTTTCCCTTTCCTTCCCTTCCCAGACCCCTTACCTGTGCCTGCTCCTTTTTTGATAACATCCTTTCTCAACAAGGACTTCTAGTATGCTTCACCTCTTAGAGCAGTATCTGCTGATTTCCCTAGACCTTCAATCACTAATGAATAGACTACTAACAGGAAACTCATCCTACTAACCTCTCTAAGCTCCAGCACTAGAGCCCTGTCTTAAGAAACAACATGCTATTATTTCTTGGTACACCAGCACGCCCACCATCAGCCTTTCTCTGAGGTAGCTCTTCTGCAACCAGCCATAATAAGAAGCATCTACTAAATCCACAGCTACTCCAAGCTTTCTGCTCTCTAAAAGCTACACACCAAAACAACCTCTCCACTACTGACTTATCTACTCCTTATGTCTACTGCAGCTGGCAGGGATAATAGGACACAGCTGGCCTCACACATCATATAAGGGCAGACTACCTTCCCACCCTATCCAGAGTTCTAGATGTTTGTTTTATGTAGTTTTCTCTGCTGGTTGTCATAGTGCTAGTAGTGGTATGAAATCTGCTAGATCATTTCTTCAGTCTATTTAGCTATTGCACTAGTTTTTAAAAATTTGTAAGATTCCCCTGATAGTCTAGCTAGTCTGTTACCTGGAGGTCTGAGTAATCAATTTATCACAGTCTCAGACATGCTGAAAGCACTTTTCTGCTTTTGAACTCATACTGCCTTCAATGTTGCTGCTTTCATTTCAGACTAGAAGAAGGGCTCTTTTTCCAGCTGCATCTGTTTGTATAATAATAGACATTACCTCTTTCCACAGACCTTGCCTTTTTCAACTTTACAAAACTTAGTGAGAGCTTTAAAGGAGTGAATCAAATACACATTAGCAAGTCCATTTTAAATGCTAAAACTGTACTAAAATGAAGATGTCTAATTACCAGAAGGTGGACAAGGGGAGTTGTTAGAGTAACACAAATACAGCATGAGATCCTCCCTAGTACCTGTTAAAACAAACAAGAGAAAATGCAAAAAGGAATCCATTTAGCCCTCTTTGTTCAAATAGTATCTTCAGTAATACATTGAATTGTGCTTACAGCCTGAAAAGATGTATATTGTAAGTTAATTGAACTTCAAGCAAGTGTCACAAAGGTATTTTTTGAGATTTAATAGGCAAATCAATATAAAGTGCTGCATATGTATTAATCATTCCACGATACATACTGCATGTGTAAGATACCTTCTAGTAGTTAGCATATATTGTACCTGCTTCAGGTATACACGGTCACGTCCCACTACATAGTGCTTACACACTGTTACACAGCATGAGCTCAGTAAGGTATTGTGATTCACCAGAGAGCACAGAGTCTCCAGGGAACAAACTTAAACTGCCAACTGACTGGTTGTCTGACATTGGGAAATCTTTCTCTCCCGGCTCCCTCTCTCCATGAATAAATGGGAGTAATGGCAAAATAAATGCTACTAATAGCCTTTTATTTTATTCTATAAATTATAGCATTGACATTCTCCTGTATCACCACATCATCTTTTAACAGCTGCACTGCAGGAAATCTAAGCCCTGGCACAATACATATATGTACATGTTACTGCTACTAATATGTCCAATTAAATGTTGATTATCTAAAACTTTAACTTGTGATTGGTTTAGAGAGATATAAACTAAAAAATTGAGATGTCGCCCCATTCTTTCTGAAGTGCTTAAAGTTACGCATATGTAATATAATATTGAAGCATAATTAAAAGTGTCTTTAAAGACAATATAATGAAAAGTCATTGCTTATGTCAAGGAAAAGTTGGATTTTAAAGGAGAGTGAAATAGGAGGTAAAATATCCTCCTGCCCAGTAATAAGGGTTCATCTCTGAAAAGCAAAGGAAAAACACATCTGAAAAGTAAAATTCTTTCTTTCACCTTTTTGTAGAGTTAGGATTAAATGACTTTGAGTTGTTAGCCAAATACAAAGGCAGTCCTGCACATGACTGCAGCAGAAATATGGCAACAGAAATGTAAAAATTCCTGAAAGGAAATACCAAAGCACCATCAACATTCTCAGGACAAGATCCAAAGCAACAGTTTCAAATATATATCTGGGCTATATATACATATATATATGTATGTGCATACATGTATATAGAGAGAGTGTATATATACAACTATTTATTCTAGAAATAGATGAACACAACTTCAGACACTGAACATCTGTTTGGAAGATCAGATTCTATTTGTACATAATCTGTACTTTGAAAGCTATTACTCGTCCTCTCTGCTATCCTGAATAATGTCTTCTGTCACCGGTTGTTTTCAGTTTTCAACCCTGAACAGAATAGGATATAATATTATTTCAGATCTAGCAAGTAGCCATTCAGGTTAAGCACTGACTTCCTAATGGCAACCCTGGTATGGATAGGCGATGTCAGGACCCAAAAGTATGACAGTAATCCAAGAAATACCTTTTTTAAAGACAATACTCTGCAGAAAATGGCAATAGATAAAAAAAAATAGAAGTACATTAATTCGAAGCCCATTCCACTATAAATTGACTCTAGTTCTACTAAAAAAGACTACTTCACCATTTAATTTATATATAACAAGTTAGATGTATCAAGTCAGACATCAATTAATATATTTAGTGAGCAACGTCATATTATCTTATCTAACTGATATCTGATTAAATTGCTATGTTTTTCCGTTATGCTAAAACATGTTGGGTTACACCAAAAATGCCTACACTTTCAGGGGTCTATAATTTTGACTTAATTACATAAGAGCTAGCTTCACTGTCTATGCCTACTGTGAACAGTCACTTACTGTTTCTCATAGCAACCAATTTGTATTTAATAATGTAGCAGAATGACTTATTAGGCCAAAATTTAAAAGCTACATTTGATACATGCAGTAGCACATAATAATAATAGTTCCTGATTAAATTAGTCAGCTTGGTGCAAAAAAGACTTGAATCACAGGATCTGACACATCAGAGAAAGAAAAAGACGTATTATTTCATCTAGTGCATCTACCTACTGATGCATAATTTATCTCAGGATATACTTTGAAGTTTTTGTCTAGCCTAATTTTAAACATGTCCAATAATAATACTTTCATTGCTTTTCTACAAAGCTTAGCAAACCTTTTTAAGAGAAGGTTTACTTGAAGTGATGTTTAACTGAACTAACCTAAGAAATTATTTTGTTTTCCCATTTATAATCTTTAGGTACTAATAGATAGTAACAGTCTCATCATATCGATCCCAGGTTTTGTTCTATTTTTTCATATATACAAATGTTGGTAAAGATAAAACAAAATATATCAATGACACACAGATTTTGGCTCCAAATTACTGACGAGGATGTTGAAATTGCCAGGAGATGAGCATCTGTCTTACAAATAAGCTCTGCTTCTTCAGTTTGGCTCTCCCCAAAGGGAGCATAATTCAAAGACCTTAACTTGTGATGAAAAAAAGAATTTACAATAAACACCACGTTTTGGGTAGTGTTATTTTAAAAGAAATAGAATAGAACATTAAACAAGGGAGATGTGAGGAAAAGGGAGAAGTCAGAACCATTCTCCCAGGTAGCAGACAAAAAATCTCTAGTCAAAAGCTCTCATTAGAATAGAGATACATTTTAAATCTGAAAAGTGACTTTGCCAAATGATGTTCTCTTAGTCAGATTCTTTTATGTACAGTCCAAGAGATCTCTTTTGACAAAGATCTAAATCCCTGAAAGAACATAAGTAGCTGAAATTACAAAGATGCTTAACTCATTAAAATATGTGAACTTCATAACCCTCACTTAACACCTTAAATGCCCAAATTCTTAGGAATACAAGGGGGTTTTTTTGCCGGGTTCTGCTAACAAGTTCCCTTCCTTTTTCAGACCTGATCTCATGTTAAATCCCCAAAATGTCCATGTTCCCTGAATGACCTGGTTTGATAGCTTTATTAAAATACTATCTGGCACACAGTGATGGCAGTGAAATGAAAGCACAGCACCCAAGTATCTTCACATGAGAAGATTCAGAGTCCTCTCTTTCCTCTCTTAAGAAAGTACCCACACACACACAATGACAGAGGCTAGTAAAAATTAAGGCAGAGGAGAGCACTGTCGTGTGGGATAAAGGATGCTTCAGATCTCTCCTTGAAGGCATAGTGCTTTACAAAGAGTTCAAGATTCACTGGACTAGAAAAAGAACTTAGTAGGAGCCATAATCCCCTACACAGGAGGTCCAGGCACTCGAGAGAGAGAAGTCCTCACCCTTCATCATAGCACCAAAACCTATTTCAGTGATAAAACCAATAATTGCTTAACATAAAGTGCATACAGCTGTCCTGGGAGCAAGGGTTAGAGTCAACCACTCCTCTCTGTCCAGTGAGTCTCCATAACAGTCTATAATAGGTTCATAGCCCTTAGATCTTCTAAATGGCACTACTTTAACAGGAAGAGAGCATTTACACCCTGCACAGAAATAGCTGACTAGGACACTGTTCTGGAGTTAAGAAATGTTGATTTTAAACCTTTCAGATGGAGGACAGCCTTGAAACTGAATACCTGAATGACTGTTGTAATTGCTATGCTACTGAATAAAAAAGCAGCAATATTACAAGTGCTGGTGACCATAAGCTGCAGATCTTGAGGGTATGCTGAATACACTTTAGATATAAAGAGAGAATGGCAAAGCAGAATGGACTAGTTTGGAACAGGAAAGTCCAGAAAATTGAGCTGGGCAATGGCAGCATTCTTCTGAAAAGTGAACTAGTGCAAGGATGGGGTATGTGTGAAGGCGGGCTGCAGGAAAATTAGACTATATGATAAAAGCTGGGGTTTTTTAAGGAATATTGATAGCTTTCAATGATATTCTTTGCCAGTTGATTTTATTGTACTTATTTTCTGGAGTAAAAGAATCTATCCCACAAACAAAACCTGCCAAGACAAATATTTAGACATAAAGACTACTGCAAGAAATAGCTGCAATGTCCCCATTCAACGTCAAAGGAAATAGCACAGACATGGCAGGTCATCCTGCTTCTAATATTCAGTGAGAACTGGCTCTATTTGTGGTCCTACAAAGGGAAGAAAGTCTTGATCAAATTTTGAATTTCTATCCCCACCTCAGAAGGTGGCCATGTAGTCTGATCAGAAAGCTAAGCTTGTACTTCACATTTCAAAATACATATCATAGGTGGCTCCTCCCAAATTGTAAGCATCTGTGAATCCCATCTGAATTGCCTAACTTACCCCATAAACTGTATAGTTTAGACATATAAGTCAGGCCTGTGGATGCCACTCTGAGAACCAGCTGAAACTAAATCACCACTAAGCATCACAAATTACATCTCTCTGCGCATTAATTCCAAAGTCTTTACTACAGCTAATGCTTAAGTCTCACCCTAGCTAATGCCCAAAAGACAAGGAGATAGGCTCTCTTACTGCACATCAGCGAAAGAACTGGTAATTACATTCTCATTGCCAGGAATCCTGCCCTCAGATACGATTACTTAAGACATTTGTGGAGAGGGGTTAATAACAGTACAGTGGCTCACAACCAGGTTTGGTCCAGCTGGATCTTTAACAGATGGTAAAGTGCAGGGCAGAAAGAAAACATAAAAGTTGCACAACCCAGGTTCAGTCTGCAAAGATGAAAATTATAAAAAGATTCGTCCTCTCCCCCAGCAAAAACTTTCTGCTTGTAATTGAGAAAATCTAAACCGAAAGACAATAAATCTGAAACAAAATCAATATAACCTTATAGTGTAATTTATAATGAGACACTTTTCAAAGGAAACTGGCACTTTAAAAGCCAGGCTGTTCTCTCTGATTAAAGATTTTCACCATGGTAATGGCTGGCTAAGAAATGGCAGGTTTACAGGGTAGGCAGCAATCTTTCATTAGGTCAAAGCAAAACATAATCCAAAATTACTTTCTCAGATAGTTATATAGCCCATTTGAAACAAGTTTTTTGGGCTTACGATCAAGGGAATTCTTGTCCACAGAACAGAACTAGCAATCTTACCTTAAGCAAATACTTCCCTTACTACCTGTCTAAACAGTTTCTTGAACACAAACATCATTATTGTAGCACAAATATTAACAGGATACTGCATTTGATTATTTGATTTATTACTCAAATAAAAGGAGAAAAAACCTCAAGGTATTTAAGTGGGGTAATTCTTCCAAAAATCTTAGTGAGATTTTAGTAAATGATTCAGAGGGTTAAGATTCCATTATATTTTTGGTTTTTAGACTTTTTTTCTGCTAAGGATAAAAACATCCCAGATATCTGTTATAATTAACAGGTGGCTCTTTATAGCAAAAATGTTAAAACAGAAGTAGCAACAGCTGTGAAGGAGGATATCAAAATCAAGAATATTAAGATGAAGCATCATTTGTTTTTATAAAGAGACGTTTATTTTGTGATAATGGATGCAATTAATAGCAGCATATGCTAGAGTGTTCATAGAATCAATAATTAATGTAGCATTAATTTCAATGTTTTTTTAAATGCATTTGCAACACTACACACATTCAGAACTGCCATCAAACACAAATCAAATTGGTTAATAAATCAACAGCCTCAATCATATTTTTCTATAACATGAATGTTACAGGTACTTCAGCTAAGGCCCGATTTTAATAGTAATAACAGAAGCAAGTGCTTTGTGCTTCTAATTGAATAGTTTAGGCATTTAAAATGTTGATCATAGGGAGTGAGTGGTAATTATTTAAGTTAAGAACAGCTGTGAACTGACATCATTAATGTTCATCTACCTTAATTTACGCTTGTAGCAATATGGCTGTTTTCAGCAAAATTTAAATTAAAGAAAACTAGGTTTACATCTCAAAGTAAAGATCATTGCATGAAAAATTATACTGTACTGAGCTATAAACGGCATGTCCCCACTGGAATAATTGGATCCTTTAAAGTTTAACTCTACAGCTCTCAGGTAGTAGAGTGAGAATAATTAAACTTGTAGCCATCTAACAATAATTAAGACTTTGTCCTTCTATAATCCATCTATTAAATGGTCTCACTGGTCTTTCCAAACAGTAATGAATGAACTGAAACACACTGTAAGGTTAGTAAGGACTTGTTCCCATCATATGGATGAGAAAACTCAGGCACAAATGCAATGCGGGGTGGTCTGAAAAGTAATATCTTGATAAGAGGCTACAAGTGGCTACAATAACTTCCAGTGCCTTGACATTTATTGGGTGTGCAAAATACATGTAACCCACACCGACTTGATATTCTGTGGAAGCTGAAATCAGATCCTGCTGTAAACAATGGTATTTCTCAGGAGAGATATTTACACTCAATCTGGACCAATGTCAGTGAATTATGTAGCACATTGGTTCTTTTTTTTTCTGAGCAAAAGACTCCTGTCAGCCTTCACCACTCCTCTGGCCTGTCATGTATCCTCAACTGCAAACTCTTCACAGAAAATGATCGAAAATAATGCTTACTGCAAAACAGTCAAGCTGCAGACTATGCACTACGGCCTTAAATATCAACAACAGTCCAAACAAGAGTTTGGGAATCCCTTTTATAGGGTAACTTCATCTGTGTGTGGTGAGGATCTCTTCCCTATAGCCAGTTTCCCCCCCGTCTCCCCAAAGTCACAAATCTCCCTCTTTCTCTACCTTCTCACATGGAGTCGTCTGCTAAGAGCAGTCATAAGAATCCTGCCTGCAGACAGAAGCTAAAAGCAGCTAGAATGTGCCCTGAAGAATCAGAAGAAATCCCCTTTCTTGAATACACCCCCAAAATTATTAAACAGGGCAGACTGCTTAGACTGCCTACAAGGCACCTGTGTGTTTGAGAAGTGTTTGGCAGACAGGGCAGGTTAGTCGACAACCACCATGGAGTCCATGCTCTCCAGGAGGGATAGCTAGAACCAGTGGTTTCATTCTTTTGAGAAGCCCACTATTCATGCAATCAGCGTAGGTTTTTCATCAGATCTAGGTTACTAGTTGGTTTATCCAAAATGGTTTTTCACAGGAATTGCTTCCATTTTGCCCGGGTTTTATCTAACCAGATCTGGCAAGCAGATATTAATTCAAAAGCAGAACCAGCAATGAAACTCATGTCTCCTCATTGTCAGGCCTATATCCAGGTTCACAGATCATACTTTTTTATTCTCTGAGCAGGGCTATGCTCTGCAGATTATAATTAGTTTCTGGAACTCTCTCAGCAGAAAGTGTCTATTCATACTTGGCACCTTGACAAGGGTCACGCCCTGGACATACAGTGCATAAGCAAACCCAACTGCAGTGAAACCCTGTCTACCAGCAGATATCCTGAACTCATTTTCTCTATAGTACAATCAGATTAGTATTTAAGCAGAGAATGTTTAATGCCTTCTACAGCAGGGGACCACAGCACACCCTTAACCTGGCAGCACAGGTGCAGCCCAAGTCTTCAGAGCTTCCACATGCAGGCATCAAGCCGTAGAGTTTTGACCATTGTGAGAAGTAGATAAAGTAGGAAAAAAGAAGGTTGAGTTGCTCTGTGGCCAGTCTGATAGGGTTGAGGTAGCTCATGAATCCCAAATTATTTCATTCTAAGAAGAAGCATCTCTTGCCTAAGACTGCAGCTGGGGAACCATTTTCTGATGTAGAGCTGTAATAACTCACACTAAATGCTTTCTTACTCCCAGGGAGGCAACAGCCATAGAGAATGATGGCTTTTTTCCCAGCAAGACATTTTTATCATGGAAAACATCTTTTCTTAAATTTCTTGAGGGTGATGAGGACTTCTGATTCAGAAGCTTCAATGACTCAGGAATTTAAACTGAGAGAAGTTAATAAATTCCTTTCATGTTTCACACAAGCTACATTTCTACTCTGGATTTTTTTTCTGTTTTTTTTTTGTGAGGAGGAGAGCAGTAATTTATTGAATTTCATGTTACCTTGCACGAATTGAAGTAAAAGAAAACCCTAGCTATACAGCTACATAGCCACTACCAGAAGCTTCTAGTTCAGAAATAATTCAGGCAGCCAGTAGATATGGTATGAATAGTATCGTGACAGTCCTTTTTTGCCTTCATGGCAATTCAGCATATTTGAGCTTTTAGACACGTGGGCAGGATTGTATATGCTTAAGATCCTGAGCCAAAACTCCAACTTGACCTATAAATTCAGCAATAAACCAGACTGGCTTTGTTAGCACAAAGACAAAGCAATTTGTTCAATACAGTCAATTAAGGAAAGAATCATACTAAAAATGTGAAAGGATGATTTTCAAATTGTATTCATTTCTTCAGGGCTCAGTTCTTTGTGGTTTTGACTGTGTACTTTTCCAACTGTGTACAACATTGTACAATATCCTACAGCATAAAATTCACGTTGCCACTTAAAATTCATGCAACGTTTGAATGAGAAATACATTAGCCATGGACTTATCTGTATAAATATTTAACAGTTCCATGTTCTCTTGGAAACTAAATGCCAATGAAATCATAACTTTTCTTAAATTGCCCAAATTACAGCATTAGATAAGACAAAATGTCCGTTCTATGGTGGTTTATGGAAAAGTATGGTTATTACTTATTATCATTACTATGGCTCCATTTTGATATGAAGTTCACCTGAACAAATATAAAAGTTTGAACAGAAATTGCTGAAAGACTTGTCCTCACATTTATTCACAAGAAGCAACTACACATTTCAGGGATACTGTTGGAGGCCTGATGACAGTGGTCTGTAAGCAATCTGCAAATTGTCTGGGGCAGGCCAGGCCCCTGATAAAGGAGCAATCAACAAGATCTGGCACTTCCTTCAGGTCCTTGTTTAGGAATTTGAAAGGTAGGGCCTGAGCTGCTGAGAAGGGCACATGCAAAAGCACTATCCTCACTGCCCCTGTGCCATCATGCTTTCATTAGCACATTGTCTTGCTACTTGTACTCTGCAGCAGATGACAGGAGAGAGACCATGCCACTGTGCAGCACTGATAACTACTGCAGCCACAAATATGGGATACCTAGACAACTGAACAATATGTCTTTATAATGTAAAGTATGTGTGTGAGCACAAGTGTGGAAAAAGAGAGAGAGAGATGAAAGAATCCTCCTCAGAATATTATCTGAAAATATTTCCTATTTGACATAACGTGGTCCTTCCCAAAAGCAATCTTGTATGAAAACACCCAGAAGGGCTGCTTGGCTAGCTCTGCCATCGCCCTGGAACATGCTCAAGGTTACAGCGATCTTTCAGACAGAACCTACAAGTTTCTTCATAGTTCAACAGAACTCACTAAGAGGTGAGATAAAACCCAGGTAAGGTAGTCACCCATGCTCAAGAAGCAGCCTGTGGGATAGTCTGCCATCCACCTTACTTCTGCAGGTGTTGGCAAGCCCATTTCAAGTACGGGTGTTTCTGGGAGCTGGTTTTGAAGAGGGTCTTTCTTCTGACATACTGTTGTAATTAACACGTTGAACAATCATCTGCAAATCTCAACTGGATTCCAGGTCAAAGGGATGTAATCTCCAGAGCTTTCTGATGGCCAAGACCATATTTCAACTATAAGGAGAAAGACATACATTTGGAAGCTATCAGACCCTGAAGTGTAAGCAAGTGTCTATCCCTGTGTAACACAAAAGCCCTTGTGACTGTGAGTCACCTCAGAACCTTAGTCTCATCATTTCATGAATAACTCTGAACATCAAGCAGGGGGCATCACCAGTGAAAGACTTTAAGACGTGGACAAATGGATAGGTGAATAAGAGTGGTCAGCCTGGAGAGGTCTCCAATTTTCAGTGCAGCTGTTGGCTTGAGACAGGGACAGTCTTTTTCAAAGGGAGAATTCAGAGTGGGAGCCCTCTCTTGTGTGTTCTAAAGATAATAAAGATATATGGAAAGTGTGTGAAGGAAATTATTCATAAGAGGTTTCTTCCAGGATTTAAGCACAACGATAAGCTACAATAGGGTTTTGGCTTTTGGTGTATGTATCAGTATCTGCCACTAGCCTGTCCCAAAAATGAGTATTTAACAACCGAACTGCCACAGTCTATGCAAATTCTACACACTGATGTGGCTCCTACATGCCTCTCAATTTTATACGTACTGAGAATTTTATTCAATATCTCTTCTAACATGTGAGGTGAACCATGAATTGTACTTCCCTGTGAACAAAGCTTTTCTTCACATATATCAAGCTGTCAACCATCCTTTCTTTAAATGGAAACCAGCTTTTTGGTGGATAAAAATGATTCTGCAGAGAGAACTGCACACATTAAGAATTCAAACTAGTAAGCCTAGAAACAAATCCAGGCAGATGTGATTGAAAGATTAGGGTCATAAAACAGGACCACACTACCTTCCAGAGTCTCCTTTTGTAAGAAGATGGTTCCGTGGCTTCTTTTGTAATTATAGTTTCCTTGACTCAAACCAGTTTCTTGCTGAAAGCTGTAAGTAGTTGAAAGCCTTTATAAAATACCTAAAAAAAAAAAAAAAAATAGAGCTATCTCCTACTACTATGAGCTATTTATTGGAACTTACATCTTTCAGGTACAAAGTTAGCCTTTTGTTAATGATTTTATAAACAAGTAATTGATATTCAAGAACAGGGGAATTTTTTTATTTCCTTGCGATGGCATTTCAGTTTAACAAACGGGATTGAGTCCATCAAAATGTTTCTCATTCTTGTTCTTGCAATTCTTGATTCTGTTATGTTCTGATAATTAAAAAAAAAAAAAAAAAAGAATGGGCTAGCATTTATCTCCAAATAACCCACGAAGCAGGGAGACAGATCTACATAAACCTGAGAATCTTGCAACATTTAGATACTTGCATCACACTACATCAAAGACAATTTGTAGATTTTTCAGTATCTATTCTAATCCCAGCAGAAATGGCAGCATTAACCCTCTTCCTAGGATAAACCTGAGTGCTTTTTGCTTTCTCTCATTAAATCCTTAGCTTTCCAAGGAAACATATAATTATTTGTTAGTGATTTGCCTTTGTTGTTAGCAATTTGCCAATTTTAACAGGAAGTAATTTTGCTGACAAATAAGTATTTTGGTTTATGTCTTTGCTTTTACACAGATGCTAACTTCCAGTTAGAGCAGATACTTTATTCATTTTCTCACTCTTAATGATGGTTTCAAATGTGAGGACACTCACTGGTCAGTCAGTCAATGCAGCAGCTCACCTGCAACATGATAAACAACACAGGCACATCAGCAGCTGCAGCTCCTGTTCGGTTACCGTCACTGATGAGAATCAACCCGGGCTTTTTGGTATTCACTCTTCCAAAAGCAAATGCCCTTTTTCAGCAATACTGATACCTAAGATTGTTCCTCAGTAAATAGCTAGTATTTTATCATGGATCCCTCTTCCTATTGCAATGTCACACACTATCACTTGCAGCAGTTCTTCTCCATGGAAAAGGAGATGTGATTTGTTGCAGCCTAGACAACAGTCCCCAGGCTAAACTACATTAATGAAGTCTCCTCATAGTCCCGAAAGATAGACAGCTAAACTGAAGACAGAAAGGGGTTATTTTCCATGTCTCATGGCTGCCAGACCACCTCTAATATGCACAGATGCATTTTCCACCTGAACATCAGGAAACACTTTTTTACTGTGCAGGTGACCGTGCACTGGCACAGGTCGCCTAGAAAGGTTGTGGAGTCTACCTCCTTGGGCATATTTAAAAACCATCTTGACATGGTCCTTAGCAACAGACTCTAGGCAGCCCTGCTTGAGCAGGGGGCTGGACCAGATGACCTCCAGAGGTCCCTTCCAACCTCAGCCATTCCGTGATTCTGTATGATTCTGTGATTAGCAATCTTTTCCATTCGTTCTTTCTAAATTGTTTTCATCAGATGAAAGTACTGTTCTCCTTCATGTGGACTGCACAGCAGTCAGGAAACAGTGCATATGAGTGTGGCTCAAGGAGAACCTCCCAGATTAGCCAAGTCTTTTCTGTGGCTGAAGCAAGGGCATGGAATTGAACCACAAAGATGCTTATGTAAATTACTGGACATATTTATTCTACAGCCAAGCCTCTTAAACCCTGTATTGGATTTAACTCTCCAGGAGCCTGTGTAGATGGTTAATCTAAAGCCAACAGAAAAACTCCATTTGACTTCAGGAAGCTTTGAAGCAGCTTTCTGATTGACTCAGCCACCGAGCCTTCAGAAAATTTGGGCATGAATTAGACATTGCTTTGAAATTCCTGCAAACATGAAAATGAGTTAAGCAACTCAACTGGCTTTTGAAAAAACCTAGTCACCTACATACAGTATATGTGTATTGCCAACATACGCCACTTTGGTTATGTTAGAGGTACAAGGACAGGTGAGAGGCGAAGGCAAAGGGTGTTTGTCATAAATATTCCTCTTTAATAGTGGCTAATCCTCCTCTTTTTCAAAGGGAGTATTTTCTTGTCTTTTTTTTTCCCCAAACACCCACACTAACCCTCTTCTCTTACGCAGATTAGTCCATTATTGTGCACGAGCACTTGGTTGCTTTGACTCTCTGCTTTGACAGCTACTTATTAGGCATTTTGAAGTTTGCCATGAGCTGCTGCCACTGATGCTGTGTTGTTGTTTTTTTCTTACCTTAAGCCTCTATGTTTCTCACTTTGGTAGCCATTGCTGCACATTATTTAAACTGAACTATTAATAGGTAATAATATTCATAAATACTTGGCTTTTCCTCTCCCTCTTCCCTTCTCCTCCAGGCTTGGCAACCAAAGCAAGGAGCAAGGAAAGAGAATAGCTCAGGGGAAGCAAGAAGCAATTTAATGTACTTTCTGATTTCCTAAAGAGCATCTTTATCTCTGCCTTCCTCCCACACATACTGTACAAACTCCACTGCCCAAGGGTCCATTTCTTGGCCTGAAAGCAGTGTCAAACAAAAAACATGATGACCAGCAAATCACCTTTTTGTTAAATAGCACATCTAACAAAGGGAAAGCAAAGGAAAATCACTATTCAAACGCACAGTCTCTTGAGTAATCTACAGAAGCAACAGAGACCCTGAGTGAAAGTTTGTGGTTTAAAGAGGTTATTTTAGCAAAAAAATCAGAACCATCAACATGTTTTCCTCATTCTTCTGAATTTTCTCAAATAGCTCAAATGGAGAAAACAGAAGTTAAAGCAGCAAAATATTTTCCTGTGATGTTAAGTATTTTCCATATTTCAGTTTGAACTATACTTTTAACATTTCTTTCAATTCATTAATCAAAAAAAAAAAAAAAAGGAGGAACTACATACCAGAAAAAAAGTGCTGAAATCCAGATGACAGCTCTCACTGGGGGATGACGATAATACTTCATTCAACACAAAGTAATACTTTTTGTATCTTCTAAATTCATCAATAAAGAAAACTGTTAACTTGCCGTTGGCTGTTCTTAACTACAGTGCCAGCAAACAAAAATTTCTCATGATTAAACATCAAGTAACTTTGGAAAAAAACCCATGTGCAATGAGCTGGTTATACAAAGGATGAAGAGTAATTAGTTGCTCAGCATACTTGTCAGTTTTCCTCTATCATCAACTGGCCAAGAGGAATCTCTGAAGCAAGTATATTATATTTAAGCTTGTGTATTTTTCCCACGAAGTTAAACTTACATTTCACAAAAAGATTTCCTCTCCTCATAGGTGTAAGAGTGCAGCAGAGTGAAAACTGCACTTGCTGCATTTATATTTAAGTAGAGATGTTTAGGTTTAATTGAATACATAAACTCAGGAATAAATAGCCATTCTGGAGATGTGAACAAAATATATTCCTTTATACTAGTGCCGCATTTATAAAAATTACACAAGGGGTCTTTGTGCAATACCCATGTTGCTGATTCAGGAGTTTCTTATTGTCTTCCGTAATGCCTAATGCTTTTGCAACTTGTTCATTTGTTCTGGCTACAGCTATTCACTCTGTCTATGCAGAATTACAGTACCTGTTTAAGCACTCTATACTGACCTTCTCCTTTGTCTATTTGTTTCAATCATGCTTTCTAAACAGTTCAGAGACCTTGGGTAGACTTTAGCAGTTACTGCTGCTTATCATTCTTAAAGAAGGCAAACCACAGATCAAGATCCAAAATCACTATTGCCATGAGTATGTGATTCTGTTGGTAGCATAATACCCAATTCTGACACTGACAGAGAGATCACTGATGGAAAAGGAAAGTGCCATCACTGTACTTTCTCCATCATATTTAATGAATGCAGTTCTGAAGCCAGAACTAATTTCACTGAGTTAGGCAACAACAACTTCATCAGTTTTGGAAAAATCCCATGGATTTTCTCCCTGGGTGCATCTTCTGGCACCCAAATATTTTTGTAATTCTGTTCTTTGAGCCAAAAAAAACCCTTTTTTTAGGGTTTTGCCTGGCTAAAGCCAAAGAGCGTATTGAGACCTTCTCCATAGCAATGTTGCCTGGGATTTATTTCTCCAAAGATTTTATTTTTTTGAGATGCGAAGCTTAGCTAGTTACTGACTAGTGCACAGAGAAAAAAGTTCTCTAACAGTTTACTTTCCATGGAAGATCATACTTTTTTATTTTGTCTATGTTCAGAAAAAACAGACTTTTTTTGTCACAGCTCAATATCCTTGCAGTAAATAAACTCCAATCTTTTAAAAATTCTTGTATCTCACAAAAATGTTGTTTGTTTACTGGTACAAAGTAGAGAAATTATTCAATGCAAGCAAATGACTGGCTGTTTTATTTAAGAGTTACAAGAGGTAAAGTATTGTCAAAGTATCTGACAGCTCTGTTAATAATTCATGCTTCTTTTTCCTTTCAAAAGCAGAGATGATCTCTGCAACACTGTATGAATCATTCTTTTGTTTCTTACCGTGACTCTAGATAAGATATGCTAAATTCAAACACTCTATGTTGCAAGGTAGAAAACGGCAGAGTTGTTCAAAATCAAATGCATTTTGACCCTTTTCTTCACAACAGGCCTAATGAGAGAGACAGTTTCTATCTAACACTATGAAGTGACAGAAAATAGTGGACTTTTAGTAATAACAGCAATTCAAAGGTATCAGCTATGAAAGCACACAAGAGCTGGTGGGGTTTTTCTGCTTTTTTTTTTTTACCCAGCCGTGTGCAATACTGACCTGGAAAACTTCTTTCAGTCCTGTATTTCTATAAGAAGATATCTCAGCATCTCCAGACTGTGAGACACTTGAAAATCAAATCAGGCTCCATATTTTCAGCGTTACGTTATACGAACATGTAGTCCTCAACAGAAAGTCCAAACTCTAAGATTTGCTTTTACCCTTGGGTGGCAGGCATAGTCTACTCAGATAGGTGCTGCAAATAATATGACTGTTTCTCTAAGCTATTAATACACTGTATCATCACCTGTGTCAGACACTACACTGTAGGTGAATGTAATAAAATTTCTACACAGGTGACAAACAATTAATGATCAGATGCATGCTTTACAATGATTCTAACAGGTTGTTTCAGTATTCAGTCAAACTTCTCTTTGTGAAAATAGTTAGAAATTATTTCAAGTAAATGCAGAATGCCACAGCAATACAGTGATAAAATAGAGATATTGATCAAAATTCCAACCACATTATCAACAAAAAATGCATAAGATTATACTACCTAACCAAACAATTACACTGAAATATCCCCTGGAAAAGGATAACTTGCCAGTGAAACAGTAATAGTTTTCATTTTGAGGAGTAATTCTAAATAGCTTTTAGAATTACTTAAGAAAAGACTCTATTTTGGGGAAATGGCTGTCTATTTATAGAAAATGCAGATGATCCACTCTGTCACAAAATTTCTCACTCCATCTCACAGTAAAAATTCTTTATATTCATAATATATTCTTAGTGCAAGGCTGAAATCCTTGCCTTCAATCCTGGTTTTATTCCTTTGGAGAAAAGCACCATTTTGTTAGAGATTATTTTCTTTTCTGTCTCAGGAAAAATCATACTAAGTCAAATTGGAAGAAAATCATTAAGTACCTGCACACATCAAAAGGGCTCTGTGCAATATTTGAGTAAAGATTAAGGTTTTTTTCTTCAGGATTGTGTTACCGAAAAGATGCTGCTTCAGATCAACTGTGAACCTGGAGAAAAAGATGATTGGCGCTTGGATTCTTAATACTTTTGTTTTATCAAGTATTAATCTTTCTCTAATACTGTTTCCCTCAGGTTATGAGGTATGAAGATGAAAAATTATGAGGTAACTCAACTGTAGAGGGTTTTGGCTTTTTTTATGGTGGGAACTGAATGCTTTAGTAGTTTCCTTGGTTAACACCACTTACACCAATGACCACTTGCTAAGTTTAGAATAAACTGGCAGAGTAAAGGGTAGTTTTCTACTAGTTTGGGTGTGACTTTCCCTTTTAACTCATTATTTCCTTTAGTAAGAGGGAATGGTTTTATATCTCTGAAACCAGACAATGCTACACTTTGGATTCTCACTCTTTCCAGACCACCTGCATACTATTACGAAGACCTAATGGGATTCTTATGCAAAGGAGAAAACTTCCTGGGCAGTGTAAAATTGGTGCACTGCAGATATGCACAAAAGTGTGTAATTATTTTCAGAAAGGTACTGTTATTTTTTCAGGCAATATTTTTCAGGCAGTTTTTGAACTGAAAGAGAGCAAATACTATAATTCAGCAAGATTATTGTACTTCATCTGGAAGTAAAGGTACAAACCAGCTTTCTTACTGTAGACTTTCACAAAAATAAGTTATTTGTTCTTCTCCTTCAGAGTTCATATTTATTCATTTTTCCTTCTTGTGTTGAGTTTATCACATCACCAAAAGAACCATTTTGTTACTCCAAACTGTTTATTGTTAAGTTCACTCCTTTTGTGGTGGGTTGACCCCAGCACCCAGCCAGGCACTCACTCACTCCCTTACAGCAGGACAGGGGAGAGAATAGGAAGAGCAAAAGTGAGAAAAACTTGTGGGTCCATGTAAAGATGGTTTAATAAGTGAAGGAAAGAGAAAAAAACCACAAGTGATGCAAAGGTAATCACTCAGCACCTCCCACAAACAGACTGATGCCCAGCCAGTCTCTGAACGATGACTGCTTTGTTAGAACTACAGCCTCAGTTTTTATTGCTGAGTGTGATGTTATGCGGTGTGGAATATCCCTTTGGTCAGTTGGGGTCACCTGGCCCGGCTGTGTCCCTCACAACCTCTTGCCCACACCCAACCTACTTGCTGGGGGGGGCAGAGTGAGAAACAGAGAAGGCCTTGATGCTGTGTAAGCACTGTTCAGCAATAGCTAAAACATTGTTTTGTCATCAACACTGTTTTAGTCATAAACCTAAAACACAGCACCATATGGTCTCCTATGAAGAAAATTAACTCTGTCTCAGCCAGACTCAGTACTCCTTTGTAGCAGGGCAGAAAAAGGCAGAAACACAGTCCCATGTTAATTCTCTTTTAGAACTTAGAATTATTAATGGCACAAAGTTAAGAATTAACACAAATTCTGTCTGGGTTATTTTTACTTATGGGTGCTATCAGTATAAAGCTGTGAATCTGGGATGGTTATTAATTATATTTGCCCAAGACAAAGGAAAGAAAAGATTGTTTCCAACTCTCAGTTTGAGAACCACAACTATTCATCTGAATCTTGGACAATAACTAATATATTTGCACTATGCAATACTTGCCATTTTATTTCACTTGCCACAGTAGAAAAGAATTGCCTTTTATTGAATTTCCTTTCTCAAAACAGAATTATTCTCTACAATGGATTTTTGCCAGCCTTATTTTCCCTGTTTTTAAGTGACTTCACCATGGAGCTTTCATCAATTTCTTTCAGAAAAGGAAATGTTTTTGAGATACTTGGGTCACAAAAAAAAATTTATTAGGGTTAATTTAAGGTTGAAAGGTAATTCCACAATTCTTTGACTAATTTTACAGTTCTAAAGTTCTTTTCTCCAATTACTCATAGTCATCCAGTACTACATGTCAGTGGCAGTTATTCTACCAAATTCTGTTTGTTCTACTTACTTACTTAAATAAAATAGAAGATGGACTGTCTTTTCACCAATGCAGAGAGCTGATCAAGAGGCTTACAGAAATGCAGAAATGCTCAGCAGAGACCAGGTCTCCTTCCACTTTTATGGGGTTTCCAGCAGTATTATATACTATTTCAGTACATGTAAAACCTGTTTTCACTGCTGATTTCTTCTCCTTTTTTTAATCATGAATTTTGATAAAAGGAAGAGATTAAAAGATTGCAATGCATTTTAGGAACTTGGCTGCAGAGATACAGAATTTAACGCCAGCCTTCTCCAGCATGAAACCCATGGCACTTTAAGTCATTCTTGCTTAGTCTAAGCTCCTTTGCAGAAAATGCTCTGGGGAATAACAATCTCCGACCTTATTTGCTCTATATCACAAACTGCCAGATGCCACTCGAGGATGCTACACTTTTAGTTTCCGCTATAAAGGTTTGCTCTGTGGAGATGCTATTTCAAATGAGCTGTGACGTATTACATTCTTGAGGAGCAAAGGAACTTTCGTTCTTTCTGTGACACAACAGCTGAAGTCACAGAAGAAGCAGCAGAATAGACTTTAATGGATTCAAAACTGTGTTTATAACTTGGAAAACAACTGTCGCTTTGTGGTTTTGGATGTCATCCAGGAATTGAAAGCTGAACATTAAGAGCACTGAAAAGTAAAATGTTGTCACAGGCCTTGGCAAGATGAGCTCCAACAATGGCAAAAGCAAATTGTGATCAATTGATGCAACCCAAAGTATGAAAGGCAAAGTTGTTCAACTGGCAATTAGAAGTTCATATGTTACTCTAATTAAAATGGTAACTTTTTCTTCAGTGTTTTTAAGAAGACTGTTGTGTGCTACTAAAATATAAGCATAAGCTTTAAAATTTGATTTCTTGAATTGGGTATTTCCCTTATTTCTAAATTTAACTTCTAATAGTTGGACTATGGAAAATGTTCTACAGTTGCCCTTCTGCTAGGAAACACAAATGTAAATGCAAAACCAATACTTCAGCAATTGCCTGGGGTGAACAAGTATATAGTAGGAAAAGTAATTCTTTCAGCCACATTATCCATCACCAAGAATGAAGGTGATAAAGCAAAACCAAGATACTCTTAGGAAGTTTAGTTTTAACAAAAGCACTCACAAATCACTTCACAAACTTTCTATTATGTTTTCTGTGGAAATTAAGTCATATATATATAAAAGTGTATAAGTCAAATTTTTCTTCTTCCAATATCTGAAAAGATTTTATAGGAGTAAAATTATAGAGACATATACTGCTCAGTTTTTTTAGTTACTTGTTACTTTTTAGGTAGAGAACAGACCTAGGAAGGGAAAATACAGATCTCAGTCAAGAATTCAAAATCAGCTTTCATTGGAGCTGTGGCAATATACATCTCCACCTGAAATGAACTTCATGGTTTTGAATGATGACTTTAATTATTAAAAGGTGGCATCTTTGATTTTCTATCTATTAACATTAAAAGTCTAAAGCTTCTCAAATATTGCAAGTCATTTATCAACACTAACAATGTGGGAGTGTTTATGTTTTCGGTTCCGTGTTGCAAAAGTGCTTTGGACACTTAGGGAGACTATTCGCATCCAAACACCCATGTTAGGAGGTTGCTTCTTCTTCTGTAGTCAATTGAGACAGGTTTCTTTAGAGAGTAACTCAGAGAATAAGTTTGATTTAGGCTCTCTGAGTCATCCTGCTATTAAGGATCATTTCCCTGTTGTCATAGATGATTTATGACATAAAAAACCCTCATGTTATATCAACCTTTCAAGTTTGCTTTGAGCAAGTTTACAGTGGTCGTGTTGAAAAAAGGCACGCACTATGCTGATGAAGTAACCACTTACACTGAGATCCCAGAGAAAATGAAAAAAAAAAAAAAAGTCAGGGTGTTTTTTCAACTAAATGAATCATCTGAATTTTAGAAGCCTACCTGGGGCTAGAGAAGAGCTGTTATCTTGCTAACATAAAAAGAAGAGACTATTTTCTCTCAAAATTCTGCCTTACAGTACTTAATATCAGTTTGATTGTACAATCCTACTTGTTAGCAGATTCATTTTAGGAAGCTTTTTACTATTTAGAATCACAATAAATGTTTTAAGTACCAATATGCCAGAGGCTGATGCTGAACCATACACTTATGTGAAAGCTAACAGTGTTAAAAACAATGATTCAGTGATTAGGTCATCTCCTGGGACTGAAAAACCCTAAGGTCTAGTTCCTGCTCACCTGATGATCTTTGTGCCTTTATCTTCTTTGGTTGCAATTAGTAAGCTAATAGCTACAATACTTTTCAATAAGAAGTGTATTGCAAAAAATGTTTTGAAAATGTTAAATTTCTAAATATTGCACTGGGTGAAGGTTATTTCTCTGGATGGTCATCATGGCACATAGAAAATTCTGCAGTTCCACAGATAGCTTCCTGCACCAATCTTCCTACCAAATTGGACAAAACTGACAACTCAGAGAAAACATCTGTGACTTTGGAGGCTGAGGAAGGTATTGGCTGCTGGAATTATTTTGGAGTATGCAAGATTTATTTTTTCTCTGGGAAATGAGATTAGTTTTGTTTGTCTTCATCACTGTAACTAAGAACAGTACAAACATTAAATAACAAACTCAAGTACCACAGCCATATTCCCAGCTTGCCAAGGCCAACATAGGATGACAAAGATTTTTGCACAGATCCAAATAGAAGGACAAAAAATTATTTTACTAGGCAACTGAAACAAATACAAAAGGATTTTATTGAGGGTAAACAAAGTCTTCCTGTAATCTCAGCCTCATGATTTCTTACAAGAAAAATCAGTCAGTCAATCACAAGTACTGACAATTTGTAAGGGAGGTAGATAAGTTCGGAGTTAAAAGGTGATACTTGTTCTTCAAAGTAAGAACCACCCAGCTTGTAAGGGATTTGGGGTTTACCCAAAATTTCCCAAATATATTTACATTTACCCAAATATTTTTGTTTTTTAAAGAAAGGACTTAAAAATCTACCGACTGTACAGAGAATGATAGTGGTTTACACTGTGTGCACACACTGTGGACCCTATCAATGGGACCATGCCTTTGTCTTTTGAAAATTGTCACTAAAATTGATGAAGACAAGTAAAAAAAATGGAATAGAAAAGTCCTCCAATATCAGAGGAATTTAGTTCTTTTCCCCTGCAAAAGGCAGAAAACTAGTCGAATTTAAAACAATGTAGAGTGAGGCAAATTCTTGCCTGTGATAAAGGTAACCAATACTTTAGTCCTTCAAGGCCTCTTGGCCTTGCAGAATGGCTTTAACAGCTAATTCCCAATGCCAAAAAAACCTAATGATAATCCCAGAAATTGAGCAGGAAGCTTTTTGATGCCACTGGTTTTCTCTTGAGGCTAGAAAATGGGTACACTTCATCCTCATCTCTCTCTTCCATCACACTCCTTGCTTCCTCACTGACTGATTCAAATGGAGTTTGACACTGCATACCAGACTCAGGCTTTTTCCTTATACCACTACTAGATTCAGGTAACTAAATCAAGTTATTGTTAGTATGAAGCAGTGTTCTTTCCAATGAAGCTTGTCAGGGACATTTCTGTCTTTTACAGCAGTAATTATCCCCCCAAAAAAAAGAGCTCTAATTTGCTTCACAAATGGTTTTCAAGTAGTCCATAGGTACTGTGAAAGTCTCTCCTCTGCTTAGTTTTAATTTTTCCTTTTCAAACACGGGCGTCTAGTGAGAGTTTAAATATGCAGGCTATCCCCCTGCACGTGGACATAGCAACCTGTGCAGATGTCCGACTAGCCCTGTGCAGATGTCTCATACACCTAGGTCCTATCAAAGACATATTGAATTTTTTTTAGGCACCTGAATCACTTTTCAACTGTGGCAAATATAGTTATTTTAAAAGTCAAATCTTGTACTTTACTTAATTTCTTCTGATATTAGGGGTACACTTAACATCAGAGGTACCGATCATCCTCTCTATTAGGAAACCTAGGTGAAATAGGTCAAAGGATACATGTTACCACAACATTCCCCTTGTAGTAATTGACTCCCAGTTATTCTTTCACGAAGGCACAAGGTACAGAACTGTACTCTGTTCTAGCTTTGCATCCCTTGCCCCAGAAACAAAACAGTACATCCAGGCAGATTTCAGGGAAACAGCAGGATTCAAGAGTCTTACTACAGATTCTACACTTTTGTCATTGTACTACATGTAATACAACATGATCACTGCTATATTACAACTGAATTTGTTCTGCACGCTTTATTTTAGCCATAGCTTTAGTTCAGACCAGCAAATGCATTGTTTAAATCCACACGGTCCAGGAATCTTGCAAAATGACCAAAAAAAAATTAAGTCTGTTGGAACTGAAAAAGAAAATTTCTGCCACTGTTCCTAGTATCTTTGGGATTTAGTTACTTCATTAAGCTCCTAACTAAAACAGGTCTCAAATTCACACAGTGATGATGAAACATCTGGAAGAATTTCTGGCCAGGTAAACTGATGGATGGTTTTAAAGATGAGTAGAGGGGCTTGTTTTTATTATCAAGATTCCTCAAGATGTATCAGGGCATAATTAATTCAAATTATAATGCAAGTCATTGGGCAGGGTTTCTGCAACGTGACATAACATGAAGAACACTTCTATCTCCATGGAAGGTAGAATAAGGAAGAATATTCTGCCCCAAATTAAGGTGCAGTTTTGAAATCAGCACAGGCTCACTTTCACTGGCATCATTCTGACGTGCCCCTACTTGCTCTCACTTCACCCAGCATTTCTGCCAGGCTATTGCTCAAGGTTCCAAGACAGTCAAGAGCTAAACTCCTCTCATCACTGTCCCTAACCCAAGCCTCAAAAATACGTACCTCTGAATATCACTTCTGAGAAAAGAAGCACAACTGTGTTTCTTAAGGGCTGTATCCCAGTTCTTTAAAGCAACTTTTCTTTGTACTTCAGGTTTAGTTCTCTCCTTTACACCAACTTCAATGAAAAAGCTAATTAGCTCAAATGAAGGCGTCAGTCTGGCCTTTATTAGCATTTCCTCTACTTCCCAACAGGACACAACTGTTGAATGGAAATGGGACATTCATGAAAACATTCATAAACTACCTACTCTTTGGCAACAAATATGGGTTTTGCTGGCAATAATCAAACATTTCGTAGTAACTGCCTGCATCTTAGATATCACACTGATGGTAACCAATTTAATACACACCAATGTCATTGTTATCACAGCCAAGGTCCCAGAAGCTATGATTTTTGGACAGTACAACATGACCCGATTTTCAGTGAGACACATTTCAAAGAAAACCCTGGGTGCTGCAGGAAACACACTAGTTCATTATGCAATGCTCTTCTGCCAGAGGTTCTACTAAGCCAATATTCTCTGACGATGTTTAGGGAAACTACATTTTTTTAAAAATGCTATATTTTAGGAAAGTAGGGTTTTTTTTAAACTCTCCAAACACACACATCATCATATTTCCCCCCCCTTTCTTTTCTTTATTTTGATTCAACTAGCACAATGAAAATGCTAATGTTAAAATAAAAATTTTTCATATGAATTTCCAGACCCAGGATATAGGAATACTTTTAGTATGTTTGGATACAAGTAGGAGCTTGTAAGTGCGTTATCTGATTCAAACCAAGACTTCTCCTCTTGTTGGATTATAAAATGTTCTTTGGAAGATTTGTTTTGTTTTGTCTTTTTGGCCTGCTGGAAACATGCATAGTCACTACTAATATTCAGTGCTGCATGGAACAAAGTTGCTTTTCAAACGTAATTTTCTGTTATTGATTGACTTTTAGTTTCTATATAATCATTTGTATCTTTCCTGAAAGAAGTATTTAAAGAAAAGAGAGACCTCTGCCCAATTCATTTCCAGAAAACTGGGCATAACACTTACAATTTGCATTGTAATTACTTATGAAAAAGAAATGCAATTCATTTGGTTACCGTAACTCATTTGTCAGATATAATTGAAATGACCTCAGGAGGTAGGTTAAAACAGCACAGTTGATGCAAGCGAAAACCAAAACTTTTCATAAAAAGAAATATTCAGTAAATTCTAATGCACAAGAAAGCACAGATAAACCTTCTTACTCATCTATTGCAAATAAGCAAGATACAATGATACTAATTCTTTCCTACTCAGGAGCTAAGAATGAGAGGAACAAAATAATGGTAATTCTGAAATTACCTGGTCAAAATAGGCCAACTCTGAATATTCTGAAAAAAATTTCAGAATAAATTAATCCATGGTGTAACTTTGCTGGAATTACACCAGCAATGAATCTGACCCCACTTCTTTACAAAATACTATGAAGAATGTTGTATAAATAGAACTGCTAATATACAAAGTATTCTTAAAACAAAATATACATTCTCTTCCCTGAAAAATTTACAATGAAACAGCACTGTAAGCCATTACTTATGCCACTAATGCATATCTTTTAAATGAACAGATCTATTAAAATCAACAGATCTAATTATGTGAGAGGTATTTCAACAAATCATAGCATCGTAGAATCATAGAATCATGGAATGGTTTGGCTTGGAAGGGACCGCTAAAGGTCATCTCATCCAACCCCCCTGCAATAAGCAGGGACATCTTCAACTAGATCAGGTTGCTCACAGCCCCGTCCAACCTGACCTTGAATGTTTCCAGGGATGGGGCATCTACCACCTCTCTGGGCAACCTGTTCCTGTGTCTCACCACCCTCATTGTAAAAAATTTCTTCCTCATATCTAGTCTGAATCTACCCTCTTTTAGTTTAAAACCATCACCCCTTGTCCTATCGGTATTGGCCCTGCTAAAAAGTCTGTCCCCATCTTTCTTATAAGCCCCCTTTAACTACTGAAAGGCCTCAATAAGGTCTCCCCAGAACCTTCTCTTCTCCAGGCTGAACAACCCCAGGTCTCTCAGCCTTTCCTCGTAGGAGAGGTGTTCCATCCCTCTGATCATTTTTGTGGCCCTCCTCTGGACCCGCTCCCACAGGTCCATGTCTTTCTTGTACTGACTCCAGAGCTGGATGGAGTGCTCCAGGTGGGGTCTCACCGGAGTGGAGCACAGGGGCAGAATCCGTTCCCTCAACCTGCTGGCCATGCTTCTTTTGATGCAGCCCAGGATATGGTTGACTTTCTGGGCTGTGAGCGCACATTGTCTGCTCATGTCCAGCTTTTCATCTACCAGTACCCCCAAGTCCTTCTCTTCAGGGCTGCTCTCAGTCCCTTCATCCCCCAGCCTGTATTGATACCAGGGGTTGCCCCTACCCAGGTGCAGGACATTGCACTTGGCCTTGTTGAACCTCATGAGGTTTGCACGGGCCCACTTCTCAAGCTTGTCCAGGTCCCTCTGGATGGCATCCCATCCCTCAGGCATGTCGACTGCACCACTCAGCTTGGTGTCATCTGCAAACTTGCTGAGGGTACAATCAATCCCACTGTCTGTGTCAGTGATGAAGATATTAAACAGTACTGGTCTCAATAGGGACCCCTGAGGGACACCACTCATCACTGATCTCCATCCGGACATTGAGCCATTGACCATTGCCCTCTGGATGAGACCATCCAACCAAGTCCTTATCCACCCAATAGTCCATCCATCAAATCCATAGCTCTTCAATTTAGAAAGAAGGATGTTGTGGGGGGACCATGCCAAAGGCCTTACAGAAGTCCAGATAGATGACATCAGTAGCTCTTCGCTTGTCACTGATGTCATCACTAGTCATTTTTATGGATGACCCAGTCTTAAGAGAATGAACATATATAGTGCCTCTCTCATATGGCTCTAGCTGAGGCCACCTGGAAAACTCAGAAAACACAACTTCAACAAGTATAAAACCTTTTGCTACCACATTAAAGCAGCCTGTGCTTTAAAGGAATCTAAACATTTCTTATTGTCAGCTCCTTGGAGCAGTCACAATGGTCTGTGAATGATCCTCTTCCTGTTTGTTTGAAAATATAATTCTGTATTTCATTGTTATTAATAAAGTACTTCCCATGGTATTAGAGCACCTTTGTGCTCAGCATATTGTTTTACCTAAATATATGAGGGAAAATAACTCAATTTAAAAAGTTACCAAATATTCTGCATAGCTGATATCCACTGTATTCCTGTTTATGACTAAAAAGCAATGCAGTCTAGCTGGTGAACTTGCTGAATGGAGAGCAGCAGCCCAAGTTAAAGTAAGATTATGTGCACTAAATGTTCAGAGATTCTAATAAAGAGTTCAAGTCTTTTGGAAAAGCAACAGCACAGACCAATATAAAGTCACTCCAGTAAACCTCCACTGGCACTTAGGCCAAGTTCCAGGGGCACGATCTTCAAATCAGCAATAGAGCAGTCAAAATGCTCCTTCTCACTCCTTCCTTTGTGAGCAAAATACTAGTTGTGACTGATGAACACCAAAACATGCTTTACATTATACCAGAAGCCAGTTAATTCTGTTGATGAGTGGAGTGCCAGAGGTCGCATGTCTCCTTGATCTTTCCTAATGTTCCTCTGAGCAGACTACAGTCCAAATGCTCCTTAGTGGAACTCAGTGCCTGAAAGACTCAACATTGAAGCACGTGTTTGTTCCCCCATAGGTCCATCTGTTAGATTGGTATCAGGCCCACTTAGGAAATGCCATCCCAGTTGTATCTGAGTTTAAGTGCCAGCCAAGGATAAGTTTTTTGGGGGCAGGTTGCAGAGGATATCAGTGCCATCTTTTGTCAAAATTTCTTTGCATTTGCAAAGGAAAGAATCCCATTACTTGTAAAAGGGGGGAATTCTAAGCTGAGACACAATGGATTGCTAAAGATGCTATTTTTGGCTTCCTAGGAAAAGACTTTTTGTGGTACTGGTGAGCCAGCGTAGCAAAGGCCTTTGGAGCTATCACTTGAAATGGTATGGTTAGACCCTTTTAAACAGCTGTTAACACATCTTACAGATTCTCAAAAGGGCTTGCTGGAATTTTATATGACATGCTCAGAAAGAATATGTTAGTTTGAAAACTGATGGGACACAAAGAATAAGAAATCTTGGTTAGATATCAGTCTGAAACAAAAACTGTTTACGTGCAGCCTCTGTATTACAAGCTGTTAACAATGTACCAAAGAAAACGTACACATGAAAACTGTAATCCATAGGAAAGAGACTGAGGAGAGGGAGGAAAGAAGGCCTTGTGGGCAGGCAGGGATTTTTTAGCTTTCCTTGGAAAATTATTTGTTCAAAAGCTGCTTGCTCCCCAGCAGCCTTTCGTTGCACTCACAGCAGGTGTTTCATCTTAACAACTCTGCTAGCCTTTTTATTTTCTTCCCTTACTGTACTCACTTTCTGCTTTGTCATCAGTTCAATGTCATTCATTACCAAGAATGTTCTCTCAACCGGCACATTAGTGCCTGGGAAAGAAATGCCAATGCAAATCTGGAGAACACTCAGAGAGTGTGAAAACTAAAAAGGGATTTCTTTTATTAGGTGAAAATCTCTCAGTGTCCCTCCTGTATAAATGTCTTCTACTCTCCTGCCAGTCAGTCTTATAACTTAATTTTACCCTTTATTAGAGGAACTAAACTTTTATGTATCATTTATAACACTTTCCCTAGCAATTAAAATCATTGAGATTTTTCTCACCTTCCCATTATAGAATGTATAAAAAAATACCATTCTTCAGAACACATCCTTGCAAGGACTGGGACCATGAATACAGTCATAGTTCAGGAGCTTCTTCTCCTCTGTGGACTGTGGGGCTTTCTTCTAACATTGGTATTAACCCTAAAACACAGCAATGCTCCTAAAGGCTCCATGCACTGAAAAGAGCTAATTTCTTGAATGTAACTCCCTTATTAATCACAGAGATTTATAACAGAATCCCGGCAGTGTTTTTTCTCTTGCTGATGCACTGAAGTAAAACCATGCACTTACTATGTAGATGTCCAATAGATGTAGTACAGCATGAGGCAAAGCCTCAGTCTATGTCTCAGAGACATGCTGGCTAGACAGCTGAAGGTGATTCAAGGTAACCCAAGGAGAATGTGCACTGTTAAAAAAAAGGCATCCCTTCCCCATTTTCTGCCTTCCCAGTCAGGCTTGATAATTTGCTGACTGGAACTTGACAATGCTTAACTGTGAATTTTGTATACCAGCAAACACATGAAAAATCTGTAATTTTGATAGACTACTAAGAAGGAGAAAATGTATCCTTTCTCACTTCTTCATGAGGATCCTGATCAGAAGGGGAAGAACTCCCTGCTGAACTTGAATTATCCCATGTGCCTTGAATCCTCCCAAGTATCTCTGCAATAAATGGGGGATTAAGCAGCAAATTCCACTTGCATATATAAAAGCCCACATAAAAGACACAGGTAAATGATTAAATGTTCAGATATTAATTTCTATTTGTGAAGAGTGCAGCAGAATAGCAGAGGCTCAGGTTGTGTAAGAAAATGTGGAAAAAAAATCAGAAGTTGTTTCCTATCACTTCTTTCTAGAATATTTACTTATCAAAGTAACAGCTAGCCTGCAGGACAATCATCTGTTTTGAATACGAAAGGCAGAAATCTAGGCACAATTATACAATAAAGCTGGTAAGGAATCACTAGCCAGAGCATCCTCTTGGCAAGAAAAAGATACCAGCTGAACTCTTAAGGAAGACCTATTTGTTTTCATTTATCTAAAGCAAGAGTGGGGAAGAAAGTTCATGACATCAGTGCTCTCAGGAGTTTTCTGTTCTGCTCAGGCTCGTCTCTCACATTCACCATCCCAGCTTGGCCCACACAAAGCCTTTCTGCTCTCTGTTATTTTTGCTGAGAGAACATGAGTACAAGTTTCATTAACACACTTTCCCAAACACTATTAGCAATCAGTTAGTCACACTCCAAATAGGAAATGGGTAGTGGGGCAAACACCTATTGGTTTTAAAAAATTGGTTTTAAAACCAAATTCTTCTCTTTTCCTCTTGTCTACCAAGATAAGCCAGTTCTCACAGTGAAGAGTTCTCCCCTTCCACAGGAAGTTTCTGTGATTCAGTAAAGAGCACATAATTTTTACTGACAGAACCTACAATAATGGCAGATGAATAAAGTTACAGTTACAGTTGTGACTGGATGTTGTGACCAGCAGCTGACATTGCTAGAATTTGTTGAGTTTGGGATGAAGCTGTTAAGAGTGTCTCAAGGTATACAAAGAAACATTACAACTGGCATTTATAGTATTTTTTTTATGTGTATGGTTGACTACAGAAAGAAAACTCTGTCTTCTGATCTTAATATAGACAATACAGTTAAAGCAAACCATGTCAGTTTAAAGACTTACGTTCTGTTCCCAACTGTGCCTCTAGGCTGCAATTTTGCCATGACTCAGTTTCCTCATTTGTAAAATAAGGCTAACAATAGCCAGCATCTTTTACAAACCTGGAAACCTATGGTTAAAAAATGACATAAAATAATGATTCGTTATTTCTTTGCACCTTTCCTCCTGAACTATAAGCTTAATTCTGATGACAATGTGTCTTATGTACCTAGATCAAAAGCTACAGGAACCACAGGGATGCTGTACAGGTCTAAACTGGGAGCTACTTATCTCTACTTGCAACAAGTACAGATTCAAATATAAAGTCCAGAGTCAAGAAACCATCACAATTTAGGTGTCCTCTGGATTCCCATGGTTGGCCTCTGTTTTTCAGTTTCTCTAGGCTGGTCAGAAAATCATTAAAACACAGAAGAAATATTACAAATTTTATAGATGCTTTAAACTGCAGATAACTTCCCAGTCACTGAGATAGTCAGCTCTATGTTTTTGATACATTAAAACAGCACTGCTTAGGAGTTTAGAACGGTAGTAACAAAAACTACTTCCAGTTGTAATTAAACAGATGATAAGCAAGGAATCCTGATTCTTCCAAATGAAATTTAACTTGGATATTTCTAGGGCACAGAAAAGTGACAACTGAAGACATAAGAACACAGAAAAGGCTGTATAGGCTTGGACCAAATATTTACCTCCTCCAGTGTCTCATATATAGCTGTGGTCAATAGCAGGTGCTTAAGGAAGAGAATAAAGACAGTCTACAATGCAGAAATATTTCTACAGTACAGACATTGAGCCTCCAGGCTTTTGGGGGAAGTAGTTTTTTTGTCTCCATGACAAACCATCACGCCTGAAAAGACATGGCTATATATTAGTTATTGTGACAAAGTAAAAGACCTCAACATTCCTCCTCTCTGAAACTGAACTTCACCTTTCTCTTACGCTCCAGTAATCCTCTTCTACAGATTACTCCTTTTTATTTTCTGATCAACATGCTCTCCTATTATGGTATCATACTTCCTAATTTGTTTGACAAAGCAAAGCTGCTCAACACTCCCTTCAAAGTCTTTCAAGTCCACTCTATTTTGGCCAAGGATGGGCATGCTGGAGAACACTTGGTCACCAGGCATGCAGCCTTTTCCACTTACCAGTCCTCCCCTAGCTTGGGATCTTGACAAAACTGTTGACAGATCATTTGTTTTCTTCCCTAACTCTGGCCAGGTTCTGTGTGAAAATAACATTTTAACAAAATACCACAACACAACTTTCATGTTTCCTCCTCGGTTCATTTCAACTCCCTCTACTAGTCATCCTCAGCATCATATTAAATCTGGAGGACTGCCATTCTTGGACTATGCATGCTGCCAGCCATCTGAACCACAAACATCAAATAAACACACAAAAGAGCTGCTTCTCTGCCACTGTTAGATGAGACAAATCTGTGCCCTGACATAAAAGCACTGATATGTCTCACACACAACACAGATCAGTGAGGACCATCTGGTTGGTTTCATTTACAGCCAGACACCAAAATGAGGAAAGTTGTCACACTATAAGAAAGGATTTTCCTATTTTGGAATTACTGTAACATGCTGGAATGTATACTGTGTCAATGGTTTACTTAATACCCAGCTGTAAACAATCAAAGAGAATAGACTGGGTTGTAAAGCTAGTAACAGACTCCAAATCTAAAGAGACAAAACTTCTCAGTGGAAAGGGTTATGCAGCAGAATCTACAGAAATACAAATTCAGAATTTGAGAAAATACATTATCTGATAATGGGTTCATAGCCACCTTTTTTAGAAGACTTCAGATGACACTGATGATGATAATGGGCTCATGGGCAGTGAAAACTAGGGACAGTATATCAAAGCTTTCCCATTTGGATGTGGTTTGCATTCTGACAGCACATAACAGATCACTTCTGGTGCAACACTTCTGTATTCTCACCCGCCTGATCTGCAACAGCTTCAGGAAAAATGGCTGAAGGCAATCACTGATCCCCATTCAAAACAGTAATTATATGTCAACTAGCCATTTGAATAATGTCAAAATGCAACCAAGTTTAAAGAAATAATATTGTGACATGCTAGATATTTGATTCATGGAACAGATCACTCTAGAAAAGCTCGACAAGAGGATGTTTTTTAATTCCTCCAAAGATACACTGCAAAGTTAGGCTAAGGGCAGGCATGCTTCTGTTCCTAAGTCATCAAGACTGAAATCCAACCAGGCACCATAGGAGAGAGATACCACATTGAAACAAGTGCGGTGGCATCTACACTTCAGAGAGGGGATCATTCATACAAGCAAGCTGGGCCCCCAAAAACACCTTGAAAAATTTAAAATCAATATAGAGGCTATTTCAAGGAAGCAAAGCAAAATCACAGAAGAGATGAATATTATAGCTAGGTAGGAATCAAGTGAGAATGGCAAGACTGAAAAGCTATTTTGAATCAGTGTTATCTTTTTGAATCAAGAAATACAAATCTATGAAGCCCATACACTGTGGCAGGCAGATCTAGAATAGCATCCTTTCTCCTTTTAATTGCCAATAGCAATTTGAATTCATTTATTTCTGGCAAGTATTCCAAAGTTATGGGTATGCAACATCCGTATGAATATTATTAATTATGAGTGCCTTCAGAGTCAAATCTTAGTCTTGTTAGAGACAGTGGGACCATATAATTTTTTTTTTACTCTTCTGTCAGGTATATACTGTTATAAAGTTTCTGAATCTGGGACACAGCATGAACCTACTATTTTTTCCTAAGATCAGGGTCCCAGCTGCTGTCCTCATTCACAAGAGCACTCCTGTTAGATACCTTTGGTCGTTCTTCTGTATGTAAGGCGAAGAACTGCAGAATCAAATTTTGATTTGATTTTTTAAAATTATGACATAATGCACAAGTGGATATTTATTTCAATAATCTTATCCACTTAGTGTAATCCTACTGGATTTAGTTCATCCCTACTGTAGCTATACTGACATTACCATTCTGACTCTAGTGGAATTGGACCAGAAATTAATTGGTTATATCAACTGCAACAGGGCTACACAGAACATAAATCAGTGCAGAATATATCCGTCACTTAAAATTGTATTTTGTTTATAATAACAGTATATGGAAATGTAAAACCTCCAGTCAGCAAGTGGCATTTTAATGTCTATATTGTACAGATACTAGCTGTACAGCTCATAAAATATGAAAGTTTGTGTTGTAGAATCTGATGACACACAATGCATTTCACAGACTACCTCATATCAGAGGTAGTCTGATTATATCTTTTCCCACATGAAAACATTATTAAAGCAGCACCAGAAATTGTACTTGTTTTTGTACATAAGTGCACTCAATGGCTATACACATACACTGAACATATGTGAGTATTTCTCTCTAGCGTTATTTGTGCTCACTAAACATAGTGAGACTGGTTTTTTTCTAATTAAATTTGTTTCTCCACAAAAATTCTTTTTATCAGCAGAATCTGCTCATTTTAATTAACGTGCATCACTTATTACCTTACCTTGTGCTCCCCACATGCTTCTGGTATCAATTTTCTCATGGTTCATGAGAAGCTCCCTGAAGTGGGACACCAGTCTTCATATGGCTGTGTACAGGATGATCACCAGAAAAGATCTATATATGCTATCAAGCTACACATAAATTAAGAGGATGGTACAGCTTTGCCATTTGAGGTGATATATTCAATGCCACCCAATGAAGTTTATAATTGTCAGCTTGCTCACAATATGAACAATAGGTAGTTGTTAGTGTTCTTGAGAAGTCGCTTTCAGTGTTTTCATATAAAGTCAAAAAATCATTTTTAAATAGAGCTGAGGAAGAGATTCAGCCATAGTAGTAGCATTTTTTGTCCTGGATTTGTTCCTTTAAATCACAGAACGTAGCTAAGAGGTCCTTTGACTTCAGTGGAAGCTGCAACAGCTTTTACCTGACAGCTTTTACCTGCATTTTTTTCTCCAGATATTAAGTCAAATTCAAGAAATACATATGCAATCTGCACATACAGTGAGAACTGCAGAGAGACTTTTTTCGGTTTAGTTCATTTAATCTTATCTCTAGTCTGCCATTAAATATATGTATATATTACATATATGAGTACAGGATTAGCAATAGAGTCAACTTTGAAACAGCCAACATTTTTTAAGACTGGTTTCCTAAGATCAAAGGCTTGTTTTTTCAAAATGCTGGACTGACAGCAGTGTGAGTTCTGATGTATTTCAGAGTGTGGAACATCAGGACAGTCACTCTGAATTTTCATGACAGCTTTAACAGCACAGACTTAAGCATCATTTTCAAAAAGCTGTCATTGCTCATTTTTATAGGTAATAATATGTCTGCAGTTACAGTGAGGTCTCCTAAAGGCTGCAAGGACAGGCAATTATATCTACATACATAAAGTTAATTCAAAACACTTGTATGCCACATATTTATTAATGGCACGAATATAGCACCTAGAATACAGACTCAGATGCGCTAGATGCTATATAAACACAGGGGCAAAACACCTTCATAGTAGTTTCATTAGTGTGATGCATCCTATTAAAATGGTTTACTTAGTTATTAGTCATTGCAATAAAATTCAGTGCAATGGGCTGATTTTGAGAAACAATCTCATATTTTGTCATTAAATATGCATTCAAGTGACATTATTTCCATATATTATCTCAGAATCCAGTACTTGGGTGATTCATTTAAATACATACACATGTAGAACATGCTGCAAGAAAGCAGAAAGAGCTATATATTTTGTGGAGACCTTGGAGGATAATTGATAGAACACTGAAATCTTTATTATTGAATGCAATCATTGGTCTTAATGCATCAACTCTTAATTTCAGTTGTTTTGTTACAAGATACTTCTAGGTCGTTACTCTTATCTGGAATGACATGTAACTAAAACTTAAAGCACTTAGGTCTTCTGCGACTAGACTCACCAGTTAACCATAAAATACAAGGGAGTTTGTGCATATATAAGGGCAATGTTCAAATGAAATAAAGTAGCAGGAGTTTCGAAATTCCACAGGCAATCAAAAAATAAAAACAACAACTATGGACATTTTGTCGCTGCCTAGTGATAAAATTTAATCAAGAGAGCAGGTTACAATCTTGTTTGCAAACTAGGTGAGAAAAACTATCTATTCTGTAAAACCAAGTCTCACATGAAAAAATGTCAGTCAAGCACAAAATGCAGCAGCAGATCAGCTGAGGTAAATTGCAGAGATCAATGACAAGTGCAGTTTGCATTGATCTCATCTGGGAGCCAATGTCATTCCTGTGGAAGTGACTGGTAAATTTTCCCCTGTTTTGGTGCCAGTGAGCAGATTACTTGACAATCAGATACCACCCAATAGTGATGGCTGTTTTCACAGTGGTTTCATTTTTATGCCTTAAACTTTCCTCATCTACTAAAGTTTTTGTTGTTTTAAAGGGATACTGCCAACTTTCAACTTCAAATTTTTCCCCACACTGAAGTTATTAGTATCTCCTGGGGAAATTGTTTCTCCTTTCACAGTGTTGCAGTAACGTAACTGTAAAGATTTCAGTAAGTTTCCTACTAGTTTACATACATACAGAAGAAAAGAGCTACCCTTAATATTCCCCCACCACCTTTCTGCAGTCTGACACATTAAACATTTTGCACCCACTAACACATGCCTGGGGTAAATTGTGTTTGATGAAACAGAAACAAAACCAAAGTATTTTCCAAACTCTAATCAAAGCTTTCTCAATCTCTGAAAAGCTGAAAAACAATGGATCAAGCATTAGCTTTGCGATTCCATGTTCCAGCAGGCAGAGGACACAGATCTCTCCAAAATACTGTAAAAGAGGCTATTTCCTCCAAAAGATGTCTGGCTGGATCAAACGGAGGCTTTAGGTTCCTGGAAGCTGTTGGTGTTTTCTCCCCCATAGTGATCTGTCTCTGGCACATCATCTTTTAGAGGATTGAGTCCTGCCAGCTCTGTTTAACAAATACAGGAGAGTTCTTTGTAATGAAGATCAAATAAGCATCTGGCTTTGGGAAAAATAATTATCCTCACCACCATCATCCAACTAATGAGTGTGCCTTTGGCTGAGCTACATTCATAACATGAAGGACACGTCTAGTAACAATGTTTTTCCTGGCTGAACTGGAGTTCTCAAATCTTTCCACAGACTCTTCTAGTGTTTTAACAAAGACACAGCTTCATGGGCAGCTCTCTTCACAAGTACAATTGCTCAGTTCTTGTCCTTTCTCCAGTTGTTTTACTGAACAGCACCAGCCTGAGAGCAGCAATGCTTTATCAGGAAAAGAATTTTAGGAATGTGTCTATTATCACACCTATAGCTTTTTAATATGAAAAAAGAATAAAGCATTAGCACTGACCTTCAGCAAGTAGTAGAGAGAGTGAGCAGCAGGTTAATATAATTTTACATCTGATAGGTGTATATTTAGTCAGATGTGTCAGGAATAAATAAGAATCTAATGAGAGAGTAAGTGCCTGGGTGCAAGAGAGGCTTTCTATATCTGTACTTGGTCTGAAGCATGGTCCCCAGTTACCCCACTCTTCATCAGAATTCCATGTATAAGACAGCATAAAATGGCAGTATAAAACACTTCATAAGACCATGTAAAACTGTTCTCCCTTTTTAAGTTTTTGACACATTGCTTTCCTTAGGTGAAGTCCTCAGCCTATATCTAGTTTTGTTTCTACTGAAGTGTACTGGAATTGATGTACCTTTCAGCTAATGTTTTACATCATTGATCTGAGTCTTATTAAGATGTCTAGAAGATCTCTTAAACTCTTCACTGAGCTAAAAGAATAGCATGGTATGCACTAAAGTTAGTCAGGTATTCTCCTGAAAAGTGACTCCTCTTTGCAGAACCGCAAGACTAGTTTATGCATTGGGAAAATAGTTCCCTTCTCTGAGTGGCAAGTCAAGGGCTGCCACCTTGGTTTCCCCCCTTAGGATCTGTGCTTGTTTAAAAGTGAAAATTGCCTTGTCGGTTTCTATTATTTCTGCAGAGACCAAAAGCAAAGGTCCTTATTTAACATGCACTCCTACAAGGTGTGGGGCACCTTCTGAAAAAGTGCTGGACATCTACAACTTGTCAGGAAATTAATACAGTAAAACTTTTGTGCTCTGAACACTGTCAAGGCCTGATCTTCCTCAAGACTTCACCAGGCACATTTCCTATTACTTTTTTAATATCAGTGTGAATAAAGTTTTATCCTCCACCAATGAAGCTAATGGAAATTTTGCATTAGCTTTATTAGAAAGGCTATTAGGCCACAGAAAAGAGATTTCAGAATATCAGCTGAGGTTGTGAGTTCTGTGAAGAACTCATTTACAATTTTGAGAAGTAATTTGCAACAGTCTTTAGTTAGGTCTAAATAAAATATCAGTATGGAATGCCTCTTTCCATTTTCATATCCTTTTATGCTGCTCACTGGTAACAAAACATTAATAGATAGTTACCAACAAAACAGAAGCCAGCAATGATCTCAGATATAAGAGCAGAGATTAAGCACTCATTGGTTATGATCCTAATAATGTCTCAAAATCCCACAGAAGGTTTATTCAGGGAGATTTCTCTGCCTGTGAGGAATAGGACAGTGGTAATAAGAGATCAGTTTTCTATCAGCATGTTATTGTCTCCTTGTTACCAACACCTGCAAAGTAAACTAGATGTTGTACTGTAGTGAAACCTGAGGAGATATACTCAGGACAGATCCCCCAGGTTGCTTAACAGAAGGATCCTTTTCTAAAGATATTGCAAGCTTCCCAGCTAACAGTCTCACTGCCCAGGGCCTCCCCTGGGCACCTCTCTCCTACAATCCATGCTCTTCCTTCTAGAGTTCAACATTTACTTGCTAAGGCTGAAATGCACCCTTAATTCAGGCTACAAAGCAACTACAGTATCTTGAAATCAAATATGATAGGCATCGCTGGAGTTAGGAAAGGGACAATTTCATGGGATTTGTCAGAGGCTTGGTAAACTTAAAAATAGATCAATGCTTTAAAAACTCTTCATCCTGTAGTTGTGACACTCTGATGGAAAAATTAATATAATCTGGATGCAGTACTTAAACTTTCCACAAACAACTGTCTCTCAGATTATCAGTTGCAGACATTTTCCAGACTTCGCAAGCCATACTATAAAGCAGTAATGACCATACAACAGAGCCTCAGCCCAACAGTGCTTCGAATTTCATCTACGGTCAGTTATGAAACCAAGCAACCAGATCACTGCCAATCAAAGATGCTTGATAAAACTGGTTACAATTATTTTGACAGCCCTTCATCTCAAAAGAGTGTTCAGCATAATTTATCTCACCAAACCCCTGAAATATATTATGGCTATTTTACACATGGATAAACAGAGGTGCATATAGCTAACGTGACAAAATCACACAGTAAGTACACAGGGAGCTGAACAGAGAAGCAAATGGTCCTGATCCCCATGTCTGTTCTCCATCCCAGCTAAATAATCTTCCTTATTAAAATTTTTCAGTCAAGAGCTACATTAACACGAGGGAGTTAATACATATAAAAGTAATAGTCCTAAGAATTCCAGAGATATCAGTAAATAAATAGCCTAATCTGAAGAGGATTTTAGTATCTTTTTCAATATGTAGTGATCATACCCTCTAAATGAATATAAGTGGAAGAATTCTTTAAGAAAGGATTAACCTCCCAAATCTATGTAACTGAGAATCTGAATCATTCACCCTGGAAAGAGAGTTTTGACAGAGCCCCAAGCTTCCATTACAAGGGGATTTATGCAGATATTTTCATACTACTTGGCTCTTATCTCTCTGTGGCTGTTTCACGCGAGGCAACACGCAGAAACACAGCTCAGCTTTCATTTTCCACCTCATCCTTTAATCCTCCTGAATTCTATTGTGCTTATCACTTCATCAGGAACCCAGAGAGGCTGATTGGGCCGGAGAAATTGTATTTACGATCTTCTTGAAGAAGCAGCACTCTCTATATGAATAATAAATCAACAGGCAAGCTTTGTCAATTTTCATGAAAATGGGAAGTTTGTGAGCCATTTAATGTGATCTTAATAGACCAGCCCTTGCTTTCTGTTCAAAGCGTGCACTGTGACTTTTCCCAGTCAGTCAGGCCCTGAACTGCATTTTCCCTGTTCACAGAACATGCTATGTTTCCCAAAGCTACATGACATGAGACAGCGATATTCCTTTCATTACTTTGTGTTGCTGTATATTTAAAAAAAACTTTGTGCTATGCACTAAGAGAGAAACCAGAAATCCGTGTGCTGGCTCCCATAATGACATTTTCCATACCAGTTAGTTAATTATTGAATTTGTTGCTACAAAGGCCTTGCCATACTCAAATGGCAGTGAGCAGTGGGTTACTGGCAATGTGACACCAACAACACACCTAATTACTGCACCCTAGTCAGTCATGGCAAAAACACTACAGCCCTTACCTATGCAATAACAGCATAATTGACTGTTTCAACAGGCATAGAATTAGACTCTAGATGTTTCTATTCGTTAAAATCTGAAGTTTATATTTTCCTGATTTATTTTCCTTTTCTCTTTTCTCCATTGTTCTGTAGGACACTCAGGTGGTTGAGTTTGACATATTTTCATAACACAGTTCTTTTACCACAGGCATTTCCTTTTTTCAACCATTTTGGTCTCCCTTTTGTTTGCTGAACACTTTCATTTCTGCAAGCTTTTCTTGGTTTTGTTTTAAAATGTCAGAACAATAAAGACATTCTGATACATATTCTGATTCTGATATGTATCAGAAAGAAATGAGAGCTCCCCTAATATCCATAGATACACGTTAGATTTTAACACTGATTTATTAGGGAGCTCTATTAAACAAGACCTTAAAGTCCATCTCATCTCTTCACGTTCCACAGTAGTACAAACGGAGGACTCACCTGATGGGTAGGTCTAATGCAGGATTAAGTTAAAAGTATCTGACTTTTATCTGAAGGACTAAATCCAAGCTATTTGTTATCTAGAAGATACAGAGAGGGGAAAAAAAAAGAAGAGCTGTTTATATGAAACATGTGAACTTGCAGATTTACATAGGTTAAACACCGTCTAACACATACCTGATAATTTGCTGCAGAATGATACGGTATATTCTAAGGATGATTTGTGCCCATTCACTGCTCAGCTATTACTTGATTATGAATGAACCACAGCAATCAAATCCAAGATAGTATGTGGTCTTCCTTCAGTGCAAATGCTTTAAAATTTTTCATAGTGTGGAATTTGTCTATTTCTATTGTGCTTTTCTCAGTAAGCAAACCTCTAGGCCAGTGTTTCCCAAACTGCTTGCCCTGCGGTTACCATTCCTGGCCTTATTCCTTTCCAGCTGCTGACCAAGCTATCTCTGGAACTGGAAACACACATTACTACTACACTGCTCCTGATGTTATTAGCCCTATTAACAAGAGGAGGTTTCAGCACAGTGCCTTCCCAGAAATAACACAGCTGCACACTAATTTACACTGTAGACATACTAGCTCAGTGAGAGCTACCTAAGGGATTTCCAGTATAACATTTCACTTTGATTTAGAAATACGTATTATGTTCTTGTTCCTTCTTGGACCCACCCTGTAATCTTATACTCATTCTTTGTACAAGGTACAGAACAACTTTGAGAATCCTTCCTTTATCAGCCTGTGAGTCTGAATCAGCCAGCCTTTCCCTAAGATCTCTTGCAGATGGGCACTGCAACATCGTCTACTGATGCTGCTGTCTGTGGCAGCTCTTCAGAGTACCCATCTGAGCACTGCAGCATCTTCCCAGAATGCACAAATACCAACATAGTTCTGCACTACTAGAAATATGCTTCAATAAAGAGTGTGTAATGTTCATTGGCTTCCAGAGCCCAAGCAAACTGATCGTAACAAAATGAATTATCAGTTACAATACTGGACTTGGAGATGTCTTTTGTATATTTCTGAGGTGTCTAACATAACAATTTGCAGGAAATCAAAGAAATAAAAATATCTCCTGCATCTAGAAATGTAATGAAAGGCTAGCAGAACTGGGACAGAGAACATATCTCCTCGGTTAGTACATCATTCAAGATTTAAGTTTGACAACAGAAGCAAAACATCATGAGAAAGCGCATAGAGTAGCTGACTACGTAAGGGTGTTGGGTGCCTGCAAGAGTATTCACTTTAAAAGAAAGATGGTGTGATGGTCTTCATTAGAAGACCCTTACAGTATGGCATTTGGATTCAGAACTGAAGTCATTAGATGATTTCAACACCTACAAATTAGGCATTGCAACACACAACTTTTGAGTCCCACAGTCCACTGTGGACTCAAATGCAGAATCCAGAGGTGAGATGTATCAATTTGAACCTGCAAGTTAACAAAGACGTTACATGTGAGTCACCTGCTTTTCACTAGCATAGGTATTTGGGCAGGATGTAGAAGATGAACTTGATCCTTACAGCTGAAATTTAAAAAACAAGTCTGTCAAAACCAACTGTACCCACTTAGCTTCAAGGAAGGATTTGGTGCTGGTGGATTCTTTGGCAGCTGTAAATGAGATGTCTCTAGTCCAGAGAAGCAGAGGATTTTAGACAGACTCCCTTCTCTTCACTGTTTCTCAGTTGGACAGATCTATGTGCTTTCCACCACCTAATTTAAATCCTGTTTATAGTGACACTTAGCGTGTCAGAAAAGTGTCACTTGGCATTCTTGCTTTTCAGGGAGCCAGATGCTCAAAAGTTAGGTGCCGCAGTGCTTAACTTTTGCATATCCCATCTGTTTTACACATTTGGTTTTGCTTATTCCGTAACAAAACGCAAACCCCATGTGCCCCTTAGCTTTCTTCATCTTCAGCAGTAGTTTCCCCTGGAGATGAAATCCAAATGCTTCTAATCAAGCCTCTTCAGCCCAAAGAAAGTAAATCAGCTTTAATCAAAACTATTAGTCAACAACCACACTTATTGAAGGGTTGGAAAGCACTGTGTCTCATCGAATTCCCTTTACTGAGTTATTTGGGTCTCAGCATGGCATGTTTTTAAATGATACAGAACCAATAAGGGCAGTCTGAAAAGACTTCCCATATTTAGGGATTCAAATAGGTTACAAAACACTTCAATTATATTTTTCATGGAGTAGTTCTGTTTCCACAGCTCCTATTCTCCTAAATTAAAAGAAGCACTTTTGTATCCTAACAGTGGCCATAAGATTTTCAAAGCAAAAAAGTAATTGATAGCCCACAGCTCCTTTAGCCATACAGTCTCTTAGCCTGACTTCCAACATCCGTTACACTCTTTGCTCCTGCTTTTCCCTCTCACTGCACCTACAGCATGAATGCCATTTTAAAATTAATTCCATTTAAATCAGCCATTAAGAAGTCACTGACACTTTCACTTCCATAGCAGATACATCATGCATTGATGACTTTGGAAAATTTAGTGATTTAGGAGGTTTGTTTTTCCTAGACATACATAAGCCCAGCTTCCATCCAGTAGATTTATTTCCAGCTCTAAACACCTGGAAAATCCCAGAGACTATAAGATAGAGTCTAAATGGATGTTGCTGAAATCCTTGTCTTTGCAAAAGGTTCTCTCCATCTGGATGTTCTTCAGCACAAATGGTTCTTCTTCCATTTTCCTTTCTGGAACAATAAAAAATTATGCAGGATCCTTTGCAGAATATGCAGTAACTTTGCAGGCAAATTTTACCTGGACACACATGGCTGTTCATTACAACACACGCTAGCTGTTTCTAAAACACGTGGCACTTCTAGAACAGCTAACACATAAAAAAGTGTATTTTTTCCTGTTTATAGAGAAACATAATAGTATGCTACAGTTTTGTACCAAACAATTGAACCATCTGATAGGTTTTAATTTTATTTCCACTGCATTACGAACAGTGGTACCTTATATTCAAAAAAAACTTATGAAAAAGCAAGGATGTTTCTGTCTCAGCATACAAGGAAAAAACTATCAATACCTTTTGATTTCCTCTTCTGTCAAGCCCTCAATGGCTTAAATTGCTGCCTGAGATCACCTGAGGCATATATGAGAAAGTACAGTATATAGCAATGCTAATTTATAGACCCATTTATGAATAAATTAATTTTACCTTCCTAATAAACATTGCTCACCTACATCCACTAGCTCTCTACCATTGTCTTCAGATCTACTTGGGATGCAGCTTACAAGCAGCAAGTATATTCCTCTTTTGTATTCCCAGCTGGGGCTTCAAAACAGTCAAAATAAAGACAAGTTCTGAGAACCCTGACCAAAGCCTTTTACAACAGGTAACACTTCTCTAATATTCTCTTTTTCTTTTCCCATATAATAATCATCAGCCTCTCTGCCCATACAGACACAAGATACTTGCATTCATTTAGATTGCAGGACCTACATCTCCAAAAATACATGGATGTATCACACGGAGCAAGAATCAGTAAAGATCATAGGCACCTTCTGTAACCACTACAAAGACAGTTTGGTAGGTGACTGGGCCACTCTGTAGCACCTATGACACTCAATATACATGGACAGTGAGGCACCTTGGGCCAGCAGCCCAAAAAGCCCCAAAAGTCATCAACAGAAGATGTTAAAATGGCTCACATCTCAATTACCACATTTTTTACAGAACTGGTGTACATGAATATTCTACATTCAGTAAAATGTCTAAGCAGTGCTGGGAGGAACTCATCTGAACCTCTTCCAGTGAATGAGCAAGTCTCGGTGCACAGGTTTTTGCGTTTTCTCTGCTCCAGTGAGAATCCTTTGCTTGAGCCCCTTGTCACAGAGTGAAACACTTTCCAAAGAATGGATAGTGCTTTCCTGTATTTCTTCTCAGCCTAGTTTGGTAACTGCACTATTCTCACAGGTGGTAGATTTGAATTCACTGCCTGTGAAGGAGAGTTTTGACCCTGCATTTCTCACACCCTAGACTGTCCTATTTTTGTTTCTAGAAATTTGCTCCTTGTCAGTGTGTGCTGAGCTCACTTCGTATGTCAAGCTCTTAAGGGGCTACAGGAGAACTTGGTCCCTCTGTTTTAAAAGATGGAGCTTATCAGCTGCATCCACTTCTGTGTACCAATGTAAGCAGAATTTAAAAAAAAGAGGCATCTAAAAAGAGATCCCCATTACCACTTACTTCATTTAGCCACCTCAGTTTTTCCTGAATCTTACTTTACAGCTTACAGCTTTCAATTGTTGAATTTCTACTCCAGTTGATCTCAGATTAGTCAACACATTCCTGAGGCCAAGGCAGTGTCAGTCACGGAAGCAGAGTTCACTGTTGCGTACAGAGGCGGACATGAAACTGGTAATTACAAGAGTCTGGAAAACACCACCACAAACTCTAGTTTCATTTGGAAGCATCCACTTACTTAGATAGGCCTGATATTTTAGGCAGAAAAGAGGTGCAATGCTATGAAATTAGGCACCAGATTTGTAGGAGAAAAATGTCATTGATATTTAATGTTAACAGGACAGTACCTGTATTATGTCTGAGAATATAGTATATTCAGTGCTAAAATAGAATTTTTGTGAAGTCAGAGCACAGCCAGTACTCTCTTCCTTGACAAACCTTAACCTGAGCACATGTCTAATTTGCTTCTACTATGGCCTATAACATATAGTTTATCTTGCCTTGACATCTCCAGTGCTGAATGCTGACATAAGAAAGATCAGGGTAAGATGACTACTGCTCTGAACCTTTTTCTCTTTCAGTACAGATATGTGAGATACATAGTGGCCTTATGAGAGAATTAGTATTTGGTAGAATATGGCATTTATGGATATTATGTCTTTTATGCAAATAAAAACAGGACAAAGGGAAATTCTGAATATAATCTAGAAAGAATGTATTCTTAATTTTCTTTGCTGCTATGACTTAATACTGCAAAGGAGGCAAGCAGACAGATAAACAATACAGGCAACTGCCTGGCTGTATTCCACAGCCCTTTGGAGGCACAGGGGAAGTTGAGTGTTTGCCTCTTTACCTCCAATTACCATATCAATTTGCTAATCACTTCCAGGTAGGCCACCACCAAAGTCAACTGAATTCAGTGCAGCTGATGAATCACACTGCTTAATTTATGGTGTAAAAAGTCAGGCTGTATCTCTGATCTTTCCAGTTCAAGTATTTTAAAAGGGACATTTTTTTCCACATAGATGATTCAAGAAGTTATGAAATGAGAAGTAATTTAAAACATCCCATGACAGCAACGGAATTTGAATGCTAGAATGCCTTACTGGATGTGACCACTTTGCAACCAAAGAGAAACAAGTTTTAATGGAAATAAAAAAAATACAATAATGGACATGCATTAAAGAACACTGCGATGTGAACCCAAAACTGAACGTAACCAGAAGTATCATTTTAATGTGTGGTCTAGCATCTGAGCTCTTGCTTGAAACAGGCAGAGAGCCATCTGGCACCAGACAGTAGCCAGTGCCATTTTCTTTCAGCTTCATCCACGCGTAAAGAATTCAGAATCGCAACTGTCTTTTGTCATAGCAGCCCAGTCCAGCTGTATGTCCACCACTAGACTTTCTCGTTTTCCATGTACCTAACCCAGAAATCTCACAGGCTAAAAAGTGAGATATAAGCAGACAAAATGTTCCCTCTCTGGGTTTAGTATTTTGGGGGAAAAACAGAAACACTGTTGGCTATAGAAACCAACCACCACACCTATTTTGCCATAATCCACTAACACTTTTTACAACAGCAGAATTGCAGGGCTCAGGAAGGAAGGTGCACATATGCCGATTTCCTTCAATATGTTATTTACTGTATTTAATTATAAAATTAATTTTTCTTTCAATGCCCGATGTATGGTAGGCTGTGTCACAAAAGCACAGAGGAAAACCTAAGGTAAGACGTTTGTTTTGCGTTTTTTGTTTTTTAAACAAGGCTGCCTCAGCTTTAGTTACTGACAGTGGTTTTGCAAACATAGCTCTGACTTATAGAATCATAGAATCATTAAAGTTGTAAAAGACTCTGAGATCATCGAGTCCAACCTGTTAACCTAACTGCCAGGTCCACCTCTAAACCATGTCCCTAAGCACCACATCCACATGTTTTTTGAACACTTCCAGGGACTGTGATTGCACCACTTCCCTGGGCAGTCTGTTCCAATGCCTAACCACTCTCTCTGTGAAGAAATTTTTCCTAATATCTAATCTAAATCTCCCCTGGCACAACTTGAGGCCATTTCCTTTCGTCCTGTTGCTTGCTACCTGGGAGAAGAGACCAACCACCACCTCACTACAACCTCCTTTCAGGTAGGTGTAGAGAGTCATAAGGTCTCCCCTCAGCCTCCTTTTCTCCAGGCCAAACAACCCCAGTTCCCTCAGCTGCTCCTCATAAGACCTATGCTCTAGACCTTTCACTAGCTTCCTTGCCCTTCTCTGGACACACTCCAGCACCTCAATGTCCTTCTTGTAGTCAGGGGACCAAAACTGAACACAGTACTGGAGGTGCAGCCTCACCAGTGCCGACTACAAGCGGACTATCGCCTCCCTGGTCCTGCTGGCCACACTATTCCTGATACAAGTCAGGATGCCATTGGCCTTCTTGGCCACCTGAGCACGCTGCTGGCTCATGTTCAGCCAGCTGTCAACCCAGAAGCTATCAGGTGCTCAACATATCTGACAAAATCAATTGGACTCTTAGGTAACGTACACTTGGGTTTATCAATCTAATTTACTTCCCCCCTTCTGAAAGCCTTCATAATGAAGCCTAGAATTCTGGGTGCATGCTAAGGTCACAGCACACTAGACTTCAGCACCTTCTTAAAGCAAATATCTTATTAAGCTCCATGTATGTTTAAGATGTTTAATGGATGGAGGCCTAAATTTTAATGCAATAAAACAAAAAGGAGTAAGAGAATTACAGCATAGACACTGTAGACACTGTGTACAGTGATTAATGGGGTTTGATTTTTCTTTCTCTCTGAATAACCTCTCCAGCATTGTCTGGCAAGTCAATTGAAACAAAATTTAAAGTTTTTCAACAATGCTGAAAAAACCAAAAATGACCACAGAAAACACCATTTTATGTAATAACTATTTAACTCAAATCAAAGAGTTGCTTCACTTGATACTTTTATTTCACCTTCTTTTTTATCTTATCACATTTTTAAATGAAAAATTGTTTCAAGTTCAAAATGAAAAGTTTAGGAATTTTGTGGTAGAAAAATGTCAAAACAAAATAAGCTTGTGGTTCCAAAGCAAAAGATCCTTTCAAGTATGCAAAGATGAAATGTTTTAATGTTTTCAGGAATTTCCTTTTTTTTCTCCCAAATATTAATCAAATATAACTGAAATTCACAAATAAATTTTTGATAAAATTGAAATTTACCATTTGCCTCTGAATTGTAGTCCAAATCTGGTTACATAATTATTCAGGAAAGGCATAACTATAAGCATATAAATGGATTATTTTAACATATTAAGTCACTGTTTCTTGTGGAATCATATTAGTCTCAGTATGCACAATATTTTGCCTATACATCATTTCTCTGTTTAGCACGTTTTGCAACTGCACACCTCTGCTGCAGGTATGATTCAAGAGCAGGAAGAAAACCTAATGCCAGTTGTGAAAGTTTTCTCACAGCGTTTTGTATGCATATGAAACAACAAAACAGGGGCTCAGCTACCAGAACTGCTGCTTTATAACAGGGTGGGGGGCACGGGACGGGCCACTGAAGTTTGGCAAATTCAGATTGGAAATGAGCCATAATTAACTCCTGAAACAATGCAGCTTTGATGAAAGCTAGCTGCCTTCCTAAAAAAAAACAGACTAGAGGTGAAATTATGGTTAAGTACTTAAAGTGGAATGTATTTGAATACATCATTCAGCCTGAGTTGTTAGTACTTGGAGTACAAGATACCTATTTGGTTTTTTCAGTTAATTCAACATTTCTGTCTTTTATTACCTCCCTGTCTATTCCCTTACCCCCTCCACAGTTCTCCTGCTGTTTGGATTAGTATCTTTGAACTTTCCTACATGGCTTATGTCACCCACGTCTTTTATATGAAATTCCATCCCCTCAAAAAGAGGCATTATTAACAAATGCAGACCAACTCAGGATGAAGTTTTGAATTAGATGATTTTCAATATAAATGTAGAGAATGATTGTTAAAAATGAAGTTACTACTTCTACTACTACTGCAAGTTAGTATATTGTATATCAGGTTCAGAACTTAAGCAGCTATAAAGGTGTTAGCATGACCTTCACTGAAACAAAGCACAGGCATTCTCATTTCTCACATTTCGTTGACTTTGGTATTGCTCTAAAACCCATTAACAGGTGCTTTTTAAAGGAACTAAAACCATTTTCTCTGAAACTCTTTTATTGCTCTTAAATGTACATGAGACAAGAATCATACTAATTTGTTTCAATACTACCAAATACAATGTTTCTTTTCAGATATTTAATTTGAATTGGTCAGTTTAAAGAAGCTTTACACATGTAGAAAGTTTAAAAAGTTGTTTGTTAAATACTTCAGTTATAATTCATTTAAAAATCCTATTATGTTTGGTTACACAAGACTGCATTTAATATATTTAAAGATGCAGTACTCCTTAGCCGTGACATATTTATGGGCTGCACATTAAAAAGTTTATAAAATAGGGCATTATATTCTCAGTGTCAAACATTTCTCAATGAAGACAATTATTCAGACTGTCTGTTTGTAATTAGGTATGAAATAATTTATGATTATGAAGATAAGTGAGCAATTTATTTTTAGAATACTGTATTTTCTTACAGAAAGGTTCCCATAATATAGCCAGAGCTCATGAATTACTTACCTTAGATTTCAGGCAGATTTCTTGTGGAATTAATAAACATATGGATTCAATCTCAACAGCGTGGGTCAAAAATAATGAACAGGATGCATGCTATCAAGGGATCCTCCACAAACTGTTGAAAATAAACCCAGGCTCAACAGTGATTGATCTGGGACTGGGAACTGATGGAACTGATACCATCTGTACCCCTTAGAAAAGTGGTGAGGACAGAACCTCAAAAGGCTCATCTTAGATAAGGATTCAAAGGTTGGATGCTTATCTGTTGTATAGCCAGTTTTATCTGTTAGTCTGCAAACTGAGCTGGAAACCTTGCATGATCAGACTCTCTTCTAAGGTTTCTATTGAAGTTTCACACAGGCTACATGTCCTGCAAAAATAGCCTCTGTCATGGCATTATAAGCCTTTGGTGACAACAAAAATATGCATAGTAAAAGGTTTTATTCTAACCATAAGAAATTCAAAGCAACATGCAATTTAAGTAACAGTTTAGTTTATTTGATCCAGATTTTTTAAATCTAACCTTTTATACACATTAGTGGAGTTCAGATCTCCTTAGGTGTGAATATTGCAACACTATACGCAGAATGTAAACCCACCCAGTGGTTCTGGAAAATAAAGCTGTGTGGAAGGATGCTTGTCCTGTTTTGCCTTTCTCTAGGTCCACAGAAAAACTCCATCAAGGATGTTCTTAGCTATGTTCCACATATTCACAAAGAAAGAAGCAGGCTGAAAGACCATTTCAGCTTCTGCCTCCCTGCAAAGCCCTGTAGATGATCCCAGCCAGAGGTTCCTGGGCAGCAGTAGTCAATACTGCACAAATAAGGAGCAAATAAGAAGAAAGTGGATCCTAAAAAGCTCCACAGAAAAACTGGCCACACAGTTAAAATATGGCATAAATCTCTTCAAAGTTCTCCAGAGGTGCTTGTTTTACATGTAAATTAAATCCCTAACAATTTGACTATTAAGAAGCTATTTGTTTTCCATGTGCATGCAAAGAATCTGGAATAATTAAAGTTAAAACAGCTTTTCTTGCTACTCAAAAAATTACAATAAATAAAGGTATTAAAATCACTGTACTGGGGAAAAAAAGAGTCACCTCTGACATTAAAATAAGTCTCAGAAATTTTACCTAACACGTAAGCTTTTTTTCATGTAAAATTACCAGTTTCAAAAAAGAGGGGCTGGTAATGAATGTGCTTTTTCAACCATGACAGTAGTATTGCTACTTCATTCTCATAATGTTATGGGACCCCAGGCAGCTCCCAAATTCATCCTGGAATGATGGCATATTTCATGATTATGTCCAACTCTGGCAGATAAGAGCATTTATATGCTAATAACAGCAATATGGGTAGCTCTAGAATTTCACCATAAGCAGTGAAGCTTTTAATCACAATAAGCCTTATGGGACCAATTTATCTACTTTTTTAAAAAAAATCATAATACCTACATAGGTGTTCCAAAACGTATTTCCTTTACATCAACTTTTAGGGCCCTGTAAAATACGAAATGAATGCAAAATGAGAGCATTTGGTACCTCAGAGGACTGGATTATTAATAAGAGGTGGATTATGCATAACTTCTTCAAATCACAAGAGAAAATGAAAGCTATGTCACGGTGACTGGGTGGTGTTTGGGTAAATGGAGAACCAAAAGCTACGCCAGGAACCCACTAAATCATCTTTCCAGAGCAAGTATTAATCCACAGCCACAACTGGAATTTGCACAGGTTTTAAAGGAACAAAACTCTCCTTAACACTCACCGTACTGCCTGTAAAAGTACCATGCCAGTAAAAGTTGTTTGGTCTGTTTATACCAGTAACTATTAGGAGTAGCCTTTTTTATAGTTGACAGCATTGTGTATCCAGGTGGTCTCACTGTTTCAATTATATGTTCAGTTAGGTCCCATCTGGCACAGAAACGCACTTGTAATTCTGCCATCATGTTGTTGAGGGCTGACTTCAAGAGTACAACAGCAATTTAAGCTTCCTACCACCAGGGCTGCTGGACAGTGGCTTGCACTGGGAGCTGTGTTCATGTCATCTGTTATAGGTAACAAATTTAATTTCAGTGAACTTATGTGACATCCCACCTCTCTCCATTAACTGCCTAGGGATGCTGTGTCCAGCACCGCTGGATAGTTAACACTTTGAAGTGCTCCCTGCTTTCTTTAACTCATATGCTGTTAGTGCTTCAGTCCACTCTGAGGTGCTAACATCTGTGATTTGAGGCAGAGGACTTTTCACACAACAGTATGGAGGACAAAAATATATTTCAGGAACAAAAAACATTGTAGGATGCTTTGGAGCCAGAATGACTCTGAAATTCTTTTCAAACTTTCAGACTAGATTTCAATTTTGCAATGTTTTTTTCTAATTTAATGATGTACACATGACATCAAGTTTGTCACCAGAATTATTATCAGCATGTTATATACCCTTTCTAACAGACTCTGCTTCCACATTGGCCACTTCAAAGCAACAATTTTCTTTCAGATGTCAAAACTCTGCCAATATTAAGTGTTAAATTCTTTCCCATACATCAGGGATTAATTACTAAAATATATGCTTCATTCCAAGTACAGCACTTGATTCTCTCCCTACGAAGAACTGAATAAATGTCAGACACACAAATGTGTGTTTTCAAGTTTTAGGTCACAGATTTCCATGAAATCTTGTTGAATATTCCTCCTTTTGCAGTAAACCCAACATTTCTAAAATGTTAAAAAAATATTTAAGCCTATACAAGTTGTTTTCATGAAGGTATTTAAGCAGAGTGAGTAATCTGATCTGACCACATAGCTGGCTCTGCTTTGAGCAACAGGTTGGACTACAGGCCTCCTGAGGTCCCTCCCAACCTAAATTATTCTGTGATCTTATGATGATCATCACCTGCCTTGTAGACAAATATCACTTATATTCCACCTGACACACACATTCATATGACCCATTAAACAAATTAATCCTACTGAAAGATCGCAAAAATTTAACTTACTTTTGATATGCAAAAAAGGAAGTAGTTTTGAAAGGCAAACACTGTGAAAGAAAAGTTGACTTTTGCTCTGAAACATTCATTCACAAATGTGCTTTAAGAATTCTTCACGCAACCTTCTGGATATGCTTCAAAAGTATCTTGTATAGGTGGTAAAAATCTAAGAAATAGCAGTTCGGTATTGCTCACACAAGTGGTATAACCACACAAAGAATAAAATAAGCAAACCAGAACCCAACGGTTTCTTTCTTTTAACACATGGAGCAAATGAAGCCGAGCCTGTAATTACATTCCCAAAGAGTACCACAGATAGCAAAAACTGACAGTTTATTGCTTGGGTTATATAGGTACTAATTCCAGTCTCCTCTAGAAAGGATAATGATAGGCAGTAGAGAAAGCTAATACCTTGAACAGAATCTTCTGAGGCAAAACCCAGGGTTTTCCTAGGCTTTCATCAGCTTAATTTTCTCAGAGATCTGATTTACCTCCATCTCTCTGAATACCCACACAAAGCTAGGTCCTGGGAGCTAGGTCATTCTTACAGTTTTCCTCTTAAAGCTGTCCTAATTAGACAATAAAGACTTCCTCAGCACAAAAGATTCCACAGCTGGCTCTGAGTGGGAACAGCTGGCCAGATGTGGCATTACTGTCCTTTAAACATTTGTAACCACTGATGGGCACAGGTGGACACTCCACCTTTCAAAGATCCTTTGGGGTTAGATATTATGGCTACAAATGAGAGCTGTCCTTAAGGTCATCTAGTTCATAACAGGAACCAATCTACCACCTCAGCAATAACGATCAAGAAATACAAAGCAAATGTATTCCTTCCCTTCCCATCTCTTAGACAGGAAATTTAACCTCCTCCATAAAAGCTTTTCAGGATCCAACATTGCATATCCTAAACTGTAATCAAAAGAACATGGTATTAGTACAAAATTTTTTACATCTGGAGATAAGAAGCAACATTAAAAATTGACTCAAACTACTTAAACCAACTATCTCCTGAATATACAGGTCAGCCAGCCTGCCCACTGCCAGCCTGCAGGTTGGGTCAAACATTAAGGCACAGTTCCTACCTAGCACGGCAGTTCCTCACAGTGAAGGCAACATATAGTGTCTGATGGCTGGGCAAATCTTGAGCCAGCACACAGCTGCTTTGTTAGTAGGGCTTGCACCACATGAATCCCACCAAAAATAAACTGAGATTAGCCTAAAATATCAAGCCATTATCCTGTAACTCCAGCCTCTAAAGCTTTCAGCTACCATAGTGATTGCAACATTATAAGAATGTGGAGAGAACAAAAAGGTAAGATTTACTATTTGCTTTCCAGCTGAACAACAGCAGGAATAGCAAAGAAAACTACACACAGCAGATGTTTGACAAGTCATTAATGCAGTTCTGGAAGACGCTCAGGTATTGCAGTGATATAAGGACTACAGACTTCGATATAATACATGGTAAGAAAGAACTCTTACAAGATGCTTTTGACAATCTTTCAGTCCTTAAAACAGCTTAAAGTGTTCATATAATATGAGTGAGAATTTGAACTTTTTGGTTGCTATCAAAGAAAAATACTGGGAGAGTCACCCCACAGGGTCTTAAATCATGCAACAACTATGTAATATACACAGCTGAGCTCTGGTTATCCTTATTAAATAACTTGTTAGCAGTCAATGAGAATTTAAATTACAATCTTCTTCCATTTAAATGCATAATTAGGAAACTTAATTTGAACCATTATTTTACATGAGCCAAACCACTAAAATAAAATGACTCCTTATTGTTTTAAGGAGATAAAATTGTGAAAAATAGCTAAAAAGCTCAGAATAATCCAGACCCAGTTTTCTTTTATCCTTTTTCCTCTGACAGGAGGCAGTTCGTTGGCAGTACTAGAAATAAACTGTGCTTGCCATAGTCCACAGCTGGCCTTGTTTAATTTGTCCTTTTTGATGTGTTTTATCCAGTGTGAACATTTGTTGGAAATTCCTGATTTGATTTAAATGATGTAGTGACTGAATTTTGGTGTAACTAAATGGTTGCATAGACATGGTTGCATCATAGCAAAAGACTAATAGAAGGGATCAAGCTACTTTTAAGACACTAATGCACTTGCCTAAAAATTGTCCTTTCCCCTTCATTTTCACATGTATAGCCTTCAACTTACCTGTATTAAAACTAATCTGTGATTCAGCAGAAATATGTTGCATTTCTGTTTCCACTGTATTTCCATTTTCAAAATATGAAAGTTACCTCAAGAGTCCTTTCTTTCCCAGGAACACCCTGTCTCTGCTTTCCTATAGCTAACTTCCTCTGTCTAAGTAGGCTTTCCTGTACTACAGTCCTGTACATGGCTTCATCTGCCTTATGTCCATTCCTCTGATTTAATGGAGGGTATCTTGGGTGCAGGTTATCTGAGGATACTTCAAGCAGAAGTAGTACTTCAAAATGAGAGTGGATCAGATGCAATATGTACTATATGCATAAAAATATGGCAATAGGACAGAAGATTTACTCCCCTCACTGGAAAACTTCAATATAGAAAGATTTTTTTCAGCCTATGGATGCATCCAGGAGAAGACTCACCTCAGAAGACACATGCTCTGACCACCCTGTCACAAAGCCCAGCAACGTGGACTGAAAGGTCTTTTTCAAAAGATTTTTAAAGGCTGCAGTTATAGAGCTGATTAATTATTGTTATTGTGCAGGCCACAGAAGACTGGAGGAGGAAGTCAGCAAAAAGTAGAGAAACAGAATGAGGCAGGGGAATACACATTTTTGAAACACATTATTGGAGAAGTAAGTCTGACAACTTCAGGGTACCTACTTTATTCAGAGGTACACGTACAACAAATATAGATTTCTTCTACTCTTCTCCAAAACCATTGATCTTTCTTTCTTCATTTCCAAGTAAAATTAAATAAAGAAATAAATTTCCAGCAGTGCTAAAGCATGAAAACTTTAGCATAAAAGGCATAATGTTTCCCACTTCTGAGCAAGTAAATTTGAAATGTTAGAGTAGAAACAGTTTTCTAACATTACCTGCAGTGGTCACTTATGCTCCCATAATGAGGATTCTAATGATAACACAGCAAATTCCAAATTTCTGCTTGTACAGATTTGCAATATTACAAATGGAGCCAGATAGAGCATACAGTCATGCCTCAGCTGCATGAATGTCTCAGATTAGCTTGTTCTAATGACAGATATGCAAGACCTGACCTGCCTTTGTTCAAAGCAATGGTTAGGGAAAGGTTTGAATTCTTGCTACTTTTCAGTTCTCATTTTTTTGCAGATGATTCAGTACTTTCAGGATCTTACTTGGGTTGATGTTCAGTGCCAGACAGCATGAAAAGTTTTTCAAGATAAAACTTCCTTGGATGATAACATTTCAAGCCCAAGCATTATGCCGCTGGCAGAAATAAAATGTTTATCCCAAAGCCAGTTATTTATTTTATATTTTAAGAGATTGCAGCCCTTAAGAACTACAGCTCAGTGCTTATCCTCTCAGAAGCACACACTTGAATAAAAACAGGATGGAATCAACCAAACTGCAGGGAAGAAGAGCCAGACTCTCCTTTGGTGTAAAACTGCTTCCAGGGACCTAAGATGGTATATAGCAGCTGACAGTTTGGCTTGTGCATTTTTAGAAAAAAAAAAATGCTCTCAGACTCTGGTTCCACTCTCTGGTGATACAGTGGCATTTGAGAATCTTTCTTTTTAACCATCTTGTAATTGCCTTTGATAACTATTAATATGCAAAAGAGAAACGAGAAATAAATCAACTGATTTACTTGTTCAAGCAAAACTTCACAGCCCAAACAGCACACAGTTAAGTAGGCATGTTCTTGTGGCTTTACGTCCCTGGGGCTGCAGGTAGGAAGATCACTGCATATACACACAAAAAAAGTTTAATTGTGGTTTAGGATGAATCAACACCTTCATCTTATAAAACTTGGAGAAGCAGAAAGTTAGCACAATTCTCATCACAATCTTTCATTTTATGCCATAACCTTTCTAAGCCACCATGATCGCACTACAAATCCTGTATTTCTGTTCTAAGCAATGTTTCTATTGTCCAGCCTTTCTTATTTATTCTCTCCACACAGCTAAAGCATCTGTCCAAATTCTCCTCAAGCAGTATTATTATTTCTTGCCTTTTTAAAGACAGTCTTTCCTCCCTTACAGGCACTTGGAATACTACTGCAGAGTGTTACTTCAGCTATGTCAGTTCTCCTTGGTCATTTCCCTACTGATGCCCCTTATTCTTTCTCTTCACTGACATGGCCTCTCACAGCCCATTTCTCCTCTAATTTCTATTTCTTGTTGCATATCAGCCCATGATCCCAGACTCCTTTCCTGGTATGTCACATTTTTAAACATGCACCTTTGTGCTTTGTTTCCCGTCTTCCACATTGCTCCTTACAGGTGAGGCAGAACCTACCCACCTTTGCAGAAGACTGTTCTTCAAATCCTTCCATCACCACAAGGGAGGGGACACATTTGCCAGCCAAGCAGTGTTATTCAGTAGAGAATATTGCTCATACCATTTCAAATAAATCAATAGAGCTTCAGACTTCAGATTATTTTCCTGCACTGATCATCATGGACTACACAGAAACAGAGAGGTTTTGCTTCACACAGGAGGCCAAAGGGGGCTTCTGGTGGTAGATGACTTGTACAGTGCAGCACACTGAGTGAGCCTTTCCCTACTGCTTACATTAGGGAAGGCACATCTGATCACACTAGTCACTCAATCTACCCTTTGTTGTCAAGCCGTGTGGTCACCTGTGTCTATCAGCATTTACACTGACCTGACTTTTCTACCACAAAGGGTCCTTTGCACCACTGGGCCTTTTAGACTGTCACTCTGTAAGTGAAGGAGTCTGCATTAATACCAACACCAGTCCCTAGCTTGGGACTATCAAACAGATCATGATGGCCTCCGCTACCATTCTAAAAATGCCTCTTCTCTTCTCCTGTGTATCTTATGTGTCTAAGCTAAGCTATGCAGGTCCTTGCTTCTCATGTGAATAAGAAATAACCTGCACTTGCTACATTTCAGTCTATTAAAATATGTAATGACTTCACCTATAAGCTAAAAAAAAAATCTTAATAGAGAATCCCTACTTTATTAAAGTCAAAGTATTGACAATGACTGTTAGCCAATCATCTTGGAAATGAGTATTCATGTAAAATTTGTATACACATTTGAATGTGAACAGAAGTGGCATTGCTCTGCTTCTTTTAACCAATACTGTGTCTCCAATATTACATGGGGAGCAGTATGTTTGTTAGAGTGTTGGGTATATAATATCCTATTTCAGGTCAAAGGAACCTGAGAAAGAAACAATCTAGAGCTAAATTTATCCCTTAAGTTGACACTTGTATTTGTCTTGATTTCAACTTCCACTGCTATGCCTTGGATCACTGAAGAAAGCAGTTATTTAAAAATCTTCTATTTATTATCTGAATTTGGTTTATGGGTTTCATTCCTACACATTGCTAAAGACATGTTGCTTAGTGTCATTTTTGTGAATAAATAATTTCCTTTTCTGATATTCCTGCAACATAGTTGCCCCTTAATGGAACAGTGCTAAAAGGTAACATTTTTTTAAGGACTTTTCTACTCTTCTAGAATGTAAACAATAAATTTAAAATCACATTTCCTTAAATATGTTCATGTCTATAAGACACAGAGAAAATAAGAGGAAGAAAAAAAGAGAGAACTGAACTCCAAAACAGGCAACTGATGCTAATATTCTAGTATATTTTGTGCTTCCACTCTCCAAGGCAGATTAGCACAAATTAAAGTTTGCACTAGCTTTGCATAGCTGTGACTGCTCCATTTGATTCTAGGGGATTTGATTAATTTGAATTATTTAGGTGCCGCATGAATAGCACCAAATTAGTTGATTGCATTCTTGATTGAGTTACAGTATATTTGTATGGGTACATGTAGCCAGTGTTATTCTTATATTAAGTCTAAATAAATGTGCCATTTCGATAGGAAATGGTGTCTATGATCTTTCATTTGTATCATGTTATTAAAGATTTTTCTTAGGATACAATGAAATCTGGCTAAAGGGGAAAAAAATAAAAAGAATTTGCTGAGCACCAATGCTTCAATTAATTAACTTCTGTTTCTGTAAATAGCTGTAAGTGAAAGAATCAAACTATTATGCTTTGTAGATGAATGATCAGCAAATGCTCAAACTCATCTGTCATGGTCTAGTTTTGTAGCCTGACAAGAAAAATGAAACCAGCATTTTCTGAATTCATAAAAAGTTTGGGTTGTGGTTTACATAAAATCCACATTTAATTAGAGTGGCACCAGTGGAGAGATTGAATCCCTCTTCAGTTTGGCAGTAGGGTAAAGGGCTTATCATCTGTCCTTCACAGACATGAAAGGTTAAAATAAAGTGTATACATGTTTTCACATCATCTAACCCTTGGATCGATCATGTTCTCAACTTAATGTAGTGGGTCAACATTTCTGTGGTCAGAATTTTTCATGAGGGACATGTTATTTTTCTAGGGGTTTAAACACTCACTCTGATCACTCAGTTATTCTGCCAGGATATCCTTTCCCAAAAGAGACCCTAGAAATAAAACAGACATTGTGTTAATGGAATGAAAACTCATTCTTCCTCTTTGTCTTGTTTTTCTTTAAGAAGAAGAAAAATTATTCCATGGCTTTAGATAACTATAAGTCACTGGGGAGGAGGGGTCTTTCTAACAGGCTGTATTTCTTTCTTGCCTATGCTGTTCACAGCACTGTACCAATATCATAACTAAATTTCTGTGAAGCAGCTTTGCTTATCCCAGGTGCATGGGTTCCTTACAGAGACATGTTACCCATAAGCAGTGCTATCCAGAACACTCACAAATGAAGGGACAAATATTTGAGACCTCAGGATAAAGCTGAAAGTCTCTTTTGTCATCAAATCATACAGTCACATGCACATAGAAATAATAATTTACACAGGTTTTGTGGCTACAACTATGTTCCTCTAATAGTACCTCTATCACATCTCCTTTAAAAAAAATATATAGATATCTTTCTTTTACATATACAATTGTTTATATATACATTTATATATTATATATATTATTACAATATGTATAAATCACACACACACATATATATACACATACATATAAAAAAAGCATTATCACTCAAGTCAAAGTACTTTTAAGTAAAATCTATAGATTTTCAGCCAACGGGTCTTCAAACCACTGGAAGCTTTGGAAATGTTTTTTTCCAAAAAATCAAATATTAGACTACAAATCTGTAAATCTTTTATGTATTTCTGTTTAAAGATGGTGGAAAAAAATACCATATTTTCAGCTGGTTTATGTGGGAATTTAAATATTTGGTGTAAAGTTGGGACAGTTGGCTAAACCAAAACATCACACAGAAGTCATGCAGACAGGAGCAGGGCTCTTTTCCAACAGCTGCAGAGCCTCTTCTGTGATCCCACAGATGAGGGCCAGCCAGCTCAGCCGCAGCTCGCCAAGCTTCCACAGCCAACACCAACTCCTTTCTGCTTCCTTTTTTATCAGTGTCTCTTGTCAAAGATGTAGAGAAGTTTTAAGTTCAGCAGTAAATATTCTCAAGTCAGTTCTTGGCTTTTAGCACTGAAATATGTTGGCTGTTGCACCACTTAGAAAGCTGAGAGTAGAACACCAAATTCAATGAAGTTACCACAGCTCCAACTTTAAAGGAAAACCTCCTTTGTAAGAAAGGTCCAGCAACTGCGAAATGGCTTCTTTAGTGTATATCCCCCCAACAGGCGAACAGGACTTATCAGGAAAGTGTACTGACACTAAGAAAAAATGCACTCTATTGATCAGCTCACTGAGATATAACACTTGGGTTCTTCGGGATCTATCTGCTATCACTTGCAGAAGTGGACAAAAAGTACTCATCTAATCCAAGCAAAACATTCTAGAATATAATTCTCATTAAATATTTCTCTTGCAACCATAGTGTAAAAACATTTCATTAAAAATTTACCGCTGGTTCTAGATAGACTCTATCAAAAACAGTTCTGTTCAGGAATGAAAACTGGAATTACTAAAAAAAACCCATACATCACTGTCATGCTTCTGCACACTGATGCTAAACCACTGTACTGGTATCAGTTATATTGCCTTTCCACCCACAGCAGTGACATGAAGGAATAACAATCTGAAACATTTCCAGAAGCCTTTCATATTATTCTACTGCATAATTCTTACAATGGTTTTAAGTTACTTCTCTTCACAAGCCACATAAATGCCCCCCGTCTCTAGAGCTGCTGTGAATATTCTTCTTTCCTGTTGTCTGATCTCCTTCACTTCAAAAACCACATTTCATCTTTACTGAAAGATTACATAGCTACAGAATAGTGACCTGAATTGCAGGTAACTGCAGGTCCAGGTCTCAAAAAAACCCAGAATAATTGTCACTGGATTCTGCAGCCACATATTCTGTTCCATTCCACTTAACTGGTTTCTCTTGCCCTTAGTGGAATTTCAATAGGATATCTACCAGCAAAAATCAGACCCTCACTGCTGAGTGCATCTTTTGATGGAGAAACTGTAATTTTTGAAACAGGAGAAAAACATCGTCCAACAACTTGGGGTTTTTGTACTTTTGTCCTCATTACCTCTTTCTAAAAAAAAGAAAATAAACATGATTAAAAAAACAAGGAAAGATATGTCTCCTTGGATGACGTTCAAAAGTTTAGCTGCACCAAACTCAACTGGCCTATTCATTTAGAAGATGTAAACATTCCAAAGAAGCAGGTTATTGCAAAATTATTACAGAAAAATCATTTGAGGGAGGAAACAAATTTGGTAGCTCTGCAGACTGAATTCACCTTTAAATCAACATTGAGCCAACTTCCCAGAATGCTAAAAGATTATGATCTAATGGAAAGGCTGTGCTTTAAATAAGATGTAAAATGAAGCAGTATTCAGAGGTTATGAGCCAGATCATAAAAATCCTGAAAGTCATATTTCCAAAAAGAAAAAAAAATGTGGAGAGGTTAGTTTCTTTCTGATCTCTCAATCTTTAATACTTACTCGGCGATGTAGCAATAGAGGGAAAAAAAAAATCAAACTGCTTTAAAATGAAAGCTAACAAAGCAGCAACTGGCTTCAGTAATTTTGAACAGCCCTCGAGGCTATCTCCTATATTCCTGTAACACCATATTTTAAACTTTTTCCTTGTCCACACAAGGTAGAAGCTTATTTGTTCCGAATGGTGGCTGAAATTCTCAGGCCAGGACCTATTGGTTCAGCAGCCAATACTGTAATGTAGTGCCACGTATCACAAAATTTACAATAAAATTAAGGGAGCTGGAAACCTTGCTGATGTCTTCACTATTTTGCTTAATTAAAACTCCCATAATCTCCTTCTATGACTATAGGTGTACTAGTTTTAACAGCAAAGGCCAATTATTCTGGTAATTACTTCATGTTCATCTTAAAAGGGCAATCTGTGCACATTCCAGTTTGGTAAAGGAGGTAAATAAATGACAATTCATGCCTTTCAGTATTGCAACAGCATGACTCTGCTAGCATTTTCATGTTCTAAATATGGACTTATTTACAGATCTTAGAAGCACTGTTCAGGAAGGACTAAGTATGGAGGTTCAGTCAGACCAGAGTTTAGAAATTCAGCTGGCTTCCCTGCCCTGCTTGCCTCCACTGAAGCTAAGAGATGTTATTCTCCTGACTCCAACCCCTTCATCGCCCACTGCCCACCTTAGCACAGGGGCAAGAGTCTCCAGTGCCAAGCATAAGAAGATAACAGGAAGAAGTTCCGAAAGCAACCATTCTCCATCTCTCCTATGGGCCCTTGCTCTTCTCATCTTTGCTCAGTTCAGACCCGGAAGCTCCTGGCACTGGAGAGGAACACTTATCTGGTCCCAGGTGCTTCCTTGGCTCTTGTCTTATCAACACTCCTGCCACTGTCTCAACTGGCTTTGACTTTCGAACCATTTGCCAAAGAAAGCGCAACATAGCCTCAATAGGAAAAGCGGTCATACTAAGAGGTCATCTCGTATACCCCTTACATCCCTGTCCCAAGGCAGGACCAACCATATGTAATTAATTCAATCAAGCAGCCATCTCTTTTTTACTTCAGAACACAGTAATTTCTACCTGCTCAAATGAAAAAAGAAAATCATGAGAACAGAAGAGTGAGGATTTTTTCCCTATGACAAATTATATCTAAGATTTATATCTTTGTGTGTGTGTATGCATGTATATATAATGTTTTATTTATATAGATATTTATTTAATCACTTTCTTTCTAACACTCAACCACACTAAACAGACCAGCATTTGATAGCCTGAAATACCACCTTCTGGGCTTTTCTTTTTCAGCTGGGCTGATCAAGGATCTTCAGTAGCATCTCAATGTCTTATCTCAATTGCATGGCTTTTGTCTCATCACTGTCCAGCATCAAGGCAGTGGGGTTTTGAGGTGGTATTTTCTTCCTCCATTCTGCTCAGCTCAGTCAAGCTAGGCTGGTTATCTTAACTTCCATTCTCTTTGTTCTTTCCAAAGTATAACACCATCATATTTGGAACCATGACTACCTGAAATAAGTCCCATACACTGGCTTTTTAATTCATATCTGTTGATAACACTTCTGCTCCTGAGCTTGCAGTCACCTCATTCTTTCTCTGTTTCTCACCAGTTTTAAATAAACCAAGCCATTTCTCCTGTATTGAGCTGACAGTTTCCCTTTAAGTAATTGTATCTTATCATAATAATGAGTAAATCAGTAAATTTGACCAACTAAGTGCTGTCTGGTTGCCTTCCACTTAACCAGCCTCTGGGCAACGTTAAACCTTCACTGCAGCAAAGAAGTCTTACCGTGTCCCTATGTATTTCTGCTTTGTCTGTGCTCTACAGCTGGAGCCAACAGATTGCATCATTTATAAATGTCATCTTGAGTATAATCTATCTATCTGACCCATTTCAAAT